>CM042013.1:115821077-117263577 GCA_023525715.1 Cichorium intybus | reverse complement strand
AATATGAGGCTGTTATATACCTAAGTTTAGGTATACAACCACTCAAACAACCCATTTTTAACAAAACTAAAAGCCTAAACAACTTAATTTCTTCTAAATTGTTGTACACAATTTGTTGTTCAATTCAATTTAACTTGTTTACGTGCTATTTTAATGATGTTTCTTCTTACCACCAACTTTTGTGTCATCGACACATATGCAGGTGTAATACTTTTAATCATTATATTGTATGACTCATACCATACTTTTTCATCTTTCTATATTCAATAACATGGATTACATATATTAAAGAAAATAAAAATGCAAGTTTGTCATAAGAAACTAGTAAAATTTGATGGTTCTACACATAAGCTTATGTATAACAGCGACATATATAGGGTTGGGTTCAACAAGGGACTAAATTAATCTATGGTACCAATGAATTAATTATGATCATCGGATCAAAAGAGTGAAAGGCCAAGATTTAGGTTGTAAAAACTGCAATTATGAAAGACATGTAGCCAATTGTATAAAAAAATGGAAGTAAGGGGTTATATTCGTAAATTCCAAAATCAATCCTCCTTAACAGAGATAACGTCGTTCACATTAACATTAACCCTCTTTTACTTTTACATCTTTCACCACCAGACGAATTCATCGGGTTTAACTGACATCGCTGACATACGACGCCGACGACAAATTGATCGGAAGTAGCCTAAGATTAGTGACAATGACTAACGAAGGTAACATTATTCGTATCGATTTTTATAGTTTTAGATTACATTTGTCGGATTTCACCCGAAATTTTTTTCGATTGTAACAATTAAAAAAATATATTAGGAAACTTTTGTCAATTTTAACAATTAAAATTTTGTTGATTTTAACATTCTTTCACTGATACGAATACATGAATCTATATCATATTCTCAAACGATTTTATAAAAACAAACGACTAAAACGAAAACCTAGGGTTTTGTGAAACATTATAGTGAAACGCTATGATATTGTGATACGATTATGTGAATCGATTATTTTATGAATCCGCATTAACATTCATTCACTGATACTATTACATTAATCAATATAATACTCTGTTCTTAGTCAGTTTTTTAAAAACAATAGATTAAATAAAAAACCTAGGGTTTCGTGAATCATCAAAAAGAAACCCCTAGGGTTTTGATTATCATTCATGTATCTACATCAAACATTCATTAGCTGAAACGATTTTATGAAACCATAGATAAAAAAGAAGACCTAGGTTTCTGATCATTAATAGGAGAGTAACAATAATTTGTGAATTGGAGAAGTCAGGAAACACTGATTCCAGCAAAATTGGAATTGAGTATTTGGTTCCATCTTTACAGTATGTATGAAGGAATGTTATTAATCGTTTTGGCTCTTGGAGGCTTGTCAAAGCTTCTCTCACCAGAGTATCTTCTATCCACATAAACATTCTTAATGAAGTCCCGAAGTCTCTCAACATTATATAATTTAAGTTTTCATAGAAAGTAAAACATAATTATTACATTCATGATCACATTTCACAAACCTGCTATCAGGGAATGATTGCCTTTGTGCATCCCATTCTTTAAAATATATTTCCTTGGCACTCTATTGTATTGCAATTAATAGAGGGGTCAATCTTGGAAATTTAATGTTTTAATGTAAGTCATTTCAAAATAGCGTATAGCAAAATTACCGCATTTCCTCCTCCTTGAAGGGCACTAACTTCTTGTGTGGTAAACTTGGCCATTGACACAGATTTTACCCTATGAGTGAACTCGCGTCTGTACAAAATTAAAATATATGTTTTAATGTTTTAAATAAAACTCTTAATTAAATGTTTCATTCTCTATACATGTTCACTCACTGTATGCCACTACAAGTTGTGCAAACAAATGTCGATGCTTGTGCACACATATTGAGGTCCCTGTTTGAGTAAATGGCATAAACATGCTAAAACATCATAATTTGGATTATAGAGGTTAACTTTTATGGTCAAATAACTTCAAGAATGAAACTAAAAATGATGAACTTCACAGGACAATTGCACTGATTATCATGTGAAAATTTAAGGCACATTCATGTTTAAGTGCTCTTTTTTAATAAATAAGACTAAAAGCATGGAGAAGCACCTGCAAATGGAATTAAACTTCATATGACAATTGTACTAATTAGATGACACATACCTAATTTCCCTTGTATTAATTGACTTTTCCAATTCCACTTGTGAATCTATATGAGAGTAACAGTAATTTGTAAACATTTTGTTAATCTATATACTTAACAAAGATGATTTTGTGAATCTGTATATTAATGAATAGATTCACAAAACTCACTAAATCAAAGTTCACATTGAGTATTTATGTTTAAATTTTGTTTGATACTTTATCTATGGGAACACTTATAAGGTGAATATGTCATTTACACGTTTTTCTAATTGGATTTTATACAGGAAAAGGAAAAAGACTGAATGAACAAAAAGGTTAGTTACGTGTTCATTATAATTTTAAATGTTGATTTTTGATTTAACATCTATGATTTACCAATCTATTAATGATTTCATATTATACAGCTGATACTCCAATACATACTACACCACTAACTCTAAAATCCATATTGAGTAAATTTAAAGATGTTCCTAAAGGAACACCAAAAATCGATCCAAAGAATGTTCAAGAAGAAACAAATCCAGGTTGCTTACCAAATTTAATTTTGTAACTATTTCAATTACTTAACTTTATGTCATGTAAACTTTATAGTAGCCAGACAAAGTCCAAGAATAAAGGACATTGTTTCTTCAAAACAACCCACCCCAATACAAATAGACAGTAGTCTTGTCAAGAAAATTAAAAAGAAGAAAATAGGTTGGTTTATATTTTACTTACATCTGAATAAAATTATTTATTATTACCATATATTAATTTCTAACAAAATTTTCAATAAATTTCAATAAGTTATAAGAAAGAGAAAACAGACATCAAAACCAGAAAAAAGGGAAAAGACTGGCACAGAAGAGAAGATTAGGAAAAAAAGAAAAAAAAATACCCATAGATCCAAACAAACCAACATCGCTAAGAACAAGAATGAGCATGAACACATTGTATAACGTTATCAAATCATTGAACAGAGACCAAAGAAAAGTAGTGAGAGAAAATGGGATTTGGCTCATTGTTATGAATGTCAATAAATGGATTACCAGGAAAACTGTCACGATATGTAGTGAACCAATTCAAACCAGAGGACATGAAGATTTCCTTACCAGAAGGTTCAATAGAGATCACAAAAGAGTTGGTTCACAACTTAATTGGAATTCCGATGGGCAAGAAAAAATTATATGATATTTAACACTATGATCATTCTCTAAAAGAATTTGTTGAATGGAAGGACCAATATGGTAGAAAGCCTATGAAACCAACCGGCATTGAAACAAGAATCAGAAAATCAAATTACTCAGGAATGCTTTTCAAGATTAATTTTGTTATCTTGTTTGCAAATTCTTTTTGTGAAATTCACAATCTTGGAACATGCAAGTTAACAATTTTACTTCATTTATTTGGAGAAAACATCAAAGATATAGACTGGTGTGGCCATATTGTTAACTTCCTGAGATACGCAAGCATCAATGGAATGAAACTGATCACAGGGACTACTTTTGTGGACCACTTACTATTTTACTCCTAATATTTTTTATTATATATATATATATATATATATATATATATATATATATATATATATATATATATATATATATATATAATGTTATTTTTTATTCAATCCAACTAATTTATATATTATTCACATTGCAGCTTGCTTAATTAGAATTCATGACAACTTTCAAGAAAGAACAAATTGAAAGAAAAGGTCTTCTTGTTAACTACTGGAATGTAAAAAAGATGAAAAGAAGAGAAAATGCAGAAATCTTAAAAGGATCTTTTGGTAATGTTGATCTTGATGATCATTATTGAAGATCAGATGAACAATCATCCGATGAAGATGAATATATGACAGTTGAGGTAGCTTTTTATTATATTCACAATGTAATTTTTAATTTTTGAATATATCATTATGTAAATTCACAAAATCATTTTCTATACACATCAGTTTTTAGTTTTATACTCACAAATGATCATATATTTTTTGTATTAAAGTCACACATGCTTACGTTGTGAATAATCTAAAGCAAATACATTTTACCAAAACACATTCACAATATGAATTTTAAATAAATAATTTTCTATAAAAATTAATTTATGAGTTTGTTAGTGAGTTTTTGTTTTAAACTTTTAAATTTAAGTTATATCTTACTTTTTGCAAATTTATGTTAGTTAGTTTTTCTAAGTACATACTATAATAATTCACATTGTGAATTACATACTTTGTGTTTATTTCACTTTGTGCAATATGTAATAAGAGAATTCTCATTGTGAATTTATATTTTTCTTTTTGCAAGAATTGGTTTCTTTTTGCAGGAATTGTGCAATAAGTTTTAAAAGGTGTAAAAAATTTATGAAAATGTAAACATGTAAAAAAGCTAATTTTTGTGTAAAACTAAAAAGGTTTGACCATATACTAAACAAAATTAATGTTCGGAACAAATTCATGATAAATTTTAAAATCTATGCATAAAATATAAAATTTAAATACGTCCTGCTAAACCTGGTATAGTATGTCATAATAAAATTACATAATATTCATTACTTTTAAAACATGTTTTGGGTTTATTGACACCTTCAAGACAATATCAATAGTTACTTTCCTAAAAATATTGTTATCCATTGTTTTATTATACATGTAACACCCCATTATTCTCAAAAGCTTTTAACGCTATAGTTTTAAAGGATTATTTGCAAGTACAAACCATTATTTATAAAATACGAATTAACAAAACCATTATTTGAAAGTACAAACCTGAAGGGATTTGATCATAATAACAAAACTATTTGCACGGCGGAAGACTTAACAAGATCAAATCATAAGGTCATACTAAAATTCAAGCAATGATTATCATGTTCATAACCAGGATCATACAGATCATAGCATTGTTGCAACTAAGAGATGAATTATGAATTCATACCTTTATTTGGATGTGAGGATCCAAACCATAATCCCTCTAATGATTCACACCCAAAAACACAACTAAACAGATTGATAGAACCTCCTTTAGGCTAAAAACAAGATGTAAAGACCCTTGAAATAGGTTATGGAAATCGCAAAAGGGGGAGAAAAAGGAGAAAGGGAGAAGTGGCGGCAGAAAAGGAGGCCAAAAGGATGCTTAAGATTTGATCCCTAAGCTTCTATTTATACTGGAGGGCTCCTAGGTTTTCAAACATAAGGAGCCTCCTTACACATTGCCCCTGGACCGTTCTAATTAATTAAACTCTTTAATTAATCATAATCTAGTCCTTGTAATTAATTTCTTTAAATTAATTCTAAATTGATTTCTTAATTATTTACCAATTAGTTTCTAATTAATTTATCATAATATAAATTAATAAACTAATTTTTCCCACTTTATTTTTGTCACTGTTTGTTTTTATTGGGTCGTGAGGGCAACCCAAAAGGATCTTGCTATTATTAGAAATATCACCAAAAATTAATGACCTTGGACACTATTTCCAATAGTCCCCCACTTGGACAAGTCATCAACTTTGTATGGTCCAATACTTACAAATAATCCGCAGAGAGTATGTCATCAAATGCAACTGTCGGACTCTGATCAAAATCAACAAATGACCTTTAGGGCATCTCCAACCCACCTTTATACATGAGGTTGCACTATTTTAAACCATTTTTTCCTCCAACCCATATCTATAACCCATTCTATTTTTGGGTATATGAATAATATTACTCCAAATATAGAGTAAAACTATTCATTTACACCATAAATAGAGTTAATGTTTCACTTGTCATTTTTAGTCCTTTATTTTTTCTATATATTTCTAGTTTAATTTAAATGCAATAACAAATATTTACAACCATGTTATATATTAAATGATATTAATTAGTTATAATTATCAAAATTGAATATTTATACATTGAATTCATATAAAAAGTTTACGTATAATAAATAGAAGGAGAGATTTTGACAATTTTTTAAATGAATGAAAAAGAATATACCTTTTAGAGTAAAAATAGTGTGAAAATAGAGGTGGGTTGGAGATGGTCCACGTTTTACACTATTTTTTACTTCAAAAATAGAGTCAAAGATAGAGGTGGGCTGGAGATGATCTTAGATAAGTGATCTATTATTCATGTATTCTTCAATATAACATTATGAACCTGAGACATGGATAAGGTCAAACTTAAAGGTTCAAATTCTGTTTCCCGATAGTGATTTATGATGACCATATCAGACTACTGAATTGAACACGTCAATTTAGTCAGAGCCTGGCCAAGCATTTAAGTTTCAACATCAAATCATAGGGGCCCACAAATATCGCTTCTCCTTGTTAGGGCAGAAGGAATAGATAAACTTTGACTACATAGTTCTTGTCCAGTCATCATATCATACATGTACATACCCTTTATAAGTGCCGGTTACAGACAACATTTGAGTATACCAATACATAACAGACTTGCAGAGCAAAAACCTCATGTATCTCAGTTTGAAGAATAAGAGATATTAGCATCTTAGAATTACTTGTGACATAATCCATGAAGTAATCTCTAAGTGCGAGTTGTTCCAATACTTGAATCTCTATCAAGTACTCATGCGTGTTAGTCGCAATGTTCATGTTATGTCTAATTATAGACAATCTACTAACACTCCATGTCAGTGTTAAGTCACTTGTTGCTTCCAAGAGTATGATCGACAGTGGAAGTTTGAGTAAATTAATACCCGGAAAGTGGGTTCTAAACATGCAAAACAAGAAATAGTAATAAATTAATGTAAATAGTAGCAATCCAGCTTATTATTAAGTCACCACATAATAATCACCAAATCATATACAATTTATACTATTATTAGTTTCAATTTATCAAACTAACAACTAAAATATTTATGTCATATTGCTCCCAATTCTAATGCCTATGGAGTCTGTATAACCTTCATGCCTAGTCTATATCAATGATGTTTCCTTATTTACTATGATGTTTCATTCCTTAACTCGGTTCTGAAACATAGCATCACTCCCTGAGTATATGCATCACTATCTTATATACACTCGGAGTCAGCCATCGATTTTAGCTTGGAACTTTCGAAGTTACCACTCTCTTTGTACATGCTAAACATATCTCTTTGTTTTGTCATATGCTCATTAATGTCTTCAACCATCGTCCTGATGACTTTTGCCAAGGTTGTTATGAAACCGACTTATTATGCTTAAAGCATACGAGACATTATGACAAGTACCTGTCATGACACATATATCGATCCTATAGTAGAAGCATATATGACTCGACTCATTCTGTCCAGTTCTTCCCTTATACCGGGACATTGATTTTCAATCAAATTTATGCCATGGGAAGAAACCATTACTTGGAGTCATACATCTTGAATCTCTTCAAGATCATAGTCAAATATGTACTTTGGCTAAGTCCTTTATGACATTTTGACATATCCCTATATATCCTTATTCCACGTATGTATGTTGCATCTCCTAGGTTCTTCATAACGAAATATTTCTCAAGCCAAGTCTTTACACTTTGCAACATTGAGAAATCATCTCCTATAAGTAGTATGTCATCAACATACAATACTAGGAATACTACAATACTCCCATTAGCTTTGACAAGGACGCATCTTGGCTTCTTGAAAATCTAAACCCTTTAGCAATTTCGTGACCGTAAAGATTCTAGTTTTGAGGTGCTCGTTTGATTCCATGGATGAATCTCAAGCTTACACACTCTGTTTGGATATTTGGCATGTTTAAAACCCTCTGTTTATGCCACATGCATAACCCCTTTGTTTTCTATTAAGGAAAGCGGTTCTAACATCCATTTGCCATATCTCATACAAATGCAGTTGTGGCAAACAATATTCTAATAGACTTAATCTCAACTATTGAGCAGGTTTCCTCATAATCAATCTTTTAAGTCTGAGTATAACCCTTCACAACCATTCAAGCTTCGAATGTGTGTACATTCCCATCCATGTTGGCCTTCTTCATGAAGATCCACTTACTCCCACTGGTTTTAAGGCCATGTATAGGATCAATTAAATTTCAAACTTGGTTATCAAACATGGAATGAATCTCACTCTCCATGGCCTCTTTCCATTTGGCAGCCACTGGGCTCATCGTTACTTTCATGTAGGGCTGTAAACGAATCGAACGTTCGGCGAACCGTTCGTGAATTGTTCGGCGGGAAGTTCGTTTATGTTCGTTTATTTAATAAATGAATGAACATGAACACAAATTTTCGTTCGTTTAGTTAAACGAACGAACATGAACAATGGTCTCGTTCATTTAATTATGTTCATGAACGTTTGTTTATGCTGTTCGTTTACGTTCGTTTATGTTTGTTCACTTAAGTTTCTTTTACATTCTTATATGTTCAATTGTATTTGATTACATTAAAATATTATGTGTTTTTTAATGATATATATGTTTAATTATGTTTATTTATCTCTGTTCGTTTATGTTTGTTCGTTTAGTATGTTCACGAACATAAACAAACGAACATGAACAAGATAATTTGTTAAACAAACGAACATGAACAAGAAAACTCGTTCGTTTATCCGTTCGTGTTCGTTTGTTTGTTCGGCTGACTTAAACGAACGAACATGAACACGCCCTCGTTCGTGTTCGTTCGGTTCGTTTACAGCCCTACTTCCATGTAGTTGGATTACTCATCTTCACCAACTAGTGTTTTACCACTAATAAGTGTGTCACCTTTAGTAATATGGAAACCAAAAAACTCATGAGGGTGACTCACCTACCGGATGTGCGAAAAGGTGGAGATATGTCAGTTTCCTCAACATGAGTCTCATCCTCTGGTTGAGTGCTAGTGTTAAGTAAATGTTTTTCATTGGTTGACTCTTGAATCTTTTCAAGATCCATCTTGCTCCCTCTAGACTCTTTGGTTATGAGCTCTTTCTTTCAAGAAAGACTCTCCTTCAAGCCTGACACGTCGCACTCATTGATGCGGTTAAAGTCAAAGATAAAAACCTTACTATCCAATAGCTCGAACAATGGCGTTCGTGGTTGGCACTTTGTGTCAAAAGAAAACCTAACTATAGTGTCACTCTATAATAGGAAAATTACTAACACTTGAAAACAAACCAAAACTCAATAAAATCAATAGCAGAATAAATCATACACAGATCTGGTTGCAGATCTAGAAAAGCATAAAACCAAAAGAACTTTCTTTTATAAAAACCAAAACCAAAACAATCCAAACTATCCTTCAACTAACTACTAATCTAAACAAACCAAAAGAACTATAGGAGTCAAATGATTCCTCCTGAATCTAAACCAAACATCTATTAACCGAAGGAGAAATTACTGAACGCGGAATACTTCGATACCGAGTTGATATAAACTAACAAAAAGCCAAATCTATAACCAAACTATCGATTAGAACTGAAAATATGTAAGAAATAGACTATCAGATCCCCTAATAATACCTCGGGATGCTCCAAAAGTCAGAATGGGGTCCGATATTTATAGTGGCAAAATATTGAGATAGCGTCGTGTAATACCAGGAGGAGGTAAACATTCCTTATCAACTTGTTGATGCATTTAAAGGAGTTTTAAGTGATTCATGGGTGTTCTTGTTAAAAAGGGCCAAAAATGTTAAGAATAAAGAATGAACCAAATTTCGAAATATGAGGTGTTATTGTGTTATGTTGGTGTTTAAATGTCTATATTATGATTTAATATGGAGTTTGGTTGCTAAGTTTGGAATTATAGGTCAAAAGGTGAGAAAATGGTGAAAATGCACAAAAAATTACTCATCAGAGCCATTGGCCTCGCTAACGGCTGAGGATTAGCGACTCTATGTGAAAGTTGGTTGCTATTAGGTGAAATGATTGCAAAAGTTCGGACGAGGGGGATTTCAGGAATTAGCGACGCTATTGAGTGTATTAACGCTGCTAACCATTAGCGACTATAATGTTTGTGTTAGCGACGCTAACATCATGCCTGACAGATTTCCATTTAAGCCTTGGTTTGGTCATTTGGGGTGTATTCCCTCATTCCAGAAGGTTCTCTCATTCCAGAAGGTACGAAAAACATATGTGTTTCAAGGGTATTTTGGAGCTTATATCATCAAATTGTGATGTAAATCAAAGGGCTTTTGCATCCAAATCAAAGATTAAGGTTAGTACATTCTTATGTGTGAAATTGATAAGTTGAATTTGTCAAACTGGTTGATTTTGGTTGATATAGAAGTTGTGAAATTGGATGTTTTAAGTGTATAATTGAATGGAATGTTGTATTCATTAATTCCCTGGTGTTTAGATGTTAAAAATAGTGGTTTTTGTGAAAAATTCGTCAAAGGAATGCTCATGTTCATAGTTAGCGGCGCTAACTATGAATAGGGGTATAATTAGCGTCGCTAATTTCCCTATAGATGACAGAATCTTGGTTTTTCACAAAATTAAGTTGGGTTGTGTCTAAGAAAGGTTTACACTTGTTCCTTTGTAGATAAAAGGGAATAAGGAAGCTTGAAAATAACAAGTATAGCTTACCATTGGAGCTTGGACTACATGGACTACAGGTGAGTAACTTTACTCATCTTTGATTCATGTGGTTGTTTGCTCTTGTGTAATATAGTAGTATTGTTGTGTTTTGTGCATATATATATATATATATATATATATATATATATATATATATATATATATATATATATATATATATATATATATATATATATATATATATATATATATATATATATATATATATATATATATATTAAAAACTGTAATTATTGTGTGGACGTAAGGACCAATCAGAGACGAGAATCAGTCAAGGGTATATATGTCAATTGATTTATAATTCAATTAATTAAATTCAAATCAATTCCTATAATTATGGTAATCACATCCTATAATTATGGAATCTTGCTAATCAATTTATTTGCCCTAATTTTTATCGACATCATCAGAGAATTTCTGCCAAATTCATCACGCCTCTGGTAACAAGCGACATCACCGGCCAATCTCACCTCCGACGACTCACATACATATCTAGGGTGGAAAAGCATAGATCGACTATTTGATTTCCAACATCGAAAAAAGAATCCGATGATCAGACCTAATCTCGATTTGAAGTGAATCCGTCTACAGGTATGGTTGCATCTGTAACTATTGATTTCCGATTCCAGTGTATTGTCGCAAATCATTCTTTTCATAAATCAATCTCATCGCATAATGGAATCCCAAAGAAATTTCTTGCATTCAAAATCAAAAGAGAATTTCATCTAGAATTCATATATAGATTCTCGATTCATTCTTGTCAATACATATTTAATTCGATTGCAGATCAAGCACTGAATTGAAAATTGACAACAGAAATTAATTGTATCCAACTCAATTGAAAAGAATCTGGAAAAAGATTCAACACTAAGAACGACAATTCTGACTATCAACGTGGTTTCTGTAAGCTCATCTCAAACGCACGTGTTAATCACCGGCTATAAGTTCTTTCGTACACACTCACTCCCTCTGTTGCATCAATCTAACCTTCAAAAATAGCGAAATCACCAATCCCATCACTTTCTCCAGAAGGTACGCATTTCACAGACTACAAATCCAACATATTTTATTTTGTTTTATTTTCTTGTAATTTTGATTTGAGGATATTGAGCAAGCGCAGTTTCTCAGTTTTATTTTGTGCATGAACGATAGTGGCTGATTTGAATATTTTAATGTGTAAAGTGAAGTTATATGTGTGACATGATTTGCAAATATCATTCTCAGTTTGTCTATTGATCATGATGAACATTAATTGATTTGTAACAGAGCTATAGGGATAAAGACGTGAGATTTAAAGTCTTGTAATGCTAAATATACCATTTGGATCTTCATTTTGCCAAGAACGAATGGGGCGTGTAGAAGTCTTGTTGAAGTAAAGATGCATTCTTGGAGAATGAACGTGAAAAATAAGAAGTAAAGATGCATTCGTTGTGCATTCAAAACATACAAGAAATATAGAAGAAGCCCAAAAGTTTGATATCAAGGAAGTCATTCTGACAGAATGTCATTATCCTAGAATGTAATTCTCTTAGAATGTCATGTTGTTTTAAATATTAGATTCTAGTATATAATTGGATGTCATTCTACCAGAATGAATATTTCAGAATATAATTCTTTAGAAATTTTATTTATTTTGATATATTTTAGTTCAAATAATGTTATTTAATTGATATATTTTTTGTTCATCGGATGTTTTTCTATGATATTATGCCAAGAATAATGCTTTCTTCAATAACATTCTGTCAGAATGGATAATTCAGAATGTATCACAACAATAACTTTTTTTTATTTTTTGATGTCATTCTGCCAGAATGGATATTTCGTAATATTATTCTGTTAGAATACTAAAAATCAGAATGGACATTCTAATAATTTCGTTAATAATTTTATTATAAAATTGATTTGATCCTAAAAATCAGTTACTTTCCTTTTTTTCCTCAAAATAAAATGTCGTTTTTACCCTTTTGTAACCGTTTTTTTAAAAAACCATTTAATAACATAATGGATAACTACAATTTTACCATTCTAATCTAGACCATTAATATTTTGAATCCTACGGTCCAGATTTGGTCTTACAACCACACAATAATTGTGGTCATTAATATAACCTAACCCTATATATATATATATATATATATATATATATATATATATATATATATATATATATATATATATATATATATATATATATATATATATATATATATATATATATTATGGTGATGTTAGATTAAACTCTTTGATGAAAATTTGTGTGGTGTTGTTGGAAAGGTGATACACTAGGGTAGTGACTCTAGTTATTAGTGGTATACTCTTAGTTGACTATATTATATTTGGTGTGTTCTATATGGTGTTTTTATTTAGTTCCTAAATGGTTACATTGTAACTAAATGGTGTAACTCGAGAATGGTGATAGTTTGGTGTATTTCACAATTGATGAAAGATCTCTGGGTTGTTGAAAAACCCAAGATCCCATGGTGATAGCTGTTATACTGGTTATACCTCGTATATGAGTCATGTTGTATATTCTACGAAATTGGTGTTACTATGTTAGATATATACACATATTGTTGTTCATGTTTGGTATTCAGGTGACAGTAAGAAGTAAAAATCTTAAATGGTGGTCAGATTTACTATATTTCCTTGTTAAGCTTGATCTTCTATAGTAAACTTATTCACTAAGTAATTGTGCTTACGTTGTTTGTTGTGGTGTTTTGACAGGTATTAGGTGTAGTAATGCCCGGCTAGATCGTTGAACGATCTAAAGGTATCCGCTTGTCGCTTCCAAGACATCGAGTATTGTATTTTGTAAAATTAAATTTGTATTGATTTGATAGAATCTGGTATATACTCGATGTAGGTTTTAGGGTGTTACACATCGCTATCTATGGGATAGAATCTGGTATATACTCGATGTAGGTTTTGGGGTGTTACACATCGCTATCTATGGGAGATAGAGTCGCTATCTCTTGGTCTTCCCTGATCTTTGCATTTTGAAATTTGAAATTTTCACTTTATCTGAAGATAACGTCACTATCTTTTACTTATCCTATTCATTTCGTCTATAGAAAGAGACGCTATCTCCTCCAGCATCTTTATCTTTTCCATTTTCAGCTCTATCTTGTTCCAATTTGCACTTTAAACCCTGTATTTTAACACAAATTCCCCACAGAGCAACTTGCACTAAAAGTGAGCAATACTAGTCCTTTTATAAAGACAAAATAACTAAAACCCAATCCAATAACGCGTAAAATATGTAATATAAAAGCGCGTTATCAAACACACCATACTGGGGCTTTGCTTGTCCCTAAGCAAATAGAGCTTTAAAGAACTTGTGTCAAAGACTTAAACTTTCTTGAAAATTTTTAGTTTCAAAGTTTATTATTATTTCTGAACTTAAATTTAAAATCAAATTTTGGAAATGACCAGAATACCCTCGGAATTCACGACTTTCTAGAGAACTCTTGATTACAAACTTTCAGTGCAAACTTACTCATTCAAATTCTAAAGGTCGTTAAGGAAATTCCATGACTTGCAATGTTGTCAGTGTAATGGGCTATCAACAACATTATCCCAAATAAGTTGATTTTAGGTAATGAGGTGCGGGAAACCACCATTTTCATGTTTACCGGCCCGAACAATAAAGGCCACTGATTAAATATTCCTTCATGAATCCCAAACATATGATAATTCTAAATCAAAACTATTTTTAACTTCCAAATAAACTCACTTATTTTAACTAAGACTAGCATCAAACAACTAACGAGTATTTCTTGAAAAATTCAAAATTGGAAAAAAATTCAAAATTGTTCGTTTCTTAAATACAAATTCTCAAAGAAATATTGAAAATCATAAAATTTTTAAAATTCTCGGAAAACTCTATCTTTTTCGACCGTCCCCACCCCACACTTTAAACCATACAATGTCCCTGTTGTATAAATAAAAAATTAAGAATAATGGAGAAAAAGAGTTACCCCTTAGGACATCGAATTTCTTGACGGTTGGAATCGTATGCATTTCAAGGTTGATTTCGTGTATTCCCATTTCTTGAGAGTTGTCCAGAGATTTGGGCCCAGCAGTGAACACGCCCGACATAACCCAAGTGTAGGGGCATAATGACCCCACACTTTCTTTGATGCCAATCTCCAAAAATTGTTGCAACACATAATCACAGTTCGATATTTTCGTGATCTAGTAGCAAAATATCAACTCATGAAAAGATTAAGCTTAAATACAGACATAAGTTTAAACCATCGACATTTAATTAAAAATAAAAATAAAGAAAGAAATAAAAGTACAAAAAACATCACTGGTCATCATTGTGGTCATCATTGTCCATCCCAAAATGTAGCATAAGCGTGTGTGTATTGTGGGGTAAAGGGAAAAGTGAATTCAGATTAGGGTTACAAAGGAGAGGGTTCTCCCGGATTCACGACGTGTATTGCCTTCGGTAGCAACGTGAGGTGGTGTAAAGGCCGCTGCTTATCGGGTCTTCCTCCTCTTAGCGGTACGATTAAGTGTTGTTGGCGACGCGGAGGTTGAACATTTCTTTTTCTTCCTTGAATATTCAAATCACCCCACACTTGGTTGAACCATGCCCTGATGACTAACAAACAGTGATGACTCAAAAATAACAGTAAAAAGACTTAAACAAAATTAACTATTGAAAAACAAAACATCGGGTTGCCTCCCGGTAGCGTTTCTTTCTTCGGGTCTTTTAGCTGGACATCCTTTCTTAAAAACGATGGCTATGGCGGATCGTAGGTCTTCTGACTTGGCTGAACTACCGCTGTCACCATTTCCCCCTTGATCCAGTATTCCTCCAACATCCCTGGGTCAAATAGCCTGCTAGTCTTCCTGTTGCTGTCTAACTTATTGTTTTCGGATTACTCCATATGAAAGCTTGGTTTACAGGCTGCCAAAAAGGAGTTTGAAATCAAAAGGGGGGTTATGCAAGGAAATTATTTTTCTCCTTTTCTCGTGATTATTTCCATGAAGGTCTTATTATGGCGATGCATGTGCTTGTGATCGACATTTATTTCATGTATCCTGCTCCCTTATAATGGGCTCATCTTTCACACATTATGTACACGGATGATGTCATATTTATAAGAAAGCGGTGTGGGGTTGAAAAGGATCAAATATTTCAGCTTGCTAATATTCTTTATTGTAAGCCAGCTAAATTTTGGATATCTTCTCGATTGGTGCTAACATGAAGGTTGCTAAGAATTGGAAGCCAACTATCGATAAATTTAATTCTAAGCTTTCTAGTTGGAAAGCAAAGCACTTAAATTTTATAGGGAGACTAGCTATATCAAGTCGGTTCTTGGTATTCTCCCGATCTATTACTTCTCGATATTCAAAGGTTCTAAGAAAGTGGTTGATAATTTGGAAGGTTTGAGAAGAAAGTTTTGTAGGGAGGAGAATAAATTAAATGTTAAATTGGGTGACATGGAATTGTTTGGTGAGACCGAAGAATCAAGAGGTGGGTAGTCTTCTAATGGTTAATGTGGCTCTCTTGGTCAAATGACATATGAGATTTAAGATCGAGAATAATAGCCTATGGTCAAAGTGTATCAAGGCTTGACTTAAAATTCCTTGTATTGACGGTAAACCTATGGTCAAGTCCTCTTTTTCGGGAACGTGGCTTGCTATCTTGAAGACCGCTATGGAGGTTGGTGATTAGGGAGTCGATCTTGGAGACTTAATGGAGAGAAATTTGGGTAATTGCAAGAGTATGAATTTTTGGAAGGAGTAGCGGTGTATGGCTTGATTCATAAACACACATTTCCAGAGTTGTATCGTATTGAGGAGGACAAAAAGTACAAGGATACTGATAGGTTACAGGGTAGTAGTTCCACTTGTTTATAAGGGAATTTGTCAAGGCAGGTTCGAAGGAGAAGGAACCAGAGTCACTAGGGGCATTGGGAGATAAAGTTGTTATTGTTAGCCAATCTGACGCTATTGATTCTTGGAGATGGAGGGCAACGATGTAGGTCTTTTTTGTACATTCTCTATGTGAGGCGTTAGGGAAAGTAGATGGGTCAGTTGGAAACATAATTTTTCAGTTTATGTGGGTCAATTGGGTGCTGGTGAAAGTCAACTGCTTTGCGTGGAGGTTGTTCTTGGATAAAATCCAGATCAATAAAAACCTTAGAGGGAGAGGAGTGGCTTTAGTGTCTGCCCTTTTCCTTTCGCTTGAACACCGATAAGGATGTGTACCATCTCTTCTTTGAGTGTCTCTATGTGTTAGTTGTGTGGAGGTGGTGGAGCTAGTAGACGGGACTGCTTCCCAGGTTTTCCTGCGAATCGTTTGGATATCTGGTGGATGGTGGAGGTTTCAGGGTCGAGTAAGGACTCTAAATTCATACATGCCTTAATTTATGCAGTTTTTTGGGGCAATTGGAAGGCCATAAACAAGCTTGCGTTCAAGGGGTCGAGCAGTTTTCATTTCAAAACAGCAGATGTTATACAATTTAGATCTTTTAATTGGATGAAGCATACATCGAATTTGTTTTCCCTTATTGGTTTTCTTGGTGTAATTCTCCTTTTGTCTCTTAGCTTGTAATGTTAGTGTAAGGTTTTTTTTCTAACGCCTCGTTAGCTTTTATTTATATAGCTCCGCCGTTAAAAAAAACACATCCACTCTAATCTTTATGAATAATTTATTTTTCCCAATTTTAGAAATTAGGATTAAATACAAAGTTCAATACCATAAGACTAATGGGAATACCCATCACATGATCACATGTGATGGGCGTCACATCAACGCCACCTCAGCATCACACACAATCACTATCACATCACACAACACTAGAAATACTCATCACATTTCATCATACCACATCACATTTTTTAATTAAAAAAATTTAAAAATAAATAAAAACCTAATTTTCCATTAAAAAACATTACATTTAAAAAAACCATTACATAAACATTAATTAAAAAAACATTACATAGAACACCATACGAAAAATTCAATAATAAAACTACCCTCTTCATTCAAGCTGTTTTGATAAACATGCTCCGCTAAGTCTTCTCGAAGATATTGGCACGTTTCGGAATCTTGAATGTCGACTACTCATTGTAAATATTCGGCCGATCCGATAAAGAATTGTTGATCTGGGTTAACTGCGTCGGCCTCGTCGTATGTACAAATCGCTCTATCTTTTTCTTCAATTATCATATTATGTAAAATGATGCATGCATACGTAATTGTGCTTATCCTACCGTTGTCAAAGAGTCGTGCATCGTGTTTGATCACATGCCATTTTTTACTTGAGGACCCCAATTAAATGCCCTCTCTATGTCCTTCCTAGCAGATTCTTGTCTTTGTGTAAACATCTTTGCTCTTTCAGTTCGAGGTACCGCGTACGCCTTCACAAATGTGGCGTAATCTGGATAAATCCCATCACAAAGATAGTAGTCGTGCTTGTATTGACGTCCGTTCACTATGATTGACATATCAGGAGCTCACCCGTTCCAAATATCATTGAAATGGAAGACTGATTCAGAACATTCCGGTCATTGTTGGACCCTGGAACCCTAAAGTACACATGTCAAATCCACAAATCCTGTGATGCAACAGCTTCCAATATCATAGTTGGCTCACCTACGTCACCTCGGGTAAATTGCCCTCACCACGCAGTTGGACATTTTTCCCACGCCCAATGGGTACAATCAAGGCTACCAATCATACCCGGTTATCCATGTCTCGCTTCATGTGTCAAATATAATTTCTCGATATCACGAGCTGTAGGTTTACGCAAATACTCTTTCCCAAACACGTCAATAACACATGCACAATTCCAATCCATACAATCCCTTACGGTCCTCTCAGCCATTTTCAGATACTCATCACTAGCGTCAGCTGTTATGCCGAATCCTAAATATCTAAGTACAGCCGAACATTTTTGTATACAACTGAAACCAGTTCTACCTCTAGCATCGGTTTTTTCTTAAAATAATCATATCTATCGTCTAAAGCGTTGCTAATACGTAAAAATAAGTCTTTATTTAAACGATAACGACGTTTGAAATATTTGTCACCATAAAGAGGAGGATCAGCAAGATAGTCACGAACCAAAAGATCATTTGCAGCTTGCCGATCTCGGTTGATAATGACTCTTGTTTGCCTAACGTTTGAAGACTCTTCATCGGCAGCATGCGCAACAACATTAAAGAATGTTGTGATAAACTTTTCATCGTCCGAATCATATTCTTTAAAAAAATTGATATGTTCCAAATAATTCATATTTTGGTGTGTGTATATATATGAGAATAAGAAAGATTGAATGAATGTGTGTGTTAAATGAGGTAATTGTGTGTATATTTATAAGGAAAACTAGGCGTATACCCGCGCATTGCGTAGGAATCAAATTGTATAGTAAAATAACATTGACAAATGTAAAGTTTTGAAGATAAATTAGTAAGTGTCATAAAATATAAAATAATATTTGTTATAGAAATTTAAAAAATTAATATAAAAGCTTTCCAATATTTATGTATAATTTTGGCGATGCTTATTTCAGTATATTGTATCAACGTTTCCTCACCTTCCTAAACAACGTCATATTGCAATTATTATTTTCACACTCGATTCAACTATATTGAAATTCCTAATGACATAAAACTTATTCTTAAAAAGAATTTTGTATTTCTTCATATGGTTCTTCATTTTGAAAAACTATATTGATTTATGAAAATATCAAGGTATTAGATATGTATCATGATGTATTTACTAACAATCATATGGTATTAATATATAATAGGAATTAAAAATTGTTCATTTGAGATTCTTTTTAATCATTAAAGAAGATAATCATAAGCTAAATGAAAGATTTACAAATTAGTAGACTTGTTCTGATTATATTTATCTGTCATTGAAGGCAGAACATTCTGTAACGTATATTGTTACTATTCCTTTGTTGAATTTCTTTTATTTCAACAAATACGTATCCATCATAAATAATATACATGTAGTAACATACAATGCTGAGGAAAAAAAAGAACATAATCACCAGGATTATCATGATTAGCTCCTTTTATGATTTCCCTTTCCAATATTTGTTTATTTATTTAAATAAAAACATCAAACATAAAATATCTATAGATTAATGAATTAAAAAATATATAAAAGCAATCATGCGTTAACCAACCATGATATTGTCTTTAAATAATGAAACTTAGATTGGCGTAGATTTTGTATATAGTTTGAACATGTTGGCAATGGTTTTTAGTGAAGTTATGCTTATTTGCTAAAGTTGCTCACATTTAAATGTATCATCTTTAAAAGTTTTATTACTTAATACATAAATAGTTTGGAAATCAAATGGTTAGAATTGTACCATAAATACAAATTAATTATCATAAGTTGGAAATTTAAATAATTATCTCATGTTAATAAAAAATAGCAATCATTATCAAAATACATTTAAAAAGTTATTATAGTTTCAAATGAATATATTTGAAGGAGAATGACCTCTATCAAAAAAATGAAAAATTATTCAAATGAATTTTTAGAGTTGTGGTTAAATGAAATATATATATATTATAGTTGTTGAATTGAAAATTTAAGAAACCACAATACATTTTATATAATTTACCCACTTATTTTCACAATTACAACATTTAGGTTACCTTGAATTTCAATATCCTTTTTATAATTTGGATGATGTTTAAATATACAACATTACGATAGGAGATATGAAAGTTCATCTATAATGATAAACAAAACTAAGTAGTTTTTCGTTTATTACATTTTACCATTTTTAAACTACAACTTGATATGTACGAAAAAAATGTGTGTAACACATATTTTTAACATCTTGTCATTCATTGCAACCAAACAGAGAATTCTTCCAACATAAATTTATACAATATATCTTTATATACATTAGTAGACGTATGACATGATGAATTTCTCACTAAGTTATCATCACTTTAAAAGTATTTATAGGTAAAACCGAAAATAAACGAATATCATGGTGGAGTTCTCACCATTTTATAACTATATAGCCAAAATAAAAATAAACATAGAGTTCTCACCATTTTATAACTATATAGCCAAAATAAAAATAAACATATGACATGGTGGAGCTCTCATGCATATATATTCTAGATTACGAAAAAAAATAAAATAAAACCAAGTTTTTGTAATGAAGTGTGAAATGGTTGTTATATAGGCAAAACATTGTAATTGGCAAAACAAAATTAATTACCATAAGATGAAAATTTGTGTGTTAAAAATAAATATTTAAGTAGTAATCATTTCTATTATTTTGTTGATTTTTAAAAATACCACATTGTAATAGAAGATATAAAAGTTCACTTACAATAACCCATCAATCAATAAAATAGTTTTTTATTTATTACGTGTAACCCTTTTTAAACTACAACTTGATATGTATGAAAAAAGATGTCTAACATGTTTTTTTAACAATTTTTCATTCATTGGAAAAAGTAGACAACTTTGTCAACATAAATTTGTACAATATATTTATATATATATATATATGTTTTAGTAGACGTACGACATGATGGATTTCTCACTATTATATATATATATATATATATATATATATATATATATATATATATATATATATATATATATATATATATATATATATATATATATATATATATATATATATATATATATATATATATATATATATATATATATATTGAAAGGTTTTCTGCAACTATGAACTAAAAATCCTAAGTTCACATGCAACCTATATAGATCTAGGTTTTCTTCTAATTAAACATATAACATATCCTAGAAGGCCAGAAAAGATTTACTAAAAGAAAGATCAAGAAAAACCAACCTTAAAGTGAATCTTGGAAGCAAAGCAACAGAAGTCTCTTGCCTCAAATGCAGTCACACCCTTAGCTGAGCTCTTGGCCGAAAATTCCTTGGGAGAGAGAGTCAAAAAATGTGGTCTAGGGTTTTGGGAAGCCTCCCTATTTATAGCCTCCATATGGTGATCAGATAATCGTTACAGATAAACCTTTTTGAATTCAAATTAAGATAAACTATTATTTTAATCATTCAAACCACATTTATCTGTAATATATATATATATATATATATATATATATATATATATATATATATATATATATATATATATATATATATATATATATATATATATATATATATATATATATATACATATATATATACATATATATATATATATATCGAAAATATATATATATCTATATATATATATTTTCGGCCACCACATGGTCACTCACACTGCCACTTACTCAACTATCGAATAATTACAGTTTTAGTCCCTGCACCTTTAATTAATCAATTTAACTGCCAAATTAATTCCAATTAATTCCAGAAAAATTTCTAATTAATTATTATAGTTTTTAATTAATATATTATCACTTAAATATATTAATAAACTATTTATTTAATTTCTATTGATTTGTTAATCACATAATAAATCAATCTTTCTCTCTACCGGACTTTCTGCCAATCCTCCAACTATGAGGGCAACCCAAATGGACTATGCTACTATTAATCAGATAAATACTAATTATTAGTCATGACTTAGACACCTAATCCAATAGTCTCCCACTTGGATAAGTCGATGACTAAAATTACCAATTTACCCTCTAATTAATTTAGCAACTGTAGCTTCCTAGAAACCGCTGCTGAACTCTGACCTAGTCAGTTCTGTCCAAAGATAAGTGATCAGATGATCCTTCGTCCAACAAGATATTTTCAGACACGAGACATGGATTGAGATCAATCTCTGTCCGATACTCTGTTCCCCGATTTCCGATTCTGCTTATGACTTTAGAACTTCTAATTGAACACATCAATTTAGTCCAGGCTGGCCAACACTTTAGTCAACTTCAAAATCATCGAGAGGCCTACAGATATCTGTTTCCCATCAGGGTCAAGGAACGAATAAGCTTCGACTCATATGCTTATATCTTTTACCAGTCAAATCATTCACAACAACACGTTTTATAACATCGAGTTACCGATGCGTTTTCGTATTATCAATGAACAACTGCCTTGTAAATTATAACTCATATCTCTCTACTTGAAGATCATAGGATATTATCGTCTCAATATTGCTTGTGATATAATCCATGAAGCAATCTATTGAGCGTGGGTTTATCCAATACTCAAATCTCTATTTCTAAGTACTCATGAATGTTGTAGCAATCCTATTGCTATGCCTAACTCCTTAGACAGTCTACAAATCAATTCACGACAGTCTTGAATCAATACTTACTTCCCAAAGTATGAGCGACTGTGGACCTTTCTGAATAATTAAATTATTCGGGAAGTAAAACATGCGAAAGCGAAACATAAAGATCTGACTGGCAGCTACTCTTGCTTATTACCAAGTCTCTACAAGGTAATCACCAAGTCGGACCTTGTCATAAACTATTATCGGTTTCAGGATTTCTTTTAAACTTTCAATTCTAATTTTACAGCTATGTCTTAATGAACCTTACACTCTTTCTATGTACCCAAAGTATCTTATACTTATACACTTTATTGCAGATGATCCAATCGGATGCTCATCCGATAACATCTCAATAAGTTATCCTGTCAATTTCTCTTATAACTCCATTCTGGTAATGTGTACTATGACTTCCTATGGTTCTGGGGTCTTTAGTCTACTTGACTGCACCCTAAGACTATTTCGAGGTGTTATGATGTGCTGGTGAACCACACGCGCTCCATCAGAATACCAACGAGACTTTGTAGCCATGAAGTCCATTAACATCATGTCCTGATGTTAATAATTACCACTTTGAAAATCTTTCAAATTAATACTATCACTTTCACCCTAATCATTTCCTAATGAATTCTCACTTTAGTTCAACCAATCCATCCAGTATTCCCAGCCAGGTAATGTCCTGAATCCAACTTACTATGCCCTAAGCATTAAGTTATCAGGACATGTTCATGACTTTATGATCGATCCAAAACTTGTGGAACCCGATCTAATCCTATTCCAAACCCTATCGGAATCCAAGGATTATTTATAATCCTTTGTGTCATGATTTTCGAAAAACTATTTTCCTTTCGGAGACTTTTCTCGTGCATCTTGAATCTTATCAAGATCATGCTTACAATGGCTAGGTCTATGCTGGTGATTTCATCTTTCCAATAGATGACTGTGAATTACATGAGTATGTTGCACCTTCTTTATTTCGTTCATGCCAAGTCATTACACTTTGCAATGACAAGAAAAACTTTTCCTAAGTCTATGCATCTTGAATCTCATCAAGATCATCTTGGCAGAATCTGGATCTATCTCATAGACGTTTACAACTACCTGAGTATGCCGTATTTCTATTAAGGCTTTCATAGCGATCCATCTCTTAACACCAAGTCATTACACTTCGTAATGAAAAGAGGCGTTTCCTAGAACCATTATTTATCCCACATGTGGGGATAGTGGATAACGGCGACTCCCACTGGCTTTGACATGGTTATAGGCTATTCACAAAATCCAGGACTCATGGCACATTTTGAGAATCCAAACCTTTCTGACATTTTAATGGAAATCTTTCAGCCCTTTCTCAAAATCCAATCCTTTGGCATATTTTGAGAATCTGAATATCCTTTCTTGCGAGATGCCCGTGGGACGAAACCCGGGGCCATGTACCTTTTGTAATGGCATGCTCTATGTGTGTCCCTATTAGTGTGCCGGTAAACCACACATGCTCCACTAACGACTCACACTATGCCATGCAGAATCCTCTCGGATTTCATCTTCTATTGAGAGTGCTTTACTCGGAATCAATTGCTTGACTCTGAGTATCGATTCACTCAACTAGATGCTCTGAAGGTATGTATATGTCCATGTTGCTTTATTTTGATGATTCAGTTACTCCCACTGGTTTTTAGACCAGGTGTAAACTCAATCAAATTTTCACACAGACCGCGTCTCGTCCTAAGGTCCTCTTATTTGGCAGCAGCCGGGCTCACCAATGCTTCCAAGTAGTCGGATTGCAAATTCGTACCAACTGCAGTGTTTTACCACTAATCAGTATGTCACCCCGATCACAACTACTTATGATGGTGATCAATACTACTGGTTAAGAGGAGATTATGTCCGTTGTAAAGCAGAAATCTGATTTCTGCTCCAAGCCTAGTGATGACTAAAAGGTTCTTTCATTGCTAATCCTAAACTCATTTAGGACTGTCCCAACTCCAACTGTTTCCTTAGACCATGAGTTCTTTCTAAAAGAGCTCTTTAGTTACAGTGGGATAGCTAATGAAACGACAATGCTGATCAAGTTCAGCTGGTCATGAGGTTCAGATGAACACTACAAGACCCTGGACTTTCTATGTACAAGTGGGATAATCCCAGCTTTACATTTCAGGCAGTGTCTGCAAGACCTACTTAGTCTAGGATGTGGTCGGAGTATGGTTTATATGGACTGACTGGTATAGTGTTCATCTTATTGGAAACTAATTGGCAATGTATCTCATACACCGAGGATCGAACTGTTTCGACCAATGCTCCATTATCTTCCCTAAGACACATTATAACCATTAATATTCTTGGAAGAGAATGAACTGTGAAATCTTTTTCTCAGTTTATGTTATCGCTCAGGTTCTGTGGAACTTGTACTTCCTTTGAAGTCCTTGAACTGTTCGAGGTTTCAATTCAATTGCTTATCCCGATTAGCAATGTCATATTCGTCATACCGAATGATGAACATCGTGAAGTACAAACAATTGTGTTCTATATCAAGATTCTAGCAATACACAACAACAGGTGTGTCCGTTGCTCTTAATCTCAATGTCCTTTACATATCTATGTAAACTTATGACTTTGTTCAAGACTTGCAATCTTCAGTTGACTCTAAGTCAACTGATTCCAAAATCCTATCCTCTGGATCTTTGGGTGATTCATTTCTTGCCACATGTGCTTTATAAAGAACTTAATCATCATCTGACTCCAAGTCAGATGATTCCAAAGTCCTGTCCAACTAGACCTTTGGTTGATTCATTTCTTGACACATTAAGAAATCAATTCATCAAGTGACTCTAAGTCAAATGATTCCAAGGTCCTGTCCAACTGGACCTATGGTTGAATTGATTCTTATAACATTTGTATTAACAATCATAAATGACACAATTCTTGAATCCAAACACTTTGGATGCATCAACATTCAAGTTATTACTAATCATACATTCAACACATTCATATAACATTTCAAGGATAATTTCAGACAACATGTGTTAAAAGAAAATATGACAATTTTATTAAAAATAAAATCCTTGAACAATGTAATAGACAATGTCAAAAATGTATCTAAAGACTAATAACAATATTTAATATCTATCTAAGCTTCAAAACTGCACGAGCTGGTGATCCAATCCAAATGTGCTCCTATGCGACAGAGTCCCGTGCCTTCTTGATTCCCTGCATGTCAACCAAAATGTGACTATCACATTATATATCAAGAACTCTTGGAACAGGAGTTTTGAGGTTCTTAGATATACCTGAGCTTTCCAAAGAGTTGGAGCGACTTCCAATCTTTTCGTAACTGTATCCGATTTAGTGGATTCCCAGTTTGAGACATGTCCGGCCGATCTTGACCGTTTCTTGTTACGTCTCTTCACTGGACTTAATCCAGAAGTAGTTGAGCCATTGGAGCTATGCCTGTCTAAGAGTTACTCGTATAAAGTCAACAGTGGACGCATTTCCATGAGGGTCTTTTCCTGGCCTTCCTTTCTATACGATTGAATGAACAGATCGTACTCACCAGTCAGCAAATCAAGTAGAATGTTAACACTCTTTTCCTGACTCATGGAATAACCAAGTTTGTATAATTCGCCTATGTACGCTTCAATCTGAAGAACATGCGAATTGACGCTACTTCCTGCCTTTAGCTTGCACTCTGCAAGTCTTTTGAAGATCCTAGCTCGTTCCTCTTCAACTGGCTTTTGGAACCTTTCCTCAACCAGTTGCATTAACTCATATGGCCCCAAGGATTCAAAATCCTTGCAGAACTCGGGGTCAATGGTTAATAGCATGAGGTCACGAATCTCTTCGGATTCATCAACTAAGAGGTTATGCTTATCATAAGAACCTTTTATGATGACTTGTTCCGGTGGGATCGGGATCGGATACTCGGTGAGATGTAGCTTGCCAGCAACGCTGAGAACCAGTCTCCAATTGTGAAGCCATTCTTTACTGTTAAGGCCAGTCAGCCTTTCCATATTTGGCAGGTGCATGCTGATGCTTTCAGAAATAGGAGAAGGAGGAGAATTGACACTTGACATCTATAAAAGAAATAGAATTTATTAGTTTAACTGTTCCTTTTAAATAATTAGCCAATATATTATTTATTAAGGCTAGGATCCAAAATACCCCAACTATGGTGTGAAGAGGGATGTCGTAATCACAACATAATGGTCATTAAGGTAGATAAACACTTATCAATTTCATCTTATGAAATTCCTAGTTCTGATGAGATTCATTAAACTTTTAAATGGCATGTTTAATCTCGGATGTGCCCCACTGTTTGTGACTGGGATGCCGAGGATCACAAACTGGATGTGAATAACCATGCAAATTAGCTTGGTACTCTCGGGTTAATTATCATCTCTAATTGATGTGCCGGTAAACCACACACGATCCATCAACAATGATAATACCCGGGAAACCCATTGCAACTCTTTATGAACACCAATTGGCGTGCCGGTTAACCACACACGCTCCACCAATGTTTCATAAAGTGCAATGTGCAATTTCATGGATTAGCATCAATTCACATTTTTCCTAAAGTAACTAGATTGGGATTTTATTAAGTGTTCTAGTACTTTGAATCAATATACTTTTAGTGATTATTAGGCGGTCCTATCAAACCTGTTCGGCTAACGACCATCCACTGATCAGGCGAGCGGTGGGCGAGAGTGTTCACCCATTAGACCGCCATTTTATAGGCAGTCTTCTTATACCCACTTTATAGACCAGCTTCGTGAATGAGGCCTACTAATGATTTGACTAACCATTTAATCTCATACATATAAAAATAACTTCCTAGTCAATATATATATATATATATATATATATATATATATATATATATATATATATATATATATATATATATAAGATGTAATTTTTTAAACCTTTAAAAAATTGTTTCTGGTTTATCTTTTAATTTATTGTCGATTTAAGGTATTAAATTTAAAATTAAATTAAACCACTTAAAGCCGATTTAATTATCTTTTAATTAACCAATTAATTAAAGTAATTAAATTTGATATTTTAAACCTCTTAAAATATTTATAGATTTAATCTATTAATTTTCGGAATTTAAACCATTTAAATCGAAATTAATTAAATTCTATTAATTATCTTTTAATCAAACAATTAATTAAAATAATTAATTTTGCAGATAGGTGTCACAAAATAATCAAATTAATTTAAACCTATCATTTTGCCCTAATTTTCGAATTTAGGATAGGAGGTTTAAGGTTTTATATATTTAAACAATTAAAGTTACCAAAAATAGAAAGCCTACTAAACCCTTCCTTTATTCACGCCAAGCAGGGGGGAGGGGCCAGGGTTTTTTGAAACCCTAACCCTAATATTCAAAACGGCCACATTAGGGTTTAGAAACAATAAACCCTAATTTACATGATACAGTTATAGCAATTTAACAAGAATACACACCGAACCTTGCTCTGATACTACTGAAAGGTTTTCTGCAACTATGAACTAAAAATCCTAAGTTCACATGCAACCTATATAGATCTAGGCTTTCTTCTAATTAAACATATAACATATCCTAGAAGGCCAGAAAAGATTTACTAAAAGAAAGATCAAGAAAAACCAACCTTAAAGTGAATCTTGGAAGCAAAGCAACAGAAGTCTCTTGCCTCAAATGCAGTCACACCCTTAGCTGAGCTCTTGGCCGAAAATTCCTTGGGAGAGAGAGTCAAAAAACGTGGTCTAGGGTTTAGGGAAGCCTCCCTATTTATAGCCTCCATGTGGTGATCATATAATCGTTACAGATAAACCTTTTTGAATTCGAATTAAGATAAACTATTATTTTAATCATTCAAACCACATTTATCAATAATATATATATATATATATATATATATATATATATATATATATATATATTCGGCCACCACATGGTCACTCACACTACCACTTACTCAACTATCGAATAATTACAGTTTTAGTCCCTGCACCTTTAATTAATCAATTTAACTGCCAAATTAATTCCAATTAATTCCAGAAAAAATTTCTAATTAATTATTATAGTTTCTAATTAATATATTATCACTTAAATATATTAATAAACTATTTATTTAATTTCTATTGATTTATTAATCACATAATAAATCAATCTTTCTCTCTACCGGACTTTCTGCCAATCCTCCAACTATGAGGGCAATCCAAATGGACTATGCTACTATTAATCAGATAAATACTAATTATTAGTCATGACGTAGACACCTAATCCAACATATATATATATATATATATATATATATATATATATATATATATATATATATATATATATATATATATATATATATATATATATATATATATATATGTCGGGTGAAATAAGAAGAATAATTTTGGTTAGGAACATATGAAATAATCTCGACCATTAGACATACAAACACATATACATACACACGTATATATATACATATATAGGCATCGATAAAACTACAACATTGTGAAATTCTCACAAATTTAAAACTAAATATACGCAAAACAAAAAATATACTTACAACATAGTGGAGTTCTCACCACTTTATAACTATGTAATATGTATAGCCAAAACAAAAATAAATCTAGGATATGCTAGAGCTCTCATGCATATGTTGTAGATAAAAATACAGAAGAAAAGCAATTTTTTGTAATCAAATGTGGCATAATTCTTTTATAGGCAAGACTTTCTATTTGACCAAACAAAATTAATTAGCATAAGATGAAGAGCTGTGAGTTAGAAATGAATATTTAAGTTGTATAAGATGAAGAGTTGGGAGTTTCAAATGAATATGGTGCAAGATAAAATCATATCTTTAACCACATTCATTTAGATGGCCTCTATTATAAGAGTTACTAGGCGTATCCCCGCGCGTTGCACAGGAATAAAAATATTTGGTAAAAGATATTGTCATATTATATAAGAGTTTGAAAACATTAGATTTAATATAAATACATAGGTTTAATTATAAATATGTCATCACAATATATATCATGTATCAATTATAAAATTTTCATCACAAAACTCAAACACAATATCATAATCATATATTTAATATAATTATAATGTTATCAACATGTTAATTTAACCAAAATCAATGAAACATCCAATAGTAATTTTGTATTATATATGGATAGTGTAATTAAAGCATAAGAAAATGTCTTAACATGAATTAGCTTAACATCTAAAATAAAATAGAAATAAACATAGTAATACTATTACAAATGTTACCATTGATAAATAATTGTATTATTATGACAATTTTTCTTCATGAGTTTCATCAAAGGTAATGAATAACAACTTTTGCAGATTTTATTATTTAGTTACATTCGAATCATTAGATTTCATTGTTTACCCTATCTATTATAAAAACTAACAATATACTTTGACTTGTAAATAATTTCACAAAATCAAACTTAAAGACTTTCTAAACATAACTAACTTTAATTGATAATTAAAGAAAAAAGAATCACTTTTGTCTGTTGGATAGTATCGTAGTATGTATTTGATATACATATAACACCATCCAAAAAAAAGTTCTCTATGTTTCTCTTTTTCATTTGATGAACACATAAATACCTAGAAAAAAAAAGAAATATTAAGGTAAGTTAGTATATAATGAAACTAAAGAACGAAATCTCAAGGGATGTTAGCAAAATATATAAATGTGTTTCAAGTCTTATTTTCCTTCATCTCATTCTTTAAGCCAAGCAAATTGATTTATCTTAATAAACTATATATACATCTATATTAACCATAATCACCGATTAAATATCATAAGTTAGAAAAACTCTTAAGGTGTAGTAATTAATTAGTTGAGAATTGAAAGGTTTTTATTTATGATTAATCAATATAAATTACTAACTAATTAATTCGATTAAGTTGAAGAGTTTGGTAGTTTCAAAAGAACATGGTTCAAGATAGATGACATATCTTGAACCACGTTGAATTGTAAGGTATTTATTATAATAACTAGGCGTATTCTCGCGCGTTGCGCAGGAGTAAATTTATATAGTAAAGTATATTGACCGAACTAATATTATAGAAATATATTTACATAAATTATCTCAAATTTTAAAATAAATATAAAATAAAACGAACTAATAATAACATAAAGATAGTCTATGAGAAATATATTGTTGTGGATCATTTTCCTTTAGATTTATATGTGTAAATAATACTTCAATAATATTAACAAAAATAATATTATATATTTTTAAATAAAAACTTTTTAACAGATAAAATTTAATACAAATATAAGTATATGCTTCTATTAGACTTATTATTTAAAACATATTTTTAATCACTTTTAATCCCTTATTCACTTTCATTTATAAAAAAATACTTCTATTAGAAAGTTTTATCTTTTTATTTCTTCCTTTAGTAAGATTTTCACATAAAAACTTTGAAACCCTAAATGTTTAGATATACATTGAACTGAATAATAATAATGAATTCAAATTTGTCATATTTATTTTTTCTTGTTTGATAGTTTTAAAATCCGAATATATATAGTAACTAAAATAATCATACAAATAAAAACAAATAATATAAGATAAAGAAAAATGGTTTTATATATTTTTCTCAAAAAAGAAAAGAAAAGAAATCATTTAAAGAGTAAGGAGTCAAATAAAAACAATATTAATTTGGAATCTGAAATATGATGTGAATATATCAAAAAGTTAAATATTGTCATAACTTTTAGTTTCATTTGATTAAAAAAGTAAACATTGATTGCTTCTGGTCTACTTATCAGTCTGTTATATTAATTTTAGAAAATATATTACTAAATAGTAATCAAGTTTTACGTTTGTTAATCTTATTATCTAAATATTTTAAGACTGTTTACCACAAAGTTTTATTTTTGTTGTATTTATAAGTAAAATATAAAATTTTAAATCTTTAACAACCGACATGACAACAACCTCACAAATTTATATTATTTTTCTTATCAAATAATGTTAATCCCAAAAGTACGAATATGTTGGGGTAGAACTAAGCATGCAACAGGTCAATTGTCTTGCAACTTGTAATTTCTTTTAGTTTATTTATCTTCGTCTTTTCTAGTTTAATATAAATAAATAGTTGTCTCTAAAGTAAATATTGTGTGTTATCAAGTCATGTTTTCCTCCATCTTATTTTCCAAACTACAGCAACATAAGCTACCTATGTGAACTATATATATCTTTATATTAATCAATGTATCATAAGTAGCAATTAAGTACCATAATATCAAAAACTTTTAGGTTGTAGTTTTTAGTTAGTTGAGATATGAAGAGATTTATTATTAAAATAAATTAATGGAGTGGCTAATATTAGGAAGATGAAGATTTGAAACTTTCAAATACATATGGTTCAATATAGATATTATATCTTGAAATTAATGTAATAAAAACTTGTTAATTGTATTGAAGAATATATTAATACTGCAACTCTTAAAATTCTTAGCAATTGTTATATAACATTAAACAACGATAACCCAAAAGTATTTTTAGTTATGGTACTTAATTGATATTTATAGAATCAATTAAAAATGATTGAAATATTTAAAGTTTTTTAACTAACCGAATAATATGTATATGAAATTTTATGTCAACCATGTCCAAACACTTGAAACACATGAATGTAATAAAAATTAGTTAATTGCATTAAAGTTTTATTTAAACACTATAACTCTTCAAATTCCATGTAAGAGTTATATATCATTATACCATAAGTAAATTCTTTTAATTGAAATAGCACTTGCAATTGATACAAAATATTTACACATTCGTCAATATCTAATTTGTCACACTATTTCTTTTTTTAGACGATTTATTTTATACGTTAACATTAAAAATTCATTTAATAAAGACGTACACATTCTAACTTTAAAAAATTATATCAAGTGAGACTGAAAATAATAACGGATACATATGGTTTCGTTTAAACAAATTTTTAAGTCTATTTAATAAAAATATAATATTATTTAAATTGTGTGAAAATAAATTCAATGAAAAAACTAAAAATATTTACTTCTTTATTTGTTTTCTTCTTCATCTTCATAATTAATCTCATAGATGTTCTAAATCTACAATTTAATTTATATTATAAATAACGAATGGTTATTTTTAGAAATTGAAAAAAATGATAGTTCGTTGTACGACGTCTAATTTAACATCTGTTATTATCATTTTTGTAATGATATAAATCTCTATTGTTTTGAGTTTCATCTTCTTAAAAAATTATTAACGCCATAAAACCTAAAACAATCAAAAGCAAACTTCACTTTAAAGCAATTGCTAGTTATACTAAGAAATATTAGAAACTTTAGCGATTTATCTAAAAATAATTATAAAAGAATGACAAAACTTACAATATTAATAAAAAAAATTATGGGATCAATTGTGATGATATCTTAGTGAAGAAATAATACAACGAAAATCAATTAACTTGTAATGCAAAACATAAACGTATTTTACATCAAACGAATAGTTTTATCGTTTAAATATTTGATAGACCTGAAGATCGTATCCCGCTACATATTTCATAATACTTTTTTCTTTTACACATCACATGACTACAAACTCCTATATTTTCACTCACTTTACATGAAAATAGGAAAGATAAGATAAACAAATGAGACTAACCAAACATGGAAAATAAGATTCTCTAAACATATTAACTTGCTTCCTTTCATCAATGCAAATTCTTCAAAAGTGGCAGTGAGACATTTGTAGAGACGCATCACTATGTTTTAAACCAATCAAACAATTTGATCATTCAAATCTTTGATATAGCCAAAGAACAACATATCTCTTGACATATTTCATCGTTGAACTTTTTCTTTTACACATGAGATGACTAAGACCTTGTACTAAATTTTCATGTACTCTACAAAAAGAAATTGGAAAGAGAATAAAAACAACTAAGAGTAACCAAGCATGGAAAATGATGTTCTTATATAGCCAAAACATTTCATTTAATCAAACCATTAAGTAGAATAAGTTGAAGACTCTTAGGGGTTTCAAATGAATATGGTGGAAGTATTTGAGTTATCTTGATCCACATTCATGAATGGCCTCTATTATATGAGTTATATAGATTATAAAGATTATAAAGATAAATATAAAAAATAAAGAAAGATAACGATTTAATCGGTTAAAATTAATTTAATTAAATAAAAGTTTCGAAATTAATATATAAGAGATAATTATTTTTATCAAATCATATGCTTTTATTTCTATATACTACTTAAAAGTCAAAAAGTTTAATCAATATAATATATTTCAATTAAAAACATTTCATTAAGTGCTTAATTGATTAATTTAAAATAAAATATTCATAAAACAAAGGTTACCCGTGATAATCGAATTGTTGTTAACCCTTTCTTCATGAGTCTCATCAGGTGTAAAGATGAAGACATTTGAAGGCATGTTATGAGATTCATTTGCGAGCTTACGTACCATAGTCATCATATTGAAGTATATACGATATTCGTTTGACACAACTTTATATTGCTCACTTGATTTCATGACTTTGAAATTGTTAATAGCATAGACCTCACCTTCTTTAAGGATGGCGTTGTATTTCTTAATATGATTCTTCCGAATGAAAACTTGTATTGATTCACCCTAATAATATTTGGACATAATTCAAATATCAAAATTTTTGACATGGTAATCACGCATCTATTTGAAAGGAAGAAAACAATTTACCTTGTCATCAACAAATATAATCTCTAATCCCATTACATCATCATTATTCTTAAAGTTGACCGCTTCCCACATTCTACACAATCGGAGTTGCACTACCCAATCCTCCTTCGAATGAGTAAGTTCACTTATCTTAGCATACGCCATCTCAATAGTAGAGCTATCCCAATAGTAGAGTTGCCAAAATCTTTAGTAAAAATGATATGTTATCATGTGACTCAACATATATATACCTTAAACTACATTAATGTAATGTAATGAAAATTGATTAATTGTATTTAAGATTTTTATTAATATTGCAACTCTTAAAATTCCTAGTGATAGTTATATAACATTAAACAACTACAACCCAAAAGTCTTTTTAGTTATGACACATAATTCATATTAATTAGAATCATTATATATGATTGACATGAAAAGCTTCAATGTAATAAAAATTAGTTAATTGCATTAAAGTTTAATTTAAATAATAGGGGGATTTCAAATATACCCTAAATAAATCACAAAATATCATATTTGCCCTAAGAAATCTTTAAATATCAAATATACGCGTTATAAACTTCTAAAATATCAAATTTACCCAAATTATATTTTTAACATTATTTAATTATTTTTATAATCCTTTTTGTTATTTAAAACCATTTTAACTATAAAACAAATTTGATTGACCATAATACCCTTTACATAACTCTCCTATCTTCTTGACTTATCATCTTTCGGAGCTCCTTGTTCATTGATTACCAATTGTCTAGCCATGACAGTTACTCTTATCATCAAGCCTTTAGCTTGCGTACCCTCTACTCCTCTTCATGCTCCTCCAGTACTCCTTATTTATGCTCATTCTTTATGCTTCTTCTTTCATATTATGGACGTCATTCCTTATATGAGGAAGTGGGATTCTTAATTCTCTAATTCATAACTATGAATTTTTTTCACCGACACAGTCCTTCCTCCTATCAGTTTTCATCTCTTAATGTTTCTAGTGCCATTGCTACTGGTCCTGATCATATTGCTCTTTTTGACAGCCAGGAATCAAATGACCCTATTTCCACATTCAATGATAGAATTCTCAAGGAACAGTACTCAAGACGAGCTTCCGAGAGACCCAACACTAAAATGGATTCCGGTTCCGGTGCCAATGTATCGAATAAAGAGGTTGACAAGTACATAAAGATGGTGAAATAACAATACCAAATAGGATTGTAGGAGTACAAAAAGGTTTATATGCTTAGACTAGCTGGTTCCAATACGGTGATGCTAATTTAAGTTACAAAGTTGATCCGTTCACTCTTGAAGGTGATTATGTTTATGCATAAGAAATTTGGCATATGTTGTTTTATATTAATCAGACCAAGCATTCCGGACGGCGAAACTACCCCAATTGACTATGTTTACATTCAGTATGTTGACGAAGTGGCTAAACTCCTTGTTATCTCAGAAAGATTTTCCAAATATCCCCAACATTATGATAGAGTGTATGAGCAGATTTCAGCGGAAAGTAACCTTTCCTCTCTTTTTCTTCTTTTCAAATCAGAACACTTTTATGGTTTGATTTAACTTCATGATATTCAACTAGCAAAATTGCAATGATCCTAACCTTTTTCAAACATCCAGACTCCATCGGAGAGAGGGAGAGAGAGAGAGAAAGCGAGAGAGAGAGAGAGAGGAGTATTTTGCATCGGATCAAAAATGGAGAATTAGATATTACAATTGGAACTTACTCATATTTTGGCAGTCGTGTCTCCTACGATAGATTGTGTCTTCTAATAGTTGATGAAGAACAAATTCGCTTCTTTTTTCATTTACCAAGTTTTGGTAATTATCCTTATCCTTTTTGATCTTTTGATAGGAAGAATGCTTGATTTTGTGGTATACAGAGGATTTGTGTGAAACCAATGGAAATGATTGCTTCAATGAAAACTTCAGTTGATGTTCGTACTCTTTCTACAACTCCTATATCAAGAACCCTCTATTTAGTATTGACCGCCTTTCATGATTGCAGGTAAATTGATCCTAGTCATAATTGACCAAGTAATCACAAAAATTCGATCAAGCAATCACATTCAACCAATTGATCAGAATTGACCAAGAATCCATGTAGTAATCAGAACCGAAAACCAATGGCAATCAATTTAGCACAATATTTCAATTACCTGAAGAAGTTCCTAGTGAAGATGATGAAGTCTCTGTAGTTTGGAGGACCAGCAACAATGGCTGTGCTGATGTAGTAGATGATGACAATGGCTCTTCAAGATGTGCCTTACATTCCAAGATGGATCAGTCCACGATTGTGTTTCCAGTTTTTCCCGTGATAGTTATGTAATGGGTATTATGGTCAATCAAACTTGTTTTACAACTAAAATGGTTTTATATAACAAAAAATATCATAAAAATAATTAAAAATGTTAAAAAATAAAATTTGGATAAATTTGATATTTTAGAAGTTTATAATGGGTATATTTGATATTTAAAGATTTCATAGGAGAAATATGATATTTTGTGATTAATTTAGGGTATATATGTAATATTGTTTAAATAATATAACTCTCCAAATTCCATGCAATAGTTTTATATTTAAGTAATTTCTTTTAATTGAAATATCTAAATTGTGATGCTCTTTCTTTTTTAAAAGATTTATTTATAGGTTAGCATTACAAAATAAATTTAATAAAGATGTACACATTCTAATTTTCTAAAATTATATGAAATGCGATTGAAAAAAAAACCTATACATATAGTTGCATTTGAACAATTTATTTAATTATTTTAAATTTGATATCATTAAAATATATTATTATATAAATCGTACAAAAAAACAAAATTCAATAAAGAAAAGTAAATATATTTACTTTGTTATTGTTTTATTAAAAATGATTACTTGTTATTCTAAAGTTCAAATTCGAGTGAGAAATTAACAAAGTAGGACAAACACATTGAATGTTAAGAAAAATTAACTAATTTTCTCTTACATTTAGTTCCATTTAATCTTCTTTGGTTGAATTTAAAATAGGAATTCTCAATAGTAATCTCATGATACCCATGCCGGATGCACAAACGCCTAGACCGTCCAATATTTAGATTTGGTTTACTTTTTTCATCATAACATATTTTTCCTCAAATATATTAACATTTGGATGGTTTTAGTAGAAAATTACATAATCCTTTTAGTATTTAGTATGACAATAAAATCAGAAAAAAAAAACTTCAAACCAATTATTGACTTTAAACTAAAAAGTAACTTGAAAAGTGGAATAGATACCACAAATTTTTAAATCGTTGATTCTTCTACAATAACATGTGAAATACTTAAATTTCAATCGCAAATCTTGCCTAAAAATCATTTCAACAATGTGCGGTTAATTCATTTAGTGTGTCAAAAATTTAGAGTGTTCTATCATGTATTGATAAAAAATGATACAAAGAAAATTTCTTAGTTTATCGTGTATTTATAAAAAGACAATATCAATTAACTTTTAATACAAAACATCACCGTAGTTTACACCAAACATATAATTGTGTCCTTTAAATGTTTGATAGAATTGAAGATCGTATCCCATTACGTATTTCATGATAACTTTTTCTCTTACACATCATATATGACTATAAACTGCAACATCGTGACCCACTCTACATAAAAGTTATATAGATATAGATTTGGAAACATAAGAAAAACAAATGATACTAACTAACCATGGAAAATAAGATTCTTATTCATGTTTAAAATATTCAAATTCTCTAAGCATACTAACTTGTTTTCTTTCATCAACGCAGATTCCTCAAAAGTGGCCGTGGGAGATTCGTAGAGGCGCATCACCATGTTTTAAACCATTGGAAAAGTTGAAACATTCAAATCTTTGATATACCCAAAGAAGATCATCATTGAACTTTTCGTTTTACAAATAACATGACTACAACCTTGTATTAAACTTCCACACATTCTACAAAAATAAATTGGAAAGACAAAAAAGAATCAAGAGACACCAAGCATGAGAAATGATGTTCTTAAGAGTAACCAAGCATGGAAAATGATGTTCTTATATAGCCAAAACATCAAAGACATTAAATAGTATAAGTTGAAAAGTCTTGGAGGTTTCAAATCAATATGGTGCAAGTATTTGAGTTATCTTGATCCACATTCATGAATGGCCTCTATTATAAGAGTTATATAGATATAGATATAGATATAAATATAGATATAGATATAGATATAGATTTGGTTTAAATGAATATTTTTTTAAGTTTCTAGCCGTTTAACGGCTACCTCTTCCCCATTGGTTGTGATCCACCGTGCTTGCCATCACCCTCCAACACGACCACACCCTGTTAGGAATCGGACAGGGTACACGCAGCGGAAACACTCTATCACACACACACGAAAACAGAAAATAAAGCAAAAGATAACACAAGGATTTTACGTGGTTCGGATTCGGTGTAAATCCTACATCCACGGGCTACAACTAGATTTTATTTAACAGAGGAGATTACAAGAGATACACTCAATCCTTATAGATATTGTGTGTTTTGGTTTTGAGGTGTGCCTTTGCTGTCAGCCAAAGCTACCTATTTATACACAAAAAATACAATGTGAATTTGAGAAAATTTAAGTCAAATAAATGGGCATGAGAAGCAGGCGTTCAACCATTTGCTTCCTCCTTTTGCTTTTGTTGACTTTCAAGCATTCATATTTAACAATCTCCCACTTGAATGCTTGAACAACTTAGTCTTTCTCTGCCATCCAAATCTTGCAACGATCCTTAAACACACATTCTCTCGTTAATCTCCTAACATAACCAGTCTTCCAAGCTTCCAGTTCCTAAGAACAAGCTAAGACTCAGTCAAATTCTCTTAGTTGTAGCCGCCCCCTCTCATCAATTACCAAAGGGACCAGTTAAAGCTTCCCAGAGCTCTAACTGAACACCGGTCATATCAGACCCAGTTATGGCAAAACCAGCCATAGAAACATCCCCAATCTCAACCGACTCCCACAAACGCGTACCATTGGTTCCAGAAAATTTCAGTGGATAAACACTCTCCAAGCTCAGCAGACTATTCCCAGGAGAGATTTTAACATTCGGCTTTTCAGTCTTACAAACCCATTTCATTTTCGGCCTAGTACCCGGAACACGACCCATGCTCCCACTGTTGCCAAAACCTCTATTTGGTTTAGACTTCCGAACCCGCTCAGCTGACATCCTCGTGGCTCCAGGCTTCAAGTCTGCAAATTGAACCCTCTTAGCTCTACTAGATTCAGCGAACCCGACTTTGTCATTCATCTTAACAGGGGGGGTTACATCCCCAGATGGAACCGGCATCATGTATAACGACCCTCGTTTGAAGCCTTGGGCAATAAGCAAATTCCCATTGAGTATCTTCCACTTTCCACCACCAAACTTGACGTCCAGTCCTTGGTCATCCAATTGCCCAACTGAAATTAACTTAGTTTCCAGTTTTTGAATCAACCTGACATTACGTAAGCACCAAGTAGTTCCCAAAGTAGTTTTTAACTCAATGTCTCCCATACCCGTTACTTCAAGCGTTTCACCGTTACCCAATCTTACCTTCCCAAAGTCACTTTCTTTAAGATTCATCATTGCTTCATTGTTGTGGGTAGCATGAAATGAAGCACCTGAATCCATAACCCAAGAGTCCACATTACTTTCCATACTGAGTAACAATACATCATCTTCAGAAACATTCTCAGCACCAGCAATGTTCAATTCTTTCTTTGGACATTGACTCTTAACATGTCCCACCTCTTGACAGTTCCAGCACTTCACATTCTTCCTAGTTCTAGACGAACTTCTTCCTTAGCTCCCACTGTTCCTGCTATTCCTTCTACCTCTGTCCATATTTAATAACGAAGAGGAAGATGATCCACCTTGATTTTTGCGTCTGATATCCTTGCCCAAAACCAAGTCTCTAACCCCTTCAAAAGTCATACCACTAGCTCCCACAGAGCTAGTAACAGCCGTAACTGTTCCGGACCAACTATCAGGTAGTGAAGCTAGCAGCAGTGCAGCTTGAGTTTCATTATCAAATTTAATTCCCACAGATGATAATCTGGACAGAATTGAATTTAAATTGTTAATGTGAACTGTAACTGAGCCTTCCTCATTCATCATTGTAGTGAACAGCTCCCTCATCAAGAACACCTTGTTAGCCGCCGACGGTTTCTCATACATATTTGACAGAGCATCCATCATACGACGCGCCGTGGTTTGATTCATGATGTTGAAAGCAACGCTCTTTGACAACGACAATGTAATAACCGCCCTAGCTTTCTTGTTCTTTGAGTTCCAAACATCTTCATCAGCTTTTTCCATTTTCTCCGGCTTGTCCCCGAGTACAACATCCAAGTCTTTCTGACATAACAATGCTTCTATTTGCATTTTCCACCAACTAAAATCAGAACCGTCGAACTTCTCGATTACAATCTTGTCTTCAGCCATTACGACAAACAAGAAACAAATGGAGACAACGAAACAGACACAACAATGGCACGGGCCTGACCGATTCGTTCAGTGTACTCGTGTGTGACAGAACAATACCCTTTAAAATACCGAGACACCTTTAATATGATTAATAGAAATTAGTTTCTGATGTGGAAGATCAGATAAAACTGCAACCACAGAGCATACTCTAATTTCTAAAACCGAGACCTCCTCCGAAACCCAAAGCTCTGATACCAGTTGTTAGGAATCGGACAGGGTACACGCAGCGGAAACACTCTATCACACACACACGAAAACAGAAAATAAAGCAAAAGATAACACAAGGATTTTACGTGGTTCGGATTCAGTGTAAATCCTACATCCACGGGCTACAACTAGATTTTATTTAACAGAGGAGATTACAAGAGATACACTCAATCCTTATAGATATTGTGTGTTTTGGTTTTGAGGTGTGCCTTTGCTGTCAGCCAAAGCTACCTATTTATACACAAAAAAATACAATGTGAATTTGAGAAAATTTAAGTCAAATAAATGGGCATGAGAAGCAGGCGTTCAACCATTTGCTTCCTCCTTTTGCTTTTGTTGACTTTCAAGCATTCATATTTAACACACCCATCACGGTACACCCGGAGCGGTGTGCACGGCCGTAATAGGTAACCACGTGGCTATCACGGTTCGTCCGTGATAAGTATTTCGACTCGCCTAATTAAGAAGGTATACCAACAAACTCATAATTAAATGGATACGTCCAAAAGTAAAAGGTCTAAACATAGTAATTTTTTAAGTTAAGAACGATATGGAAATGTTTTCTAATACGGTTAAGGAGATACCACGCGTCCACGAAGAGGCCAGAAACGAGGGGAAGACGGCACTTTGGAATGCCAGCTGCAGATCCCAATTCCCAAAAGGTATCGTCATTATTATGTGTGTTTACTATATATGCTTATATATAGAAGCATAAACAATCTATAGGTATTACCTAATTTCATTTGAATTGTTTTTAGACTTTTTTTGAATCAAAGATTCAAGAGTTTCAAGAACAATAAGGTGATTTCAAATCTTTAACGGTTTCTCGATCATTCTTGACACAATTACAAACTCGTTTAAGAGTAAACTAGGTTCACTCGAATGGCATCATTGCTTGACAATACGAGTGAACTAAAAACATTTGTACTCGTTGAAGGTCATGGTGTTAAGGGTTTATCGGAACTCAAGATCAAAACTTTACCTGAATTATTTATTCAGCCTGTTGAAAAACGACTCGATATGAGCAAAGTGGTGCCATATGAGTCGATCCCAATCATAGACATGTCGAATTCAGACGATCCAAAGGTAAGGGACGCAATATGTGATGCAGCTGAAAAGTGGGGATTCTTTCAAATTGTTAACCATGGAGTGCCTCTAAGCATAATTGAGGACGTGAAAGATGCAACACATAGTTTTTTTGCATTGCCAGCTGAAGAGAAAAAGAAGTACTTGTTCAAGAACAGTCCTACGAAAAATATTAGATTCGTTACTAGTTTCATTCCAGAAGTGGACAAAGTTTTGGAGTGGAAAGATTACTTGAGTTGTTTCTATGTTTCCGATGATGAGTCCATGGCATTTTGGCCATCGGTATGCAGGTAAATTGTTCTATATATCTAAAATGAATACATGCATCTTAATGATTTAGTTTATCTCCTAGGTCAATCTTTTAAACAAAAAACAGTGTTGTCCTTCGTTGATAGGCAATAGATATATATTACGCTTGGTATTCTCATATTTATGTTTCCTATGTTGCAAAATTACGACTCATGTCGAATCGATTTGCCAAAACTTTTAATTCGGTATTTTAGTTCCTTAGTTATAGTACATATGATTACGAAAACTTCTATAAAAAGATAATTCGGTTGTATAGAATAGGTGAAGTTTGGAGGTTATAAACACTCTATTATATATGGCATGGAAAACATTAAATCCTTTTGGCCTTGACCTTAATTTTTAAGTTTATATTTCATTTATTAACACTTAATTATAACCTAAACTGATATCGTGACATGAAAAGGCTGAAATATTCTTTCTACTCTTATTTCATTTATAGGGATCAAATTCTTGAATATCTTAAAAACTCTGAATCACTCATCAAGGAGTTATTAGAAGTGTTGATGCAGAGACTGGGCATACCAAAACTGGACGAAACAAACCAAGGAATTCTTATGGGGTCTCGGCGAATAAACCTAAATTACTATCCTGTATGTCCGAACCCTGAGCTCACAGTTGGCGTTGGAGGTCATTCAGATGTTTCAACGCTAACGGTGCTTCTTCAAGATGAAACTGGAGGACTTTATGTTCGAAAACTTGATAGTGACAATTGGGTCCATGTCCCTCCTCTTAAGGGATCTTTGACGATTAATATCGGCGATGCTCTTCAAATCCTGAGCAATGGTCGATATAAGAGCATAGAACATCATGTGGTTGCTAATGGGACTACAAATCGGATTTCGGTCCCAATTTTTGTGAACCCGAGGCCGAGTGATGTCATCGGCCCATTGCCACAAGTGATCAACAGAGGGGAGAAGGCTCTGTATAAGCAAGTCAAGTATTCAGATTATGTGAAGCATTTTTACAGGAAATCACATAATGGGAAGGATACTATTGATTTTGCTATGGTTTGAATGTGTTTCCCTTAAAGAGACGTGAATATAGATGTTAATATGGAAGTGATACGAGCTTGGTAGTCAATTGTTTGAGTAAGAATAATGCAAGTCTAGTGAAATATAACTGGAGGTATCACAAAAATTCACATCAGTATCACAAGAATTTTCACATCGATTTAGATTATAGAATATCAAGGATGGTGAAACCTTGTAAAAATGAGAGAACTGTAACATCTGAAATTTCTGGGTTCTGTAATCTGTATTGTATCATTTGTAATATGAACGATTAAGTTACTTCGACTTAGAAACTTTAAATTGTTTAGATAATTCAAAACTTCGTGACGAAAATAAATTTATAATATTTTGTTCGATTTACCAATTTTTTCTAGTTTCCACTTGAAAATTATTGATAATACGTTACATCGAATGTGTTATATAAATTCAATTCTCGTATGAAATATACGGGGTTAAGATTTTGTTGCTCTTTTATACTAATTATAAATGCTAAACATTTACATCAATATTTGAATACATACAAATCCATATGATCTAATAACTATGGATCTAGGTCATACTTCTACTATAGTGGAGACCAAATCTTAGTTTTCCACGTTTGACAAAACACAAAACGACATCAAAGATACGTGTAACCAGAAAAATGGTCTTCCATGTATATGATACGACAAGAATATATATTAGCCGAAACTCCTCCTTTGTTGTATCGTTCACGGAGACAAGGACAAAGATCGATAAGTTTTATATTTTGGATATCTGTATTTTTTAAGATGTAAACTGTTGTCCTTGGATCTATGGTTAAGAAATTATAGTTTTTATCATTCTTTTACACGTAAAGGATTCTTTTTAAAATATAATTTCGATATATATAATATTTAATATTGTCTTTCAAAAAGAGCTTTTAAACACAGAGAAAACTTTGGTATATATAAACACTTATTACACCACGTTGTATAAATGTGAGATACACTAATACTCTTCCAGCCTAAGAGAAGAAGGCCAGATGAGGACATACAATGATATGTTAATATATTACACATTGGTGTGACACAATCTATAAGAGTATATACTTTGAAGTTTTCATTCTCTGTGTAAGAACTTTTTTGGAGAGACAACATTGTAGTTCATATATATATCTTAGTTGGTAGTTGGTATCAGAGCCGATGTCTAGCAACTCATGCCTAACATATTATTGTTTATCCTCACCGAGCCTTCATTTTTAGGAGAGGTGTTAATGTATCCAACATTGGTGCCATTTTGCAGATCTATCTCATTACTGATCGAACGTAGAAAAGCAATTGCAAAAATTGCTAATTAATGAAAGAAACTCCAATTTTATATCAAGTTCTTCAAGATATCATAAGTGTAATTTGAAAAAGACAAGCTTTTGAGGAAGGATTTGGGAGTGAGAACTAGGAACCCGATTTTGAGAGAAAAAATGGTTAGGGTTCTTATGCATATAAGGGGGTGTTTGGGATTGCTTATTTATGGCGATTATTTACTTATTACGGTTTGACATATCTAATAAGTAGTTTTAGTGTTTGGATATAGTACAATTTGTTGAACCCTAGAAAGTGATCATGCTGCTTGGAATAAGACTTCGTGTTTCAAGATGCTATGCGAAGAGACTGGTGTATGTGAAGCTTCTTTAGGTCATGCGAAGAGACTGGTGTATGCGGAGCTTCTTTATGTCAGATGCGAAGAGAAGCGATATGAAGCTATGATAAGCCATATGAAGCGAAGCTTGATTGACCGAAGCATGTTAGATACGAAGTTGAAGATATGTCAGTATATTTAAGTTGCACATTGTGTATGTACCGTAGGTCGCTATATTGTGTCAGATAAAGATGATATTGTATTAGGAGACATGTTCACCATACCTTGTACTTATTGTATTATTATATTAGGGTATGGGTCTCATCCTTTCATTATAAAATGCCATCTTTGTAACTTGTTTAATCATCCCTTGGAAGTGAAATATACATATCTTCAACTTCTACATACTTCCTCTCTTACATTATCGTTCCTTATATTATTGTTTACATTGATTAAAATTTGTCTTTAATTATTCCGCACATCACTTGTTATTTTAACAGTTGAGTGCAGAAATAGCTCAGTCCTTGCGGCGACGTAGGCATGTGCCAAGTCGCATTTGAATGACAAGGCACTAGATGACTGAATGTCTTATATGATGAGGGTATGCATATTTCCTGACACCAATTGGTTTTGGGAGAGTTGGTACCGCCTAGATCCACCAAGTGTAGAAATGGTTCAGTCCTTGCGGCGACGTAGGCATGTGCCAAGTATGAATCCAATGCCAAGGCGCTAGAGGATTGAATGCGCTATATTGTGAGGTTGGGCGCATTTCCTGACACCAATTGGTTTTGGGAGAGTTGGCAGCGTCTAGATCCAACAAGTGGTATCAGAGCTAAGGTCGTGGGTTCGATTCTCTTAGGGAGCAATTTCTGAGGGGAGGGGGATTGTTGAGTGCAGAAATGGATCTGTCCTTGCGGCGACGTAAGCATGTGCCAAGTCACATTCGAATGTCAAAGCGCTAGAGGGCTGAATGTGGTATATGGTGAGGGTATGCGCATTTCCTGACACCAATTAGGTTTGGGGGAGTTGGTAGCGCCTAGATCCAACATTAACCTTAGTTGATTTCATCAATTGCTATCAGAGCCTAAGTAGTTGGTCTCTTTCGCTATCCTTAGATTATCATTGTTAAGGCTAACCAAGGTTGCTTTACATTAAGCATTTCATGTTGCAAAAGACATTTGGACTATATTAGAATCCTTATTTGAAGGTACTAAACATTCCAAAAACAAGAAACTTACATCTCACTAAATGATTTCAACAATTTCAAAATTCATCCAAATGAAAGCTTAAAGGCTGCTCAAAATCGTTTCACTCTTATTTTGAATAATCTTGCAAGTGGTGATACTGTGAAAATTAATCTTGGAACAAATCTAGAGGTTGTAGATGGTCGTGGTAATGGATGGATAATGGTCAAAATTGCTTTACAAGCTAACAGAAATCTTAAGAAAATCAACTTGATTCAACTATGTGGAGAACTACAGGCATACGAGTCCATGTTTGTTGTACAATCACAATGATATGGTGGACCCATGACACTCGTTACTAGCAACCCCAACACTTCCACAGTTCTTCTAGTACACATAAAAAACCAGGGATACACGATGGACGATCATGAAGAAGATAAAGAGTTCAAGAGTTCAAGAAAAGAGTACGCTATGCTTGTCTGTACGTTTCGAATAAAGTCCTTCGAAGGTCATCATAATCGTCGTTCCTCTCAATTTCAAAAGCCAAATATTACAAGGAAACCTTAGTAATAGAACTGAAGAGAACATGGTTCTAGACATCAACTAAACAACCATTTGCAAAATGATTCTTAATATCATCTGAAGTCTACATCCGGAGAAAAAGTGAACACCTCCGGAGAAAAAAAAAGAAAAACTCACAAACAATTGTTTGTTTTTAGTGTAATTGGGTTAAATCATTATGCTAAAGATTGTAGATCCAAGAAAGTAATTAAAAATGTTGTGAAAGTAAAGGCATTTGTGGGCCGTGGTGAAGAAGATTTATGGTCATTGAGTGATGAAAAAGAAGGAAGCACAACCAGAATAGGAAAGTTGTGTTTAATTGCTAAAAAGTGTGATGTTGAAGGTCTCCCTACTGATCCGTGGTCTTCTGGATCTAAATATGACTTGTAGCTAGTAGAAAAGAACTATTGTTGTATGGTCAGGAACACTACTTCTGGACGCAACATCATCAAGCAGATACGTAATATGATCTCTTCTAATAATTTTTGTATGAATTCATGCAAACCTAACTTAAAATAAATTGTTGCAGATCTTTCAGATGCCCTACTGTATATCAAACCATAGTTGATGACAAGCACCAAGCCCTACAAGAACTTTATCGACTTAGAGACCGTTTTGAAAGAAAGAATACTAGAATATAATCTCTTGAGAAAGTTTTTTGCTTAGAAAAATATGCTTGGATAGTGGTAGAAAACAACAGCCTTTTGTATGTTAGTCAACATGATGTTTAAATGAAAGACAATGTTTAGTTAAATTCTAAAATTGATAGTCTCACGTTTCTTTATTAAACATTGAGACCTCTAAGCATGCGACTAATAATTTTTATATCCATGGTCGAATGGTCTTGGTCTTAAAAAAAATCGCAAACTCCTCCTAAAGATCTCAAAAACGATGTTCATCATTATATGGGTGAAATTCCTTTTCTTAAATATAATGATCGTCCTAAATCTCTGACGGATTTACAAGATGAACCCATCTTTCAAGAACTTCAAAATACAAGTCATATTCTTATGACGTTTCCTCAACTTCAAACATCAATTTTTGAAAATTTGTCTCCTGCTGAATCACTAAAGAAAATCACTTTTAAACCAGCTATGATAGTAGTCCCATCATTGTTAAACAACCGTTAAATTGAAGAGATTGACCTAAGTTCTTCTGAACTATCTTCTGACAAACCCGATGAGACAAGTGCGGTAATCTAGGCCCCTACGGACGAAGATGATGAGGACGTAGATTAGGTGATTATCATGGACATAGTTCACGTGAAACCCTCCTCATCTGATGTCACAACATCAGTAGTTATTTTACCTATTGGTATTCAAAATGTGGTTCCTATTCAAAAAATAATGGTGATACATCCTTCATCAAAATTTAGATACTCAAATAGTTTCTGACATTTCGAAAACTGAATATGATATAGTCGAAAATACTTCCTGTTCTTCAAAACTCCAAAAGATTTCACGTATTGATTTTCAAATTAAAAACCATGTTGTTGGTGAATGTTCCAATTCTAAATGTCCCAGTACTGAATCTGATATACTCGAAAATACTTCCTGTTCCCTGACATGTGCAAACTGGAATAAAACTTTTAAGGCATATCAAATAATTTTTTTTTAACCAAGCCAAATTTGAACTGCGGTAATATTAACTCACGCAAAATAGAAGCACAAAAAGTTGTTGCAAATGAAGTTAATAAAAGGATAGTTGATAGGACAGTCTTAAAAAAGAAACCTAAGAATCCCTATCACAAAGGACCTAGGTACAATAAAAAGTCCCAAAACGCCATTTTTGTTCTACATCCACAGACCAATCATGATTCTGTCACTGTCAAATCCACAGTGCAAAATTCTAATCAAATTCCGGTTGACTAAAAGAATGCCCCCATAAAGAAAACTCTTGATCTTATAAGACCTCGTATGAAGGACAAGAGATTTCCTTGTACGAAGAACAAATGGATACCTTCGACAAAGGACAAGTCTGTAACATCCAATTTTTGTTCCAAAACCAACTCCAAATACCTTGTACTAAGGGCAAGAGTATACAGAAATTTTTTTGTATTGGATCAATGAGAAAACTTTGACACTTTGTATTTATTCTGTTGATGAACTATAATGAAAAATTAAATTACTTACTCAACAAAATACACCCTCGATTGTTAAAAACTCAAAAGAATGATGATAGTACCATAGTCAAAAACAAAATTATCCCCAAATTCACTTCCTCGTATGTAGCATAACCACATATGTCAAAATTCCTCGGCCCCAAGCAAAGGTGGGTGCCAAAACTAACCCTCTGATCTGCTGCAGGCTTTGTACACGGAGGGCAGTATCGCGAATGGTTTATTGACAATGCTTGCTCCATGCACATGACATGAAGCTTGTAATATTTGTACGACTACAAGACTGTATATAAGAGTTCATTTTTGACTTCTGGAAATGATTCTAATGGACTCGTCAGAGAATACAAAGTGCTCACAAATGGATTGTTTACTATTAGAAAAGTTGCATACACTTAGGTTGAAACAAAATCTCATTAGCATAGGCATGCTTTGTGATGCAAACTTCCATGTAGAGTTTGATAAACTACATAGCTACATTCTCATTGAGAATCATGATAAGTGTCTTATATGTAACACCCCAATTTTATTATGTTTTATATTGACATGTTTCGATATACTTCATGTCTATAAGACATGAACATCAAACTGTGGTCCAACAAAAACGTTTAGTTTACATGTCTATAACCATGGGCATTAGAAATTCATACAAAAACAAACCATAGAAAGCTGAGAAATGATTAAACCATAAAATTAAAAGTTGGAGACTATATTAAAATCCACTCCATCTACTCTTCCCAAAATCCTAATAGCATAGCAACTTGGCATGTTACACTTTCGAATTTGAACCTGAAATACAAGGCATGAAAATAAACATACAAAAGACGAAAACGTGTCGTGAGTTACATGGTTTTAGACTCATATATAAATTGAAAGCTTAAACAATATACCCAGGTCAACACGTTTCATACATAATAGTGAAGGGTTTCTATGCAATCAATGAACACAAAATATTCCTAAGGTTCACATGCAACCCTACTAAAGATCTATGTTTTCTTCTATGAAGATTAGAACTAAAAATCTAAAGGATACAATTCAATTCTAAAGATGAATTAGGAAAAACCAACCTTTGATCTTATGATCCTTTCAAGCAGCAGCAAAAGTATCATGCCTCAAATGCAAGTCACACCTAAGTGATGGAAGAATCAGTCCAGTAGAGTAACCCAGAGAAAGAGAGATGGCGTGAATATGAGGTGCCAGGGGGTTCCTTTTATAGCCTCCTAGGGTTACACCTGAAACCCTAAGAAGCCTCCAACTGGACAAGGCTTTTGACCACTTGGACCAGGCTTACCAAAACCCTAATTAGGGTTTCGCCAAACCCTGGAGGAGCCTCCAGGGTGGCGCCATTTTGGCTCCTGGTTTTACCTGGACAGTTATTCAACTATTGAATAAATGCCAAACCAGTCCCTGCACCTTTTAATTAATTAATTTAATCTCTAAATTAAATCCAATTAATTCTAGATTAAATCTCAATTAATTAATATAGTTTCTAATTAATATATTAACACTTAAATATATTAATAAACCATATATATATTTTCTATTGATTTATTATACAATTAATAAATCAACTATTTTCTCTACTGAACTATATATCTATCCTCCATCTATGAGGGCAATCCAAATGGACTTTGCTTTTATTCATAAGATAAATACAATTATAAGTCATGGCTTAGACACCTAATCCAATAGTCTCCCACTTGGATAAGTCTATGAGTTTAATTGTCTGAACTCTGACCCAGTCAGTTCTGTCCAAAGATAAGTGATCTGATGATCCTCCGTCTAACAGGATATTTTCAGACTCAAGACATGGACTAACATCAATCTTGGTCTGACACTCTGTTTCTCGATTTCTGATTTGCATATGACTTTAGAGACTACTAATTGAACACATCAATTAAGTCCCGGTTGGCCAACACTTTTCAGTCAACTTCTAAATCATCGAGAGGCCTACAAATATCTGTTTCCCATCGGGTCATGGGACGGATAAGTTTCGACTCATATGTCCATAACTTTTGCGGGTCCAAATACATACAACAATGCGTTTTATAGCACCGAGTTACTGGCACGATTTCATATTGTCAATAAGCACTTGTATCGCAAATAACAGATCATATCTCTCCACTTAAAGATCATCGGATATTATCGTCTTAACATTGCTCGTGATATAATCCATGAAGCAATCTATTAAGCGCGGGTTTATCCAATACTCAAATCTCTATTTTCTAAGTACTCATGAACGTTGCAGCAGTCTTACTACAATATCTAACTCTTTAGACAGTCTGCAACCATTTCATGACAGTCTTAGTTCATACTTACTTCCTAACAGTATGATCGACTGTGGAGTTTTAAATAATCTAATTATTAAGGAAGTTAAACATGCAAATATAGAAACACAGAAATAAACAATTGACAAAGGCAGTAACAATACTCATTTATAAATCTCTATTATAAAATCACCGAGTCAATTACATTTATGCTGTTACAAGTTTCTAATCTATCTAATTACTAAAACTAATATCATCCTTTAATCCAATGCTCCGAGCATGCTGATTGTGCTTGATCCTATTCAGAGCCTTAGTCAAAGGATCTGCAGGATTGTCCTCTGATGATACTCGCTTAACCAGTAAGTGCCTGTAACACCCAAAAATTTTCACAAAATATTTGAACTTTTAAAAACAACCTTTATAAGAGAAACTATGATTTTACAAAAGATAAGTATCACAAAACCAAATTATATCGAAATAAACTTAATAAAGTGCGGAAGCAAAATAATAATAATAATAATGTCCCAAAATGGAAATTCTTCTAGTAGTGGTATCCCGGTGCTCCAAGTCACGCCTCAGCCTCTTTGATCTTAATATCTGAAAATGTTACGGGGAACCGTAAGCATAAAGCTTAGTGAATTCAAACACAAACATCATATCAGTATTCACATTTACTAATCCAAATCCATTTCCAATTATAATTACATTAATAAGCAAGGAACAAATCAATGCTTATATTAATAGGGAGGACTTGTAGGTTTTAGCCGCACCGGGTAAATCCCGTATCCTTTGGCCCCGATCCCCGCACCTCATAAAGAGTATAACGTTGGTGATCTTACCTAACTACCCCTCATAGTGTTAATCAATCACATACATTGCACATGTACGATTTTATAATAATAATATAGCATGCTTTAAATAGTAAATCTAAACAATCACACACGAGCTATCTAGCAAACATAAATACTAATACAACGGTGTGAGAGAACTCACCTTGAGTGAGTGAGTAACATATACGAGTCAATATAAGGCTACCAAGCTTGTGCAAACTTCAAGGCTTCACCTAAATAGAACTAAAGGTTAGAAGAGTGAAGTTGAAACTAAGAAATGAGAAAGGAGTAATCACAGCAAGGTCTCTAAAACAGTCCTGCTGATCGGGACTGAATTAATCCAAAGTTCACAATAGAAACATAGGCTTCAATAATTTTTGCAAGAAACTACAATGGCTTAGGTTTCCAGAACCATAAGGAACTCTTCATAACTCCAAAGGATGTAAGAGATATGAATTTTACAAAAAGACATGTTACTGCAGTCTTTGGACGGACAGTCAGGTGGTGTTGGCCAATTCTACCCAACTTGTGGGTGGAATTAGCCCCAACCAAAAATCAGAGGAACATTAGACACACAAATACAAGTCTCAGAGTTGGAATCGACTAAAAAGGATTTCCCAAGCTCTAGATATAAAAATCACAAGGTGGTCAATCACAAAATCAGCATAAGCTGGTGACTGTCCATTGACCTGGAGTGTGGATCCATTCTATCCAAGTTTTAATAAGAATTAACGACCCATCTTATCCAGATATTAAATTAACTATGTAATGTACGTGTGGGTATTTGGAATCACTCAGGATCATTTCCCAAACCCTAGTAATGATAAAAACAAAATGACATATCACAACAGACCCGGATCAGACCCAACAGCAGAGAAGCTGTTGTTTCCCATAGGTAAAATCCTTTTTATCGAGGGTGCCTTTTAAGAAAGTTACCCAACTCTATTTGTGAACTTTGGGCACTGATATGGGGTCCATTTGAGTTCTAGAACTCGAGATATGATTTTTACAAGAAGGGGAACTCACCAGCGAAATCTGACAGAAACCCTAGGTTATGTTGCGAAATTCATAACTCAGTATCTAGACATTGAAATCAAAATTCCTCTGGTCAGAACCTGGATATATGTCTTGGGAACCTTCGGTTAAAGTTTCGTGGCAATCCGAGCTTTCAATCTCCGGGAATCGCCCAAACAATGTGGCTCTGTTCTCAAATCCGGGAATAGAGAGGGTTAGGGAGAGAAAGAGAGCCGTGAGGGAGAGGGAAGGAATGAAGGAAATTAGGGTTTTGAGCCCTAATATACTAGATCAATGGGCTAAACCCTAAAGCCTTTGGGCTAGAAGAACATTTAAGCTCTAACTGGGTTTGGCTATAAAACACATGGACTTAATTATATGATTTAAAGATGGCAATAGTTATAAGCCCAATCTTTCAATTAATCATATATTAATTAAATAAATTAATATAATACCACATAATTAATTAATTAAAAATAAATAACGTACCAAGAAAAACCGGGGCGTTACAAATCTCCCCCACTAGGAACGGACTTCGTCCTCGAAGTCATCGCCAACAAATAAATCCGGATAATGAGCCCTCGTCTCGTCTTCCGGTTCCCACGTCCATTCCGAACCCCGTCTATGTCGCCACTGAACCTTAACCAAATTTATAGTTTTGTTCCGAACGGTCTTCGTTTCCCGATCTAAAATCGCAACTGGTTGCTCAACATAGTTGAGACGCTCATTAATCTGGATATCCTCCAATGGTACCACCATGGTATCATCAACAACACATTTTCGTAACTGAGACACGTGGAAAGTGTCATTTAACTAATAAGTAATTAATATTATTATTATTTACTCTCTTTTCTATATAATAAGTATATTCAATTATTAAAATATAGACAATAATAATATTTCTAAAAATTGGGATGTTACAACTCTCCCCCAATTGAAAACGACTTCGTCCTCGAAGTCACTGCTAGTGATCCAACATGAACCGTATACACGCTTCTCCACTTCTTGCACTCAGATTCATTCTGAACCCTTTCATTGCTGCCACTGGACTTTCTCTTGTTGAGGGGGATCATCATTTCATGTTACTAAATGTACGTGTACTCAATGATTCTCGAAAGAGACCATAATTATTCCATCTCCCAAAACACGTTCACAACTGAGTCACATGGGAAATGGTGATGGATCAAGCTCAACTCGTCTGGTAACTCTAAACGATACCCTACTTTACCCACTTGTGTAATACCCGTGCAAAGTTTTTCACCCTGGCCATCAACGTTCCCTCTTACGAATCCAAATCACTCGTATTTCTGGCGAAACACACAACAATCTGCAGACCTCACCTGGAAATCGAGGTCCAAACACCTCGTAATAATGTAAATACCACGATAACCACCTGTGGTAACATAGCAAATCTATACCAATTGTAACATTAGTGTCGTGCTGAGCATAATACCTGTACTCCATAATACCTGATGACTGATATTGTCCCCGAAAATAGGCATATGGAACTTATTATCCGTAAAGACTAGTGCAGACACCGCACCTATATACAAATACTATGTACTGACATTGTACAAAAACTGTGAATATACAATAATCTGGTACTGCAACTGTACCTACACACACTAATTGGTACAAAAAGTATACCCACACGCTATCAACACAAATCTACCAGCACATTAATATCCCTTAAATTTGGCGGTGTATAGCAAAACAAATTTGGTCTCCTGCTGAAAAGGGACTTTACGCTCGAGTGTAACGTGACACTAAACCTAGATGTTTCAGCAATAGCCGAAAATCACCCGTAACTCTCTCGCAATTGGGATTCTCGAACAGAACGGCCTCTTCCGACGACTTACTACGATCTACAACACTAAAATAAGTATGACTTCTCCCAAGCACAACTCCTCAAGGGACTACCAGTCAGACACCGGTAAAGAATTGGACACTGGTAAAGAAGTATCAACAATTAGTTTCGCCTTACCGTAATAGGAAAGCATCTCATAGTCACACTCTCTGACCATAACAAGCCACTTCTTCTTCATGCATGATTAGACTCTACTGATCTATTATGAATCTACAACTCTTGCGATCAATATATATGGTACACTTAACACCTTAAAGATAATACTTTCGTAACAGAACAACAACTCGCAGCAGCGCTTTCTAGCTCCACCTCTAAACCTCCCTACGATTTAAGGCTGAAACCTACCATGGAAGAGTTTCTTGTTCAGTCGTGTTTCCTTCTTGCAAGTGATACACTCGACTAGTGTACTAACCAATGCCTTTTCATGACATCCATGACGCTCGTCCTCCGTCTTCGATTCCACCCGAAAATCTTCAATTCACTCATTCATCGAGTAGTACAACCTCGTCCTACACTCTTGTTTCCTGCATGCTGTTGATGTATTGGTGAACCTCGGAGGTATCACCATAAACTCATAGTTACTGTAACACGTGCCAACGTTCTATCCTTCGAGTATATACTCCTAGTTCGTTACTTGTGGTAACTTGACTTCAGATCAAACCTTGAGAACCATGGTGTTCCCAGAAGGTTTCCAACAAAGTATCCATCCTTGGGTCATCTTGAAACACATCAACAAACTGTCTGTTAATGAACATGTCTTCAACCATCTTCATCTCTCACGCCATCGCGTATACTGCCATGTATGCTTGACACTCGACACCGCTACACTATAGCATATCTTTTTTATTACTCACAGCTGAACCCAACACCGCACCCCGCATAACGACTTCACTCTATAGTAAGAGTTCTCCCCTGCTTTGTTTTGAACTCATATCAGTTTGCAACAACAAAGAACTTAACTTCGAACACGAATCACTACTCTATCCTCATGATCACACATAGTCCACACATCACTCTCGTGATCACATCATTCGGTAGCTTCTCACCACTAACCACTACTACAACCTCGGTACATACGAGCATCCATTACGTCTTATCGTATGCGACTTTCACCACAATAGGGTAACCTACGTGTCCAAAGGTACTCCCAAGTAACACGTTAAAAGTACAAGGAACGAACGATTAAGTATTACTACTAGAAAAAGAATTCTAAGGAAACAAAAGTAATGCTCCGCGTAGCATCATCAAACTCTTAATCACCGATACGTAACACATCTACGTAACAATTTAACCACGTATCGAACCTACGGGTTATCTGAAAACCACTCGTTTGGAACACGTCCTCTAATTCCTTATCAAGTTTATTGTAATTTTATGTTAAACGATAAGAAAATTTAGCTACCAGAGTCGCATCCGGTACCAAATCAAGGCGAAACTCCACTTATCGAATAAGTGACAAACTAGGGAGTTCTTCCGGAATGACATCGCTAAAGTCGGAAACAATAGGGATATCGACAAGTGTTACTACAGATGAGCAACAAGCCAAGGCCAGACGGGGAATATCCCGCAGAATAATAAGTTCTCCACCTCTAGGGTTTTGAACACGAATCTGTTTCTTCCGATAATGGATTTCCGCATCAAACGCGTCAAGCCAATCCATGCCTACAATAATGCAAAGCTCCCGTATCGCAATAGGAATAAGATCAATGAAGAATTCAACCCCAGAGAACTCGAGTGTGTAACCCCGATAAACATCGGTGACATATATAGTTCGGTTGTCAGCAACCTCGACTATCATTGGGCGAGCAAATTTTCCGATACTCTGGCCCAAACGATTAATAAAAGTACGGAATACCAAAGAATGAGTGGCACCGCTATCGAACATAACAACAGCGGGCTTAGAATCTAGCAAATATGTGCCTGATTCACAATTATATATGATTTTTATAACAATCGAGAATGCCATTCGAAATAGAACAAAGTTATAGTGCAAGAGGGGAAAGAAAAGTATTCGGCGTAAATAAAACCCTTATCACTCAGTTCCTGAAGATGACTATGAAATTCTTTCATCTCTGGTGGTCTCAGATGATAAGAAGCCTTAGCTACCGGAGCTGCGCCCGGCACCAAGTTGATACGAAACCCTACTTGCCGAACCGGCGGCATTCCAGTTAGTTCCTCCATGAATACGTCACTAACTCGGGAACAATCACAATGTCACTAACCACCACGATCGCTGAACAAGAAGCTACGGATAGGTGAGGTGTATCCCACCACTTGGATTTCAACCCGCACGTGCTTACGATGACATGAAATCTCAGCTTCAAAAGTATCCAGCCAGTCCATGTCCACGGTGACACATACTTCCCTCATAGCAATGGGGATCAAATCAATAGAAAACTCTAAGCCAGAGATCTCTGGAGTACAACCACTATATACCTCGGTATAAAGAGTCTGGTTGTCTGCAACCCGGATAACCATTGGACGAGATAGTCTACCAACATCTCGTCCCAGACGATTAGAGAAGAGCGAGAAACGAACAAATGAGTAGCACCGCTATCGAACATAACAACAGCGGGCTTAGAACTAACCAAGTACGTGTCTGCTTCAACAGTTTATAACAACTTATGAACATGGAAACCTAAGGGGTATATATTAGAAACATGTCTAGCAGAAATAGAGGAAGATTTAGACGGTATCCGCATCCGCGGAAAAAGAAAGATATTAGAGACAATTCAGCATAGATATTTTTAGGAAGACGAACACTCAGCTCACCGGAAATTTTTCAACCTTGCCCCGACCCGAAATCGGCACCGGTGTTTCAAATAGTAGGGGCCCTTCTACTACCTTCCACACAAGTTCCAATCTCGCATTCGCGTCTAGTTTCAAAAGTTCCAGTTCGCTCTAGCCGTTTATTTATACAACTCTCTCACATGATAATACTAACAAAGTATATAATCTTAACATTTTAAGGCCAGTTGAAACAATTCAACAAAGTAAGAAACATATGAAACAAAGCTTACAAGGCTGGTTGACTGGCACACCGCGAGATCTTCCACTACTAGTCTTAAGAAGTTTTACTGAAATCTTTTAAAGAAATTATTTTAAAGAAAATAAAAATTTAAGAGCCTCAAATTTGAGTCTAGAACATCCCTAAGAATGCCTAGTTCCCTCAAACGTGTGCTCTGATACCAACTTGTAACACCCAAAAATTTTCACAAAATATTTGAATTTTTAAAAACAACCTTTATAAGAGAAACTATGATTTTACAAAAGATAAGTATCACAAAACCAAATTATATCGAAATAAACTTAATAAAGTGCGGAAACAAAATAATAATAATAATGTCCCAAAATGGAAATTCTTCTAGTAGTGGTATCCCGGTGCTCCAAGTCACGCCTCAGCCTCTTTGATCTTAATATCTGAAAATGTTAGGGGGAACTGTAAGCATAAAGCTTAGTGAATTCAAACACATACATCATATCAGTATTCACATTTACTAATCCAAATCCATTTCCAATTATAATTACATTAATAAGCAAGGAACAAATCAATGCTTATATTAATAGGGAGGACTTGTAGGTTTGAGCCGCACCGGGTAAATCCCGTATCCTTTGGCCCCGATCCCCGCACCTCATAAAGAGTATAACATTGGTGATCTTACCTAACTACCCCTCATAGTGTTAATCAATCACATACAGTGCACATGTACGATTTTATAATAATAATATAGCATGCTTTAAATAGTAAATCTAAACAATCACACACGAGCTATCTAGCAAACATAAATACTAATACAACGGTGTGAGAGAACTCACCTTGAGTGAGTGAGTAACAGATACGAGTCAATATAAAGCTACCAAGCTTGTGCAAACTTCAAGGCTTCACCTAAATAGAACTAAAGGTTAGAAGAGTGAAGTTGAAACTAAGAAATGAGAAAGGAGTAATCACAGCAAGGTCTCTAAAACAGTCCTGCTGATCGGGACTGAATTACTCCAAATTTCACAATAGAAACATAGGCTTCAATAATTTTTGCAAGAAACTACAATAGCTTAGGTTTCCAGAACCATAAGGAACTCTTCATAACTCCAAAGGATGTAAGAGATATGAATTTTACAAAAAGACATGTTACTGCAGTCTTTGGACGGACAGTCAGGTGGTGTTGGCCAATTCTACCCAACTTGTGGGTGGAATTAGCCCCAACCAAAAATCAGAGGAACATTAGACACACAAATACAAGTCTCCAAGTTGGAATCGACTAAAAAGGATTTCCCAAGCTCTAGATATAAAAATCACAAGGTGGTCAATCACAGAATCAGCATAAGCTGGTGACTGTCCATTGACCTGGAGTGTGGATCCATTCTAACCAAGTTATAATAAGAATTAACGAACCATCTTCTCCAGATATTAAATTAACTATGTAATGTATGTGTGGGTATTTGGAATCACTCAGGATCATTTCCCAAACCCTAGTAATGATAAAAACAAAATGACATATCACAACAGACCCGGATCAGACCCAACAGCAGAGAAGTTGTTGTTGCCCATAGGAAAATCCTTTTTATCGAGGGTGCCTTTTAAGAAAGTTACCCAACTCGATTTGTGAACTTTGGGCACTGATATGGGGTCCATTTGAGTTCTAGAACTCGAGATATGATTTTTACAAGAAGGGGAACTCACCAGCGAAATCTGACAGAAACCCTAGGTTATGTTGCGAAATTCATAACTCAGTATCTAGACATTGAAATCAAAATTCCTCTGGTCAGAACCTGGATATATGTCTTGGGAACCTTCGGTTAAAGTTTCGTGGCAATCCGACCTTTCAATCTCCGGGAATCGCCCAAACAATGTGGCTATGTTCTCAAATCCGGGAATAGAGAGGGTTAGGGAGAGAAAGAGAGCCGTGAGGGAGAGGGAAGGAATGAAGGAAATTAGGGTTTTGAGCCCTAATATACTAGATCAATAGGCTAAACCCTAAAGCCTTTGGGCTAGAAGAACATTTAAGCTCTAATTGGGTTTGGCTATAAAACACATGGACTTAATTATATGATTAAAAGATGGCAATAGTTATAAGCCCAATCTTCCAATTAATCATATCTTAATTAAATAAATTAATATAATACCACATAATTAATTAATTAAAAATAAATAACGTACCAAGAAAAACCGGGGCGTTACAAATCTCCCCCACTAGGAACGGACTTCGTCCTCGAAGTCATCGCCAACAAATAAATCCGGATAATGAGCCCTCATCTCGTCTTCCGGTTCCCACGTCCATTCCGAACCCCGTCTATGTCGCCACTGAACCTTAACCAAATTTATAGTTTTGTTCCGAAGGGTCTTCGTTTCCCGATCTAAAATCGCAACTGGTTGCTCAACATAGTTGAGACGCTCATTAATCTGGATATCCTCCAATGGTACCACCATGGTATCATCAACAACACATTTTCGTAACTGAGACACGTGGAAAGTGTCATTTAACTAATAAGTAATTAATATTATTATTATTTACTCTCTTTTCTATATAATAAGTATATTCAATTATTAAAATATAGACAATAATAATATTTCTAAAAATTGGGATGTTACAGTGCCCTTCTTCTACTTGATGTCGAATGTAGTGGTACTTTCTTTCGATATGCCTGGACTTTCCATGGTCTCGCGGTTCCTTTGCCAAGGCGACCGCTCCTTCACTATCGCAGAAAAGTTCCACCGGCTCTTGAATGCTCGGGACAACTCCAAGGTCCCCGATGAAATTCTTCAGCCAAGCTGCCTCCTTAGATGCTTCACTCGCTGCGATGTACTCTGATTCGCACGTTGAATCAGCCATCGTTTCCTGCTTGGAACTTTTCCAAGTGACCGCTCCACCGTTCAAAAGAAATACCCAGCCCGACTGGGACCGTCCACTGTCCCTATCTATCTGGAAGCTGGCATCTGTATATCCACTCACTTTTAACTCTTCACTGCCACCAAGGACTAATACCATATTCTTTGCCCTTCGCAGATACTTGAGTATGTTCTTGACTGCAATCCAATGTGCTTTTCCAGGATTACCCTGGAACCGACTAACCATGCTCAGTGCATAGGATAGGTCGGGACGAGTACATGTCATAGCATACATGATCGACCCTACTGCCGAAGCATAAGGTACCCGATTCATTTCAGCTATTTCCTCATCGGTACTCGGACTTTGAGTCTTACTCAATTTAACACCACTTAGGATTGGTAACTCTCCCCTTTTGGAATTTTCCATGTTAAACCTCTTTAACACCTTTTCCAAATATGTACACTGGCTTAGACCTATCAATTTTCTCTTTCTATCTCTAAGTATTCTTATCCCGAGAATATAAGCAGCTTCCCCTAGGTCTTTCATGGCGAAACACTTCCCGAGCCAAGCCTTAACATTCTGCAAGGTCGGAATGTCGTTTCCCATGAGCAGTATGTCATCAACATACAGCACCAGGAAAGTAACTATACTCCCACTAGCCTTGACATATACACAGGACTCATATTCACTCCTAGAGAAGCCAAACTCTTTGACTTTCTCATGGAAGCAAAGATTCCAACTGTGAGATGCTTGCTTCAACCCGTAGATTGATCTTTCAAGCTTACATACTTTATCAGGGTGCTTTGTGTCTACAAAACCTTCTGGCTGACTCATGTAAACATCTTTAGTCAGTTTCCCGTTATGGAAAGCGGTTTTGACATCCATCTGCTAGATTTCATAATCATGGAACGCAGCTATGGCAAGCATTATTCTGATTGACTTAATCTTGGCTACTGGTGAGAAGGTTTCATCATAGTCAACCCCCGGGGTTTGAGTGAATCCCTTCGCAACCAGCCGAGCTTTATAAGTATGCACTTTTCCATCCATGTCAGTCTTCTTTTTGAAGATCCACTTGCATCTGACTCTCTTTCAACCCGGTACATTGTCAACCAAGTTCCAAACTTGATTGTCATACATGGACTTTATCTCGCTGTCCATTGCCTCTTTCCATTATGCAGACTCGGGGCCTGCCACTGCTTCACGGTAGTTAGCTGGCTCATCCAAATTAGTCAATGTACGATTACTGACTAACGTGTCTCCGTCCGAATTAATATGGAAACCATAGAACTCGGGCGGCATGCTAACTCTACCTGAACGCCTAAGGGGCAACGAAATGTCGGTGGGTCCAACAGGAACTTCTTCCTCATGTTGGTTGCTAGTTTCTTCCAAGGTTGTTTCATCGGGCGTCTCCTGCATTTCTTCGAGATCGATCGTACTCCCACTGTCCTCTTTGGATATGAGTTCTCTCTCTCGAAAGAATCCCCGTCTTGCTACAAAGACCACGTCCTCGCTCGGTCTGTAGAACAAGTATCCAAAAGACTATTTCGGGTATCCGATGAAGTAACACCTTTCACTTCTTTCTGCAAGCTTCTCTGAAGTGTCTCGTCTCACGAATGCTTCACAGCCCCAGACTTTGATGTGTGCCAACGAGGGAACTTTCCCCGTCTACATCTTGTGCGGTGTTTTCACAACCTTCTTGGTTGGGACAAGATTTAGGATATGGGCGGCAGTCTCTAAGGCATACCCCCATAAATGGATTGGAAGTGAGGCTCGACTCATCATGGAACGAACCATGTCCAACAAGGTTCGGTTTCACCTCTCAGCAACACCATTCAGCTGAGGTGTTCTTGGAGGCGACAACTGTGAAACAATTCCACATTCCTTGAGGTAATCGAGAAACTCGATACTATGATACTCACCGCCTCTTTCGGATCTAAGCATCTTTATCTTTCTGCCCAATTGATTTTCTGCTTCATTCTTAAACTTTTTGAACTTTTCAAAGGTGTCCGACTTATTCTTGATTAAGTAGACATATCCATATCTACTAAAATCATCGGTAAAGGTCACATAGAACCGCGTGCCATCTTTAGTGGTTGTTCTGAAGGGACCACACACATCTGTGTGTATGATATCCAACAGACCTTCACCTCTTTCAAAGGAACCTTTGAATGGTGATTTTGTCATCTTGCCAAGTAAGCAAGATTCACATACATCATCCGACCCGAGGTCGAATGATTCCAACACTCCATCCTTTTGGAGTTGAGCGATGCGTTTCTTGTTTATATGGCCAAGGCGACAATACCACAGACATGCCTTTTCTACACCGCTTGAAGCATCAATAGTTAAAACATTTTTACCATAATTATCAACACACATAATAGATTCATAAACACCATCACAAGGCATAACATTAAATATAAAAACATCATTTTTGAAAACCGAAATTGAACCATTCAATTTATTGAATTCATAATAAAAACCTTGTCTGAATAATGCATGAAATGAAATTATGTTCTTTGCCATATCAGGCGCATAGCAACAATTATGTAATTCTAATCTAACTCCACTACTCAGCATCAGTCCATAAACACCGATCTTGGTAACAGGTGACGTTCGCCTCTTCCCCATGACCAGGTTCAGTCTGCCATGCTCTAGCTCCCTACTTTTCTCTAGGCCCTGCAAATCAGAACAGATGTGAAAACCACATCCTGTATCAAGGACCCATGAACGGGAAAAAGATGAGTTATTAGATATAGAATATGTACCTGCCTGTGACGGTTTCACTTTACCGTCCTTGACGTCTTGCAGATACGTTGGGCAGCTCCTCTTCCAATGACCCTTTTGCTTGCAGTAAAAGCAGTCGACCTCTTTGGGGTTCCGAACATGTGGAATTCCGGAAGAATTACCTTTCGGGGCACCGCTAGATGACCCGACGTGAGTCATTTCCCTCCAGTTCTGCTTAGGAGGGCCTTTCCGTTTCTTTCCCTTTCCGGAGCCAATAGCCAGGACAGGCGGGTTAACAAGGAGCACAGCTTTTCCCTTCATTCCGTCCTCAGCCGTACGAAGCATGCGGTGTAACTCAGCTAGATTTTCCTGGTTGTTGGTCAAATGATACGCCAGTGTGAACTGGTCATAAGAACTGGGCAAGGAGTTCAGCACTATGTCAACTGCTAAATCCTCATGAACCGGCATTTCCAGCTTTCTAAGCCTTTCCACGTAACCGTGCATCCTCTGCACATGTGCATAGATGGACTCGCCCTCCTTGGGCTTGCTGTTAGTGAAAGCTTTTACAACCTCACGCCTTTCGATGCGCTCTTGCTTGCGGAACCTTTCCACGAGCTCTTTGTGCATCTCGTAAGGCCAATAGTCCTCGTAGATACGCTGCAGTTCAGGGTTCATAGTAGCGATCATGATGCAAGCCACTTTGGTTGCATCATCAGAGTGTTTAGTGTATGCAGCGATTTCTTCGGGAGTAGCGGTTTCAGTGTCCACATCAACAAGCTCGGTTTCTAGAATATACTCTTTATATTCAAACCTTAGAGCCATTTTGATGTTGCGGATCCAGTCATTATAGTTGGTGCTGTCCAACGTCACCTTTGAGCACAATGACAGAATCGAGGTGACACTATCGGGATTTGAGTGGGGAACGGATTGGTCAGAAGACATCTGAACAAGAAGAAGGTAGTTTTAATTAGATATAATAATAATAATAATCCTTATATTCACCCAAGAATAAATATAAGGCTAGGATTCTACAATAACAATCTACAATACCGAAAAGGGATGCCGTAATCGATACTGCAAATTTTATAAGGTAGGCGAATGACGATTCAGCCAATTCCACTACGGAAACATAATCATATTATAATGGAATTCCTAGTTTCTTTGAGATTTACCAAACTATTCGATAGCATGTTTTAATCTCGGGAATGCCCCGCTGTTTGTGACTGGGATACCGAGGATCACAAACCGGGTGTGAATAACCATGCAAATTACTTGGTACTCTTGAAGTCAATTGTCATCTCTAATTAACGTGCCGGTAAACCATACACGCTCCGTTAATAATGACAAAATCAAGAAACCCATTGCGACTCTTTGCGGACCCCAGTTGGCGTGCCGGTAAACCACACACGCTCCACCAACGTTCCACAAAGTGCAATGTGCAATTTCATGGATTAGCACCAATTCACATTTTTAACCTAAAGTAACTAGATTGGGATTTGTTTAGGGTTCTATTACTTTCAATTATAGCATTATACTTTTAAGAGGCTTAGCGGTTCTATCATACCCGTTCGGCTAACGACACTCGACTGACCAGGAGAGCGGTGGGTAAGAGTAGATACCCATTAGACTAACATTTTATAGTCAGTCGCCGTATACCCTCTTTATAGGACAGTTTTGTGAATGAGGCTTACTAGCGATAGACTAACCAATTTTCTTATACATATTAAATTAACTTTTAATTTTAAATACATATAAGATATATTTTAATCTCATTAAAATATTTTAGAATTAATTAAATTCTAATTTTCGCAAATTATACTAATTTTATTGAAAATTTTAATTAATTCTTTAAACTGATTTAACTGGTCTTTTAATTAATCAATTAATTAAACTAGTTAAATCTAAGATAGATATTACCAAATTAATCAAATTAATTTTTCTATCAAAGGCCCTATGGTTCTCGAAAATTGCAAGCCAAGGAATTAGGGTTCAACTTATTTTAGTTGATTTAGTTACCAAAAATAACAACACATAATTAAGGCAATCAAATCAAACATTCAAGGGAGGGGACCATAAGGGTGGCGGCTAGGGTTAGGAAACCCTAGCCAAAAATCTCGATCCAAGGCCTAGCCTTGTGGTGTTCATCGCAAAAACACCAAGGCACAAAATAATTTATGCAGTTCAAATCAAATCACAAGAAAACAAGCTAGCTCTGATACCACTGAAGGGTTTCTATGCAATCAATGAACACAAAATATTCCTAAGGTTCACATGCAACCCTAATAAAAATCTATGTTTTCTTCTATGAAGATTAGAACTAAAAATCTAAAGGATACAATTCAATTCTAAAGATGAATTAGGAAAAACCAACCTTTGATCTTATGATCCTTTCAAGCAGCAGCAAAAGTATCCTGCCTCAAATGCAAGTCACACCCAAGTGATGGAAGAATCAGTCCAGCAGAGTAACCCAGAGAGAGAGAGATGGCGTGAATATGAGGTGCCAGGGGGTTCCTTTTATAGCCTCCTAGGGTTATAGCTGAAACCCTAAGGAGCCTCCAACTGGACAAGGCTTTTGACCACTTGGACCAGGCTTACCAAAACCCTAATTAGGGTTTCGCCAAACCCTGGAGGAGCCTCCAGGGTGGCGCCATTTTGGCCCCTGGTTTTACCTGGCCAGTTATTCAACTATTAAATAAATGCCAAACCAGTCCCTGCACCTTTTAATTAATTAATTTAATCTCTAAATTAAATCCAATTAATTCTAGATTAAATCTCAACTAATTAATATAGTTTCTAATTAATATATTGTTGAATAATGTTTTTTATGTTTTTATGTAACCATCATTGAAATAAGTCGAAATGTTTTTTAACAAATATTATCAGTTTATTTCAGGTTGCGTAAATTCGAGATCAACCAAACCTGAGAAAAGGACGCTATGTACCAAAGAGCAAAAATGTCACCCAGCTACAGCAATCGCGACCCGACAGCACATGTGTCGCAACGTGAAGAAAAACAAAACAAAAGAAGAAAATGGCAGCAACAGCACAGATCGCGACCCGATCTAAACCCGGATCGCGACCCGATCGAAGCTGTGTCACGACGATATAATGCTGACCAAAGATCGCGAGCCGATGGCAACCCGACGAGATCGCGACCCGATCTTTTGACCCATCGCGACCCGATCTCCTTACAGATCGCGACCCTACCCACCAACCACACTCCACTGAGTCGGGTAGTGGCCAGCACAAAAGCGGACCACACTCAAGATCGCGACCCGATCCTATAGAGGATCGCGACCCGATTTCGCCTGGACAGAACTATAAATTCAGGCTCTCTCTTGCTGATTTTGAACACAACTTACACATATAAACCACAAGCACACCCACGACCAAACAGCTCAAGACTCTCAAATTTTTGCATTTGGCAACAAGAACCAAACCGCAAAACCGCAAGAAACAAGATATCTTCCCGACACCAAAACTTCAAACCTCCAAAACAACCGCTACCCGACACCAAATATCACCAAAACCTCATCCTACCGAAAAGAACAAGAAATCAACACATCAAGAAAACTCCACGTTCTTCCGTCATCGATAAGTTCTTTTGAAATTATAATTCCAGTAATTTATCTTTGTCGTTATTGATTTATTTAAACTGTTATAAATCAACTGTACCAAATATCCAATACATCCGAATTGAACCGTGACAACCAAACATATGTGGACTGTATTTAACCGAGACATCTAACTTCTAATTTCTAACCTTTTTATTTATTGTAAAAACACTTTATCATTGATAATGGCGTTTATTACATCTAACATCTAACTTCTAACTTCTAACCTTTTTATTTATTATAAAAACACGTTATCGTTGATAATGGCGTTTATTACATCTAACCTCTAACTTCTAACTTTAACTTTATTTACCGCTTTCTGTCTATTTATTTATAGCTTTCAGCAATTTAACTTTATTCCGCAACTCTTTTTTATTCCGCATATTATAGATAAAATACATATCTGTCACACAGTAATCGGCTTAAAAACCTTATTCGTGGAGATCAGTTATCGTATTTTCAACAATTGGTATCAGAGCTCGTGTGATTTAATCTGAAATTTTTGTCGAGAACTTTTGTGTAGCGTTTTTATAAACCACCAATAAGTTTTCTTTAAAAATTTCATCTTAATATTACTTGTTCAAAAATCAAACAAAAAAAATTTAAAAAAAAAAAAAATTTACTTGTGTGATTTATTTTGAAAATTTTTGTCGAAAACTTTTGTGTAGCGTTTTTATAAACCACCAATAAGTTTTCTTTAAAAATTTCATTTTAACATCACATCTTTGTTAACAAAAAAAAAAAAACAAAATGTCTTCCGCAAACTACTCAAACATAAATTCTGTATCTATTGCTAACAGTATAGGTTCAGGTACTCGAGCACCCATTCTTATTCCCGAAGAATATAAATCATGGGTAGGTCATATGAATCTTCATCTCAACTCTATAAGTGAAGATGTGTTGAAATGTGTAGACGGATCTCTACCAGATAACATGACCTCTCTTACGAGTAACTTGGATATACTGAATGAAAGGAAGAAACTTGAACTTCAAGCCAAAAAGGAGCTTGTGTCTGGAATACCCCACAGTATTCTAAGCCAAATGAATGATATAATCCTTTTAAATGCAAACCAAATTTGGCAAACGTTGAAAAATCGTTTTGAAGGAAATGAGAGAATCATTGGAAACAAGAAAACATCTGTTTTAAACGAATTTGACAACTTCAAAATGTTTTCACATGAGACCATCCATGATGCTCATGACAGGTTCAATCTCATTACCATCAAAATGAATAATTTAGGCATCAAAAAGTCACAGCATGAGATAAACCTCAAATTTTTAAACAACCTTTATGAAAGCTGGAAAATGGTCAAACTCATCATCCAGGGAAATCCGGCAATTCATACTGAATCTTTGTACAATCTGTACGGAGAATTACAATCGTATGAATCCTCGATTGACCCACCAACGTCTACTTCTTTTGGTGGACCACTTGCTTTGTTGTCAACATCCTCTCAAAACCAAACACATTTTCATGATCAAAGTCAAATTGATTTAAATCAAAACCAAGCTTTTTCAAGTAATTCTTGTGACTTGTCTGATCCAAATAATGAAGCTGATTACCAACAATTGTGCGCTTTGGTAGCAAACACTAATCTCGAAAGATTTTTGCCACATCATAATCAATCAAACATCAGACCAAATTTTCAACAAAGATCCACTTTTGGACAAAACTTTCAGAATCGTGGCTTTCAAAATAATCACAAATCTTATAATAACCAAAGTTCTGGATTTCAGCAAAATCATTCAAAACCATCTCAACACAAACAAACTCAAACATCTGAAAGACCACCCGTTAAGAGCCAAAAGGCTGACAACAACGATGATGATGATGACGTAATTATTTGTCACAAATGCAAAGGACTAAATCATTATGCCCGAGATTGTCGAGCCAAAGTCAAAGTCAAAGACTCAGCCTACTATGCTCAAAAAGCCGAAGAGCTGAAGAAACAAGAACAGAAAGCAAAGCAAAAAAGCTTTGATGGCATTCCACGAACCTAGCGTGGAATACTGGCCAACTTCTGATGATGAAACAGATACTGAACCAGCTCAGTCAAACTTCTGCTTCATGGCTGACAATGAACCAACCACAAGAGCTCCATATGTCAACGATCAGGTATGGTCTATGATCTCAGATCTCGGTCTTTCAAGAACACCATTTGAGTTTCACATGAATAAGATTGAGAACAGTCTAAAAGCTGATCTCAGACTGTATCATGACACAATAGTCAAATCTGATATCTACAAATCTGAATTACAAACCTTGCAACTCAGATTTGGAGAATCTACAAGGACTAGAGACAAACTTGAAAGAGACATTGAACGAAAATCTGAAGAAAATAATCACGTCCTAGAACAATTAAATGAAGCTCTAAAACAAAAAAGGGACTTAGAAATAAAAAATCAATCTGTTATTTCATCTGAAATAAAAGATACCTTAGAAAAGGAAGTCCTTCAGTTAAAACAAAAAGTTCAAGATTTAACTGACAAAAACACTAGTTTAATTCTAAAACTAGATGATTCTTCAAAGCAAATCAAATTTCTTGAATCCGAAAATCAAAGATTTCAAGGAAAACTGGATTCTATCAATATTGCCAGAAAATTGAGTGATGATGTTTTCACTAAAGCAAACAACTTAGGAACTGGCAAAATTGATACGAATTATAAACCTGGAATTGGAAGAGAATCTTTTGAAAATGAAGAGACTGAAAAGAAAAATGGGACAATTAGTGAAAACTCTAAATCGCCTCAACCAGATTTTTTCTCATCTGCTAATGAGGACGATTCAGATGATGAAACAGTTATCAACTGCAGCCCAGATGATACCTTTTTCAACAAATCATTCAAAAGAGTTGTAAAATCTGAATCAGACTCTGCTAGTTCATTAACTCATCAATTGAGATCTACTAAACTAACAAGGAATGATGGGACAATCAAACTTGAAAATTTCTTAAATGGAGAAAATTCTGATCATCAAAATGGTAGTACTTCTGTTCCAACTGTCTTTCCCTCTTTAAACTCAACCTTTATTGGAAAGAACAGTCTGGGACAAAAGTATTCAAAGAAACAACAGACAAATAAACAACCCATTCAAGCTGTCTTTAAACCAAAAGAACAAAGCAAGCCCATTGTTTTCAAAGAAAAACCTTTGAAACTAGTCGCTGTGCCACAAAAACAAACCTTTAATCCAAAACAAAAACCTTATCAAAAACCGATTCAAAGTCACTTTCAAAAGATAAACTTCAATCTCTCAAGGAACTTTCAGAAACCATCATTTCACCAAATTCCATTCCATCATCAAAGTGTTTTCCAAAACCATTCAGATCCCAGATACAAAGAAAGGTTATCAAACAGAACTTCACATATAGGATACTTTTCACAAAATCAGAAATCGTTTCAAATGACAGGTTTTCAAAAACAAATCTCACTTTGGGAAAATCTAATAAATCAACTTAAACCTCAACCATTCGGTCCAATCAACAAATACTACAATGATTCCAAGTTATCAAAAACCATTAACAAATCAGGACCCACCATGGTTTGGGTACCTAAAATTTCTGTCTAATTGCAGGCACTTTGTGCTGGAGAGCCCAAGGATGGCACATGGTATATCGATAGTGGCTGCTCCAAGCATATGACAGGAAACCAGAGCTTTCTACGAGACTTCAAACCCACAGAATCCAAACAAGATGTGACTTTTGGAAATAATATGACGGCAAGAATCAAAGGTTATGGAAACATAACAAATGGTCACTTCACCATCAAGAAAGTAGCCTACGTTGACGGACTGAAACACAACCTAATCAGCGTATCACAACTTTGTGACAACAATCATGAAGTTCTTTTCACCAAACAACGAAGCATAATCACGGATGCCAAGACCAAAGCCATTCTAGTTAATTCTGATCGTCTAGGCAACATGTATCCACTAGATATGGACCTTATCTATGGAAAACCAGACATCTGTCTCTTGTCCAAAGCTTCTGCTGATATTAGTTGGTTGTGGCATCGTCGTCTTTCCCATCTCAATTTCGGCTACATCAACAAGTTGATTGCAAATGATCTTGTTCGCGGACTGCCACTTTTGAAACTTGATAATGAAACTCTTTGTGCAGCTTGTGAAGGAGGAAAACTGTCCAAATCCTCTCATAAAAGCATTCCTGAATCTAGTGTATCTGAACCACTAGAATTACTACACATTGATCTTTGCGGCCCTGCAAAAACCCAAAGCATAAAAGGGAAGAAATACATCCTTGTTATTATTGATGATTACTCACGCTTTACTTGGGTTTTCTTTTTAAGGCTAAAGTCAGAAGCACCTGAAGAAATAATCAACTTCATCAAACAGATTGAATTAAAGCTCAAACGACCAGTTCGAAGAATCCGAAGTGACAATGGTTTAGAGTTCAAAAACATAACTCTAGACTCATTTCTCAAAAACAAAGGCATCGAACACAACTTCTCAGCCCCTTACACTCCTCAACAAAATGGTGATGTTGAAAGAAAGAACCGAACTCTGTGCGAAGCTGCAAGATCAATGCTCATCTTTGCTGATCTGCCACAATACTTCTGGGCAGAAGCAATAGCCACAGCTTGCTACACTCAAAATCGTTCTTTAATCCATAAACAACTTCATAAAACACCATATGAAGTCATTAACAACTGAAAACCAAACATCAAATTCTTTCATATTTTTGGTTGTCGATGCTTCATAAAGAATAACAAAGATCACCTTTCAAAATTTGAATCAAGATCAGACGAAGGAATTTTCCTTGGTTACTCCTTTACCTCAGCTGCTTATCGAGTACTGAATAAACGTACTAGAGTAATTGAAGAAAGTACCGATATTCATTTCGATGAATTTTATGTCAGGAAATTGGATCGTAAACATTTTGGTTCTAAAATGATCGATAATATTTTTCAAAATCCAATTCAACAAAATCCATCTACGGACATAGAAATCGATCTTGATTTACTTTTTGAACAACCCAAAACCGCTTATAATTCTGAATTTCTAACATCTTCTACTATTCCTACAGGAAACTCCGATGCAGAAACTTCACAATCAAACCAAGAAAATACAGATCAAGTCGAGGGGGAATTACCAACACTAAATTCCTCTTTGAACACTCCCAATCCACCTGTCCAAAATGATCCCAATGCATCATCTATGGGGGAACCTTCTTTACCTCATTCTCACCCTATAATCCAAAAAGACATATCTGACAACAACCAAAATCTATTCCCAACAGAATCACCTGACCAAGAAGAACAATGGGACATAGAAACACCAATCGAAATACCTGAAAAAACTCGCCTAAACAAATGGACCAGAAATCATCCTGCATAACAAATCATAGGAGATCCCAATTCTGGTATTCAAACAAGAGCCGCTACCTCAAATGAATGTTTATACAGAGCATTCTTATCCATGACTGAACCCAAAACCATCCATTCAGCTCTCAAAGATCCAGACTGGGTCAAAGCCATGCAAGAAGAACTAGCTGAATTCGAAAGAAACCAAGTATGGGATCTTGTTCCTACTCCTCCCGATGTTACTGTAGTAGGTTCAAGATGGGTTTTCAGAAACAAAACTGATGATCAAGGCATAGTTTGTCGAAACAAAGCAAGACTTGTCGTCAAGGGCTATTCTCAACAAGAAGGAATCAATTACGATGAAACTTATGCTCCAGTTGCAAGACTCGAAGCCATTCGTATCTTTCTAGCATATGCAGCACACAAGAACTTCAAAGTTTACCAAATGGATGTAAAATGTGCATTTTTACATGGAGAAATTGATCGTGATGTGTATATTCAACAACCTCCAGGTTTTGAAGATCCACAGTTCCCAAATCACAGTTTTAAGTTACAAAAAGCAGTTTATGGCTTAAAACAAGCACCTCGTGCCTGGTATTCAACATTGTCAACATTTTTAGAAAAATCAGGATTCAAAAGAGGTTCAATTGATCAAACTCTCTTTCGTAAAATTTTTAATAAACATCTGTTAATCGTTCAAATATATGTCGATGACATTATTTTCGGTTCTACTGATGAATCCTTGAGTATCAAGTTTGCAGATTTGATGAAGAGCAAATTTGAGATGAGCATGATAGGAGAAATGACTACTTTTCTTGGACTACAAGTCAAACAATCATCAGATGGAATTTTCATCAATCAAGAAAATTATGTCAAAAATCTTCTAACTCGTTTTTCTCTTGACAAATCAAATACAGCAAAAATCCCAATGGCTCTTGGTTACAAATTAGATGCAGACTTAAATGGCAAGCCTGTTGATCAAAAGAAATATCGAGGAATGATAGGATCACTCCTATACCTCACAGCCAGTAGACCCGACATCATGTTTTCTACATGTGTCTGTGCCAGATACCAAGCCAATCCTATGGAATCTCATGTTATAGCTGTAAAAAGAATTTTCAAATATCTTAAAGGAACTCCATCTCTTGGCCTTTGGTATCCAGCTAACTCTGATTTTCAGCTTAATGCCTTCACCGACTCCGACTATGGAGGATGCAGACTAGACAGAAAAAGCACATCTGGTTCTTGCCAATTTCTAGGAGGCAGACTGGTAAGCTGGACTTCAAAGAAACAATCATGCGTGTCCACTTCAACCGCAGAAGCTGAATATGTAGCCGCCGCAAGCTGCTGTTCACAAGTCATGTGGATGCAAACTCAATTACGTGACTATGGCTACAAAGTATCACAAATTCCCATATTTTGTGACTCAACCAGCGCAATTGCCATTTCTCACAATCCCGTGCACCATTCCATGACAAAGCACATCGACATTCGATATCATTTCCTCAAAGACAACATACAAAAAGGTCATATCGAATTGCACTTCATAAACACCGAAGATCAAATTGCCGATGTCTTTACTAAGGCTCTAGACGAAACCAAGTTTCAATACTTCCTAGGCCGTCTAGGAATGTTGAATCCAGATAACATCCATCCCTAATCTCTTACTTTTTGTACAAAAGAGTGTTTACTTTCATTCAAAAAGAAAAACCAAAAACATTCAAATAACCAAAATTTTCAAAAACATCCACATAATCAAAAATCACAAAAAATTAGGATATAGTTTTATCTTTTTACAAAACCATGTGATTAACATCTTCGTGACTAAATTTTCAGATACTTATGCTCGATGAATGTTCTCAGTAATATTGATTCTTAATTGAAGAGAAGGTTCAAATTTCAAACATTTTTGTTATGTACATCCTCCTATTCTCTTTGAATTTATTTCAATTATAAACGATTTTATCTGTTAAGGGACATAAGATCAGGAGATTCAGATGAAAACCAAACCCATGTGAGAAATTGTGCCTCGTCTTTAAATGCTAAGTGGAATTCATTTCTGTGAGCAAAGGTGTTTTCATGATGACTTATAGGATTTATACTCTTATACCGTGATGCTAGTCTCATTTTTGCTTAGATATCAAAATGACCAGGGACGATACATTCATTTTCTTATATATTAGACAAACTGTCTATTATATCACCTATCCCTATCCTCAATCAAACCACTTCAAAGAAAAGCTTCATCATCTGGCATAACGAATCTGACAAAAGAAGAAACGACAAAGTCATATCCAACAAATGCTGTCAACAAATCACAATTGGTAACCACATCAGATATCTTTTACACAATGTGTATTCACACAAATCAAGAAAAGATAAAGACAAAGGTGAACACATCACCAAAGAAAAAGAAGATTTACAACAACAATCCATCAAGACAGACATCTCTCAAACAACGAATTCTCAAAAGCTTTATCAAATATAGCTGTCAAAACCAAAGATTTACCGGGATACTGTAGCCTTCATAATTGAATATTTATAGTTGCAAACTGCACTATGAAAATTTCTAAACCCCTCTACATGTATTTACCGACGGAAAAAGAGTGAACATCAATGGCATGAATGAAGAAACCCTCTGAGTAATGCCGAAACCAGTCTTATGTGATTGATTATCTAATATGAAGACCAAGTGAATAAAGTATATAGGTATAAATCCACATTAAGCATAAGTCAACACCTTCAAACTGAGAGATATCACTCATCCTTAGTGATTATACACCAGTTCTGCACCCAGAACAAACAAACACCTCAGTCAAGTGTGAGCTATACCTATGAGCGTTCATCTGAATCGACCTATTAAGATCACTTGTCGTCTTTATAAATGCTATAAAATCTTAAGGAGTATTATGAAAATACATATACAAAAACCTTTTGATAATCGAACTCGAGACTTTGATTCAGAAACAAATATTCTTGACAAACATTTTTCAAAACATAAGTAAAGTCTAGTCACACTCTTTCAAAACAAGTGATATGGTTTTATAAATGTCTTATCCAAATTTCAAGAATTTCAATCAAACATTTTTCTCCTCATTTCATTAATGATCACATAGGGGGAAATTGTTGAATAATGTTTTTTATGTTTTTATGTGACCATCACTGAAATAAGTCGAAATGTTTTTTTAACAAATATTATCAGTTTATTTCAGGTTGCGTAAATTCGAGATCAACCAAACCTGAGAAAAGGACGCTATGTACCAAAGAGCAAAAATGTCACCCAGCTACAGCAATCGCGACCCGACAGCACATTGTTAAGTGCATTTCTAAGCATGTTTTCATGCCCTTTTATCCTTGTTTTATCTTGCATTTTATTCTCATTATTGCATATTTTCATGATTTTCGGGATTTCAAAGATAGCAATCTACTTTCACACTTTGTGGTTATTTTCAGGTGCTTTTGAAGGTTGAATCTTACATTGGATGACAATGGGAAGCTACACAAGAAATTTCAGAAGAAACGGAGCTCAAACGAAGAAGTTACAAAAACTGAAAATCATCCCGAAGACAGAATGTTACACGACCGTGTAACTTTTGCCCTATAAGTTACACGGCCGTGTAACTTTGTTATGCCACGTGGATGTCATGTCAGCTCAGGGTAGGGTCCAGGGACTTTTGCAGGATTACACGACCGTGTAATCTTGGCCCAAGAAGTTACACGGCCGTGTAACTCTTCCTGGTGACCAGATCTACTTTTTAGCCCACTTTGAGTTGTTTATTCACTCTTGTGCTGTCATTCCCATGCTACACGACCAGATCCAGATCCAACCTGATTTTGAGGCCATGTGATGAAGATAATGGGTGTTGGAATGATGATGTTTGCCATTGTCCATTTTACCATTTTGCCCTTGGTGTGTTAGTATAAATAGATGTGTCTAGTTAGCCTTAGAATCATCCCATCTTACCATTATTTTCTGAATACTCTCTAGATACATTGTGTTTGTGTTTGTGTGCAACTTCAAGTGTGGATTATCTTCATTTTGTAAGTTTATTTCCCTTTTACTAGTCATGAGTGGCTAGTAACTTTATTTTCTGGTTTTGTATTAAGGATTATGATTGTGATTTAATATAAAGTTTGATGTTTGATTTTATATCTTTCTAGTGATATGATTTTGAGGCTCAACAAACGTTTGGTTTTTATTTATTTCATATTGGTCATTTGATCTCAAATATTAATCAATCTAGTCATACGATTTATAAAATCCGTAATTGTTTTATAAAATGTTATTTGTGACAATCATCTTTAATTGGTGAAAATCATATCACATGTTTTGACGCTTCAACGCTTGTTTAGGAGTATTGAACATTGTTGGGAACATTCACATAATACATAATGCAATCTTTCATTCAAATTCTACGATGATGTATGTGCGAGCTTTCGGCATACACTTGACTAATCTAGATTTGATTAGTAAGATTAGTCTTAGTTAACGAGCTTCTCTTGACTAAGGTACATTAGGTGAATGGTGTATGTGCGAGCTTTCAGCATACACAAAGTACCAACTTAGAAAAGATTAAAAGTTATAAAACATCATTCTTATTGTTATTTCCAATCATATGACTAAAAATACAAAACCAGAATTTGTCCCCAAATTATAAAACACAAAAGCAATTTTTCTATATTTTGTCCCAAGTCAAATTTACAATTATATTTCTATTCAACATCAAAACCCCCCTTTTTGTTACTATCTTTTAAAGTGTAAACCTCGTGAAATCAAGGTATAATCCATTAGACCATCGCTCCCTGTGGATCGACCCTACTTGCCATTTATACTACCTAGTTAGTATTTATAACAAGTAGTGTAATCACGAAATATTGGTAATCAACAATTCATTTTAAAACCATATTTCAACTCTTTTATTTTGTTGGTTACGACACTCAACAAATTGGCGCCGTTGCCGGGGAGCACGGTATTACTAATATTTTATGCCCAGATCTGACCGAACAGGTACACCTCTTGAGATCAACAAAGAAATAGAAAAGACCGCAAAAATATTAAGAAAGCAAACTAAGCTTCGAAAGAAGCTTGATTACCAAGGATCTCATACTACACCAACACTCTCTCCTACACCACCTTCTACTTCTACTTCTACTCCCGATTTTTCTTCTAACCCATTAAAAATGGATAACGAAGAAAAGACATTGAGACAATGGGGTGCGCGAAAAGATACACAACAACCTTTGTGTATAAATTATCCCAATGTGGAGAATTTTGAGCTAAAATCCGGGCTCATACACTTACTTCCAACCTTTAGAGGTTTGGAAAATGAAGATCCTCATAAATTCCTTAAGGAATTTCATGTAGTATGTTCGGGTATGAAGCCCCATAATGTGACAGAAGACCAAATCAAGCTAAGGGCATTCCCCTTTGCTCTTTACGATGCCGCAAAAGAATGGTTGTACTATCTCCCACCGGGGACGATAACAACATGGAACGATATTGCTCAAGCATTCCTTGACAAATACTTCCCGGAGCCAAAAGCTTCAAGCATACGTAGAGAAATTCTCACCTTGCGTCAAGGACGACGAGAGTCCTTGCACACATATTGGGAGAGGTTTAAGAAACTTTGCGCTCGGTGCCCACAACACGGTTTGTCTGAACACCAACTTCTCCAAAATTTTTGTGAAGGCCTATCTCATCTTGATAGGCGAATTATAAATGCTTCAAGTGGTGGAGCCTTGCTAGACAAGACTCCATCCCAAATCCGGGCCTTAATTGCTACTTTGGCCGAAGATTCAAAGCATTCAATCGGAGAAGATGAATGGTATTCCGACCCCCCACGAGGAGAAAAGCAAGTAAGTACTCCTCACATTGAAACTCAAATATCTGAACTAACAAAAGCTGTCATTTTGTTAACTAAAGAAAGAGGAGCCGAACCAAAAGCGAGAGCTTGTGGAGTTTGTTTACAACATGGTCACCCGACCGACATGTGCCCATCCTTGCAAGATGAAAACGAGCATGTAAATGCTATGGGTGACCACGTGGGACAAAATTCCAAGAATTTTGACAACAATCAATCGTGGAGAAATGCGCAACCGAGACCTCAATATCAACCACGATACCCACAACCACAACATACCGCACCCTCAGGTATGTCTTTGGAGGAAATTGTCTCTAACTTGGCTAAAAATACAATATCTTTTCAGCAAGAGACAAAAGCAAGCATCCAATTCTTGGAAAAACAAATGGCACAACTTGCAACAGCGGTTGGCAAGTTAGAAAGTAGGCTGGATACTAAATTGCCAGCCCAAACCGAAGCAAACCCAAGGCACAACGTGAGTGCCATCTCCCTTAGAAGCGGGAAGGTTTGCAAAGACCCAAGTGTACCCAAAGATGCGGAAAAAGAAGGCACAAGGCAAGCGGAAATTCCAAGCCATACTCCCTCACCTCCTTTTCCTTCAAGATTCTTAGAATCAAAGAAAGAAAGGGAAGATAGAGAAATCATGGCCACATTCCGCAAGGTGGAGGTAAACATTCCCTTACTTGAGGCCATTAAACAAGTTCCTAGATATGCTAAGTTCCTTAAGGAACTTTGCACATCTAAAAAGAAACTCAAAGGGGATGAGACAATAAAAGTCAACGAGAATGTCTCGGCAATCATACAAAAAAGATTGCCACCAAAATACGGGGACCCGGGCGTATTCACGGTTCCTTGTAAATTGGGGGATACAAACATACCGAGAGCCATGCTTGACCTCGGTGCCTCTATCAATGTCCTACCACTTTCAACTTTCAAAAACTTAAAGAAAGGAACATTGAAACGCACTGGAGTCGTTATTCAATTGGCCGATAAATCTACCATACGTCCAAAAGGCGTGTTGGAAGACGTATTAGTCCAAGTGAATAACTTGGTTTTTCCCGCTGATTTTTATGTCGTCGATATGGGAGATGACGACTCACCGAATTCAAGTTCCACACTTTTAGGGAGACCATTCTTAAAGACATCAAGAACAAAAATAGATGTTTTTAATGGTACCCTATCTATGGAATTCGATGGTGAAGTTGTAACCTTCAATATTGATCAATCCATCCGCTACCCAAGCGATGTGCCTCCCGAAAACCTAAGGGAGAACAATTCATTGTTGCCAAATGAACATACAAAATCTAACAATAATTTAGTGGCAATGGTTTCAATGAACGAAACAACAATTGGACTTACTGAAGAGTCCAAGCCTGTGGATCGCCATGATCATCAACACAATGATCTGGATTTGCAAAATAGAGATCCACCTCCTATACCAAAGCAAACGAGAAACAAAAACCATTTCAAACGGTTTACCGAGTGTTTCTCTACCAACCAAGGAGTGGACATGGAGGAATGTCCAAGGTAAGCTTTCCTCAGCCCCCGTGTATGGGTCCTCTAACTCAAACACGGGCCCGTGTCGAGCCAAAGACGTAAAACAAGTGCGCTAACCGGGAGGCAACCCGGGGGTATTTTTGTCATTTTTTCAAAATGTGATTTTTTGTATTTTTATAATTTTTCTGTTTATAACTTTTAATAACCTATGTGAGGAAACGATCGGAATCGAAAACGGACTACCGAGGCTCAAGATACGAAAAGCGAAAATCAAAAAAATTGGACAGTGTGTTACACGGCCCGTGTAACTTTTTACCCTATAAGTTACACGACCGTGTAACTTTGCAATATGGTCAAAATTTCATATTACACGACCGTGTAATATGAGAATACAAATTTACACGACCGTGTAACTTGGTAAAATGGTAAAACTCGTTTTGGTCATAAACAGGAATTACACGACCGTGTAATTATTCAAGCCACAATTACACGGCCGTGTAATTTTGGCCAGGGGTAAAATCGTCATTTTGCACACTATATAAGGCAAACACTTCATTTTTTTACACACTTCAGTCGCGATTTTCATCCTTGCCCACTGCCGAGTCCGAACATTTCAAGAAAAAAAATCGATTTCTTCAATTTTTCTTCTAATTTCTCCAAGTTTAGTTAAAATCCAAAGGTTAGTTCCATCATTTCTCATCTTTTCCTTCATTTTGGCCACAAGAAACATCGAAATCCATGGTGAAATTCGAAATATCTTGAAACCCTAGAAAATGAGGTTTTGAATTTTTGTTGCTAAATTGTTGAAATTGCTTAGGTACAAGCTTGGGGAAGGCTAGAATACAAGGATTCAAAGTCAATATCACCATTGTAAAGCTTCAATTCGGTAAATTCTTTCCAAAACTCAAAATCTTCATAATTTTTGGTTTTTGGCTAGATAATTGGTTCTTGGCTTTGAATTGTGAAACCTTTGTGTTTATATTTGTGTGTTTTAGTGTTTGTGTGTTGTTTTTGTTCAAATTTCTTTGATTGAAAACTAAAAAAATATATGGCATCATCGTCCCATACTTATTCTAGGGGTAATAAAAGGCAAATCGTATACTCGGCCTCTAGTGGCTCTTCCGATGAAGAGCCCGAACAGCAGGACTATGACATGGGCGATGCGGGCATCTCATTCATGACCGATGCCCAAGAGGCACGTTTTTATAACTTCTTGGAAAGAACTGGACAAGCACAAAAATTCGTTGATATCCCAACACTGCGAGACTTACACATAGAGGCAGGAGTACGCAAACTCCTGTCCAATGTTGGTTGGGAAGGGTTGATGAATATAAGCGAGAAAAGCTATTCCAACCCAACTATCGAATTTTTGTCTTCCGTTGAATTTAACGTTCATACAACAGTTTTGTCTTTTAGAATGTTCAACAGGTCATACAAAATCACACAAAACCAATTGTGTGAGCTTATTGGCGCGCCGGTCGCCAACACATATGACCAACGAGGCAAGCTAAACAAACTGTTCCACAGAGAAGTTGGCAGTTTCTGGACCAAAATTTCCACAGAAAGCTTCTACCGTCCCAGTAATGCCAAGGCCTCCAGCATCATCCATCCCGTCCTCAAAGTCACCCACCGCATCATTGCCTCTATCTTCTTCCCACAAGAAGAGATAAGCAAAGCCGGCCTAAATGAGCTTGAGCTTCTCTACTGCATGATCCATCCAGGGCCTAAAACCCCAAATTTTGGATCTTGGATCATGTACAAACTACTTAAACTAAGTAGAAGTTCATCTGGCCAGCTACATTGCGGTGGCATTATCACTCTAATAGCCAAACATCCAGCCCTGGGCATCAGATTTCCTGATAACCTTGAGATAGTCAGGGGTGAGAGATACCTCACCTCTGATGTTCTTGAGGGTATGCGGTTATTTCGATGCCCCGAATCCGACGAAATTTGGCAAGCCGACGGACGCGATTATCTGCGGGTGAACAACAGAAATGCCCGAATCCTACGATTAGCCAACCCTGTCTCCAGCACAAATTGGAAGCCTCCTTCCAACATGGGCATACAACTACCCGCTCCCAACCTACCCGCTCGAGAGCCCAGCCCACCACCGAGACAGCCCCAGGAGCCCGGCCCTTCAAGCTCTTCCAGCTCATTTCCTCCAGAGCACAGTCTTTACATGGAGCAATTTTCTAGCATCAACTCCCAGCTTGCGGATCTTCGCCTTGATTATCAAGGCATCTATGATAATCTTGGTGAGATTGATACACACCAGATGGAGCTGCGCCATGACTTTGAGCAGTTTAGAGAAAACCAATATAAACATAACCAAGATGTTATGTCTATACTCTCTGACATTCAAAGATCCGTTGCCTTCAACCCATGGCAACAGCAGCAACCACTGCAGCCACCGCAGCAACAACAGCAGCCGGAAAGCCAGCCACTCCAACCACCACAATTTCCACCATACCCATATTACCCACCATACCCTTATCCTCCATTTCCGCCACGGGGACCCTTCCCCGACCCTCAGTAGGTTGTTTCTTTTCTTTCTCTTTCCCTAATGCATTGTGGACACTGCTTTTATTTTAAGCTTGGGGATGGGGAAATAAATCCCATAAAAAAAAAAAAAAAAAAATTTTAAAACAACAAAAATTCAAAAATATTTTATTTCTTGCATTCATTTTAAACTTTTGCATGCATTTTTGTTATCTCTTACTTCTCACCTTTGTGACACCTTTAAATTGCAACTATAATACCTCTCATAGTTAAACTTCTTGTATTTTTGTCCCCTATCTACATGCAACATCACCATCTTTTGAAACTTTAGATCTTCATTAGGAACTTCTTTTTATTAATTTTCTAGCATAGATACGATTGGGAGAATTATAAAACACACATGAAATTAAATCAAAAATTATTTTAGCAAAGGATGCTTTATTCACCCGTGAGTTCATCAATGTGTGTAATCGACTAGGAGAAATACTATGGAAGTTGCACTAGTTCCCCCTCATGGCCATACATTTGCATATTGTCTATTAAGCATAAGGTTTATCTCAAAAATCGCGATTTTCCAAAGTCATGGACAAAAATCTTATTTTCTATATTTGTTTTTAATTTTTGTGTGGTAGTATGTGTCATATGACCTTGTTTATATTATTTTGGTCATTAGTGTGTTTAAATTTTTATTATTTCAAAAAAAATATCATAAAAATTATTGTCTAATCATTTTAGCAAAATTTTGTGAAAATGTTTTTTTGGTGAAAATCCAGAAATCATTTCACTTGGTTCTAAAAGATTGGTCTTTTAAAAAAAAAATAAAAATAAAAAAAAAAATAAAAAAAAAAATAAAAAAAAAAAAAAAAATAATAATAATAATAAAGACCGAACCAAGTGATCACTCAAGTGAAAATTTCCTACAAAAATACAATAAAAACGATTACTTGTTTTGAAAGCCTCCTCCTTTTTGCTTTCAACAACTAAATCCAATTTTGGTTTAAAACTTCATTGACCATGTTTTAAAAAAATTCTTCATACATCTTGGGTCAAGTTGAAGTTCAAAAGATTTGGTTGTCTCGGTCGTCTAGGTATCTATCAATTGTAAATAGGATTCGAGTTGTAAATTTTTGTCCCTCTGTTTTGAAAAATCATGTGTTTAGTAAATAAATATGCAAATGAGGTCGGTTGGAGGACTTGAGCAAAGTCAACTTAGTATAAGCTTCCTAGATTCGATATCCGAGCGCCCCTCCTATAAAAATGAGTGTTTATAGCCAAATCTTGAAAATGGAGCTTGCAAGGTCACACATCTTGTGACATGAGTGAATAAACACGAGAGGAGTGAACAATTGTGAGCACATCCTTTGCTTGCGAGACGCTTTGAATAATTAGTGAAAGTTTCATGTGTGAGATTATCTTTTGTCCCAACGTGCGTATGCTAAGTAATTGATAAAAATTTGTTCCTTTTAATGGTCTTTTGTTTTGAATAGATGGTCTAACTTATATGTGTGTAGGGTCCAAAAATTGACATGATTTTTAGCTTTGATTGATGTTGTCTTGGTTGCTACCTAAGGTGTCTATTCTTTCTTTTTTATTTTGTAGTTTGTTATCCTCCTTGTTTTGATCCTTGTTTTCCTTGAGGACAAGAAAAGTTTAAGCTTGGGGATATTTGTTAAGTGCATTTCTAAGCATGTTTTCATGCCCTTTTATCCTTGTTTTATCTTGCATTTTATTCTCATTATTGCATATTTTCATGATTTTCGGGATTTCAAAGATAGCAATCTACTTTCACACTTTGTGGTTATTTTCAGGTGCTTTTGAAGGTTGAATCTTACATTGGATGACAATGGGAAGCTACACAAGAAATTTCAGAAGAAACGGAGCTCAAACGAAGAAGTTACAAAAACTGAAAATCATCCCGAAGACAGAATGTTACACGACCGTGTAACTTTTGCCCTATAAGTTACACGGCCGTGTAACTTTGTTATGCCACGTGGATGTCATGTCAGCTCAGGGTAGGGTCCAGGGACTTTTGCAGGATTACACGACCGTGTAATCTTGGCCCAAGAAGTTACACGGCCGTGTAACTCTTCCTGGTGACCAGATCTACTTTTTAGCCCACTTTGAGTTGTTTATTCACTCTTGTGCTGTCATTCCCATGCTACACGACCAGATCCAGATCCAACCTGATTTTGAGGCCATGTGATGAAGATAATGGGTGTTGGAATGATGATGTTTGCCATTGTCCATTTTACCATTTTGCCCTTGGTGTGTTAGTATAAATAGATGTGTCTAGTTAGCCTTAGAATCATCCCATCTTACCATTATTTTCTGAATACTCTCTAGATACATTGTGTTTGTGTTTGTGTGCAACTTCAAGTGTGGATTATCTTCATTTTGTAAGTTTATTTCCCTTTTACTAGTCATGAGTGGCTAGTAACTTTATTTTCTGGTTTTGTATTAAGGATTATGATTGTGATTTAATATAAAGTTTGATGTTTGATTTTATATCTTTCTAGTGATATGATTTTGAGGCTCAACAAACGTTTGGTTTTTATTTATTTCATATTGGTCATTTGATCTCAAATATTAATCAATCTAGTCATACGATTTATAAAATCCGTAATTGTTTTATAAAATGTTATTTGTGACAATCATCTTTAATTGGTGAAAATCATATCACATGTTTTGACGCTTCAACGCTTGTTTAGGAGTATTGAACATTGTTGGGAACATTCACATAATACATAATGCAATCTTTCATTCAAATTCTACGATGATGTATGTGCGAGCTTTCGGCATACACTTGACTAATCTAGATTTGATTAGTAAGATTAGTCTTAGTTAACGAGCTTCTCTTGACTAAGGTACATTAGGTGAATGGTGTATGTGCGAGCTTTCAGCATACACAAAGTACCAACTTAGAAAAGATTAAAAGTTATAAAACATCATTCTTATTGTTATTTCCAATCATATGACTAAAAATACAAAACCAGAATTTGTCCCCAAATTATAAAACACAAAAGCAATTTTTCTATATTTTGTCCCAAGTCAAATTTACAATTATATTTCTATTCAACATCAAAACCCCCCTTTTTGTTACTATCTTTTAAAGTGTAAACCTCGTGAAATCAAGGTATAATCCATTAGACCATCGCTCCCTGTGGATCGACCCTACTTGCCATTTATACTACCTAGTTAGTATTTATAACAAGTAGTGTAATCACGAAATATTGGTAATCAACAATTCATTTTAAAACCATATTTCAACTCTTTTATTTTGTTGGTTACGACACTCAACACACATGTGTCGCAACGTGAAGAAAAACAAAACAAAAGAAGAAAATGGCAGCAACAGCACAGATCGCGACCCGATCTAAACCCGGATCGCGACCCGATCGAAGCTGTGTCACGATGATATAATGCTGACCAAAGATCGCGAGCCGATGGCAACCCGACGAGATCGCGACCCGATCTTTTGACCCATCGCGACCCGACCCGTATCGCGACCCGATCTCCTTACAGATCGCGACCCTACCCACCAACCACACTCCACTGAGTCGGGTAGTGGCCAGCGCAAAAGCGGACCACACTCAAGATCGTGACCCGATCCTATAGAGGATCGCGACCCGATCTCGCCTGGACAGAACTATAAATTCAGGCTCTCTCTTGCTGATTTTGAACACAACTTACACATATAAACCACAAGCACACCCATGACCAAACAGCTCAAGACTCTCAAATTTCTGCATTTGGCAACAAGAACCAAACCGCAAAACCGCAAGAAACAAGATATCTTCCCGACACCAAAACTTCAAACCTCCAAACAACCGCTACCCGACACCAAATATCACCAAAACCTCATCCTACCGAAAAGAACAAGAAATCGACACATCAAGAAAACTCCACGTTCTTCCGTCATCGATAAGTTCTTTTGAAATTATAATTCCAATAATTTATCTTTGTCGTTATTGATTTATTTAAACTGTTATAAATCAACTGTACCAAATATCCAATACATCCGAATTGAACCGTGACAACCAAACATATGTGGACTGTATTTAACCGAGACATCTAACTTCTAATTTCTAACCTTTTTATTTATTGTAAAAACACTTTATCATTGATAATGGCGTTTATTACATCTAACATCTAACTTCTAACTTCTAACCTTTTTATTTATTGTAAAAACACGTTATCGTTGATAATGGCGTTTATTACATCTAACCTCTAACTTCTAACTTTACTTTATTTACCGCTTTCTGTCTATTTATTTATAGCTTTCAGCAATTTAACTTTATTCCGCAACTCTTTTTTATTCCGCATATTATAGATAAAATACATATCTGTCACACAGTAATCGGCTTAAAAACCTTATTCGTGGAGATCAGTTATCGTATTTTCAACATATATTAACACTTAAATATATTAATAAACCATATATATATTTTCTATTGATTTATTATACAATTAATAAATCAACTATTCTCTCTACTGAACTATATATCTATCCTCCATCTATGAGGGAAACCCAAATGGACTTTGCTTTTATTCATAAGATAAATACAATTATAAGTCATGGCTTAGACACCTAATCCAACAAATAGATGCATATGCAATTCATGATTCGCATACCAATGCAAAGCTTATGAGGATTCCTACGCATATCGTAGGTCTAGAAGACCATGTTACCATACATAACAATAGCTTACGTTTAAGTACCACATCATAAGATCTATGTAGACCAAATCACTTTTACGTGATTCTTAAGCTTACCAAAATAGGATAACAAATCATCCCATATTGGCATCATATGAGAGTTCTGGGAGGTACCATCCCTACAGTAATTAATCACCACTTTTCTTTTAAACAAGACAATCACACAATGCCATGAGATACATCAACAATAACATAAACATTTATAATTTGATATTTCATATACTTTGCATAAAAATGTCATATATAAAACACTAAATTTTTTAAAGGAAACCATATTATTATAACACATAGCAAAGCTTGAAAACATTTTCAAGTATTTACACAAACATAGATTCAAAATCATAAATATTTTTCTTATTATAGCCATGTATACCATGATTGGCAAATCCTCATGTACTCACCTTAGGTAGTTAGGATGACTAACTACCATCCTCAACCCCTTTGATCTTCTATTGATTCCTATGTTCTTCACAACCTATATATGCATTCAATTCATATTTATTAATTTCCATTTGATATGCAAACATTGTATATATATTCCATAATGTTTATGATTCATACTTCTTTATGAATCATGCTTCACGTATCAATATTTTCCCATGACAAGTCATGCATTCTAATGATGTTAATCTATAGTTTGCATATCATAACATGATATTATGATTCATCCAATTCATTCTTATGATGTAGTATACTCGGTCATTCTTCATTCAATCATATACACCCACTTACATATTAATCTTCTATGTCATTCCCTAATTTATGTTAATCACACACTAATTATATCACAACCATAATTTAATCATTCATAATCACGTTGCATTTGATAACTAAATCATTGAATGATTATCAAAATAGAACCTGTGAAAATATTGACAATGTGATCATAAGAAACTTGAAAATGACTTGATCCAATTATAATATCAATTAACCCAAGTTAATCCCTTTATTTATCCATAACTTCAAATCTAGGGTTTGAAATTACTAAATAAGCTTAATAAACATCTTGAATTTAAAACTTTAGAATAAATATACCTTAGAGATTGAATATATCAAGCTAGAACCTTAAGCTTCTTCAAAAATCTCCCCAAACTCTTTGAAATGTGGTGTGGATTCCCCTTTACATAATTCTTCGTATATTTGCTCTGTGATTCTCTATTTTGGATGAAACGTGAGCTAGAATAATTATACAGTGTACATAAAGGATTAAACACGTGTCCTGTTGAACAAGTGTCTTCCTTGGACATGTTTAAAACAATATAGTGGAACTATCCTTATTACTCAGCCGAACAATAGTAGGAAGATATAAGAGTGTGTGGCCATTTAAATGAAGATTCAAGCCCTAATTTCAAGTGTGTGGTCGAGTGACAAAGAAATTACTCATATTATGCAAGTGTGCGATCTCACGCATACATACACACAAAGTGTGCTGGCTACAGCATTCCCAATTTTCTCCCGGTACACCAACTCCAAAATGTGCCGACCATTCAAATAAATTAAAGGGATAGTGTGTGGCCACACACTACTAAATTCCAGCCATTAAAAACATGCCAAATGACCAAAATGCCCCGAAACATCCATGCCTATCGTAATTCCCTTTTAATTGTATATACAAACTTTGGAACGCTTACATCTCCTTCGTTATAGTCTGCTTCACTCAATTCTTTTTGCGATGCATTATACTAATTGTGAATTTAATGTTAGACTCAAGATCACCAAAAATACTATCCTGAAGGTCTAGTTTCAAGGTTATTTCTAACATGCAACGAATATGTATTTCACCTTTATCCTCAAATTATGTACAAACACTCTTCATTTATTTCATGCTCACATATTCTAGGGTTTATTGGGACTTTATTGAGCCACAATAGTTTTCATAATCTTATTCTTACCTATTAATCATTATTATTAGGAATTCATCCTTTTGGTCTCAATTAAGGCACATAACATACATATAGACTTATCTTGTTATGTTTATGGTCAAATTTAGTTCCAAATCCATATTGGAAATATTAATCATACACATAACTTACTTAAACATATAATTCATACGCATTAGGTTTTTTGTTGAAAATTAAAAATATACAAAAAACTCGAAGGTTTTCAGGTTCAAGATCTTTCGCTCAACAATAAACGAAGATATATAAATAAATTAAGTGCTAAAATGTAAAGGAGCGATGCAGAAAATATAAATAACTTGAACTATAAAGTTGTGGAATATTAAATAAAATGTAAAGAACAAGTACGAAACTTAAAAGACAATAATTAAACGATATGATGTAATTCGTGTTTTTCATTGATAAACAAAAGGTGTTACAGATTAAACGTTAAGCTCACAAACACACTTTCTAGTCTAAGATGAATTAAATGGAGATCTAGAGTGGATAAAAAGAAGAGGAGATAAGATGTTCTTAATGTTCTTGAGGTGGCTGAAGAGAATTCTCCAGCCCCTCCTCCAATTCCTTTAGACTAAATTAGAGTGATAGTTTTCTCACAATCTCTCTAAAATCTCACTACGTCTCTAATGATTGTCATGACCTAAGGCTCCTATTTATAGGAGGAGAAGATCTCTTTTTAGATGTCAAGTATAACTAATATTAATAAACTATTACAAAAGTACAAGCCTATCACTAGCCTACTTAGACTAAGTCTTGAAACTTCTTGATGATACAGCAATTTGATGATAGATTTCGTTGTTGTGTAAGTTAGTGATTTGGTGATTCAGCAACTCCTGGTTCAGTTCTTCAAGATTTTATCATCAACTTCTTAGTCTACCCGAAAATCACATATTTATATGATTTTCCATATTGTACAGCTTCACTTCGGTATAGATCTTAGACTTCGGCATGCTCAACATTTTTGGTTCAGCCTCGGCAGCATATGATTTTCGGTATGCATTAATATTCTGTTCAGCCTCGTTTAAATAAGATCTCCGGTTACCTTTCTTTATTACTCGGGCCGCATACATCATTATTGGACCGACCATTTTGTTTCTTGTTTCACTTCACTCGGCCCGCATGCAACATATGAATTTCGGTATATTAATTGCTCGGTATCTACATGTTCCATTTCTTGGTTTTTCATTTGTTTGATGTACTCGGCCCGCACATGCTTCTTCCATTTCTTTCTTTGCTTTATTACACTCGTTTCGCACCATTCTTTCTTTTCTATTTAATTATTCGACCGACCACCACATTTGCATGTGATGCATTCCATTTGTTTTCTTTCTAGTTCACGATCACTTCTTTCCCTTTGGCTTTTCACGTAACTTGCAATATATATATATATATATATATATATATATATATATATATATATATATATATATATATATATATATATATATATATATATATATATATATAGTTCAATTGAGAACCTAAAAAAGCTTAGGAACCTAAGAACCCATTTTATGAACTTTTTTTCTACACAATATTTTTCAAAAATAAATATACCAAAATTTTTGTTATGATGCATCTAGAAGATATCAAAAAAAAATTTCAAAAAAAATCATTTTTTTAATTTTTTTTCATATGGGTTTAGGGTTTAGGGTTTAGGGTTTAGGGTTTAGGTTTAGGGTTTAGGTATAGGGTTTAGGGTTTAAGGTTTAGGGTTTAGGGTTTAGGGTTTAGGGTTTAGTTTTAGGGTTTAGGGTTTAGGTTTAGGGTTTAGAAATCTCTTAGACACTTTAAATAAAAAAATTGGATGCAAAAAATCATTTTTTTTTATTTTTTTCATATGGGTTTAGGGTTTAGGGTTTAGGTTTGGTGTTTAGGGTTTAGGGTTTAGGGTTTAGAAATCTCTTAGACGCTTTAAATAAAAAATTGGATGCAATTTTTTTTTTAAAATATTGTGTAGAAAAAAAGTTCCTAGGTTCCTAGGTTTTTTTAGGTTCTCTCATGATCTCGACCCTATATATATATATATATATATATATATATATATATATATATATATATATATATATATATATATATATATATATATATATATATATATATATGTGTGTATATATATATATATATATATACTAGGTACATTTTAAGGGCCGTGCTGTCCAAAGATTCATTTAAAACATGGAAGATAGAACAATTTTGTAACAATATAACATCCTGCAATAGATTTCCAAAGTAAAAAGTCCTTATATGAAAGAAAAAAATTTCCATCTTGAGTGTAATTGAGTAGTAGTATCATCTCTAACATTAAAAAGTGTTTGTACCACTTGGCTACTAAGGGTATTATTAGTTGAAATATTGCTCCGTAGAACCAAGAAGCCCGTATAATGATACAGGCTCTTCAAATTATAATACATGAGCTGATGAGCATGAAAACCAAAAATCAATATCAAAAGATTGTGAAATTTCTTAATAGAGTAAATTAGAATTTGATTGCTAAACTACTAAACAAACTCCAAGTAAAGTCTATATATATCTGTCACATTTATTTATAAAGCAAAAGTCTATAAATTTTATTATTGAAGAAAAACTAACCTCGAAAATCAATCATGATCTTTATCAATTGCATCTTCAATCTTCAATCTGTAATGGTTAAGAAATCTGTCTGCTATTTGTCTATTAAGGAGTCCATAAAAAGAGAGATGATTCAGATTGCCTCTTAACTTAGAACCCTAGTTTAGAAAAATCAAATACTGATTGATACAAACATCCAAATTTAGAAAAAAAAAACAAAAAAACAAATCGATGGTAATTAACGTTGAAGTTTAACTTGGAACCAGGAGAGATGGGTTACATCCGTGTGTGAAGAATGCGCCCTCTCCTTAAGGGGAACCATCAGGCGAGAAGATGATAGCAATATCATGCGATCGTCAAAAGCAAATGAAACAAACGAGAAACGTATCCAATACGACCACGATATGCAGTTCACGCGAACGGGAAATTATAGTCGATCAATTCATCATTCGTTCAATACCAGAATCAATCCCGAATTAGACCCACGTGATTGCCCCTCATGTACTCGTGCCTACTTCTGTGATATGGTTTGAAAAGAAAGAAGAAACAGAGCATTGATGGGGAACAAGAAAACAGACAAGGGAAATCAGAATTACGAGCATTACGCATGAAATAGAGAGGCAACCAGGTTATTTTTCTTTAAAGAAAACCAATTGTGTTCATAAGGAGGGTCAACAATCTGAAATTCAATACATAAATCGGTTAATGAATAAAGTGGGTATCTCTGTTTCTTGGAAAATAGTAACGTCCGTAAGCAAAGTGGATCCACTTTGAAGCAACAAAGCGTCCTTCAAACGACCTACAACTGTTGCATGCGCCAAGATGAAGAGGGGTTTTTATACATGAAGAAAATGCAGTGTAACTACGTTTGGAAGATTGTAACCCATGAAAAGGATTCGGGAGAGTTGAAGTTGAAGCGACGTGCACCTGATTGAAAATGAGATGCGTCGATTATAGGGAATTCTGCGTTACATATGAAACGGTGTCAGATACAGGTGACGTATATTGCGTCGTTTGAGTGTGAATGATGTGGCGCAAGTGGAGACGGGTATTTTAGATGTATGAGGCAGGAGAAACGCGGTGTGGAGTTTTATCGCGTCGGTTAAGAATGAATGACGTGGTGTTATTAGAAAGGTGAAGTTGAGATATATGCGAAAGAAGGAAAAACGGGTTTTCATATATAATAATGATATATATATATATATATATATATATATATATATATATATATATATATATATATATATATATATATATATATATAGGAATAGGTTCAAATGAGAACCACTAAAAGGTTAAGAACCGTGAGAACCGATATTCACGCATTAAGAATCATGTTTTTTTTCGCTTTTTTTTTGTTTTTTCACACTTGTTTATTATGTGAAAATACATCAAACTTAATAAATTTTCTTATTTTTTAATACGTTTTACAATATTCACAATATAATAAAAATTTTAGTTATTAAACTGTGAATGCTATAACGTAATAAAAAATACAACATTATTAAACTGTGAATTAGTGGTTCTCACGGTTCTCAACCTTTTAGTGAAGTGATAGAAGAAAGAAAATGGTATATATATATATATATATATATATATATATATATATATATATATATATATATATATATATATATATATATATATATATATATATATATATATATATATATATAGTTAGTATCAAATGTGGAACACAAATATTGTATGATCGTGTGAGACAATATCAGCCATTAGATGAAAAGAATGAATGGTTAAGATGATGATGGCATGATCGTAATTAATTGAATAAAAATTAATTATTTTTAATTAAATAAAATCAATAAGGGTAAATTAGTTAAATTTACTCATGACAAATTTTGGAATGTGCAGATATTTAGGATTAGAATTTAATTAGTTAACTTGCATGATCGTACTTTCCATTATTATAATTCTTACCTGTTTGTATCATTTTTTTTATTTAGAACCAGATTTAATTATTTAACAATGTGTTTGTTCGTATTCTTACAAAATTTAGGTTAAAAATACTTGGATGGAAATTAAAAACACATGTATTTACTCATATTACGAAGAATACATGTCATCATTGAATCATTTTTAAAAAAACACGATTTCATTCTAAAAGAATGTTAGGACCGCTTATAACATAAACAATAAAATATACAATATTCTTGAAGAATAAACACATCATTTTATACTTAATCAGGAATATATACATATATAATATTCTTGAAGATTATACAAAACACTATATTTTAAAATAGAAGAATATATAAAATATTCTTGAATCACACGTCTTCTCTTTTTCAGCCTTCATTCTTAAAGAATGTTCTATGGTTTCAGTCTTGGTTTCTGTCTTCATTCTTGAAGAATCCTTGAATGAACATAAATGTCTTAAGTGCGCATTCTTGAAGAATCCAAGCATTCTGAAAAGTAAGAATTCATGTAAGATAAGTTTTTTTAACAAACCATCGTTCAAAATAAGATCGATTTCACTAAGGCATTTCATCGAACACGTGGTATGCATTTTAATAAAAGCCAAGACTTTAACCAATTTTACAAAAAAAAATCAATACAAACAAACAAAAACAACTGAGATATGTATCATGGACCAAATAAAATTGACAACAAAAATAAATTAAAGATTTTGAGTTAAAAACCATACGGGATATATATATATATATATATATATATATATATATATATATATATATATATATATATATATATATATATATATATATATAGCCACAGACCTGGGCAAGTGAAATATCATCCAATCTATGTGGGGTTTCATTCCAAACCAAGCTTTGCGTAGTTATAATGGCGATGAGTGGTGGTATCTTAAAAATCAAGAAATAAACCTGCAAAAATAAAGCCAAAAAAAAAACATAAATTGAGAATTTTAATTTAAAAATTACTTTTGAAAAACAAATTAAAGACAAAATTAAATGACGCTTTTGAATCCAAAAAAGGAATATGAAATATTATATTACCATATGCCAATTATTGTCTACCCGTCTTCAATATCGTGGGTATTGTAACAGCCCCATAAAATTTTCCATATTTCTCGGTAAACTGCGGCTTGGCATAATTAGGGTTTCTTCTTGTTTTTGAAGAAGACTGCAAGCGTGATCTTCGGACCTACAAACAAACAAACACAAAATTAGGAGCATGTTCCCGACTTCGCCTTCATACCCATGGCCGGCGGCAGCTTGTCATCCCCATCACCAAGTTTTCCGGTAATGCCCTCGTTTCCGGCTACACCAATGACATCTCCGGCGACGGCGAAACGTCTGAGCCCCAAGTCCCAATCTCCTAGTGTGACCGATTAGGCGTGATAGATCCCACCGGTGCAGCCTTCCACCTCGGTGACTCTTCTTCCCCGACCAAACAGATGGAGCCCACCCTAGCCGATCTTCCATGAGTCACGGTCACCCTTTCTCAACTCCGGCGACCTGCTCCTCCATGCCTCCTGTCCACTCGATAGCAGCAAATCGGTGTAGCCATTCCCCTCCATCTTATCGCTCTCTCCGCCTTGTGTGTCACTCATTGGATTTCTCATTCTCTCCTAAAATTTTGATATTACATGTTGCCCTTTAAAATTGATTAGACCACAATTCATCATACATTCACATAATAATTAGTCTTCATATATGAACATATATATATATATATATATATATATATATATATATATATATATATATATATATATATATATATATATATATATATATATATATATATATATATATATATATATATATATATATATATATATATATATATATAGAGTTAGGTTCTTTTGAGAACTCAAAAAACCCTGAGATCTTGAGAACTCTTTGGGGACCGTTAGATCAAAAAATCAATGGTTAAAATGCAAAGGTGGCAGTTTTGTAATTAGTATTACTTTCAATGGTAAATTTGACATTTTAAAAAGGAAATAAGGGACAATATGGGTATAGAAAAACCAATTAATTCGTATTAAACTGGAAACACCATAATTATAGGAAACCCCTCTCTCTCTCTCATCTGATTTCTCTTATTCCGTCTTTCTTCTTCGTGAATGATATCGTTCTCTCTCTCTTTCTCTCGAGTATCTCGTATTCAAACATCTGATCGGTGCCGCCTCCTTCTCCGATCAGCAAGATACCAGTGCTTCGACCCCCTGTGATTCTTCATTATCGATCGCCTCCGTCGCCTTCTCAGGTAATCGTCCCCATCAACGTTGTAGTTCGTGCCTCCTACACCAGAACCAGCCATGGACGTTTCTAAAACCCTAGATCAAAACCACCGATATTTACGGCCACACCAGCGCCGCCGTCACCAATATCGCACCATCAACGCTGCCGCAACCAATACTGATCGTCGAGGCTATTGTGGATGCCGCCTCTTGCAATCGAGCTTGATTACTTCAACTCGCCATCTGTCTTTCTGATTCTGGTACGAGATTTTGCTTCAAATTTCTATTTGTATGCCTTTCTAAATTTACATGTGATGTTTGCCAATCGGATCAATAGATTTTGCTTCAATCTTGATAATTCGATTTTGGTTCAAGCCTTCAATTTTTTGATTTCACTTATGTACTTCAAGCCTTTAGTAATTAAAGACTTTTGCTGTTTTTAGCTTTGCGCCTGTGGGTTTTTCACTTTCCCAGATAACTGGGTTCAAGAGATTCAAGAACTTGCACATGAAGTTCAACGGGTATGTTCGATTCTCGTATTTCCTGAAATTGACTTTGCTCTTAAATTTCTTTTAAAAATATATTTAAATCTGCATCAAGTCAGCAGAACTCATCATTTTTCTGGTTTAAAATCTTGATTTAGAATTAGGTGTACACATGCACATTTGTGCACATATACACATGCACATATGTGCATATGTACATATGTGGATAACTTCATATGTACATACTACATATGCACATATGTACATATGAAATTTCGGGTTATTACTAGTTTTTCATGTCTGAGTTTTTTTTGTTGCAGCTGGTCTGAGTTCTTGCTGGTTTCATATCAAATTTCGGGTTATTACTAGATTTATACATGTGGGTGGATCAGGTTCCATTAGGTCTTTACATATTGACATGTGCACAACTCATCATTTTTCTAGTTTAAAATCTTGATTTACAATTAGGTGTACACATGCACATTTGTGTATATATACACATGCACATATGTGCATATGTACATATGTGGATATTTTCATATGTGCACATATGTATGTATGCGATAACTTGTTTATATTCATTTATATTAATTGTTTATATCCATGTTTTTGCATTTTTGTAAAGGTATATATGTGCATAAATGTGCACATACACACATGCACATATGTGGATATGGACATATGTGTGCATATTTGCCTATATACATACATATATGTGCCTATGTGCATATGTGTATATGCATGTAAGTATATTTTGTGGGTTTTTTTTAATATGTAGTTTTATAAATGCATATGTGCTTATATGTTTATATGCATATAAATGCGTATGTGCACATATGCATATATGCCTATATATGCAAAAATAGATGTGCATTTGTTCATATGCGTATATGCATGTATGTATTTATTTTATTGTTTTTGAATATACATTTATATTAATTTTTATTAATGTCATTGCAGGTTTTTGAGAATTTATCGAGCAAATTGAAGAAATAAAAATTGAAAAATTCAGAAATGAAGATATTATGAATTTTTGTTATATTTTTTATATTTTTTGTATGTAACGTTCATTATTTTTCGTTGTACTTTTTAAATTTTATGTATGTATCGTTCAAAACAGTTGTATATTATTGTTTATAATAAAATGCGTTATTCAATTTTTTACATTGATATTAAAAATACGAATATGCATATATGAATTGCGAAAATATGCATATATGCATATGCGAGTATGCATATATACACATGTAAATACACTAATATGTTTTTCTAATTTCAAAATTTTGGTTTTTTTTAAAAAAAAAAATCAGAATTTTTATGTTTTTTTATTCCGGAAAAAATTATTAAAAAAGAAAAACGAAAATATTATAACATTTTTATAATTTAAAAATTCAAATTTGTTAGGCTAAACCATATATATATATATATATATATATATATATATATATATATATATATATATATATATATATATATATATATATATATATATATATATATATATATATATATATATATATATATAGAAGAAGAGGAGATAAGATGTTCTTAATGTTTTTGAGGTGGCTGGAGAGAATTCTCCAGCCCCTCCTCCAATTCCTTTAGACTACATTGGAGTGATAGTTTCTTCACAATCACTCTAGAATCTCACTATGTCTAATGATTTTCTTGACCCAAAACTCCTATTTATAGGAGGAGAATATCTCTTTTCAGAGCTCAAGTACAACTAATATTAATAAACTATTACAAAAGTACAAGCCTATCACTAGCCTACTTAGACAAAGTCTTGAAACTTCTTGATGATACAACAATTTGATGATATATTTTCGTTGTTGTGCAAATTAGTGATTTGGTGATTCAGCAACTCCTGGTTCAGCTCTTCAAGATTTTCAGAACATGAACTTGTTAGTCTAATCGAAAATCAAATATTGATATGATTTTCGGTATTGTACAGCTTCACTTCGGTATAGATCTTAGACTTCGGCATAGATAAACTTGGTAATTGTATTGTAAATCAGTAAATTTGTGTGTACAAATGAGGAGGACAGGAGGCCTTTATATAGAGGCTCTCCTGGAATACCAAGGGTCAAGGAACCCAAGGGTCATGGAATATAATTTTTTAATATTCCCCTGTAAGCTAAGGCCGGGTAGCGACCTGTAGCTTGTACCGAATGGCTTCAAACCGCTAAGATGATAGAGGTTTCGTAAACACGTCGGCAATTTGATCATCTGTGGAAATATGCTGAACTGACAGTTTCTTTCTAGCAATCTTTTCTCTGACAAAGTGAAAGTCAACATCAACATGTTTTGACAGACTTTGTTGACTGCATAAGTGATATCTCAGTAGGAGCATGCATGAATTGGCAGACTTTGTTGACTGCATAAGTGAAATCTGGTCGTGAAAGAGTAGCATATTGAAGAGCACCCACCACTTGACGATACCGAATTGGGTTCTCAAAGAGAGAGCTATCCCCCAACGAGAGATTGGTAGTGGGGGTAATGGGTGTCGAGACAGGTTTGGCTTGGGTGGATCAGCGGGAACGGTTGGCAATGGGCATAGAATAGTACCGTCAACATAACCGATTAGGTTGTTTGTGATAAGAAACGGTTGGATCATTGTTTTCCAAAAAACCGTAATTTGTAGGGGAAAGTGTAAAAGCAAATTTATGAGAATTGTGAGATGTCTTTTCAGCAGTTGTGAAGGCATTGATCTGAGCCATTGGAGCAGCCGATCAGATGCAGGGAAGAAGAAGATTAGGCGGCAGCTTTGTGGCTGCCGACGGCGACTAGGGTTGTGGGCGGCAGTTTTGTGACTGCCGACGGCTAGGGTTTTTAGGGTTAGGCGGCAGTTTGAACGGGAGATTGACGAACATTCTAACTGGCACGAAAATCATGAAAGAAAGACGACTGCAAATCGGAGGCTTCCCGATGACGAAGCTATGTTTGGTGTCGGCGGCTTATTATTATATATGAGAAAAAAAGCAGAAATGGAGAAATATTGAAGGCACCTCCGACGACTAAAAGGTCGCCGGAGGTGGCGCTCGGCGGCAGCGGGTTGTGGTCAGCAGTAGGGTTTTAACCTAGAGTTCTGATACCAAGATAAACTTGGTAATTGCATTGTAAATCAATAAATTTGTGTATACAAATGAGGAGGACAGGAGGCCTTTATATAAAGGCTCTCCTGGGAATACCAAAGGTCATGAAATATAATTGGCTTAACATTTTCGGTTTAGCCTCGGCAATATATGATTTTTGGTATGCATTAATATTCTGTTCAGCCTCGTTTAAATAAGATCTTCGGTTTCCTTTCTTTATTACTCGGGCCTCATACATCATAGTGTATTGGACCGACCATTTTGTTTCTTGTTTCACTTCACTCGGCCCGCATGCAACATATGAATTTCGGTATATTAATTGCTCGGTATCTACATGTTCCATTTCTTGGCTTTTAATTTGTTTGATGTACTCGGCCTGCACATGCTTCTCCATTTCTTTCTTTGATTTATTACACTCGTGTCGCACCATTCTATATTTTCTATTTGATTATTCGACCGACCACCACCTTTGCATGTGATGCATTCCATTTGTTTTATTTCTAGTTCACGATCACTTCTTTTCCTTTGCCTTTTCACATAACTTGTGAACCGATCTTTTTCAAAACTTTATAGGGACCAGTGTTCTTGGACTTAATTTTATCTTCTTTCCAAACCTCATAAATCCCTTCCATGGAGAAACTTTCAACATTACTAAATATCCTTACTTCATATCGAATGGCATTCGCTTCAAACTTGCATAACTTCTTTGTTTATCTTACGTTACTTTCATATTAGCTTGAATTATCTTAACCTTTTCATTTTTAACTTCCACAAACTCAGGACCCGTAAGTCTAATCTCCCTAGCCTCAAGCAAAAAAACGGAGTGAAGCCCAGCCTAGCTCGGTGGATGCATCCGGGTTATATACCCATGTGGTGGAAGGTCTGGAGTTCGACTCCGACTAACCCCATGTGGGGGATTTTCCTGGAAGGCGAATTAGGTGGAGGGGAAAGGCCTTTGCGCCTTAGGTAATGGCCAACCGCCCTGGGTTGCGGGGCTGATTACCCTCAGGTGAAACCATATCTATTCGCTGGTTCCAAAAAAAAATATATACTTTTTTCCATATGGTGCTTCAAAAGGTGGCATTCTAATGCTCGAATGATGATTGTTTTTATAAGATAATTCTACCAAAGGTAGATGATCATCCCACTTTCCTCCAAAATCAATCACACACGACCGGAACACGTTTTCCAAGGTTTGAACGGCTCTTTTGCTTTGACCGCCAGTTTGGGGTTGATAAGTCGTACTCAAATGAAGTTTTGTCCCCAATTCTTCTTGTAGTGACTTCTAAAACCTAGAACTAAATCTAGCATCTATATCTGATACAATAGTTAAAGGAAGCCCAAGAAGTCTTACAATTTCGTCTACATATAGTATGACAAGATTCTCTAATGGTGTCGTTTCTTTTATGGCAAGGAATAGGGCACTTTTTGTCAATCTATCTACAATCACCCATATCGCGTCATGCCCTTTGTTCGTTCTTGGCAAGGTTATTGAGAATATACTGAACCGAATTAACTGCACCACACCGCATTTACTGACCACAACGCTCACCGCACCGCTGCCGCATTTCCTACAGAATTATATAATTTTTGCTTTTTATATTAGTTAAATAATATAATAAAAGGAAAATAATGAGCTGGGCGGGATTTCAAATTTCTAATCCTAGTTTGACCTAATTCCCGATTACATTCACTTTGTTGCCTCGTTGCCTTGTTGCTCTGAAATCCCAGTCGCCCACCATCGACATCGTCGCTTAATTCGGCCACCAGCCAGCGGCCGCCTCCTCACGCCGGCTTAAGTTCAAAGGAGACGGGAAACCTGCCTTGCTATTAACAGCCCATGCCCCACACTCCTACAGGTATCTATCTCATCTCTCTATTAACTGTTAAAAAATTGTTGAAGCTTGAAATTTATCAGAAATTCTTGAAATCTATCTCTTCCGTGTCGTCTCAACTCTCTCAACTCTGTGTTAACGAATTGTTGATGTTTATCAAAAATTGTGCTAATATGTTATAGAAATATGTTATAGAATCAGATTACTAACATTATAATGTTCCTTTTAAACTTAATTACAAAATCTTAAACATTATAAACTACACATGTTTTGGCCAGCTCCTTAATTTTTCGACTTGTCTGAGTTATTAAAGATCAAATAGCACTCACGAATCAATCCGTTTAAATGAGTGTAGTTAATGCTTGCAACTCACTATATGGGTATATATAATTGCGAGTTTATTTTGTTAATTAATATTGTTTCATCATCGTTAATTTGACCTATTGGTAATTAGTTTGGAATTATGCACTCTAAACTGAATTCAAATCCTACAAAACTTCAATCCTTGCAATATCTGGCCAATCTAAACAAAAATAGAACTAATACGTTCGACTTAAAAAAATTGAAATAACTAAACAATTAATCCGAAATTGTTTATGTTTTAACGGTTATGGATTGGACTCCTTGTCAATTGCTTTTCAATTATTCAGAAATTGTGAAATAGAAATTATGTCTGTTTTTGTTTATGTATTTGGGCTTTTCAGATTGCTTTTAACAGAAATTATGTTTTGATTGTTTATTAGAAATTATGTTTTAATTGTTAAGGATTGCTTTTCAGATTGTTTATCAGAATTTTGTTTAACTATTCAGGATTCTATTGCTTTTAAGTTTTAACATAAATTATATTTATCAGAAATTTGTTTTTTTTTAATGTTTGAGACACGTCTTAAATATGTGGTTGTTTTATTTTAGTCTTTAATTGGTTAAATTATAAAACAACTACCAAATTCATACGGTTAAAAAAAATCGCACCAAATATATGCGGTTAATAACCGCAACCGCAACCGCAACCGCATAAAATAATCGCATAACCGCACCACACAATTAACCGCACCATATGGTTATTAAAGTTTAATAACCGCATTTACGGTTAGCGGTACGGTTTTGGTGAATAACCGCACCACGCTCACCCCTACATGATATAACACGTGGTAAGATATACTATTCACATGAATGATATTGCATTGCAATAGTCAGACATCCACATACCTTGCTACCATCAACTGGTTTCCATAACTTCTCACATAACAGTAGCATATACCACCTGTTCAGCCTCTACAGACAAAATATTTCACTTCATGTCTCCTAATAGTCGAAAGGGGGGGTATATGGAGGCTTATGTCCTTGTGTGAACCAAAGATGAACCCACCAAAAAATATACTACCCCTAACATCCCTGGAATCTCACTCATGCTCACAGCATGTCATTGCGCTTCTGAACACACTCTTGCCGTTTATGCACCTACTTTCATAGTAAATCACCAGTTCTCCCCTATTTGGGTTCAAACACGATCATACTACTGATCATTTCAACAACATGCCACCCAATCCTGAAACAATGCTCCGTGCACTTTTACTTTCAACCACACCATGAGTCTCCATTCTAGCAACTCTAGATGTGCCAAAAGCTCATTTCCACTTCTGGTAGTCACACACGTTGACTAGACTAGGTCCCACACTTATGTTGATCATAACACTTGCCCCGATGCCTCAACAACTCCTAAATAAACACACTTTACTATTATCTCCAACTCATTCAACTCTTTGGAGAATGAAAAGTAAGCCTACTTTGCCAGACCAACAACTCACATTAAAGCCAAGCACTACAACACTAAGCATTGATGATGTAAAGACGTTTATATCAATCATCATATGTTGCTTATCTGCTAATTACTCTAACCCTCACCTGCACCTCCTCAGCCGTGCGCTGGAAAGCTCTACCATACGTCCCCCTCCATCAACTTTCAAGTTCGGTCAATCTGCTTTCACGAAAACCATCTGGACGCAATGGCAGAAAATCTTCATCGGTGACTTGCTGCCAAGAAAATAGTGCCCTGATCAACCGCCCTTGTGGTCTCAACTCTCGACCAATCCTTCGCCGTCCCCTCGCCATCCCCGTAAGAGATTCATGGTAAAGCGAACCCACTGGCCTCCCAAGTAGCCGCTAGTGAGAAATACGCCCTCGACATCAGCCAAATAGCGCATGCTAACAATGGGGTCTGCTTCCCCTTTAGGTCATTGTTTTGTGTAAAATAAAGATGGTGTTATATTAGGACACATATTAACCATACCTTGTAGTTATTGTATTACTATATTTAGGTGTGGGTTTCAGCCTTTCCTTATAAAAAGTCATCTTCATAATATGTTCAATCGTTCCTTGAAAGTGAAATATACATATCTTCAAATTCTTCATACTTCCTCTCAATACATTATCATTCCTTATATTATTGTTTATATTGATTAAAACTTTTAACAGGAGAGTTTTTAAATGATTTGGTCAATAAAGGGGAGAGGAAAGTGATCCTTTGATGTTGCTAAGTTGACCTTGGGATAATCGATGCAAACTCTCCATACTGTCACAAGCCTCATTGAGATATTTTCCCCTTCTTTGGTGTCCATGACCATAATTCTTGATTTCTTCGACAATGTTTGCGTCGGGCTCATCCAATCGCTGTCACAGATGGGATAAATGATGCCTTCATCCACCACTTCAACACTTCTTTCTTCACGACTTCTTGTATATTGGGGTTAAACCTCCTTTGCATTTCTTTGAATGGTTTTGCTCCATCCTCTGTGATAATTTGATGCAGGTTGTTGGTATTAGCCATTTCAAGTCTGCAATCGTCCATCCAATAGCTCCTTTACGTTCTGACATCACCTTGTAATGCTTCCTCCTGTGATCCTATCAAGTCCGCAAAAATGATGACAAATAAGCCATTATTGGAACCTAGAAACGAGTACTTGAGATGAGATAGTAAAGTTTTGAGTTCCAAAGTTGGTGGCTCCTCCAATGATGGCTTCAATGATTCTATAATTCTTTTTGGTAATCTCTCGATTTGATGGCTCCACGGTGGCCTTCCTTGCTCAACAACATTCACGAATGCCTCTTCCACCATCCTGACTTCACTTCCTCTGTTTCCAACATTTCGTCCTTGCACTAGATAAAAAGAAATCCAACGGATCGGAAGGTAACATTTTCGGGTGAACCGATGAACCAGGTCATCTTCCATTTTGATGATCACATTCGACAATACACCTCTAGGAACCTTAGTTGACTTGTTGACCAGTTGTAAGATAACATTGGTTTGTTCTACACCTCTGGGAACCTTAGTTGACTTGTCGACCAGTTGTAAGATAACATTGGTTTGTTCTAAAGCTCCAAAATCATGTTTATCAAAAATATTTTCAGGGAGTATATTAACGTTGGCCCCAAGATCCAAGAGTGTCTTCTTAATATTTATGTTTGTACTTTGTAACACAAATTTTTTGTTTGATAATTATTTAATTGATCATTATTTAGATTTTAGATCATATTTTGCGAAAAGCATTTAAATTGATTGTTATAAATAATTTTAAATTATGATAATAATAAAAATAATAATAATAGTTTTCTAGAAAATTATTAAACATTTAAAATTTAGTATAGGGGCTTAGTTGTCATTACTATAAACTTAATTTGTAACACAACTTTTTCATAGGGTGGTTAAAAATTAGTATGGCATTCTTAAGGGACTAATTATGACACGTTCTCATGGTTGCATGGAAAACTCCTTTGGGCCGAGACCTTCATTTCGGGACTTCAAAATCAGCCTCAGAACTATCGTAAACCCTTTCTACAGCCCATGTTCCTCGCACACTTTCCCCTTACGATTGAATTGCAAGCCATACGTGTCATTGGATTGGTTGCGAACTAGTTACGGTACCAGGAATGAGTTGCCGAGAATTTCAAGGGAACGAGATCGAGGTTCCTGCTATGATTCACGATTGGAAGCCAAGCCTTTCAACCCCTTACTCTGCCACGTACAAGCATACACGCCTTAACCCTAGTCGTTATTGCTATTCCTACTTTCACGATGTGTTAAAGAACCGAGAACAAAAAAACGAATCAGAAATTCATCTTCCCTTGCTGCCACGCAAACATGACTCAAGGCAATTACTCTTCTCTAATTCTGATTTAAAGGAACAATGTTCTTTTGTAACTTAATCAAAAAAGGTCATGATCTAAGCACTAAGCCATGGTGATTATATTTTCTCTATTACGTCATAAGTTAATTTTTCTCTGTTACGCCCTGATTTCTCTATAACAATCAAATCTTTGTTTGGTGATATAGTCACTTGTATTCATTACTTCATTTCATGTACCCATTGTTGAAGTTGTTGGCCTTTGTTGGCATTCACAAAACTCTAATGCTATTGTTTCAAGATTTTTGGAACTATAAGATTGAGTGACATTAATTTATAATCTGTAATTACTTAACAATTTAACTGATTATGTGTTTATATGTATTTATATATGTAGAACCGTGTAATGTTATAATTGGGTAGAATTTTTTAAAGTATATTGCTTTTTAAAATTTGAAAGTACATTGTTATAATTGGGTATATTCTATCATATTTTCTGAGATTCGTAAAATCGCAAGGAAAATCAACGTAATTTACTCATTTCTACAAATATAGGCAATGTACTCTCTCTAAAGCATAACAGTAATATACTTGCATTATTTTCATTTGCTAAGCCTTATTAAGAAATAATGTGTAGTGTTAGATTCTTTTACTTTTCAATTTGTTTTTTATATATTCTTCATATCAGGCATGTATCTGACCTATTGATTTATAATGATATTCTTTTCTTTGTTTTTTTATGATCCTGCACATCACACAATCTTTACCTTGTTTTTTTTATTCTAAACTGCTTTTGCAGTGGTAATCTCGTTGAAATAAAAGTTGAGGAAGGCTTTAACATGTGAAAGCATGTGAACTGTGCTTGGAATGTCTAAATTAATCACGTGGTAATATTAGGGAAAAATGTAAAAAATAGTAACGTAATTTCATTCTTGTATGCACCTAAGTGACCTTTTAATGGGGTTTTTTTCTTTATTTTCATTAAGTTGGTGATGTTAAAACCATTGCTGAGTTTCTTGCTGAAAAACTTATCAACTCTGCCAAGGGTTCTTCAATATATTTTGTCGATAACACTCAAGGAAGATACAAGAACCTCTGGTCAACTGAAAAAAAAAAATCAGCAATCAAACTAATATGGTGTGGTTATTTCTTTTAATTATTATTGAAAGAAATTGTTATTATGTATTGTCAAACTTGCAAATTCCCAAAACAAAAAATAGGTACACAATATATTTGAAGACTTGCGACTTTTGTTTGCATTTTCTCTTTAAACATATTATTATTTATTTATTTAACTTTTTAGTTTTATCTCTCTACATTTATTTAACTATTCAATTTGATATCTATATCCCTTTTATATAAAAATGCAATACTCTTATTTTATTAATTTTTATTTTATGAAACAAACTCTCCAAAAAAATTATGATAGTGAAGAACTTTCATATACGTAATATCTAATAATTAAACTAAACAAAATATTAATTATACAATTAATTCCGGTCAAATCCAAAATTGCATTATTTTGATAATGTGAACAAATGAATATACGTAATATCTATGTCATGATTTAAAAACAAACTTGCCTTATCCCCATTAAAAACCTTATACAATTAATTTCGGTGAAATCCTATCCTTTAATATCCTAATTCCGTCAAATCCTTATCACGTTATCTCTTTTAATTCTTAAAAGATGATTCCAGCTTGGAATGCATATTTATATATACACACCTCACCCTCACCATTGCCATGCCATCGAAGATCACCCGCTGTCGCCACCATCAGCCATGGTCACACCAATTGCTCCTTCATATATCAATTGAGTAAGAGGTTAATGTGTTGCATCTATGGGAAAGTAATAAAATTGGAAATTATTTTTTTGGAAAAAGCATTTCTTAAAGTATGTTGCTATTTTAACATATTTTCATAATTGGAAAATCCGGTAAAATAGCAACCTACTTTACATAAGTGTGTTGCATATGTGAAAAAGGATAGACATGGAAATTAACAAGAGGGAACTTACTTGAAAAGATGTAATAACTAAAGTGTAATGCTCATGTTGGTAAACATATGTACACATTTACATATTTGAATACATAAAATTAAGATGTTATAAATTATAATACTAATGTCGTAATAAAATAAAATAAAAGCAATTTGTTATAATATTTCCTTTTTGAAAACCATAATGGATAACTTTTACAATGATGACCAAAAGCAACAAGAAGAATGTGATGAAATAGTTGTGCAACTTTGTAACCTCGAAAAAAGAAAAAAATAGCTCGAGCGCTGGAAAAATGGAAATGCGATGATGTTTTTGATCTTCTAAGTTTTGAAGATTAAGAGTCGATTAATGAAACATTGGAAACGACTGATACCTCAGACTCATCAATACCTCAGACTCATCAATACCATTGAAGATACCAATCAAGACACCTCGAGTCAAAATAGGAAACCAGAATAGATGTTATCAGCTTCTTGATGAGTCGGACAAAGAAGCTAATGCAGTTGTCGACAACTAAGTATTCTTGTAGTAAAATTTGTTTTTTTAGAGTCTGGATTTTTTCCGGTGTTGTCTTTCTTTGTATATTGATGTTTTATGTAGGTGGTTTTGTCAAATTGAACCTATATTGTCATTTATTTAAAAAATTATTATTCAGTTTTTTTTTCTAGTATTGATCCCTGATTAGAGCATTTTACTTCCAATTTTTTTGCATTTTGAAAAAAAACTACTTATTATAGAAATGAACTATTGCTTTGTATTCAATTGGGTACGTTTTTAAAAGTAAACTGTTTAATAGGAAGAACGAAAGTAAGATGCTATAACAGATGAACTAAATAAATGTATGTTGCTTACCTTGATATCAGAGAGATTTATCTACAATTTTTTTGCATTTTGAAAAACTACGTATTATAGCTATTAAATATTGTTTTGTATTCAATTGGGTACGATTTTCAAAGTATAATGTTTGATACGATGAACGAACCTACTATAAGAGATGAACTAAATATAAGTATGTTGCTTACGTGGATATTAGAGAGCTTCAAGCATTGAGTAGAAAATTTGGCCTGATTTTTTAATAGATAAAATATCTTGCTGTGACATTGCCTTCAGTGCATCAGCAACTATTCTCATCGACTTTCCCACTCCTTTTGCCAACACACTACAACATTAAATAACCAAAAAAAAAGTAAGCACCAACATAGTATATACATCATGTTTTTAATAGTTTTTAATTGCATACGTAAAAATAAAAAGACATTATCTAAAACAAAATTTTATCAAATTTTCAAATCAATTTACCAGCAATTAATGATTCAGATAGGATTTAACTTAGAAATTCATAGATACTTACATATCCATAGAATACACACAAATATAACATTAAATATACAACACCAATAAAAAATTCAATATCTAAAAGTAGAAATTCCAATATAAAACAGTACATACGTTGATACATCAATAAGTTTCAAATAGGAAAATGAGAATTATCGAACTCTACATTCAGAGTCAAACGTAGATTAAAGTGTTGGAATGGCTGAACGATTATCATGTTACTGATGGCTAACGATGTTAGTCGCCGAAAAATGTTGATCGGTACATTTACATAATTTATAAGCATAATATACCAATTATATATTAGTTCCTATATTTTCTAACAACTAAAATTATTTTTGAAGATGTTTTTTCGAAAGGTAGTTTGGGGTAGACGAATTGCGTCATTTATGGCATTTGTCTTAATTATTCAGCATAAGATGTAAGTGTGTGTTTGTGTATATATATATATATATATATATATATATATATATATATATATATATATATATATATATATATATATATATATATATATATATATATATATATATATATATATATATATATATATATATATATATATGGTTCGTTTCATATGAGACCATTATATTTCGTGAGATCAGGAGACGCATTCCTAGCCACTCATTTTGAATGTAAAACAAAAAAAAAATCAAAAAAATGCAAAATAAATGAAAAAAATTGAATAAAAAATTTATTTATTATTTCGTCATTTTTTATTCAAAAATAAATAAATAATAATAAAAAGTAGCGTTTTTTTTTTCATATTCTAATATAATATTACACTATTCTGTGTAATATTTTATTGGAACATTCAACATCCAGCAACATTCTACTGAAATTGTTTTTTAATTTTTCCAGGTTCTTTTTTCGATTTTTTTTTGGATAGAATAAATAACGAAAATAAATTTGGAATACAACATGCATCCCAATTCCCAAATAAAGAGTAAATTACATGAACACTCCCTAAATTATCCCAAAACTAACAGAGAGAACCCAAGTATCCGATTTTCACTATATGAGTCACTAAGGTTTGCAAAATCCTATAAATCGGTCTCTGAGTAAACTAAAAAGACTAAAATACCTTTTTAATTTCTTTTTTCTTTTTATTTGAATATATTATTTATTTTATTAATAAAAAAAGAAATACCACACCCACCCCACCCTCTAAGTCTCTCTCTCTTCAAAACGTGCACATCACCTCGATGCCTCTTTTCTTTTCTTTGAATTACAGTGATTCGTTTTCAGATCAAGCTCAAGCCCAATCGCTTTCCAGAAGCCAAATCCAGTTGGAGCGATTAATAGCAGCAATATGAATTGCCGATTATGTAAAACCCTCAAAAGGTGTGCATCAACAATCCGGTTCTCACCTACCTTTCTTCTCCGATCATCAACAGAAAAACTAAGTACAGATGGTGTTTCAGAAGCAATTGTTTCAAAATTCCTAATGGTACTCATCTTTCCTATCATAGGCAATGATCCGGTTGATGATGTCATCAACACACGTGGTGACCCTGGTCTCATTCTACTTGGTGAAGCCGCTGTTCTTGGAGACGATATATAATAGACTTTCCCTTAAAAATTTCTTCGATCCAAGCCTAGAAGCATTACCTAAATCAATACTCGATCTACCAACACCATCTATGGATGGCCTTCTGTCCTCGAAGTTCATAGATTGGTGTAAAGCTCTAATCACATTTCCGGATTTAATAACCCTGCGTTTCTCAACCGTACAATCAAAACTTAGACTGTTTGAGATTACAGCACGTTCACAAACCAAAAAACACTCAGAATCTACATTTAAAACAGGTTCACAAACCAAACAAGCACCGGAATCCATAAAGAAAACACCGAGCCTCTTCATAAGCGAATTAGAGGAAACAAAATAGCAGTCCACCTAATTTTGTGGTTGATGTGGATGATCAGAAACGGCGCCGGCGGGATTGCTGGGTTCGTTAAATTAACCATCAATTACCCCGGAACGCCATTTGATGTTACAGAAAATCCTCCTGTTCCTCATTGTTTATGCTAACCAGTGAAATAAAAACTAATTACAAGAAACGCGCAGATCAAAAAATGAAACTCTGAACTTAAAACTCCTCCATAAGTTCCGGTGGGCTTCCTTGATGAGAGAGAGAGACGTGGGGGTGAATGGGGTGGGTGGGGTATTTTCTTTTTCTTTTAATAAAATAAATAATAAATTCAAAAAAAAAAAGAAGAAAGAAATTAAAAAGGTTATTATAGTCTTTTTACTTTACTCAGGGACCAATCTGTTGATATTTGCAAAGATAAGTGATTCATAAAGGGAAAAACGGATAGTTGAGTTCCCTTTGTTAGTTTTGGGATACTTTAGGGAGTATTCCATGTAATTTACTCCCAAATAAATTATATGTGTGTGTGTACGTGGCTGTGTATAGTACACAAACGCGACCCAAATTTCGAATACAATATGCATCCCAATTCTCAAATAAATTATGTTATAATTTTTTGTATGATATCTAAATTGTTTCTCTGATAATCTATAACATACATATAAGCTACTTTAGCTTGAATTGCTTAACCGACTAGGTATTTTCTGCATTAAAGCTGCCAGAGGTTCGGACCAATAAGGTAACTTTAGATCTCTGTTCTTGTTGTTTATCTTTTAAACTTTTTGACATCTATCAGATCAAGCAATGATACATAGATTAATATATGACTATGGGCGACGGCTCACATGGTATCCGTGGAACAATTGCTAACTCGTTTTAAATTCACATCAGGTTTACTTGAATGGAACATCTGCTTACAAATATGCATAAACTAAAAACATTTGTGATCGATGAAGGCCATGGTGTGAAGGGTCTATCAGACCTCAATATCAAGACTTTACCAGAGTTATTCATTCAACCTCTTGAAAAACGGTTTGATATAAGCAAAGTGTTGCCCGATGAGTTTATCCCAATCATCGACATGTCAAATCCTGAAGATCCTGAGGTAATGAAATCAATATGTGATGCAGCCGAGAACCATGGATTCTTCCAAATTGTTAACCATGGAATACCTTTAAGCATGATGGAGGATGTGAAAGATGCAGCACATAAGTTTTTTGCGTTGCCTGTTGAAGAAAAAAAGAAGCATTTATTCAAGGATGGCACTGTAAAAAATGTTGAGTACCTTACTTTCAGGCCCGAGGTGGATAAGGTTTTGGAGTGGAGAGATCAGCTAGGTTGTGTGTATGTGTCTGATGCTGAAGCCATGGAACTTTGGCCCCACGTTTGTAGGTAATACTTTTTGTTGAATTTATTTTTTTGCATAATTATGTGTTAGTAAATTTATTTCCGTTAAAAAAAAAGTAAATTTATTTCACCAAAAAGGCATTTTACAAAGTCCATTCGATATTGTTCAAAAGATGATACTTTTGTCATGGAAACCTACCAATATTTGGTATTTTAGGCTAGGGGGAGTGGCTTCGCCAAACTCCTCGACATCCCCCTCGCCAAGCATGTTAAACCACACCACCATCCTCGCTAACCATCTCGCTGAAGACCTCCCTCGCCAAAGAATCGACGAGCTCGCCAACAAAGCCATCAGCAACATGACTTGTACCTTTTAGCATGAGACTTGTACCTTTTAGCATGGTTAGCACATGCTGACTACTCCCACCAAATTTGGTCAGCATGTGCTAAGCTGATATGGCATAGTTTAGCACGTTCAGCACATGCTAACCACTCCCTCCAGCCTTAGTGATTAAGTCGATTTTTAAGGCCCTAAGGTGTGTCATCTCATCTGATCTTACTTTTTGTCTACCATTTTAGTTAGCAACTCTCTTTCCTTCTCTCATCCCTGGAAATGGTCACCTCTCATTACCTCTCACTTTCTCTTACTTTTTAATTTACAAACTAAATTTAAAATAAAATAAAACTAATAATTTAAAATAAAATAATTCATTAAAATAGAAAATTTAAAACGGAAAATTACATTAAACTACTAGCGTCACTCTCATTCCTCCTCTTCGATATCGGGCACCGGCGTCGGCTGAACTCTAGCCCGATAGATATGTTCGACCAAATCTGCACGAAGGTCGTTATGCGTTTCTTTGCTTTGCACTTTGTTTCTGTTTCTAGATATTCAGGCGATACAAGCGGTATCGGCTCGTACGTTGGTACAAATTCGTTCGAATCATACGTACATATCGCTCTTCCCTCACCCTCCAAAATCATATTATGTAATATGATGTATGCGTACATAAGGTCTCGTATTCTCCTCGGATCTCATACCCGTGACGCGTATTTGATCATGTGAAAGCACACCCGAAGAACTCCAAACGCTCGCTCCACATCCTTCCTAGCTGGTTCTTGTGTGACCTTAAACATTTGACGGTTTGGATCCATTGAACATGTGAATGACTTCACAAACACGGAATAATCCAGATATATTCCATCGGCTAGATAGTACACGTGTTTGTAGTGCGCTCCCTTGACCTGAAATGGACAAAAATGGGTAATGCCTCTATAAATGTCATTAAATATAGGCAATTGGTCGAGAACGTTCAGGTTGTTGTTTGCACCCGCAATAACAAAAAACGCATGTTAAATCCATAAATCGTGGGACGCCACTACCTCGAGGATGATGGAAGGGTGCCGATAATCGCCTGGTGTAAATTGGCTATGCCATGTATTAGGACAAGCTGTCCACTCACAATGCATACAATCAATGCTCCCAAGCATTCCGGGAAAACCAGGTTTGCTTTCGTGTGTGGCGACAACGTTTAAATGTCGTTGAACATTGGTTTACGCAAATAACGTTTGCTGTAAACATGGATGATAGTGCTTGCAAACTGGTAAACACTTTCCCGAACGGTCCACTCCGACATCTTGAAATAGTCATCCCATAAATCAAATATCGTGCCGGTTGCAATCTGATGAACCGCATTGGAACATTTTTGTTCCGCAGTGAAACCCTTTTACCCCTACCATCATATTGCAATCGCAAAACTGGATTGACTTCGCTCAAATCACGAATTATACGCAAGAAAAGTCGCTTGCTCATTCGATACCGTCACCGAAATTGGTACACCGTATAAAACGAGTGTTCTGCTAAATAACCGCGGAATAGGAGATGGTGCGCAGCTTCACGATCTCTGTTTATTGTATCCCGTCTTGTTAATGTAGGTACATTTTCGGAACTTTGTGTAGTGTCGACGATTATCTGGGCAGTTTGGCGGAGCAATACTGCGGCTTGCACAGTAGATTCAAGCAACCAAGTCTCATCTTCCGACGAAGATGACGAATCGAATAGCACCTCGAATCTTGGATCCATTTGGATTTTTAGATGTAGTGTGTTTATTATGTTGTATGTGATGTGTGTGTGTGACTATATATATATATATATATATATATATATATATATATATATATATATATATATATATATATATATATATATATATATATATATATATATATAATTTTTTTATGTTTCAAAGGCTACATAGCCGTTGCCAACGCTCACACGCCGCATGAGTTCACAAGCCCACACGAGCAGGAAAATACGACATCGTCTCATGGGCGGGGGGGGGGGGGGAGGCGGTGTTCCCCGCGGCGTCGAACGGCATCGCAGCATCCGTCGCACGGCACACTGAATGGCCTAATATGGATGTGTCCTACTAATTTTGTTTGTTTCCTGTTAAAGATATTAAACGTGCAAGTGTTGATGGTTAGGTGCAAGTTTTGTCAATCATTTAAACAAAACCCACATTATTGTTCTGATGGACAATAATATGCCTTTCACTTTCACTTTTCTTTTATTTATAGATTCTGAAATGAGCAATTTATAATTCGACTGGTCGTCAACATTTGACTCGTTAATATATAATGTATGGAACACCATAACAAAAATATTGTAAAAATGATCAAAATTTGTTTGATAGATCAATTTAGGTGGCTATATACACTTCTTCTGACCAAAGGCAGTCTTTTAACTTTAAAAATATATAATTAATCATTTTAACTAATCAATATAATAACTTTTAATTAAGTAATCAAGAATAATTAAAACATATATAATAATAAACCCCTAAACTAACAAAGATATAGTTTTATAGGTATGTTATATTAACTAATTATAATACGTAAACTATGTCCTATTTTCATATTTATCTTTCTATTAATTTGTATGTCTATGTTTTATAGTATACTAATTTTGTATTATTGTATTACTATCAATTTGTTTTTTAATATAAGATGAATAGTTAAATAAATATTAACAAAACATAACTAAACAATTTTATAATATAAATATCGTTATATAATAATAAAAATAAATTATGTTGATAAAAAATATGATAGTGAAACAATAAAGACAGCAGGTATATAATTGAATAGAGGGTCCCATTGCTCATATAACATTGCGATTAAGATTGCAAATCTTATAATATTTAGGTTGACATGGTAATTGAAAAAGGCTTTACAACTGTTTTAAATTCAAGACCCGTTATGGACGTAACAATAAAATATAATTTTGTTGATCTAATTGTAACAAAATATAATGCTTTACACTGATCTTGCAGGCATCAATTTCTGGAATACATGAAAAAGTCTGATTCGCTTATCAAGAGGCTATTACAGGTGCTAATACATGAATTGGGAATACCAAAACTCGACGAAACAAACCAACCATTTCTCATGGGCTTAAGGCGAATAAGCGTAAACTACTATCCTGTATGTCCCAATCCCGAGCTTGCAACTGGCGTTGGAAGTCATTCAGATTTTTCAACGATAACTGTGCTTCTTCAAGACGAAGTTGGCGGCCTTTATGTTAAAAAATTCGAGAGCGACAATTGGGTCCATGTCCCCCCTATAAAGGGATCTTTGACGGTCAACATTGGTGATGCTCTTCAAATCATGAGCAATGGTAGATACAAGAGTGTAGAACATCGTGTGGTTGCTAATGGGAATTATGATCGGATATCAGTGCCAATTTTTCTGAACCCAAGACCATGTGATGTCATTGGGCCATTGCCTCAAGTGATCATGAGAGGGGAGAAGGCTTTGTATAAGCAAGTTCAGTATTCAGATTACATCAATTATTTTTTTAGCAAATCATTTAATGGGAAGGACACCATATATTTTGCTAAAGAGATGTGAATTTTAATGTGTATTATGGAAATAGTACGATATCGAAGTCAAACTGTTTCAGAAAAAATAAGTTCATTGGAAGGATCACAAGGTTGTCGAACATACGTGGGAGGCCAATGATAAATAAAAGTAGAAATTGTCATCTATTAAAATGATTCCTTGTAAACATTGTCATCGACGCTTCGAGTCATGTACGACTTTGGCTCGCCTTAGCTTCACTTTTAGCATTCATCAATTTTGAATTTGAAATATTTTCAATATTATTGTTGAGATTAACAATCTCCATCCAGGAATGGGATATCAGGAAAATCCTTTATTTTATAAATGATCACAAGCAAAAGTTAAGGAGAAAAAGTCTACTCTTTTGTGATAGAGTAGAGTTGCCATTTCTAGAGGTAAGACCTTGAGCTCACGCAAGACATGAGACCCATACAAGTTCTGTAGCAGCAATAGTCATTGCTCGATTTCGGATTCACTACTGGAATGGGCAATAGTTGGCTTCTTTTAGCACTCCATGAGACGAGATTGTCACAAAGGAACACAAAATACCCATAGGTTGAGCAGCGGGTATCAACAGCTCAAAACAGCGGGCTCAATCTACGTCACAGTAACAAAGAATGACACCTGGAGATTGCGATTGAGAGAAGGAAATGCCAAAATCCATAGTGCCTATTGGCATATTTAAGGATGCATTTAACGGCTAAAAGTGATCTTCAGTAGGTGCTTTGAGGTACTGACTCACCGTGCTGACAACATATGATAGATCAGGGCGAGGGATGGTGAGATAGAAGTGCGCCTACCAAAATGTGCTACATAGTAATATAAAAAAGGATTTCTAGAAGCTTCGAAGTGAATGTTTGCAACAAAGGGACTAGCTACTCGTTTGCAGTGTTTTAAAAACCGGTTCGAACTGACTGGTTGAACCGGTCGAACTGGGAACCGGAGGGTGAGGACGGTTCGATTTGGACCGGTTTTATACCGATTTCCTGACCGGATTGAACCGGCCGGTTTCGGTAAAAAACCGGTTCAACCGGCTGAATTGAACCGGAATGGACCGGATTGAACCGGACAGCCTTGGATTTTTGTGTTTGTTTTGGGCTTCTTTGTTTGATTTTGGCTTCTATAATGATTGTTTTTATATGTTGCATTCTATTTGCGTTTGTAATACTAAAAAGATGACAAGTTTTGTAATCAATGCGTATGCAGGATAATTAAAAACATATAAAAATATAGAACCGGTTTGATCATCCGGTTGAACCGGTTAAACCGGTTGAACCCGAAAACGTCACCCGACCGGTTCAATTAAAAAACCGGTTTTTAAAACATTGCTCGTTTGGCCTCCAACTTTATATCACAAGTAAGAATATATGTAGCGTACTTTGTTTGGTTGAGAAACAGGATATTCAAAATTGATCTTGGCAATAAAACAACTGAGTGTGATCTCATCGTTGCCAGCTAGAAATAATGGTGTCAACGTATATAAGCAAGTAGAGAAGGGTGGTATCTTGACTCAAGAAGAGTGAAGTATCATCTTGGCTGCATATGAAGCCAAAGTGCTTCAAAAATGTACTTAAGCGTTGAAACCAAGCATGTGATGCTTGTTTCAGACCATTCAAGTATTTCTTACTTGAAAAATGTAGTTCGGAAATCGAGGATCAATGTAAGCATGGGGTCGTTCCATATAAACGTATGCAGTTAAGTGGCCATTAGAAAAATGTTTTTGACATCTAGTTTGATGCAACTTCTAGTTAGACTTGACACCAAGTTGATTCAACTTCAAGACGAAGTTGGGGGTTTACGTTAAAAAAATTTGAGAGCGACAATTAGGTCCATGTCCCCCTTATAAAGGGATCTTTGACGGTCAATATTAGTAATGCTCTTCAAATCACGAGGAATGGTCGATACAAGAGTGTAGAACATCATGTGGTTGCTAATGGGCACTATATTCGGATATCAGTGCCAATTTTTGTGAACCCAAGACGATCTGATGTCATTGGGCCATTACCTCAATTGATCACGAGAGGGGAGAAGGCTTTGTATAAGCAAGTTCTATATTCAGATTAAATCAATTATTTTTTTAGCAAATCATATAATGGGAAGGACACTATAGATTTTGCTAAAGAGATGTGAGCTTTAATGTGTATTATGGAAATAGTACGATATCGAAGTCAAAGTGCTTCAGAAAAAATAAGTTCATTGGAAGTATCACAAGTTGTCGAAACTACGTACGAGGCCAATGATGTAATAAAAGTAGAAATTGCCATCTATTAAAATGATTTAAGTTCCTTGTAAATGTTGCCATCGATGCTTCGAGTCATGTTCGCCTTTGGTTCGCATTTGCTTCACTTTTAGTCTTCACCAAGTTTAAATTTGAAAATTTTTTACTAGTATTGTTGAGATTAACAATCTCCATCGATGAATGGGATAACAGGAAAATCCTTTATTATATAAATGATTACAAGCAAAGTTAAGGAGTAAAAGCATACTATTTTGTCATAGAGTAGAGTTCACATTTCCGGAGGTAAGACTTTGAGCTTACGCAAGACATATGAGACCCATACAAGTTCAGCAGCAGCATTAGCCATTGCTCGATATTCAGATTCACTATTGGAATGGGCAATAGTTGGCTGCTTTTTAGCACTCCATGAAACAAGATTGTCACAAAGGAACACAAAATATCCATAGGCTGAGCAATAGGTATCAACAGTTCAACACAGCGAGCCCAATATGCATCAGAGTAACCAAGAATAATAGTTGGTGATTGTGATTCAGAGATGGAAATGCCAAAATCCATAGTGCCTTTGGCATATCTAAGGATGCATTTAACGGCTAAAAATGATATTTAGTAGGTGCTTTGAGGTACTAGGTCACCGTACTGACATCATATGATAGATTAGGGCGAGTGATGGTGAGATATTGAAGTGAGCCTACCAAAATGTCCTACGTAGTAGCATAAACAAGGATTTCTGGAAGCTGCTGGTTTGGCCTCCAACTTTAATCACAAGTGAGAATATTTGTAGCGTCCTTTGTTTCGCTGAGAAACAGAATATTCAGAGTGTATGTGAATTCAAGTCGAACAAAGTAGCTCAATCAACCTAGATCTTTTGTGAAAAATTTTAAATTAATCTGGGAAATAAAATGACTGAGTGTGGTCTCATCTTTGCCAGTTAGAAATAATGTTGTAAACGTATATAAGCAAGTAGAAAAGAGTGGTACCTTGACTCAAGAAGAGTAAAGTATCATCTTGGCTGCATATGAAGCAAAATTGCCTCAAAAATCTACTTAAGCATTGAAACCAAGCACAAGGTGCTTGTTTAAGACCATACAAGTATTTGTTAAGTCGAAAAACATAGTTTGGAAATCGATGATCAATGCAAGAAGGGGGTCCTTCCATATAAATGTATTCGGTTAAGCGGCCATTTAAAAAAAATGTTTTTTTACATCAAGTTGATGCAACTTCTAGTTACACTTGACAATTGATGAATCTAGAATTCGAACTAAGGCTTTAATCAATTAAATAGAATACGAGATGAACAAACACACAAAGAACAATAGTGAAATTGATTAAAAGGGTGTCGAATGCTTTGTATTGATGATATTAGGGTTTTACAATAGTGGAGAGAAAACACATGTAAACTTGCATTCGACCTAGTAGGTATCATTGATATTTAGAAGTGATCAAGCACACCTGCAGTACAAAATAACAGAAATATAGTATAATTGAATATTCTATTTATGACATATATGTACTATCCAAAAGGAGACATTGAGTGTCAGGCACGTGTCTGACACCACAACGTGCTACAAAATTTTTACAGCAAATTCTGTTAGGATAAGCCTTCGGATCCTTTTGCACTGAGCCTTCAGATCTTCTGGAAACAAAAGCTAGGGACTGGGATCTTTGGATCAGGACTTAACACTTCATCATAACGAATAATTCTTCAACAATCTCCCCATTTGTGTAAAGTGAAGCATCCGAAGCTAGAGGTATTGGTAAGCATCCAACATGCAATTGTCGAACAGCAATCCACCTGCCCAGATGTTCTTTGATTTTCTTCCTCTCCCTTGAGGTGTTCTTCTCACAAGCATAGGTGCGACCAATAATGTCTTTTATCATATCAGAAGGAAATAGTCATTTGAAGTCCATGTCAAAGAACTTCTTTCCTGTCATTCGTCCACATTTCAATTTGCCTCTATATACGACTCCCCAAGGCTCATCAACGATTTCACCATCATCATATTCACTGATTTCATCAATAATGCACTCAGGGGCAGCTAGCATCTTTCCAAATTTATTGGCAATTTCGATATCATTTTCTTCCAGTCGTTTCATATAGTAGCTTAAAAAGCAATGAACATATCTCTTCACCTGTTTGAATATGATTTCGGTTGGGGATAGAACAGGAGGAGAATTCTTCACCAGTTGTACCATCTGAATCTGGATGGGAAAATCTAAAACTGTGAATCTGGATTCAACTCTGTCAGATCCACGAAAAATGTAGTATCTGTTTTGAAATTTGCCCTTAAATAATTCTCCCAAAGTCATGGAGATTATCAGCACTATCTTCTTTGAACTCCAGAGAACCAAAGGTTCCTAAGTAAGGTGAGCATGGTTCCTGAGTAAGGTGAGCATGGAATTTGATTTTCCTTTGTTTGTATGATTCCATATTGTTCGGTTAAACCCTATTGACCAAATGGAAATACACAAAAGTTTTTGGATTGTGTGGTATATCCAATTGATCATCGATGATATTGGCCGTTGAGTAGCTTAACAAAGGGACACAGTTAAAAACTTCAAAATCAGCAAACCCGAAAGTTGCAACATGCTCAACATTCCAGGTATTGTCGATCAGACCAAGATCCTGGTTATTTCCAACACGGCCCAAGGCCAGGGAGTTAATTTCTCTCAGTTTCATGTTCGGCCTCCCTCTTCTACCTTTTCTCCTCCTTACTCAAGATGACCATCAGAGCCTTCCCTTTATCAGAGGGACCAGAAGACCCTTCATCCAAAGCTCCTATGGTTTGAGTAGTTGGTGCAGTGATGGTCGAGTGAGTTGGATCAGAACTTACAAGTCCAATGGTAATCCCCCTTCGGATGTTTGGATTCGGAATTGGTGGTGGTCGAGTCATTTCGAAGGTGAAACTCCGAGGAATCGTGCTAAAGTAGCAAAGGTGATTACATTTGTTGTTGGTGGTGGAATTGTTCTTGGTGGAATTGTTGTTGTTGTTGTTGCACTTTTCATCGCACTGAATCGATAAGGCTTAGGACCATGAGCTAGACATTCCCCCCCTTATAAGGATTCAAATGAAGGTCCAGTCTGAGCAGAAGATCTAGGTCCTATTTGGAAAACTTGAGTGTGTCACGTGCGATGGGACAGTTGCAAAATGGGTTGAAGAGTGACCTTCAGATTGTCAACAACATTTGCAATCATAACAACATTAGTTTGTTGGAGTCGTGTTGCAAAATCCCTTATGGTATAAGCGGATGAAGCAGTGGTGAGTGACATCTTCGCAGTCGTCGATGCGGTCAAAAATACTAGATTTAATACCTTACAAGCACATTAGCTAAGTGGAAGTAAGGGTCGAACCGTGGACTCCGTGGTCAATGTCTGTGTCAAGAATTAACCAAACTATAATGTCACTCTATAGCTGGTGGCGTTCCATACACTTCACAAAATCTAAACAAAACAAAACTATCGAAAACATAAACTAATGATTCTCAAACTAGTTAATTCCAAATCCCAATCCAAACCAACACAACGTTCTGATTCCGAGGTATACTCAGAAAATCAGAATCGCCCAATAACAAACAAACGATCAAACAAATAATAAACGTAAACCGAAATCGAAACCGTAAAATAACCAAAACCGAATGATTGCATTTAAACTTAAATTAGAACCGGGCCGAATGTTTTTTACTACTGTTTAAAAATCCATAATCCACACGGTCCAACGAGTTCGAACCGTCGGAAACGTGCAATAAACAAAACCGAAAAATACGAAAATAAACTAAAACTATGAAAATACCAACCATCGATCACTAAAATCCGAAAATACGAGTCGAAGGTGCCTAAGTTCCACTCAAAGGTCGGGTCTTCGCTCCCGAAACACGAACCGAAGCCTCCATTATCTATTTTCCTTTGATCTTCAGCCAATTGAGCGATTTGCCGTTCCAGTTAGCGATGGCTTTTGAGTTGGCTTGTGTTTGCTGTTGGCTTGCGGTCATAAACTCGTTCATCTTTTTTATCAGGTCCAGCTGAGTCTCTGGAGCATTATTATTGTTTTTGGCCACGTTCCTGTTGTTGTTACTGCTGCTTGGACCATTGTTGTTGGCAGGTTGGAATTGTCGTGGCTAATTGGGTGGTGGTCCTTGGTAATTGTTCTGGCGGTTGTTGTATGATTGATTATTACCATTATCTTTCTGACCCCCTGATTGTAAGGTCTATACGGTCGGCCATTATTGTTATACTATCCTTGACCGTATACCTGGGTCACTTCCTGGGTCCTTTGCCCTTGTTGATTGTTTTGTTGCCGGTTTGGCGGTCCCTGTTGGAGTGTTGCCATCAACCGATCGAATTTCCTGTTCAAGTCCCCACTCTTCTTATTGACTTCTTTCTTCCATTCGTTATCGATGCCCACAACTGCTGCTGTCGATGTATTAACCGGCTACCTGGCTGAATAATTTGTCTTAGAACCGTTGCTCAACTGTTCCAAAAATCTCCATGCTGCATACGGGTCTTGCATCAGGTGCCTCCTGATGATGCGTTTATCATAGCCTGATTGGTGGCATCCACTCCATCGAAAAAGAACTTAACAAGCTGCCACCTCAGAAACTCGTGGTGTGGACATGATCTCATTAGTTCCTTGAGTCTTTCGAAGGCGTCATGGAATGCCTCTCCTAGTTTTTGTTGGAAGTCTTGGATTTCCGTTCGAATCTCTGATGTCTTACTCACGCGATAAAACTCTTGTAGAAACTTCGTCTTGAGCTGCTCCCACGTTGTGATGCTATTCGGTTGCAGAGATGTAAACCAGTATTTGGCCTTATCCTTAAGAGTAAATGGGAATAATCTTAATCTAAAGAAGTTCCTATTTGCGTTCATAGGGATATTGGCATTTGCTATTGCTAAAAATTCATACAAGTGGTTGTATGGGTCGTCATGTCTATATCCCCTAAATTCTGGTAATACTCCTAGCAACTGAGGCCTAATCTCAATTTGACTTTCAACATTATTGGGAAAATAGATTGGCGATGCATCGTCGTACTCCCGCGGTTGGAAGTGCGACACACCCGATTGCCCGATCGGTTGAGCAAAATACAAAGGGGGAACGAAGTTACCGTTATTGGGTATTTCATTGTTGTAATATTGTTGCCCCTGCCGTTGATTCTGCTGTTGCTGTTGTTGTTGTCTTGGAGGTCCCTGACCTCGATTCCACTGCTATTCCACTGCTGGTTCTGGTTGACAGGGTTGTTCGGTATCCAACCCTCGTCCTCGTCGTCGTATCCTTGGTCTCCAGCTTGGACCTGGTACTGTTGCTGTTGTTGCGGCTGTGGTTGCATTTGTGGTTGTGGTTGTAATTGTAGAATGGGTGGTTGAGGTTTACAAACATGTGGTGGTTGTTGTTGTGGTTGTGGTTGTGGTTGGGAAACTTGCACTGGCTGACGTGGACATGTGGTACCATCACGGGTCGGCACTCCCCATGTTAACACAACAGATGCAGGAATTCCACTAAGGTTTATGGTTGGTTGACTCATTGGTGGAACTGCAGACTGAGTACATGGTGGAATAGGTGTAGGGGCTGAAACTACGCCTCCACCACTACTAGTAGAGGCTCCACTAAGATTTACTGAAACCGGGGGCACAAACGACTGCCCCCAATTACCTCTCCTGTCGGCTCATTGGTAATATATGCGATTGTAATATCATCTAAACTCATATTGACTAACCGTCTACGCACACGATTTTTGCACACGGTTCGTTCAATCTCATAATCGAAAAGAAGAGCTGACGATTGTTCACCCCGACGTGTACGCATGCACGAGGTGCAAACGACCGTCAAAAACAAAAACTAAATCAAATCAAAAACCAAAAACAAAACTAAAAATACCACTGACACAATACTTCAAGCTCACAACTCCCCGGCAACGGCGCCAAAATTTGACATCGTCGCAGTCGTCGATGCGGTCAAAAATACTAGATTTAATACCTTACAAGCACATTAGCTAAGTGGAAGTAAGGGTCGAACAGTGGAGTCCGTGGTCAAAGTCTGTGTTAAGAATTAACCAAACTATAATGTCACTCTATAGCTGGTGGCGTTCCATACACTTCACAAAATCCAAACAAAACAAAACTATCGAAAACATAAACTAATGATTATCAAACTATTTAATTCCAAATCCCAATCCAAACCAACACAATGTTCCGATTCTGTGGTATACTCAGAAAATCAGACTCGCCCAATAACAAACAAACGATCAAACAAACAATAAACGTAAACCGAAATCGAAACCGTAAAATAACCAAAACCGAATGATTGCATTTAAACTAAAATCATCACTGAGCCAAATGTTTTTACTACGGTCTGAAAATCCAGAATCCACACGGTCCAATGAGTTCTACAATCCAGAACTGTCGGAAACGCGCGATAAACAAAACCGAAAAATACAAAAATAAACTAAAACTATGAAAATACTGAAGGGTTTTCTAGCAAACAATGAACAAATAAATCTTATGGTTCACATGCAACCATAGAACGATCTATGTTTTCTTCTATGAAGATGATAAACTAAAGCCTAAAAGAAACAATTATTTCTAAAGATCAAAACTGAGAAAACCAACCTTTTGATCTTATGATCCTTGAAGCTAGCAGCACAAATGTCCTGCCTCAAATGCGAGTCACACCCAAAGCAATGGAGAAGACAGTTCAGCAGAGTAGTCTTAGTAAAAGTGGCGCAGAGAATAAGGGTGCCAGAGGGTTCCTTTTATAGCCTCCAAAGGGTTACACCTGAAACCCTAAGGAGCCTCCAAGGTGGGCAAGCCTGTTGGCCACTTGGACCAGGCTTCCTTAAACCCTATCAGGGTTTTCGCCAACCCTAGGAGAAGCCTCCAGGGTGGCGCCATTTTGGCCCCTGGCTTATCTCTTGCCAGTTATTCAACTATTGAATAAATACAAGTCAGCCCCTGCACTTTAATTAATTAATTTAATCACTAAATCAAATCCAATTAATTCTAGATTAAATCTCAATTAATTATTATAGTTTCTAATTAATATATTAACACTTAAATATATTAATAAACCATTTAATTAATTCTATTGATTTATTACACAATTAATAAATCAACATTTTACTCTACTGAACTCTATCCTAACCTCCAGCTATGAGGGCAACTCAAATGGACTTTGCTTCAATTAACAAGATAAGTATAAATATAAAGTCATGGCTTAGACACCTAATCCAACAAATACCAACTATCGGTCACTGAAATCCGAAAATACAAGTCGAAGGTGCCTGAGTTCCATTCAAAGATCGGGTCTTCGCTCCCGAAACACAAACCGAAGCCTCTATTTATAGTTGCGAAAATTGCCAGGACGCGACACCGACAACGCAGGGGTCGTTATGCGGTCAAAAATAAGAAAATAAACCTCACACACACTAGTATAGCGGTAGCAAGGGTCGATCCATGGAAGTTTGGTGGTCATGACAAGACGATAGTTTACCAACTGTAGTGTCATGCTACAGCCAGAGGGACTAACTCTTCTTTTCCAAAAACACACTAAAACACAATTTCAAAGCAAAGTCCAAAATCCAATTCAAACATAAACTAAGCTAAACCAAACCAAGTTCTAATCTAGGATCACTTACTGAAATCAGAAACAAAGCTCAGAATCCAGAAGCAAAGAAACAAACCAATTGCATTCAAAACACATCCAAACACAATAAATACTAAAAAGTACAATAAAACCATAAACCGAATGATTACTTGAATTATAAACCAAAACAGAAGATCCAATGTAATGAAAATCGAAAATAAATAACCATAGACTAAAGCTACTGGTCTGAACAATCCAGAAATACTAGGCTAGGCGCTAATTCAAACTAACGAACATTAAACTAAAAGTAAACACATAAGAAATACCAAGAATGGTTGCTGAAATTCCGAAACTTGAGTCAAAGAAGCCTTAAGTCCACCTTAGGGGTCGTTCCTTACCTGCTGATTTCGACCTAATGACCTCTATTTATACTTGTGAAAATTAAGAATCCGCGGCGCGCAAAGCCTCAAGCCGCGTCGTACGTGTTGCCTTATCCCCGTTTTTTTGTTATTTGAATTTCTCTTCACCGCCTCATCGTTGACGTGGCGCGACGCACATGTATCCTTTCCCGTGGCGTGCGTATGAATTCGACTGATTTGGCCTTATCCTCAAAACTTCTTCCATTTGTCCGCATTTGGCCCCTGTTTATAACACTTTCTTGCATACAAGAACTAGCACAAAAAGTGAGAAATACCAATACATATATGATATAAATTCACCAAGAATAGGGCCTAACAACGACTAAAATACTTGATATTACTAGGCGTTGTCAAACACCCCACACTTGTGCCTTGCTTGTCCCCAAGCAAGAGAGTTTTTAACAGAGTTTAACAAAGACTCAAACATTTTTGAACGTGTTCAATTTCAAAGTTTATTGTTCCTAGAGTTAGATTGAAATAGTTTTTGCAAACAGAACCAAAATATCATTTGGAATTCAAGACTTTCTAAAGAACCCTTGATTACAAATGTTCTGCTCACAACGAAGTGTACGTACTCATTCAGATTCTAAAGGCCGTTAAGGAATTATCCATGACTTTCGATGTTGTCCGTGTAACGAGCTTTCAGAAATGTCATCCCAGACCAGACGATCTTAGGTGGTAAGGTGCATAAGTGCCTCTTCGAGGCCACCTATTTTAGACCTACCGTCTCGAACAACAAAGGCCACTGATTGACAGTCCCTTCCTAAATTTCAATCCTAAAATATTCAAATCTTCTAACTCCTAAAACTCAACTTATTTGACTAAACCAATAGCATGATAACAACTAAATAGTATTTATTGAAAAATACCAAAGCTATAACATTCAAAAGCTATTCGTTTCAAAATTACAATATATTAAAAGTTTTGAAAAATTGCTAAAAATTTTGAAAATTGATCATTTCCCGCAAAAATTTCAAAAACACTCTTTCGACCGTCCACACCCCACACTTAAAACCGTACAACATCCCCGTTGTACATAAAATTATTTCAGAATAAGGGAGAAAGAGTTACCCCTTTTTAGACGGTTGACTGCTTGTTGGAACTCGATTGTCACAGGATAAAAAACACGAATTTCTCACGAATCAGAATTTCAGGAGTTGTGGCGCAACAGTAAACATGTCGGTGAAATGGCAAGTGTAGGGGTACAATGACCCCACACTTGCTTCAAACAACTCCTCGGTAGACTCCATTTGGTATTCACATGCAACACTTACAAACACATTAAATACAAAAAGAAACAAACAAAAAGATAAACAAACGATAGTAATAAGTCATGTATAGTATCTCAAAAGATCAAAGAAAAATACATCAATCATCATGGTGGGTCCCAGATGGACCCGCCCCATCATCTAGATCACTCGAAGGGTAGTCTGGAAACTCCTCAATATGTAGCTGGAGCATGATCAATCTCTGCGTCTCAGCCATCCACCGGTGATGAGCCTCGGCACGCGTCATCCTCATGTCCAAGGCCCTCACCGCAGTCTGCACGTCTGCGAGCTGTGGTGGTGGCTGGGGCTGAACTGGTGGCTCAACTGGTGGGTCCACCCTCCGTCTCTGTCGTCTCCCCGGTACCTCCTCCTGGGGTCCCTCTAGTACCTCCTTCGACATCCTCACAATAACACCCGTACGCGGCTGGTAGATGAGCCTCATGTTCTCCAGGTATCGGATCGATGTCCAGGAGGGTAGTGTCGCTGTCAAGCTCGCCACGGTCTCAGCCGTCAAAATGATGTAGGATCGGGCCAGGCGGGTGATAAAGTGCCCGCCGGTGATGGGACTGCTGTCAGATATGCCCGCAGGCCGGGTCGTCAAAGAAACCGCCAGCACATAAGGCCGGTTGATGAACCTGCTAGCATTGGAGAGGACCTACATGTAGGTCATGTCCTCCCTAGACACCTTCTCGCATCCCCGCTTCTGCAGGACGGAAGTGGATACGATACGGTGCATCAATCGATAGAGTGGGTCGGGGAGCTGGCTCTCCCTGGTCGACCCGGCCTCAAACATAATATTAGACATCGATGCCCAAATAACCGCATTAGCCTCCCTCTGAGGCTGTCCCCTGATGCAAGCACGGAGGAAGGGTTCAGAATGAAGGCTCCTCACCTCCCGATCCGTTTAAATCTCGGTACGTTTGGCGAACTCGCGGAGGCTGCACTCCCGACTCTCACCTCCCAGCCTAAATCGGACTAGCTGGGATCGCGCCTTTTGTGATGTTGGCGCGTAGCGACAAGTCGAGAGGAACTCGAGCACGAGCTCCTTCTACACCACGTCCTCAGCAGTAGCCATGAGCCTGTCCCAGCCCTCAGAAGTAAATGTACGCTCTTCGTCAGTCCAGGTGTGGTGTAGTTATGCCAAAATCTCCGACTAGAGCCCCGCCTGGTCTAGAATTTCTTGGTCCAGCTGAATGGCAGCAAGGACCGGTCTGGAACTAAGCTCCTCGAGGCGCGACTCATATCATGGAGTCTCGTCTAACATCTATGGGAACTGGAGAAACGGATCATCTTCCCTGTATGCCATCTGCACAAAAAGTCACGTACAAAATATTTTGCAAAATATGTCCTTCGCCTCGCACAGACACGCGCGACGCGGCCCAAGAACACGGCGCGACCACGCCGTACGTCTGGTGCGAAAAAATCCCAAGAATCCATGATTTCACCTGTTAAACTCAATCCAACGCTACTACAAGGTGCCCTAACTACCGACTAGCCTACCTAGGGTTTGGATTTTGCGAATACAATATTCTACGAGCCAGCATTGCCTATTTTCTAAGTTTTCTAGTTTTTGCTATTTCAATCAATTTCACACTTCAAATGCACGTAATAACTTGAAATAACTAGTTCCAGAAGACATACCTAGTAGTAGAACACTAGAAAACGAGAAAAATCGAGTGATCAGGGGGTGCTCTGTCTCTGCACGTCGTATGTGTTGTGTGTGGTGCGATGAGGAAGACGCACTTTATAAAGCGTTTTCTGTCCGATCAAATTCCCCGACACGCGTAGATGTGATCCGAGTCGCGCGTGTCCCCAAATCAACCCCTGCGCATCGAGTTAACTTGCGAACGCGCAGCGCGCCTTTCTCCTTGTCGCGTCGTGCCTTCTAAATTCTCCAAAGTTCTTCGTTCGACCCTACACTTGCCTTGTACCACGAATACATGCAATGATGATGATGATATTTCCTAATTACTTCTAAAAACACTATACCTAACCTATTAAAGATGGGTTGCCTCCCAACAAGCGCTAAGTTTAACGTCTTCAGTCAAACGTGCTGTTCCTTATTCCTCCCTTTCTTCTGGTAGCATCATCCTTTTCATCCCAGGTGCAAAGTCAAGGACCAATGTTGCTAGCAATGTGGTAAGCTGTGTCATTCGATCTCTCACTTGACTGATCCATTGTTGTTGAGCATCCAGAATCTGGAGGACTTTTGCCTCACTGTTGGATTAGGTGTCTAAGCCATGACTTGTAATTGTAATTATCTTATGAATAAAAGCAAAAGTCCATTTGGGTTGCCCTCACAGCTGGGGAATTGATGTACAGTTCAGTAGAGAGAAAGATTTATTTATTAAGGGTTTAATAAATCAATAGAATATATATAGATGGATTATTAATATATTTAAGTGTTAATATATTAATTAGAAACTATATTAATTAATTGAGATTTAATCCAGAATTAATTGGATTTAATTTAGTGATTAAATTAATTAATTAAACTGCAGGGGCTAGCTTGTAATTATTCAATAGTTGAATAACTGACAAGAGATAAGCCAGGGGCCAAAAGTGGCGCCACCCTGGAGTCCTCTCTAGGGTTTGGCAAAAACCCTTCTAGGGTTTTAGAAGCCTGGTCCAAGTGACTTGCAGGCTTGCCCACTTGGGAGGCTCCTTAGGGTTTCAGGTGTAGCCTGTGGAGGCTATATAAGGAACCCCCTGGCACCCTAAATCTCACGCCATCTTCATCTCTCCTCTACTCTGCTGGATTGTTTCTCCTTGCTTGGGTGTGACTTGCATTTGAGGCAGGATCTCTTTGCTGCTTGCTTGAAGGATCATAAGATCAAAGGTTGGTTTTTTCCTAATTCATCTTTAGAATTGAATTGTATCTTTTAGGTTTTTAGTTCTAATCTTCATAGAAGAAAACATAGATCATATTAGGGTTGCATGTGAACCATAGGAATTTTTGTGTTCATTGTTTGCATAGAAACCCTTCAGTGGTATCAGAGCTAGCTTGTTTTCTTGTGAATTGATTTGAACTATTTTGTGCCTTGGGTTTTTTGCGAGAATTAACCCTTGGGAGAAGGCCATTGTCGATCTCAAGGCTAGGGTTTCCTAACCCTAGCCGCCAACCCCATATGGTCCCCCTTTGATTGCTTGATTTACTTGCCATAATTGTGTGTTGTTATTTTTGGTAATAAGATCAAGGGTTTATTTCATAAAAAACCTTACATTTTTAACTTTTTTCTGTTTAAACCTAAAACTTTATTTTTTATCAAAAAAGACCTAAATTTTGGAGAAACTTTTTAATTTAGACCCTTAACCGGTTTTACAGGTTATATATATTTTTTTTTTTCAGAAAAAACCCTTATTTCTTTTATTTTTTCCGAAAAAAGCCCTCAATTTCAGTGATTTTTTCACAAACAAAATTTTTTCTTTGTTTTTGTAATTGACATAACTTTCATATACGATGTCCAAATTTTACGAACTTTATATCCCTGGAAAGGTCGTAAGTAATACTACAACTTTGATTTACTGACTTTTGTTTGAATATGTTCAGATATTTCGCTACACTGTCTTGTTTTCTTATATTAGCTGTATCTTTTGCATACGAACTCCGTTTTCGACGTTCTATAAGTCGACGAATTCGTAAACACGAATACATTGTGTAATGAATATTATTTAAACCAAAATATTATTTGTATGATTTATCGAATTTTACGATACTGTAGTCTATTATTGGAAATTATAGCGTTTACTCGATAATTGATTCGAAATAACGTATTGTAGTATTATAATTTCCAATAATACATTAGGAAAGTTTTGAAAATTACATTTCAACGTATTATCCTAATTTGCGCTCTGGTTGACCTTTGTTGACCAAATTTGACGGATGTCACGGGGTCGCAAGAAAGTGACGACGTGGCATTTATGTGGTTGGAGTTTGAACGGTACAATTTAAACCTTCACGAGCGGATGAAATTTGAAAAATAAAAGCTTACGAAGACAAACAATGAGCCCGCCATGACCAACAACGAGCCCGTGAATAAACTTGTAAATGGCCTAAATTAAAAAGTTTTATGAAAAAGAAAAAATTGAGGGTTTTTTCGTAAAAAAAAGAAAAAAAATTAGGGCCTTTTAGTCGACGACAAAAACATTTTGTCTTTTAGTTGTTGTTTTTCTTCGCGGGCTCGTTATCGATCATGGTGGGATCGTTGTTTGTCTTCATAAGCCTTTTTATTTCAAATTCCATCCACTTGTGAAGGTTTAAATTGTACCGTTCAAACTCCAACCACAAAAGTGTCACGTCGTCGCTTTCTTGCGACCCCGTCTGTGACATCCGTCATATTTGGTCAACAAAAGTCAACAAAGGTCAACCAGAGCGCAAATTAGGATAATACGTTGAAATGTAATTTTCAAAACTTTCCTAATGTATTATTGGAAATAATAATACTACAATACGTTATTTCGAATCAATTATCGAGTAAACACTATAATTTCGAATAATAGACTACAGTATCGTAAAATTCGATAAATCATACAGATAATATTTTGGTTTAAGTAATATTCATTACACGATGTATTCGTGTTTACGAATCCGTCGACTTATAGAACGTCGAAAACGGAGCTCGTATGCAAAAGATACAGCTATTATAAGAAAACAAGACAGTGTAGCGAAATATCTGAACATATTCAAACAAAAGTCAGTAAAGCAAAGTTGTAGTATTACTTACGACCTTTCTAGGGATATAAAGTTCGTAGAATTTGGACATCGTATATGAAAGTTATGTCAATTACAAAAACGAAGAAAAAATTTTGTTTGTGAAAAAATCACTGAAATTGAGGGTTTTTTTCGGAAAAAAGAAAAGAAATTAGGGTTTTTTCTGAAAAAAAAAATATGTATAACCTGTAAAACCGGTTAAGGGTCTAAATTAAAAAGTTTCTCCAAAATTTAGGTCTTTTTTGAAAAAAAATAAAGTTTTAGGTTTAAACAGAAAAAAGTTGAAAATATAAGGTTTTTTATGAAATAAACCCTAAGATCAATTAAAATAACTTAAACCCTTTTTGTTTGGCTTGTGAGTCTCGAAAATCACTAGGACCATTACAAATAAATTAATTTGATTAATTTGGTAATTTGTAACCTAGATTTAATTAGTTTAATTAATTGATTAATTAAAAGACCAATTAAATCAGTTTAAAGAATTAATTTAAAATTTTCAAAAAATTAGTATAAATTTGCGAAAATTAGAATAAAATTAATTCTAAAATATTTTAATAAGATTAAAATATATCTTATATGTATTTATGATTAAAATTTAATTTAATATATATAATAAAATTGGTTAGTCTACCATTAGTAGGCCTCATTCACAAAACTGTCCTATAAAGAGGGTATAAGGCGACTGACTATAAAATGTTAGTCTAATGGGTATCTACTCTTACCCACCGCTCTCCTGGTCAGTTGAGTGTCGTTAGCCGAATGGGTATGATAGAACCGCTAAGCCTCTTAAAAGTATAATGCTATAATTGAAAGTACTAGAACCCTCAAACAAATCCCAATCTAGTTACTTTAAGTTAAAAATATGAATTGGTGCTAATCCATGAAATTGCACATTGCACCTTGTGGAACGTTGGTGGAGCGTGTGTGGTTTACCGGCACGCCAACTAGGGTCCACAATGTGTCGCGATGGGTTTCTTGTTTTTGTCATTGTTAACGGAGCGTGTGTGGATTACCGGCACGTTAATTAGAGATAGCAATTGACTTCAAGAGTACCAAGCAATTTGCATGGTTATTCACACCCGGTTTGTGATCCTCGGTATCCCAGTCACAAACAGCGGGACATTCCCGAGATTAAAACATGCTATTTAACAGTTCGGTAAATCCCAATGAAACTAGGAATTCCATTATAATATGATTATGTTTCCGCGGTGGAATTGGCTGAATCGTCATTCGCCTACATTATAAAATTTGCAATATTGATTACGGCATCCCTTTTCGGTATTGTAGATTGTTATTGTAGGATCCTAGCCTTATATTTATTCTTGGGTGAATATAAGGATTATTATTACCACCATATCTAATTAAAACTACTTTCTTCTTGTTCAGATGTCTTCTGACCAATCCGTTCCCCACTCAAATCCCGGTAGTGTCACCTCGATTCTGTCATTATGCTCAAAGGTGACATTGGACGGAACTAACTATAATAACTGGATCCGCAACATCAAAATGGCTCTAAGGTTTGAACATAAAGAGTATGTTCTAGAAACCGAGCTTGTTGATGTGGACACTGAAACCGCCACTCCCGAGGAAATCGCTGTGTACACTAAACACTCTGACGATGCAACCAAAGTGGCTTGCATCATGATCGCTACTATGAACCCTGAACTGTAGCGTATCTATGAGGACTATTGGCCTTACGAGATGCACAAAGAGCTCGCGGAAAGGTTCCGCAAGCAAGAGCGCATCGAAAGGCGTGAGGTTGTAAAAGCTTTCACTAACAGCAAGCCCAAGGAGGGCGAGTCCATCTGTGCACATGTGCAGAGGATGCATGGTTATGTGGAAAGGCTTAGAAAGCTGGAAATGCCTGTCCATGAGGATTTATCAGTTGACATAGTGCTAAACTCCTTGCCCAGTTCTTATGACCAGTTCACACTGGCGTATCATTTGAACAACAACCAGGCAAACCTAGCTGAGTTACACCGCATGCTTCGTACGGTTGAGGACAGGATGAAGGGAAAAGCTGTACTCCCTTTCAACCCGCCTGTCCTGGCTATTGGCTCCGGAAAAGGAAAGAAACGGAAAGGCCCTCCTAAGCAGAACTGGAGGGAAAAGGCTCATGTCGGGTCATCTAGCGGTGCCCCGAAAGGTAAGTCTTCCGGAATTCCACATGTTCGGAACCCCAAAGAGGCCGACTGCTTTTACTGCAAGCAAAAGGGTCATTGGAAGAGGAGCTGCCCAACGTATCTGCAGGACATCAAAGACGGTAAAGTGAAACCGTCACAGGCAGGTACGTATTCTATATCTAATAACTCATATTTTTCCCGTTCATGGGTCCTTGATACAGGATGTGGTTTTCACATCTGTTCTGATTTGCAGGGCCTAGAGGAAAGTAGTGAGCTAGAGCATGGCAGACTGAACCTGGTCATGGGCAATAGGCGAACGTCACCTGTTACCAAGATCGGTGTTTATGGACTGATGCTGAGTAGTGGAGTTAGATTAGATTTACATAATTGTTGCTATGCGCCTGATATGGCAAAGAACATAATTTCGTTTCATGCATTGTTTAAACAAGGCTTTTATTACGAGTTTAATAAATTGAATGGTTCAATTTCAGTTTTCAAAAATAATGTTTTTATATTTAATGCTATGCCTTATGATCGAGTGTATGAATCTATTATGTGTGTTGATAATTATGGTAAAAATGTTTTAGCTATTGATGCTTCAAGCGGTATAGAAAAGGCATGTCTGTGGCATTGTCGCCTTGGCCATATAAACAAGAAACGCATCGCCCAACTCCAAAAGGATGGAGTGTTGGAATCATTCAACCTCGGGTCGGATGATGTATGCGAATCTTGCTTACTTGGCAAGATGACAAAATCACCATTCAAAGGTTCCTTTGAAAGAGGTGAAGGTTTGTTGGATATCATACACACAGATGTGTGTGGTCCCATCAGAACAACCACTAAAGATGGCACGCGGTTCTATGTGACTTTTACCGACGATTTTAGTAGATATGGGTATGTCTACTTAATCAAGAATAAGTCGGACACCTTTGAAAAGTTCAAAGAGTTTAAAAATGAAGCGGAAAATCAATTGGGCAGAAAGATAAAGATGCTTAGATCCAACAGAGGCTGTGAGTATCTTAGTATCGAGTTTCTCGATTATCTCAAGGAATGTGGAATTGTTTCACAGTTGTCGCCTCCAAGAACACCTCAGCTGAATGGTGTTGCTGAGAGGCGAAACCGAACCTTGTTGGACATGGTTCGTTCCATGATGAGTCGAGCCTCACTTCCAATCCATTTCTGGGGGTATGCCTTAGAGACTGCCGCCCATATCTTAAATCTTGTCCCAACCAAGAAGGTTGCGAAAACACCGCAGGAGATATGGACGGGGAAAGTTCCATCGTTGGCACACATCAAAGTCTGGGGCTGTGAAGCGTTCGTGAGACGAGATACTTCAGATAAGCTCGCAGAAAGAAGTGAGGTGTTTCTTCATCGGATACCCGAAACAGTCTTTTGGATACTTATTCTACAGGCCGAGCGAGGACGTGGTATTTGTAGCAAGAAGGGGGTTCTTTCGAGAGAGAGAACTCATATCCAAAGAGGACAGTGGGAGTACGATCGATCTCGAAGAAATTCAGGAGACGACCGATGAAAGAACCTTGGAAGAAACTAGCAACCAACATGAGGAAGAGGTTCCTGTTGGACCCACCGACATTTCATTGCCCCTTAGGCGTTCAGGTAGAGTTAGCATGCCGCCCGAGTTCTATGGTTTCCATATTACTTCGGACGGTGACACGTTAGTCAGTGTGTAACACCCCAAACTTTTCACACAATTTTTTTTTTTTTTTACAAACTTTGTTACAACATTTGAAAGCAAACCATGTATTTACATTGCAAACGGGGTATCACGAATTTGTTTCACAACCATGATTCAAACCTGTTTATTACACATTATTATACAACAGAAGCTACGGTCCCACCCGATTCTTTGAACGTCCTTCCTGTTTACCTGAGTACATAGCATTTTAAAAGAAAATACGTGAGACATAATGTCTCGTGAGTGATATGGGTTTAGACCCAAAAATATCTTTGTCAATAATTCCATTATTCATTAGACGTTCCAAATTCTTTTCCTGTGAGCGCACCCACAGGTATTTCTTATTTCTTATCAATGGTACATTCCTACGAGCGCACCCGTAGGTTTTATACGAGACGCACCCGTATAGCTACTTCCCTAATAGAATGAAACGAATTCATCTATCAAGATAAGACAACTACTTCGCGACGGGAGGTACCATCCCAGTAGTGTCTTATTGCCACCCCTACCGCAGTAGGCCGTGGTCCTATCCGGATACTAACGCAACTTATCATCATGAGTCAATCACAATATTAGTCACCGCATTTCTGGTTCCATTTCCTTCATATTAAAAATCATATTTTCATATTATACTTTTAAAAGTCATAAACCACTTTGACTCCCAAGATACTTTAAATAAAATTCATTTAGCTATGTACCCGAAAATCCACATAACACTCACCTCGAGTCAGTTAGTCTTTTGCACTTCCTTTCCCCTTCGCTCGGTTCACCGTATTTGAACCACCACCTATTATTTACAAGATATACATTTATTTTCAATTCATATATATATATATATCAACTAATTTATAGCACAAGAGTGCCATACTATGTTACTATGGGTTATACTAAAGGTATAACTATTAATAAACTCGTTTTTACGATTTCTCCGAAATACGCGTATACTGCTACAGTACCCCCGAGGGGTCGTATTTCAGTTCCGACTCTTTTCCATGAAATCTTATCCAATATTAGACTTGTGTTTCAAATTTAGAGTTCATTGGACAAGTCTAGCTCAAATTCTAGAAATCATGGCCATGAATAGTGTTTTTAGCCTCTGCCGCTACAGTAACTTTTCCGCAAGGTCGAATTACGGATTTGACCATTCCCGACATGTTCTTATACCATGTTAAGGTTATGTCTAAAATTTCAGGTCAATCGGACATGTCTAGCTATGGTTTCTAGCGTTTGAGTTATTTGAAAGTTTTAACATTTTTGGTCCCTGCCCAGCCCCTGACTGAAGGCGCACTGCGCCTGGCTAGGGGCGCACTGCGCCTGGGCGCACCCCGCCCTGGTCCTGGGCGCACTGCGCCTGGCGCCTGGGCAGGCTCCTGATCAGTCGCGATTTGGCACTGTAGCAAGCAGTTTTGGGACTTTAAGCTCTTATTCCAGGTCTTAATCACCTGGGGTTTGTTCTAGGACTAAAACCCTTGACTAATAACACATTTTAAGCCATTAAAAACACCTTAATCACACCAATTCGTGATTTAGGGTTCTTGAGCAACTTTGCAAACTTTCAAAAATAGCAATCTACTTTCATGTTCTTGGGTTTAGTTCTTGATTAATAACTTATTGGAAGCATTAGACACTTAAATCATATGATTCCTAACTGTAATTTCAGTTTCCATTCAACCCAAATCAAGAACACACCCCAAAAACTAGGTTAAAACAAAGGAATTCTTACCTCTTCAACAATGGAATCACCAATTCCAACTCTTGATTCCTCTCTTGGACAACTCCTTTGATCTCTTCTCCTTCTTCTCGTGATGTTGCTGCACACTTCTAACTCTCTCCCGTGCTCTCTGGAGGCTTCTAAATTATGAGGGGATAATTCCTATAATTCATATATATATTTTATGTTTATAAACTAGTTACAATTTTGGTCCTTAACTTTCAAGCTTCTCTTCAAAAATGATCCAAGAGTCACAACTTCACCATTAACTTCCAACTTAACATTCTCTTTGACATTTTGGTCACTTTTATGTCAAATGACCAATTTGCCCTTTTTGGCCAAATTTCACTATTCACGCGGTAAAACTCCAAATTCCACATAAACTTTTATTTCTTATGTTATTATTTTACAAATACATATTATTTTACATATTAATCTCATAACGTGTCAAAAGACCGTTTTACCCTTTTACAACTTTTCGCCCTTTTTACCCGATTATTTACGTTTTATTACACATTTTACTACGAATTTTTCATGGGTTCTTACAACCTCTCCCCCTTAAGAGGATTCCGTCCTCGGAATCTCTTCATAGTTCGTGAAATTCGGGTATCTTTTCTTCATGTCTTCTAAAGTCTCCCAGGTCAAATCTGAACCCGAGATGTGTTTCCATTTGACTAAAACTAGGTCAATTTCTTTGTTTCTCAACTTCTTGGTTCTCACCTCCAACATTGCTTCTGGTTCTTCTATCAGCTTATTCGGGGCTTCTACTGTTAGGTCTTTCAACGGGATAACCAGTTCACTTTTCCCAAAGTATTTTTTCAAATAACACACATGAAATGTATCATGAACACCACTCAGTTCACGTGGTAATTCTAGTTTGAAAGCTTGTTCACCAATTCTTTTCAAGATCTTGAATGGTCCAATATATCTTGGACTCAGTTTACCTCTCTTTCCAAATCTTACTACACCTTTCCACGGTGACACTTTGAGCATTACCAGATCACCCTCTTTCAAATCGTAAGGTCTCTTCTTCAAATCTGCATAACTCTTCTGTCTATCTTGAGCAGCTTTCATATTAGCTTGAATTATTTTGATCTTTTCGTTGGTTATTCTTACAATTTCTGGCCCAGTTATTTTAGTCTCCCCTGCTTCCAACCAACACAAAGGGGTTCTACACTTTCTGCCATATAGAGCTTCAAATGGTGGCATTCCAATACTGGAATGATAACTGTTGTTATAAGAGAATTCCACCAATGGCAAGTGCTCGTCCCAACTTCCACCGAAATCCAGGGCACACGCTCGTAACATATCTTCTACAGTCTGAATGGTTCGTTCACTTTGCCCGTCTGTCTGGGGATGATAAGCTGTACTCATTTTAATTTTTGTCCCCATTCGTTCTTGTAGTGCCTCCCACAGTTTCGAGGTAAATAGTGGGTCTCTATCAGATACAATAGACAAGGGAGCTCCGTGAAGTCTTATAACTTCATCCTTGTATATCTGCGCCAATGTTTCCAATTGCATATTCTCTTTAATTGCCAAAAACATTGCACTCTTGGTCAAGCGATCAACAATGACCCAAATTCGGTTATGACCTCTTCTAGTTCTCGGCAACCCAACTATGAAATCCATAGTTATGTCTTCCCACTTCCCCGCTGGAATTTGCAGTGGTTGAGTATTTCCATATGGGGCTTGGTGTTCTGCTTTCACTTGTGCACAGGTTGCACATTTAGAGATATATTTGACAATTCTTTTCTTCATTCCCGGCCACCAATACTGTTATTTGAGATCCCGATAAGTTTTCGTGCTTCCTGGATGAATGGAATATTTTGACTTGTGAGATTCTTCTAGTATCAACTTTCGGATTCCACCTGCTTTTGGTACCCACACGCGATTTATGACTGTTTTCAGTCCCTGGGTATTTTCTCCAAACACCAAGTCTTTTCCCAGCTTTTCCTTCTTTAAGTCGCCTCTTTCCAATACTTGCTTTTGCGCGTCTTTGATACTTTCTATTAGGCTTGATTTCAATTCAATCTTCATCAACCTCTCTTGACTTTTCTTTTCATGGAACTTCCTGCTTAAGGCATCTGCTACTACATTCGCTTTCCCAGGGTGGTAAGCGATTTCACAGTCATAATCATTTATTAGCTCCAGCCACCTACTTTGCCTCATATTGAGATCTTTCTGAGAAAATACATATTGCAGGCTTTTATGATCTGTGTACAAGGTGCACTTTGTTCCATACAGGTAATGCCTCCAGATTTTTAATGCAAACACAATTGCTGCTAGTTCCAAATCGTGTGTTGCATATCTTGTTTCGGGTTCCTTCAATTGGCGAGAAGCATATGCTATTACTTTTCCCCGCTGCATTAATACACAACCCAGTCCTCTGTTCGAGGCATCACTATACACCACGAAGTCTTCAGTTCCTTCTGGTAGGGTAAGGACCGGCGCGTTGCATAACTTCTCTTTTAGTGTCTCAAACGCTTTCTCTTGTTCCGCCCCCCATTCAAATTTTACCCCTTTTCTTGTCAGCTTCGTAAGAGGTACCGCAATCCGTGAAAAATCTTGGATGAACCGTCGGTAGTACCCGGCGAGCCCAAGAAAACTTCTCACTTCCGTCGGAGTCTTGGGAAATTCCCATTTCATCACTGCCTCCACTTTTGCTGGATCTACTTTAATGCCTTGAATTGAGACAACGTGTCCAAGGAATTGCACCTCCCTCAGCCAGAATTCGCACTTCGAAAATTTTGCATATAACTTTTCTTTCTTCAGAACTTCTAGCACCGTCCTCAAATGATTTCTGTGTTCTTCTGCATTCTTTGAGTAGATAAGGATGTCATCAATAAAGACGATAACAAACTTATCAAGGAACGGCTTGCACACCCTATTCATCAAATCCATGAAGATTGCCGGAGCATTCGTCAGACCAAAAGGCATGACTAAAAATTCATAATGCCCGTAGCGAGTGCGAAAAGCAGTCTTCTCAATATCTTCATTTCTTACGCGCACCTGATGATAGCCAGACCGAAGGTCAATCTTGGAGAAATAATCAGCGCCTTGCAACTGATCAAACAGATCGTCTATTCGTGGTAACGGGTAACGATTCTTGATGGTAATTTTATTGAGCTCGCGGTAGTCAATGCACATTCGCATCGTGCCATCTTTCTTCTTGACAAACAGTACCGGTGCACCCCAGGGAGACACACTGGGGCGTATGAAGCCTTTATCCAACAATTCCTGTAATTGTGACATCAACTCTCGCATTTCGGTCGGGGCCAAACGGTACGGAGCTCGGGCGATAGGAGAAGCTCCAGGTACAAGATCAATGCGGAATTCAACTTGTCTCTCTGGTGGCAACCCGGGTAAATCATCTGGAAACACTTCAGAATATTCTTTCACCACGTCAATGTCATGTACCGTCTTCTTTACTTTATCCTCCATCATCACATACGCCACATAGGATAAGCATCCTTTCATCATACATCTTCTAACTTTCGCTGCACTAATTAAATTAGACATTCTCTTGGGTTTTTCACCGTAAACATACACTTTGCTGCCACCTGGAATTTTCACCGACACTATCTTTTTCCCACATGCGATTTTTGCATCATTGGCTCCAAGCCAATCCATACCAATGACCACATCAAAAGTCTTCACTCCAATCGGAAGAAGAGTTAACGAAAATTTCTGATCATCTATGCTGAGTTCGCAGCCACGGTACACATGTTTTATCCCCACCTTCTTACCACTTGCCAATTCTACCTCACATACCCGATCTAATGGTTCTAGCGGTGTATTGAATTTTAGACCAAACTCATAGGACACGAACGAACACGTAGCACCAGAGTCAAATAATACATAAGCAGGTATCTGGTTAATTAATAGAGTACCTGAGACCACGTCTTGTGTCTCCTTTGCTTCTTCTCGGGTGAGTTGGAAGGCGCGAGTCTTCACCTTTTGGGGCTCTGTCTTTTTCTGCGCAGTTGATACCATTGTTTCGCCACCCTTCTTCGGACAGTTAAAACTATAATGCCCCATTTCGTGACATGAGAAACACTCGACTTCGCTGAGTTTAGGATAAGTACATTCCCTCGCCTTGTGACCCATTCTTCCGCAGTTAAAACAAGCCGCACTTCCCATCTTACATTCGCCCGTATGCTCTTTCCCGCACTTATCACACATCTTTCGACTGCCCTGTTTGCTTGACATCACTACCGACTTTCCCTTCTTATTCCAGCTACTACTCCCGCCACTGAACTTACGTTTATCCCCAAAAACTTGCCTCTCCACTGTTCTTCGTTTCCCAATATCTTCAACATTTCTTGCTGCCTCAAATGCCGCATCCATTGTTACCGCCCGTTTTACTTCCAATTCATACTCCCAAGGTAGGCCTTTCACATAACGGTTGATTCGTGCCCGCTCCGTAGGGTAAAGGTTTCCCACGAACGGTAGCATATCACTGAACTTTTTAGTATATTCAGCAACAGTCAAACTACCCTTCTTTAAAGTAAGGAACTCATCTTCAAGTTTTTCTATGTCCCGAAGGGGACAATATTTATTCTTCAGGCGGGTGGTGAATTCGGTCCACGACCACTTGTAAATTACATCCTTTCCAACCAGTTCGTATAATGTGTTCCACCAGACCAATGCATCGTCTTTCAACATTCGCGAGGCATAATAAACTTTATCCTTCTCATGACACTTGCTGACTTCTAGCACTTGCTCTGTCTCCCGAATCCACCGCATCGTGACTTTAGGCTCGTAACTACCATAGTATTCCGTTGGCTTACATGTCAGAAAAGTTTTGAAAGAACATCTCTTCTTATCTTCTGTCCCCACACTATCCTCATCCGTAACCGAATCTCCATTAGTGGGTCTCCAAGAAGCATCATCTGCTGAAGGGTTAGGTTGTGGGTCACCCAGCCGTGCATTCAACATTTGTTGCATATCCTCCCTCATCTCTGTCTTTAGATTGCTAATAAGATTTTGAATAGCCTCCAAGGTCACGGGTGGAGGTGGCGGTATTGGATTTGGGTTAGGACCCATGTTAACCTCATCATCAACCGGGTTATCTCCGTGGGACGGGGTATGACATGCAGTCCGTCCTTCACTCAAAATATTCTGATCACCGCTCTCCATTTACTATATAAAACAAATAGAATTCGAGTTTTGTTACTTAACCCATATATATATATATATATTTATCAATATACGCGAAAGCAGTAGCATGTAATATTCCTATAGGACTCACGTTCCCAAATGTCTCTATACTAATTTCCACAACCAAATTCCTCAGGTTTCCTAGTGACTTCACCATTTCCAAAGCATATCCTGTGGTTACAATAATACGGGCCCAATATTACTTTAACCACCTATATACTTTGGCTCTGGTGTTATCACAAGATCCCCTGGTTCATTGGTTTCTGTGGATTTCATCATTATAAATTAGCAATTCTACCCCATTAATTAGTATCTAGTACTACTACTTTACTTACTATTAATCCACTAGTTTAAGCCTAGGATGGTTACCCAACCTAATTCGCTTAAACCATGGCTCTGATACCAAATTGTAACACCCCAAACTTTTCACACAATTTTTTTTTTTTTTTACAAACTTTGTTACAACATTTGAAAGCAAACCATGTATTTACATTGCAAACGGGGTATCACGAATTTGTTTCACAACCATGATTCAAACCTGTTTATTACACATTATTATACAACAGAAGCTACGGTCCCACCCGATTCTTTCAACGTCCTTCCTGTTTACCTGAGTACATAGCATTTTAAAAGAAAATACGTGAGACATAATGTCTCGTGAGTGATATGGGTTTAGACCCAAAAATATCTTTGTCAATAATTCCATTATTCATTAGACGTTCCAAATTCTTTTCCTGTGAGCGCACCCACAGGTATTTCTTATTTCTTATCAATGGTACATTCCTACGAGCGCACCCGTAGGTTTTATACGAGACGCACCCGTATAGCTACTTCCCTAATAGAATGAAACGAATTCATCTATCAAGATAAGACAACTACTTCGCGACGGGAGGTACCATCCCAGTAGTGTCTTATTGCCACCCCTACCGCAGTAGGCCGTGGTCCTATCCGGATACTAACGCAACTTATCATCATGAGTCAATCACAATATTAGTCACCGCATTTCTGGTTCCATTTCCTTCATATTAAAAATCATATTTTCATATTATACTTTTAAAAGTCATAAACCACTTTGACTCCCAAGATACTTTAAATAAAATTCATTTAGCTATGTACCCGAAAATCCACATAACACTCACCTCGAGTCAGTTAGTCTTTTGCACTTCCTTTCCCCTTCGCTCGGTTCACCGTATTTGAACCACCACCTATTATTTACAAGATATACATTTATTTTCAATTCATATATATATATATCAACTAATTTATAGCACAAGAGTGCCATACTATGTTACTATGGGTTATACTAAAGGTATAACTATTAATAAACTCGTTTTTACGATTTCTCCGAAATACGCGTATACTGCTACAGTACCCCCGAGGGGTCGTATTTCAGTTCCGACTCTTTTCCATGAAATCTTATCCAATATTAGACTTGTGTTTCAAATTTAGAGTTCATTGGACAAGTCTAGCTCAAATTCTAGAAATCATGGCCATGAATAGTGTTTTTAGCCTCTGCCGCTACAGTAACTTTTCCGCAAGGTCGAATTACGGATTTGACCATTCCCGACATGTTCTTATACCATGTTAAGGTTATGTCTAAAATTTCAGGTCAATCGGACATGTCTAGCTATGGTTTCTAGCGTTTGAGTTATTTGAAAGTTTTAACATTTTTGGTCCCTGCCCAGCCCCTGACTGAAGGCGCACTGCGCCTGGCTAGGGGCGCACTGCGCCTGGGCGCACCCCGCCCTGGTCCTGGGCGCACTGCGCCTGGCGCCTGGGCAGGCTCCTGATCAGTCGCGATTTGGCACTGTAGCAAGCAGTTTTGGGACTTTAAGCTCTTATTCCAGGTCTTAATCACCTGGGGTTTGTTCTAGGACTAAAACCCTTGACTAATAACACATTTTAAGCCATTAAAAACACCTTAATCACACCAATTCGTGATTTAGGGTTCTTGAGCAACTTTGCAAACTTTCAAAAATAGCAATCTACTTTCATGTTCTTGGGTTTAGTTCTTGATTAATAACTTATTGGAAGCATTAGACACTTAAATCATATGATTCCTAACTGTAATTTCAGTTTCCATTCAACCCAAATCAAGAACACACCCCAAAAACTAGGTTAAAACAAAGGAATTCTTACCTCTTCAACAATGGAATCACCAATTCCAACTCTTGATTCCTCTCTTGGACAACTCCTTTGATCTCTTCTCCTTCTTCTCGTGATGTTGCTGCACACTTCTAACTCTCTCCCGTGCTCTCTGGAGGCTTCTAAATTATGAGGGGATAATTCCTATAATTCATATATATATTTTATGTTTATAAACTAGTTACAATTTTGGTCCTTAACTTTCAAGCTTCTCTTCAAAAATGATCCAAGAGTCACAACTTCACCATTAACTTCCAACTTAACATTCTCTTTGACATTTTGGTCACTTTTATGTCAAATGACCAATTTGCCCTTTTTGGCCAAATTTCACTATTCACGCGGTAAAACTCCAAATTCCACATAAACTTTTATTTCTTATGTTATTATTTTACAAATACATATTATTTTACATATTAATCTCATAACGTGTCAAAAGACCGTTTTACCCTTTTACAACTTTTCGCCCTTTTTACCCGATTATTTACGTTTTATTACACATTTTACTACGAATTTTTCATGGGTTCTTACACAGTGATCGTACATTAACTAATTTGGATGAGCCAGCTAACTATCGTGAAGCAGTGGCAGGCCCCGAGTCTGCAAAATGGAAAGAGGCAATGGACAGCGAGATAAAGTCCATGTATAGCAATCAAGTTTGGAACTTGGTTGACAATGTACCGGGTCGAAAGACAGTCGGATGCAAGTGGATCTTCAAAAAGAAGACCGACATGGATGGAAAAGTGCATACTTATAAAGCTCGGCTGGTTGCGAAGGGATTCATTCAAACCCCGGGGGTTGACTATGATGAAACCTTCTCACCAGTAGCCAAGATTAAGTCAATCAGGATAATGCTTGCCATAGCTGCATTTCATGATTATGAAATCTGACAGATGGATGTCAAAACCGCTATCCTTAACAGGAAACTGACTGAGGATGTTTACATGAGTCAGCCAGATGGTTTTGTAGACACAAAGCACCCTGATATAGTATGTAAGCTTGAAAGATCAATCAACGGGTTGAAGCAAGCATCTCGCAGCTGGAATCTTTGCTTCCATGAGAAAGTCAAAGAGTTTGGTTTCTCTAGGAGTGAAGATGAGTCCTGTGTATATGTCAAGGCTAGTGGGAGTATAGTCACTTTCCTGGTACTGTATGTTGATGACATACTGCTCATGGGAAACGACATTCCGACCTTGCAAAGTGTTAAGGCTTGGCTCGGGAAGTGTTTCGCCATGAAAGACCTAGGGGAAACTGCTTATATTCTCGGGATAAGAATACTTAGAGATAGAAATAGAAAATTGATAGGTCTAAGCCAGTGTACATATTTGGAAAATGTGTTAAAGAGATTTAACATGGAAAATTCCAAAAAGGGAGAGTTACCAATCCAAAGTAATATTAAATTGAGTAAGACTCAAAGTCCGAGTACCGATGAGGAAATAGCTGAAATGAGTCGGGTGCGTTATGCTTCGGCAGTAGGGTCGATCATGTATGTTATGACATGTACTCGCCCCGACGCATCCTTTGCACTAAACATGGTTAGTCGGTTCCAGGGTAATCCTGGAAGAGCACATTGGATTGCAGTCAAGAACATACTCAAGTATCTACGAAGGACAAAGAATATGGTATTAGTCCTTGGTGGCAGATAGGGGCAGTGGACGGTCCCAGTCGGGCTGGGTATTTCTTTTGAACGGTGGAGCGGTCACTTGGAAAAGTTCCAAGCAGGAAACGGTGGCTGATTCAACGTGCGAATCAAAGTACATCGCAGCGAGTGAAGCGTCTAAGGAGGCGGCTTGGCTAAAGAATTTCATCGGGGACCTTGGAGTTGTCCCGAGCATTCAGGAGCCGGTGGAACTTTTCTACGATAATGAAGGAGCGGTCACCTTGACAAAGGAACCGCAAGACCATGGAAAGTCCAGGCATATCGAAAGAAAGTACCACTACATTCGACATCAAGTAGAAGAAGGGCACTTACTGGTTTAGCGAGTATCATCCGAGGACAATCGTGCAGATCCTTTGACTAAGGCTCTAAATAGGATCAAGCACAATCAGCATGCCAGGAGCATTGGACTGAAGGATGATATTAGTTTTAGTAATTAGATAGGTTAGAAACTTGTAACAGTATAAATGTAATTGACTCGGTGATTTTATAATAGAGATTTATAAATAAGTATTGTTACTACCTTTGTCAATTGTTTATTTTTGTGTTTCTATATTTGCATGTTTAACTTCCTTAATAATTAGATTATTTAAAACTCCACAGTCGATCATACTGTTAGGAAGTAAGTATGAACAAAGACTGTCATGAATCGGTTGCAGACTGTCTAATGAGTTAGACATTGTAGTAAGACTGCTGCAACGTTCATGAGTACTTAGAAAATAGAGATTTGAGTATTGGATAAACCCGTGCTTAACAGATTGCTTCATGGATTATATCACGAGCAATGTTAAGACGATAATATCCGATGATTCTTAAGTGGAGAGATATGATCTGTTACTTGCGATACAAGTGCTTATTGACAATGCAAAAACGCGCCAGTAACTCGGTGTTATAAAACGCATTGTTGTATGTATTTGGACCCGTAAAAGATATGGACATATAAGTCGAAACTTATCCGTCCCCTGACCCGATGGAAAACAGATATCTGTAGGCCTCTCGATGATTTAGAAGTTGACTGAAAGTGTTGGCCAACCTGGACTAAATTGATGTGTTGAATTAGTAGTCTCTAAAGTCATATGCAAATCAGAAATCGAGAAACAGAGTGTCAGACCAAGATTGATGTTAGTCCATATCTTGAGTCTGAAAATATCCTGTTGGACGGAGGATCATCAGATCACTTATCTTTGGACAGAACTGATTGGGTCAGAGTTCAGACAATTAAAGTCATAGACTTATCCAAGTGGGATATTGTTGGATTATGTGTCTAAGCCATGACTTGTAATTGTAATTATCTTATGAATAAAAGCAAAAGTCCATTTGGGTTGCCCTCACAGCTGGGGAATTGATGTACAGTTCAGTAGAGAGAAAGATTGATTTATTAAGGGTTTAATAAATCAATAGAATATATATAGATGGATTATTAATATATTTAAGTGTTAATATATTAATTAGAAACTATATTAATTAATTGAGATTTAATCCAGAATTAATTGGATTTAATTTAGTGATTAAATTAATTAATTAAACTGCAGGGGCTGACTTGTAATTATTCAATAGTTGAATAACTGACAAGAGATAAGCCAGGGGCTAAAAGTGGCGCCACCCTGGAGTCCTCTCTAGGGTTTGGCAAAAACCCTTCTAGGGTTTTAGAAGCCTGGTCCAAGTGACTTGCAGGCTTGCCCACTTGGGAGGCTCCTTAGGGTTTCAGGTGTAGCCTGTGGAGGCTATATAAGGAACCCCCTGGCACCCTAAATCTCACGCCATCTTCATCTCTCCTCTACTCTGCTGGATTGTCTTCTCCTTGCTTGGGTGTGACTTGCATTTGAAGCAGGATCTCTTTGCTGCTTGCTTGAAGGATCATAAGATCAAAGGTTGGTTTTTTCCTAATTCATCTTTAGAATTGAATTGTATCCTTTAGGTTTTTAGTTCTAATCTTCATAGAAGAAAACATAGATCATATTAGGGTTGCATGTGAACAATAGGAATTTTTGTGTTCATTGTTTGCATAGAAACCCTTCACCTGTATCGTGTGTCCTTCTCATATTGTTGGTGCTTCAACTCCATCATTTCGAGCAAATCTAAAAGCTGCATCATGTCCATTGTTGCCAATGGATGTCTTTTTGCTTCCCACAAAATTTCTTCTTCATCACCTCCATTTCCTTGAACCTGATTCTCACCTTTATCCTTTTCCTTTGGTGCCATAAGCGGTCTGTTGTTCAAATACTTGTCGTCATACCCCGGTGGCAACGATATCGGGCACCCAAACATGTTCAACCTACGTTTCCTTTTTCCGAAAGAGATGTCCATGTCTCCAGTCTTACAGTCCATTACAGCCCCAGCTGTGGCTAAAAATAGACGTACCAAAATTAACGCACGCGCATCTTTTAAACTCTCATACTCCATCACCAGAAAATCTACAGGGTAGAAGAAGTCACCAACCTTGACTATCACGTTCGTTAGCTTACCTCGAGAAACCTTTGTTGATTGATCCGCCAACTGTAACACCGTTTTTGCGGGTTCCATTTCCTCATTTTTATACTTGTCATAAAGGTATCTTGGCAGCACATTGACACTTGCTCCTAGATCCAGCAAGGTATTCCTAATGATAACATCACCCACCGTGAAAGTGATCAACAGTGAACCAGGGTCCCTTTTTTTCTTAGGCAATGTCCCCAATAGAGCCTCGCTTGCTTTGACGGTCAATCTTTCCATTTCCGGTGTTGGCGCCTTATTTTTCTTACACATCTCCTGAAGAATTTTTGTATCCTCTGGCGCATTCTTCAATTCGTCCCATAGAGGCTGATTGATTGATGGCCCACTTGGCATGCTAGGCACCTCCTGCTTCTTTTTCACCCTCTTATCCTTCTTCTGCTGCTTAACACCAGCTACAACTGGTTGCTCATACTTCTGGACTTCCTTGTCCTTCTTAAGTTGGTCACCTTCCTCACTCTTTTCCTTACTCTCTTCAACCTTACTTTCACCTTCCTTTTCTGCCAAATCTTCCTCCATGACCTTTCTCCATTTAGTCTCAACAGCATTCGCATGCTCTTTTCCTGCCCTTTGTGTATGGTTTGGGTTCATTTTTGTACTGCTTGGTAATTTGCCACTGTCTCTTTTCCTTTGATCCTCAGCCATCTGAGCTATTTGTCTTTCCATATTGACAATAGCTTTGGCATTTGCTTGGGTTTGTTGTTGACTAGCATTCACAAGCTCGTATATTTTGGCAAGCATGCTTTCTTGGCTTTCCGGAGCATTGTTATTAGCATTGGTCGGCCTCTATTACTGTTGTTACTCCCACTAGGACCACTGTTATTCCCAGGATGAAATTGTCTAGGTTGATTGGAGGACTGTCCTTGGTAGTTGTTTTGCCTGTTGTTGTTGTTATAGGACTGGTTGTTGAAATTTATAGTTCCTTGGTTGTAAGGCCTGTAAGGTCGTCCATTATTATACTGTCCTTGACCTTGACCATGAACTTGATTAACTTCCTGCGTCCTTTGTCCTTGTTGATTGCCCTGTTGCTGATTATGTGGTCCATTTTGCAAGGTAAACATCAACCTATCAAATTTCCTATTTAACTCACCAATCTCCTTCTTTACTTCCTTCTTCCAGTCAGCATCTGCACCTACTGCTGCGGCTGTACTCACAGGCTTCCTGGCATAGAAATTTGCTTTCAATCCATTGCTGAGTTGTTCCAAGAATCGCCAGACGTCACCCGGCTCCTGCATCATTATTGTACCACTGGATGATGCATTAATCATGGCCTGGTTTGTTAGGTCTACCCCGTCGAAAAATATCTTCACCAGCTGCCACCGTGGCACATCATGATGTGGGCAAGATCTCAAAAGCTCATTTAATCTATCAAAAGCATCATGGAATGCTTCGCCTGGTTTCTGTTGGAAGTCTTGAATGGCTCGCCTGATCTACGTTGTTTTGCTAGCTGGATAGAATTCTTGCAGAAACTTGGCTTTCAGTTGCTCCCAAGTAGTAATACTATTAGGTTGGAGTGAAGTAAACCAATATTTGGTTTTGTCCTTTAAAGTAAAGGGAAACAATCTTAACCTAAAAGTATTCTTATTTGTATTTCTAGGAGTGTTCGCATTGGCTATTGCTAGAAATTCTTAAAGGTGATTATAAGGATCATCTTGTTTGTAGCCCCTAAATTCAGGTAATATGCCTAGAAGTTGCGGCCTAATTTCTACTTGATTTTCAACATTCTCAGGGAAATATATGGGCGACGCATCATCATACTCCTTGGGCTAGAAGTGTGATGCAACCGATTGCCCTCTCGGTTGGGCAAAATATAGAGGTGGAACAAAGTTATCGTTATGATGCTCGTTGTTGTAGTGCTGCTGCCCTTGTTGTTGCTGTGGTTTTTGAAATCTCCTCGGAGGTCCGCGACCTCATTTCCATTGTTGTTGTGGCTGGACTGGATGATAGGGCATCCATCCCTCATCTTCCTCGTCATATCCTGGGTCTGCTTCTTGGTACTGGTATTGTGGCTGCTGAGGTTGTATTTGAGGTGGTTGGGTTTGGGTTTGTGGTGGTATAGGTTGAATAACGGGTTGTGGTTTAAAAATGGGTTGCTGGTATTGTGATGGTAATGGTTGTGAAAGTTGTGGTTATGAAACTGGTATCTGCTGTCGCGGTAATGGGTTGCCATCTCGGGTCGGCGCTCCCCAAGCCATCACAGCAGACACGGGATTTCCTAGCGGGTTGGTAATAGGTTGGCTTAAAGGTTGGACTACAGGCTGAGTGCATGATGGTACTAGTACAGGGGTGAAACCGCACCACCACTAGCACTTGTGCTTCCCACATGAAATTCAGAAACTGGGGGTATAATTGGTGCTCCCCCCGATACCTCGCCCAAGGGCTCATTGGTAACATCCTCTATAACTACACTACTAGGACTCATATTAACAAAACACCTACGCACACGGTTATTGCGTGCGGTTCGCTCAATTTCAAAGTCAAAAAGCAAGGGTGATGTATGCCCACCCCGACGGGTACGCATGCACTAGTGCAAAACGCCCGCCAAAACCAAAATGAAATTATAACTAAACTCAATTACCAAAACTAAATCCAAAAATCAGAAAAACAACTCCCTACAGATCGTCTTATCCTAAGCTCACAATTCCCCGGCAGCGGCGCCAAAATTTGACAACGCAAGAGTCGTTATGCCGTCAAAAATAAGAAAATAAACCTCACACACACTAGTATAGCGGTAGCAAGGGTCGATCCACAGGAGTTTAGTGGTCAAGATAAGACGATAGCTTACGAACTGTAGTGTCACGCTACAGCCAGAAGGACTAACTCTACTTTTCCAAAAACACACTAAAAACACAATTTCAAAGCAAAGTCCAAAATCCAATTCAAACATAAACTAAGCTAAACCAAACCAAGTTCTAATCTAGGATCACTTACTGAAATCAGAAACAAAGCTCAGAATCCAGAAGCAAAAAAACAAACCAATTGCATTCAAAACACATCCAAACACAATAAATACTAAAAAGTGCAATAAAACTATAAACCGAATGATTACTTGAACTATAAACCAAAACAGAAGATCCAATGTACTGAAAATCAAAAATAAATAACCCTAGACTAAAGCTACTGGTCTGAACAATCCAGAAACACTAGGCTAGAAGCTAATTCAAACTAAAGAACATTAAACTAAAAGTAAAAACATAAGAATACCAAGAATGGTTGCTGAAATTCCGAAACTTGAGTCAAAGAAGCCTTAAGTCCACCTTAGGGTTCGTTCCTTGCCTGCTGATTTCGACCTAATGACTTCTATTTATACTTTTGAAAATTAAGAATCTGCGGCGTGCAAAGCCTCAAGCCGCGTCGCGCGTGTTGCCTTATCCTTGTTTTTTCGCTATTTGAATTTCTCTTCACAGCCTCATCATTGACGTAGCGCGACGCGCATGTATCCTTTCCCGTGGCGCGCATATGAATTCGACTGATTTGGCCTTATCCTCAAAACTTCTTCCATTTGTCCGCATTTGGCCCCTATTTATAACACTTTCTTGCATACAAGCACTAGCACAAAAAGTGAGAAATACCAATACATATATGATATAAATTCACCAAGAATAGGGCCTAACAACGACTAAAATACTTTATATTACTAGGCGTTGTCAGACGCGCAAGAGTGAAATCTGCGACGCGTCCTTATCTGTAACCTCAATATTCGCTTTTTGAAATCAAAATTGTGATCCGATCTTTGACTTTTCGCGGCGCGCATGTCTTCTGAACCGCGACGCGCGTATATTTTCTCCTGAAAGTGGACTTCATTCCAAACTTGACCGTTTTGCACGTATTTAACCCCTGTATTTCACTAAATTCGTACATAAGCACTAGAAACAAAAACGTGAGTAATATAACATTTTATGATATATATTTCACTCAGAATAGGGCTCAACGACGACTAAGATACTCGATATTACTAGGCGTCGTCAGTGAGTTCGGACACTCTTGCTTCGGCTGACTGAAGCTCCTTCAAAAAATGGGATTTGTATTGAGTATTGAAGGAGTGAGTTTCGGTGCGAAGATCGTCTATAGACTTTTTGAGTTAGGCACTCGAAGACTCAAATTTTGCAACAACCTCATCTATTTTCATGTTGGACTCCATTGAAGTGATTGACACTTGGCCTTAATTCTACGGACTATAGAGGCCATCTGAGCTTTGTAGAGGGACTGTGTTTTATCCAGAATCCTCTTCTCTGACTCAGAAATTAGTGTTTTTACATTCAACTCAGTTATAGTGTGGGAGTTATCAGTATGATTGACAACATCTTGAAGAGTGATCATTTCTTCAGTGGTACTCTCTAGATTGTAACCGATTTGACATTGTAGCAGGATGTTCAACTTATTATTGAGCGTCCTGTACTGTTTGATCAACACGAAGTCATCATCATTTAACTGAGTGTCATCCACATCATCTATGCGAATCAGATCGATGTGGAAGACACTGATAAGGCCTAGTAATGTTAAGCATTATAGTCGTTATTGACCCGTGTTTTAGTTTAATTACACTTCTAATATGACTGGTATTACTCACTTTTGTGTCGAGGGCTTGTTTTGTGTTTTAGTGTTAGTATAGGGTCAATTGTGTAAAGGTTGGCAAAGTTGGAGACAAAGCTGGAATCAAGTCAAAGTGACACGTGTGGCGCGTACGAAGGAAGACCGCGATGCGGCCAAGTGTCTAACCCGGATGAAGATTCAAATTTCAAAGTGCGAACAACGGGGGATAAGGTTGACCCACGCCGCGTAAAAGACCTTACTGCGACGCGTAGAGGCCAAATCCGCAACTACAAATAGAGGCTCCCACTTCGGTTTTCAAGAGCGAAGATTGATCATTTGAGTGGAACTCAGGCTTCTTTGACTCAGATTTCGTAGTTTTTCTGTTTATAATCATTAGTTGGATAGTTTTAGTTTTGTTTCGATTTATCATATTTGTTTTACTCTTGTGAGATCGTGGGTTCTGATCTATAGAACATCGACGACCGCAGAGGTTGGATTTGATACCTGAATTCGGAAGCATTCGGCTGATCGAGTGTGATTTGAATACAAGTTTCGTTTATTTATGTTTGATCGTAATTTCGCATTTTCGGTTTATCGTTCTTATTTCGTTGGCTATTTTTTTTTGGATCGTATGGACCTGAATTCCTAGTTTGATCTCGAGATCAGATTAGTTTGGATTATTTGGTTGTGATCTATCGCTTTGGCAAAGATCGATAGTTGTAGTTTCGGTTTTTCGTGTTTTTTTGGGTTCGAGTGTATAAATAGAAACCGTCTATAGAATGATACTATAGATCGGTCATATTTCGACACAAAGTGCCAACCACGAACTCCTTGGTTCGACCATTGCTTACCGCTAGCTAGTGGACTAATAAGGTTAAATTTAGTATTTTTTACCGCATCAAGGATTTCGACGTGTCAAATTTTGGCGCCATTGCTGTGGAGTTATGCGCTTGATACATTGTGCCGGTCAATCCGTTTTCTTTTAGTTTAATTAGTCTGATTATTTTTTACGTTCGTTTGCATTTTTTGCATGCGTACGCGTCGAGGTGAACAAACGTCACCGCTTTTGTTTGATTCTGAAATTGAAAGGACTGCTCGTAAGAACCGCATTTGTCGATGATTGTTCAACATGCGTTCTAACGATATCTTGATTGAGGATGTTGCCAATAAGCATCATAGTGAGGTAACAGGGTGACAGCCGAGTGTGCCCCCGGTTCCGATAAATAACAATGGAGGTTCCGCAAGCACTAGTGTTAGCAACATAGTTTCAGGACCTGTGCCCATTCCACCATTAGTTCAGCTTGTAGTTCAACGAATACCTAACCTTCGTGGAACCCCTGCACGGGGGGTACCTAATCGTGATGGTGCTTCACGCCAACGCCAACAACCGCAGATTCCACCACCACAATTCCAACAACCACAACCCTAACAAATACCACAACAACCCGTACAACAACACAATCAGCTGGGAGACCTGGAGTTTGAAGATGGAAATGATGGTTGGATGCCCAACCAAAATTACAACCAGTGGAATCAAGGTCGAGGACCTCCACAACAGCAGCAGCGGAACAATCAATGGAGAGGGCAACGGTACTATAACAACGAACTTTACAATGATGGTAACTTCGTTCCCCCTCTTTACTAAGCCACAACCGATTGGGCAGTCGGTTGCATCGCACTTCCAACCTCAGGAGTACGATGATGAGTCGCCTATATTTTCCCTGAATTAGTAGATTCTTCACAGTAGAAATTAGACCACAACTTTTAGGAGTTTATCATGAATGTAGAGGTTATAAGAAAGATGATCATTATAACCATTTGTATGAGTTCTTAGCGATAGCTAATGCTAACATACCTAAAAATGCTAATAGAGACTTCTTTAGACTTGGGTTGTTTCCATTCACACTTAAAGATAAAGCTAAGTACTGGTTCACGTCGTTGTCGACTAATAGCATCACCACCTAGGAGCAGCTGAAGACAAGGTTCTTGTAGGAGTTCAACCCTGCAAGCAAAACATCTGAGGTGTGAAGGCCCATACAAGACGTTCAACAAAAGCTATGTGAGGCATTCCTCGATGCTTTCAAGAGACTCAAGGAGATATTGCGCTCATGTCCACACCACGAGTTTCCACGATGGCAGCTGGTAAAATCTTCTATGATGGTGTCGACAACATAAGTCAAGCGATGATCAATGCATCATCTCGAGGGACGATCATGATACAAGATAGTGAGACGGCATGGAGATTCTTGGAGCAACTCAGTAATGGATCCAAGACTAATTATTCTGCAAGAAAAACGAACATTCACGTTGGCTGCAGCAGTAGAGATCGATAGCGACTGGAAGAAGGAGGTGAAAAATGAGATCGGTGCCTTAGTAGGAAGTTTGATAGATTATTGGCCTCTGTGCATCAAGGACCACCAAACCAACAGCAGCACAGCTAGTAGGGACGAAGGCCACAGGAGGTCAACCAAGTGTATGGTCAAGGGCAATACCACAACAACAACAACAACGGACGACCATACATGCCGAATAACTAGGGAGGGAAAAATTACAACGGTAATTACAATAATAACAATTATCAATACAACAACCGTCAAGGTAATTACCATGGGCCAATATGTAACACCCCGTTTCGCGATAGGTTGTTTTGGCGAATTAATTAATTTTTTAGCGGATAATAATAATAATAATAATAATAATAATAATAATAATTTACGCACTGTCAATGCACAACTGACTTGTAAATTACAACTCATATGTCTCGGTTTCAAGATCATGATCATAAGATATTATCGTCTCAGAATTACTCGTGACATAATCCATGAAGTAATTCTTTGAGCGTGGGTTTATCCAATACTCAAATCTCTATTTTTAAGTACTCATGAATGTTGCAGCAATTCTATTGTTATGTCTAACTCCTTAGATAGTATACAATCCAATTCATGACAGTCTTGATTCACTACTTACTTCCTAAAATACAAGAGACCGTGGATATTTGAATAATCACATTATTCGGGAAGTAAAACATGCAAAATTGAAACACAATAATAAAAAATTGACAAATAGCAGTAAACAATACTTATCAATGATTCTCTATTATTAAAATCACCAAAAGTCAATTACATTTATATTGTTACAAGTTTCAGACAGCTATCCAACTACTAAAACTAATATCATCTCTCAATCATATGCTCCTAGCATGTTAATTATGCTTGATCCTACTCAGAGCCTTTGTCAAAGGATCTGCAGGATTCTCCTCAGATGATACCCTCTTCACAATGAGGTGACCTTATTCTACCCTATGCATGATGTAATTGTACTTTCTGTCGATGTGTCTGGAGTTTCCATGATCTTTCGGTTCCTTTGTCAAAGCAACCGCTCCTTCGTTATCGCAGAAAATTTTCATAGGCTCCTGAATGGTCGGGACAACTCCGAGATCACCAATGAAGTTCTTCAGCCAAGCCACTTCTTTTGACGCTTCACTTGCAGCTATGTACTCTGATTCACACGTTGAATCAGCCACTGTCTCTTGTTTGGAACTCTTCCAAGTAATCGCTCCACCATTTAAAAGAAATACCCAGCCCGACTGAGACCGACCTCTGTCTCTATCTGTCTGGAAGCTAGCGTCTGTATACCCACTAACTCTCAACGTATCACTGCCACCAATGACTAAAACCATGTCCTTCATCATCCGCAAATACTTGAGAATATTCTTAACGATATCCAATGAGCTCTGCCATGATTTCCCTAATAGCGACTGACCATGCTCAGAGCAAAGGACACGTAATTGCGAGTACATGTCATAGCGTACATGATCGACCCCAGAGCCGAAGCGTAAGGTACACGACTCATGTCAGCTATCTCTTCATCTGTACTCTGACTTTGAGTCTTACTTAAGTTTGCATTGCTCTGGATAGGCAGCTCTCATTTCTTGAAATTTTCCATACTAAACATCTTTAGTACCTTATCCAAGTATGTGCTTTGACTAAGTCCTCTTAGTCTCTTCTTTCTATCTCTCGATATCCTTATCCCGAGAATATAGGCTGCTTCTCCGAGGCCTTTCATGGCGAAACACTTCCCAAGCCAAGATTTAACTTCTTGCAATGTTGGAATGTCGTTTCTCATGAGCAATATATCATCGAGATACAGCACCAGAAAAGTAACTATAGTCCCACTAGCCTTGATATACACGCAGGACTCATCTTTGCTCCTAGAGAAACCAAACTCTTTGACTTTCTCATGAAAGTAGAGATTCCAGCTGCGAAAAGCTTGTTTCAATCCGTAGATTGATTTCTCAAGCTTACGCACTCTATTAGGATACTTTGCATCTACAAAACCCTCTGGCTGATTCATGTAAACATCCTCAGCCAACTTCCCTTTAAAGAAAGCGGTTTTGACATCCATCTGCCAAATTTCATAATCATGAAATGCAGTTATGACGAGCATTATCCTAATAGACTTAATCTTAGCCACTGGTGAGAAGGTATCATCATAGTCAACCCCCGCGGTTTGTGTAAAGTCTTTCACAACCAGCCAAGCCTTGAAAGTGTGTACCTTTCCATCCATGTCGGTCTTCTTCTTGAAGATCCATTTGCACCCAACTGTCTTTCGACTTGGTACATTATCAACCAAATTCCAAACTTGGTTGTCATACATGGACTTGATCTCGCTGTCCATTGCGTCTTTCCATTTAGCAGCTTCAGGGCCTGCCATTGCTTCCTTGTAGTTAGCTGGCTTATCCAAATTTATCAGTGTCCTATCACTGACAAACGTGTCACCATACATAGTTATATGGAAACCATAAAACTCGGGCGGCATGCTAACTCTACCGGAGCATCTAGGAGGTAACGGATTGTTTATCGGCTTAACAGGAACTTCTTCCACTTGTTGAGTGCTAGTATCTTCTAAAGTTCATTCGTTGGTTGACTCCTGAATTTCTTCAAGGTCAATTGTACTCCCAATGTCCTCTTTGAATATGAGCTCTCTCTCTCTCTCTCTCTCTCGAAAGACTCATCGTCGTGCTACAAAGACCACGTCCTCGCTCGGTCTGTAGAACAAGTATCTAAAAGACTATTTCGGGTAACCAATGAAAATACACATCTCACTTCTAGATGCTAGCTTGTCGTGAGTCTCTCGTGTTACGAAAGCTTCACAACCCCATACTTTTATATGTGCTAACGAGGGAACTTTCCCTGTCCACATTTCGTGAGGTGTTTTGGCAACATTTTTAGTAGGGACAAGATTGAGGATGTGGGCGGCAGTCTCTAAGGCATACCCCCAGAAGTGGATAGGAAGAGAAGCTCAACTCATCATGGAACGGACCATGTCTAACAATGTATGGTTACACCTCTCAGCCACACCATTTAATTGTGGTGTCTTAGGAGGAGTTAACTGTGAAACAATTACACATTCCTTAAGATAGTTTAGGAACTCGATACTAAGATACTCACCGCCTCTATCGGATCTAAGCATCATTATCTTCCTGCCTAATTGATTCTCAACTTCAATTTTGAACTCGTTGCACTTTTCTAAGGTTTCTGACTTATACTTGATCAAGTAGATATATCTATATCTGCTATAATCATCCGTAAAAGTCACATAGAAGCGATTGGCATCCATTGTGGTTGATCTGAAGGGTCCACACACATCTGTGTATGATATCCAACAGACCTTCAGCTCTTTCACAAGTCCCTATGAAAGGTGATTTTGTCATCTTTCCCAAAAGACAATATTCGCACACATAATCCGACTTGAGGTCGAATGATTCCAAAACTCCATCATTTTGGAGTTGGGAGATGCGTTTCTTGTTAATGTGTCCAAGACGACAATGCCACAAGCATGCCTTTTCTATACCATTAGAAGAATCAATTTGTAATACACTATATCCTAAATTGTCTACACAAGTTAGAGTTTCATACACACAATCACAAGGTAAGGCTTCAAATATAAAAACATCATTTTTATATACGGAAATAGAACCATTCAAATTATTAAAAGAATATCTAAAACCTTGTTTGAACAATGCATGATAGGAAATATTATTTCGAGCCATTTCTGGCAAGTAACAACAATTTATTAAATCTAAAATAACTTCACTATTGAGTATTAGACTATAAACTCCGATCTTGGTGACAGGTGACGATCGCCTATTTCCCATGATCAGGTTTATCCTTTTGTGCTCCACCTCCTTACTTTCTTTTAGTCCCTGCAAATCAGAACAAATGTGAAAACCACATCCTGTATCAAGAACCCAATAACAAGAAGATGATGAGTTTTTAGAGATAGTGTATATACCTGCTGACGATGGCTTCACTTTGCCATCCTTGATGTCATGTAGGTACTTGGGGCAGCTTCGTTTCCAGTGGCCCTTCTCGTTGCAATAAAAGCAGTCAGCCTCTTTGGGATTCGAGACATGAGGAGTGTCAGAACTGGGCTTGGCTCTTAGGCCATTACTGGATGACCCGACTTGAGCCTTGCCCTTCCAATTCTGCTTGGAATGACCTTTCCTCTTTTTCCCTCTTCCCTGACCAATAGCCATGACAGGAGCGTTGGCGAAGGGTACACCTTTACCCTTCAATATGTCCTCAGCAGTCTGCAGCATATTATGCAGTTCAGCCAAAGTGGTCTGAGTCTTGTTCAAATGATAGGCCAAGACGAATTGATCATAACAACTCGACAATGAGTTAAGGACCATATCAATGGCTAGCTCCTCGTCGATCTGTATGTTAAGCTTCTGAAGCCTTTTCACGTATCTCTGCATTCTTTGCACGTGGGTGCAAACGGACTCTCCATCCTTCAGTTTACAAGCCATGAGGGCTCGGACTACCTCATATTTTTTTCTGACGAGCTCGCTTACGGAACTTTTCCGCAAGGTCCTTGTTCATCTCATATGGCCAGTAGTCTTCGTAAAACATTTTCAATTCCGGGACCATTTTAGCAACCATGATGCATGCCACTTTGGTCGCATCATCGTAATGTTTCTTGTACGAGGCATATTCCTCAGGAGTAGATGTATCGGGATCAACTTCAATGAGCTCCTTTTCAAGGACATACTCTCTGTCCTCAAACCTCATAGCTATCTTGATATTATGCATCCAATCGTTGTAGTTGGTGCCATCCAATGTCACCTTAAAGCACAACGAGAGGATCGAAGAGAAGTTGTTGGAGTGGGGTGCGGGTTGGGGAGTAGAAGCATCAGCAGAGGAAGACACCTATAAAAGAAATGTAGTTTTAATTAGATATAAATATTCCTTAATATATTAACCCAAAATAATTAATAAGGCTAGGACCCAACTATATAATTCACAACTTAGAAGAGGGATGTCGTAATCTAATTGTAAATTTTATAAAGGTAGGCGAATGACGATTCACCAATTCCACCGACGAAGATAATCATATTAAGTGAAATTCCTAGATCTTTGAGATTTATTGAACTGTTCAATAGCAGGTTTAATCTCGGACTATGCTCTTCCATTTGTGACTGTGATACCGAGGATCACAAACAAGATGTGAATAACCATGCAAATTAGTTTGGTAACCTCAATGTTTATCATCTCGATTGATGTACTGGTAAACCACACGCATTCCATCAACAATGATAAATTATGATATACCCATTACAACTCTTTACTAGTCCCTATTAGTGTGTCGGTAAACCACACACGCTCCATTAACGACTAATAAAGTGTAATAGGCAATTTCATGGGTTAGCATAACTTTCACATTTTTCCTAAAGTAACTAGATTTGGGATTTTATAAAAAATGGTTTTAGTACTTTGATTAATAGCATTATACTTTTAATGAGGTTAAGTAGCCATATCAAACTCATTCTGCTAACGACCCTCCACTAATCAAGGAAGCGGTGGGTGAGAGTGGACACCCATTCAACCCCATTTTACAGGCAGTTTCCTTATACCCCTTATAGATTAGTTTCGTGAATGAGGCATACTAGCGATTTAACTGACCAATTCTTATACATATAAATATTAACCTTTAATTATAATATATATAAGATGTATTTTAAACCTTTTAAAATAATTGTGGCTTATCTATTTAAATTTCGAAATTAATCTTTTAATTTAAATTTAAATTTAAACATTAATTGATTTAATATGTATCTTTTAATTACAATTAATTAAATAAATTAAATCAGATAGGGATCAATAAATTAATCAAATTAATTTAATCCTATCCTTTAACCCACTAAAATCGAAAAACACATAAGGGTTTAAGGTTATCCATTTATTAATTAATCACAATTACGAAAAATAGAAAACCTTTAAAACCCTACCATATATTTCGCAAATAAGGTAGGGAGGGGATAGGGTTTCGAAAACCCCATCCCAAGAAATCGAAAATATCCTTTTTAGGGTTTAGTTTCTATAAATCCTAAAATCAAGGTATAACAGTTAAAGCAATTCAAACAGAAAACAACCAAATAGCTCTGATACAACTGATATGTTTTATACAAATCAACTAAACTTAACGCTTAAGTTCACATGCAACCTAATTGGATCTATGTTTTCACTATTTGAACCTAAAACTAATACCTAGGGATATTTCGAAAATAGCTAAAGAGATTAAAAGAAAATACTAACATTTAGTTGATCTTTTGGAAACTAGCACCACAAGTGTCGTGTCTTAAATGGTTCACACCAAAAAAGCAATTCGAAAACGAGAGAGATTCCAGAGAGTCAGGGTAAAAAGGCGCAGGAATAAGGGTGGCCAGGAACCCATATTTATAGGTTCCAAAGGTTTATTAGATAAGCCTTATGTATAAACCTATTTGAATTCAAATGAGATAAACATTTTATCATTTAATTCAAACTCTATTTATCCCATATATTAATTTCGAAATCAAGGATAATTCCATCCTTAATTTCGCCAACTTCCAGCCTGCCTGAACTATCACTACTCAACTATTGAATAATTACAATTCAGCCTATGCACATTTAATTAATTCAATTAATCACCAAATTAATTTCAATTAATTTCTGATTAATTATTAATTAAATAATACTATTTCTAATTTATATATTATCAACATAAAATATTAATAAATTATTTATCTTTATTTATATTGATTTATTAATCACATAATAAATCAATCTCTCCGTCTAAAGGTTATTCTATTAAATTGGCAGCTATGAGAGCAACCCAAAAAGACTTTATTAGTATCAACTAAATATATACTAATTATAGTCATGTCTTAAACATCTAATCCAACAATATATATATATATATATATATATATATATATATATATATATATATATATATATATATATATATATATATATATATATATATATAGTTTTACATTGATTTCTGAGATTTTATTAATGCATGTTTATGGATTTTCATGTAGATTACTGGTATAAAATTTGTTAATAACCATAATAACTTTGTGACATTATGATGGAAATCTAACCGGATAAGACCACAATCTAGTGATTAATGTGATTATGGTTTGAGTTTACATTCAGTTTTTTTGATTTATACAATTTATAAAAACTACTTAAGCAAAAGTTGAAGCAAATTGACAACTCGATTAAAGATACAAAAGCTGTAATATTATATATAAAAGAAACACGGAGCCAAGAGTAAAAAATGTTTATTTTAGCAAGAACACAAAGATACACGTACTTAACGGTTTAACTTTTTCAACATGCTGATTCCTGCAGAAAACACAGTCTTGAGTGCAAAAGCATAGTAAAGTCAAAAAGCAAAAGCATGCTTCAAAAACCTAATTCAACATACGGAATCTCTAAAAAGGCGAAAGAAATTAAAAAAATGACAACATGCTGCAGGAAAAAAAAACCAAAGTAGAGGATACGCTAAATGTCCAAATGATACCTGAATGAGAAGAAAGCCCAGAAGACCTTTTTGAAAGAATCACGCGAAAGACCATCACCAACATCATTGGAGTATCGGTGCTGAACTTTTCCGACGGTTGATTACCAACGGAGGTCATGGATTTCGGAAACCCACTTGAGAAAGCCGGAGCTGCTGAGCTAACACAGCTGGTCTCGGTGAGATCCCGTTGCCGTTGTTGATTGAACCCATGCCGTTGAGTGTAAAGAGAGAAACATAGAATAATGACGGTGATGTTATCGAGGTTGATAATGATGATACCTTTCTTTCTCAACAGCAAGAGCATGTGTACTAATGATTGTGGTACGATTCCTATCCAATTGACTTGAACTGGATGGAAAGGGAAGTTAGATTGTTACGAGAGTATAACTAAAAAGTAACGTTGACTAGCTTATTATGTTGTCTCGTCCCGTTTGGCTGAAAAAGAAAGCAATCAAACACACAATGGTACAAAATATGGGTTCTATTAGGGCCGTAAAGGAATCGAACGTTTGGTGAACCATTTGTGAACTGTTCGGCTGGAAGTTCGTTTATTTAATAAATGAATGAACATAAACACAAACTCTCGTTCCATTAGTTAAACGAACGAACATGAACAATGGTATTGTTCGTTCAGTTATGTTCATGAACGTTCGATTATGTTGTTCGTTTACATTCGTTTATGTTTGTTCATTTAAGTTCCTTTTATGTTCATATATGTTTAATTTTGTTTGATTACATTATAATATTATCTATTTGTTTATGTTCAAATATGTTCAATTGTGTTTATTTATCTTTGTTTACTTATATTCGTTTAACATGTTCACGAATATAAGCGAACAAACATGAACAAAATAATTTGTTAAATGAATGAACATGAACAATAATACTCGTTCGTTTGTTCAGCTAACTTAAACGAACGAACATGAACAAGTTTTCATTCGTGTTCGTTCAGTTCGTTTATAGCCCTAGTTCTACTTGTAGGATGTTCCAAATTTTGACATCCAAAACTAAAATAATAAAAAGTTTGGATATCCAAGATTTCAAAAAAGGTAATCTTAATATATATATATATATATATATATATATATATATATATATATATATATATATATATATATATATATATATATATATATATATATATATATATATATATATATATATATATATATATATTGCCATAGATGTTTTTTACCACAACCTTTTAAAAAAATTTACTTTCGGTCTATAATAAGTTTTTTTTACTGTATCTAGGACACCACATCAATATCAAATTTATATGATAGACAAAACTGCAAATATGGTCACTATGGTTTGCGATTTTCTGTTGATAGGGTCCCTTAATTTTTAAAATCTTATCAGAAGGTTTCTTTGAAATTTAGGTCCTTGTCTATATTGAAAAATATATTTTACCCTTTTAATTTGTTTTTTCTTTTTCTGTTTATCAATTTACATATTTTAATAAATAAAAAATAAAAACCCCACCCACCCTACCCTAGTCCCACCCTCTCCCCTCTCTCTCTCTGTCTCTCTCTCTTTCTCCCCCTCTCTCTCACTCACACACACACACACACTCTCTCTCTCTCTCTCTCTCTCTCTCTCTCTCTCTCTCTCTCTCTCTCTCTCTCTCTCTCTCTCTCTCTCTCTCTCTCTCTCTCTCCTGGAGATGAAAAATCTCGATTTCTCATCCTGGAGAAAGGAATTAGACGAACGAAAATCAACCCACCCATTAACCTTCAAAACCTTCGGAGATGCCATCCCTCCCCAATACGCCATCCAAGTGCTCGATGAATTGATTGGCAGGAATGCAATCATAAGCACTGAAATCGGTCAACACCATATGTGGGTCGCATAGTTTTACAAATACAACCGCCCTAGACAGTGGCTAACCTTCGGTGGACTCAGAGCCATAGGGTTCAGCCTCCCTGCCGCCATTGGAGTCACCATTGCAAGACCAGAAGCCATTGTAGTAGACATCGATGGTGATGGAAGCTTCATGATAAATGTTCAAGAACTCGCCACCATTAAAGTTAAAATCTTCCGGTTGAGATACTTTTACTCAATAATCAACATTTCAGAATGGTGGTTCAACAGGAAGATCGGTTTTACAAAGCATATTGAGCATGTACGTATTTAGGAAACCCATCAAAAGAATTAGAAATATTCCCAAATATGTTGAAGTTTGCTGAAGCTTGTGATATACCCGCTGCTAGAGTGACAAAAATTGGGGATCTTAGGGCTGTGATTCAGAAAATGTTGGATACACTTGCACTGTATTTATTGGATGTTATTGTGCCACATCAAGAACACGTGTTGCCGATAATTCCTGTCGGCGGTGGTTTCCGAATGAAACATTGAGTGACAAAGTTACAAATTAGTATAAAGTTTTTTTGTGTAATCTATTGGAGAAATGGTTGTGCCGCAATGGTGGCCCACTAGAGACGAGGAATGGTGATCGGTGGTTTGAGGCTACAATATACGTTGATGTATAGCATTTGTGACTAGCAAGGAGACGTTGTAGAGAGAGACTGCAATAGAGAGAGTGTGTGTAGGGTAGGATAGGGTGGGGGATTTTTTATTTTTTATTTATTAAAATATGTAAATTCATAAAAAGAAAAAAAAAGCAAATTAAAAGGGTAAAATAGAGTTTTTAATTTGGATAGGACCTAAACCCCAAAGAAACTTCCTGATAAGGACTATTTCATGATTTTTAAAGTAAATGGGCCCTATCTACAGAAAATCGCTAACCATAGAGACCATTTTTGCAGTTTTGTTTATATGATATGTATATATATGGTATCACCAAGCCAATATATGAAATTGTTAGCATCAAAAAGAATATCAAAGTTTTATTTTACAATTTGATTATTATATTATTTTGGTTTTTATTCACTTTTAGTTACATTAATAAATAAGCACATACAAAAAACCCAATCAAGGATGAATCAATATTTTTAAAAATGCTTTGGATAAAGTTTTTCTATCAAACAACTATATGTTTTGAGTTTTTCTATCAAAATCCAAACACCCCACCATCAAATTGCAATCGCGATTTTGATCCATTTAGATTAAACACAACTCCCCGCCAATTCTTGAACGCTCAACAACCACGAGGTTGTTTCCTCAACTTACTCTAAACGGCTGCCCTATCCCACACCAAACACTTTTCCAACAACCATTCGCACATTTCAATCCATATCAACAACCCTTCCAACCCGCTTTCGTATTCTAACAACATTTCCAACCTTCACAAACAGAACCGTCAACAACCCTTCTAATTGGTGTCTCCTAAAATGGTTGAGTAAACACAACCAATAGAGCGACGATGACCATGGAAGAAGAAAGGACAAAAACCAAAAGCGAAGGAAATATGTATTGGACGAATGACCAGGAATCGAATTAAGTAAAGGCGTGGATTTCGGTTTCTGTTGACCCGATTGTCGGAGATTCCCAAATGGGAGAAACATTTTGGGAAAAGTTTAAGCCGTCTTTTATGATTTATTGGGAAAAGAAAGTAGGAACATGGATCAACTTACTTTCAAATGGCGCGAAATGAGGTTGAAAATTATGCAATTCAATAGAATTACAACAATCTCACTAACTTGCACAAAAGTGGGGCGAATGACTTCGACGTCTTCAATGCGGCTATGAAACAATACAAAAAAACTACACCTACCCGCAAAATATTTATGTATGTTAAGTCTTGGTTGGAGTTGAAGGTGTGTAAAATGGCTATTTTGTAACACCGGGCTTTTTAAAACAAAAACACCCATGAAAATTTTTCATTTAAAACATAGGTTTCAGTACTTAAAACCATAAACAAAGGGGTATATTTTTAATAAAAACGGGTACAAGTGTATCAAGGAGTATACAAATATAATAACCTCCTTATAAGCCGGGCTGCTACTGACAGCATCTACAAGTCCACTTCTTGAGTCACGGACTTTATCCTTACCCTTAATCAGGGTTATGCTAACCTGCAGGGACATTTAGCAAACGGTATGAGCTACAAAGCTCAGTGAGTAATCATATCTGCAAATAACGTCACTCATATATAAGAGAATAATAACAATTAAACTCTCAAACGGTTATTGTCCCACAAATCATAGTTATCGTTGACCGCACCATATATCATAGCCGTATAGGCCGCAACAAAATATTTAACCTGTTCAGATCATAGCCCTAAGGCCGCACCAACAGTTTCATCGTTTAGATCATAGCCCATAGGCCGCACCAGTTTAGGTTTAACAACCCAAAATCATGGCCCTAAGACCGCACCATTTAATTTCTAAGATAATTATCAAATCTAACCTGTTATTTGCACATTGATCAAATCAAAGTTATTAGCCACATAAATCAACATGTATACAAGAGAAAATAAACATATAAATTCTCAATTACCACTTCTGTCTCATACCTCTTAGTCACAATTGACTGCACCATTTATCATAGCTATATAAGCCGCACCATGTACCGTAGCTATACAAGCCGCACCAGAACAAGTTCAACATTTATCATAGCCCTCAGGCCGCACCAATTGGTTATCATAACCCGATATCATAGCCATAAGGCCGCACCATTTCCATATAACAATATCATAGCCATATAGGCTGCACCAAATATCATAGCCATATAGGCCGCACCAAATATCATAGCCATTTAGGCCGCACCAGTTGGATATAACATCCAATATCATAGCCACAAGTGGCTGCACCATTTAATAACATTTCATTTCATAATCATTTATGGCTCACGGCTCCGTTCTTGTCATTTCATTGACTCACGGCTTATCCGGTATTGCCTTTTCACCATATCTTTAGATTATCATTTTCGTCCCCAGATTCTGTTGCAACCTGTAACAGTCCAATCAACACATATCATATGTGATATAAGTGAGATTACTCACCTGGATGCTAGCTGCATTTAAATCCCGGTTGTTTCTTGCCTTCGCATGCACCACAACCATTTGTCCCGTACCTATATATTCATTTACATATCAAATGATAATAGGTTAATAACCATTTCAGTTGACTCTAATACATAAGAGTCAAATATTATGCAGCTATAAACCATCCCTAGATGATAAACTTTCCATTTACCATCTTTTCATGAGTTATACACATTCCCGAGGCATTCGTATCGTTCTACAGTGCCCCCGAGGAGTCGAAAACTCAATTTAAAATTTTTCCCAGACTTTTCAGACCATTAGAAACTTATGGTTTAAGTTTGAGGTAATTCGGACAAGCCAAATGAGAATTCACACATTTGAGGTCCCTGTCCGGAGGGCGCACTGCGCCTGGAACTGGGCGCACCGCGCCTTGCGCCTGGGCAGGGTTCCAGACCAGTCGCGATTTTTACACTGTAGCATGCAGTTTTGACATTTTAAGTCCTTAATCCAGTTCTTAATCATATGGGGTTTGTTCCTTGACTAAAACCCTCCATTAATACAAGGTTTTAATCCATTAAAATCAATTCAATCAATCAAATGCAGGAATTAGGGTTCTTGATCAAAATCTCAATTTATCAAGAATAGCAACCTACTTCCATGTTCTTGAGTTATATTCTTAACTAATGACTTATTTGAAGTATTAACCACTTAAACCACATGATTCATAACTGAAATTACAAATTTCAGTTTCCATTAAAGTTCATCAAGAACAAAGATTAGAACTTGGAATACTTACCTTCAAAGCCTCCAATTCTTCAATTCAAAGGCTATAATCAAAATCCAAGCTTCAATCTTCAAGAAATCCTCAAAATCTGGAAAAATCGTTCAAGAAATCCTCTCCCGTAGCTCTCAAGAACTCTGCACATGTGGGAAGACTTTCTTGCACTATTTATACTTCCAGAATTTACAAATTTAGTCCCTAAGTTCACTTTCTTGAACTTTTGGCACTATAATCAAATTTTATCACAATAAAACTTTCTTTTCTTATGTTTTTGCCACAAGGAAACAATATTTTTACATAATTGGTCCTTCACTTGGTCAAATGACCAAATTACCCTTTTATGGTAAAATGACCAATTTACCATTTTCTAGTATTAACTTTCTAATACTTAGAACACCATATTAAATCATAAATACACTATGATTAACATATTAATACTTGTCAAAAGTATCGTGGTGTTACAAATTCTCCCCTCCTTCAAAAGATTTCGTCCCCGAAATCATACAAACAAGCGAGGGTAAGTCTCTCTCGTTACAATTTCGGTTTCCCATATCATATGGTAACATTTATGGTATTGCCAAAGCACTTTTACCATACTAGTCTTCTTATTTCGTGGTTATATCACTGTTTATCTATCATCCTCCGGTTGTCCCGGGTACCTTAACTACTCATCTACCTTCATTTCAACATGAGGTATTCGTTGACATTTATCAATACATGTTTTCTGCAAATAGAACACATGAAAAACATTATATATATCTTGAAATTCATCAAGAATCTTCGATCGATACACCACAATTCTTTCTCTTTTCTCTTTGGGACATATAGAAATGTCCAATAAATGAGGATTTAACTTTCTTTTCGTCCCAAATAGACTTTTAGTCTTTCCAAGGGATATTTTGATTACCACCATCTTTCCTTACTTGGACTTTCAATGGTTTTTACTCGGTGATCCGCATACTACTTTTACTGCTTCTTAGCCGTTTTCAGATTTTTCTCGTATTCATCAAGTCTTCTTTTTAACTTGTACCACAATCTAGGACCTAGCCAACGGCTTTTCCATATCTTCAATCCTATAAATTGAAGGATAACACGGTACTCCGTACAACACTTCATACGAGCCAGTAGAATACTAGTATGTAAGTCGTTATTTCTTACAAATTCTACCAATGGTAGACGATCTTCTCATCTTCCACCAGGGCCTGTGGTGCAAATTTCAAGCATATCTTCTAGAGTCTGCGTCACTATTTCACCTTGTTTATCAATCTGCAAATCTTATACAGTACGTACTAGTTCTTTTGAACTAATTATTCTTGGAATTTATGCCAAGATTAACGAATAATTCTATTTTCTCGACTCGATACCATCGACACCGATAACTTACGTCGACAATTTACTCTTTCTATGTAGTTTTTCACTACTTTTCGATATTAACTTCTTCCCTAGTCGGTAAAGATTTACGCTGGTTTCATCAATCAATCTGCAATTACCCATATGGTGTCATACCCATGCGGTACTTGCAAAGACTTTGCTACAAAGTCTATAATAATATTGTCCCATTTCTTCTTTGGGACCGACGACGGTTAAATTTTCCGTATGCTTCTAATGGTTTGGTTTTACTTACACACAAGTCAAACACTTTTCACATGTCTTTCAATGTCTTTCTTTAGTCCTGGCCACCAATACATAGGTTATATCATCCTACACAGTTTGGTACTGCCACGGGCATTTTGCATATCTACCCCAATATACATCTTTTAAGGGTAAATTTCATATTTCGCTTTACTTTGGAACTCACATACACAACCCCAAGGGTTTTCAATCGTCGTGAGTTTCTAGCTAACTTCTTTCAATAGCTAATCATTCATTCATTTTTCATGTTTTCAGACTTGCACACTCCTTTTTGTGCTACCCGAATTAACTCAGGTAATCAATTCGCCACACTCATACATGTGGTTGTATCTTTCAAAAGATACTCTTTTAAACTCAAGGCATCTATAGCCACATTTGTTTTACCAAGATGGTACAAGATTCCACAACCAGAATCTTTAAGTAACCCATCTATCTTTGCTATCTCATATCTAGCTTCTTTTTGATCAATTTAGCACTTCAGACTTTTATGATCCGTATAAACAGTAAGCTGTACACCATATAAGTAGTGTCTCCCAAGCTTAAATGCCAAATCATAATTGCTACTGCAATATCATGTATCCAAAGTCAACTCTGGATGCATTTCTATAATCCAGTTTATCTTCTCCGCTTAGCGATAATGCTAACACCGGAGCTTCACACAAGGTTTATTTCAACCTTTGAAAAGTTACTTGGGGTCTTTCTACCCACTCCAACTTTTCACTTCTCTTGGTCAACTTTAGTCAACTAGACAGCAATCAGGGAGCAGTTTTCTACAACTATCCTATAATAACCCGCCAATCCAATGAACTACACTTTTAGTTAGATTCCTCAGGCGGTTCCCGTTTTATCACAGCATCATTTCCACCGGATCTACTTTATCATCTTTGGCACTGTTAACATGCCCAAAGAATCACACATGGAAACTTCGCATATCACTTTTCTCCACGAAGTAACTCCAATATCTGGTACAAATGTACCTCATATTTGTTCTGGTTTCGAGAATACCATATTCTCGGTAGTCAATGCACATACACATCAACTTGTCTTTCTTCTTTTCAAATCAGATAGGGCTCTACACGATGACACATTCGGCCATATAAGACCCCGATTCAAAAACAATTTCTTCTAATTGTTTTCCTACTCTGCCATCTCTGCAGATGTTAACCAATATAGAGCCTAAGTAACAGGAACGGCTCCCAAAATCAGTTTAATCATAAACTCTTCTCATCACTCTGGCGGTAATTCTGGAAGTTCTTCAGAAGAAACATCCAAGAATTCGTTTAAAGTTTTATACTTCTATCACCGCTTTATTTAGCTTGGCCAATACTACATATGCCAACTAAAACATCCTTCCCTTACTAACCCTTCTCCGAGTTTAAGCAAAGGAAAGTAACCGGTATTCTCAACAACGGTCATTTACCGTGGATTTTCATCCGTTTCACCTCTGATTTTAGAACCGGAATATTCATTTTTCTACAATTCATGTTAGCATCATTCATTGCTAACCAATTCATATGCACAATTACTTCAGGTTCATTGGTAGTCATCAGCTTCAGAATTATAAGGAAAATGGTCCCGTAAATCCTAGACAGACAACTTTCCAGGTGTTCAATATCTTGAACATATTTGCTAACTGCTATAGCTACTTCCAAAATTTCATCCATAATCGTTGATGAAATATTCAGACAAGACATCAAAGTCACCGATCCAAAGCATAGCTTCATGGATCAAATATAACGTATACGGGGATTATATTCAAAACAATGATATCTGAGACCATATCAGTCTACTCACGAGCTTCTTCCACAGTCTGCTGGAATGCTCATGGTACCACTGGTCCTTTTCGACCATTCGTTTCTTCTTTCTTTCCTCCCCGTTCTTTCCTGGGTTTATCACCCGTTACTCCACATTTAGCATGTGAACATTTCATAAGGAAGTGATCTATAGCTCCGCGCTGGAAACACTTCCGTACCATCCAACAGGCTCGAGCAAAATGCTCCTATTTTCTGCAATTTCAGCATTTCAACGGTAGAGTCTTTACTCTACAAATTTCCTGAGTGCTTTTCTTGCACTTCTTACGTTGCATCCTTTTTCCATTTTGATCCCTTCCCTTTAAGGTTGGACCTAACTCGTGGTAACTTCTCCTGAAGCGTCCACCAATATTTTTCTGCTTTTCTTGTAGTCTCAGCTACTTTTCTTTCACCTTGAATATCAGTCAGGGTGAGCACCCAATTTCTTTCTCTGACCACAGCAGCTACTATCGCTTGTCATGTGGATTTTCTACTACTTGTCTCTTTGCCCATCGTTCAATGGAGCCTTGAGAAAGGGCTGGTCCACTACTAAAAGCTCCACGCCCTAAATTCCTCCTAATAAATTCACTGCTCATACTTCTTATACGTTAGAAGTCAGCAACAGTTAGGTTATATATGTATAATAACAAATTATATACACCTAACTATACATCGTGTCTACTATCTTAAGGTTGAAGTCCAGGAATCTACTCTATAGACACCTAGTTCACTTAAACCACGACTCTGATACCAACTTGTAACACCCGGCTTTTTAAAACAAAAACACCCCTGAAAATTTTTCATTTAAAACATAGGTTTCAGTACTTAAAACCATAAACAAAGGGGTATATTTTTAATAAAAACGGGTACAAGTGTATCAAGGAGTATACAAATATAATAACCTCCTTATAAGCCGGGTTGCTACTGACAGCATCTACAAGTCCACTTCTTGAGTCACGGACTTTATCCTTACCCTTAATCAGGGTTATGCTAACCTGCATGGGCATTTAGCAAACGGTATGAGCTACAAAGCTCAGTGAGTAATCATATCTGCAAATAACGTCACTTATATATAAGAGAATAATAACAATTAAACTCTCAAACGGTTCTTGTCCCACAAATCATAGTCATCGTTGACCGCACCATATATCATAGCCATATAGGCCGCACCAAAATATTTAACCTGTTCAGATCATTAGCCCTAAGGCCGCACCAACAGTTTCATCGTTTAGATCATAGCCCATAGGCCGCACCAGTTTAGGTTTAACAACCCAAAATCATGGCCCTAAGACCGCACCATTTAATTTCTAAGATAATTATCATATCTAACCTGTTATTTGCACATTGATCAAATCAAAGTTATTAGCCACATAAATCAACATGTATACAAGAGAAAATAAACATATAAATTCTCAATTACCACTTCTGTCCCATACCTCTTAGTCATAATTGACTGCACCATTTATCATAGCTATATAAGCCGCACCATGTATCGTAGCTATACAAGCCGCACCAGAACAAGTTCAACATTTATCATAGCCCTCAGGCCGCACCAATTGGTTATCATAACCCGATATCATAGCCACAAGGCCGCACCATTTCCATATAACAATATCATAGCCATATAGGCCGCACCAAATATCATAGCCATATAGGCCGCACCAAATATCATAGCCATTTAGGCCGCACCAGTTGGATATAGCATCCAATATCATAGCCACAAGTGGCCGCACCATTTAATAACATTTCATTTCATAATCATTTATGGCTCACGGCTCCGTTCTTGTCATTTCATTGACTCACGGCTTATCCGGTATTGCCTTTTCACCACATCTTTAGATTATCATTTTCGTCCCCAGATTCTGTTTCAACCTGTAACAGTCCAATCAACACATATCATATGTGATATAAGTGAGATTACTCACCTGGATGCTAGCTGCATTTAAATCCCGGTTGTTTCTTGCCTTCGCATGCACCACAACCATTTGTCTCGTACCTATATATTCATTTACATATCAAATGATAATAGGTTAATAACCATTTCAGTTGACTCTAATACATAAGAGTCAAATATTATGCAGCTATAAACCATCCCTAGATGATAAACTTTCCATTTACCATCTTTTCATGAGTTATACACATTCCCGAGGCATTCGTATCGTTCTACAGTGCCCCCGAGGAGTCGAAAACTCAATTTAATATTTTTCCCAGACTTTTCAGACCATTAGAAACTTATGGTTTAAGTTTGAGGTAATTCAGACAAGCCAAATGAGAATTCACACATTTGAGGTCCCTGTCCGGAGGGCGCACTGCGCCTGGAACTGGGCGCACCGCGCCTTGCGCCTGGGCAGGGTTCCAGACCAGTCGCGCTTTTTACACTGTAGCATGCAGTTTTGACATTTTAAGTCCTTAATCCAGTTCTTAATCATATGGGGTTTGTTCCTTGACTAAAACCCTCCATTAATACAAGGTTTTAATCCATTAAAATCAATTCAATCAATCAAATGCAGGAATTAGGGTTCTTGATCAAAATCTCAATTCATCAAGAATAGCAACCTACTTCCATGTTCTTGAGTTATATTCTTAACTAATGACTTATTGGAAGTATTAACCACTTAAACCACATGATTCATAACTGAAATTACAAATTTCAGTTTCCATTAAAGTTCATCAAGAACAAAGATTAGAACTTGGAATACTTACCTTCAAAGCCTCCAATTCTTCAATTCAAAGGCTATAATCAAAATCCAAGCTTCAATCTTCAAGAAATCCTCAAAATCTGGAAAAATCGTTCAAGAAATCCTCTCCCATAGCTCTCAAGAACTCTGCACATGTGGGAAGACTTTCTTGCACTATTTATACTTCCAGAATTTACAAATTTAGTCCCTAAGTTCACTTTCTTGAACTTTTGGCACTATAATCAAATTTTATCAAAATAAAACTTTCTTTTCTTATGTTTTTGCCACAAGCAAACAATATTTTTACATAATTGGTCATTCACTTGGTCAAATGACCAAATTACCCTTTTATGGTAAAATGACCAATTTACCATTTTCTAGTATTAACTTTCTAATACTTAGAACACCATATTAAATCATAAATACACTATGATTAACATATTAATACTTGTCAAAAGTATCGTGGTGTTACATATTTGTCGAAGAATCGCATTCTTCCGGTACGAAGCGTCTGAGAACAGTCCGTTAAGAAACATAATCACAACAATCAGACGGACGTACACACATCGACATCAATGATGAGCCGGTGCATCTTGAATATGAACAACCTCCACGTCGAATGACTTCGACGTCTTCAATGCGGCTATGAAATAATACAAAAAACTACACCTACCTGCAAAACATTTCCGTATGTTAACTCTTTGTTGGAGTTGAAGGTGTGTGAAAATGGCTACTTACCGAAGAATCACATTCTTCGGGTACAAAGCATCTGAGAACGGTCCGTTCAGAAACATAATCACAACAATCGGACAGACGTACACACATCGACATCAACGATGACCCGGTGGATCTTGAAGATGAACAACCTCCACGTCGATCGATCGGGCAAGATAAAGGAAAGAAAACGGCTTCTGATTTGTGATCAAAAAATTCAGAGTCTAACGTCATGGATCAATTTGGAGAAAAATTTGATGGATATGTGCAACTACAATCGAAGAAGGTCGGGATAATGAATCGGGTGGAACATGAAATCGTACAAACACAATATTCCTTATAAAGGATTGTCGATTTGGAGGTTTTGAAAATGAAACTCGACGACTACAAGGTCGAAGATCGAGAGATTTTCCTAGCGATGCGAGAAAGTGTTGGAGCAAAATATCGGAATATGAATTAGCTTAGTTTTTTAATGTTTGAGTTTTCTTTTCGATGTTAGTTTTTATTTGTTTTTATTTGTCGATGTTTTTTTTAATTTAAATCAATGTAACGATTTTTATTTTAATGCAAAATTAGTGTTTTTTTATTTTGTTATTTATTTTTTTAATTAAAATTAATGAAGTGGTATAATAGATATACTATTGTACATGTGATTTGGTGTGATATTTAGTTGGTAGTGAGATGACACCCCATCACATGTGACCATGTAAAATGTATACGCGATGGTCTAATTCACCTCCAAACATTGCTTCCATATACAATTTGATTCCCCCTATTTTGGTAATACCCCCACCTCTTTTTTATTTTGATTTCGTATTTCACTTCAGAGTTCGAACACAATAAATTAGCGACCAACAACAATAGTCTTGTCTCTTCATGTATGTATTTTTGGGCCCATGTACGTAGCTCTATATATCTAATTTTCATTGAAAAAAGTAACTTCATTGGAAGTCCAACACATTAGGGAAGGCGGAGTGGTCGCGGGGTGGAGGCTGATAGCCGCGACTTGGGTGGCGCTACCGCCGGCCCCGGCAGCCCAAAAGATGCGGCTACACTGCGGCTTGCGGGCTCGAGAAAGATGGCTTTGGTGGGTTACCACACGGCTTTGTCAACCCGTGTGTATGCTTCCATGTAAAAAAAACTAATTGTAAATAAAATTTTACGTCCACCTTTATAAATACCCCTCTCAACCCTTTTAAAAATCACAAATTTCTTTCTCAACTCTATAAAATAAAAAACTATCTACAAAGTTTTATAAAAAAATGGCTGGTTTAGTAAATAGAAATACTCGTTAGGGATGGACTCCAAATGAAGATGTGACTTTGGCAACAACCTACGTCGACATCAATGAAGATGTGTGTTTGGATAGCAGGCGTCAATTCTGGGAACGTATAATGCAATTGTCTGACAAAAGATTATCGGACTACGCATCATCTTAACAACAAATGGAAGGATATGTCAGTAAAAATAACAACATTTAATGTTCTTTGTGTTTTTTATTTTATTTATAACTTTTTAATATTATTTTAAATATTAAATTATTTTATTTTTCAATATAATTAATCAATTTAAATATAGAAAATATGATGTGACATTGAGGGTTGGAAAAAATTTGTTTCCGCTATTGAAAGATGAAAGTGAAAGTATAATGAAAAACTGATGTGACATGAAGGTTGAGAGAGAACTACTCCCTACACCGTTGCATAGGCAATAAATTTTTTTGAGTCCTTTCGAAACATGAGCCCTAGATGGTTGGCCAACCAACCGGCCTATAAAAATGCTTGTGCATTATATATTTAGCCTTATTCAACTACTTTTGTGTATCTTATGTTTGACATCATGTATTAGCTTGTGCTTTATAACAATTTGCAGTAATGATGAACCATAATATGCATCTTTCTCTTCTTGGGGAAGCTCGGCGTTATTGAATTTGAAAAAAAAAAAACATGAATAACATAAATTCCATAATAATATCCAGTTTTAAAATTATTGAAATGTTTCCTTGTGTAACCATTTTTTGTGATTGACTAATCGCGTTTGCATATAAACTAATATGCTTCTATCATACACGTTGACTGCGTGTGACCTTTTTGACGCTCTTACCAAATAATATAACAATTCAAGATCATAGAAAAAAACAAAAATTACTATAAATAGGAACCTTAAATGATTAATTTTTGGGAGTAATTATCACTTAAAGTTGCTACGTTATAGAACTGATTCATTGATAATGATTTTGGGTCTATATATTTTTCCGCAAGCCTTGCAAGTTGCAAGTAGGAACCTTAAATGATTATTTTTAGAAGCAATGATCACTTAAAGTTTTGGTACCGTAAAAGAACTAATATATCGTGGGCTACATTAACTTGATATTACATAAAAAGGGTATATCTTAGTCTAAACAAAAGGTGATGATGTTTATTACCCACCCAATAATATTTATGAAATAATTAAATACATCAATAAAAATAGTTAAAATTTACACTGCCATGTATTTTAAAACCATATCAGGGTGTAAATAAAAATTGTCCCAAAAAAATGTAATAAATATGTTTTTTATTGATAAACTTGGTAATTGTATTGTAAATCAGTAAATTTGTGTTGTGTACAAATGAGGAGGACAGGAAGCCTTTATATAGAGGCTCTCATGGAATACAAAGGGACATGGAATACCAAAGGTCAATGAACCCAAGAGTCATGGAATACCAAGGGTTAAGGAACCCAAGGGTCATGGAATATAATTAATGTAATTGTCTAATATTCCCCCGCAAGCTAAGGTCGGGTAGCGACCTGTAGCTTGGACCGAATGGCTTCAAACCGCTGGGACGATAGAGGTTTCGTAAACACGTCGGCAATTTGATCATCTGTGGAAAGATGTTGAACTGACAATTTCTTTTTTTTCTGACAAAGTGAAAGTGAAGTTCAACATGTTTTGGCAGACTTTGTTGACTGCATAAGTGATATCTCAGTAGAAGCATGCATGTATTGGCAGACTTTGTTGACTGCATAAGTGATATCTTAGTAGGAGCATGCATGAATTGACCGACTTTGTTGACTGCATAAGTGATATCTCAGTAGGAGCATGCATGAACCGGCAGACTTTGTTGACTGCAAATCGGAGGCTTCCCGATGACGGGGCTCTGTTTGGTGCCATCGGCTGTATTATTATTTATGAAAAAAAAGAAAGGGAAAAATATTGTAGGCACCTCCGACGACTAAAAGGTCGCCGGAGGTGGCGGTCGGCGGCAGCGTGTTGTGATCAGCAGTAGGGTTTTAACCTAGAGCTCTGATACCATGATAAACTTGGTAATTGTATTGTAAATCAGTAAATTTGTGTTGTGTACAAATGAGGAGGACAGGAAGCCTTTATATAGAGGCTCTCCTGGAATACAAAGGGACATGGAATACCAAAGGTCAAGGAACCCAAGAGTCATGGAATACCAAGGATCAAGGAACCCAAGGGTCATGGAATATAATTAATGTAATTGTCTAATATTTATCATCTAATATGTAATTTAACTATTGTACTTTTAAGTATCCACTATTTAGATTATAGTATTTTTAAAGTAGTATATGTTAGAATTTATATTGTTTTACTTAGGTAATTCGTTATCAATATTTGATTAGTACGTATAACAATTGGATTTTACGTCATATAAACATATTATAAAATGATGTATGTAAAAATAACGATAAATGATTAAAAGTAGGATGTGTATCGGTTCACTAAATTCTATAAAGTTGAATAAATGGTTAACTAGTAAAAAGAATAAAATGATGATCTACCGATGTATTTTACTTTGGAGAATTCAATTTATTTGAGATGACCTTGAAATTTTAAAAAGTTAATTAAAATTCATTCGATATATGTTCTGCATGCAAAAAACATGTTGAATTGTCATGTTACACCGGTGCTCAATCAAGAGATAACTCGTTACAACTTTATAAAGAAACCAATTGCCATAAGGATAATTTTTTAACTACCATGCCATAATAAAAAACATGAAAAAGGCAATATTGTAATAGTCGATAAGAATGACAAAAAGAGGTTGTTATATTTAATATAAACTAGGGTTTGAACAGTCCGCGCGATGCTGCGGAAGCCCTGTATATTGGAAAACGCAGCTCGACAAAAAAGTTATGTAAGGGACGAAAAATGTAACTTTAAAATATAATAAGGGACCGGAATCGCAACTTAAAAATACCAATAATATAAATTTATAATAAATAGGGTGAAAACAATTAATTCAAAATTAGTTGAGGGAAAAAACTTAAATATAAAAGTTTACTATGAACAGAAGCAAAATTGCTATTTTCAAATAAAACCTTATTTATATTTTGTATAAAATGCTTTAATAATTATAATATGATTTGAACTTGATAGTTTTGGCTCTGAAAGTAGTAAAACCAAATGAATAGTTCTCCATCACATATTCACATACGGAAATTGCAAATTAATATATATATAGTGAACAAAAAAATACATTCTTGTTTTACAAATTTAACCCTTTTAAGAAAATGATATATCTAATTTATTGGTTTGGAAATTGGGATGCTACCATCACATGCCAAAATAATTACTTAACCTACAAACCCTTTTACCATGTGGAGTGTAATCATCTCCCGTTTCTTTTTACGCTTTATTTAAATCCAAACCGAATTCGAATTAAAATTCAGATATTCGTATTTGATTACTTTTATTCAAATTTTAGAGTCAAACTAATCATATGCTTGAAGAAACACGTTAATGTTTGCCAAATGAAAAGTGAGTATTAGGAGTCATTATTGGGATGCGTTGGATTACAATAACAAATGACATTATGACAAAATCGTATGTGGAAATACATACCTTGAATGATACTATCGGAGTTCTAATACAATTCGCTTCAATATACCTTGAATGATACTATCGTAGTATTAAAATAGCTTTTTACAATTTATAACTAAAACCTAAAACAATTAAAATAAGTTGGGCAGTGAAATGTGTGTTCAGTGAAGTGGCATAGGACTGTGATTGGTGCCATTCAGGTTAGTTAAGAAGGAAGAGAGAAAAATAACTCGTTAATTTAGGAGAGGCGGGGGTTAGATAAAATTTTTTTTATCGATTGCATGATGTTTAAATCTAGGTTGAAAGGTTTATGCCATTTTCCATTGTTAATTTCGTATTCCATAACTTTTATAGTCCAACTTCAATGCAGATTTCGACTATAATAATGTCAAAATTGACAAAACATAAAACATGAAGGTTCTCTTTATAAAATAAAAAAGAATGAAATGTAAATAAAAAAATTTATAAAATTAATACAAAAAATAAAATAACTTATAACAAAACCTAAAATAACTAAAATATTTTGGATGGTGACAGATGCGTTCAGTGAAGTTGTGTAGCATTATGATTGGTTAGTTGGGACGGTTATGAATGAAGACAAACAAGTCCCTCATGAATTTCTAAGGGTTGATTATATATATATATATATATATATATATATATATATATATATATATATATATATATATATATATATATATATTCTTGGTGTCAATGTAAGTTTCAACTCTTATTATTTGAATCATAAACTCATCAACTATATAAATAGTTTTTTTGAAAAAAAAGACTACTAAAATAGCTACAATGAGAGCAATGTAAAATGTTATTGGTTTATAACTATTGTAAATTATGTTAATTAAAACTTTTAAAAGATTATTTAAGTTTCAAATCAATATGATTTGACATAACGATTTATTTCTATATATGTCAGTTTCGATGACATCTATTATAATATATAATAGATATGGATTGTTAATGTTGCAAGTAATGTATTATAAACAAATCAATAACTAACTATCTTTCATTATGTAATTCACAATAATCGTTCTCAAATCTTATAGAGAAAATGACTAAACTAGCCTAATCTCATAAGGGTTTTTTTCAAAACAACACAAATTTAGCCTCATGCCTCAAAATAATCAAGGAGTTAGTAGGTGGCTAATGCCACCTGTGTAATGCTCATATGACTACTATAAAAAATTTGAAGCCTCATTTTTTCCCTCGTCACCTGCGTAATGTTCCTCATCACCTGCGAAATCCTCATGGTTTTAGGGTTAGGGTTCTTGGTGGTTCATAGGTTTCCCGAAAAAAAAAACAGATGATTTAGAAGGTGATAGGCATCATCTGCGTTTTCCTCAAGAGGAAAACACAAGTAGCATAGGCCACCTACGAAATCCTTTAGAGGAAAAGGCAGGTGATGACTATCCCCTGCTAAATGCTCTGTAGTTTATAAATCCTACGATTTTTTACATTAAAGGCTTGTATTTTCAGATACTTTCAGATTTCCAAGTATTAAAATGTTAATATTTTAGTTCGGGACAACTAATACATAAAAACAACATAACATTTGAGATATTTTCAGATTTCCAAGTCGAAAATTTCTCCAAAGTCATTAGAGAGCGTTTTTCATCTACGGAATAAAAAAATAAGTTTTTTTTAGGTTTATATACATGGGCTAATGGGCCAAACCCACCACCAAGGACAAGGGGCAAAATGCAGGTGAGTATGACGGTTTGGGAGGAGTACGTAGGTAGAGAGAGGAATATGCAGGTGGCAACGCAGGTGGCATTAGCCACATGCGAACTACTTGGTTATTATCAGACATATGACTAAATTTGTACTGTTTTGAGAAAAAAACCCTATGAGATTAGCTAGTTTGGTCTTTTTCTCAATCTTATGAAACCTTTAGCATTGCTATAAGAGCATTGATTATTTAAAATAGAAAAGATATAACAAGAAGAAATAAAAATCTGATCTTGTTATATCAAATCTTATTTTGTTACATTTAACCATCTTCATAAATATATTATTACATGACCATATCTAGCTTTAATCGATTGACTATCTATTATTATTATTTAAGTCACCATAATTATTTTGAAAACCGACTAAACCTCTCTTTTCTTTATACATGTCATGTGAGCTTTGAAGATGTACCAACTCTCTATCCTATAATCATTTCAACAAATTAACAAACACCCATGATTCATTTCCACTTGAACGTGCATGTTTTCATCATCACACACACACACACATTGTGTAAATCGATCCATTAACTACTTACAAAAACACATAAAGATGTGTAATGTTTTAAGAGAGTGTGCAGTTACATGTGAAGATGAGAAAGAGTCGAATTGTTAAGCCACTTGGTCGAAAAGACAAGCATAGCAAGATTTGTACATCGAAAGGGGAAAGAGACAGGCGAATTAGGTTATCAGCCACCACTGCTATTCAGTTTTACGATGTGCAAGATCGGCTAGGATATGATCGGCCTAGCAATGCCATTGATTGGCTCATGAAAGAAGCTAAATCCGCCATTGATGTACTGAATGCAGATGAATATCATCGTCTTCAGGCGTTGGTGCTACCAGATACAGCAACTTACGTTTTCAATCCTTCAGAGTCATTTCATCGAACACCTGGTGATCGGAATGAACATAATCTGAATCAAGCTCCTACAAATGGTTTCAATGACTACCCATTTGAGATCATCAGTTCAAGAAAAAGATGTGAAGCACAAGAAGAAAATGGGATTCCTGTTGCGCAAGATATCAACTTCAGTTCTTCAGCGATCTCTCCGCAGTTGACTTGGAACACGGATTACAATGCAGGAGAAGGTTTTGAGTTTGTCACTAGGGAACCCCTTCAGTCCAATTTCCATCCTACAATTGATCATTCACCCAACAATGAATTCACGAATCATAATGATGGGTTATTGGGATTTTCGTTTGAGCAAGAAATTCGTGTTCAAGAAGAGGTAACAGATAATTTTTAAGTATATAAGTAGATTGTATTCCTAAAAATCCGTTCTTTTTCTAATTTCCCACATCTTTTATTCTTTTAGGAGCTTCGCGATCAAGAAGATGGCCAAAACCATGATCACTTGAGAGGAAGAAAGGATCAAGGCCATGTCATCTAACGTGGGACGAATTTTTTATTAATCAAAAAAGGGGAAATCGATTTCAACTATTGTATTTTCAAGGTAATCTAGCTAGAGCATTTTTTTTTTTAATATTTGAAAATTTTATGAAGTTTTTATAGTTGGAAACTTAAGTTTTTGTAAAAGATACTTCAATAACTTATAGTTTGAAAATTTGCGGCCACACGTTGCGACGATAGTTAAAACAAAAATAGTTATTGATGTATGGTATTTTGTTGAAGTTCAAGTTCCATATTAATAATCGTTTGCAATAATGCTTTTTGAAAGTGGATAACTTATGTGTTTGAGATAAAAGCATTGTGGATGAAAGTAAATTGTTATAAACTTGATAAACCTTTCAAAATACAATTTTTAAATAAGGAAAAACTTGATGACAGCAGTAATATATAGAAATTAAAGTTGGATATTATAATATACAAGTAAAGTAGAAGTATGTTAATAATATACAAGTAAAATAGAAGTTGGATATTATAATATAGAAGTAAAATAGAAATTACAACTATCTTGCATATTTGACGAAGTAGATAAATTTAAGAAAGAGACTATCACTCTACTATAATCCAAATACCCACATGTTTAAGAATAACTTGCTTTTGCTGGTCCTGGACGTGTAGGATATAACAAAGTCAAAGGGATAACATTGAGTGAGGAAGTCCAACAAAAATAAACACTATAGGCACAAATCAAACTTCAAGATCTGAACTTTTAATATGTTTGGTTGAAATTTTTAAGAATGTCTGAATTTTTAAGATCTGAACTTTTAATATGTTGTTTGTTGGAATCTCTGTGCAGTGGACTATGTTTGGTTGAAATTTTTAAGAATGTCTGAATTTTTAAGATCTGAACTTTTAATATGTTGTTTGTTGGAATCTCTGTGCAGTGGCTGAGGTGGGGGTAGGCTGGGTAAGGGGTGGGGTTTAGTGGATGTGAGTGACTCTTAATTTTAATTTTTTTTTCAGACATGGTTTCATCTCTTAATTTTTAAGAGGTTTTTGACCGACTAAGAGGCTTTTATTAAGATGTTATCAAACACTTTAAATCTATAAATTTAAGAGACTGCTTCTTAATTTTTCAATTAAGAGGCTACCAAACAGGCCTAAACTTTTCATGCTTTTTGTATTGTGGATTCCCACTTTCAGGTTTCCTTAGATGTTGTAACTTTTCATGCTTTTTGTATTGTGGATTCCCACTTTCAGGTTTCCTTAGTTACAACATCGTACTTGAGAATCTTACCAAATTCTAGCAATATGAATAAATTACAAATTTGTTTCTCTATTATGACTTGGTAGAATTTCCAAAATAGAATCCCCTAACAAGAAAAATATATATAAGTATATATATTCGAACCCTCAAATTAACAAGAATCAACAAATCAGTTCCCTTAGATTAAGAACCAGATTATCAAAAAATACAATAAAAACCTCACTACATAAACACTCCACACTCCAATGTATCTAACCTAACCTAATCTAACAAAAGTTTAACAAGGTTCATGTACAAATCAGAAGAATACACAAGAAAGAATAAAGGAGAAGAGAAAGATCCGTGAGAATGAGGATGACGAGAGAGAGAAGGAAAAATAGATCTCTTGTCTAAATCTAAGTCACGTGTTGCACAAAATCAGCTCCTCTAGGTTATATATCTTGGGTTAAAGAATAACCCACCAGCCCATAGTGCAACTTAGCTACAGCCCACATGTATAATCCAGCAAGCGCATCAGCCCACGAGATGTACAGCCCATTAGCTTCTCATTTAGTCCATCAGCTTCTCATATAGCCCATTAGCTTCTTTCCTACACAAAACTTATCAAGTTACCTTCAAGAAATAACAAACAACATTTCTTGTTTAGATTGTACAAAAAGATATTAAAATATTTACATATTTTTAACACCCTCCCTCAATCTAAACAGGAAAAGCATTATACAAACCAAGTTTTTCTGTCAAAACATTATGCTGACTAACACCAAGAGGTTTGGTGAAAACATCAGCAACTTGTTCTAAAGAATTAACCTTTACAACCTTTATCACGCCCTCAGAAACTTTATCTCTTACCAAGTGAACATCGATTTTGATATGCTTTGTTCTTTCATGTAACACTGGATTAAGAGACAGTAAAATAGCAGATTGATTATCACAATATAAGTTGATTGGAACTTTGTATTTTAGACCTAGATCTTTCATTAGCTTCAATAACCACAAAATTTCACATGTTACTGTAGCAAGAGCTCTATACTTAGACTCAGTAGAAGACCTTGAAACAGTTGACTGTTTTTTGCTTTTCCAAGAAACCAAACTGCTCCCCAAAAAACAAACAATATCCAGTTATTGAACGCCGAGAATTTACACATTTTGCCCGGTAAGAATCAGCCCAAGCAGTTAATAATAACTCATCACATTTGGATATTAAAACACCTTTTCCTGGACACAGTTTTAAATACCTCAAAACACGAATTGCAACTTTCAAATGTGATTTTCTTGGAGCATGCATGAACTGACTCAAAGTTTGAACAGTAAAAGAAATGTCAGGTCTAGTGTTTGTTAAATAGATTAGCTTTCCAACTAATTTTTGATATTCAGTTACATTGTCTAGCAAATCATCTTTCCCATCAGAACCATCACTTAGAGATTGTAACATTTACATCTAGAGGAGTTCTAATAGGCTTAGATGCTAAAAGTCCAAATTCATATAACAACTCCAAACAATATTTATGTTGAGACAAACACAAACCACTATTAGTTTTAACAATTTCTATTCCAAGGAGAAAATGTAAAAGCCCTAAATCTTTAATCAAAAACTGTGACTTCAAATTTTTTTTCATAGTGTAAGACCCGTATCCTGATTATAACATATACTTAAAATAAGAGTGTTAGGAATTATATGATTTTTGGTAGTTATAAAGCTAAGAAAAACTTTAGTTACAATTTCATATGAAAATCAACATTTTGTGTCGTTTTTAGAAAAATCATAATTAATTCTAGAAATATCGTTTGGACCTCAAACCAGTGCACAAAGTTTACAAATTGAGTCTAGTACAATTACCAAAAATAATAGTAAGCTTGAAAATGACATTATCTATGGTAAAAAATGCAATCTTTACTGATTAGTTCGGAATTGACAGATTAGATAGTCTGTTTTCAAAAATTCATAATAAATCATAGAAAAATCGTATAAATACGTAAAATACATCCTTAGAAATGTATTGAGATAAATTTCGGGAATATCAAATAAAAACGTGAATTTCATGGGTTTAAAGTCGGTTAAACCAGTCTTGAACAGACTGATTATAGAAGGTATTAATTTCAACAAAGTTATATTATTAAAATCTTTTGTCAAAAGTGTCATGCCATTTTTTATTCTAGAATTCAAGTATAAATACCCCTCAAAATATCTCATAAACCACACAACTAAATCTCAATCCAATATATAGAGGTTTCTAAGCACTAGAGTGTAAGCAAGTGAGCGGAAGGAAGCTTAAAAGCCTAACGAAGGAGTTATAGATCTCGACGACTGGTCCTAAGGTAACTACAAACCTTTCTATAGCTTAATTAGGTATTGTAAAATAGTTTTTGTTAAGAAGTAGAATATTTAATAAGTATAACATATGTTATATTATACTCCTTTCTAACAATAGTAAACAAAAACCTTAAAATGTCGTTATTATAACAATTCGTAATTTCCGAAAATAATACCGATTGATTTACTTACGAGGACGGTGACTAGGCCGATTACTTGGGATCTGGTTGTTGGATTTTCCGAAAGGCTAAAATGCTGAAAGGATCCTGCCACCCCATCTAATCTTCTACCTGGCCGTTCTTTACTTGATAAATCATGGAGTATCATATTGGAATTATTGAAGGGTTTAATGATGCGACTATAATATAGTTAAGGATTAAGAAATGATAGATTTCTTATTATGTTAACAGTTAAAGTTGAAGGAAATACAAAGCCGAGAAAGATAAACGATATAGTCAACTATAATCAGGTGAGTCTTCTCACTATACTATAGGTGATATTGCATGCGTAGGAAGGAAGATATGTTAGACTAAGGTGATCTTACCTGTTATGATAATTGTATGAATTATTGGTATGATAATGATTGTTTGTGGACGGAACGGGATAGCCCGCGATCCAATAGGTGGAACGGGAATAGCCTGCGAGTCATTAGACGGAACGGGAATAGCCTGCGAGTCATTAGACGGAACGGGAAAAGCCTGCGAGTGATAAGACAGAACGGGAACTGCCCGTGAGTCTTCAGGCGGAACAGGGATAGCCCGTGAGTCTCACAGACATATGAATGGTTATTGTGTCTTGTATGTTATGTGATTGATCGTATGATATTTTGAGGAACTCACTAAGCTCCGTGCTTACCCTTTCCCTATGTAAACTACTGTTTCAGGTACATCAGGTACCATGGATGGCAAGGCGTGACGTGTATACACTGTGCTGCTTCATTGGAGGACTGTTTTTGAATGGATGTTCCGCTATGTTGTGATTTCATTAACTTTTGTTAATCCTGGGATGTTTTCATTAAACTTATAAGTTATGGAATTTTATTAAAATTAATTAAGTGGCTTTTCTTATATTAAAGTGTTCGTTTAAATTTTTTTTTTTTAATTTTACCCTAAAATTTTGGGATGTTACAAGTTGGTATCAGAGCACAGCTTGAGAGAATCAGGCTCACTTAGTGAGTTCTGGACTCAAGTTGAGGCTTAAGAGTTTTCTTAAAACATTTTTACGAAAGAAAGGTGTTTTATGAAGAGTGAACTGAAGACACAGTGTGTACCGCCAGCCGACGCCAGTATGAGAAAAGGGTTAAGTATTTAATATTGTGGATGTTAAAAAAAAACATATGGTATATGTTTGCTGAAATGCCTGGTAGAGATCACACATTGTTGTATTATTATCTGCTATTTGCTAATAGAACTGTATGCTAGTGCCGATAGATTGCTTAGAGATTTCTACTTAGTTGTATACAATATGGACTGAATAGTCATAGAATGTGTGAGTTGACCTTATTGCATGTTTCTTGTTTGGTTGTTGCCTTAGGGAAGATTCTCTTATTTGAAAGATTGTTTAGTTCGATATTGTATACAACTACGTTCGCGAAACAATCTGTCATCACTGGAGGAAGTTCCGTCTTAGTTAGAATAGCAAGGTGGGGGTGGGATTCCAAGTATTCCTAGAAGGGTTGACATATGCCTTGTAAGGGCATATGTGTTAAAATTATCGGTGAGGAGCGAATTGGATATTTCGAGACGGGTCTTGGAACGAACATGGATAGGTGTGGAAGGTAGTAGTAGAGCTCCTACTATCGAAAGCACAGGATCTGCGTTTGAGTCGGGAGTTCATCACGAAGGATCCAAGGAGCTGAGTATGTGAGTGTCTAGCATAGTTGACTTAAATGCTAGTGTAATGTGATAAACCTTTATCCATTCGATTGTTGAATGTTGATTGTGAGGTTCAGTAGGAACAATTAAGATGTGATCATACCAGTTTGGTTGGACCGATCATGCTTAAGTTGATTACTGAGCTTAAAGACTGTTGAAAGGGAGAATGTCAAAGTGCTATTGTGGTAGCTATTTTTCATGCAACTAATGGGCACACAAGTCAGACAGTGACTAGAGGATGCAAGGGTGAGTTTTCCAAATCACGGTCAAAGAGGTGCAAGCGGCGCCTGAGATGATAGCGGGTATTTTTGAGTCGACTCTGTACATGCCTAGTGCTGTATAATAGTGGGGCTACCTACCCTTGTATTGATCTTGCTTGAGTGATTGATCAGGTCGTGTGGGTTGAAAGTCTGGATCACTCGCTCGTGATTGAGGTAACTGACGATAGAGGTGTTGACTAGGGTCGCAAGCGGATGAGTAACATATGGTTGTTGATGTAAACGTCTTTACATTATCGAAACATGTTTATTGAGATCGTGTTTGCCCCTGATGCAAGTTGTTGGCTGAGCAGAGTGGGCTTGGTTTTTGTTCGAGAGTAAGAGCTCGTAAAAAAAATTATAAATCGAATAAACAGACCTGGACTTTAGTCCAAGTGGGGGAAGAATACAAAATTAAGGGAACAACATGAATATTATATTGAATCGACGAAATTATTAAAATTATAGTAACACGTCAATATATTTAATTCATTACTACAACTTTATATTAATACATTAAGAAAAGTTTACAGAACTACTAACCTAAACCGGAGAATCAGAAAGAAGTGAGAAAAGATATTCTACACTCCAATCTTTGTCATCATTAGGTTGACTTGTACCTTCTTGAGGATTTGGAAGGGGTATGCTTTCAGTTATTGAAGGAGGAGCTCCAATGTATGGGGTCTCGATAGGGTTGGAACCTGTAACCCCATGATTAGGGGCTAAATATTGACTCATTTGGGGAGTGTGTAAGTAGGGCAGTGATGAGGAAGGGCTCTAATTCGGAACCAGTTGGGGGTAGCTATAAGAAGGAGGAAACCAGGCTAGGTCACCTACAAAGCCTCAAAAATTCTCCTCACTCGAAGACTCGAGTAAACCAGGGTTAATACTACTCATACCAGAATTAGATGGCGGAGATTGCTGCTGTGTATGAGTTCTTGATGAAGTTTCCCCCTTTTCTTGAAATTTTCTTTTCCTAAATACAACCTTATGAGCAGCTTGTATTAGCTTCTTTGTGCCGTCTGTTAGACCCGATTGTGATCCTTCAATTATCGCTTCTTTTTCGTTTTTTAGGTTAGGTATTAAATCTCCCGATAATTCTGTTGCCTCAATAAATTCATTACCAAATTCCTGTGGCACAAATAACTTTAGTAATTTCAACCTTATGATATAAAGAAATTAAAAATATGTAGTTCTTTACCTCAGCACGATCAATAAGGGTTTGCAAACTCGTAAGTTGTCGTTGGGGCCAATGATTGATACCTAATTCTCTACAGCGTTTTTTTAATTGTGTCGTTCCAATGTTGAGTTCCTTCGCAGCTTTCTTAATTGGTTCGTTAAAGTGTTCAGCTATTATTTCCCTACTTAATAAATGTCTGAAACCTCTTCCACTGCCACCTGCTATGTTTTCTGAACTAGAAGGTTCAAATCCAATTGTATTGTTATCATTCTGGATCATTTGAACATGATCCTGATTTTTTGACCCAAAGATGGACATTGATTCATCAAAATTAGTGGCCTCTATCGGTAATAATTGTTGGTTTTCAACTAAAATCTCAGGATTCTGAAATCCTTCTAGATTCCTTTGAATCAACCGAAGATGATATTGATATTGAAAACCAACCCCAAACTCGGGATTCAATTCAATATTTATGTTATGAGTCCTCTGTAATTGATTCTCATCCTGAATACCAGCCATGAATTCTTGATTCATGGGGACAAACTCACTGCTTGTTGGGTGCACGTCCATGAATGGATTGTACTCAGTTAGACCATCCACAAATGGGTCTAAAAATAACACATGTCAAATGATAAAACAAAATAGAATACTTATAAATGGATCATTCAAAAGAATTTAACCTGGTAGAAGGCATGGAGTCTGATCAAGTGCAAAGTCAGATGCATGCACCGGATCATCTGAGTTAATGTTCAACTCGGGAAAAATTTCCGGCTCATCGTGGAGATGCTCTATTGGGAGTATATCCGGAAGATTGTACCATAATTCAAAATCAAACAAAACATTAGAAAGGTAATCGAAGTATGGATGATATATGTCTAGAATGTTAGAGTCACCAAACTCTATTAAGAATGCTTGGTTTGAAGTACCCTCTCCTTGCGGAAAACCAGGTCCAGGGTTCGACAGATCGCCCATTGAAGATCTGTTTTCCATGACTCGACTTTAAATATGAGTTCGTTTACGAACAAACTAGTGATAAGAGAGGATGAGACTGAAAATGAATGATACTACATACCTGTATATATAGTATCTTGCAGCTGGAACCGAAAGGACACACGGAACTGAAAGGACACCTCACGTTTTAATTACCGAAATTCAAACTAACTACAGTAGATGCGAATTTTCACTACCCCAAGTGACATTTTTTCAAAATTCCCTGCTTGACTCTGGTGAGAACGAGATAATAAAGAGACTTTTGAAATAAAACAAAATTGTATGTCTCCATATAATGGAAATAGTTTAAAGAGTGTTTAGTACTCCAAAAAAAAAAAAAAAAAAAACTTACAAAAGATGATGTAAATTTTATATTTCGGTGAAACAAAAAAATTTGAAAGATTCTACAAAAATAGACTTATTTAGCCAAAAAGTATTTAAAAGAAATGTTGAATTTAGGCAAATGTGTGTTGAAATATGACGAATTCATATAAATACGAAATAGTGTTAAAATTAGGTGTTGCAAGTTAACTAGGTTAACTATGTATATAGGTAGATTAGAAAGTACTAAATATGTACTGTAGATAGTAGCCGGTCAAGTCGATGTGTGGGACTGTGAGAAACAGTTAGAGTTTTTTTTTTACATCTAGAGTAATTAGAAGAAAAGAAGTATGGAGTGAATGAGAATAATAGGACCTTAAGCATTATTACAGAGGTAGGTGAATGTTGAAAGGGAAAGATAATTAAATCTTGTAAAGTTTCGGCAATAAGACGAGGAGGATTTTTGAAGGACACAAAGACTCGATGGGAAATACATAGAGGTGTTCGAGAATGCGGATTTCGGGACGAAATCCAAATAAGTGGGGGAGACTTGTAAGACCCGTATCCTGATTATAACATATACTTAAAATAAGAGTGTTAGGAATTATATGATTTTTGGTAGTTATAAAGCTAAGAAAAACTTTAGTTACAATTTCATATGAAAATCAGTATTTTGTGTCGTTTTTAGAAAAATCATAATTAATTCTAGAAATATCGTTTGGACCTCAAACCAGTGCACAAAGTTTACAAATTGAGTCTAGTACAATTACCAAAAATAATAGTAAGCTTGAAAATGACATTATCTATGGTAAAAAATGCAATCTTTACTGATTAGTTCGGAATTGACAGATTAGATAGTCTGTTTTCAAAAATTCATAATAAATCATAGAAAAATCATATAAATACGTAAAATACATCCCTGGAAAGGTATTGAGATACATTTATGGAATATCAAATAAAAACATGAATTTTATGGGTTTAAAGTCGGCTAAACCAGTCTTGAACAGACTGATTCTAGAAGGTATTAATTTCAACAAAGTTATATTATTAAAATCTTTTGTCAAAAGTGTCATGCCATTTTTTATTCTAGAATTCAAGTATAAATACCCCTCAAAACATCTCATAAACCACACAACTAAATCTCAATCCAATATATAGAGGTTTCTAAGCACTAGAGTGTAAGCAAGTGAGCGGAAGAAAGCTTAAAAGCCTAACGAAGGAGTTATAGATATCGACGACTGGTCCTAAGGTAACTACAAACCTTTCTATAGCTTAATTAGGTATTGTAAAATAGTTTTTGTTAAGAAGTAGAATATTTAATAAGTATAACATATGTTATATTATACTCATTTCTAACAATAGTAAACAAAAACCTTAAAATGTCGTTATTATAACAATTCGTAATTTCCGAAAATAATACCGATTGATTTACTTACGAGGATGGTGACTAGGCCGATTACTTGGGATCTGGTTGTTGGATTTTCCGAAAGGCTAAAATGCTGAAAGGATCCTGCCACCCCATCTAATCTTCTACCTGGCCGTTATTTACTTGATAAATCATGGAGTATCATATTGGAATTATTGAAGGGTTTAATGATGCGACTATAATATAGTGAAGGATTAAGAAATGATAGATTTCTTATTATGTTAACAGTTAAAGTTGAAGGAAATACAAAGCCGAGAAAGATAAACGATATAGTCAACTATAATCAGGTGAGTCTTCTCACTATACTATAGGTGATATTGCATGCGTAGGAAGGAAGATATGTTAGACTAAGGTGATCTTACCTGTTATGATAATTGTATGAATTATTGCTATGATAATGATTGTTTGTGGACGGAACGAGATAGCCCGCGAGCCAATAGGCGGAACGGGAATAGCCTGCGAGTCATTAGACGGAACGGGAAAAGCCTGCGAGCCCTAGGTCAAGATGATATTATAAGATTGTCCTGAAAACAATAAGGATGAACAAGTAATCACAAAGCTTATTGAGTTCCCCAAAATACCACACAGTCCATTCCATAACACACAATCACAAAAGGTCTCCAGGATTGCCCCGAAGAACCTGACTCACGGGCTTGCCCCGATCTTGTCCATTTCTTGACTCATGAGCTTGCCCCGATCTTGTCCCTTCTTTAGCACACGAGCTTGCCTCGATCTTGCCCATTCTTTGACTCACGAGCTTGCCCCGATCTTGTCCATTCTTTGGCTCACGAGCTTTGCCCCGATCTTGCCCATAAACACGTAAGGCACATAGATCACATTATTATACAAAGTAATAAAGCTACTTACGCATGCAACATCACACATAGTATAGCGAGAAGACTTAACTGATCCACAAAGCCAAACAACACTCCTCACGCACGTCCACAGATTCGACAATGCGAACGTCCTAACAAGACAAATTCCACTCAAAACTTCCTAAATCCCAAACAGGACAATCTTATAATATCAACATCCAAAACCCTCAAGTTTGACCAAAAGTCAAACCGGTCAAAAGTCAATGGTCAAAGTCAACAAAAGTCAATAGCACAGTTAGCGCCGCTAACTCCCCAAGTTAGCGTCGCTAATTATGAATAGATCCAAAAGTCTATAAAGTTCTTAATCCATTCAGCCAAGGTCTTAATCCTTCCAAGGACCTTCCAAACAGTCCAAAATCCATAAAGATCCCAACTTTATTCTCTCAAACATCACCATACAAGATCAAGAACAAGATTCAAGTCCAAGGTGGTCAAAAACTAAACAAAATCATCAAAGAGAGTTTGGGTTACTCTCTACACCATCCCAAAGGTTCAAATCAGATATTTAAGGCATAAAGTTTCCAACTTTATCCTTCCAAACCATAGACAAACATTACAAGGGACCATTACACTAATTTACTCTATAAAACCCATCTAAAATCAAAAGAAAACTCATAAAGATGCATAAAGGTGGAAACTTTACTCGCAATGGTCCGGAAACAAGGATCTTTAGATGATTCCCACAAGAAGAAAGCCTCCTAGCAACACCAAGCTTCACCAAGCATCAAATTCTCTTCAATAAAACCTTCCAAGGTCACCAAATGAGCCAAAAATACATTCAAGAACACAAGAGAGAGAATAAGGGTGATTTGGGGATGTCGAATGACCAAAGACGGCTGCCCTAGGGTTCCCCACCCTAATATATGGCCCAAACTTTAAAATCTAGGGTTTTGGCCCAAAATCAGAAGTTAGCGCCGCTAACCCTAAGGTTAGCGTTGCTAACCATGATTGTGCGAAACCACCCACCAGCCTGGCAACTTAACGATGCGAAAAACATGACTTAGCGGCACAAGCCACATTAGCGGTGCTAATGGGCACTTTTCCCCCATTTTCTCATAATTTTGCTCCTTTAGGCTCGCGAACTTTGATCTTTGAAACTCGGAACTTGACTACTTGGGATTAGGGTCTTACAACTCTCCCCCACCTAACGAGATTTCGTCTCCGAAATCCTTTCCTTACCTGCCCTAATCACGCACCAGCAGTTTAATTATTCCATGGTTAATTATATCTTTACACGACCAAACCAGAAAGATCTCACCACCAACTTCGACAAGATCATGGGCACTTAAATTCTTACATGCGCAAAATTCCCAAACTAAAGAGGTCTCACCACAGAACTTCGATGATTCACAACACCTGACGACGACGACTTTATACCAAACCCATATCTTGCCACTCGAGAACCACACTAACCGCCACACGCCTAATCTATGCCGACCCGCAAACGTTAGATACTCTCCTTTAGAGTATCTTACCAAGTCTCATGACTAACAAATTTGACGTGTACCATTTCAGAAAACACCCAAACGAATAGCACCAGGTCGCTATTGATACTCCCATAACCACTGATTTTCGACCCAGAAGAACTCTATCCAAGAGTATACGGACAACCAAGATACAAACACATGACACACCACTCATGCACAACCCATCGGCTATTTCCGCACTCATCATCAGCATATATGGAATCACAGGTTCCCCGTTCCATTCGGTTCGCAACCGAGCAACCGAACTCACAGGCCTTTCCTTGTTTCATGCTTTCAGGTTCTTCGGTCTGCCAATGCCATGACTGGACTCACGGTCCTTCCCTAATTCCTTCTGATTCCCCTCAGTCACAAGAACGGATCAAGCGACCGAGAACAACACTTAACACTCGAAAATCCGCCCGCAGGGCTACACACAACCTTTCCAAATCCGCCCACATGGCTACACACTTAACAATCTCTCCAGGTTCCCGACCTAGGATCAACTTCTCAACCAACCGTAGAAAACTCAACCAGTGAATCCACTTGATCCTCTAACACAGGGCCGCAACACCAGATCCTTTCTACAAACCGGAACAACCAGGGCTAACTGAAAATGACCACCTAAAACCGAAAATCTCGCAGACCCAGCCGTATCCAGAAGCATACGGTCTTTCAAAAAAAAAACGAGAACGAACCCGGGATACACCTAACTGAAATCACAATCACCCTTCCTTACCAAAAGTCAACCCAACTTCCAAGTAGACGAAACTTCCCAGAGAAGATACCCAACCACCTTGACGATCACAACCCGATCCAGAACGCGACACCTTAAAACTTCCAACCAATTCCTAGATCGGTTATCCAACCGATCCTTACTTCACTGACGAGAAACTGTAAAAGCGGAACACTTCCAATACCACCGCTTCACAATCCGAAAGAAGATCCGAAGAACCGAACCCACACTTCTTAACTTTACCAACGTCTCAGCTACTTACCAGATTCCAGCTCGACTTCCATACAGCCAGCACTTCTCAAGGGAGATACTCAACTGTATCTTAACAATCCAAACCCGGTCCGAACTTTAACAAGCTAACACTCCTAATCGTTTTCCTAGATCGACTATCCAACTGATCCCTAACGCCTCGCCTAGAACCTCCACTAACTCCTATCGCTCCTCACACGACTGATTCGTCCCCCGAAAGGAAACCGAATACCCGAACCTAGCATTCCCAATGCTGAAGAACCGATGTGCTCTTACTGCCAATCAACTAGCACGCTAATAACCATATCTTTGCTCACACCTCCTCCGTTACCCCACTACACGTGCCACCGCCACTACTCGACTTGAACTTGAACCGATGACTCCACCTTAAGCATAACAAGCTTAGAAGAACTTACCAACGATTCCCCATGCTCCTTACCCGATCATCTATCCAGAAACTCGACGAATAAACCAACCTTGACCAGAAACCTACCTCTTAACGAAGATCCACTTCCAAGACTAACACCAAGTCCATCAACCTCCCGGCGACACCACAATGTTAAAACGAACCCAGTTGTGACTCCAGGAAATTCCCATCAATCCTATCACGTAAGCACACTTAACCGACAACCGGACAACAGAACGAACATACAACCACCTCCAACGCAACAATCGAAGACATCACCGAACTGACCACGAATGCCATTACCTGAACGAAACATACATAATAACAAAAGCCCAACCAACTCCGATCGACTCAACCGCCGATGCAATATTCTTATTACACATAACAACTTCTAAACCCGACCACGGACCCTCGGTCTCTCCAGCAAACCACACACTCAACGGTTATCCATAACGACCACATGGTGTTCGACTCAACCCTGAAACTGCTAGACGTTAAACTCCTAACAACCCTTGAACAAAAGAAGACGAGTCGCCCACACAAGCACTCCTGCTACGTACGGAAACATGACACCCAGTCAAGGTTCTGTACCACGCTCAACCAGAGCTAACCTTCAATTGCTCTGCCCTGACTACCCGGAACGCACGACTACGTAGAGAACATCCTTATCTTAACACAACAACTGTCTCCGGTGATCCCTCTTTATTCCAGCATTGGCAACAAAGCCTACTCGAGACGATCTACAAAACAGAAGATATCAACCAAACACTCATAGCCCAACGAAACGCTCATAGCCCAACAAAACGTACTGGCACAATCCTTCATTCTTTACTCCCACTGTTCTCCCCCACATAGGGTTAAAACCCACTAACAGCTGATGCGACAAACACTGTCGTTCTATCGATAGTCCACCCTTCACTTACTGACGAAACCTCAGACAACCACTTGCCTTCACCCGCATACTTGAGATATATCCTGATTAACTACCCGGACACTCAGAACCAAAAAAAGGCAACTAAACATGAAAACAATAAAAGCAGAATCACGAAAACGTACCGACAACGTACAACGAGGTTACACCTCTACGTCCAACTGCTAAGCCCCGCCTTCCAACTCTAGGTTCTCCATCTTCACCTGATGAACACCGTTACACTTCGGGACCACAAAACCCGAATTCTAAGGAGCATCCCTAGACAATCCCGGACAACTCGCCCTAGCGTGGCAAATTTGGTTGCAAGAAACACAAAACTTCATCTCCACGTTACCGTCCCGGCGATAAGGGTCCTCCACTCTATCTGAAACTGCAGCTCGAAACTTTTTCTGTGACGACTGCCCCAAATCCTGATTCTGCCTCTTCTGCCCTAGCCGACCATCAAACTCGATCTCCCTCGACGCCGCAGCAGACTCCATCTTAGCAAAAGTCTGTCCTCAAGCAGCGGCCACAAACCCGCTGATCTCCTTCCTCATCATCGCCTGGTACCGAGTCATCAATACCTCCTCCTTTGCGGTGAACCGCTCCTCTAACATCGCTAACATCTCCAACTTAACCGAATCAATAACCGGAGGGAGCATCTCAAACACAGCCCTAGTCACCTCCGGGACGACCAAATGTCAAACATCCTCATCACTCATCTCAAGGCCAACCCGGCCTCGCGAACTCGACCCGAGTCCCGAATCATTCCCTCTTAGATCATCCTTCCTTATTTTGAAATTCGACAAGAAACGAGTTACAACACTCGTCTAGCACATAACACACACGATTCCCTCGTCTACAGACTCCTTTGGTCCCTCGGGTCTCTCTTCGTCCCAGGTACGAATGCTGTGCTTCCAATAGTACGGGCCCTTATACTACCTTCCACACCTATTCGTACTTGTTCAGAAGATTGTCCCGGCTCTCTAAGTTGCCTCACTCCTTTCTAAATGGGATTCAGAGATCGTCCAACCCACCCTACACCGAAGTTCCTAGCACTCTTCCTAGTCTACTTAGGAATTCCACATCTCACCCGCACTGCGAGAACTTCCGCTCATACGGCCCGGTCGTTTCGTGAAAGTATAATTATATGCAATAAGAATAGATAGACAGTCGAATAGATGTCCCTACCTTAAAGTCACAGCCAAACAGGGAACAGCCAGTAAGACCGGTTCAAGAATTCTAAGGCTATCTGATCCTATTACATACAATCCTAAAGAATTCCCTTATCTTCCTAACAATATAAGCATAGGTCCAAAAGGCACACACAATCAGCACATAGCAAGTAGCACACAATAAGCAACAAACTTGGCAAAGGTATCCCTATAATCGAGGCCAATTCTATCATGCATTTTCCTAAATGGATCCTTAGCCTATTTCAAGCATATATTATCACATCAACACATAATATCATGGGCATTTTGGGAAATAAAACACTTACTTGAGCTCCGGCTGACTGTACGCATCACATCTCATTCTTTTGAAAACTCATTTATCAATTAAAATCATAAGTCAGGTGTGCATACATTGTTTCAAACTCCCTAGCAACAATCAAATAAGAACATGCAAGGGAATCTTCCACATGTTACTCCACCCAACAACTTAGAAATTTTATTTAAAACATTTTTTCATTTGAAATTCGCTTTTAGAAAATCATCAAATCTCCAGTTTGAATTTGGAATCTCAGTCATGTTCATCCAAATCCTTGGAATCACATTCATGTTCATCTAAATCCCTCTAACCAAGTCTCTGATACCAACTTGTAACGTCCCAAATCCAGTAATAAAATTTTCGTTTGAAAAATAACTTAAATACAATAAAAGAGTTGCCACATAAAACCCTTCAAATTAAAACTTAGTATTTAAACATATTAAAATGTATTTACAAAACATTATTTAGCGGAAGACTTAATTATCAAAGCCTCAGATTCGGTACAGTGGCGCCGCACTCCAAGATCAAGCCAGCAGTTACCTGAAAAACAGTAAGGGTGAAAGAGTAAGCACAAATCTTAGTGAGTTCCCCCAAATACCACACAATCCATTCCATAACACACAATCCAAAAAGGTCTTCGGGCTTGCCCCAAAGAACCAGACTCACGGGCTTTCCCCGATCTTCTCCGTTTCTTAACTCACGTGCTTGCCCCGATTTTGTCCATTCTTTGGCTCATGAGCTTAACATCACAGCGGTAGTCATGCGGTCAAAAATAGTAAAATAACCTCACTCTCACTTAGCACAGTGGAAGTCAGGGTCGATCCACATGAGTTAACTACGTGGTTAGGACAAGACGACAGTATACCAACTGTAGTGTCACTCTACAGTCAGCGTTATTGTTTCTACTTTCCCAAAAATCACACAAAAACCCAATACCAAAACAAGTGCCAAAACCCAAATCAAACATGAACTAAACTAAACTAATACAAGTTCTAAACTAAGATTACTTACTGATTCCAGAAGTAAATTCAAGAAAAATCAGAAGCAATTACAATCCCAAAACATCCAAACAAGCATTCAACAGAAACAATCCCGAAAAAGTGCAATTAAACATCAAACCGAATGATTAACTTTTATAAATCAAAAACCAAACATCAAACCAATATCAAAACACTCAAATCAGATCTAAAATACCAAGTATTTACTACAAAAATCAGAAAGTACAATTCTAAACGAACATCAAGTAATCGAGAGAAATCCCGATTGCGGAATACATCGATACCGAGTTGATAAAACAAGAGAAAAACTAAATTACTAACCAAACTATTGATTCCCACTGAAAAACTGATGAAATAGTGCCTTCGGATCCCTCCTTCGCGTCCCGGGATGAGTGAAAAGTCGGACGGGACGCCGATATATATAGTTGTGCGAAATTAGGGTTGCCGCGTCGCGGCATAGCCTTTCCCGCGTCGCGCGTGTTGCCTTATCCCGACTTTTCGGAGTTTAAAATTCAAAAACGGAGATTTTATCTTTTTTTGACATTAGCGTCGCTAATGTGGAAATTAGCGTCGCTAATGTGGAAATTAGCGTCGAAGATTCCTCGCACGCGTTCGAAATTTGAATTTCCAGATTTTCCCTCCTGCGAACATTAGCGACGCTAACTATAAAAGTTAGCGACGCTAATGTCTGCTGACTTCTTTTTCTCGTCCGTTTTGCTCTGTAACTTCTCCAGAATTGCACTAAAACCCCTACATTTACACTAAAAACATTTCCAAGCACTTTGGCACAAAAGTAAGTGAAATTAGCCAATTAATAATGATAAATTAACTAAAATACAGCTAAACAATGCCTAAAATACTTGATATTACTAGGCGTTGTCAGAGCTTGCCTCGATCTTTCCCATTCTTTGACTCACAAGCTTGCTCCGATCTTGCCCATAAACACATAAGGCACATACATCACATTATTACACAAAGTAATAAAGCTACCTACGCATGCAACATCACACATAGTATAGTGAGGATACTCACCTGATCCGGAAAGCCAAACAACACTCCTCACGCGCATCCACGAATCAGACAACGCGAACGTCGTAACAAGATAAATTCCACTAAGAACTTCCTAAATCCCAAACAAGACAATCCTATAATACCGATACCCAAAACCCTCATGTTTGACCAAAAGTCAAACTTGTCAATAGTCAACGGTCAACGGTCAAAGTCAACAAAATTCAACGACACCGTTAGCGCCGCTAACTCCCTAAGTTAGCGTCGCTAAGTATGAACAGATCCAAAAGTCAATAAAGTTCTTAATCCATTCAGCCAAGGTCTTAATCCTTCCAGGGACCTTCCAAACAGTCCAAAATCCATAAAGATCCCAACTTTATTCTCCCAAATAGCACCGTACAAGATCAAGAACAAGATTCAAGTCCAAGGTGGTCAAAAAGTAACCAAAATCATCAAAGAGAGTTTGGCTTACTCTCTATACCATCCCAAAGGTTCAAATCAGAGATTTAAGGCATAAAGTTTCCAACTTTATCCTTCCAAACTATAGATAAACATTACAAGGGACCATTACACTAATTTACTCCATAAAACCCATCTAAAATCATAAGAAAACTCATAAAGATGCATAAAGGTGCAAACTTTACTCACAATGGTCCATAAACAAGGATCTTTAGATGATTCCCACAAGAAGAAAGCCTCCTAGCAACACCAAGGATCAAATTCTATTCAATAAAACCTTCCAGGGTCACCAAATGAGCCAAATATCCATTCAAGAACACAAGAGAGAGAGAAAATAATGGTGATTTGGGGGCTGTAGAATGACCAATGACGGCTGCCCTAGGGTTCCCCACCTTAATATATGTCCCAAACTTCAAAATATAGGGTTTTGGCCCAAAATCAGAAGTTAGTGCCGCTAACCCTAAGGTTAGCGTCACAAACCATGATCGTGCGAAACCACCCACCAGCCTGGCAAGTTAACGACGCGAAAAACATGACTTAGCGGCACAAGCCACATTAGCGGCGCTAATGGGCACTTTTCCCCGTTTTTCCTTAATTTTGCTCCTTTAGACCCGTGAACTTTGATACTTTGAAACTCGGAACTTTACTTCTCAAGATTAGGGTGTTACATATAAGCAACTTGGAAACATGGAGTTTCTTAACTCCAAGAACCACATACATAAATGGACCAAAAATATAATTAAACATTTCTAGCTACTAGAACTAAGCATGGAATAGATAAAGCTTGAGATTTTATTAGTCATAGAGGTCCAAAACGTGTATATAATGCTTGATCTACCCTGGAACTTTTGTTCCTTGGACCACCATGACAACGCCTAGTAATATCAAGTATTTTAGTCGTTGTTGAGCCCTATTCTTAGTGAAATTATATCATAGATGCTTTGGTATTCTCACTTTTTGTGTCAGTGCTTGTTTGGAAAGAAATGGTATAAACAGAGGCCAAAAGCGTACAAAATGGAAGAAGTTTGAAGATAAAGAAAAATCAGTCGAATTCGCACGCGCGCCGCGGGATTCACAAAGGCGCGACGCGGTGATTAGGCGGTGGAGAAAATTCAAATGCCGAGAAAATGGGGATAAACCCATACATGCGCCGCGTAATTCATCTGTGCGCGGCGCGGTCGCTTAATTTTTGCAACTATAAATAGAGGGTTTTAGTTCGAAAAAGCAGCAAAGACCTGGCATAGGAACGACTTCCAATGCTTCTTTAACTCCGAGTTTTAGCTTTCAGCAACCATTAATTGGTATTTTATGTTTTCTCTTTTAATTTCCAATAGTTTAGTTGATTCGGTAGATTTAGCGAGTGTCTTTGGGTGTGACAACCATTGATTCGGTAGATTTAGCGATTGTCTTTAGGTGCTGTATTCTTAGGAGTAATTAGGAAGATTATATCATCGTCATTGCAGGTGTTATTGGTCCAAGGCAAGTGTGGGGTCGTTTTTGAAAGAAATTGATTTTTGAAGACCGCGCCGTGGCCAGGCGATTTGCGCGCCGCGGGGTCGTAAACCAACCCGATGCGCAAGGGTTGATTTGGGAACATGCGCGCCGCGGTTTGCTCATATCCGTGCCGCGGGAAACGGTCGGTCGGTTTTCTTCGATAAAAAGGTAAGCCGCGACACTATTCACACACACCCACGCCGCAGAGCTTTATTAATCGAAAATTTTTCGTGTTTTTCTTTCTCATTTCATTCCCGCGATCAAGGTATGTCATTCTAACTAGTTTTTACTTGTTAGAACTAGCGATTAGGCAGCAAAATTGGTTGATTTCTCCAAAACTCAAACAAACTTAAAAATCAGCAATGCTGACTCGTAGAGTGTTTATTTTGCCAAATAATGACCCTAGATGAGTTAGTCGATGCTTAGGCTACCTTGTAGTGCATTTGGATCGAGTTTCAACAGGTTAAATCGTGATTTTGGGTTTGAAAGTCGAAACAGCCGCTCGCCGCGCCACGCCACGCCGCGCCGCGCCCTGGTGAAGAAAATGACTTATTTTGTAAAAAAAAATTTTGTGGCTGTTTTCTGCAGATGTCTTTCAGACTTGACCACCCATTCCTCCAGTTCCCTTAGGGACCAAATAGCTCAGTTGAGTACTCCACGAGGAGGGATGCGCTGACGAGTCGCCGGGTTCTTGAGGCGACGAACATTGATCGCGACATTTTGAGGGACGCTGGGCTCTGGGCTGAGATCGAGCCATTTCTCCACCGCACATGGACTCATGGGGATGCTTCATTCACATGTCGTGGCTGGGACAGGCTCATGCCAACCCAGGACGATGTTGTGTACACCGAGCTTCTTTTGGAGTTTCTCTCGACGGTCCGTTTCTCACCAGGTTCGACGGAGGCCAGGTCTAGGTTGGTTCGATTCCGATTGGGGGGAGTCCCCAGGGAGTGCAGTCTTCGGGATTTCGGGAGACGCACGGGCATCTACACGGAGGCGGACCTCCAACACCGATACTTCACGCAGTTCCTTCACGCATGCGTCTAGGGGCAGCCCGAGAGGGATGCCAATCCAGTTGTTTGGGCACCATTTTCCAACGTACATTTTGAGGCGGGGTCGGCCAAGGAGAGCCAGCTCCGCAACCCGCTTCACCGGCTCATGCACCGTATCTTCACCACCTCTATCATGCATAGGGAGGGGGCGAGAAGGTGTCCGGTGAGGACATGACGTATCTCTGGGTGCTCCTTGACCCCTCCAGGTTCCTCCACATCCTGTTTGCTTTAGTCGTCTCTCTATCCAGCCGTGTGACGGGTGCATCTTCCAGCAGTCCTCTGGCCTGCGGGCATTACATCACCCGCCTGGCCCGTTCGTACTGGATCCTTACTGCCGCGACCATGGCCTCTTTGACTACTTTACCTCTAGTTCGCACATCGGTGCGAGCCCTGGAGAACATGGGGCTGATCGAGCAGCAGCGCCCAGGCCAGTACGTGAGGGTGGCGACTGAGGCACCCCAGTCTCGCCAGCCAGCCTACGCCCAGCCAGGTAGGAGACGCCGCAGACCAGCAGCACCGGTAGAGCCATAGCAGGAGGAGGCGACAGAGCTCAGACGATTGCAGGATCGGGTCGCTAGGATTGAGGACCAGCTGGAGTGGATTGGGGAGGTACTTTTGGAGATGGCCACCCAGCAGGGACGACGCCCCCGACCATTCCCAGCCCGAACCCACGATCATGAGGCAGGATCTTCTAGGCCACCCGGTGGCGATTGATGTATTTTTCTTATCTTTTGGGATATATGTACTGTACTTATGACACCATCTTTATTTTTGCTTGTTTATATTTTATTTGTTTTTGTTGCATTTAATGTTCTGTTGAGTCATGCATGTGATACCAATTGGAGGAGTTGTTTCAAGCAAGTGTGGGGTCACCGTGCCCCCTCCACTTGCTTTGACCACCGGCGTGTTTCCACTGTTGTGCTACAACTCCTGAATGCTGAATCGAGGACTTTTTGTTCGTGTTTGTGTACCTGTGACAATCAAGCAGTCTACCGTCAAAGGGGTAACTCTTTCTCCGTAGTTCTAAAATTATTTTTTGTACAATGGGGACGTTGTACAATTTTAAGTGTGGGGTGTGGACGGTCGAAAGAGTGTTTTTGAAATTTTTGCGGGAAATGACCAGTTTTCAAAATTTTTAGCAATTTTTTCAAATTTTTTTTAATAGATTGTAATTTTGAAATGAATAGTTTCTGAATGTTTTAGCATTGGTATTTTTCGAGAAATACTGCTTAGTTGTTATCATGCTATTAGTTTAGTCAAATAAGTTGAGTTTTAGGAGTTAAACGATTGTAGTGTTTTAGGATTGGAATTTAGGAAGGAATTGGCAATCAGTGGCCTTTGTTGTTCGAGCCGGTAGGACTAAAATGGGTGGACCTTACGCACCTTACCACCTAAGATCGTCTGGTCTGGGATGGTATTTCTGAAAGCTCGCTACACGGACAACATCGAAAGTCATGGACAATTCTTTAATGGCCTTTAGAATCTGAATGAGTACGTACACTTCATTGTGGACAAAAAATTTCTAATCAAGGGTTCTCTAGAAGTCATAAATTCCAAAGAATATTCCAATTATGTTTTCACGAACTCTTTTCACTCTAACTCCTAGGGCAATAAGCATTGAAATTAAACACATTCAAAAATTGTTTGAGTCTTTATTAGAATTTGTTAAAAACTCTCTTGCTTGGGGACAAGCAAGGCACAAGTGTGGGGTGTTTGACAACGCCTAGTAATATAAAGTATTTTAGTCGTTGTTGAGCCCTATTCTTAGTGAAATTATATCATAGATGCTTTGGTATTCTCACTTTTTGTGTCAGTGCTTGTTTGGAACGAAATGGTATAAACAGGGGCCAAAAGCATACAAAATGGAAGAAGTTTGAAGATAAAGAAAAATCAGTCGAATTCGCACGCGCGCCGCGGGATTCACAAAGGCGCGACGCGGTGATGAGGCGGTGGAGAAAATTCAAATGCCGAGAAAACGGGGATAAACCCATACGCGCGCCGCGGAATTCATCTGTGCGCGGCGCGGTCGCTTAATTTTTGCAACTATAAATAGAGGGTTTTAGGTCGAAAAAAGCAGCAAAGACCTGACATAGGAACGACTCCCAAGGCTTCTTTGACTCCGAGTTTCAGCTTTCAGCAACCATTAATTGGTATTTTATGTTTTCTCTTTTAATTTCCAATAGTTTAGTTGATTCGGTAGATTTAGCGAGTGTCTTTGGGTGTGACAACCATTGGCACTAGGTTTTAGTTTTTAAATTTGATGTTTACTGTTTTGAACCTTTGAGACCTGAGGTTTTTTATAATAAGCATTCAGTTTATGTCAATTGCTCGGTTTTCGGTATCTATTGCTTTTGAATGATTTTGTGGATGTTTGGATTGTGTTTGATGCTTGGTTTGACCTTTTGTTGCTTCTGATTTTTAGATATAATTCTGATTTCAGGTAAGTACTTAGGTTAGTATTTGGTTTACTTGGTTGATGCTTGTGTTGAATTCCTTGATTTGTGATTTTTGGGATTATTCGGGGTATAAGTCAAAAACTAGATCCTCTGACTGTAGCTGTGACACTACAGTTGGTAATCTATTGCCTACATTAACCACGTGACTCCTGTGGATCGACCCTGACTACCACTGTGCTAAGTGAGAGTGAGGTTATTTTATTATTTTTGACCGCATGACGACCGCTGCGATGTCACACCACATTCTACGTCTACTTCAAGAAACACTCCAAAGGAAAGAATGAGACTCTCAAGCACAAAGGAGGTTAGGATTTTGTTATGGATTTCTTTTGAGGGTGGAGGTTGGTGCGAGAGTGGAGGCCATGAAAGTTAGTACCCTTAAATAGGGCTTAAAGCCCGAATATTAGGGTTTTGCAGCTCAACAGCATCGTGTCACATAGCAGAGTGGACGCGCCGCATCCGCTCGTGCTACTCACATTGATCACTAACCCTTCTACACGTCGCGTTCTTCCACTCGACGTGCTGTGTAGGGCCAAATCTCTTCCAAAACAATTAACAATTAATTATTTAAAACTTTAAACTCATACCTGGGAAAATGGGCATTATAACTCTCCCCCATTTGGCTATATTTCGTCCCCGAAATCCGCATATGCTAATAGCTCTGGGTAGTGCTCGCACATATCCTCTTTGGGCTCTCACGTCTACTTGGAATCCTTCGGTGCTCCCATTGCACCTTCACCAGCCCAATCACGTTTGTGCAAGGCATTCGTTTTCCTTTCTAGAATTGCGACATGCCGCTCCATATAATTTAGGTGCTCATCCACCAGAATGTCCTCCAAAGGTACCATGACTGACTTGTCCGCTATGCAATTCCTCAACTGCGAAACAAGAAAGATGTTGTGGATTTAATTGAGTTGCTCGGGCACCTCCAAGTGGTAGGTCACCTTGTCGACACGATCAATGACACAATAGCCTCTGATATACCTTGGGCCCAACTGTTAGTTATTTGCCCTTGGCCATAACAAGTTTGTAATATTACTATATATAGTTGGGTCCTTTTAGGTGACATGCAATATATGATATTGCCAAAAGAGATCAAAAGAAAACATGAGGGACTAAGTTTATTAATATATCAAGGTAAAGGTATATTAATTAGAAACTAAAATAGGATAAAGGACTTAAGTGTAAATGTCAACGGTTTGAATTTTAGATAGTTCTTATCCACAAGGGGATAAGACTTATCCACTAGGGGATAAGAGTTATCCAAAGAGGTAGGAGATAAGCATGGTGGGTATTATAAATAACCACCATGGGTGCAGATTTTAATTCATTCCAAACCCTAAAATTCATCCATCTTTTCCCTCCCCTCTGTAACTAGTCGTTTTCTTCATATACCCGATAGAAACATTGTTTGATCTTCAAGCAATGTTTTATACATCAACGGGTACTAGATCGTTGTATTGTGTGTAATTTCACTAGTGAGATTCCTCCTACTGGCCTTGTTCATTCTAGACATATCAAATCTGCATTAAAAGGTTCCTTCTTTTAGCTTATAGTTACAAAAGGTGCATGATTTTGTGATCCGTGGTGGAATACGATCATTTAAATTTGCTTCCTTTGTTCCCAATTTTGATGTTATCATATTCATACAGTGGTATCAGAGCCACTTAATGATGGTTTTGTACTGTTTTGAGTTGCTTTCATCCATTGCTTGCTGTTAAAAGTCATTTTTTTCTTGAAATCGTAAATATGTTCATCCATAGAGTCGCTTTCATTGATGGTCGCGTCGCTCTATACATATTATGATCATCAGATTTTCACAGCATCGCTATCCTGAGGATGTCGCGTCATTATTTAATTTCCGGATCGTATTCTGCTGGTTGTTTCGTGATACTACCATTGGCTTCTAGCGTCGCTATGGTCGTAACAGTTCCACTAAAAGTCGCGTGATATCGAACTGTAGTGTCGCGATGGGTCATCTGTCGCGTCACTAAATATGAGCAAAACAGTTTTAAAAATGAATTTTAAAGGATGATTTTAATGAGTATAAAATATTAACAGAAGCAGGAATTGATCATAATAATTCAGTTGAATTATATAGTTTAATTTCTATTTGTTAACACGATACTTTGATTCGTTGTACGTGAAATGCTTGGATGATTCAAGCATGAAAGTCATACAAACATTTTATGTACAATGCGGTTGAACATCGAGATCTTTTGTAAGTTTGTTTCTGACTCTCAATCAAATATTGTGTAGTAGGTTTTCCATGCACTTTGAACTATATAAAAGTGTGCATTTAGATTGTATGGATCCGATAACATATTGCATTGAATAGACGCGTGGTTGTAATGTATGATTGGTTGTTTTTATGGTTTGGTTTGCGGCCTAGGTGTCGTTTAGTTTTTCATTATATCTGTTGTTTTCCTTTTAGTTTGTAATTGTAATAGATTAGTTAGGAAAATTTGTATTAGTATAGTTAATGTAACAAAAGAAGACCGAAGGCCACTAGAAGGGAGACAATGAAGCATGATGGTAAAGCCATGCACATCCTTGTGGTTGTTTGTCCATAGATTTGACCACGTTTTCCTCGTGTTGGCTCACGGGAAAACACATATGATTCAAGGCAAATGTTACCGTTAATGACATGTGTTTATTTGTTTATTGCGTTGTTGCTTAAACTAGATTTAAAACACAAGCAGATAAACTTGAGATTTTAAAATGACTTAAATATAAAGACCGTTTTCTAAATGATTAAAATGGTTTAGCTAAATGAAACAAAATTCCGTTTTATGAAAATGTAAATCTTATGCCATCCACAAAAACCACACATTTAACTGTGTTCCTTCTAGCGTGGGAAGTGTCATAGCCAACGCGTCAGATACGACTTAACCAAAATGATGTGATACTCGTGATAACTCATGAATCATGAGCCGAGTATCACGTGGGTTCTTTGTGGTCGATTTACTTGCAAATATGTGATCCGCGACATAACCGTCAAGGGGGAGGATGAGCATAAATGGATTAAACATGCAATTGAAAGTCAATGAATACCGAAAGATATAGAAGTTTCATATATATTGAAATTGGCTAAGCGTGTTGCCTACCTAAATAACTTCTAGGTGTGACTACAACATACCTCTTCACCACCAGAAGCGAAATATGGATTCTAGCCTTAACTAATATTATTTTTGGGTAATTAAATTTTATGGATCGGTCAAACTAATTAAAATCCACTTTTCATATACAGATGGCTCCAAAGACAAATTCAAATTCGGTTACAAATATCTTACTGATGCAAATCCTCTCTAAGAATAAGCTGTCGAGACCCAATTACTTAGGCTGGATGCGTTCTCTAAGGATCGCCCTCAAATATGATAAGAAAGAATGGGTCCTCGATACGACTCTTCCCGAGGCTCCCGCTGACGATGCAACTAGAGCTGTTAGAGATGCTTGGCAAAAGCATAAACATCAGTTAGATGAGGTTTCTTATCTCATGTTGGAAATTCTGGTTCCCAAGCTCCAAAAGAGCTTCAATATGGCAAACCACTATTAGTGTACACATGCTTAAGATGAAAGCATACATTGATAGATTGGAGTGACTTAAATTTCCAATCGCTTTGGTGTTGTACGGAAGCAGCAAATAAAACACGACTAAACACTCCTTCAGCAAACAAATTTTTATGCAATTCTCTACACAAAAGAGTTTACGAAGAACAAAACTGAACTGAGAAACACAAAGATTTAAGACTACACTTTGGTGGAGGGCCAACTGTTTCCGTATGAGAAAAACTTCTACTGTTCAAACGGAGCTTTGATATGAAGATACTACTGTCTCATCTTCTTATGTTGCTGATTTATTCACTTATGTGATCATATCCCAAGCTCCTACTGTCACGGTGAATCGCCAATCCACATAAGGTACTGATGATTGGCTTCTTCAGACACGGTTCTTCTGTTATGATGTAGTTCTCTTCTTGATCACAATCCTTTTGGTTGGGTAACCTGCCTTGGTCACCACCAGCTTCTGCTGTCTCTCCTGGATGTCTCCTTTTTATGCCTAAATGAAGACGTATCTTCTGATCTGGATGAGGTGTGACCTTCCCCAGTCTCGCTAATCTAATAATCTTCCTTTCTACCCATTCTGCTGATCTTCTTGGTTAGTCAGAGCCCAAAGTAAATGACTTCCTCTATCGGGGTTTGAGGATCTGGCTAAAGTACAAACTTCAACAGCACTAGCTCCACCTTTCGCTCAACAATCTCCCACTTGGAGACTGATCACTGATCTTCCTGTCACCCAAGTTCTCTTGTTCTCTATTGTTATCCACCTTAACTGGCTGTTGAGGATTCACTAGTTTTCGAATATTTTCTTTGGAAGTGGTTATTACCAAAGGGGGATCATTGGTCTTCAGCAACTGTCTGATGAATTTCGCCAAGGAATTTCATGATAATCTTCTACTAAAAGGACTTTTGGACATCTGAAACTCATGCTCTGATAGCTTACACCCAATAACAACTAAACTGCTCCTAGTTCTCTTGGACGAGGTGTGACCTTCCTCGGTCCTTCTGAACATTATGGACATCATCGTCTAAGATAGATTGATAATCTGTATGTTGAATCCCTCCTCCAACATAGCATCAACCTGTACAGTGCTAGGATGAACTAATCAGGTACTGAAATCTTCTTTTGGTGCATCGGTGATAACAGTTACATCTGTGCCATCGATCCTCCTCATTATCCATATAGGCTTCTTCTCCTACGCACACCTGGTATTCCATCAGCAGGTGGAAACCTCCTAATAGTGTTGTGTAGATATTTTGGTCTAAATTGATATATACAAGGAAGCACTGATTAGCCATTTCCTTGTCTTCAATTTCTTCTACTGACATTCTGAATATTCTACACTCTCGAAGTGCCAACTTTCTTCTGATGATATCTTAACAAAAGACGGAGTTTAGTCTCTGTCAAGTTGAGCATCACTCATCCTCTTTAGCCAAATCCCACTGTATGGAATTTCATCATTCTTGGCTTTAAAACGAGTTATCTGGTTCTCCCATTCAGTCAGAAACTGTACGTACTGACAAGGGTACCGCACTAGAGAGGACAATTACGTGACAAAATCACGTTTAATGGCAGTGAATATCGACGGTCTACTCTCTCTAGCTCCGACGTCACCAGAGATTTATGACGATCCCACTGCTTCTAACCCCTCTTTTTCTAAGCTGAAAAAGTGAAGCGTAGTGTTTCGTATAAGGTGGTTTGATCCTTCTTCTGGATGAACTTCTGCTACGATCGGAGGTGTCTAGGTTGTCTCCTTGAATCTAGGAACTCAAGCCAAATTGAAGGACCTTATTCACCTTCTCCTCGCATCAAGCTTTTCACTATCACTGTCCTTCTTACGTCTACGACTCATCCAAAGATCCTCAGATGTGTGAAGGGACAAATCCCTTGTCTTTTTCTAATAGCCAAGTTGACTAAATACTAATGACGTTAAACACTCCGGTTTGTTTAGGAAGGGAAATGGTTTGGTTTGGAAAACTTCCTTTATCCAAACTAAATTCTGCCCTTTTCCTCTCTTTTGACTTTGGTAGTCTGGATTGGGTCAGAATCTGTAACCTCGGTAAGGAACGATGTTGTGACCTTTGACACTCGTATTAACTCTGAGGCACATCAGTAAGAGACCTTAACTGGCCTCTTTTCTATAAGATTATCGTGCTGCAAGGATGTTTTCTGTTGAAGAGACGTGTCAAACACCATTTTCTCCTTCTGAGACATCGGATGGTTTGCCCATGTTGGGCATGTGTTTCCTCATGCTATCTGACATAGGATATATATATGCATCCTGATAGGTTGAGGCTCCACTAACGGATCCAATTTAACTATCTCGAAGACAGATGCTTTCCATCGTATTCTCCGTCCTTACAACCATAGCCCAATCTACTGTTGTCTCTGAGTGAAAATCTAGGTTTCTCCAACCCTTCTGATGTCTGTACGATATCTCTCTTCTTTGCTATTATTATAGGTCTCTCCTATTTCCACGTCTTTTTGGCCCTCCTAACTGAGGTTTTGGAGGACTGACCTTCATAATAACCTCACTCGCTCCATCTAGCAGGTCATGTCACGCCTATTTTTGGAAAGTTCTCTCTTTCACTTGGTTCTCTCTCTACCATTACTGTCATGTAGCGTTCATGTAGAGTTGTTCTTCAAGAGTCAATGTTGCAATCTTCAATTTGTTGATCTTAGTATTCGTCTTCAAGCCTGAACCCCTGATACCACTAACATGTCGCAGTCGTTGATGAGGTAAAAAATACAAGATATAACCTTTCAAGCCCACTAGCTAGCGGTAAGTAAGGGTCGAACCGTAGAGTCCGAGGTTGGCACTTTGTGTCTAAAATATAACCGCGCTATAGTGTCACTCTATAGATGGTGAATATCTAGTACACTTTACCCTAAACCAAACTCAAAACAAAAATCAATAATAATCAAATCTATGCCAAAGCAATAGATCAAGACTAACAAATTCAAACTACTATCAAACTCGAGATTCACTTCAGATTTCAGATCCAAACTCGCAATTGTAATGACAAATCAAGCAACAATTAATAAACCAAAATTCAACTTCTATTCATAATACTCAAATCATACAAGGAATTCATAAACCAAATCTGAATTAGAGCCAAATGCTTCTGATTCCAGAAACTAAACTAACATTTGTAATCGATGGTATTCTACAACCAGAATCCTCAAATACACGAGAGTAAAATACGAGCAAACAATGAAAATAAAATAAAATCTAACCCAACTAATGAAACTAATTGAGAGAATACGAAAATCTGAGTCAAGAAGCCTGAGTGCAACTCTATCGTCAATCTTCGCTCCTGAAATCGTACCTAGGAGCCCCTATATATAGTTGAGAAATCTAACTCTCTGCGCCGCGTATAGGCCTAGTTCGCACCGCGGGTCAGCCTTATCCCCCGTATTCTCACTTCTTGAATTTTGAAAATCCTCCGGTGTTGGTCCCCAAATAACTCAATACAGATCTAAATGGTATCAATCAAACAATAACAAAATGGAATATCACAATCTTCAATGCACTCTATTAATCTTAAATAGACGGGTACATAAGATTGCTAAAGTTGCTTGAACATACAAGGATTCGCTATATAAGTCTAGTGCTTCAAAACAACCAACCAACCCAATGAGGGACACGATACATATATATATATATATATATATATATATATATATATATATATATATATATATATATATATATATATATATTATATATATATACCTACGCTGCCAAGACCGAGATCCAAAGCCCATGAGCCGAAATCCTATGGAGGCCTGACCGAAATCAAGGGGGATTTCGGTCCCAGGCCGAAATCTTCAAGCAGCCCCTTAGACTTTGATATTTTCCAGTTTAAACCATGTAATGTAAAGATTAAACCATAAAATATGTCCTAACAATCTCCACCTTGGTTTAATGCTTTCATTTATCTTCGAGCTCTGTCTTGAATTTGATTCGGTTGAACACTACAAAACATATCAACAATCTCCCCTTAGCATGAAAACCTCCCCCTTAGCAGATGACGGGTATAGATGTTGGTGAAATTCAGCACATTTGTAGCGACAACTTCATCTTCGGATTGGACAGACTTTAGCTTTGACTTTGAAAGTTCATTGGGCGATCCGGTCTTCAGCGTAGACAATAAATCAGCAAATCTAGTTTCTAATTTGACTTTAACTTTGATTGGAGTCTGACTCTTCATCTCATCTTGATAAGATACAGGTGTAGATATAACAACATACTGACTGAGGAGGAATTCAAACAGCTTGTCACATGGAGTTAAATTTCACCTTCTTCGGGAACAGAAAATTCGTGTTGAAATTCTTGAACTTCAACTTGAGCTGGTGCTTCTCGATACAATCTTTGACTGCAAATCCTGTGGGTCATGAAGTTATAAACTCTCACCACAGTTGTTCAAGGATTCATCCTTGGCTCAGAATAAGACTTCTCGCAGTATCTATGAGAACCCGGGGGAATGCACTGCGATTGTTTGAGTATCGGTGAACTACTCGTGGCCGTTTTGATTTTGGCCCCTGCATATCCTTGATCAAAGATCTCAATGCAGTTGACAAGTCAACTGGTTGACTTGGATCTTGGCGAGACGTTTAATGGTATCCAAACTCTACGGAGTGTACCATCCTAGTGCCAATTTGAATCCGATAAAGTTGTTGGGGTCTCATAGCTATTGTGGTAAACAACAACGATCACTGACCCAGAATTTCAATGTTTCATCAATGTGAGGTAATATCACATTAAGTCATGAACATTTTGTGTAGAAGAAGGATTAGGTCAAGAGCGGTATGAGCGTGTAATATGTCTTGGTTACTAGACATACCCATCGGCTAGACTTTTGAATTGTCATCAGTGTATGGTTTATTACACTGAATCATCCAACTCTTGAATTAGAAGCTTTGTAGGTAAGAATGGTTATTGATGCCTCACATCTACTACTGGTGTTATAACAGATATCACTGGCATAGAGTTTAAGAATATCATCACCACTTGGTTTAAAGTGATGAGTCGTCTATTCCTTGTAGTAGAAATATAAAGGTGGTTAAGAATGGATTGGTGCATGTGATAGATTACGGTGCGCAATCTAACCATCGATACATATTTCGTAACTCTCGACTCTGAGTAGCTTTACTCAAAGTGTCTAGAAGTTTGTGTTACAGAAGAAACCTTTAGATTCGGTTAAGAAAGGTTGTCAGTGCTTCAAACTTACTATGGTGTAACAGTAAGGATCACTAGCACTTAAATGTTACCTTAGCAGTGAGTGGTCTTACTCGGTGCGTCGTCGATAGATAATATTTTTGATTTTTTAAAAATTTCTTAAAATAAAACATAAAAGAAGTAAAATATTTTTGAGTTTTTAAGGTTTTATAATTTTTGTTTTGTGTTTCTTCTCCCTCGAAATTTGTGCATGGCAAAGAGGTTTGAGAAAGTAAAACAATGACCAAATTTACTCGAAACAAAAATAATATACAATAGAACTGAGTTAACAGTCATCGAAACGTATCATTTTGAGCATTTTGACCAGCACATTGAATCGAGCTTTAGCAAAAGGTTTTGTGAACAAGTCCACCACATTGTTATCTGTGTGGACTAATTCCAAATGAATGAATTTCCGCTCGTAGCAATCTCGAATGAAATGAACTTAAATGTTAATGTGTTTAGTCTTAGAATGCTGGACATGGTTTTTTACAATTTGGATAGCCGCCTCATTGTCACAAAATATAGGAGTGTCAAGAAAGTTCATACCATAGTCAAGGAGTTGATGCTGCATCCAGATGACCTGAGAACAACAAGTCGAGGCAGCAATATACTCAGCTTCAGCTGTGGAAGTTGACACGGTCGGCTGCTTCTTGCACTGCCAGGAAATCAGTTGGTCTCCTAAGAATTGACATCCAGCACTGGTGGACTTTCTGTCAATGTCGCAACCTCCATAATTGCTATCTGAAAATGCAAAGAGATCAAATTCACGGTTATTTGGATATCAGAGACCTAATGTAGGTCTCCCTTTAATGTATCTAAAGATCCGTTTGACAACAGTTAAATGAGAGTTTTTACGATTTGCCTGACGTCGAGCACACTGGCAGAGAGCAAATATTATATCTGGTCTGCTCGCCGTCAAATACATTAGAGATCCAATCATAAAACGGTAGAATGTTTGATCGAATCGTTCTCCATCTGGATTTGAGGAAATCAGCGGTCGCTCAGACATCGGGGTATTGGCAGCTTTTTCATCCTTGAATTCAAACTTCTCAAGAATATCCTCCACATATTTGCCTTGATGAAGCAGGATACCCATTGAGCTTTGCTTAACTTGTAACCCAAGGAACATCGTCATCTCTCCCAACGAACTAATCTTGAATCATTTCTTCATCACTTGCTCAAACTCTTTGCATAAGGCTTCACTTGTAGAACCAAAAATGATGTCATCCACATAGATCTGGACAACGATTTGGTCTGTATTTTGGCGCTTTATGAACAACGTTTGATCAATTGTGCCTCTTATGTAACCATGCTGCAATAGATGATCCGTCAATGTGGTATACCAAGCACGGGGAGCTTGATGAAGATCATAGAGAGCCTTATCAAGCTTGTAGACGTGATTTGGAAATTTTGAGTTGACGAAACCCAGGGGTTGATCTACATAAATCTCTTCTTTCACTTTACCGTACAAGAAAGCAGTCTTGACGTCCATCTGGTATACAGTGAAGTTCATGTATGATGCGTAGGCAAGAAAAATTCGAATTGCTTCAAGTCGAGCCACCGGAGCATAGACTTCAGTATAATCAAGGCCTTCAATCTGACGCAAGCCACAAACTACCAGGCGTGCCTTGTTGCACACTATAACTCCTGAGTCATCTTGCTTGTTGCGAAATACCCATCACGTGTCTAGAGAATTCTTACCCTCGGGCAGTTCCACAAATTGCCAGACATTCAACTTCTCAAGCTGATTAAGCTATTCATGCATGGCATCCACCCAACTTGGTTTATTAAGTGCCATCTGGACGTTCTTTGGCTCTATCTGAGAAATAAAGCATGAATAGAGACACTCATTGACTAGACCACTCTGGATTCTGGTTTGAATGCCTTCATCCAAAGAGCCAATCACCTTGTCAATTGGGTGATCGCATTGTATTCTAGAAGGTACAGCATGTTCGAGGGAAGCAGTAGAAACCGGAAGGTTTGATCGACAATTGGAGGTTCGCCAATAACCTATGATGAAACGACAGGAGCATCTTTAGTTACAATAGTGGAGGCAGGAGATGCACCGTCATTTGGAACAGGTTCTTCAAGAATCACTGACGGGTTAATGAGATCAGGAATGATATCTTCATCATCATCTCTGTGTACTCTACTAGGACCTGGTTGTGTACCTGAAACATCACCAGAAAACATATAGAATGGTTTAAACAGTTCAGCGTAGTTTAACAACCAGTCGGGTCCAACACGGGCATCCGTCTCATTCTCTTCTAGCCATATCACGTCATATGATTCCACAATCTGCTTGGTCACCTTGTTGTACACCCGATATGCAGTTTTGCTTGCATATCCAACGAAGTAGCAATCATCTGCTTTGGAGTTGAACTTCGGAGTAGCTTCAAGATGAAGAAGAGTGCAAGGACAACCGAAGGTACGGAAATGCGAGACGTTTGGTTTGCGACCATAGAGAATCTTATACGGAGTCTTCATATGAGATTTGTTGATGATGACCCAATTCTGAACATAACAGGCTGTATTAATTGCTTCAGACCAAAAGATCACTATTAATTTAGAATCGCATAGCATGGTACGCGCAGCATCAATCAAAGTTCTGTTCCGGCGCTCAGCAACACCGTTTTGTTGTGGTGTTCGAGCGGCATTATATTGATGCTACACCCTTATCTGCAAAAAACTTATTCAGCACCACGTTCTTGAACTCAGTTCCATTGTTGCATCGGATGGCCTTCGTCTTCAGAGTCGTTTGATTTTCTATAAGAGTAATGAACTTCATGACCAGCTCTGCAGTTTCACTTTTGTTCTTTAAGAAGAAAACCCAAGTAAAACATGAGTAATCATCAATAATGACTAAGCAATAAGAACTTCGATTAATACAGAGAACATTAACATGGCCAAAATGATCCATGTGAAGCAACTGAAGGAGCGAGTCAATGGAATTGATCAATTTAGGCTTGGGCGGCTTCCGGTGATGTTTGCCCTAAGCACAGGCAACACATTTTTCAAATGTAATGAAATCCTTGATTGGAAGCCCTTGGACAAGATCATTCTTTGCAAGACGATTCAGATTTTTCGCGTTGGCATGACCGAGACGTCGATGCCACAACATGGCATTCTGTTCTGAAGCTTTTGAGAACAAACAAGTGACGTTTTCTAGAGTGTTGTGATTCATGTCGATAATGTAGGCGTTGTTTTGACGTTTTGATTGAACAAGAATCCCCTCCTTGGGGATGACTACGCCAGGTTTGAGAATGAGACATTCCTTCTTAGTAAAGTGTGTTGAAAAACCCTTGTCACAAATTTGAGAAACGCTCAGCAAACTGTGCTTGAGCTCAGGTACAAAGTTGACATTCTCAAACTTTAACACGCCATTTGATATGGTTCCTTTTTGTGTGATCTTTCCTCTTTCACCACCCGCAAAGCAGACACATCCACTATTAAAATTTTTAACATTATGCAATTGGGACATGTCGCCTGTCATGTGCCTGGAACAGCCACTATCAACATACCATGGTCTGATGATATTCCTCCGTAATTGTTCCTGCACAAGTTGCGGGATTAATTAGATTTAGGCACCCAGTCCATACGGAAACTGGGTTGACCTTTACTATCAACACAAGAAATTGATTCCAAGCTCATGTCACGTTGATCAATTACAGTTGAAATATCAGTAGATTTCTTAACACTGCCTTTAGGAACCCATTTGTAATGAGATTTGAATCTTTTATCTTTTGTCCAGATGGGAACATTCACATTTGTCCAGATGGGAACATTCACAAAATTTGGTAAGACATAGTCATTTCCAGAATCAGGCATTTTCTTTTTAACAGTTTGATTCCAGGCATTTGTGTAATTGTAATTTTTATTTCGAGAATGTGACTTCGAGTATTTTCTTTTATGAGATTACCCGTCTGGCACGTTCTGCCAAACTTGTTCGTGTTGAGAAACATACAAGTGTCGGGGACAATTTCTGGCTATGTGACCATCAATTCCACAATTAAAACATGTCTGTCTTTTCAAAGTGGTTTTGGAATTCTGTCGCAAATTATTCCCACACACACACAAGCATGCAACAAATTTATCAACCAAAACCTTTGTCCTAGGTTTTTTAAAACTAACATCATATGGTTTTTTAAAAACATCAGCAATTTTAGTGTCAAGTTTCATATCATCAAGCAAAACAGAAGTATCAGTTTTTAAACAATTTTTATCAAAGTTTGAAGCAGGTGAGTCTTCCTTGTCCTCAATATTCGATTTCAATTTATATGCACACGAGGTAGAAGCATCAGTAGATTTCATTTCAGAACTCTCGCGGTGCCAGACTTATCTCTTTGAATAAAATTCGAAAGATAACACTCTTCAGATTCTTCAGTTTCAACAGATGGCACAAAATTATTATTGAAGGGAGGGGGAACAGCTCTATATCTAAGTCCTTCACCGTTTTTACTAGACCGTTCGGTTTGATGTTTGATTATAGACTCAACTACTTCATTTGATACATCAAATTTTTTAAAATTGAATTCAATATTTTGAAATTTTAGTTTCAATGTATGAATTTCAGTAGTTAATCTAGCAACTTCTTCGTTTGCAAATTTTAGTTGACAAGATTTTACAATAAATTCATCGTATAGTTTGTTAAAATTGAAGGTTTTGGCTTCTAACTTTTCTTGGAAAGGTTTCAATTTTTTTTTTTTGTGTTATAAACAAGATTTTCCATTTCAAACATTTCTCTAACAAGATTATCATTCATTTCACGATATTTTGCAATTTTATCAATGTAGTCTTGAGAAGAGCAAGAATTTTCACTAACCTCATCACTGGTAGGGGTGGAAGCAGGATTTGTAGAGACCATGAAAGCGAACCGGAGATTCATCATTTGTTCTTCAGCTGCGTCAATATCCATATCGCCTTCAATTTGAGCAAGGTGAGCTCTACCATCTCTATTCAAGTTCAGATCCTGCAACTGATTCTCCCACGTGAACTGCTGAGCTACCATAGCTCTCTTTGTATTCTAAGGTTGAGGGGCAGCTTCACGATTTGTTCCAATAGGCACCATAGTCCTTTCAGTATTCTCCATTCTGGGCTTGGTGCATTCACGAGCAAAGTGACCAGGCTCGTTGCAGTTGAAACACCGGAGATTAGCTTTGTTGAAACCCACCTTTCTGTCACCACTGTTGTTTGCCCAATTGTTTCTGCCAGTTGTTTGTGTGAATCTCTTGGCCCTGAAAACCGCCATAGCGATATGCCAAGGGATATCCATCTCCTCCAGATCATCAGGGTTGACTTGATTAAGATCCTTTACCATCATCGGTTGAACCAGCTCAGCAGCAACGAGAGCATTATAACAATTTAAGAGACCAGCCATCATTCCCAGATTTTCTTCAGCTCGTTTGGGAATAGTTGAAGCAGAAACAGTAGTTGCAGCAGCACGAGTAGGAACGGTGGGGACTGAAGATGCCATTAATGTGCTTGAAGAGAAAGTTTGCTTAGTTGGAATTTTAGCAGGAATCTCTCTCTGTTTCTAATCCATGCCACAAGATTTTATAATGGCCATTACTTCAGAGAGAGATAGTTTTACAAGATCTCTAGTCTTTTTAATTACTGCCACATTCATGTCCCAGCTCTTTGGAAGAGAATTTAGCAGTTTCTTGTTTAGTTCAGCTTTTGACAGCACGATTCCAGCAGCTGCCATCTAGGTATTTAGGGTGCTGAAGTGTTGCAGTTGAATCTCAAGAGTTTCTCCAATCACGTGATTGAACATGTTGAACTTTTGGCGAATCATGTCTTGTCTGCTCTACTTCATGTCATCATTGCCTTCATAAACCTCAATTAAAGCTTTCCAGAGAGATTTCGCCGTAGTGTATTCTCTGAAACCTTGGGCAATATCAGCAGATAGTACCATGGTAAGAGTAGCAAGAGCTTTCTCATCACGGTCCACAATATCAAATTCCGCATCTGAATATTGATCAAGAGGCTTATCTATCACATCTCCATTTTGAAGAGTGATTGTGATTTTGGTAAGAGTATGCAAAAAGCTTCTCCACAGTTTAATGTCTTTCATCTTAATGTATTGTTCGAAACGGTATTTCCACTCTGAAAATCCTTCGGCATTTGTTAGCGTGGAGATACAAGTGACAGTGCCCATAACCGAGTCGAGATCAGCATGCATTGTTGAATTAGAATCCATCTGAAACCATCTGAAAAACACCAAAAATTAACTAGCAAAAATTAAACAGCAGCTGAACCGAAAACCCCAAAACACGCCGAAATCCTCCACCGAAAAACCACCTGGACCGAAAAATAGCACCGAAAAACCAGCAAAACGGAAATCCTAGGACGAAAATCTCTTGACCGATATCGAGCTAATACCGAAATCAGTGAAAGCCTAAGATGACACCGAAAAGCTAAATGGGCTGACCGAAATCCTCGCTAACAAACCGAAAACATAAAAAAACCCTAGCCGAGTATCAGCACAATTTCCGCCGCCACTGAAAACCCTTGGAGCGTGACCGAAAACCTCCAGCAGATCTGAAAATTGCCAAAACAACTCCTAAAACTCCGTTTTTGGTTCAAAAACTCCGTTTTTGAGTAGTTTTTCTTTGAATATGACAAGAATACGAAGAACGCGAAGAACAAAAATAGCCAAACTTGATCTAAACAGTCCAAAAACGCCTAAAAATCCAAGATCCAAGCAAAGGAAACAATGATTGATACCGAAATACTAAAAAAACACAAGGTTTTTAAAGCTCTGATACCAATTGTAGGTCCCGAAATAACTCAATACGGATCTAAATGGTATCAATCAAACAATAAGAACACAGAATATCACAATCTTCAATGCACTCTATTAATCTTCAATAGACAGGTACATAAGATTGCTAAAGTTGCTTGAACATACAGGGATTCGCTATATAAGTCTAGTGCTCTAAAACAACCAACCAACCCAATGTGGGACACGATACATATATATACCTACGCTGCCAAGACCGAGATCCAAAGCCCATGTGCTGAAATCCTATACAGGCCTGACCGAAATCCTAGGGATTTCGGTCATGATCACCGAAATCCATGGGGATTTCGGTCATGATGACCGAAATCCATGGGGATTTCGGTCCCAGGCCGAAATCTTTAAGCAGCCCCTAAGACTTTGATATTTTCCAGTTTAAACTTGTAAATGTAAAGATTCAACCATAAAATAGGTCCTAACATCCAGAATGCATTTTTATCCTCTTGACCGCATCTGGTACGACTTTCCTCCGCAATGCGATTACCATTTCGACCTCCTCTTCATTTTCGTCACTAACTTCACCAATTTTGCACTAAAAACCCTATTTTTACACTAAACACACACACACACACACAAAGCACTTAACACAAAAGTGAGCGATATTAGTCTTTTTAAAAAGATAAATCAACTAAAACCTGACTGAATAACGCATATACTGTCTAACGTTACTAGGCGTTGTCACAACCCCACACTTGTGCTTCACTTGTCCCCAAGCAAGTAGATATTTTAAGACTTTTTAACAAAGACTCAAACACTTTTGAAAATCCTTTAGTTCCAAAGTTTATTGCAATACAAAAAGTTAGAAAAAAACAATTTTCCGAAAAATGTCCAAAATACCATTTGGGAATCGTGACTTTCTAGAGAACCCTTGATTACAAATTTTCGGTTTACAACTATGCAAACTTACTCATTCAGATTCTAAAGGCCGGTAAGGAGATTTCCATGACTTTTGATGTTGTTCGTGTAACGAGCTTTCAGAAACACTATCCCATACCAGTTGATCTTAGGTAGTGAGGTATAAGTGCCCTATGTGCCACCCGTTTCAGATCTACCGACTCAAACAACAAAGACGACTGATTGAAATTCCTTCCTGAATCTCAATCTTAAGATATTCTAAATACACTATTTTCTAACTTTCCAAATTACTCGACTTATTTTAAATAAACTAGCATATTCACAACTAAGTAGTATTATTTGAAAAATACCATAATGCTAAAGAAATCCAAAACTATTCGTTTCAGAGTTACAACTTCTTAAAAAAATTGAAAATGCTAAGACTTTTATAAATGTGAATTTTTTGTGAAAATTTTCAACATTACTCTCTACCTTTTTCTATTGTCCCACCCCACATTTAAAATCGTACAACGTCCCCTGTTATACAAAGGAAAATTCAAAACAAAAGGAGAAAAATAGTTAACCCTTAGGACGATAAATGCTTGAATCACGGGATCAATATCTACTAGGGTTGATCGTTGGTACCATTCTTGATGAAATTTCAATAGTCGGGGCGCAACAGTGAACACGCCGACATAACACAAGCGCAGGGGTACTGTGACCCCACACCTGTGTTATGCAAAACACCAAATAGTTGGTGCAACAATCATGGTTTGGCAAATAATGTCAATCTACTAAGTAATATCAACTAATGCAAAATATGTTAAGTTCAACTACAGACATAAAGTTCAAATACAAAAAAGTAAAACTAAAACTAAAAATAAAATAAAAATAAAAAGTACAAGAAATATCACTCATCCTTATCCTCATGATGGGTCCAAAATGGACCTGCTATGTAACACCGCATTCTTTTTATAAGGATTTACAAAAGATTTACATCATACATGATAGTATTTACAAAAGTTAATCATGTAAAGTTTTGAATCATCAAAAGGGGTATTACAAGTTGATTCATCACCATAATTCAAACCATTTCTAAATAAAAACATCTTCCCAAAATATAAGTCTTCTATCATTCCAAAAGTCTTCTAACATCATCCATGATTACATGAGTACATATCATTTAAAAGAAAAGAAAAACAAACATACATGAGACTTAAAGTCTCGTGAGTAATATTGGTTTTTAGACCCAACAAGTCAAGTAAGTGGTTAAAGATTCATTATCATATAAATGGTTTAGATATAAAAAGTTTAATACAATATTAGCTTTAAGTTCATGGAGTCAAAGTACATACTTCACAATTATAAGACCAATTTCATTATACTTTTTAGTCTTAATTAGTTTCTTACGGGCGCCCCCGTAACTTCATCCCCTTTCCAAATGGAACATATCCACTCGCAAGTGTGTGCTTGCGTAACTTCTTCCCCTCCATGGAATGGGACACATCCATCCACAAGGGTTTGCTTAAGACAACTACTTCGCGACGGGAGGTACCATCCCAGTAATATATTTTGACCGTCCCTACATGCAGGCAAGGTCCTTATCCGGATTACGTCTCTCTTTACTTTTATCATTCTTTTATTTCATTATTCATTTGTTAACAAATTGGTCTTTACTTCATAATCAAAACAAACACGTGCTTATCATAACAAAATAATAAAATAAAACTTTCACACTTTATCAACTTTCAACATAAATCGTTTGACTCCAAAAACATGTTTTGTAAAACTTTCTTTGCTATGTACCCAAGAAAATCCAAATATTACTCACCTTGTCCTTGAAGAGTTCCTAAGCTCCTAGAAATCCCTTATCTTTATCTTGCCATTCTCCACCACGTTCAACACCTATTAACATATACATTTCATATACATCAATACTTCCACATAGTTCATTCATTTATTAGGATCCCTCATATTTACTCAATCTATTAAGATGTTATCACTAAAGTTATTCATAGGTATTTAAAGTTCTATTCAACCTCAACAATATGACAATTCAATTATTCCATATATCAAAATTGGAGTTAACAATACTTCTTAATTTAACACTCCATCAATTTACACATATTAATATACAGCTCAACTTCAAGAGATCTTCAAGACCTTATTTGAATATTCCTTTGTCAACTTAGCATTCCATTGATACTCTTTGGTTCAATATAACATAATTATGCTAATATGATAACATTCCATTCATAAATTAAACTCCATGGCATTATAGATTTTTCTCTTGAGTGAACCAACTCATATTATGAAATTTGACGGTGTTAAAAGTTAAACCAATTGTTAACTAAGCTTTATGTAACCATTTGCAAGTCTAATCCACCATCAATTTCACAAAATCTCAAAATTCCCAAAAATTAAGGTTCATGCTAGGATTAAATTCCCATGAAATTAACTTAAACAAAATATATAGGATTGTTTCTTACCTCAAGAGATTAACTTTGCCTCAAAAAGCCCCTTGAATTACTTGAATTTGTTAAATCCATTGAAACTACACCTAGAGGTTCACCAAGAACACACACACACTTCTTTTGGGAGAGTTTTCTAGAGAATGAGTGATGAAAATGGCTGAAAAAAATAATTTTTCCCATCCATATTAAGTCTAGATGTAGTGGGAAACACTTGGCACTTGATAGAGCTGTCTAGGGGTCAAAAATGGGGCAAAATGGTTAGTCAATGCACACACACGCTCATGACGTCTCCAAAACGCTAATCCGACAGCATTTTACACGGCCCGTGTAAAATACACAGTGATCAATCAGAAGGTTTCTACATGGCCCGTGTAAAATTACACGGCCCGTGTGGAAATGTTTCCAGACTTGAAGATTTCCTAACTTTTCTCATCCCGACATGATTTTTCTTCAATCTTGCAATATTCATAATTTATTCATAAAAGCTTCAAAATTTAGAAACTTTATATGGCCCGTGTAAACTTACTGAAGTTTTCCCCATTCCATCTACATTTATTGCTATACTTGCTTCAGCTTGACCGTTTCTTGATTTTGGTCTATTTTTGCCCTACTTGAACTGATCATAACTTTTTCATTCCAACTCCAAATGTGCCCAATCTTTTTCCCGTGTCTTTAAAATTTAAAATACTCCATTTTTAAGAATTTGAATAATTTCCCCATTCTCACTCTATTTTGAGTTATTCATTTGTAAATTACTAACAACACCAACTTTCCTTTATTCCCCTTTTTATGGTGAAATACATTTCTAATTCAAACGCATCATATTTTATTTCATACAAACATCATAGAACACTTAGTACACCAAGTTACACATTATCACATAAATAAACAATTTCCACATAAGTTCTTAGCAATGTTACAAAACTTGGTTGTCACATGCTCTGTCGGATCCTGTTGAGGGAAGTGGTGGTATCTGCAGCACCAAACTTCGTTGTAAACTATGGAAAGATTCCGAGGACGGAATCCTCTTGAGGAGGGGTGAATGTGAGAACCCGAAAGATTTTTAATAAGTGAGTGTATTATAATCTAAGTAATAATTAGTTGTTATATTTTCACTTTTGTAGTAGAAAATTATGTAAAAGGGCATTTTGGTATTTTAGCCTTATAAGTGACCCTTATGTAAACAAGCTTATGTTCTTGGAGGTAAGATAGTAAAAAGTAAAACCCTAAATGAAACATTGAGAATTTTTGGGTGAATTATGAACAAAAGGAAACTGGAGGGACCAAATAGTCATTTGAACTAAATAAGGAGGTATAAATGGAGGGAAGCTTCCATTTCTCTCCATTAGAAACGTGAATCCCCTCCAGGAGAAGAAACTTCACTCGATTTCTGAAGAACACTCAAGAAAGTGAAGCAATTTGGAATAAACAACTTAGAATTGGTGATTACCAAGTGAATTAAGGTAAGAACTTCATCTTTTAAAGCAATAAATCCATCTTTTGTAGAAGGGTATGAGTGAATTCGAAATTTAGTAAAAGGATAATGTTAATTCTATAGTTCCAACCTTCAGACCATGTTTGAATCATCATTGGAACTCAATTCCACCTTTGGAAACGAGTAGAAACAAAAGAATTGACAAATGTGATCATGAACCATAGAATTCGGGTTTGTGAGGATTGGTTTGATTCTAATGTTTATGGAGTAATAAGTGTTGTATAAGAGGTTTAGAAATGTTCTAAATACCATGTTTTAACCTTCAATTAAATGGGTTTTGAGCTGGTACCAAACAGATCAAAGATTAGAAGTTGTGCAGGAAATTGGAATTAGGGCCTGCAACGTCACACGCCCCCGTGTGATTCTGACACAGGGCCGTGTGGATTTTGACAGTCAAGCAAAAAACGAGGGTCTGTAAGTTCTACACGCCCCCATGTAATTTCTACAGACCCGTGTGAAATCCGACTGTAAGGTCTGGAAATCCAACACGACCCGTGTGATTCCTACACGACCCGTGTGACCTAGACTTGTATAATTCACTTACATTATGACCTTAATTGAGTAGTTTGATCCCTAAATCTTTAATATATGTTTAATATGATATGAAAACATGAAAATATAAGTTCGTATCATGATACAAACAATTGTATAGGTGCGGATCAAGCAATAGAGAAGCAAGGGAAAGGAAAAGAGGTGTTGAATACTTAGACATTCTTTACAAGATCTAAGGTGAGTATGTGTATATTTAATGTGGTACATGGCAAATAACTTTTCTTTATTCATTATGAAGTATCATATGAAATTCAAAGCAATAGAGTTAAAGATAAAGTTTGTATGAGAATGATGATGTTTTTATATATTTTCATGATAGTTAAGAGTGATATCTTTATAAGATAATAGTAGAATGAGTATGAATTACAGAGTTAAGTATCATAAAGAGTTGTCGTGACTAGGACCTTACCCGCTTGAAGGGGGTCATAAGATGCCACTGGGATGGTACCTCCCTTCGCGAAGTGGTGATCTTACCACGCCCTTATGGTTAAGATTTGTTCATTCCCATGAAGGGAGATTTATTGGCACGCCCTTGTGGTTAGATTAGTTCTTTGCCACGAAGGGAGACGAGTTTAGTACACCCTTACATATGGATTAGTTCCATTCTGTGAAGGGAGGTTAATTATGAGAATTTCCTCATATAGAAATGAAAAGCAAAAAGTCTTGTTCCGAAATTAAAAAGGATAGGAAGAATACAGTTATCAGTTCATTTCTTATGCTTATTACTTGCTTCCACATTACTCACAAGACTTTATGTCTTACATATCTTTGTTTAATTTTGGAAATGTTTTGTTTCCAGATGATTAAGCATAGAGGATTTTGGAAGGACTAGAAGACTTTCATAGTGGGACCTATATTTTGCGATATGTTTAAACTCTGGTAATGTATCTTAGTTGTAATACTACGATCAGTGTTTTGAATGATGTAATGGTTTTTGTTAAACCTTATTTTGTAATGTAAATATGGTTGAAAACTTTTATCTTGAGGATTAGGGTGTTACTATTTTTGTATCAGAGCCATAGTTTAAGCGAATTAGGGTGGATTACCATCCTAGGCTTAAACTAAGAAGATAGAAACAAGTATACTTAGTAATTATGATGTATACCAGGACTTGTAAAGTTATGTCTATGAGATATAACCTATAGGATATTGTAAGTAAGAGAGTAGTGCAACAACATAGGAAGATAGCATGCTACTGCTTATGATTATTATATAGAAATTGTGTATCTTTAACATGAATTTTATCCATTCACTATAGCAAATGGAAGGTGGTGGACAAGAACCGCCAAGTGATAGGCATAAAGCAAGTTATAGCTCTTCGCGGGGAAGTGGACCTGCAAATGCTGCAAGTGACTCGGGGGCTGAGCAACTCCCGCCACCACAACCTGTGACATTAGAAGCTATTCAAAACCTTCTTTTGAATCTAAAGAAGGAAATGAAAGACGATGTGAATCAAATTATCGATAATCGACTTGGGGAATCTGATACTCATTCCTCAAGAGGGGCTTCGGAGAGGTCGACAGTTGGTGTTTCCTCGAGGGGTGAAGGAAGTGTGGGGATGGAGAACAGAAAATGATGTACCTTTAAGTCCCTCCTCTCATGTAGACCAACTGAATATCTTGGTAGTGTTGAACCAAAAGTAACTATGAGGTGGGTTCGGGAGACTGAACAAGTGATGGAAGTTAGCTAGTGCTTGCAAGGAGATAAGGTGTACTACGCTTCTAAATTGTTAAAAGAGGACGCCCTAGTGTGGTGGAATACGTTGTATGAAGGCCTTGGGAAGGACGTAGTATACAAGTGGTCGTGGACTGAATTTGTCTCCCGATTAAAGAATAAATTCTATCCCACAAGAGATATAGAGAAGTTAGAGGAAGATTTTCTTACTCTCAAGAAGGGTAGTTTGTCGGTGGATGAGTATACTAAAGAGTTTTGTGATATGCTAGCATTTGTGGGAGAATCTTATTTCTCTGCTCGATCCCGAGTCAACCATTATGCCCGAGGTTTACCTTGGGAGTATGAACTTGAAGTGAAGAGAGCTGAAACTCTAGATGATGCAATCATTGCTGCTAGAAATGTGGAAGATGTAGGGAAGCGTCGAAATCAAGAACGACCAAATTTTGGTGATAAGAGAAAGTTTGAAAGTAGCAGTGGAAATTTTAAAAAGAAAGGAAAGTTTCAGTCAACTCAATCTAGGCAGGGGAGTAGAAAGAAGTGTGAAAAGTGCGGTAAGGAACACAAAGGCGACTGTCAGTCTGGGGCGGGAGCATGTTACAATTGTGGTCGGTTTAGTCACAAGAAGAAAGATTGTAAGGTGAAGGATATCAGTGAAGTGGAGTGTTATTCATGCCACGAGAAGGGGCATTTCAGTACTATTTCCCAAAGAAAGGTGGCGAGACCCTAATGTCGACAGCTCAAAAGAAACCGGAATCGCAAAAGGTGAAGTCTCGGGCTTTTCAGATTACCCGAGAGGAGGTGAAGGAGACGCATGATGTTGTCTCAGGTATTCTTTTTGTTAATTCGCTCCCTACTTTTGTGTTGTTCGATTCCGGAGCTACACATTCAGTTGTGTCACACGAGTTTGGAGTCAAATTAAAAGTGCCACTAGAGTTATTAGATGTAGTTTATGAAGTAGAAGTAGCAGAAGGAAAGTATATAGAAGTTCAGCATATGTATAGAAATTGTCAGCTTAGTATTGATAATAAGAAGTTTCGAGTTAACCTTCTTCCGATTAGGATTAAGTCCTTCGATATAGTAGTCGGCATGGATTGGCTTGGTGTAAATGATGCAAAGATAGCATGCGGACAAAAGAGAGTGTCTGTCAAGACACCTGAAGGTAAAGTTTACGTATACAGAGAAAAAGGGAACCGTGTCTCAAATCTTATCAGTGTGATTAAAGCTCAAAAGTGCCTTTCAAAAGGATGCTCTTCCTTTTTGGCATATGTAATGACTTCAGAAAAAGAGAAAATGACTTATAAAGATATCGAAATAGTGCATGAATTTCCAGAAGTTTTTCCAGATGAATTGCCTGGTTTACCACTAGAAAGACAAGTTGAATTTCGTATAGACCTTATCCAAGGGGATTCTCCTATAGCGCGTGCCCCGTATCGGTTAGCTCCGACTGAAATGCGTGAGTTAATGACGCAGTTGCAAGAGTTACTCGATAAAGGATTCATAAGGCCTAGTTCCTCTCCTTGGGGTGCTCCAGTGTTGTTTGTAAAGAAGAAGGACAGATCTATACGTATGTGCATTGATTACCGTGGACTTAACAAAATTACCATTAAGAACCGATATCCATTGCCGAGAATAGACGATCTTTTCGATCAATTACAAGGTGCAGATTACTTTTCAAAAGTTGACTTGAGGTCTGGTTATCATTAAGTTAGAGTAAAAGAAGATGATATCGAGAAGACTGCATTTAGAACCCGTTACGGTCATTACGTATTTCTCGTAATGCCATTTGGTCTCACTAATGCACCAGCTATTTTTATGGACCTAATGAATCGGGTCTGTAAACCGTTCTTGGATAAGTTTGTAATAGTATTCATAGATGATATTCTCATCTATTCAAAGAATAAAGAAGATCACGAACGTCATTTGTGGGCAATTCTTGAAGTGCTAAAGAAAGAGCAATTATTTGCCAAATTTTCCAAATGTGAATTCTGGATGCAAGAAGTACAGTTCCTTGGTCATGTGCTTTCAATCCAAGGGATAAAAGTAGACCCTTTGAAGATTGAAGCGGTAATGAAATGGGAACCTCCCAAGACACCCACTGAAGTTAGAAGTTTTCTTGGCCTTGCTGGGTACTACCGAAGATTTATTCAAGATTTCTCTTGAATAGCAGTACCCCTTACTCGATTAACGCGAAAAGAAGTGAAGTTTTCTTGGAAGGAAGAACAAGAGAAGGCGTTTACTACACTCAAAGAGAAGTTATGTGATGCTCCTGTTCTCACCTTGCCAGAAGGAACAGAAGACTTTATAGTTTATAGTGAGGCTTCAAACCGAGGGCTTGGTTGTGTGTTAATGCAACGAGGAAAAGTGATAGCCTATGCTTCTTGACAGTTGAAGGACCCAGAGATGCGATATACCAGTCACGATCTAGAGCTTACAGCAATCGTTTTCGCATTAAAGATTTGGAGACATTATTTATATAGAACAAAATGTATGCTTTATACAGATCATAAAAGCCTTCAGTATGTATTTTCACAGAAAGAGTTAAACATGAGGCAAAGTAGATGGCTTGAACTCATTAGTGTTTATGATTTTGAAATCATATATCACCCTGGAAATGCGAATGTTGTAGCCGATGCCTTGAGTAGAAAAGCTCCAGAGAAAATGATTAAAGCAAGATCGATGCGAATAGAACTGGTGTCCAGCATTATAGAAAGAATCAAGGATGTCCAACAAAAAGTGATGACTAGTGATGAAGCAAAGAATGAGAAGTTAGGAAAGAATGAAATATTTGAAGAAAACACTCAAGGTTTAAAGACTTTCAAGAACCAAATTTGGGTACCAAAGGCTGGTGGAATGAGAAAGTTAATTCTAGAAGATTCTCATAAATCTAAATATTCGATTCATCCGGGAAGTACAAAGACTTATCAAGATTTGAAAAGACAGTACTGGTGGCCAGGAATGAAAAGAAGAGTGGCCAAATACATTTCTAAGTGTTCAACATGCTCACAAGTGAAGGCAGAACATCAAGTTCCGTATGGAAGTGCTCAATCTTTACAAATTCCTGTAGGAAAGTGGGAAGATATAACTATGGACTTCATAGTAGGATTGCCAAGAACGAGAAGAGGACATGACTGTATTTGGATCATTGTCGATAGATTGACAAAGAGCGCGTTATTCCTAGCAATCAAAGAAACTACTCAACTTGAAAAGTTAGCTCAAATTTATGTAGATGAGTATTAAGACTTCATGGTGCACCTTTATCAATAGTGTCTGACAGAGATCCAAGATTTACTTCTAAATTTTGGGATGCACTACAAGAGAAATTAGGGACAAAAATTCATATGAGCACGGCATACCACCCTCAGACAGATTGTCAAAGTGAAAGGACTATACAGACACTGGAAGACATGTTGAGATCGTGTGTTATAGACTTTGGGGGAAACTGGGATGAGCATTTACCTCTTGCAGAATTTGCATATAACAATAGTTACCATTCTAGCATTGGGATGTCGCCTTTTGAGGCATTATTTGGTAGAAAGTGTAGAACACCTTTATGTTGGCTTGAGGCGGGCGAAACAAAACTAACTGGACCAGAGATTGTAAGTATAACCAATGAGAAGATTGGTGTGATTCAAACAAACATGAAAGCAGCACAAGACCGACAAAGAAGTTACGCAAATTTAAAGAAAAGACCATAAGATTTGCAAGAAGGCGATCTAGTAATGATAAAAGTGTCACCTTGGAAGGGGGTGATAAGGTTTGGAAAAAGAGGAAAACTAAATCCAAGGTATATTGGGCCTTTTAGAATCTTGAAGAAAGTTGGACTACAAGCATTCAAGTTAGAACTACCACAGGAACTTGGTGGAATACATGATACATTTCATGTATGTTATTTGAAGAAGTACTTTGGAAAAGAAGAAGTGATCATACCTTTGAAAGATGTAAGAGTAGAAAACCTTAACAGATTGGTGGAAGAACCCAAAGCTATGTTAGAAGTAAAAACCAAAAAATTGAGAAATAAAGAAATTGATCTTGTATTAGTCAAATGGAAACATTCTCTTAGATCAGATCTTACCTGGGAGACTTTAGATGAAATGAAGAGGACATATCCAAATTTTGTAAACTATGGAAAGATTCCGAGGACGGAATCCTCTTGAGGAGGGGTGAATGTGAGAACCCGAAAGATTTTTAATAAGTGAGTGTATTATAATCTAATTAATAATTAGTTGTTATATTTTGACTTTTGTAGTAGAAAATTATGTAAAAGGGCATTTTGGTCTTTTAGCCTTATAAGTGACCTTTATGTAAACAATTTTATGTTCTTGGAGGTAAGATAGTAAAAAGTAAAACCCTAAATGAAACATTGAGAATTTTTGGGTGAATTATGAACAAAAGGAAACTGGAAGGACCAAATGGTCATTTGAACTAAATGAGGAGGTATAAATGGAGGGAAGCTTCCATTTCTCTCCATTAGAAACGTGAATTCCCTCTAGGAGAAGAAACTTCACTCGATTTCTGAAGAACTCTCAAGAAAGTGAAGCAATTTGGAAGAAACAACTTAGAATTGGTGATTATCAAGTGAATTAAGGTAAGAACTTCATCTTTTAAAGCAATAAATCCATCTTTTGTAGAAGGGTATGAGTGAATTCGAAATTTAGTAAAAGGATAATGTTAATTCTGTAGTTCCAACCTTTAGACCATGTTTGAATCATCATTGGAACTCAATTCCACCTTTGGAAACGAGTAGAAACAAAAGAATTGACAAATGTGCTCATGAACCCTAGAATTCGGGTTTGTGAGGATTGGTTTGATTCTAATGTTTATGGAGTAATAAGTGTTGTATAAGAGGTTTAGAAATGTTCTAAATACCATGTTTTAACCTTCAATTAAATGGGTTTTGAGCTGGTACCAAACAGATCAAAGATTAGAAGTTGTGCAGGAAATTGGAATTAGGGCCTGCAACGTCACACGCCCCCGTGTGATTCTGACACAGGGCCGTGTGGATTTTGACAATCAAGCAAAAAACGAGGGTCTGTAAGTTCTACACGCCCCCATGTAATTTCTACAGACCCGTGTGAAATCCGACTGTAAGGTCTGGAAATCCAACACGACCCGTGTGATTCCTACACGACCCGTGTGACCTAGACTTGTATAATTCACTTACATTATGACCTTAATTGAGTAGTTTGATCCCTAAATCTTTAATATATGTTTAATATGATATGAAAACATGAAAATATAAGTTCATATCTGTAACACCCCGATCTTTTATACACTTTGAGAAGTGTAATATTTTATAAAAATGTTGCGGAACAAAATGTCAACTTTAAAAAAAACTTTTCTCATGACCTCGTGTCATGTCTTAGAATTTCGGTCCCAACAAAAACATTTAAGTTTTAAGAATATTTAAACCACTTCGGAGGTTACAACTTCATACCAAACTAAACCATAGAATGCAAGTTAGGATTACAAACCGGTACACGAGCCAGGATTCGCTCCATCTAAAATCTCAATCTCCTCGATTCATCTACTTGCTTCTATCTCTTGTGTCTAGAACCTGGGATACATGGCATAAAATAGAATACGTAAGACGAAAACGTCTCGTGAGCTACATGGGTTTGGACACAAAACATTCATAAACATAACATATATCCTTTTCAAAACCTTTGCAATCAAATCATATCATAACGCTTGCTGTTAAAATCATTATAACTGAAACATATCATCACTTTTGCTTTTAAAGCCTTTCATAAGAAGTTTGTCATTATAAAACTTTCATTACTTCAACTTGACTGGTATCTTAACACAATTAGATTTTTATACTTAGGGCCTTAATCACTCTTGGTGATACCCTAAGTCTATACCAGAATGGAGAGAACTTGATCAGTCCATCCTGACCTCTTTAGCTTAGGACATCTACTTCGCGAAGGGTGTGGTACCGTCCCAGTAGATTCCTCTATAGTCCCCTTGGGGAACATCATTGCCCGGGCCAAACATTATCCTTCCATTCACATAACTTTACATTGCATTACATTGCTTGCTTCAAAATACCAGTCATTCAAAAACATAACTTTTCTTCTTGTCAAACATTTGTTCTAATACTCATTAAGGCAAGATGCCAAAACATTCTTTCATAATCACATAAGGCTCAATGTCAAAACATTATTTCATAAACAACATTAGGCTAGATGCCAAAACATACTTTCATAATCATTGTGGCTTGATGCCAAAACTTTCGAAGCATTATGGCTTGATGCGAATTCATTATTTCAAATCATTATGGCTTGATGTCAAAACATTATTTCAAATCATTATGGCTTCATGCCAACACTTACTTTCATAAAACATTATTTCATGAACGAGATATAAAACTTTCATAAACATGACATACGTCAAAAGACTTGCATTTTATTTCATATTTGAATGTCACATAAGAATTTATAAATACTTTGCCATGTAACCCATATTGGGAAAAAGCCACATGTACTCACCTTAGTAGCTAGGTACGTCTAGCTACACTACTCCACATAACTCTATCCTTTCGTTGCTTCCAACGTCCTTCAATATCTATTAATCTAATAGAAGATTAGAACATATTTGACAACTAAACATATAGTAATCGTCTAATCAACCTTGATCTAATTCTAGTCATCATCTATTTATTTAGTTTCATTCTAATGTCCAAATGTAATTCATAAAGTATAATACCAAATTTGGACATTTTACCCTTTTGTCTCATTTGACCAAAAATAGTATTTTCGAGTTTCTACATAGTTATTCTAGAAAACTATAAGTTTTACTTCTTTTTAAACTCACTTTAATAGTTAGGCGTCAAAAAAAATCCTCATTTTACTCGTTTATGCCATTTCGGCAGAAAAATAAACTAATAAAGTTTCTAAAAATAGAACCCGTCATTTCCTTCAAATTATCACCAAGATGTTCCTAACATTTCGTAAGTGTCGTCTTTGGAAAATTACAATATTTTCCATTCAAGATTGGAATACACAATTCCTTTCCATTTCATTAAGTCTTATCCCGATGAGCATACACATATTAATTATATTTCTTTCAACCAATCATATGCCAACAATTTCCAACTTGGATATCAAATACACTTGTTCTTTAAAGCTTTTAAACTTATTTCAACACATATTTCATAAATCATAATCCAATTACCAACAAATGTCCAAAAATAAAAGAAAATCAATAATATAGTGCTACATTCTAAATTGTAGCTTTGACATCATGAAACTTTTCACATAATAATTTGGTTCTTAGAGTTTATGAACTCAAACCAACCCTTAATCAAGAATTCCAAATCAAATCCCCGAAACATTTATAATTTCATGTGTTCTTGAACTCACTTTGTGACACAAAAATCAAAACCAAGTTCTAGATTCAGCATGCATCAAAGATTTCAAGATTAAGAAATCAAGGTTCCAAACTCAAGCTTTTACCTTTCCAATTTCTTCACAAAAACCTGGATTCATGGATGTTTTTGTCCCTTTTCATGGATCCCCTGATTAAATCCATGATTAAACCACAAATTCGCACCAAATTTTTGGTATACATTGAAGGATTCTAAGAAATTGTATAGCTAGCATTTAGCTTGACTAAGTTACCTTCAATTTCTACTCAAACAGGAGAAATCAAGAGGGTGCATGGCTGTTTTCAAAGAGGATCCAACCTTTAGAGTTCATCTCCGGTCACCATGCTTCACCAGCGGCCGATACCGTCGCCGGCAGTGGCAATTTCGCCAGAAAACGCACCAGTAGCAAATCTGGTGCTCCCTTACTCCTTCATGTCTCGATTTTTTCTGCCTCTTTGTCCCCAATTTCTCGACTTTACGCACACCTGGTTGGCACCACCCATAATCGCCGGTCACAGGCGCAGAGCTTCACCGGAGAATCACGCCGGCAACTCGGTTCCGTCGTCTTTTCCTTCCACTGACATCGATCTCCTTTGTACTCTTTCTTCTCCTTGTGCTCCTGCTCGGAATCGTTGTTGTACCCATCTTTCTGATGGAATTCGTGAGTCAAACGGGCCACCGCTGGCCTCGCCCTCTCTTGTCGATGTGCTTCTGCCGCCGATCGACCTCCTCAGACGGAACAGAGCAGCCATCGATTCTGGCATCGTCGATCTCGATCTGTCTCTCTCTCTAATCCCGCGTCTAAATCTCTCAATCCGATCTCAGGTTTCGTGATTGGCCCTTCTCGTTTCTGATTCCTCACGAACACCCATAAAATTGAGAGAGTATGGGTGTGAATCTGCTCCCGATTACCTCTTTCCCATTCTTTTTCTTTTGTCTGGTTTTTGTTCACGTGACCTAGGGAAAAGACAGCCCACAGGAAAAGAAAGAAACGCATCTGGTTTCTTTAAACCGTGACTTGGTCAAAACTAGGGAAACATTACTGAAATGCCCCTAAGTGAAGTACTTAAGAAAATTTTCAGCATTATCCCAAGTCGTTGGCTGATTTTAACATCACGTAACGTTTTCTTATGATTTTGGAATTTCAAAAACGATATATCTTTAAAGAGGCGGGAATGAGCTTAACAACTTTCCCCTACTGACTTAAGTCTAAATCTTTACGGATTTTCTACTATTGACCCTTGAAAATGACCATTTGGTCATTTTTGTCACTTTTAAGCCATTTTAAATCCATCATAACTTCTTCGTTAATGCTCCAAATGACCCGAATCGTTTTTCTATATTTTTAATATCTCAAATATTACAAAAGTCTCATTGATGACTTTTTCTCAATTCCTTTTAGATTTTTGAGATATTAATTTTTAAAGAATGCTCAATAAAATTTTCACTTTTGGTCTTTATTTCCCAAATTTGCTCTTGTATCCTTAAAAAAAATTTTCAAGATGAAATAACACTTCGTATCAACTTAATCAAAATTCTTAACATATAAGTTCCATAATTGTCACCTTCTTTGACCTTTTTGCCCATCTATAAAACATTTAAGCGTCAAATTGTGTCTTATACACGTAAATAAATTTTTAGTTGTCACAATATCATGATACAAACAATTGTATAGGTGCGGATCAAGCAATAGAGAAGCAAGGGAAAGGAAAAGAGGTGTTGAATACTTAGACATTCTTTACAAGATCTAAGGTGAGTATGTGTATATTTAATGTGGTACATAGCAAATAACTTTTATTTATTCATTATGAAGTATCATATGAAATTCAAAGCTATAGAGTTAGAGATAAGTTTGTATTATAATGATGATGTTTTTCTATATTTCCATGACAGTTAAGAGTATTATCTTTATAAGATAATAGTAGAATGAGTATGAATTACAGAGTTAAGTATTATAAAGAGTTGTCTAGACTAGGACCTTACCCGCTTGAAGGGGGGTCATAAGATGCCACTGGGATGGTACCTCCCTTCGCGAAGTGGTAATCTTAGCATGCCCTTATGGTTAAGATTTGTTCTTTTCCATGAAGGGAGATTTATTGGCACGCCCTTGTGGTTAGATTAGTTCTTTGCCACGAAGGGAGACGAGTTTAGTACGCCCTTGAAGATGGATTAGTTCCATTCTGTGAAGGGAGGTTAATTATGAGAATTTCCTCATATAGAAATGAAAAGCAAAAAGTCTTGTTCTGAAATTAAAAAGGATAGGAAGAATACAGTTATCAGTTCATTTCTTATGCTTATTACTTGTTTCCACATTATTCACAAGACTTTATGTCTTACATATCTTTGTTTATTTTTGGAAATGTTATGTTTCCAGGTGATTAAGCATAGAGGATTTTGGAAGGACTAGAAGACTTTGATAGTGGGACCAATATTTTGCGGTATGTTTAAACTATGGTAATGTAACTTAGTTGTAATACCCCGATCAGTGTTTTGAATGATGTAATGGTTTTTGTTAAACCTCATTTTGTAATGTAAATATGGTTGAAAATTTTTATCTTAAGGATTGGGGTGTTACACGGTGCACGCAGAGAGAAAATGCAAGAAGTGTGGATTGGCAGTCTCCTCTAGAGTGTAGATGCCCGCTCGCCATGTGAGCTTGGCTATGGCGCACTCCTGGTGTACGCCTCCTAATCGAAAGTGGATCCTCCAATGGGACAAGTTTTCCTTCGATGGTCCCCACTCGCACGAGGAGTAGAACTCCAATATCAACTCTCGGTAGCATGCCTTACCGGCTACAATGAGGCGGTCCCAGCCGCGTCATGTGAAACTACGAACTCCATCAACTTTTTTCAAAGTACGGTCCAGATGACGCTCTAATCGTGGTGTGATACCAGAAGCTGCAGGGAACTCTCGGTTCAGTGATGGTGCAACCTCTACCTCCTGACCAGCCACTGTGGCTAGTCGCTCCTGGTTTCCTGAGAACTTTGGCAGTTCCGCGGGGAACCGAAAGAATTCGTGATCTAGAAAAGCAGTGAGTGCAATAGTTGGTCTTGTACGTCGTGCCTTTTAAAAAGTTATCCAAGCGCAAAACCCAGTGCACATATAAGAAAATTTTTGCGAAAATGGTCCCTGGCCAAGTTAGCGCCACTAACCCTAAGGTTAGAGACACTAACTAAGAACACCAGCTCAAAATCCCCAAATTTTGATTTCGACATGTTTTTCAAGTTGAAGCAACCACGACCTTCCTATAATAGCGATTAAGAAATACTAGTGCTTAATTTCAAGAAAAACTAGCAAGAAATCCGTTGAAATGGGGTAAAACCTTAGGTTGGGTCGAAACCCCAAAACCGAGCCCTAATCTTAATTCTTGCTTAGATCGTGTAGGAAATGCTAAAGATTAGTTGCAACGTATACCTTAGGTGTTGAATCACAATTTTACCGAAAGAGATTGCTCGGAAATCGTCACAATCTGGTTGATTTTCGTTCGTCGGCGATCAAGAAAGAGGGGGTGGGATTTGACAATAGCGTCGCTCTGTGGGTTTTAACTTGACCCGCGGTTGACCAAAGGTTAGCGTCGCTAACCATAAGGTTAGCGGCGCTAACTGTATTTTTTCTATTTTTTCAAAATTTCAATTATTTTTAAAAAAACGTTTGACCACCCCACACTCGGGCTATACCGTATCGTGCTTAGTGAAAAGTGAGCAAGTGATATTTCTGAAAGGTTTGCTGCAAATCTATGAACTAAAACCCTAAGTTCACATGCAACCTAAATTGGAGCTATGTTTTCTAACTTTGAACATATAAATAATTTCTAAAGGCCAACAGAAAAATTACTAAAGAAACAAATCAGAAAACTAACATTTAGGTTTTCTTGAAAGCTAAGCAGCACAAGTGTTCTGCCTCAAATGAGATCACACCCAGGGAGCAGGAGGTAGTGGACAAAAATTCTAGAGAGAATGGAAGTAGAAAGTGGCGCAGAATAGGGTTCCCCAGGACCCCTATTTATAGTTTCTCAGGTGCTTGTAGATAAGCCTTTAGAGATAAACCTTTTTGAATTCAAATAAGATAAACCTTTTATCTTACAATTCAAACTCTTATTTATCCTATTATTTTCGAAAATTATGGTTTGTACTAACCATAATTTCGCTGGCTTATATTCCTGCTAAAATTGTCACTTACTCAATTATTGAATAATTACAATTCAGCCCCTGCACCTTTAATTAATTAAATTAATCACCAAATTAAATCCAATTAATTCCAAATTAATTTCTAATTAATTAATATAGTTTCTAATTAATATATTATCACTTTAATATATTAATAAACTATTTATTTTATTTTTATTGATTTATTAATCATATAATAAATCAATCTTTCTCTTTTTGGAAATTTTGCCAATCATCTAGCTATGAGGGCAACCCAAATGGACTTTGCTTCTATTAATTAGGTAAATACAAATTATTTGTCATGACGTAGACACCTAATCCAACAGTCTCCTACTTAGATAAGTCGATGACTATAATTACTAATTTAGCCTCAAATTAATCAGCAAACCGTAGCTTCCTAGAAACTGCTGCCGAACTCTGACCTAGTCAGTTTTGTCCATAGATAAGTGATCATATGATCCTCCGTCCAACAAGATATTTCCAGACATGAGACATGGATTGAGATTAATCTCTGTCCGATACTCTATTTTCCGATTTCTGATTTGCATATGACATAGGACTTCCAATTGAACATATCAATTCAGTCCTGGCTGGCCAGCACTTTCGTCAACTTCAAAATCATCGAGAGGCCTACAGATATCTGTTGGTTCCCATCAGGTTCAAGGAACCGATAAGCTTCGACTCATATGCTTGTGTCTTTTACTCATCAAGATTGCACACAATAATACGTTTTATAACATTGAGTTACCGATGCATTTACGCACTATCAATGCACAACCGATTTGCAAATTTCAACTCATATGTCTCTACTTCAAGACCATAAGATATTATCGTCTCAAAATTGATCGTGATGTAATCCATGAAGAAATTCTTTGAGCGTGGGTTTATCCAATACTCAAATCTCTATTTCTAAGTACTCATGAACGTTGTAGCAATCCTATTGCTATGTCTAACTCCTTACACAGTCTACAAACCAATTCATGACAATCTTGATTCAATACTTACTTCCCAAAGTATGAGCGACTATGGACCTTTTGAATAATTAAATTATTCGGGAAGTAAAACATGCAAAAGCGAAACATAAAATCTGACTGGCAGCTACTCCTGCTTATTACCAAGTCTCCACGAGGTAATCACCAAGTCGGATCTTGTCATAAAACTATTATCGGTTTCTTGATTTCTTTTAAACTTTCAATTCAAGTTTTATATCTATGTCTACATGAACTTTTCTCTATTTCTATGTATCCAAAAGTGTCTTACACTAATACACTTCATTGCAGATAATCCAACCGGATACTCTTCCGACGATATCTCAATTTTTTTCATTCTGTCTTTCTCCCTTACGACTCCATTCTGGTGATGTGTGCTGTGACTTCCCATGGTTCTCAGGGTCTTTAGTCTCCATGACGCACCCTAAGACTATTTCGAGGTGTTATGATGTGTCGGTGAACCAAACACGCTCCATCAGAATACCAACGAAACTCTTTAACCATGAAGCACCACGTCCTGATGTTAATAATTACCAATTTGAAACTCTTTTCAAATTATTACTATCACATTCACCCCAATTATTTCCCAATGATTTCTCACGTGTGTTCAAATTATCCATCCAGTATTCCCAGCCAGACTATATCCTAAATCCAACTTACTATGCTCCAAGCATTAAGTCATCAGGACATGTTCATGACATTTCTGATTTATCCAAAAAGCTCATGGAACTCGATCTAATATTATTCCAAACCCTTTCGGAATCTAGAGATTACTTGTATCATGACTTTCGAGAAAACTATTTCCTTTCGGAGACTCTTTCTCATGTATCTTGAATCTTATCACGCTCATGCTTACAATGGCTAGGTCTGATTTCATCTATCCGATAGACGTCTGTAAACTATGCAAGTATGTTGCACCTTCTTTATATCCCTCATGCCAAGTCATCACACTTTGCAATGATAGGAAACTCCTTTCCTGGGGCTATGCATCTTGAATGTCATCAAGATCATATTAGCAGAGTTTTTGATCTATCTCATAGATGTTCATAACCACTTGAGTACGCTATATCTCTATTAAGTCTTTCATAGTGAATCATTACTCTTTGTAATGATAAGAGATGTTTCCTATAAACAATATGTAACCAAAATATAGTCATAGGCAGATAACAACGATACACCCACTGGCTTTGACTCTTTCAGGCTATTCACAAAATCCAAACCTTTTGGCACATTTTGAGAATCCGAAACCTATCTGACATAGTTATGGGAATCTTTCAGGCTATTCACAAAATCCAAACTTTTGGCATATTTTGAGAATCCGAATATCCTTTCTTGCGAGGTACCCATGGGATGAATCCCGGGGCCATGTACCTTCTGTATTGGCCTGCTCTTTATGAGTCCCTATTAGTGTGTCGGTGATCCACACACGCTCCAGTAACGACTCACAATGTGCCATGCAGTATCCTCTCGGATTTCATCTTCTATTAAGAGTGCTTCTCCCGGAATCAATTACTTGACTCTGAGTATCGTCTCACTCAACCAAATGTTCTGAAAGTACATTTCTATCAATGTTGCTTTCTTTTGATGATTCAATTACTCCCACTGGTTTTTAGACCAGGTGTAAAATTAATCAAATTGTCATATAGACTGTGTCTCGCCCTAAGGTTCTCTTATTTGGCAGCAACCGGGCTCACCAATGCTTCCAAGCAGTCGGATTGCTAATCCGTACCATCTTTAGTGTTTTACCACTAATCGGTATGTCACCCAGATCATAACTCCTTATGACGGTGACCAATACTATTGGTCAAGAGAAGAGTATGTCGTACAACAGGAATCTGATTCCTGCTCAAGGCCTAGTGATGACTAAAGGTTCTTTCACTTGGCTAATCCTGAACTCATTCAGGACTATCCTAACTCCCACTGTTTCCTTAGAACATCCTTTCTAAAAGAGCTCTTCTTTCACAGGTACAGTGGGATAGCCAATAACCATGGAATTTCTATGTACAAGTGGGACGATCCCAACTTTACATCAGACAGGGTCTGCATAACCTACTTAGTCTAAGATGTGGTTGGAATATGGTCTCTACGGTCTGACTGGTTGAATATTCAATTCATCGAAAACTAATTGAAGATGTATATTATACATTGAGGATCGAACTATTTCGACCAATGCTCCATCATCTTCCCTAAGACACATTATAACCATTAATGTTCTTGGAAGAGGATATGTTGTGAAACATTTTCTCAGGTTATGTTGTCACTCAAATTCTTGTTGATCTTATACTTCCTTTGAGGTTCTTGAACTATTAAAGGTTTCAATTCAATCGCTTATTCTGATAAGCAAAGCCATATTCGTCATACTAATCGACAAATATCGTGAAGTATAACTAATTGTGTTCTTTTTGAAGATTCAAGCAATACACAGTAACTGATGTGTCCTTTGCTCATAATCTTAATGTCTTTTACATCTCTATGTAAATTTATGACTTTGTTAATTTTATTCAAGATATGCAATCATCATCTGACTCCAAGTCAACTGATTCAAAAATCTTATCCATTGGATCTTTTGGGTGATTCATTTCTTGCCACAAATGATTTTATTAAGAACTCAATTCATCATGTGACTCTAAGTCAAATGATTCCAAAGTCCTGTCCAATTGGACCTTTGGTTGAATTGAGCCTTATAAAATTTACTTTAACAATCATAGAGGACACAATTCATGAATCCAAACACTTTGGATGTATCAACATTCAAGTTATTGTTATTCATGCAATCAACATACTTATAAAACATTTCAAGGATAATTTAAACAAAAGGAAAATCAACTTTTTATAAAAACAAAATATCCTTGAACAATGTACTATATGACAGACAATGTCGCACGCATCTAATAAGCTAATAACAAGATCCTAATATCTAACTAAACCTCAAAACTGCATGAGCTTCAGATCCAATCCGAATATGCTCCTATGCAACAACATCCCGCATCCTACAAAGTCCATGCATACAGAGCATATGTGAGAAACAGATCCTGTATCAAGGAATTAAGGATCAGGAGTTCTGAGTTTTAAGATATTCCTGAGTTGCCAAACCGTTTGGCTTCGGAGCATTTTTCCAATCTTTCTGTGACTGTGTCCCACCTAGTGGATTCCCAGTTTGAGACATCGAAGAACCGGTCCAGAAGATCTGGATCATTTCTTGATGTGCCTTATTACTGGACTCAATCCCGAAGCAGCTGAATCAATGGAACTATGCTTCTCCATGAACGACTCATACAGAGTCAACATTGAATGCATTTCCATGATTGTCTTATCTGGTTACCCTTCCTGTACATCTGGATGAACGTACCAGCGAGTCGAGTTAATGCTCAACTCCTGATTATAGGGTGACCATATTTATATATTTCACATATGTGCCTCTCAATCTTGAGAACATGTGAACTGATGCTACGTCCTGCACACTTCAAGCTCTTTGAAGATCTTAGCTCGTCCTTTGTCAACTGGTTCTTAGAACCTTTCCTCGACCGGCGGTGCTAACTTATCTGACCCCAGGAATTCTAAATCCCTATGGAACTTGGGGTCAATGATCAATAGCATGACACAACGAACTTCCTTGGAATTAATGGTCAAGGGGTCATGCTCATCACAAGCTGTAGTGTGATACCATGCTTTGGGGAGCGGACACTCAATAAGATATGGCTTGCTAGCAAAACTGAGAACCATTCTCTATTTGTGAAGCCATACCACATAGTTCAGGCCAGTCAGCCTTACCATATGTAATAGGTGCTTTCTGAAACTCTCAGAAATGGGTGAATGAGGAGAATGAGGAGAACTGACAGTATCTTTAGACATTTATAAAATTTGAAGTTGTTAGTTTAATTTTAATCCTTCTTAAACAATTACCCAATATATTATTTAACAAGGCTAGGATCAAAAATACCCCAACTATGGTTTGAAGAGGGATGTCGTAATCACAAGATAATGGTCATTAAGGTAGATAAACATTTATCAATTTCAGTCTTATGAAATTCCTAGATCTGTGAGATTCATTGAACTGTTCAATGGCATGTTTAATCTTGGATATGCTCTTCTATTTGTGACTGGGATGCCGAGGATCACAAACAAGATGTGAATAACCATGCAAATATGCTCGGTAACCTCAATGTCATTTATCATCTCTAATTGATGTGCCGGTTAACCACACACGCTCCATCAACAATGATAAATCACGAGAAACCCATTACCACTCTTTATGAGCCCCTATTAGTGTACCGGTTAACCACACACGCTCCAGTAATGTCTCATACAGTGTAATGTGCAATTTCATGGGTTAGCATCTCTTTCACATTTATCCTAAAGTAACTAGATTGGGAAAAAACTGTTCTAGTACTTTGATTAATAACATTATACTTTTAATGAGATTAAGCGATCCTATCAAACCCGTTCGGCTAACGACCCTCCACTGATCAAGAGAGCGGTAGGTGAGAGTGGACACACATTTAACTGCGATTTTATAGGCAGTTTCCTTATACCTTCCTTATAGACCAGCTTCGTGAATGAGGCCTACTATTGATTTGATTAATCAATTATCTTATACATATAATATTAAGTTTTAATTATAATATATATAAGATGTATTTTAAACTTTTAAAATATTTCTGGTTTATCTATTTATTTTTTGAAATATTAACAATTAATTTTAAAATTAAATTTAAACCTTTAAATGATTTAATTTATCTTTTAATTAAACAATTAATTAAATTAAATAAATCCAGTTAGGCATCACAAATTAATCAAATTAATTTAATCCTATCTTAAACCTCTAATTTCGAAATTTAGCAAATAATGGGTTTAAGGTTATCCATTTATTAAATAATCACAGTTACCAAAAATAGAAAACCTTCTAAAACCCTAATGCACAAAAATTGAAAAATAAAAGGGGAGGAGCTAGGGTTTCTAAAACCCTAATCCCTAAAATCGAAATGGCCATAATTAGGGTTTATAAGCTTTAAACCCTAAATTTTAGAAAAACAGTTATAGCAATTCAGTTAGAAAACAACCAAATGCTCTGATACCACTGAAAGGTTTGCTGCAAATCTATGAACTAAAACCCTAAGTTCACACGCAACCTAAATTGGATCTATGTTTTCTAACTTTGAACATATAAATAATTCCTAAAGGCCAATAGAAAAATTACTAAAAAAATAAATCAGAAAAACTAACATTTAGGTTTTCTTGAAAGCTAAGCAGCATAAGTGTCCTGCCTCAAATGAGATCACACCTAGGGAGCAGGAGGTAGTGGACGAAAATTCCAGAGAGAATGGAAGCAGAAAGTGGCGCAGAATAGGGTTCTCCAAGACCCCTATTTATAGTTTCTCAGGTGGTTGCAGATAAGCCTTTAGAGATAAACCTTTTTGAATTCAAATAAGATAAACCTTTTATCTTACAATTCAAACTCTTATTTATCCTATTATTATTTTCGAAAATTATGGTTTGTGCTAACCATAATTTCGCTGGCTTATATTCCTGCTAAAATTGTCACTTACCCAATTATTGAATAATTACAATTCAGCCCCTGCACCTTTAATTAATTAAATTAATCACCAAATTAAATCCAATTAATTCCAGATTAATTTCTAATTAATTAATATAGTTTCTAATTAATATATTATCACTTTAATATATTAATAAACTATTTATTTTATTTCTATTGATTTATTAATCATATAATAAATCAATCTTTCTCTCTTCTGGAAATTCTGCCAAACCTCTAGCTATGAAGGCAACCCAAATGGACTTTGCTTTTATTAATTAGGTAAATACAAATTATTAATTATGGCATAGACACCTAATCCAACAATTTCAACAGAAGAAATAAAATAAAAACAAAAATACTTATATAAAAAGTCGAGTTGCCTCCTGAAAGCGCTTCTTTGCACTGTCTTTTAGCTGGACCTTCCTTTAGTGGCTATTATGGGTCGTACGCCTTCTTACTCCACTGAATTTCAGCCCTCACCATCCCTACATCAACCCGTTACTCCTGCAGCTTCACTGGGTCAATTGGCCTGACGGTCCATCTGTTACTACCCGGCCGCCGTCTTTCGATTAATTCACGTGAATGCTTGAAGATTGTTTTGAACCTCCAAGCTCGATCTCTTCGCCGGTATTTCTTCAAGACCACCAACTTGATGTGGAGCGCATCCAATGCAATGCATCTTTTATCCCCGTGGTGTGTGTTGCCTGCAGCTTGCAATTTTGTCCTGCAGTACAACCAAGAATTTTCCAATCCGATAGGATCGGAGAGCATAATCTTGGTATGCTCTCAAATGTCCCCATCGATGTTGTTAATCACTCCTAATTTTCCACTTATTAATGAATCATGAGTGGCGAGAAGACTATGCTTCTTGTTTTCAAAGACTACACCGTCGTCATCATCTTCTTGGTCATCGTCGAACAGGTGGAGTGGTGCCAAGAATGAGCGATTTGTAGTGTCTTTTGATGGTTTGGATTCACACATCACTAGATCTTGATTATCAAAATATTGAAAACTTAAAAAAGTTGTTGGCTAGGGGTGGTATTGTCTTCTACGACCACTCCCTCAACAAACGTCTCGACCATCTCAGTGGTCTCATGAATTTCCCAAAGTGTATGACCTTCCATCACATGTGTTATTGCCTCAGCTATTTTTCCAGCTGATCTAAGTGATCCGCCATTGCCAAAAGGTCATTGGCATTATTTTCCTCTCTGTGGTGGGTTTCAGTTAACAAATCAAATACCTGATCCAACTTTGTATTGTACGAATTGTCCAGATCTTGGTTGTTCACAAAACACGACTCAGCGAAATTTTCATACCGAGTCAGATCCTCGACCCATAACTCATTATCATCGAATGAATCATCGTGGAAATCATCCTCGTAATGGTCATCGACCGGGCATTCATACACCCAACACATGTCCTGACCTGTGTACATGTAATTGTCAATTTTGAAGACGTTCACATACAAAACTAAATATCAAATAAAAATCTAAATCAAATTGAGACAATGTGTCAAGCGCACAACTCCCCAGCAACAACGCCAAAATTTGACGCTTCGCAGTCGTCTATGAGGTCCAAAATACAAGATTATACTTACAAGCCCACTAGGTAGCAGTAAGTAAGGGTTGAACCATGGAGTCCGTGGTTTGCATTTTGTGTCTAAAATACAATCGCGCTATAGTGTCACTATAGACAGTGAATATTCAGTGCACTTGACCCGAAACCAAACTCAAAACAAATATCAATAATAATCAAATCTACGCCAAAGCAATAGATCAAGACTAACAAATCCAAACTACTATCAAACTCGAGATTCACTTCAGAAATCAGATCCGAACTCGCAATTGTAACGACAAATCAAGTAACAATTAATAAACCAAAATTCAACTTCTATTCATAATACTCAAATCAACCCAAGAATTCATAAACCAAATCTGAATCAAAGCTAAATACTTCTGATTCCAGAAACTAAACTAACCTCTGTGATCGATGGTATTCTGCAACTAGAATCATCGAATGCACAAGAGTAAAATATGAGCAAACAATGGAAATAATATAAAATCTAGCCCAACTAATGAAACTAAATGAGAGAATACGAGAATATAAGTCAAAGAAGTCTGAGTGCAACTCTATCGGACAATCTTCGCTCCCGAAATCCGACCTAGGAGCTTCTATTAATAGTTGAGAAATCTGATTCTCCGTGCCGCGGTTCAGCCTTACCCCCCGTATTATCGCTTCTTGAATTTTGAAACTCCTCTGGATTGCGTTTTTCCTTTTGACCGCGTCGCGTACGGCTTTCCTCCATGCCGCGAGTACTATTTCGACCTCCGCTTCATTTTTGTCACCAACTTCACAAATTTTGCACTAAAAACCCTGTTTTTACACTACAAATACATACAAAGCACTTGGCACAAAAGTGAGCGATATTAGTCCTTTTAGAATGATAAATCAATTAAAATCCGACTCAATAATGCATAAAATATCTAACATTACTAGGCGTTGTTAACCACTTGTTGGGTGGAAGCAGCCAACAAAACACGACTAAACACTCCTTCAACAAATGATTACTATGTAGACAAAGAGATTACGAAGAACAAAACTGATATGAGAAGCCCAAGGATTTAAAGTGGTTCACTGATTGTACTGGGTTACGTCCATTGTGAGAACTTAATGAAATATTTCATTTCACGAAGACTATCTTCACAATGTTCACAACTCAAACATTGGATATCTACCACGCACTCATATGGAAGACTGAATGCACAAGATCTTGGGCAAGATTCTTTAAACATAGACCTGAAACACCTAGTCAACTTTATAGCATGTGAAGTGACTCTTTCATGCTCCCTATGCTGAACTGTGCCCGTTTGCGTAAACCCAAGATTAATCTGACAGCCGATGTTACAATACCAATACTGGATCCAATCTAAGGACTCCTTCCTCGGTTAGAAGACTATCAGTTGGTATTTGGTTTGAGTGGCACTCTTTGCATGAGACTGGGTAACTGTCTAACTATGCTTCTGCACTTCGATCAGACTACACTTCGGTCGAGGGCGAACTCTTTCTGACTGAGAACAACTTCTACTATTCAAACAAAGCTTCAGTCTGACGATACTGCTATCTCATCGTCTTATGTTGCTGATGGTTTCAGTCCTACGACCGTAGCCCAAGCTACTGCTTTCACAGTGAATAGACAATCCAAATGAGGTACTGATGATTGCTTCTTCCGATACATAAGCATGAAACATATTGCCAAGTCCAAGCGGATGGGATTAGAATCATCCAACTTTAAGTTCGACGATGTATGCGATTCTTGTTTGTTAGGTAAGATGACAAAAGCACCATTCATAGGAAACCATGAAAGAGGCAAAGATCTGTTGGACCTCATACACACTGAGATGTGTGGACCATTTAGATCAGCCACAAAACATGGAGAAAGTTACTTCGTCACATTTACAGATGATTGGGATTTATGAGCTCTTGCTTGATGGTGGAGTTAGGATAGATTTACTCGATTGTTGTTATTCGTTAGAAATGACAAGAAACATAATTTCATTTTATGCACTATTCAGACAAGGTTATCATTATACGTTTGATAATATGAATGGCGATATTTTGGTTTATAAAGGTGGTTCTTTTATATTCAAAGCTTGTCCTTTTAATACTGTGTATAAATATGTTTTGTGTGTGAATAATACGAGTAATGAAATATTTAATAGTGATTCTTCTAATGAGTTAGACAAAGCATGCTTATGGCATTGTCATCTTGGGCATATAAACAAGAAACGCATCGTTCAATTCTAAAAGGATGGAGTATTGGAATCATTTGACTTCAAATCGGATGATGCATGTGAATCTTGCTTATTAGGAAAGATCACCAAATCACCTTTCTCAGGGACTTTTGAAAGAGGTGAACTAGTTGGACAGAATCCACTCGGATCTGTGTGGATCCTTCAAATCCACCATAAGGGGTGCAAACCGCCAGTACATGACATTTACTGATGATTTGTAGATGTGGTTATGTTTATGTGATTAAACATACGTTGGACATTTTTGAAAAGTTCAAAGAGTTCAAACACGAAGTAGAGAATCAACTGGGCAAGAACAAAAAGATGCTCTGATCCGATAGGGGAGGAGAGTATCTTAGTATCGAGTTCAAGGACTGTTTAAAGGAATATGTGGAATAGTATCACAACTGACTCCTCCTAGAACGCCCCAAGTTAATGTTGTTGCTGAGAGGAGAAATCAAACCTTGTTAGACTGGTTTTGCTAAGACGCTAAAATGGTTATAATCATGAAATCAAGTGGGAGGTATGTGCATTGAAATGTTTATTTATTATCAATCCAACACATAAGGTTAAAAAAAGTATTCAACAAAAGTTTTTTGAGCCTATGCAACTGAGAATGATCATGATCTCGTATATCCCAAGGTATTATCATAGATTTTGAATCTGACTATGGTATGTAATACAATAAGAATAGCAGTAATGGTAGGGAAACGAGAAATTTATTTTTCTCATGACCAATGAGGAATGGTTCCTTAATTCTTATGAAAAGGTCAATTGCCATTTTTCTATGTCTGACATAGTGGTTTAGAGCCATAAACACTTAAGTGAGACCCATCAAGTAGATCAAAGTAAGCATCTCAAGTTAGGATCTTCTTTTGATCAAATGTGATGATCTCAAAGAATATGTCTTGTTTTCACATAAATGTTAGTAGGAGGGCAGTTGTATATTGTATATTGTATGTGGAAGACATATTGTATAAGGATTGAGAATCTCTTAATGAGATTCTAAGAGGAGTCAATCATAGAATAGAGCTCTATGGTAGATTCATTAGACTTATACTGAAAAGTGCATAATATAGTTAGACCTTGAACAGTCATGATGGAGGACTATAAGAACGAGTCTCTTGTAGAAGGATACAATATCATTCTAGCATGAGTTAATCTCACAACTCGTAGTTAGGTTGGATATTAAATTCATGACAAGATATGCATACAAATGAGTATGTCATTAAAAGCAAGACATAAAGGGGATATTAATCAAATACAAAGGGTGAGTCATAAGATGATGAGTATAGAACATTCTTAGGTACTTGTATAACACCTAGAAGAATTGTTACTTTAGTTAGGGAAGTTAAACAGGATCATAATATAAAGAGTCGTACTGATGAAGGTTTCTATGCAGAAAGTTCTCGACTAGAAAACTAAAAAATATCAATCATGAATATATGAAGACTTTCTATGGAGGAAGTCCATTTGAAACTACATGAAAAGAGAGTTTTAGTGGAAGAATTCCAGCTGAAATAGAGAATAGTTTGCCACTTTGGAAGTTGAAAGGGAAAAAGGCACTTGAATGAAAGGTTCATTGAACTAGGTTCATTCCTACTATTCATAATAACCTAGAAATCATTTAAACAGCGGGAGTCACTTCTAACCAGGTTCTTTAAGCACTCTAAGTTACTAAGGTAAATTTTCACATGCTACTTTTATATATTGAATTTCATCAATGTTGTCAAATGATCTATGTGAGTTTTGGTAAATTTCTTAGTAAGGTTGTGAAGTTTTGATGTTTTACCCATAAAGTCATTTGGGTTTTAGATAAGAAAATGTTAAGTTCTTTTGATAAATTGGTAATTGATTTACTTGATTTTGGGTCAATTGCCCATGAAATTATTTGGATTGATATTGTCTTTAGTATCTCGGAGGCATTATGATAATCTGGACCTTTACCCTTAGTAGTTTGGGGGTTTCTGATACTTTGGTTCATCATCATTGGTAGCTCGGAGGATTGCTGATACCTTGGACCTTTACACAGGCATGCCTTTATAGGGTGACTGTGTCCCGCTCTAGGAAGGACTGTATATCACAGGGGCACCCATACTGTTGATTTGATATTCTGATTTGGTTTCTATTCTGTTGAATTGGTTTTGAAATGTTGTCCATATTTCTTGAGATTTTGCTACTTAATCCGAATTCTTATACTCATATGTTAATAACATTCTTTTGGACTATTAGTTTCATTTCGAATCTGGTTTGGGTCTGAAACTCATGTATTGGTAATCTAAGTTTTCATATGATTTTAAAAGGATTGTATATATAAATTTTCAGTGTGGATTTTCAAGTGCTAGTTTGTATAAACTAAAATTAAGAAATAAACTTTTCAAGTCATTTGCTTATCTTAATATAGTGTTGTGTCTAAAACCCATGTATCTCACGAGACAATCTGTATTACGTATCATTGTTTCTAATGCTATGTATCCTAGGAACACGGTGATTAGCATTGGATCAAAGAAAGGGAGGACTTAGAAGCTAATTGGGGATTATAGATAGAAATGTTGATTGGAAGATAGATTGATCCTTTAGACGGTATAGTCATGTATATATATATATATATATATATATATATATATATATATATATATATATATATATATATATATATATATATATATATATATATATATATATATATATATATATATATATATATATATATATATATATATATATATATATATATATGTTAATAACATTCTTTTGGACTATTAGTTTCATTTCGAATCTGGTTTGGATCTGAAACTCATGTATTGGTAATCTAAGTTTTCATATGATTTTAAAAGGATTGTATATATAAATTTTCAGTGTGGATTTTCAAGTGCTAGTTTGTATAAACTAAAATTAAGAAATAAACTTTTCAAGTCATTTGCTTATCTTAATATAGTGTTGTGTCTAAAACCCATGTATCTCACGAGACAATTTGTATTACGTATCATTGTTTCTAATGCTATGTATCCTAGGAACACGGTGATTAGCATTGGATCAAAGAAAGGGAGGACTTAGAAGCTAATTGGGGATTATAGATAGAAATGTTAATTGGAAGATAGATTGATCCCTTAGACGGTATAGTCATGTGTATATATATATATATATATATATATATATATATATATATATATATATATATATATATATATATATATATATATATATATATATATATATATATATATACTTGATTATGGTATAATATTACTCATGTAGTTGTATTGTAATGTTTTGTTATGTCCTGGTGTTTTGTTTGGGCTATTTTAATTGATTTGAGTTACTATGGAGTTTCTCCGATTAGTCCAGAGGTCATGCCAAAGTTTCAGTAGAAAAGTTAGATTATTTCGAGACATTAGCTTTTACATGTATTATTGTTTTACTATGGTTACTTAAACACTTTTAGACTTATTTATTTTTGTTGGGACCAAAATTATAAAGATGTGACTTAATATTATAAACAAGGTTTTAAATATACGACTTTTAACAAAATGATGTGTTTTTTTATGAAATATCACATCGATTAAGGTGTATCAAATATGGGGTGTTACAACATTGATCCAAAACTTCAGCATATGAATTTTTGGAATTCCTCACTCAAGACCGAGAGCAGGGGCTGGGAATTTATCATGACAATTTTTATCCTTGCTCTTTTGCTTATAAATGTCTTTAGTTACATTATTTTGTATACTAACTAGTATAATAATAATCTAACATATACAAATGAACAAAAGATGAAAAATACCTATTTATTATTACAACTTTTGAATAATTGCAAAAATATTACAACCATTGCAAAATAGAGACCATGCAATCATCATACATCAAGAAATGGGACCAAATCTTGTTTGTACATGCAAAATACATGCATTCATAAATAAAAACAACACTTTGTTTTCTAAGGAAACATTTATGTAACCAAATGCATGCATGATCATTGCTTACATAAAACCAAAAGATAGCATTCAAGGTGTCCAAAGAAGCCATGCATGGATTCTTACATAAAATGATGAACACCCATGGCTTACAAAAACCAAGTTTATCAAGATACACATGTTTTCCAAACATGAATGAAACCTAGGCCCTTATACCACTTGAAGGAGATGAAAACTTATTTAAAACTTGTTTTAAAAAGTCGAAAAGTTTGAATCAAAAGAAGATAGCTGAAGCAAAAACTTGTTTAAAACAAAAAGATTCTTTTATCCCCAAAATAACTTGCATGTTGCATGCATGTGAAGAATAACATAGTAAGGAAATATTCAACCTTAGATGACCTTTGGACCAACTCAAGTTTTATTGGTCGTTGAAGTGGTGGAAGGACCAAATGAGCTCCTTTTTATTGTAGTCCACCAACAAGCTTCTTAACAACTTGATGAATGCTAGTTCACTCTTGTGTTTTAACACTTTCTTATGAACTTCAATACCAAACTACATTTGTACTTCAAGTGATTAAAGCTCAAACAAATTTGACTTGAAGAAGAAGATCAAGGAGAGCTTCAAGCTCAGGATTTTAGAATGAGGGAGAATGAAAAGAAGTTTTACAAAGATTATCACTTCTCTCTCTCTCTACATGCACACACACACACACACACATATATATATATATATATATATATATATATATATATATATATATATATATATATATATATATATATATATATATGAAAGGAGTTATCAAAGTCAAGATATCCACATCCAAGGTGGACATGCATTGGACCAACCTTCTTACATCCTCCTGGATAACACCTAGTAATGTTAGACATTTCATGCGTTATTGAGCCGGGTTTTAGTTAGTTTATCCTTAGAAAAAACCAATATCACTCACTTTAGTGCCAGGTGGGTTGGATGTGTTTTATTATAAATGAAGGGTCCAAAATGAAATTTGGAACAATTTAAGGAGAAAAAAAAGGCAAAAGGGGTGGATTAGATGAAGATTGCGACGCTATTAACGAAGGATAGCGCAGCTAAGTTCAAAAGATAGCGCCGCTATCACTTAACGATAACGTCACTATCTGTCAGATAAGGTCGTAATCTGTATTTATTTTAACATTCTAATTAGCGAGATATCGCGGATCCAGGTAGTCTGCGGTGTGAATTAACCTTGTTCGCAGCTCGAACACGCAAGATTCCACCACTATAAATAGCGGCCTCCAGTCCGTCTTTTGAAGCATCCCAGGGTATCGAGAGCGGATCCGATAGTCTTAATTTCATTCGTTTTCAGTTAAAATTGATAGGTTTGGGTTAGATTTGGTTTTTATTATTTTTGTATCAACTCGGTATCAAGCTATTCCATATTCGGAAATTCCCTTGATTAGTTGATGTTGGGTTTAGACTCAGCAGAATCATTCGATTCATGTAGTTCTTTACTTTGGTTAGATCTAGATAATTGGTAATTGAACAATTGTTTGGTTTTCGATTTTATAAAGAAAGTATTTTGTTTTTATGTTTTTCTCGATCTGCACTCAGATATGAGTTTCTTTATTTTGGTTTTATTTGAGTTTTCGTTTGTTTCCACGTGTTCTTGATTTGCCGCCTATGGGGTGACACTATAGTTGGTTTATTTATCGATAGAAAGTGCCAACTACGAACTTCACGGTTCGACCCTTACTTACCGCTACTAGTGGACTGTATGGTATATATCTTTGACTTTGACCACATCAACACTGGGGCATGTCAAAGTTTGGCGCCGTTTCCGGGGAGTTGTGCGCTTGACACATCATTTGAATTATCTTCTGATTTTTGGTTTTTAAGTTTCTATATGTGTATGTCCTCAAAATGGACAATCACATGTACACAGATCAGGACATGTGTTGGGAATATGACAACCCGACATATGCCCATTACGAGGATTATTCGTATAACGACTCATTCGATGATAATGAGTTGTAGACCGAGGACCGACTCATTTTGAAAATTTGGATGAGTCGTGTTTTGTGAACGACTAAGATTTGGACGATTCATACAATGAGAGGTTGGATCAGGTCTTGGATTTGTTGACCGAAACCCTCCACTGGGAGGAAAATAATGCCAATGCCCTTTCGGGAATGGTATATCAATTAGAGCAGCTCGAGGAACAACTAAGGAAGCAAGCACACTCACCAGAAACTGAGGCGAGTGATTTTTGTACCACGGATGCTATGTATGAACCTACATCACCTGAACTTGAGAATGTAATGGAAGGTCATACACTTTGGGAAAATCATGAGACCACTGAGATGGTCGAGACGTTTGTTGAGGAAGGAGCCGTAAATGACAATAGCACCCCCAACCCAACAACTTTTGAAAATTGTGGATATTTTGATGATCAAGATATGGTTATGAGTGAATCTAAACCATCACCAAACACTGCCAGTCGCTCATTCTTGACACCGATCCACCAATTGGACGATGACCAAGAAGATCATGACAATGATGTGGTAATTGAAAACGATAAACACTGTTTTCTCGCCACTCATGATCCATTGTTGAGTGGAAAATTGGGAGTGATTAACAAAATCAATGAGGAAATCCGAGAAAATACCGGTATTATGCTCTCCAATCCCATTGGATTGGAAAATTTTTGTTTGTACTGCAGGACGGAACAACAAACTGCAGACAACACTCAACATGTAGAAAAAAGACGCATAACAAGACAAGCATTGGCGGCGGCACTAGATGCGCTCCACGTCAAGCCGGTGGCATTGAAGAGACACCGAAGGAAAGATCGAGCTTGGAGGTTTAAGACGACTTCCAAGAGTCAGCAAAGTTAGAAGGAATATGACCCACCGTAGCCATCATTCGAAACCGATATCTGAGCAGCAGCAGCAAGGGCAGGAGACCATTTGATCCAGGAATATTAGAAGAATAATGGGTTAAGGAGTGAATGGTGACAGCAGAGAGTTAGCAAAGTTAGAAGGCGTACGGCCCACCGTAGCCATCATTCGAAGGAAGGAATGTCTGGTCGAAGACGTTAAACTTAACGCTTGTTAGGAGTCAATCTAATTGTAAGAGTAAATTAGGTTTCTTTTGAATTTTATTTTAATTTCTAGTTAGTTTTTGTATTGTCCTCGGTTTATAAATCATGGTCAAACCCAAGTGTGGGGTGAGATTAGAGATTAGAAGGGGAAAACAAAGAAGAGCAACACCCAAGGTACGTGCCAGTAACATGTCTGAACCACGTCGCGGGTAAGAGGAGGACCCAATGCGCAGGGGCCTTCCACGCGAGTTCGCACCGCCATATAAGGAACACCGCGCCGCGGATTAGCATAAATTCGACCCTTTTAACCCTAAACCCTTTTCACTTTTTAAACACACATCACCAAACACGCCGAGGGAACACAGAGCGCTCGATCCATCAATGTTTTTCTTGGTTTTTCTTGCATACTTATATTCTACTACTCAGGTACATCCCTAAGAACTACTACAATCGAGTTATTACATGTGTTTAGGGCCAGAAATCTATCAAATAGGGCCGGTCTTTAGACTTAGAAAAACCTCAATGTCGAGCTCTAACGTGTTCATTTTGCAAAATTGACACACTAGGAGGCTTAATCGGACCATAAGAACATTATGCATGAGTTGGATGGATCCAAACAGGTGATAATTGGGTATGGAATTTTTACAGTCGCGAGTCCGCGACGCGAATTATGAACAACCATGCCGTGGCTGTTAAATGAGGAGGCACGCGCCTCGAGCCAAGAGATTCACGGCGCAAACTCCTTTAGAACCAAAAATGTCAATTTTCCACCAATGTTGAAAGTTGTGCAGATGGCATAGCGACCTGCAGCTAGGCCAGTATACGTGACAAAGCACGAGTTCCTGCGATTTCCGCTAGCTTTAGAGGAGACACCAGGGCATGCATAGAGAGAGGCTGAAGGACATCAGCACACGAGTGATCGAGCCCGCGCTTTACTTCGACCGAGAGTTCAACACCCGGATCGAACTGTGGGATCAGCTTTTACCACTCCTCTACCGCACATGGACGCATGCAGAACAGCCCCATACTTTCCCGTGCCGAGGGTGGGAGAGATTGACGGGTCGAGACGACGACATTTCGTACAAAGAGCTCATGCTGGATTTCTTCTCGACCTACCGATACAAACATGATGTGGACGACCTAGCGGATCGCCATGTTACATTCCGACTGGGCAAAGAGAGCTGGCGATGCACCTCCGTGACTTATCCTGTCTACACATGGGAGGAGATTGGCAGCATCCACTTCCCCACCTTCATGGAGGCTTGCATACAGGTTCAGCCTGACAAAGACGTTGACGAGGTCGTTTGGGATCGAATGTCCAACGACTGATATCTCCCGGGGACCACCAATGAGAGCTCTTTACGCTGTCTTCTCCATCGAGTCTTCCACCAGATCATCACCTCGACGATTGCTCATCGCAAGGGTGGTGAGAAGGTGCCACATGAGGACATATTCTTCATGTGGGTGCTAACCGATCCCATGAGCTTCCTTCACCCGCCACATGTGTTGGTGGTATTTTTGACTCGCAAGGCTAAAGGGCCTAGTACCGGGAGCCTGATGACCGGGGGTGGGGGACTACATTACTAGGATCGCCAAACGTTACAGGATTCTTAACCCCGTCATCGCTAGAGGTATGAGGCCACGGGAGCCCCGCCGAGCTGATGCACAACTGTTGGAGGCCATGGGGGTGATACATATTTCAGTACTAGGCCATCACGAGCTAGCCCCAATGATCGCACCAGTTGGCCCTGGATCCGAGGAGGCTGAGGCACCGGCAGCCAAGCCACAACGGAGGAGGAGAGTGGAGCAACCACCACCACCAGTTCATCCACCACCACAAGCTGAACAGCAGCTCGTAGACGTCCAAGTCACGCTGCAGGACCTGGTTGACAAGCAGACTAGATTTAAGGTCGAGGTTCGAGCCCAGCTGAGATGGATGGTGGAGACTCAGCGCATGATCATGTATCATATTGGCATAAAGGGAGATACCATCACTACCCTCGACAGGAGCTGATGGTGTTGGACCATCGGACGCTCAGCACGATGATGATGAGGAGTGATAGTAGAGTTCTAGCTCTAGTTCTTTTTCTTTTTCTTCTTTTTGATGGTAACAAACTTTTGTATAATTTTAATTCTTGTATATTGCACTTTTATTTTAGTGTGTTTTGCTTATGTGTGCATGATTTAACCGTTTGACTGAGTATCCCAACTAAGGGAGTTTGCATAACGCAAGTGTGGGCTCACAGTACCCCTGCACTCGTGTTATGCCGTTGTGTTCACTGCTGCCCCCAACTCCTGGAATTTCATCAAGAATGGTATGTATGACAACCCGAGCATTTCATCGTCCTGGGGGTAAATCTTTTTATCCCTTTATTATATATTTTCTTTTGTACAACGGGGACGTTGTACGGTTTTAAGTATGGGGTGGGACGGTTCAAAAACATAATAGAGTAGTGTTACAAATTTTTAGTAAAAAAGTTCATATTTTTCAAATATTATCATTTTTCAAAATTTTTTAAGAAGTTGTAACTTTGAAACGAATAGTTTTGAATCTCTTTAGCAAAGCGGTATTTTTCAATAAATACTGTTTAGTTGTTAATATGCTAGTTTAGTTCAAATAAGTTGAGTAGTTTGAAAAGTTAGAAAATAGCTTATTTAGAGTATCTTAAGATTGAGATTTAGGAAGGGAAATTCAATCAATGGCCTTTGTTGTTTGAGCCGGTAATTTTGAAAAGGGTGGCCCTTAGGGCACTTATGCACCTCACTACCTAAGATCAATTGGGCTGGGATAATGTTTTTGAAAGCTCGTTACATGGACAACATAGAAACTCATAGGAATCTCCTTAACGGCCTTTAGAATCTGAATTAGTAAGTTTGCACAGTTGTAAATAGAAAATTTGTAATCAAGGGTTCTCTAGAAAGTCATGATTCTCAAAGGGTATTCTAGTCATTTTTTTGAAAATTGTTTTACCTAACTTTTTAGATCGCAATAACCTTTGAAACTAGGGATTTAAAAAATGTTTGAGTCTTTGTTAGAAAGTCTTAAAAACTCTAATTGCTTGAGGACAAGCAAATCACAAGTGTGGGATGTTTGATAACACCTGGTAGTGTTAGACATTTTATGCGTTATTGAGCCAGATTTTAGTTAGTTTATCTTTATAGAAAGACTAAGATCTCTCACTTTAGTGCCAACTGGCTTACATGTGTTTTAGTATAAATACAATGTTAAAAATGCAATTTGGAACAGGTTAAGGGGCATAAAAGGAAAACGGGGTGTATCCGAAGAAGATAGCAACACTATCGGTTAATGATAGCGCAACTAAGTTTAAAAGATAGCGCTGCTATCACTTAACGATAGCGTCGCTGTCTTTCAGATAAGGTCGTAATCCGTATTTAATTTAAAATTCAAATTAGCAAGATATCAGGGATCCAGGTAATACATGGCGTGAATTACCCTTGTCAACGGATCGAACACGCCAGATTCCACCATTATAGATAGCGGCCTCCGGTCCGACTTTTGAAGCATCCCAAGATATCGAGAGGAGATTCGATAGTCTTAATTTCATTCTTTTTCAGTTCCAATTGATAGGTTTGGGTTAGATTTGGTTTTTATTATTTTTGTATCAACTCGGTATCGAGGTATTCCACATTCAGTAATTCCCTTGATTACTTGATGTTAGATTTAGACTCAGTGGAATCATTCAACTCGTGTAGTTCTTTGGTTTGGTTAGATATAGATAGTTGGTAGTTGAACAATTGTTTGGTTTTCGATTTTATAAAGAAAGTATTTTGTTTTTATGTTGTTCTCGATCAGCACTCAGATCTGACTTTGTTTATTTTGGTTTTATTTGAGTTTTGGTTTGTTCTCACGTGTTATTTGCCGGCTATAGAGTGACACTATAGTGGGTTTATTTATCGACACAAAGTGCCAACGACGAACTTCATGGTTTGACACCTTACTTACCGCTACTAGTGGACTCTAAGGTATTAATCTTTGACTTTGACCGTATCAACGACTACGACGTGTCACTCCTTTTCAAAGCAACACTTCCAATGTGTATATTTGTGTGTGTGTGTGTGTTGTGTTTTATAAGAGAAAGAGATTCTCTCTCTCCTTATATCATTTATAATATATAACCACAAGTTTTATACATTATAAAACTCTCTTTTTTTCCTTTTAATAAGTTATTCTAATATCTTTATATATATATATATATATATATATATATATATATATATATATATATATATATATATATATATTATAAACAATTTATACATTTAATGAATATCTGTCTTATTTATATATTATCACATATGTAATATTATACTTAAATGTATTCATTTTATTTAATTCAACATCTGAAATAAATATATAAAAGGTAACTTATTTTAATTATCAACCAACTCCTTAAATGATACTTAATCTCTAACAAATATATAATCACATCTTCATTAAATTAAATTCATACAATGTGAATTAATTTCATTTTAACATAAACGATAAACACAAAATTATGACATTATAATATTGAATCAAATTCATCTTTAAAATGATCATAAAGTTGTCAACCTTGTCTTATGGTGTGAACCTTAATATGATCGTATGTTATTAGTAATATCATGTTACAATGATGCTTAGCCACTAGATTACAACAATGCTTTGATAGCTATTAAATTAAGAGTGCCAAAAGCTTAGCATAAGCAATGTGTTAGACAAATTTATGCCAATTTTAAGAAAACTTTTGGCAATAAGCACAATACGAAACTGTCTTGAGTTGCTGTATACAATACCACTGTACAAAAATTTAAAGTTGCTATGGATGAAATTAAACAAATAGACCTGAGTTTATATGATCATCTGATGGAAGGGACTCAAAATCTTGGTCTAAGGCTTTTTTTAAATAGGTGAGTAGCTGCTATACGATGGAAAATAAGGTGCCAGAAAGCTCCAATGGTGCTATCACAGATGACATAAGAAACTCAATCACCAGCATGCTGGAGGATGTAGCACTTTTTGTTATGGACATGTTGTACACTCAGAGATCTTAGGATTGGAGTGGGATTTGGAAATCTGTTTATCCATCAGAAAGAAGCTAGAACATATGAAATCCATGCAAATACGAGTTGTTTGTAAATGTTAACTCTATTTGTTGTTTATTATTTTTGACGTGTTTTTATTTTTGATAGATTATGGTCAGTAAACCCAAGTGTCTATCAACAATTTGAAATTAGGTTAGAGGAATGAGGCATTTGATGTTGATATAAACAATTGGGTATGTGTATGTAGAGGTTGGTAGTTTACATGTATTCCATGTTTACATCGCTTGGCTACCATTTCATACTTGGATAACGATGTATAGTCATATGTGGTATCATGTTTTATTATAGTCAACTTCTTTTCCTACTATGAATACATTATCCACCGTTTAAATTGTACTTTCATATAGGCAGAAGTTACTTTTCGAAAGACCTTTCCTCCAAAAAAAATACAACTGTCACTTAGGCAAACAATTAAATAATTTTTTAGGCAGAACAAGATTGTATTGGGGCAAAAAGGCACACATTAGTGTTGGATTAGGTGTGTAAGCCCATAATTATAATTGATATATACTTGAATTGATAGTAGAACAATCTTTTTGGGTAGCCCTCAATAGTCCAAATGGTATTAAAGTTAATTGAGAGAGAAAAGAAATAGTTTATTAATTTATTATATGATGATAAATTAATTAGAAAGTAGTTTGGAATTAACTAGAATTAATTGGAATTAATTTGAGTTAATTTAGGATTAACTAAAAGTACAGGGGCTGAATTGTAATTGTTTAATAATTGAGTAATGGATAATAATGGGGTTATTGTGTTGGATAAATTAAGGGAAAAGGTGATGGGTTATGGTGCAAACATTGAGCTAAAATCCTATGTTTACATGCACCGTATAGGGTCTATGTTTTTCTCAAATTAAACCTATAACTAAGGCCAATATTAAAATTACAAAAGATGAATTTTGTACCTTTTGACCTTTGTAATCTAGCACCACAAATGTCGTGCCCCTAATGGCTCACACCCAAGAACTAAGCAAGCAAGATAAGCAAGAGAGAGAGCAAGGAGAGATCCTTAAAGTTGGCGTGAATAATGGGCTGCCAGGGGCCTCTATCTATAGTCTCCAGGTGATAAGTAATAAGGAGTATAACTGCCTTATTTAAGATCCTGATATGCTAAGGCTTTTATCAGATAAAGGGATCTGCTTATCACTGCCATAATAAGCCTCATGGGCTGCGAAATACACAAGGCTCCAAGCCTTGGATTTCGTACAACCCATTAGGGTTTCCAGGTTGTTCATTGCTCAACTATTGAACAATTACAATTTAGCCCCTGCACTATTCATTAATTCAATTAATCCCAAAATTAATTCTAATTAATTTTTGATCAATTATTGATTAAATAATATTATTTCTAATTAATATATTAATCTCTTAATATATTAATAAATTATTATTTCTCTCTCTTATTTAATCATCTAGTCCTTTGTAGTTATGAGGGCAACCCAAAAGAAATGTGTTGCTGTCAATTTAAGTATACTTCTAAATTATAGTTATTGCTTAGACACCTTAATCCAACAATCTCCTACTTGGATAATTCTATAACTATAATTCCATATAGCTTAAATTTGACCTGCAAATTGTAGCTTCCAAAAGCCGCTGCCGAACTCTGACCTACTCAGTCTATGTCCTAAGATAAGTGAGCGTATGACCCTTCGTTCTACAAGATATCCTTCAGATATGAGGCATGGTCCTTAGTCTGATTCTCTATTTCCCGATTCCTGATTTATGATGATTTAGGACTCCAAATTGAACACATCAATGTTGTCGTGGCTGGGCCCAGCACAATTAGTCATCTCCAAATCACCGAGGGGCCCACAGATATCGCTTTTCCCGTTAGGGAAAAAGGAACGAATAAACTTCGACTTATATGCTAGTGTCTTTTACTCGTCAAATCACGCACAACAATACGTTTTATAACATCGAGTTACCAATGCGTTTACGTATTATCAATGCACAATCGATTTGTAAATTTCCACTCATATGTCTAGGTTTCAAGATCATAAGATGTTTATCATCTTAGAATTACTTAGTGACAATTCCATGAAGTAATTCTCTGAGTGCGGGTTGGTCTAATACTCAAATCTACATTTCTAAGTATTCATGAATATTGCGGCAATGCTATATCTTTGTCAAACTCATTAGACAGTCTACAACTCAAGTCATGACAGTCTTAGTTCACAACTTACTTCCAAAAGTGTGACCAACTGTGGATGTTTGAATAATCAAATTATTCAGGAAGTAAAAACATGCAAATTATGAAACATAAAAATGTACTATTGATAATTGGTAGTAAACAATGCTTATAAATAATTCTCTATTATTTAATCACCAAATTCAATTACATTCTCTTGTACCAAGTTTCAAAGTATCTATCTAATTGCAAAAACTAATATCATCTCTAAGCCCAATGCTCCTTGCATGCTGATGGTGTTTAACCCTATGAAGAGCCTTTGTCAGAGGATCTGCAAGATTTTCTTCAGATGATACTCTTTTCACCAAGATGTAACCTTCTTCTACTCTATGTCTGATGTAATGGTACTTTCTGTCGATATGTCTGGACTTTCCATGATCTCGCGGTTCCTTAGTCAAGGCTACCGCTCCTCCATTATCGCAGAACAGTTCCATTGGCTCCTGAATTGTCGGGACTACTCCAAGGTCACCGATGAAATTCTTTAGCCAAGCCGCTTCCTTAAAGGCTTCACTCGCAGCTATGTACTCTGATTCACATGTTGAATCAGCCACTGTCTCCTCTTGGAACGTTTCCAGGTAACTGCTCCACCGTTTAACAAGAATACCCAGCCCGACTGAGACCGGTAGTTGTCTTTGTCTGTCTGGAAGCTGGCGTCACTATATCCACTTACTCTCAACGTATCTTTGCCACCAAGGACTAGGACCAGGTATTTAGTCCTTCAGAAATACTTGAGTATGTTCTTAACCGCTGTCTAATGTGCCTTGCCCGTTTTTCCCTGATAGCGACTGAGCATGCTCAAGGCAAAGGCCACGTCAGGGCGCGTACATGTCATAGCATACATGATTGACCCTACATCCGAAGCATAGGGTATACGACTCATTTCAGATATTTCCTCATCTGTACTAGGGTATTGAGTCTTGCTCAATTTGGCATTACTTTGCATTGTTGTTCTCCTTTCTTTGAATTTTCCATACTAAATCTTTTCAATACTTTGTCCAAGTAAATTGATTAAGTCCTATCAGTCTCTTCTTTCTATCTCTCAATATTCTTATCCTGAGAATATAGGAAGCTTCTCTAAGGTCTTTCATGGCGAAACACTTTCCGAGCCAAGATTTTACTTCTTGCAAAGTCGGAATGTCGTTTCCCATGAGCAATATGTCATCGACATATAGCACCAGAAAACTGACTATACTCCCACTAGCCTTGGTATACACATATGACTCATCTTCAAAACCCTGTGGCTGATTCATATAAACATCCTCAGCCAATTTCCCGTTAAGGAAAGCGGTTTTGACAACCATCTGCCAGATTTCATAGTCATGAAATGCAGCTATGGCAAGCATTATCCTAATGGATTTGATCTTGGCTACTGGTGTGAAGGTTTCGTTAAAGTCAACCCCAGGGGTTTGAGTGAAACCTTTCGTGACCAGTCGAGCCTGGAAGGTGTGTACTTTTCCATCCATGTCGGTCTTCTTCTTGAAGATCCATTTGCACCCAACTGTCTTTCAACCTGGCACATTGTCAACCAAATTCCAAACTTGGTTGTCATACATGGACTTGATCTCGCTATCCATTGCCTCCTTCCACTTAGCAGCCTCAGGGCCTGCCATTGCTTCCTTGTAGTTAGCTGGCTCATCCAGATTCACCAGTGTTCTATCACTGACGAACGTGTCACTATCTGTAGTAATATGGAATCCATAGAACTCAGGTGGTGTGCTAACTCTACCATAGCGCCTAGGAGGTAATGAACTGATTATCGGACAGGTACTAATTCCTCTGGTTGAGGGCTAGTGTAATTTAAGGTTGCTTCATTTTCAGATTCTTGAATTTCTTCAAGGTCAATGGTACTCCCACTGTCCTCTTTGAATATGAGATCTCTCTCTCGAAAGACTCCCCTTCGTGCTACAAAGACCACGTCCTCGCTCGGTCTGTAGAACAAATATCCAAAGGACTGCTTTGGTTAACCAATGAACTAACATTTCTCACTTCTGGCTTCGAGCTTGTCATGAGTCTCTCGTCTTACGAAGACTTCACACCCTAAACCTTAATATGTGCTAACGAGGGAACTTTCTCTGTCCATATCTCGTGAGGTATTTTGGCAACCTTTTTAGTAGGGACAAGATTGAGAATGTGGGCAGCTGTCTCTAAGGCATACCCCGAGAAGTGAATAGGAAGAGAAGCTCGACTCATCATGGAAAGAACCATGTGTAACAAGGTTCGGTTGCGCCTTTCAGCCACACCATTCAATTGTGGCGTTCTTAGAGGAGTCAACTGTGAAACTATTCCACATTCCTTAAGATTGTCTAGAAACTCGATACTAAGATACTCACCGCCTCTATCGGATCTAAGCATCTTTATCTTCCTGCCCAATTGATTTTCGACTTCATGTTTAAACTCTTTGAATTTCTCAAAGGTTTCGGACTTATGCTTGATTAAGTAGATATAGCCATATCTACTATAGTCATCAGTAAAAGTCACATAAAATCGATTCACATCCCTTGTGTTGGTCCTGAAGGGTCCGCACACATCATTGTGTACGAGATCCAATGGACCTTCACCTTTTTCACAATATCCAGTGAAAGGCGATTTAGTCATCTTTCTCAAAAGACAAGATTTGGATTCATCATCTAGCCTTAGGTCAAATGATTCTAACACTCCATCCTTTTGTAGTTGGGCGATCTGTTTCTTGTTGATGTGTTCAAGACAACAATGCCATAAGCATGCTTTGTTTATACCGACAGATGAATCAATTTGAAATACACTATTACCTAAGTTGTCTACACACATCATAGTTTCATACACACCCTGACAAGGTAAGGTATTAAATATAAAGACACCATTCTTATAAGCCGAAATAGATCCATTCGCATTATCAAATGAATATCTAATTCCTTGTCTAAACAATGCGTGGAATGAAATAATGTTTCGTGCCATATCAGGCGAGTAGCAACAATCAATTAAATCTAATTTAACATCACTACTAAGCATAAGGCTATAAACTCCAATCTTGGTGACAGGTGACGATCGCCTGTTTCCCATGATCAAGTACATCCTCCTATGCTCCATCTCCCTACTTTTCTTAGTCCCTATAGATCAGAACAAATTTGAAAACCACATCCTGTATCTGGGACCCATGAATGAGAAGATGATGATTTATCAGAGATAGTGTATATACCTGCAGATGATGGCTTTACTTTCTCATCCTTGATGTCTTACAGGTACTTGGGACAGCTTCGTTTCCAGTGTCCCTTCTCATTGCAATAGAAGCATTCGGCATCTTTGGGTTTGAGACGGGAGGAACATCAGAACCAAGCTTTGCCTTTGAGCCACTGCTAGATGACCCGACATGGGACTTTCCCTTCCAGTTTTCTTTCGGAGGACCTTTCCACTTTTTCCCTTTCGCATTTCCAATACCCATAACGGGAGCATTGCTAGAAGCAGAGGATATAACTTTACCCTTCATGCCGGCTTCAGCAGTCTGTAGCATATTTTGCAATTATACGAGAGTTGTCTCACTGTTGTTCAAATGATATGTCAGAATGAACTGATCATAACAACTTAACAACGAGTTTAGAACCATATCAATAGCTAGTTCCTCGTCAAAGTGCACATTCAGCTTCATAAGGCGCTCCACGTATCTTTTCATTTTCTGTACGTTGGCGCAAACAGGCTCTCCCTCCTTCATCTTGCAGGCCATGAGTGCCTTGACTACTTCATACTTTTCTTGACGAGCTCGCTTATGGAACTTTTCCATAAGGTCCTTGATTATCTCGTATGGCCAATATTCCTCATAGAACCTTTGCAATTCAGGGACCATAGTGGCGACCATAATGCATGCCACTTTGGTAGCATCGTCGTAGTGTTTCTTGAATGAGGCACATTCCTCAAGAGTAGCGGTTTCTTGATCAATCTCGACGAGGTCCTTTACATGAACATACTCTTTGTCCTCGAATCCGAGCTCCATCTTCATATTTCTCATACAATCGTTATAGTTGATGCCATCTAATGTCACCTTAGAATAAAGAGAGAGGATCGAGGAGAAGTTGGTGTTATGGGTGGAGTGGGGGCGGTGGGAGCAACAGGAGTATCAGAAGAAGACATCTATAAAAGAAGGTAGTTTTTATTAGATAGGGAAATCCTCAATATTCAACCCAATGATAAATATTAAGGCTAGGATCCAACTATTTAATTATATAACTTAGAAAAGGGATGTCGTAATCTAATTGTAAATTACATAAAGGTAGGTAAATGACGATTTACCAATCTCACTGTGGAAAATAATCATATTAAGTGAAATTCCTAGATCTATGAGATTCATTAAACAAATCAATGGCATGTTTAATCTCGATTATGCCCTTCTGTTTGTGACTGGGATGGCGAGGATCACAAACAACGTGTGAATAACCATGCAAATCACATGGTAACCTCACTGTCGTTTATCATCTCACATTAATGTGTCGATTAATGATGCATGCATGGATGATACGAGCTCTTCAAATGATGATAATTTGTTGCTAACTTGGAAGATGGGTGATGTGGCTGGTGACATGGCCAAATTTGTATGTGTGGTGACGTGGCAGCAGAATTGATTGTGCATGGAGCTGTTACGAAGCATTTATTTACATTAAATAAGTCTATTAATGACATTAGTGTAACCGTTCCCTTTATTGTTGTTTATTTTCCTTTATTGTTGATTTTGTAACGGCCCTTTAGTAGTTAAGGCCTTATAAAAACATTTTTGTTCTTTTTAATAATCATATTATTGAAGTTTAATCCAAGAACACTTTGTTCATTCTCTGAATTGTCGAGCATAATTCAAACCTTGTCAATTTTAGGACATGATTCTAAACTTGATACGAACTCAAATCAATAGGTCTTGGTTTGTTTTCATCGATTATTAGGTTATAGGTCTAACCTGATTTTCACACTATCCATTGTTACTTTGTTTGTTCGTTTATTCTCTTATAAAAATACCAAAAACAGTTCCATTTCTGCCCTATTCTTACTAAATCGCCAAACACTCAAAACAATTCTCTCCATACTCGTATCATTTGTGGTATCAGAGCAAGGTTCAAATGGAGTGGGAAGACCCTTATTTCCTTCATAAACTCCGTGAAGCATTGAGAAACTTACCAGAAGGTGCAAACAGAAGGTAGCCCAGACGCAAATTGCAAGTTGTGGATGAATTTAAAGTGACGGAATTTCCTGAATTTGATGGTGGAACTGATCCGGAAAGATATTTGGATTGGGAAAGGAAGATTGAACGTATGTTTGAGTTCAAAGAAGTAGAAGATGACAAGCGGTGCAAGTATGCAATTCTGAAATTAAGTGGAGGAGCTTCACTTTGGTTTGAAGGGCTGAAAGCCAAGAGAACCCGTGAAGGAAAATACAAAATCACTTCTTGGGAGTCTTTGAAACGAAAACTCTGGAAGAGGTATGTGCCAACAAACTATAGGATCACCACCTATAAGAAGATTGCTGATTTGAAGCAAGGAAAGATGAGTGTGGGGGAGTATATTGATGAATTTGAGAAGTTGTCATCGATGGGTGATATTGAGGAGATAGAAGAGTAAAAGATGGCACATTTTCTACGTGGCCTGAATTACAATGTTGCAAACACGGTAGAACTCTACCCCTATGCTGATTTTGAGACACTTTGTAGTCTTTGTCTGAAATTGGAAGCCCAAGTGAAGACAAAGTATGGAGGAGGGTCAAGCTCTAGCTTGGAATCTGCCAAGTCCAAATCTTGGTCCAAGTCTGAATCTAGCATGAAGTCAGCCGTAACATCTAGTCCCGTTAGTGCTAGTAGTTCCACAGCAGCCCCAAACTTGAATAGTGCAAACAAGGAGACCAGTTTGTCCAAGGTTCGTTGTTTCAAATGTCAAGGGTTTGGGCATTATCAAAATGCTTGTCCAAACAGGAGGGTGGTGACATTAAGGGAGGCTGTTGAGATCCGTGATGAATTGTTGGAAGAAGAAGAGAGGTTGGGTGGCATTTTCAATGATGAACATGAAGAAGAAGAAGAGGAGGAGGAGGAGAAGTATGAGGCCCCGGTATACGATACAGCCTTAGTACTTAGAACTTTACAAACACAGATTGTACAAGCTGATGTTGATCAACGTGACCAGTTGTTCCACACCAAATGTTTGGTTAAGGACAAGTGGTGTAGTTTGATTATTGATGGCGGAAGCTGCACCAATGTGGCTTCTAGTGAGATGGTTACAAAGTTGTGCTTAATTACTACAGCCCATCCTAAGCCATATGCACTCCACTGGTTAGATGATGGTAATAAGGTGAAGGTATCAAAGCAAGTGAAGGTGGGATTGACCATGGGATCATATAAAGATGAAATTCTTTGTGATGTTATCCTCATGGATGCTTGTCATATTCTTTTGGGACGTCCTTGGCAGTTTGATAGGGATGTGGTACATAAAGGAAGGAGTAATGAGTACGAGTTGAGGCACAATGCCAAGAAGATTGTGTTGAAGCCTATGTCCTCAACAGTCGTGAAGTCTATGGGTAACAAACAAAGCAAGAAGCCAAATCTCACTATGCTGGCTAGTGAAAGGTAGGTGGAGCAGGCTCTAGACCATGGAGATATGGTGTATATGCTCGTGGCTAAGGAGGATCCGAAGATTGTAAAAGAAGACGGCCCAATCGCTGATTTGCTTGTGGAGTACAAGGATGTGTTTCCTACTGATTTGCCACCAAGTTTGCCTCCAATCCGTGGTATTGAACATAAAATTGACCTTATTCCAGGTGCTCCTTTTCCTAATAAGGCCGCTTATTGTTACAATCCGGAGGAGACAAAGGAGTTGCAAAAACAGATTGATGAACTCATGAGCAAGGGTTATGTCTGTGAGAGTTTAAGTCCTTGTGCTGTTCCCGTGTTACTTGTTCCAAAGAAGGATGGATCATGGAGAATGTATGTTGATAGTAGGGCGGTGAACAACATCACCATCAAGTATCGTTTTCCTATTCCATGGCTTGATGACATGCTGGATGAACTCCATGGATCTGTTGTGTTCTCAAAAATTGATTTGAGAAGTGGTTATCACCAGATTCGTATGCGTGAGGGTGATGAATGGAAGACAGCCTTTAAAACCAAGCATGGGCTGTATGAATGGACCATGATGCCATTTGGCCTTACTAATGCGCCAAGTACTTTCATGAGACTAATAAATGAAGTGCTTAAATCTTTTTTGGGCAAGTTTGTTGTTGTCTACCTTGATGATATTTTGGTGTATAGCAAAAGCAAAGAGGAGCATTTGGTACACTTGAAACAGGTCTTTGAAACTCTTAGAGCTCAAAAGCACTATGGAAAATTGGAGAAGTGTTCATTCTTGGTGGAGGAAGTAAAATTCTTGGGATATGTGGTTTCCAAGGATGGCGTGTCCGTGGATCAGTCCAAGATCGAAGCAATCAAGTCCTGGCCTTGTCCTAAAAACATAAGTGAAGTTCGTTCGTTTCATGGCTTGGCCTCATTCTATAGGCGTTTCATTCGTGATTTCAGCACTCTTACTAGTCCCATTACTAACTGTTTGAAGAATGGTGCTTTTATATGGGGAGAAGATGCTCAAAGGGCATTTAAAAAAATCAAGGAGTGTTTGTGTGCTGCTCCTATCTTGGCATTACCAGATTTCTCTCAACCTTTTGAGGTTGAATGTGATGCAAGTGGTGTAGGTATTGGTGCTGTTTTGATTCAAGCCAAACGTCCTATAGCTTATTTTTCTGAAAAGTTAGGAGGTGCTCGGTTGAATTATTGTACTTATGATAAGGAGTTTTATGCTATTGTTCGTGCATTGGATCATTGGAGTCATTATTTACGTGCAAATCATTTCATTTTGCATTCAGACCATGAATCCTTGAAATACATTAATGGGCAGCAGAAGCTGAGCACAAGACATGCCAAATGGGTGGAGTTTTTACAATCCTTTCACTTTTCAGCAAAGTATAAGGATGGTAAAAGCAATGTGGTGGCCGATGCACTTTCAAGGCGTTACACTTTGCTCGCCACTTTGGATGTTCGTTTCTTGGGGTTTGACACTTTGAAAGGCTACTATGAAACTGATGTTGATTTTCGGGATGTGTTTGGAAAATGTGCAGGTGGTCCCGATGGTGAATTTGTGGTGCAAGATGGATTCCTCTTTAAATGCAATCTCCTTTGTGTTCCAAAACATGCAATTCGTGAATTACTAGTTCGTGAGGCTCATGGTGGAGGCTTGGCATGTCATTTTGGTGTAACTAAGACGTTGGAGGTGTTAAAAGAACATTTATTTTGGCCTAAAATGTTGGGGGATGTAACCAACATTGAGGGTAAGTGTGTGACATGTCATATGGCTAAGAGTTCTTTCAAGCCTGGTTTGTATACTACATTACCCGTGCCTGTTCGTCCATGGGAAGATGCGTCTATGGACTTCATAGTTGCTTTGCCTAGTACTCAAAGGGGTAAGGATGCTATCATGGTGGTGGTGGACAGGTTCTCAAAGATGGCTCATTTTGTTGCATGCCACAAGACGGATGATGCTAGCAATGTGGCTGATTTGTACTACAAAGAAATTGTTCGTTTGCATGGCATACCAAAGACCATTGTTTCTGATCGGGATTCCAAGTTCTTGAGCTACTTTTGGAATACATTGTGGCGAAAAGTAGGTACCAAGTTGCTATTTAGCACCTCACATCATCCTCAAACGGATGGTCATACTGAAGTTACAAATAGAACTTTGGGTACATTGTTGAGGGGGTTGGTTAGCAAGACTCAAAAGGATTGGGATGTCAAACTTGCACATGCTGAATTTGCTTATAATCGTTCTCCTACTCATGCTACAGGTCATTCTCCGTTTGAAGTTTTTTATGGGGTGAATCCTTACATGCCTTTGGATCTGATCCCATTTCCAAAGGAGGATTTGGTTCATAAAGATGCCAATGATAAGCTCAAGTCCATGATGAAGTTGCATCAGCAAGTTTGCAACAAGATTGAGGCTGCCAATGCAGCTTACAAGAAAAAGTCCGACAATAACAGGAAGGAAAGGGTGTTTCATGAAGGTGATCTGGTTTGGGTGCACATGAGGATAGAACGTTTTCCTAGCAAGAGGAAGAACAAGTTGATGCCAAGAGCAGAAAGTCCTTACAAGATCATTACACGTGTGAATGACAATGCATACAAGGTGGAGTTACCGGGAGATTATGGGTTGCATGCAACATTTAACGTGGGAGATGTTTCACCTTACCTGGATGATGATAGCCTTGCTGAATTGAGGTCAATTCCTTTCAAAGGGGGAGGGGATGATGCATGCATGGATGATACGAGCTCTTCAAATGATGATAATTTGTTGCTGACTTGGAAGATGGGTGACTTGGCTGGTGACATGGCCAAATTTGTGTGTGTGGTGATGTGGCAGCAGAATTGATGGTGCATGGAGCTGTTACAAGCATTTATTTACATTAAATAAGTCTATTAATGACATTAGTGTAACCGTTCCCTTTATTGCTGTTTATTTTCCTTTATTGTTGATTTTGTAACGGCCCTTTAGTAGTTAAGGCCTTATAAAAACGTTTTTGTTCTTTGTAATAATCATATTATTGAAGTTTAATCCAAGAACACTTTGTTCATTCTCTGAATTGTCGAGCATAATTCAAACCTTGTCAATTTTAGGACGTGATTCTAATCTTGATACGAACTCAAATCAATAGGTCTTGGTTTGTTTTCATCGATTATTAGGTTATAGGTCTAACCTGATTTTCACACTATCCATTGTTACTTCTTTTGTTCATTTATTCTCTTATAAAAATACCAAAACCAGTTCCATTTCTGCCTTATTCTTACTAAATCGCCAAACACTCAAAACAATTCTCTCCATACTCGTATCAGTGAACCACACGAGCTTCATCAACAATGACAATTTATGAGATACCCATTACCACTCTTTATGAATCCCTATTAGTGTGCCGGTTAACCACACGAGCTCCATTAACGATTCATAAAGTGTAATGTGTGACTTCATGGGTTAGCATACTATTCATTTTTTCCTAAAGTAACTAGATTGAGTTTTTGTTAAATGTTTTAGTACTTTCTCTAATAGCATTATACTTTTAATGAGATTAGGTTTGTCCCATCAAATCCGTTCTACTAATGACACTCCAATAGTCAAGGAAGCGGTGGGTGAGAGTGGACACCCATTCAACCGTCATTTTATAGACAGTTTCCTTATACACCCCTTATAGACTAGTTTTGTTAATGAGCCATACTAGCGATTTGACTGACTTAATCTTATACATAAATATTAATCTTATAATATATATATATATATATATATATATATATATATATATATATATATATATATATATAATGTATTTTAAACAATTTAAAATGTCTTTGCTTTAATTTGTGTCTTTTAATTAACTGTTAACTAAATTAATTAAATCAAACAAGGATCATAAAAATTAATCCAATTAATTTTAATCCTAATCCTTGCCCACTAGGTGTAATCGAAAATAAGGCCAAGGGGTTTCCATTTATTAATTAATCATATGTACCAAAAATAGAAAACCCTAGAGGAGGCCAGGCAATTTTCGAAAAACCAGGGTGGAGGCCAGTGTTTCAGAAACTCTATGTCAAAATCGACAATCATGTGGGCAAGGGTTTATTTTCGATAAACCCTATGTCAAAATAGCAATATAGCAGTTTAACAGAAACAGCATGGCTCTGATACCACTGATGGGTTATGGTGCAAACATTGAGCTAAAATCCTAAGTTCACATGTACCTTATAGGGTCTACGTTTTTCAAAAATTAAACCTATAACTAAGGCCAATATTAAAATTACAAAAGATGAATTTTATACCTTTTGACCTTTGGAATTTAGCACCACAAATGTCGTGCCTCTAATGGCTCACACCCAAGAACTAGGCAAGCTAGATGAGCAAGAGAGAGCAAGGAGAGATCCTTGAAGTTGGCATGAATAATGGGGTGCCAGGGGCCTCTATTTATAGTCTCCAGGTGATAAGCAATAAGGAGTATAACTATCTTATTTAAGATCCTGATATGATAAGGCTTTTATTAGATAAAGGGATCTGCTTATCAGTACCATAATAAGCCTCATGGGCTGCAAAATCCACAAGGTTCCAAGCCTTGGATTTCATCCAACCCATTAGGGTTTCCAGGTTGTTCATTGCTCAACTATTTAACAATTACAATTCAGCCCCTGCGCTATTAATTAATCCAATTAATCCCAAAATTAATTCTAATTAATTTCTGATCAATTATTAATTAAATAATATGATTTCTAATTAATATATTAATCTCTTAATAGATTAATAAATCATTATTTCTCTATCTTAATTAATCATCTAGTCCTTTGCTAGTTATGAGGGCAACCCAAAAGGACTGTGCTGCTGTCAGTTTAACTATACTTCTAAATCATATATATATATATATATATATATATATATATATATATATATATATAGAATAATTTTATGCTGAAGTGTTGTTCCCATACGAAGATTCGCCAGCTGCGAAGCCTGTGTTCAACACCTGAAGGTCCGAAGGATTTACTCTGGAGGATCTGAAGGTTTTACAATAACAAACCTTATCCACTGCACGCGCCTTTGGTAGACTATGTGTTGCACGTTGCTGCATTTCTATTGGATAGTGCTTGTTTAGAATATTTTGTATATCTTCTTGTACTATTTGTATCACTGATCACATATAAATATCAGTGATAGCATCTGTGTCGAGAGTGCGCAATATTCACCCCAATTGTAAAAACCTTAATTGCAATACCAAAGCATTCGGCACTTGTTCTACTCAATTCTTGTGTTCATCATTGTTCTTCATATCTTTGCGTGTGTTGTTTATATCATTGAATCAATCCTTCGGATTACTTGTTCGTACTTAGTCATTGATTGAGTTTTGTATCTAACACGTGGTATCAGAGCTAGTTTAGCTCAAAAACCTGTTGATAGAAATCTTATTTTCGTTCTTGCTAGATCTAGTTCGATTCCTCGATCTAGGTTTCCACAATTGCATTAGATTTCTATTACTGGTTTTTCTGTAAAGATCCATTTGAAAAACTCAATCACAATGACGGATTCAACAGCAACCTATGCAAATATGTTGAACTACGCAAATCTCATTGGTTCATCCACAAAGGCACCAGTTCTCGTTCCAACGTACTATAATTATTGGTTAGATCGAATGAAAGATTATTGGATTGGATTGGATGAAGATCGGTGGAGATCAGTATCTGATGGACCTCACACATACATCGAAGGACGTTTTGTTGTAAAAGAAGGAGAAGAAGCTGAAGTTCTTACAGCTGCTGATCTGAGGAAAATCAAAAACGATGAAAGAGCAATGAGAGAACTGCATAGTGGACTTGGTCCTGATGTTAGATGACACACCTAGGTCGTCGTGTGGTTAAAAATAGTAAAATACCTCACTCTCACTAGTACAGTGGTAGTCAGGGTCGATCCACAGGAGTTTCGTGGTCAAGACTCGACTATAGCTTACCAACTGTAGTGTCACTCTACAGGCGGAGGGACTGACTTCTACTTTCCCAAAAATAATCCAAAAACACAATTCCAAACCAAATCCAAAACAAGGCATAAACTAAATGAAACTTAAACTAAAATGTAACCTAATTTGCTTACAGAAATCAGAAGTGAAATTCAGAATCAGAAACAAACAAGATCAATCCAAAAGCATCCAAACATTCAAATACCAAAATACCGAAAAATACCAATAAACAAGGAACCAAATGATTACTTGCATAAACTTCAATCCAGAACATCCAAAACAATAACAAACGAAATTCAGAAACTTTAACCTAATGCTAATGGTTGGCACACCCAAAAACACCAAGCTACAAGCTTAAAACAACTAAACTAAAACTAAAAGTAGAGTGAAAACATAAAAATACCACAATGACATGCTGAAATCATGAAACTTGAGTCAAAGTAGCCGTAAGTCCACCTTAGGGTCTGATCTTCACCTCCGAAATTCGACCTAAAAACCTCTATTTATAGTTGTGGAAAATAAGAAGCCGCGCCACGCAGAGCTGATAACTGCGGCGCGCGTAGTGCCTTATCCCTGTTTTCTCGTAATTTGAATTCTTCCGCCGCCTCATCTCTTTGACGTGGCGTGTCGCGCACGTGTGCATTCTGCGGTGCGCGTGTTCAGACGACTGAAATTGACTTTATCTTCAAAACTTCTTCATTTGTCCGCTTTTAACCCTTGTTTATAACTTTTCTTTGCAAACAAGCACTGGCACAAAAAGTGAGAATACCAATGCATGTATGATATATTTTCACCAAGAATAAGGCTCAACAACGACTAAAATACTTGATATTACTAGGCGTTGTCAAACACTCCACACTTGTGCCTTGCTTATCCCCAAGCAAGAGTGTTTTTAACATATTTTAACTAAGACTCAAACAATTTTTGAACGTGTTCAATTTCAAAGCTTATTGTCCCAGGAGTTAGATTGAAATAGTTTGTGAAAACATAACCAGAATATTCTTTGGAATTCATGACTTTCTAAAGAACCCTTGATTACAAATTTTCTGTCCACAGTGAAGTGTACGTACTCATTCAAATTCTAAAGGCCATTAAAGACTATCCATAGCTTTTGATGTTGTCCGTGTAACGAGCTTTCAGAAATATTATCCCAGACCAGACGATCTTAGGTGGCAAGGTGGATAAGTCCCACCCATTTTAGGCTTACCGGCTCGAACAACAAAGGCCACTGATTGACAGTCATTTCCTACATTCCAATCTTAAAATACTCTAATGTTCTAATTCTTAAAACTCAACTTATGTGACTAAACTCATAGCATGATAACAACTAAGTAGTATTTCTTGAAAAATACCAAAGCTATAGTATTCACAAACTATTCGTTTCAAAATTACAATCTATTAAAAATTTTGAAAATTCGCTAAATAATTTAAAATTTGATCATTTCCCGCAAAAACTTCAAAAACATTCTTTCGACCGTCCACACCCCACACTTAAAACCGTACAACGTCCCCGTTGTACAAAATTATTTCAAAACAAGGGAGAAAGAGTTACCCCTTAGACGGTTGATTGCTTGATGGAACTCGGTTGTCACAGGTTACAAAAACACGAACATTTCACGCTTCAAATTCCAAAAGTTGTAGCGCAACAGTAAAACACGTCGGTGATCATGGCAAGTGGAGGGGGCACGATGACCCCACACTTGCCTGAAACAACTCCACCACAGATTCTCCATTTGGTATTACATGCATCACTCACAAACACATTAAATGCAAATAGAAACAAACAACTAAAATATGAAATTTGTGTGTTGCGGATGATCGCGACGCGTGATTGAACTGCGCGCATCGCGGTAATTACGAGATGTCTAAAGTACCGTCATGTTGGAAATGACCGCGGCGCGTACCATGAGGGCGCCGCGACGCGGTAATTTTAGAAAATTGAACCATATTCAAACACTCGTAAAACTTATCCAACACAGAATTACCTCAATTTGTTACTCTTTTATTAATGCCCGAAGGTTTATTCACAACCTAAAACATATAATCCTAAGAATTACCAACTAAATGTTCAGAATTCAACCAAACCTAAAAAATTTGAAACAAAATGAACCAACTAAACAAAATAATTACATTATACCCCTTAATTGTGGGCAGTGTCGTCATCCTCATTCTCGTCTCCTTCCTGCATCGGTTCTTCCTCTTCTTCCTCAATCAATGATGGTTGAGGCCTTGGTATGGGCGTTTTTGAACCATTGAGAAAATTCACAACGCATTCAGATAACCATAGAAGTTGAGTCTGAGTATTCCGTGTCCTCCGATCGATGTCCCTCATTGCCATTGCTTGCATAGTATGCTCCAACTTATGGTTATGCAGGGCCCGTTGAACTGCTTTCACCTCGTCGTCTAGAAACCTTAATTCCATAGTTGCGGGGGAGAGGCTCCGGGGCAGGTTGACTGTTGCCCGTGGTCTGTTTCTGGATGTGGATGGCTCCGTGCGCAAGACGGTAAATGGTGATCGCTCGACTGATGTAACCCCATCATCAATGTAGATAACATCCTGTGAAACAGTGGTCGGTGGAGGACTGAAGGCGACTCAAGGAATAATCGTCAACTCACGGGTGTTGTTTTTGGACAACAGCCCGTAAGAATGTGCCAGTCGTGTCATAAAGTGCCCACCACGAAGTGCTATGTACTTCAGTGGCACGTCCGTCAGCTGCTTGAAGTAACTGGCAATGAAATATGGAAGGTTACACGTCTGGAGCATTCGTGTCAATGCCCACATGAGGTGCAACTCACGTGGTAAAAGCCGCTCCTCGTCAGCACGTGGCCAGAACATGGTCGAGATCAACCGGTGTAACATCCGGTGTGCCTGCAAATGCATCAACCCCTCCCGAATGGTATTCTCGTGATACCGAGTGGATGAAATAGTGCTCCAATAGTCAGCATATGAGAAAGAGTCATCCGGGCCGTAATTGACCCTTCTATGAAATGGCCCGAACCCCGGTACCTCTGATTCCTCCTTAGTATAAAGTCCGATCCGATACCCAAACTCCCGCAACTGCGATTGTGATTCCTCAACCGAAAGGTGTCCATCTCCTCGATGTCCATGCCCAGTGGCTGCTCATCGAAGTGATAGCTCGCAAGGAATTGCAAGATCACCTCGCGATAGACCGGCTCGTCCATTTGGAGCGCATTTTCGACCGCCCGACATGTGTAAGTTAATTTTTTTGCCTGGTATCCACCTTGCACCAGCTAGTCTTGTATGTGCTCAAGGATTCCTGATTCCCGGGTCAACTACCAATTGGCCGTTCGGGCAGGAAGAATCCTTTTGTATTGGTAAATTGACCGGCGGTTGTAGAAACTGTAACCGAGAACTTTGTCGACTCATGTAGCCAATGAATTCCAATCGATGGATTTAGAACTTCCTGATGAAGACATTGTTCCTGCAAAAATTACCCAAAATTTCGAAATAAAGTACTGTCCAGCGTACGCCACGGCGCGGCATTCATTGCCCACGTCGCGTTGTTTGAAAGTTCATACCCCACGGCGCGCTCTATGAACACCCGTTTCGCGGCGTATGAATTTCTGAACATAATCAACAATTTAACCCAATAACGGACCAATTTCGCAAACCTAACTACTAGGTTTTATCACAATCAGTGTTCTTATCTAAATGGCATCATTAATTCGGTCCTATAATCACTACATTGCAATAATCAATGGATTTTCTTACTTTCCAAGAACTTGAATAGAAAAGAAAAGAATTCAGAAGACTTACTTGATTTGCTGCGATGAAGAACGATGAGGAAGTGATTACGAGTTGCAGAAGATTAATTGGCAGTAAGAAACTAAATAATTTGTGCAATTTCAAATTTATACAAGTTGGGGGTATTGGATTGTTTTTAGAACTCTGTTTTATTGATTATCTCTAAATTCGAAATCATATAAGGCCGCGGCGCAGGAAGCTTCTATCCGTGTCGCGCCTATGTAATTCAAGTCTATCATAATCGCGAAAACATCAACATGCGCGTCGCGGACTCAAGGACCCCGCGTAGCGGTGTTATAAAATTCCCAAATTGACCCCACACTTGTTCTTTTCTTACCGTGATCAGTTAAATACAATTAAAACTAAGGAAAATGCAAATTATACATGTGGTGATTGAAGGGTTTTTAAGTAATGAATGAACAAACAAATTCCTAAGTTCACATGCAACCCTAGAAAGATCTATGTTTTCTTCTATGAAGATATAAACTAAAACCTAAGGCCAACATTAATTACTAAAGATCAAATTAAGAATAACCAACCTTTTGATCTTGTTCTTGAAGCTAGCAGCAAATAGATCCTGCCTCAAATGCAAGTCACACCCAAAGCAATGGAGGGAAGATTCCAGCAGAGTAACACAGAGAGAGGGAGGCGTGAATTATGGGGTACCAGAGGGTTCCTTTTATAGCCTCCTAGGGTTACACCAGAAACCCTAAGGAGCCTCCAAAGTGGGCAAGCCTGTTGAACACTTGGACCAGATCCCTTAAATCCTAATGAGGTTTTTGCCAACCCTAGAGGAAGCCTCCAGGTTAGCGCCACTTTTGGCCCCTGGACACTGGCTTGCCAATTATTAAACTATTGAATAAATACAAACCAGTCCCTACACTTATAATTAATTAATTTAATCACTAAATTAAATCTATTTAATTCTAGATTAAATCTCAATTAATTATTATAGTTTCTAATTAATATATTAACACTTAAATATATTAATAAACTATTTATTTATTTCTATTGATTTATTAAACATTTAATAAATCAACCTTTCTCTCTACTGAACTCTACATCAATCCTCCAGCTATGAGGGCAACCCAAATGGACTTTGCTTCAATTAACAAGATAAATACAATTATAAGTCATGGCTTAGACACCAAATCCAACAGTCTCCTACTTGGATAAGTCTATGAATTTAATTGTCCGTTTACCTTTTGATTAATATCAGTTTCCCAGAAACGGTTCCTGAACTCTGACCCAGTCAATTCTGTCCAAAGATAAGTGATCAGATGATCTTCCGTCCAACAAGATATTTTCAGACTCAAGACATGGATTAAGATCAATCTTGGTCTGATACTCTGTTTCTCGATTTCCTATTTGCTTATGAATTTAAGACTGCTAATTGAACACATCAATTCAGTCCCGGTTGGCCAACACTTTTAGTTAACTTCAAAATCATCGAGAGGCCTACAGATATCTGTTTCCCCATCGGGTCAGGGGACGTATAAGTTTCGACTTATACGTCTGTATCTTTTACCAATTAGAATACTCACAACATTGCGTTTTATAACACCGAGTTACCGACGCGTTTTCGCATTATCAATGAGCAACCAACTTGCAAATTACAGATCATATCTCTCCACTTAAAGATCAAAGGATATTATCGTCTTAACATTGCTTGTGATGTAATCCATGAAGTAATCTGTTAAGCGCGGGTTTATCCAATACTCAAATCTCTATTTTCTAAGTACTCATGAACGTTGTAGCAGTCTTACTGTAATGTATAACTCCTTAGACAATCTACAACCGATTCATGACAGTCTTCATTCATACTTACTCCCTAACAGTTTGATCGACTGTGGAATTTCAAATAATCTAATTACTTAGGAAGTTAAACATGCAAATATAGAAACACAATAGTAAACAATTGACAAGGTAGTAACAATACTCATTTATAAATCTCCATTATAAAATCACCAAGTGACGTTCGCCTATTGCCCATGACAAGGTTCAATCTACCGTGCTCCAGCTCCCTACTTTCCTTTAGGCCCTGCAAATCAGAACAGATATGAAAACCACATCCTGTATCAAGGACCCAAGAACAGGAAGAAGATGAGTTAGTAGATATAGAATATGTATGTGACAACTAAAATTTTCGTATAAATGGAAAGTTAGTATAGGTATATTTGAGGTTGAGAAGAATTGACATTCACGATTATCAAGTGTGCAATTCAAGGGCAAAATGGTCCAAGAATGTGAACTTATGGAAAATTTATTTTTAAGACCCTTATTTAAGTCATGATTTGATGATTATTCAATTAGAATTTAATCTTAAGGACGTAAGGGCAAAATTTGAAATAAAGGACTAAAAGTGAAAAGTTTATTGTGCAACTTTGGAAATTATTATCTCAAAATCTAGAAAGCTTTGGGCAAAGGTCATCAAGATGACTTTTGTAATATTTGAGATGACAAAAATATAGGAAAAAGAATCGGGTCATTTGGAGTTGTAACGAAGGAGTTATTATATATTTAAAATGGCCCAAAAATGACAAAAATAACCAAATGGTCATTTTCAAAGGTTGATAGCAGACAATCTATTAAGATTTAGACTTATGTCAATAGGGGAAAGTTCTAAATCTCGTTCCCACTTTTTTAAGGGCGTAAAGTTTGCGAAAATCAGGAGTAGTATGATGAAGCTATGCCAACATAAAAATCAGAGAAAATAAGCAACAAAACATGGAAAATATTGCTGACTGGAAGGAAGGGTATATTTGTCAATTGCCAATTAAAATCAGCCCTCGGTATCTCCATTTTTCTGTGGGCTCGTCACTTTTCCCCCAAAATCGAGTATAACGCGTGAAATCAAGTTCAGACAAAAAGAAAATCGGGAAAAGGGAAACAAAACCTATCATACGCACACCCTTGTGTGCGAGAATTTCTGATCGAGAGAGGGAGACGCCGACCAGACCTCCATCTGGTGTGTATGAATCAAATCGAGAGTGCAGTCGAGAGATTCACGTGCTTAAGCCGAACAGAAGGAGATCGAGAGAGAGAGAGAGAGCCACGCCTGAGGCAGCGGCCGGCGACTGTAGCGCAACCAGAGAGAGAGAACGAGAGAGAATCTGGTGAAGGAGAAGATAAGGTCGAATCCGACCACCATGGTTCGCGATTTAAGCAGAAAGGGGGTATACGAGGCGGAGAGACAGAGTAGACGTATCATTATGGTCGAATCCGACTGCCGGAAGCGGCGTTTGCAGGCCGGCGTCGTCTTTGGGTGTCGGTGGAGGTTCTCCGACGACGACGAAGGGCTAAAAAGCTTTCTTTCAGTCTGATTTCAGCCATGGAGCTTCAACTTTTCTGATGTATATCAGATTTAAGGTAACATTTGATGTTTGGTATAAGAAATTTCAGAAATTTGTAGAAATCAGTGATGCATGTCGAGTTGACATTCGGTTTCTGATGAGGATCTTCTACAGGTCCGATTTCTACAGAAGTACTCAAGAGCACCTTTTGATTTCGGGATGTTGGGTCAATAACTCAAGGTAAAGGTTGAAAACTTTGAACCCTAGTTGTTAAAACCAAAATTTCTTCATGCATGTGGAATTGAAGTTGGATATTTGGTTTTAACACTATGTGATGAGTTCGTTAAGTTATACAAGCTGAAGTTTCTGATATGGTTGAGTTCTTGAATGCATGTTTTACAAGCTATTGAATGTATGAAGAACTATTGGTAGTAAGTTGAAATTCTAAGGAAATCAAGAACACATGCTTGCGTAAAAATCTGATTTTTACCCTTTTAAATGCTTTAAGTCACAAGTGTTTTGTTTAGTAATAAACTGAAATAATGGAAGAATCAAGAACATAAAACTTGGTGTTTGGAAAATTTGACACACAGTAGACTAAAAATCAAATTACTTGGAATTAGATTGTCATATGGGAAATTGGGTTTGAATGTATGAAATACTATATGTAATAAGTTAGAAACACCAAAGAATTAATAAAATAAAGCTAGTTAGGTTGGTGATAATCAAATGACAAAAAGATGAGCAAATTTGACTTTTATAAAGTCTAAATGGGACAAGTATGAAATTTACTAGTTAAAATATGCTTTATGAGACATGTTTACATTTAATGATGGTAACATTGAATTGGGGTTACAAGTATTTGGTTAAACATCTTATAAAGTATCATTTAGTCATAAAAAGACTATAATTTGACTATTTTTTAGTTAAATTGCTGTTTTAAGCCTAAGAATCAAAAAGTTTGAGAAATAACCTCAAGACTTGAGAAATATGATTCATTGTCATGATATTATAGTAAATTAGAATAAAATTGAAAGTTTGGGTCAATAAAAATTGAGCTTTGGTTAAGTCTAAAAATGACATAATCGAAAACGGTTAAACTAAAAGTTACCGTTTTAGCAAATACGACCCCATATAAGTATGAAATAAATTTTTATCAACATTTAGGTGTTGTTGGGTGGTTTTGGCAATAACATATGTAAAAAGTGTGATATTTAAAAATATTTTTTATTTTTATAATCTTTAGCGGCAAAATTGCCAAAAAATATAATAAAAGAGCGAAATGAATGATGTTTTGACATCTAAGTATTAATATTGATTTATAAATATGTTGAGATCAGAAAGTAATTAAAATTTCATGTTAAAACCCGTGAAAACACAATTAGACAAAGTAGGATGTCTAAATAGAAAAACGGTTAAAAAAGTGTCGAAACGAAAAGTAGCTTAAAAGGTTCCATAAACCGTTCCCAATGTTATAAACACTATTAGTACATTGTTGGGTTATATAACAATGACTTAAACAAGAGTTTACACGAATTTTGGACTAAGTTGTCAAAATAGGACAAAAAGGGTAAAATCGTCCAAAATGGTTATTATGCTTTAAGAGTGATACTTAATCATTAGAATAGAATTAGATAATGACTAGTAGCAGTTAAGAATGATTAGACACATGATATATGTTTAGTTGTTTAATATGTTCTAATCTCCTATTAAATTAATAGAGATTGAAGGACGTTTGGAAGCAACGAAAGGATATAGTTATGTGGATTATTGTAGCTATACGTACCTAGCTACTAAGGTGAGTACATGTGGCTTTTTCCCACTATGGGGTACATGGCAAATTGTTGACAAAGCTCTTACGTAATTTTTAAATATTAAATGATATATAAATCGTTCTACGTATGTTACGATAATAAAAGTTTTGATATAATGATTTTGAAATATTGTTTTGGCTTCAAACCTACTATGCCTATGAAAGAATATTTTGGTAGTCAGTCTACTATGGCTAATGTTATGAATCTGTTTCAAATGAACAATGATTATATGTACAAAATGATTTGATCCTTATATAAGTTTATGAAAGAGTTAATTTGTTAATGTCTATGTTATTGCACATGCATCTCATGGCATTCGTGATTTCTAGTACAAAAGATAAGTAGCGCTTTTATGCATGCATAAAGTGTGATTGCATGAGTCAGCGAGGTCCGGACACGTCCCCGTAACGGGACGACATACTCTATTGGGATGGTACCTCCCGTCGCGAAGTAGAAGTCTTTTAGATACCATTATAGGTAGACTTGTTCTCCTATTTTGGTAAGCCTTGGTCTTTATAGACCTCTAGACGTGGTATATAACCGCGAGCTTTTGTCACGAATGTGACCTGGTCTTTTAGACCTCAGACGCGGGTGCGGAACCCGCGAGCTTTGCATTGGTGTGCGAAACATGCATTGCATATGCATCGATTTTGTATTAATCGTGTTGAACTGATTATATTGTTTAAGTTTCAAAACTTCTATAAGTTGTTTTCGCAAAGAATTTACGAAGTAAATGTCATTTGTATGACTCAGATTTTAAAGACGATTTTGAAAAGAAAATGTCAGTCGTATGACTTATTTCGCAAAGGATTTTAAAAAGAAATATATCAAATATATGATATTGATTATAAAACATTTTCAATGATGTTTCGAGTCTAAAACCCATGTAGCTCACGAGACGTTTTCGTCTTACGTATTTTATTTTATGTCATGTATCCCAGGTTTTAGACACGAGACATAGAAGCAAGTATTATGACCCGAGGTGATTGCGATTTTAGATGGAGCGAACACTGGCTAATATCCTGGTTTGTAATCCTAACTTGCTTTCTATGGTTTAGTTTGATATGAAGTTGTAACCCCCAAAGTTGTTCAAATATCTTTACAACTAAATGGTTTTGTTGGGACCGAAGTTTTAAGACGTGACTTTATGTCATGAGTAAAGTTTTTAAAGGTTTAAATTTTGTCACATAATATTTTAAAATAAGCGATAACACTAATGTGCTTTTAACGTTAATGTGCTTTTGAACGTTAATGTGCTTTTAGCACTATTGTGCTTCTAAAGTTTTTGTGCCTTTGGCACTAACGTGCTTTTAGCGTTATTATGTTTTAATTTTTTTTTTGAAAATCGGGGCGTTACTGTTTGTGATGGCTTTACTTTACCATCCTTGATGTCTTGCAGATACCTGGGGCAGCTCCTCCTCCAATGACCCTTTTCCTTGCAGTAAAAGCAGTCAGCTTCTTTGGGATTCGTGACGTGCGGAATGCCGGTAGACTTGGCTCTCGGGGCACTGCTAGATGTCCCGACATGAGTCTTTTCCCTCCAGTTTTGCTTCGGAGGGCCCTTCCGTTTCTTTCCCTTACCAGAGCCAATAGCCAGGACAGGCGGGTTGACCGGGAGTAGACCTTTTCCATTCATCCCGTCTTCAGTAGTACGAAGCATGCGGTGTAATTCAGCTAGGGTTGCCTGATTGTTGTTCAAATGATACGCTAGTGTGAACTGGTCATAAGAACTGGGCAAGGAGTTTAGCACTATGTCAATAGCTAAATCCTCATGAACAGGCATTTCCAGCTTCCTAAGCCTCTCCACGTAACAATGCATCCTTTGCACATGAGTGCATATGGACTCTCCATCTTTAGGCTTACCGTTAGTGAAAGCTTTTAGAACCTCACGCCTTTCGATGCGCTCTTTCTTGCGGAACTTTTCCGTGACCTCTTTGTGCATCTCGTAAGGCCAATAGTCCTCATAGATTCGTTGCAGCTCAGGGTTCATGGTGGCGATCATGATGCAGGCCACTTTGGTCGCATCATCCGAATGTTTGGTGTAGGAGGCGACTTCCTCCTGAGTAGCGGTATCTGGGTCAACCTCAATTAGCTCGGTTTCCAGAACATATTCTTTGTGTTCAAACCTTAGAGCCATTTTGATGTTGCGGATCCAGTCATTGTAGTTAGTGCCGTCCAACGTCACTTTTGAGCACAATGACAGAATCGAGGTGACATTACCGGGGTTCGAGTGGGGGCGGTTTGTTCAAAAGACATCTATATAAGCAGAAAGGTAGTTTTAATTAGACATTAATAATAATCCTTATATTCACCCAAGAATAAATATAATGTTAGGATCCTACAATAACAATCTACAATATCGAAGAGGGATGCCATAATCTTTATTGCAAATTTTATAAGGTAGGCGGATGACGATTCAGCCAGTTCCACTGAGAAAAAATAATCTAATTATAATGGAATTCTTAGTTTCTTTTGAGATTTATTGAACTTTCCAATAGCATGTTTTAATCTCGGGAATGCCCCGCTGTTTCTGACTGGGATACCGAGGATCACAAACCGGGTGTGAATAACCATGCGAATTAGCTCGGTACTCTCGAAGTCAATTACCATCTCTAATTGACGTACCGGTTAACCACACACGCTCCGTCAATAATGGCAAAATTGAGAAACCCATTGCGACTATTTGCGGACCCCAGTTGGCGTGCCGGTAAACTACACACGCTCCACCAACGTTCCACAAAGTGCAATGCGCAATTCCATAGATTAGCACCAATTCACATTTTTGAACCTAAAGTAACTTGATTGTGTTTTGTTCAAGGTTCTAGTACTTTCAATTATAGCATTATACTTTTAAGAGGCTTAGCGGTTCTATCAAACCCGTTCGGCTAACGACACTCGACTGACCAGGAGAGCAGTGGGTAAGAGTAGATACCCATTAGACTGTCATTTTATAGGCAGTCGCCTTATACCCTTTTTATAGGACAGTTTTGTGAATGAGGCCTACTAACGGTAAGACTAACCATTTAATTTTATATATAAATATTAACTTTTAATCATAAATATATAAGATATATTTTAATCTTATTAAAATATTTTAGAATTAATTTTATCTTAATTTTTGCTAATTTTTATTAATTTTTCGAAAATTTAAATTAATAGGCTGATTTAATTTATCTTTTAATTAACAATTAATTAAACTAATTAAATCAAATAACGGAATCACAAAAATTAATCAAATTAATTTCCTAACCCTTATCCCTAGGTCACGAAAATTGTATGCAAAGATAAGGGGTTTCAGTTATTTTAATTATCCAATAATTAACAAAAATAACAACCTACTTAAAAGGCAAGCAAATAAAAGGGGGGGGGGGGGACCAAGGGGTGGCGGCTAGGGTTAGGAAACCCTAGCCTTGAAATCGATCATGGCCACATCAAGGGTTTAATTTCGAAAACCCTTGTCATCATATGAACAGTTTATATCAATTCACAAGGAAACAAGCCATAGCTCTGATACCAATGAAGGGTTTTTAAGCAATCAATGAACAAACAAATTCCTAAGTTCACATGCAACCCTAGAAAGATCTATGTTTTCTTCTATGAAGATATAAACTAAAACCTAAGGGCAACATTAATTTCTAAAGATCAAATTAAGAATAACCAACCTTTTGATCTTGTTCTTGAAGCTAGCAGCAAATAGATCCTGCCTCAAATGCAAGTCACATCCAAAGCAATGGAGGGAAGATTCCAGCAGAGTAACACAGAGAGATGGAGGCGTGAAATATGGGGTGCCAGAGGGTTCCTTTTATAGCCTCCTAGGGTTACACCTGAAACACTAAGGAGCCTCCAAAGTGGGCAAGCCTGTTGACCACTTGGACCAGATCCCTTAAACCCTAATTAGGGTTTTCGCCAACCCTAGAGGAAGCCTCCAGGTTGGCGCCACTTTTGGCCCCTAGACACTGGCTTGCTAGTTATTCAACTATTGAATAAATACAAACTAGTCCCTGCACTTATAATTAATTAATTTAATCACTAAATTAAATTCAATTAATTCTAGATTAAATCTCAATTAATTATTATAGTTTCTAATTAATATATTAACACTTAAATATATTAATAAACTATTTATTTATTTTTATTGATTTATTAAACAATTAATAAATCAACATTTCTCTCTATTGAACTCTACATCAATCCTCCAGCTATGAGGGCAACCCAAATGGACTTTGCTTCAATTAACAAGATAAATACAATTATAAGTCATGGCTTAGACACCAAATCCAACAGTGATCGGGTTGCCTCGTGACAAGCGCTAAGTTTAACGTCTTCAGCCGGACATGCACTTACCTGACTATCGAACATATTCTGGAATGTTGGTGACAAATTCAACTGTCTCTACCTTTAGCTTCTGGAAATTGCCCGAATTGACATAAGGTTTAAGCCTATGTCCATTGACCTTGAATGGTGGTCCTCCCTTGAGATCTCGAATTTTCACCGCACCGTATTCCGTGACACTGACGACTTCGTACGGTCCATTCCACTTGCTTCTCAGCTTTCCAAGAAACATCTTTAACCTTGAATTGTAGAGCCACACCTTTTGGCCTGTGACAACGCCTAGTGATATTACATATTTTACTCATTGTTGAGCCCTATTCTTAGTGAAATTATATCATATATATCATGGTATTATCACTTTTCGTGCCAGTACTTGTTTGGAAGAAAATAATGAAAACAGGGACCAAAAGCGTGCAAATTGGAGGAAGTTTGAAGAAGAAGGCAAAATCAGGAAAATACGTACGCGTGCCGCGGAAATCTAGAAGGCGCGACGCGGATCTAAGGCGGTGGAACAAATTCAAATGCCGATAAAACGGGAAGAGATTAGTACGCGCGCCGCGGAAACCATAAATGCGCGGCGCGGCTGCGGGAATTTTGCAACTATAAATAGAGGCTTTCTCAGCCGAAAACCCGAGCAAAACCCTGGTGAAAAATCGACCTCAAGGCTCTTTGACTCTGAGATTAAGCTTCTGCAACTTCATATTTGGTATTTCTATGTTTTAGAATTTAATTTCATTTAGCTAGATAGTTAGAATTCAGTAGCTAGTATCTTTGGGAGTGACAACCACTGATATTAGGCTTTAGTTTATGTTTTTGAATCATTTGGTTACTGTTTGTACTCGTGGATCTGAGTTTGGTTTATGATAATCATTTGGTTACAAGTAATTGTGGTTTTTCGGTATTTTATGCTTGATATAGGATTGTGCTTGTTTTTTGGTGTTTGGATGTTTGTATGACCTTGTTTAGACTGAATTCCTTTGCGGATTTCAGTAGCCAACTAGGGTTAGCCTTGTGTGTTGAACTTTAGCCAGTGACTGTTCAGTTGGACCTTAGTTATTGGTTTAGTTTATGCCTTGGTTTATGTTTGATTGTTTGCCTTTGTTTGCTTCTAAATTAGAGATGTACTTCTGATTTCATTAAGTGACTAGGTTTGTTTGGAGTTTAGTTTAAGTTTATGTTTGGTTGGAATTGTTTCAGTTTATGTTTTATGGGATTAGTAGTCAAAAGCTTAGGAACTAAGTCCTCTGACTATAGCGTGACACTATAGTTGGTAATCTGTCACCTGACTTGACCACGTAACTCCTGCGGATCGACCCTGACTTCCACTGTGCTAAGTGAGTGTGTTAGGTATTTCTTATTTTTGACAGCATGACGACCGCTGCGATGTCAAATTTTGGCGCCGTTGCCGGGGAGTTGTGAGCTTGAGAGTAGGTGATCTGTAAGACTTAGCTTCTGATTTTTGATGTTTGATTTTAGTTTTTTGGTTTTTGGTATGTGTACGTCTTCATAATGGACGATTACATATACCCAGATCAGTATTATGAGTATTATGAAAATCCGGCCGACACCTATTACGAGGATGATTGCTACAATGGATCATTCGATGACAATGGATGGCGGACCGAGGAGTCATCTCAACCTGAAAATCCTGCAATTTGGGCCCGACTTTGGGTACTCATGTATAACACCCACAAAGTGCAGAAGGACCAGGCTGATGCTTTTGTAAGATTGCAAGCTTCTTTAGATCAGTTAGAGGAAAGTTAGAAATGTTGATCACCCTCGCCAGAACCTGAGGTGAGTAATTTTTCTACCAATGATATGGTTTGTGAACCTGCATCATCTGGAAATGTGATGGAAGGGCATACACCTTGGGAAAGTCAAGAGACCACCGAGATGGTCGAAACGGTTGTTGAGGAAGAGGTTGTAGGTGACAATACTTCCCCTGACTCAACAGCTTTTAATGTTTCTGATGTTTCTGAAAATGTTGATAATGGGGATGTTGAGGAGTCTGTAAGTGACAGTACAGACCCCAACCCAACAACTCCCGAAATTGTTGAAGTTGTTGATACTATTGGGGAAGGGGGTGTGGATGACAATACTACCCCCGAACCTAGAATTTTTGAAAATTTTGAGTCTTTTAAATGTAAGGATCTGGTGATGGGTGACTTTGTACCACCATCAGATCAAACCAGTCGCCCACTCTTGATCCCGATCCACCTGTTGGACGATGATCAAGAAGTTGATGCTGACGAATTGATTTTTGAAAATAATAAAAATGATTTTATCACCACTCATGATCCGTTCATGAATGGAAAATTAGATGTAATCAACACCATCGATGAGGACATATGGAAACATCCTGACATGTTGCCTTTCGATCCCATTCGATTGGAAAATTTTTATTGGTACTGCAAGCCAAAATTGCAACCTGAAGATAACATGCGAGACACTAGAAAATGACGTGTGGAACAACTACTGGAAGCGGCAATGGGCGCGCTTCATGTCAAGCCTTTGACTATGAAGAGATATAGAAGGAAGGACCGAGCTTGGAGGTTTAAAGCTACCTCCAAGCATTCGCGGGAAGCAATCAGAAGACGACAACCAGGCAGCAGCAGGAGAACCGACAAACCATTCGACCCAGGAAAGTTTGAGGAGCAGTGGGCAACAATGGGACGGTGGTGACTGAAAATCAGCGAAGGAAGAAGGCATACGATCCACCGTAGCTGTAGAAGGACTGTACGTCTGGCTGAAGACGTTAAACTTAGCGCTTGTTGGGAGGCAACCCATCGTGTCATAGAATAGGTTTTGTATTTCTTAGAAGTAATTAGGAAAAATATCATCATTAATTGCAGGTACTAGTGGTCTAAGGCAAGTGTGGGGTTGTGTGAAGAATTTGGAAATTTTACTGACCATGTCGCGGATTGTTCATATGCGCGACGCGGGATCGTAAACCAACCCGATGCGCAGGGGTTGATTTGGTGACATGCGCGTCGCGGTTTGTGCATTTGCGCGACGCGGGAATCGATCGATCGAAATTCTTTGATAAAAAGGTAAACCGCGACACTATTCACACACACCACGCCTCGGAGCTCTGATCAACAAAAATTTCTCATGTTTTTTCTTGCTCATTTCATTCCTACTACTACGGTACGTCATTCTAACTAGCTTTTACTTGTTAAAACTAGTGGTTAGGTGGTTAATTTGGTTGATTTCTCCAAAAACATCAGAACTTAGAAATCGCCAATGCTGACTCATAGGGTGTTTGTTTTGCCAAATAGAGACCCCTGATGAGTTAGTCGGCACTTAGGCTACCTTGTGGTGTATTTGGATTGAGTTTAAACAGGTTAAAACTCGATTTGGGGTTCGATTTTGGAAACAGCCGCTCGCCGCGCCGCGCCCTTGCTCTTGGGCCGCGCCGCGGTGCGGTGGGGAAGAAAAAGGACTAAAATTGCAATTTTTTTCTTTTGTACAGATGTCATTCAGATTAGACCACGAGTTTCTTCAGTTTCCAGAGGGACCAGCCAGCTCTGTGGAGTACCGATCGAGGAGGGATGCATTGACAGGTCGCCGGGTTCTCGAGTCGACGATCATAGACAGGGATATCCTCAGGGATGTTGGGCTCTGGGGTGCGATAGGGCCATTTTTGCACCGCACTTGGGTTGAGGGGGATGCTTCATTTACTTGTCGGGGCTTGGATAGGCTCATGGCCACCGAGGAGGACATTGTCTACACTGAGCTCCTTCTGGAGTTCCTTTCCACTCTCCAGTACGCACTAAGGTCGACAGACCCGCGTTCCAGGCTTGTACGGTTCAGACTAGGGGGTGTGCACAGGGAGTGCAACCTCCCGGAGTTCGGGAGGCGTACCGGTATATACACGGAGGCGGACCTACAGCACCGTCACTTCACACAGTTCATGGAGGCATGTATTCAGGGGCAGCCTGAGAGGGCTGCCAATACGGAGGTTTGGGCACCATTACCCAACATTTTCTATGAGGCAGGGACCTTCAGGGAGAGCCATCTCCGTGATCCACTCCACCGTCTCATGCACCGCATTGTCTCCACCACCATCATGCAGCGGGAGGGGGGCGAGAAGGTGTCTTGTGAGGACATGACATTTCTCTGGGTCCTTCTCGACCCCTCCAGGTTCCTTCACCTCCCATTTGCCATAGCCATTGCTTTGTCCACCCGTGCAACGGGTGCGTTCGCCAGCAGTCCATTGGCCCGCGGGTACTTCATCACCCGCTTGGCCCGATCATACCGGATCCTCACCGCCAGGACTGTTGCTTCTTTGACCGCTTTACCTCCATCGCGCACTTCGGCGCGAGCATTGCAGAATATGGGGCTGATTGAGCAGCAGCGCCTGGGACAGTTTGTGAGGGTGGCGACCGAGGCACCCCAGGACCCCCAGCCAGCATACGCCGAGCCTGGCAGGAGACGCAGGAGGCAGCCAGCACCGGCAGAGCCAGCACCACAGCCACAGCAGCAGGAGGATCCATCGGATATCCACCGACTGGCGACCAGGGTCGTCAGGATGGAGGACCAGTTAGAGTGGATCGGGGAGGTGTTTTTACAGATCACATCGGCATAGGGCAAGCACACCCGACCATTCCCAGCCAGAGCCCATGACCATAAGGCGGGACCTTCCAGGCCACCAGGTGGCGATTGATGTATTTTTCTTTTTCATTTTTTGGGATATATGTAATGTATCTATGACACACTTTTATCTTTTACTTCTTTATATTTTATTTGCATTTAATGGTCTGTTGAGTCATGCATGTTATACAAAATGGGAAGGAGTTGTCTCAGACAAGTGTGGGGTCACCATGCCCCCTCCACTTGTTTTGACCACCGGTGTGTTCACTGTTGCGCTACAACTCCATAATGCGAAATCAATGACCTTTTTGTTCGAATTTGTACCTGTGATACCGAGTACCAACCAAGCAATCTACCGTCCAAAGGGGTAACTCTTTCTCCCTTGTTCTAAATAAATTTTGTACAACGGGGACGTTGTACGGGTTTAAGTGTGGGGTGTGGACGGTCGAAAGAGTAGTTTTTTGAAATTTCTGCGGGAAAAGACCAATTTTTAAATTTTTAGCAACTTTTTCAAATTTTTTTAATAAATTGTAAGTTTGAAACGAATGGTTTGTGATTGTTTATAGCACTAGTATTTTTCAAGAGATACTATGTAGTTGTTACCATGCTATTAGTTTAGTCAAACAAGTTGAGTTTTAGGAGTTAGACGATTAGAGTGTTTTAAGATTGGAATTTAGGAAGGAAATGTCAATCTGTGGCCTTTGTTGTTCGAGCCGGTAGGTCCGAAAAGGGTTTTCTCGAAGAGGCATTTATGCACCTTACCACCTAAGATCATCTGGTCTGGGATGGTATTTCTGAAAGCTCATTACACGGACAGCATCGAAAGTCATGGACAATTCCTTAATGGCCTTTAGAATCTGAATGAGTAAGTACACTTCATTGTGGACAGAAAATTTGTAATCAAGGGTTCTCTAGAAAGCCATGAATTCCAAAGAACACTCTGATTAGGTTTGCATGAACTATTCCACTCTAACTCATAGGGCAATAAGCTTTGAAACTGAACAGAGTCAAAAATTATTTGAGTCTTAGTTAGAATTTATTAAAAACTCTCTTGCTTGGGGACAAGCAATGCACAAGTGTGGGGTGTTTGACAACGCCTAGTGATATTACATATTTTAGTTGTTGTTGAGCCCTATTCTTAGTGAAATTATATCATATATATCGTGGTATTCTCACTTTTCGTGCCAGTACTTGTTTGGAAGAAAATAATGAAAACAGGGACCAAAAGCGTACAAATTGGAGGAAGTTTGAAGAAGAAGGCAAAATCAGGAAAATACGTACGCGTGCCGCGAAAATCAAGAAGGCGCGACACGGATCTAAGGCGGTGGAACAAATTCAAATGCCGATAAAATGGGAAGAGATTAGTACGCGCGCCGCGGAAACCATAAATGCGCGGCGCGGCTGCGGGAATTTTGCAACTATAAATAGAGGCTTTCTCAGCCGAAAACCCGAGCAAAACCCTGGTGAAAAATCGACCTCAAGGCTCTTTGACTCCGAGATTAAGCTTCTGCAACTTCATATTTGGTATTTCTATGTTTTAGAATTTAATTTCATTTACCTAGATAGTTAGAATTCAGTAGCTAGTATCTTTGGGAGTGACAACCACTGATATTAGGCTTTAGTTTATGTTTTTGAATCATTTGTTTACTGTTTGTACTCGTGGATCTGAGTTTGGTTTATGATAATCATTTGGTTACAAGTAATTGTGGTTTTTCGGTATTTTATGCTTGATATTAGATTGTGCTTGTTGTTTGGTGTTTGGATGTTTGTATGACCTTGTTTAAACTGAATTCCTTTGCTGATTTCAGTAGCCAACTAGGGTTAGCCTTGTGTGTTGAACTTTAGTCAGTGACTGTTCAGTTGGACCTTAGTTATTGGTTTAGTTTATGCCTTGGTTTATGTTTGATTGTTTGCCTTTGTTTGCTTCTGAATTAGAGATGTACTTCTGATTTCAGTAAGTGACTAGGTTTGTTTGGAGTTTAGTTTAAGTTTATGTTTGGCTGGAATTGTTTCAGTTTATGTTTTCTGGGATTAGCAGTCAAAAGCTTAGGAACTAAGTCCTCTGACTATAGCGTGACACTGTAGTTGGTAATCTGTCACCTGACTTGACCACGTAACTCCTGCGGATCGACCCTGACTTCCACTGTGCTAAGTGAGTGTGTTAGGTATTTCTTATTTTTGACCGTATGACGACCGCTGCGATGTCAGCCTGCCACGAAAGTCTTCAGTCTGAGCTTAGCGTCGTGGTACCGCTTCATTTTTGACTTGTACGTAGCGGCATTCTCATAAGCTTCATCCCGCAATTATTCTAGTTCAGAAAGCTGCAACTTTCGCTCCTTTCCAGCTTCATCATAATCCACGTTGACTTGCTTAATTGCCCACAACGCCCGATTGGCTAGCTCCACAGGCAAATGATATCCTTTCCCATAAACCAGACGATAGGGTGTAGTTCCAATCGGTGTTTTATAGGCAATTCTGTAGGCCCACAGTGCATCGTCCAACCGTTGTGACCAATCTTTTCTGTCTGTTCTAACTGTCTTCTGAAGAATTTCCTTGATTTGTCGATTAGACACTTCCACCTGACCGCTCGTTTGTGGGTGGTATGGTGTTGCGATCCGATGGTTCACCCCGTAATGTTTCAGCAGCCGTCCAAACTTGAAATTCTTGAAATGTGATCCACCATTACTGATGATGAATTGAGGTGGATAGATATGACTAAGGGAATAATCTTGTTTGGTTCGTGGAACTCCATGTTGAGTGAAAATGTTCGTCTTAACAAATTTGCACACCACGTGATGGTCATTTGTGCGGGTTGCTTCCGCCTCGATCCATTTGGAAACGTAATCAACAGCCACCAAGATATAGACATACCCATGTGAGGTGGGAAATGGTCCCATGAAGTCAATTCCCCACATGTCGAAAATGTCCACCACTAAAATTGGATTCAGTAGCATTTGATCCCTCTTTGAGATGTTTCCCAACCGCTGACAATTCAGACATTCCTTAGCGGTTTTTTGGGCATCCCTGAAGATAGTCGGCCAATACAACCCAGACTCTAGAACTTTGTATCCTGTCTTCTTTCCACTGAAGTGTCCTCCACAGGCTGACGCATGGCAGTGCTCCAGCACATCATTGATTTTGCTATCGGGCATGCACCGGCGGATTATTTGATCTTCTCCCTCCTTAAAAAGGTCGGGATCATCACAAATAAAACTTCTTGCGTAGGTTCATAACTGCTTCTGCCGTTGCTTTGTCCATTGTGACGGCATTGCTCCTGTTGCTAGAAAGTTAACATAATTCGCGTACCATGGAGCCCCAGTAAGTTCCAATAACTGTTCATCCGGAAATGTGTCTTTGATGTCGGCTTCCAAACCTTCTGCTGGCAATCGTGAGAGATGGTCTGCCATCATGTTTTCCGTCCCTTTCTTATCTTTGATTTCCACATCAAATTCTTGGAGCAGCAATATCCATCTAATTAGCCTCGGCTTAGATTCCTTCTTCGTAAGCAGATGACGGACAACACTGTGGTCGGTGTAAACCACCACCTTTGATCCCCAAATATAGGATCTGAACTTATACAAAGCAAACACTACGGAAAGTAATTTCTTTTCTGTGGTTGTATAGTTCAATTGAGCTTCATAGAAAGTCCTACTAGCGTAACATATAACTACTGGCTTTCTGTTGATTCTTTGACCTAACACTGCACCCGCAGCGTAGTCACTTGCGTCGCACGTGATTTCGAAGGGTTGGGTCCAGTCGGGAGGTTTTAGGATAGGAGCTTCGACCAATTTATTTTTAAGGATGTTGAATGCTTTAATGCACTCCTCATCAAAAATAAATGGCGCATCCTTCAAAAGAAGGCCACAACGGGGTTTGGAGATGGTACTAAAGTCTTTGATGAGCCTACGGTAAAATCCTGCTTGACCGAAGAATGATCTCACCCCTTTCACTGACGTCGGGGGCAGTAATGTAGAAATAACCTTAACCTTAGCTCGATCCACCTTAAATCCTCTCTCAGAGACTACATGACCTAAGACGATTCCTTCCTTAACCATAAAATGGCTTTTCTCCCAACTATGCACCAGGTTCGATGCTACACATCGTTCTAATACCTTTTCTAACTGATTTAAACACGCGTCGAATGTCGACCCAAAGATCGAAAAATTTTCCATGAAGATCTCCAGTGCATCGCCAATCATATTTGAGAATATTGCCATCATGCACCTTTGGAACGTTGCTGAAGCATTACACAGGCCGAATGGCATTCTTCGGAACACGAAAGTACCATAGGGGCAAGTAAACATCATTTTAGCCTGATCTTCTGGGTCAATGGCAATTTGGTTGTATCATGAGTATCCGTCCAAGAAACAGTAATATTTCTATCCAGCTAACTTCTCCACGATCTGATCGATGAAAGGCAACGAGAAATGGTCTTTAGAGGTTGCACCATTAAGTTTCCGATAATCTATACACATTCTCCATCCAGTCACGGGTCTTGTGGATACCTTATCACCATCCTTGGTGTCCACTATAGTAATTCCATATTTCTTTGGCACAGTTTGCGTTAGACGGACCCACTCGCTGTCGAAGATTGGATATATGATTCCTGCGTCTAACCATTTTAAAACCTCCTTTTTGACGACTTCCTTCAAATTCGGATTGAGCCTGCGCTGAGTGTCTCTAGCTGGTTTTGATCCTTCTTCAGTTATGATCCGATGCATGCATGTCGTGGGGCTGATCCCCTTCAAATCCACGATTGTCCAGCCGATGGCCTCCTTGTGCTTAGATAGAACTTCAAGCAATGCGTCCTCCTGCTCTGTTGTCAGATCGGCTGACAGAATTACTGGTAAAGTATCTTCTTTTCCTAAGAATGCATACTTGAGATGAGCTAGCAACGGTTTCAACTCCAGGGTAGGCGGCTCCTGTAAGGATGGCTTCAATGTTTTCGGAATCTCCGTTGGCAACTTCTCGATCTGCACACATTCTTCATATTTCACATCTTTCTCCTTTCCTTCTTCCTCTTCTTGATTTTCCTGCTCAGCATCTCTCTCTTCGAGAATGTCCACTGCTTCTTGTTGTAAGACCTCAGGCGTGTATTGTTGCACCAATTGATCTATGATATCCACCTGAAAGCATTCTTCCTCATCTATCTCACTTCCCTTTGCATCAATCTAATATCCACCTGAAAGCATTCTTCCTCATCTATCGCACTTCCCTTTGCATCAAAGATATTGATCTTGGTCTACTGGTGCCCAAATGATATCCCCATATCTCCTGTGCAACAATCGATATTCGCGTTTGCTGTAGCCAAGAATGGTCGTCCAAGAATGATGGTGGGTTGTTCTCCATTAACGGCTTGACGAGTATCCAGAACCAAGAAATCAGCTGGGTAATAGAAGTTTCCAACGTTGATGATGACATCGGAGAGCATTCCTATTGGGATCTTTGTAGACTTATCGGCAAGCTGTAAAATCACATCTGTAGGCCTCAAAGTACCAAACTCATGCTTATCAAAAAGTTGACCTGGAAAAATATTTACACTCGCTCCTAAATCTAATAATGCCTTCTTAATATTCACATCACCCAAATCAACATAAATAAGGGGCGCTCTTGGATCCTTCATCTTGGGTGGTAAAGCGTCCATAATTATTGAACTGACGTACTCAGTCAATTAAATCTTCTTGGGAAGATGTGACAAGATGTGCTTCTTATGAATACACATGTCTTTCAAAAACTTCGCATAGGCAGGGACTTCCTTTATGAGCTTGGCTAATGGAATATTGACTTTGATTTGGCTGAACAGCTCCCACATTTCTTCTGCTTGTGGTCCATTCTTTCCATAAGGTCTCTTCTCCGGCTTTTCCAAAGCCGCGGGAAAAGATACAGTTCCACTCGTCTCCCCTTTTTCCCATTTACTTGCAGTTTTCTTTTTCTGCTCTTGTTTCTCCTTTTCTTTATTCTTTTTCTTTTTCTAATTCCTCTTTTTCGTCGAACACGATCTCGACATCACTATCTTCTTCTGCTGGTGGAGCAATAACCTTATTGTCCACCTTTTTCCCACTTCTTAGAGTGATGACTTATTTCACTTGCATCTTCTGTAGTTGCACCTTTTCTTGCTCCCTTTCCTTTTCCAACTTTGTCAACTGCTCTCCCAATCTCAAAATCGCTTGAGTATTCACGTCTTCGGCTTCCTTGAGATTGAGCAAGACTTCATAGATCTCCTTTGTACCAATAGTTGTGCTTCTCTCTTGTGGAGTTGGTTGCACCTGTTGTTGCCTCACTTGCGGCTGCCTATTTTCCTTCTGCTGATTGTTTCGAAATGGTCGTGGCGTATCATGAAACTGACCATATCCACGCACTTGACTAATTGCCTCGTGTGTCATCGAGCACTCGCCATGGTTATGACCGACTTCACCACATGTATTACAAACAACTTGCCCGTGTAATACATACGCTCCTTTTACTTTCTAAAACCTGACAAGCATCTGATTGAATTTCTGAGTAACAACACTTAACTCATTCTGAATTTCCTTCTTCCACTTTTCTTCTACCTCCATGCTTGCTACATAAACGGTGTTGTCTTTCATGGACCCACTAACCTTGGAACCTAAACTTAATTGTTCCAGAAATCTCCATGCCTCTTCTGGTTCCTGCCACATGAAAGTTCCGCTTGATGAATCATTGATCATTGCTTGATGTGTTTCATTCACCCCTTCAAAGAATAATTTCACTAATTGCCATTTTGGAATATCATGGTCCGGGCACGAACTCATCAACTCCTTCAGACACTCAAAAGCCTCGTGAAATGCCTCCCCCGGCTTCTGTTGAAAATCTTGAATTGCTCGTCTTATCACAGTGGTCCTACTAGCTGGGTAGAACTCTTGCAAAAACTTATCCTTCAGTTGATCCCAAGTGGTGATACTATTAGGCGATAAAGATGTGAACCGGTATTTGGCTCTGTCCTTTAGGGTAAAAGGGAATAATCTTAACCTAAAAATATCCCTATTGGTATCCCTAGGAGTGTTGGCATTGGCTATTGCTATGAACACATAATTGATTGTATGCATTGTCAGTTTTATACCCTCTAAATTGAGTTAACACTCCTATCAGCTAAGGTGGTTGTAATGGTTGGGATTGTTGTGGTTGAGAAATGGTTGTTTGCTGACGTGGCGGTGGGTTGCCATCACGGGTCGGCGCTCCCCAAGCCATAGCAGTGGAAAAAGGATTGGTTGTGATTTTTCCTAAAGGTGGAACTGAAATTCTGACATTGGGGGTATAAATGGAATTCCCCCTCATGTTACCTCGCCCACAGGCTCATGGGTAACATCCTTTATACTAACACTACTGGGACTCATTCTATCTAAGCGCCTACGCACACGATTCTTGTGCGCGGTTCGTTCGCTTTCAGAGTCGAAAAGCAAGGGTGATGTTTGCTCACCCCGACGGGTACGCATGCACTAGTTAAACACGCCCGCCAAAACCAAAACAACAATACTAACCAAGCTCAAATCTCAAAACTAAAACTAAAAATCAGAAAACTCTCCCTACAGATCGTTCTATCTTAAGCTCACAACTCCCCGGCAACGGCGCCAAAATTTGACATGCCTAGGTCGTCGTGCGGTTAAAAATAGTAAAATACCTCACTCTCACAAGTACAGTGGTAGTCACGGTCGATCCATAGGAGTTTCGTGGTCAAGACAAGACGATAGCTTACCAACTGCAGTGTCACGCTACAGCCGGAGGGACTAACTTCTACTTTCCTAAAAATAATCCAAAAACACAATTCCAAACCAAATCCAAAACAAGGCATAAACTAAATGAAACTTAAACTAAAATGTAACCTAATTTGCTTACTGAAATCAGAAGAGAAATTCAGAATCAGAAACAAACAAGATCAATCCAAAAGCATCCAAACATTCAAATACCAAAATACCGAAAAATACCAATAAACATGGAACCAAATGATTACTTGCATAAAATTCAATCCAGAACATCCAAAACAGTAACAAACGAAATTCAGAAACTTTAACCTAATGCTAATGGTTGTCACAGCCAAAAACACCAAGCTACAAGCTTAAAACATCTAAACTAAAACTAAAAGTAGAGTGAAAACATAAAAATACCACAATGGGTTGCTGAAATCTTGAAACTTGAGTCAAAGTAGCCGTAAGTCCACCTTAGGGTCTGATCTTCGCCTCCGAAATTCGACCTAAAAGCCTCTATTTATAGTTGTGGAAAATAAGAAGCCGTGCCGCGTAGAGCTGATAACCACGACGCGTGTAGTGCCTTATCCCTGTTTTCTCGCAGTTTGAATTCTTCCACCGCCTCATCTCTTTGAAGTGGCGTGTCGCGCACGTGTTCAGACGACTGAAATTGACTTTATCTTCAAAACTTCTTCATTTGTCCGCTTTTAACCCCTGTTTATAACTTTTCTTTGCAAACAAGCACTGACATAAAAAGTGAGAATACCAATGCATATATGATATATTTTCACCAAGAATGGGGCTCAACAACGACTAAAATACTTGATATTACTAGGCGTTGTCATTAGACACCACATTTCTGGATCTAAATCAGCTAAAGAAATCTGGGATCTCCTAGCCATAATATTTGCTGGTGATAATACTCTCTAATCCAGCATAGTTCAAGAAGTTCTCACTGACTTTGTAAATTTTAAACAACAAGAAAATGTATCTCTTGAACAAGCTTACGAATGATATAGTAGCTTGATCTACACACTTTAGATGTATGGTGAAGTCCGGAGTCAACAAGAGATCAACATCAAATTCCTGTATAGTTTGAGAAAGGAATGGAGGCCAATCATGTTAATGGTCAAATCTCATGAGAACATAAAGGAGTACCAGCTTGCTGCACTATACAACTTGATCAAGTCACACGAGCGTTACATTGTAGGAAGAAGAAGTGAAAATGCTGGAACCTTAGCTCTAGTTTCTAAGGTTGAAAAAGAAGAGAATGAATATGAGCTTGATGGCTACATGGTAAATGACAGTGGAGAGATGGTTGCTTTGTATTCTGCAAACAACCGAAGGTTCAAAAAGCTGTTTGTTAACAAATCTAGTTATGGAAAACCATTTGTGAAAACTTACCACAAACCCTCGTATATGCAAAAACCTAAACCTGAGTTATACACTCCGAAGGAAGAAAACACCAAACCTTCAGCTCCGAAGACTTCGGATGTTCAAAAGGAGAAACATGAGGAGAAGAAGGTAGCTGGTGACTCTGGGTATGACTGTAATAATTGCCAGGGAAAGAATCATTTTGCGAAGGATTGTATGCTTCGCAAGAAAAATAAGAGGAAATCCCAAGTTAAAGGCGAAGCCTACTATATGATGAAGTTAAATGAGGTAAGAGAGAAGACAAAGGATCTTTCCCTAGTGGCTTCGGAGAGCAGTATGGGCACATACCAGGTGTGGTCTTCAGACTCAGATATGAAGTATGAAAGCCAACTCACAGCGCCTTCATTGCTGTTGATGCCGGTAAGAGCTTTCAGAAAGGTGCTTCCGATGAGGATGAAAATGAAGAAGGTGCTGGATGCGAAGGTTTACCGATGAAAGATGCAAATGATTGAGACGATTCTTCAGATGATGAGGAGCTCTGCTTGATGGCCAAGGACACCCGTCTAACAATTCCGGAACAGGTATAAAAAATTCTCACCTCTTTGAAAATTCATGCATCTAAATATTCGTCTGATATTGCTGAAATTACTCAAGATTGCCCGGTGATGAAAAAAATGTTAATTGATGCTAAAACTAGGGCGAATGTTGGTGAGGAGAACATTCTTCAGTTGAGGGGGAGAATAGAAAGTTTGAAGCTGTCCCTAGAAAAGGCCAACTTAAGAATCTCAGTGTTATAGGAGAATAGAAAGAAATATTTAGATAATGGTGATGTATTTCTTAAACAGGGAGACATATTTTGTGAAACTGCGAAGAGATTGTACTCACACATTACACGTATGTATCATTCTGCTGACATTTATTTTGATCATCACAAGAAGCTTTTACCCTTTATCGAGTTTGAATTGAAGAATGTAGACAATATTTCTTATGAATTTGAATCGAATATTTTTAGATCCGAAGTACCTAATACTTCGTACAAGCATGGTTTAATTTCAGTAGAAAAATTATTGAATGCTAATGATCTGTTTAAATTATTGCCAAATTCTTAAGAAATCTGTTCCTCAAATTGAAAATCAACTAGATGTTATTGTTGAAACTGAATCTGATAGTGAATCAGATATGGAGGAAATTGATTGTTCTTCAATTGCTTTAAATACTTCCTCTGTATATGCATCACCCTCCGAATGTACTTCACAATTATCTTCGGTTGATAAAGGCAAAGCAAATATTGATTGTGAAAATGAAACAACTGATATTTTAAGAAAAAAACAATGAAATTGTGAAAACCAAAACACAAATTTCAGATGAATGTGTCTCTTATGAAGATTATCTCAAAGACAGTTCAAAAAGACTAGTACAAGTGGCATGTGTCTACCCGAATGTTTCTTATTTCAAAAACTCAATTTTTTTACGACTTGGTGCTTCGCTTTTGGTTGACAATAATCTAGTTAAAATTGTTGAGAAGGACAATTCCACAGTTACCGAGGAAAATTTTTTCTCGTCCTTAAAAATCATTGGAAACAATTTAAACAAACACTTGGAAGTAAAAATTAAGGTCAGAAAACAGGATTTATATGGTCACAACATTTATAATCGTTTGTGCTATGAACAAGACAAAATTCCAAACCAATTGAATCATCTTTTGAACAATAAAACTGAAAATTCTTCAGACAGAAATTACAAACAAATTCAAATCATGCCTGAGAGTGTGAAACCATCGAAAAAGAGATTTCAAAATCCAAAAAACAATATTTCCAAACCGATGATACAAAAACTCACGATTTTGAAAAATCCTCAAAATATAGCATCCACTTTAAAACCAAAACCGGCCATTGTGAATTCAAAACAAAATCTAAGGCAGCATCTGTGATTTCCAAAGGAAAACAGAACGTTTCTCTCTTGAAAACAAAACAAACATTTGTATTAACAACATTTGCTGATACGAAGGCCTCAACTTTAGGAACAACACCAGATGACACGAAGGTTTCTAATTCTAAAACAAATCAATATTCAAAACCCACCTTCGTACCAACAAAACCAAACTTTCCAAATCCAAAATACCAAAAACCTTCGAAGAAAACTTTTTCAAAAGGAAACAACGTGATAGACACTTTCCACACATGACTAGACAAAAATTTGGACTTGTTCAAGGATAAAAATCTTTCACTGAATGATTTTAAACTAGCCTACGAAGAATACCTGTGTACTTCTACACTATGTAGCTTTTTTTCCAAGAAATCCACAATTGAAAAATCAAAACCAAATTGGAAAAAGGATGACTTGAAAGAAAATCTAACTCCAAAATCAAAATCTTCTAAGTCATCAAAATCTTCAAAAACAACTAAAAAAAACTTCACAAACCAAAAATTCCAAATCATCCAAACAAGTTTAGGTTCCGAAGATTACAAACATTTTAAAATCCACTTCTTCAGACTCTTCAATACTTGTAGAAAGCTCTTCGTATTCATTTTCTGGTTCATCTTGTTCCTCTCACGAAACATCTGAAAACATGATAAACTAAACTACAAACAAAATAACCGAAAAAGAAGTTGAGAAATGGATTCAAGAATCCTTCGCTTACCTTGAGGACCCAAGATTGATTGGGTACCAACTTCTTATTGACTGATTGCAGATTATGTCTAATGAGCAGTATAATTCTAAATGGTACATGGACAGCGGCTGCTCAAGACACATGACCGGAAGGAAGGAGTATATCAGGGATTATAGAACATTAGATGATGGAGGGAATGTACGGTTTGGTAATAATGAAACATGTCACATTCATGGTTATGGCACAAATAACGAATGGGCAATTCACAATAAATCGAGTAGCATTTGTTGAAGGATTAAAGCATAACCTGGTGAGTATTTCTCAATTGGTTATTGGAACTGATAATGCTGTTACATTCAACAATCAAGGAAGTATCATCACAAGGAAGCTACGAAGGAAGTATTTCTGAAGTCTGAAAGGAAGGGATCAATGTTTCCCTTAAATCTAAAGCCTATAACCGGTGGACCTTCGTTGTGCCTATTATCCAAAGCAAACTCAGACATTAGTTGGTTATGGCACCGAAGGCTAGCCTACCTGAACATAAAGGATATAAGCAAGTTAGTGGTGATGGATTTGGTTCGTGGGATGCCAGCTCTTAAATTTGATAATGACTCACTTTGCTCTGCTTGCGAACATGGCAAGCAAACGAAGCAAAAGCATCCAACTGTGATTAATCCAAAGATCACTGAACCTCTTTCACTTTTATATATGGATCTTTGTGGTCCATCTGCGATAGAATCAATTGGGAAAAAGAGATATATCCTTGTTATTGTTGATGATTATTCACGATTCACATGGGTACTATTCTTAAGGAATAAATCTGATGCAGTAGAAGGAATCATCAAGTTCATCAATAATATGGAAGTAATGCTGAACAAGACAGTCCGAACAGTGCACAGTGATAATGGGTCCGAATTCAAAAATCAAACTCTGGATGGTTTTCTGAAAAAGAAGGGGATTACACATCATTTCTCCACACCATATACACCACAACAAAATGGTATGGTGGAACATCTTAATCGTTCTTTATGTGAAGCAGCGAGAAGAATGCTCAATTTTGCCAATCTACCCTTGTACTTCTGGGCCGAAGCTATCTCAAAAGCGTGATTTAGACAAAACAGATCCTACATCCACAAACGGTTCCATATAACACCTTACGAAGTGCTCGACCGGAGAAAACCAAATGTCAAATTTCTTCACATCTTCGGTTGTAGGTGTTTATTCTCAACTTGAAAGATCATTGATCAAAGTTCAACGACAAGACTGACGAAGGCATATTTCTTGGATATTTTTCAAATTCTAAAGCCTACAGAGTCATGAACAAAAGAACACGGAAGATTGAAGAAACCTTCAACCTTAAGTTCGATGACTATTCTATCAAGAAATCCCAACATGCCTTTCTAATGTCATCCATCTTTCCAAAATCCACTGAGGATGTACTGCCAATACTGACCTTTGATGCTGATTTCCAACTCCTTTTTGATCCACCACTGAGAGATGTGGATTCCGAAGTTAATGCACCAGACAATAATGTGTCTGAACTTTCCAAGCTCACAGATGGTCCCGAAGATTCAGCTTCAAGAAGTATTCAAAGACCCTATTCGGTTGAGGGGGAGCCTTCCAATAAGTCTCAAGATCGTTCTGGTTTCGAAGGGGAGCTCCACAACACAAATCTCAACAACCCTTCACAAGAAATATCTCATATCATGTCATTCTATCCAAATGCTCAGGGGGAGCCAAAAGCCTCAACGCCAAATTCTTCGGATCATGGAAGACCAAATTCTTTGGAACAAGAAATATTATTTACTACAGATCATGAAAGAACTTACTCCCCAACAGCTGCTGTCGAGGGGGAGCAAATTCTAAACTCTTCTTCCACTTCCTCAAATACTAATTCTCCTAAAAGAAATGTTACAAACACAAAAAATCAATAAAACTTAATAAATGATGATTTTCCATCCACCGCAGGATATCCTTCGGACATTAAAGATATCAATGCCGAAGGACCACCTGAATTCGATCCAAAATTTCCACCGTTAGAAAAATGGACGAAAAATCATCCTCAATCACTTGTCATCGGTAACGTTCAAGATAAGGTCATGACACGTGCACAACTCCATCAGCAACAACTAGATTTAAATAAAACTTCGGATTTGTGCATGTTCAATGTTTTTATCTCAAAAGTTGAACCAAAGAACGTTAAAGATGCATTTGATCACCCATACTGGATCGAAGCAATGCAGATGGAATCGGAGGAATTTGAAAGAAATAAAGTATGGATACTAATTCCCAAACCTAATAATGCCTCGATAGTTGGTCTTTAGTGGGTTTATAGAAACAAACTTAACACCGAAGGCAATGTTGTCAGGAACACAGCAAGGTTGGTTGTTAAAGGCTATTGTCAACAGGAGGGAATTGACTACGAAGAGACCTTCGCTCGTGTTGCAAGACTGATTGATTGGGTACCAACTTCTTATTGACTGATTGCAGATTATGTCTAATGAGCAGTATAATTCTAAATGGTACATGGACAGCGGCTGCTCAAGACACATGACTGGAAGGAAGGAGTATATCAGGGATTATAGAACATTAGATGATGGAGGGAATGTACGGTTTGGTAATAATGAAACATGTCACATTCATGGTTATGGCACAAATAACGAATGGGCAATTCACAATAAATCGAGTAGCATTTGTTGAAGGATTAAAGCATAACCTGGTGAGTATTTCTCAATTGGTTATTGGAACTGATAATGCTGTTACATTCAACAATCAAGGAAGTATCATCACAAGGTGTAACACCCGGTTTTTAATAAAACATCTTCATTTAAATAAATATCAATTTATTCAATAATTAACATTTTGAAGATATTTAAAAATCATTTAAACATCAATTCACCGCATAAATCTCCACATAAGTAGCATCAGTGTGTACCCGTCATGCCTGTCCGTCATTTTCACCTGTACAACCTGAAATGGTAATTTAAAAGGGAAAGGATAAGCACACGGCTTAGTGAGTTCCAACAACTACACAGCATATCAGCTACACATACTTTACCCCTAACAGGAAAAATACAACCACAAGTCACATAATCTACTCTACCCAGTATATTGGATTATATCCTCCTATACGTATCTGCTCAGTAAATCTAATTCCCCGGCTCAGCACTTAGAGCCACGCATACCCTGTACGTCGAGTCATGCGTGTCTGCTCAGTGTATTTTGCACGTATCTCTATATTACTCAGTACGTCGAGCCCACACACACCATAACCCAACTCATACAATTATAACAGGAAGGTATATACACACAACTTGGTACAATTCACCAACATATTATAAACATCTTATAAGCACACAAAATACAGTAAAGCACATATAACGTCCACACAATGTAGTGAGAAACTCACCTGATTATAATCGACTACAGCGTTTATCTCTGCTCCGTATTCCCTCTTTAACTGTTAACACCGTAAGACATTTATCACTCTTTACTCCTTAACTATCTTATAGTTGCATCATTAAATTCTTCCATAATTCCAACATGATACCTCGTGATTTATCAAGTAAAGGATAGCCAGGTAGAAGATTAGTTGGGGTGGCAGGATCCTTTCAGCATTTTAGCCTTTCGGAAAATCCAACAATCAGATCCCAAGTAATCGGCCTAGACACCATCCTCGTAAGTAAATCACTCGGTATTATTTTTGGAATTACGAATAATATAACCTCTACATTTTATAGTTTAACACTTATAAACTACTAGAGGAATACGATAGCAATTACTCACTTAAGATTGGCGTTTTTGCAAAGCCTTGGCACGTTTCCCGTTCCGCTCTTCCAACACTTCCCGACCACCTCGTTACCAGCTACCGCTCGCTCCTAACTCCTCCCGACCTATTTTCCTCACCAGAACACTCCTCGATATCGTAAGGTTGTTTGGTGTTTGTTGTGGGTTGAAATGAAGAGGTTGGGCCTCTATTTATAGGGCTTGAAAACACTATTCACGACGTCATCACGACGTCATCACGACATCATCGTCGATGTCATCATGACGTCATCACGACATCATCGTCGATGTCATCACGACGTCATCACGACATCATCGTTGACGTCATCACGAGGTAAGCGCTTACTTCATTTTTCGGGGACTATTCACGCCGGAGTTACAATTCACGACGGAGTTACTATTCATGCCGGAGTTACTATTCACGCCGGAGTTACTATTCACATTTTTTTTTTTTTTTTTGAAAAACGGTCGTTACACAAGGAAGCTACGAAGGAAGTATTTCTGAAGTCTGAAAGGAAGGGATCAATGTTTCCCTTAAATCTAAAGCCTATAACCGGTGGACCTTCGTTGTGCCTATTATCCAAAGCAAACTCAGACATTAGTTGGTTATGGCACCGAAGGCTAGCCTACCTGAACATAAAGGATATAAACAAGTTAGTGGTGATGGATTTGGTTCGTGAGATGCCAGCTCTTAAATTTGATAATGACTCACTTTGCTCTGCTTGCGAACATGGCAAGCAAACGAAGCAAAAGCATCCAACTGTGATTAATCCAAAGATCACTGAACCTCTTTCACTTTTATATATGGATCTTTGTGGTCCATCTGCGATAGAATCAATTGGGAAAAAGAGATATATCCTTGTTATTGTTGATGATTATTCACGATTCACATGGGTACTATTCTTAAGGAATAAATCTGATGCAGTAGAAGGAATCATCAAGTTCATCAATAATATGGAAGTAATGCTGAACAAGACAGTCCGAACAGTGCACAGTGATAATGGGTCCGAATTCAAAAATCAAACTCTGGATGGTTTTCTGAAAAAGAAGGGGATTACACACAATTTCTCCACACCATATACACCACAACAAAATGGTATGGTGGAACATCTTAATCGTTCTTTATGTGAAGCAGCGAGAAGAATGCTCAATTTTGCCAATCTACCCTTGTACTTCTGGGCCGAAGCTATCTCAAAAGCGTGATTTAGACAAAACAGATCCTACATCCACAAACGGTTCCATATAACACCTTACGAAGTGCTCGACCGGAGAAAACCAAATGTCAAATTTCTTCACATCTTCGGTTGTAGGTGTTTATTCTCAACTTGAAAGATCATTTATCAAAGTTCAACGACAAGACTGACGAAGGCATATTTCATGGATATTTTTCAAATTCTAAAGCCTACAAAGTCATGAACAAAAGAACACGGAAGATTGAAGAAACCTTCAACCTTAAGTTCGATGACTATTCTATCAAGAAATCCCAACATGCCTTTCTAATGTCATCCATCTTTCCAAAATCTACTGAGGATGTACTGCCAATACTGACCTTTGATGCTGATTTCCAACTCCTTTTTGATCCACCACTGAGAGATGTGGATTCCGAAGTTAATGCACCAGACAATAATGTGTCTGAAATTTCCAAGCTCACAGATGGTCCCGAAGATTCAGCTTCAAGAAGTATTCAAAGACCCTATTCGGTTGAGGGGGAGCCTTCCAATAAGTCTCAAGATCGTTCTGGTTTCGAGGGGGAGCTCCACAACACAAATCTCAACAACCCTTCACAAGAAATATCTCATATCATGTCATTCTATCCAAATGCTCAGGGGGAGCCAAAAGCCTCAACGCCAAATTCTTCGGATCATGGAAGACCAAATTCTTTGGAACAAGAAATATTATTTACTACAGATCATGAAAGAACTTACTCCCCAACAGCTGCTGTCGAGGGGGAGCAAATTCTAAACTCTTCTTCCACTTCCTCAAATACTAATTCTCCTAAAAGAAATGTTACAAACACAAAAAATCAAGAAAACTTAATAAATGATGATTTTCCATCCACCGCAGGATATCCTTCGGACATTAAAGATATCAATGTCGAAGGACCACCTGAATTCTATCCAAAATTTCCACCGTTAGAAAAATGGACGAAAAATCATCCTCAATCACTTGTCATCGGTAACGTTCAAGATAAGGTCATGACACGTGCACAACTCCATCAGCAACAACTAGATTTAAATAAAACTTCGGATTTGTGCATGTTCAATGTTTTTATCTCAAAAGTTGAACCAAAGAACGTTAAAGATGCATTTGATCACCCACACTGGATCGAAGCAATGCAGATGGAATCGGAGGAATTTGAAAGAAATAAAGTATGGAGACTAATTCCCAAACCTAATAATGCCTCGATAGTTGGTCTTTAGTGGGTTTATAGAAACAAACTTGACACCGAAGGCAATGTTGTCAGGAACAAAGCAAGGTTGGTTGTTAAAGGCTATTGTCAATAGGAGGGAATTGACTACGAAGAGACCTTCACTCCTGTTGCAAGATTCGAATCTGTCAGAATCTTTTTGGCTTATGTCGTACACAAAAACATTGATGTCTATCAAATGGATGTCAAATGTGCTTTTATAAATGGAGATCTTGAGGAAACATTCTTTGTAGACAACCACCTGGTTTTGTCAATAAAGAAAACCTTGACCATTGCTATGTGTTAGATAAGGCTGTCTATGGTCTCAAACAAGCTCCTCGAGCTTGGTATGAGACCTTGACAAAGTTTTTAAAGCAATCAAATTTCAAACAAGGTTCAGTGGATCCTACACTCTTTCGAAAGAAAGTCGGTACATATTTGATGTTAGTTCAAATTTATGTGGACGATTCTATCTTTGGATCCACTGACCCAAATCAAACCAAAGAAGCTGAAAAAATAATGAAAAGCAAATTTCAGATGAGTATGATGAGGAAGATTAATTTTTTCCTTGGATTACAAGTCAAGCAATCAAAAGAGGGAATTTTCATTAATCAACAAAAATAAACCAAAAGTCTACTTGAACGATTTGGAATGACTAACTGTTCCAATGCGAAGGTTCCAATGGCCGCAGGTACCCGGTTAAATCCTTTGTTGGACAAGCCGAAGGTAGATCTTCAAAACTACATAAGCATGATCGAATCATTGCTTTATCTCACAGCCAGTCGTCCAGACATCATGTTCGTAGTGTGCAATTGTGCACGTTATCAATCCGATCCATGCGAACCTCATTTGGCTGTTGTAAAAACAATCTTTCGATATCTTCATCACACACCTACGTATGGCCTTTGGTATCCAGCAAACACAGGCTTCTACATACAAGCATACTCAGATTCGGACTTAGGTGGATGTTCTATCGATCGCAAGAGCACTAGGTTGTCAATTTCTAGATGGAAAACTCATCAGCGGCAGTTGAAGAAACAAACATGTGTATCTATATCCACAGCCGAAGCCGAATATGTAGTAGCTGCTACTTGCACTTCGCAGATAACTTGGATTCAGAGTCAATTGAGAGATTATGCCATCAATATGCGAAAAATGCCATTGTTCTGTGATTCCCAAAGTGCTATCCGAATATGTCATAATCCTGTTCAACATTTCAAGACAAAGAATATAGCTCTTCGCTATCACTTCATCAAGAGTCATGTTGAGGTGAGGAATATAGAAGTACACTTTGTCAATACCACAGAACAGCTTGCAAATATCTCCACAAAAGCTCTAAATGAAGTTTCATGCACACGAATCGTTCGAGGACTGGGAATGATTGATGGATCCACTCATACAGGAACATCAGATTTGCATTTTCTTACCTTATCATTTCTACCATCAAAATAAATAATCGTGCTTCTTCGAAGCATTCTGAACATTTGGAACCCTTCGCAACAGAACAAATTCAAAATAAAATGACATGAATGTTAAAAATCTGAAAAACAACAACGGTCTTTATATCACATAAATATAATTTTCAACCAAGGACATTATTTTGTTGATAGACCATGGTTAATGCAAAATAAAGATCATTCGAAGACCAAAAATGAAATTTCAAATATGCAAATGACAAAAAGAGACCCTCTGTCTTGAAAAATCTGATTAAAGTACAAAACTTTGATTTTAGATTTTGTTAATCATACCCAATTGCACTAATGGGTATTTTGGGAATCGAATTGCAACAAAGGTAACAAAACAGACTTCGGAGTGTGGTTAAGACTGTTTTACAAATCGAAGAATTGTGTGATTTCAATATCCTTAACAACATGTCTATTACTAAGCTCCCTGTTGGACTCAACTCGTATTATCACTCCATTGATGAAGAAGTTAAATGCTTCTCAGGATATGCATATGTTCGAAAGCTTTCTTCAAAAGTGAAACCTGCAATGACTAATAACAAAATTCAAAATGCTTTTTTACTTCTGTTTTTCAATTGAGCTATACGAAGTTTTCAAAAGGGATTGCACAAATTTTCAAAAGCACGATCAAATGCAATATATGGTGAAATCTTCAATAGAGGCATCTTCAGATATATCAAAGTTTGAAAAAGAGAACAAATTCGAACAAAGAAAATAGCAAAATCAAAAGTGTCAAAAGAATCAAAGACAACAACAAAAGCAAAAGATAATACGAAGGAGTGCAAAGAAAAAGATAAATTTGCATTCAAAGGCGTAGATCTCTTTCTTAAATGAAAATGCAAGGAGCTCCTATAACATAGTTGAGTACCTTCTAGAGAGTATGAACATCTCAAGTAGTCTGTCTTAAATAACATTGTTGAGGTGGTGTATGCAACCCAAAGGCTTGTCATCAGGGAGACATATCCAAACACCTTGACTGATGAAATGGGATAAATTTTTCAAAAAGGTTTTTAATGTCCAATCCAAAACTTCAAACTTTAAAATAACTTCTGATGCGTTATCCACAAGTAAAAATGTTTTCAATTTTAACGTAGTGATTGCTTACCTCCTTAAGTAAGAAAATTTTTAATCATCTAATTGAAAATCAAACAACTATGCAAAATGCAAAATTGAGTTTAACTTAGGGTGGTTAGACTTAGCCAAAGCATGACTGATGTTAGATCACATAGACTTCGGAATGAAAAATGGACTTCCAACATGATCCGAATGATTCTGAAAAAAAAATGTCAAATCTTGCTTTTATAATCTTCAAAGCAGAATAGGTCAAAGTCAAAATGCATTTATCCAAGAAAAATTCCTATCATAGTAAAATGATGATCTTCGGAGTGTTATTATATTAATTCAAAAAACATTTTACATCCAAAGAAAATTTATCATCTTCCGAAGGTTTGCTTTTTGATGAATTATCCGCAAGAAAATGTCAAATAAACATCTCTTATGATCTGAAGACAGTTAACACTCAATGATTTGAACATTTATGATAATTCAAAAGACAACCATTCCTTCAAATTAGTTGACCGTTCAGAAGAATTACTTGTGACTCATCATATATCGCAAAATCATAACAAAAAGATATTCTCTGAGTGGCAGTTGAATTTAAACTTTTTCAAATCCATGATGACTGACACAGTGCCGTTTCCGCTTTTACATGGTTAGTGGAACGTTACGGTGCGGAGGTGGCATATTCTTAGAGGACCCTTTCAACACGAGCATTAAATGCCCTTGGGACCACAAACCCTATATATACCTCAGCATCCGTCTCTTCAAATCTTTACGCGATCAAAACACTCAAACTTTCCTTGCAACAACTCTCTCAAACGCACTGTTCATCATCTTCTCCGATCAACAATCATCCAAGGCCACTCCTGCTGCTGAAGGTTCATCTCAAAGTCCTGAAAACATCTCAATCCCTGTTCTCAAAAATCAATCTGCAAATTTCTTTCTCTGTCCTAACACCAAACTATACCCTAAACCGATTGATGCATTGGTTGTATGCTTGAAGCATTCAATCTTGGGACATGCCCTTACAGCAATCCCAGTGGTTCTAGCCATACTTGTTCACAGGGAAAACTACACCTCCATTATTGTCTACAAGGTTGACAACATTCTAGATCCAGTGACTTATGAAGTACTGAACGATGATAATACCACCAAACGTATTTAACTATCCAAATCTCGATTTACAAAAACCCTGAAACTCTAAACCATAGAAAAGCCCTTTGTACCAACCCCTGAATAGATAGTAGATATGTTCAATGCCATGGGATACGATCCTGAACTCTCCAGCATTGGCAGCTTCAAGAAGAAATATCTTCCCGATCTGTGGAAATTCTTCATTGGCATATTCCTGAGGTGTTTGTTTGGAAGAACTTCAAGTTTAGACTCTGCAAGTCAAACCTTCATGGGCCTTCTTTATGGAATCTACTACGATGTCCAGGTACATTTAGCTTCCATCCTCTGGACTAATTCATGTTCCCACATCAATCATTCATTGAAGGGAGTTTAAATTTCAAACGCCAGGTTCTAGGCGATAATTGTTGATGATTATTATCAAAGAGCTAGGTATGCCTATGACCCATCTCTTTCTCTCATGAGATATGGACATATCACCATACTATCTGTAGATGAGATCTACGGGGTTTAGTGCTCAAATTCCCCATGAGATGCTCGAAAAAGTACCTCTACAGAAAGATGTGGTTGATGCCTATTGATCCACTCTGATCATGCCCTATCCCATTCATCCATCCACTGAAGAAGCTCAACCAAAATTTCCTGTAAAACATAAGGGAAAGAAGAAGGTAACACGAGGACCAAGCGGTCTGAAGGTTGTGAAAAAGCAAAAAGCTTAGGAACAACCTCGCACCAAAAGAACCCAACCTAAATGATCAAAGAAGCAAACTGTTGTGAAGAATCTTCAGATTCTGATCGAACCATTTCCGAAGACATTCACGCAGAAGAAGAAGAAGAACAACAGTTCACCCCTGTCAAAGAAACCAGAATACCCTCTCCACCACCTACCACTCAAAGTGAAACCACAACCACCTCCACTCCGATTACCACTATACAAACCACATCTTTGGATTTCCCACAAATTTCCACCACCACTGATACAACCATGACCACCACTCAGACTACAGAACCCATCGTACCATCTTTAGAGCCTTTGTTTACTATACCTTGTACTGGCATAGACATCTCATTGCCAGACTTTCCATTTTAAGAAGGTTTTGGACTTGAAATTACTTCCTCTTCACATCAACAACCCCCATCTGCAGACCACATGTTTAACGCTTATCATATGGAACCCATAACCCTGGAAGATAAGGATGATGATAATCTTGATGATGGAGATTTTTTTCTCATCAAACAATACAAAACCCTTAACAAAAAGCTGGATATTCTTCTTCAGACTCAGACGAGTTATGATCCGAAGAAAGCCAAAGAGGTTGATATGGTTGAACAGATAGTCGAAGCCAAGAAAGATATATCTGAAAGGGTTGATGAGCTGATTAAACAATCCGAAAAGAGGATACTAGATCAACAAGTTAGAATCCAGAGTATTCCTGGAGCAGAAGCTAAACACTGTAGTAACTCAAGTTGAAGAGAGTTACATGTTGCTTAGAGAGGAGACTGAGAAGATAATCATTGCTTTGGTTGGATAGATTGAGTCCGCCAATGCCGACTTGACGAAGCCAATGAGAAGGTTGAAGAGTTAACTAGTACCCAGTCAGCATCTGCAGTTATAAGCTTCGCTGAAGAACTTCAGAAGACAAACTCTGCAATGACCAGCGATCTTCTTGACAAACTCAAGCTTACTTTTCAGCCTCTCATTAACTTTGCTCGTCGCATGGACCATTCTTAATCTTCCTAATCGGGACCACGTATGGTTGCTCAACGTGACCCTTCGACTCATCCTTTCCAAAGGGGAGAAGTCAGTGGTTCATGGTCCTGTGCTCTTACTTCTGTGGTGACAACAACAACAACAACAACAGCAACAACAACAGCAACATACAATCCAGTTACCTTGGGAAGGCCACCGTTTTTCCCACCTCCAAACGTGACCAAAGGAATAGTGATCCATCCTGAGTCTGCGGGTCCTACCTTCAGAACAAGCACATCTTCTGAGGCTGGGGCTTTGACTTAGCAGCGGTCGTCATGCGGTCAAAAATAGTAAAATAACCTCACTCTCACTTAGCACAGTGGAAGTCAGGGTTGATCCGCAGGAGTTACGTGGTCAAGATAGAACGACAGATAACCAACTGTAGTGTCACGCTACAGCCAGCAGTATTGTTTCTACTTTCCCAAAAACCAATAAAAGTAAAATACCAAACAAGTGCCAAAACCAAATCAAATATGAACTAAACCAACTCAAATCAAATCCTAGACTAAAGATCCTTACTGAAATTAGAAACTAAATTTAGATCCAGAAGCAACAATCAATCCAAACACATCCAAACATCAATAATGCAAAATAACATCAAACGGAATGACTACTCTTATAAATCCAAATCAAACATCAAACCAATATCCAAACAATCAAATCAGATCTAAACTACCAACTATTTACTACTGAAATCAGAAACTATGAATCTAAATGAACATCGAGTAATCGACGGAAATCCCGATTGCAGAATACCTTGATACAGAGTTGATAAAACAAGAAAAAAACTAAATTACTAACCAAAATATTGATTACCACTGAAAAACTGACGAAATTGTGCCTTCGGATCCCTCCTTCACGTCCCGGGATGAGTGAAATGTCGGACGGGACGCCGATATTTATAGTTGTGCGAAATTAGGGTTGCCGCGTCGCGGCATAGCCTTTCCCGCGTCGCGCGTGTTGCCTTATCTCGACTTTTCGGAGTTTAAAACTCAAAAACGGAGATTTTATCTTTTTTTGACATTAGCGTCGCTAATGTGGAAATTAGCGTCGCTAATGTGTGCTTCCAGAAGATTCCTCGCGCGCGTTCGAAATTTGAATTTCCAGATTTTCCCTCCTGCGAACATTAGCGACGCTAACTATAAAAGTTAGCGACGCTAATGTCTGCTGACTTCTTTTTCTCGTCCGTTTTGCTCCGTAACTTCTCTAGAATTGCACTAAAACCCCTGCATTTACACTAAAAACATTTCCAGAGTTAGAGGAAATAATTTATGAAAACATAACCAGAATATTCTTTGGAATTTATGACTTTCTGAAGAATCATTGATTACAAATTTTTTGTCCACAATAAAGTGTACATACTCATTCAGATTCTAAAGGCCATTAAAGAATTGTCCATGACTTTCAATGTTGTCCGTGTAACGAGCTTTCAGAAATACCATCCTAAACCAGACGATCTTAGGTGATAAGGTGCATAAGTGCCTCTTCGAGGCCACCCTTTTCGGACCTACCGGCTCGAACAACAAAGGCCACTGATTGACAGTCCTTCCTAAATTCCAAACTTAAAATACTCAAATATTCGAATCTCCTAAAACTCAACTTATTTGACTAAACAGATAGCATGATAACAACTAAATAGTATTCCTTGAAAAATACCAATGCTATAAACATTCAAACTTTATTCGTTTCAGAATTACAATCTATTAAAATTTTTTTGAAAAATTGCTAATAATTTTGAAAACTGGTCATTTCCCGCAAAAATTTCAAAAATAAACTCTTTCGACCGTCCACACCCCACACTTAAAACCGTACAACGCCCTCGTTGTACAAAAAACATTTCAAAACTAGGGAGAAAGAATTATCCTTTTAGAACGGTAGAACTACTTGCTGTCGAAACCATTTGTATCACGGTCGATTGTTCGCGTCATTCACGATGAAATCCGGGAGTCGGGCGCAGCAGTAAACACGCCGGCATATGACAACGCAGCGGTCGTCGTGCGGTCAAAAATAAAGAAAACCTAACACACACTAGTATAGCGGTAGTCAGGGTCGATCCACAGGAGCTTCGTGGTTAGACTAGATGAGAGATTACCAACTAGTAGTGTCACGCTACAGTCGGAGGATCTAGTTTCTACCTTCCTAATCACCAGCGAATGAAAACAATGATCAAACACAAACACACCCAAGCTAAGCTAAGCTTAAATAACCTAGTCACTTTCTGAAATCAGAAGTACATCTCTGAATCAGAAGCAATCAAAGGCATCCAAACTAACAAAACCAAGCAAAGCATAAACTAGCCACTAACTAAAGTTCTTCTGAACAGTTACTAGCCCAGGTTCAAGAAAAACAAGCGAAAAATGGCTCGATTCGAGGTTGAATGGTGCGGTTCGCAAAAACCCCAAACCGAGCCCTAATTTCCGTTTTTTTTGACTCGTGACCTGTTTTTGTCAAATTGAACATGCTAATGTGTAGCTACAGGTACGACTAACAAACCCTATGTGCTAGATTGTCGAAAAACAAACAAGAAAATGCACGAATCGGGGGTTAAGGGATGCGATACCCGAAACCCCAAAAACGACTCAAAACTTCGAATTTAGCCTCGATTTTGCGTGAAATCTTGAAAGGGAAAGTTGAGATACATACCTTGGATGCTTAATTACAGTTTGGTTGGATCAATTTCACGAAAAATCGAAAAAATTCGTGATGTGTATGTGTGTTCAGCTCAACAGAGGTGACAAGGAGTAGGGGGAGCTCAACATTAGCGACGAGAGGGTGGAGGAGAGTTGACCCGCGTTGACCAAGGGTTAGCGTCACTAATACTAAAAATTAGTGGCGCTAACTTGTATTTTTCCATTTTTTCGCGATTTTTCCGTATTTTTAAAACCCGTTCGACCACCCCACTCGAGTTATGCCTGGACATTTTGAAAAACTTTCCAAGTGATATTTTGAAAAAATAAAAACTAAAAAAAATAAAAACTAAAATTAAAAATACTTACCGAAATGTCGGGTTGCCTCCCGAAAGCACTTCTTTGTTCGGTCTTTTAGCTGGACCGTCCTTCCTGCGGCTATGGTGGGTCGTACACCATTTGACTTCACTGAATTTCAGTTACCACCGTTCCTTCATCGATCCCGTACTCCAATTTTCCCGGGTCAAATGGTTTGCCGGTTCTTCTGCTGCTACCCGGTTGCCGTTTTCTGATTATTTCGCGCGAATGCTTAGAAGTGGCTTTAAACCTCCAAGCTCGATCCTTCCTTCCGTATCTCTTCAAGATCACAGGCTTGACATGAAGCGCGCCCAGTGCCTCTCCCAGTAATTGTTTTGCAGATTTCATTTTGCTTGCGTCTCGCGTGCTATCTTCAGTTTGCAATTTTGGCTTGCAGTACCAACAAAGGTTTTCCAATCGAATGAGATCTGAAGGCAACATATCGGGATGCTTCCATATATCCTCATCGATGGTATTGATAACATCTAATTTTCCATTCATGAATGGATCATGAGTGGCTATAAAATCATGTTTATTATTTTCAAAAATCAACTCGTCAACATCATCTTCTTGATCATCGTCCAACAGGTGGATCGGGACCAAGAGTGAGTGACTGGTTTGATCTGGTAAAGGTACAGATTCACACATCACCAGATCCTTACTTTCAAAAGACTCAAAATTTTCAAAAATTCTAGGTTCGGGGGTAGTATTGTCATCTACACCCCCTTTCCCAATAGTATCAACAACTTCAACAATTTCGGGGATCGTCGGGTTGTGGTCTGTACTGTCAGTTACAGCCTCCTCCACAACATCCTCATCAATCAAATCGTCTGCTGATGGTATAGATTCACACATCACCAGATCAACATTATCAACATTTTCAAAAACATTAAAAACATCAAAATTTGTTGAGTTAGAGGTAGCATTGTCACCTACAACCTTTTCCTCAACAACATTTTCGACCATCTCAGTGGTCACTTGACTTTCCTATGGTGTATGTCCTTCCATCACATGTTCGGGTGATGCAAGTTCACACACAGTATCATTGGTATTAAAATCACTCGCCTCAGGTTCTGGCGAGGGTGATAAACATTTCCAATTTTCCTCTAACTTATCTAATGAAACTTGCAATTTTTCAAGAGCATCAACCTGGTCCTTCTGCACTTGGCAGGTCTTATACATGAGTACCCAAAGTTGGGCCCAAATTACAGAATTTTTAGGTTGAGATGACTACTCGGTCCGCCATCTATTGTCATCGAATGATCCATTGTAGTAATCATCCACGTAATAGGTGCCGGCCGGATTTTCATAATACTCATAATACTGATTCGGGTACATGTAATCGCCCATTATGAAGACGTACACATACCAAAAATCAAAAAACTAAAATCAAATATGAAAAGAAACAATCCTACTGATCGTCTATCCTAAGCTCACAACTCCCCGGCAACGGCGCCAAAATTTGACATAGCAGCGGTCGTCATGCGGTCAAAAATAGTAAAATAACCTCACTCTCACTTAGCATAGTGGAAGTCAGGGTCGATTCGCAAGCGTTACGTGGTCAAGATAGAACGACAGATAACCAACTGTAGTGTCACGCTACAGCCAGCAGTATTGTTTCTACTTTACCAAAAACCAATAAAAGTAAAATACCAAACAAGTGCCAAAACCAAATCAAAGATGAACTAAACTAACTCAAATCAAATCCTAGACTAAAGTTCCTTACTGAAATCAGAAACTAAATTCAGATCCAGAAGCAACAATCAATCCAAACATATCCAAACATCAATAATGCAAAATAACATCAAACCGCATAATTACTTTTATAAATTCAAATCAAACATCAAACCAATATCCAAACAATCAAATCAGATCTAAACTACCAACTATTTACTACTGAAATCAGAAACTATGAATCTAAATGAACATCGAGTAATCGACGGAAATCCCGATTGCGGAATACCTTGATACCGAGTTGATAAAACAAAAGAAAAACTAAATTACTAACCAAAATATTGATTCCCACTGAAAAACTGTCGAAATTGTGCCTTCGGATCCCTCATTCACGTCCCGGAATGAGTGAAAAGTCGGACGGGATGCCGATATTTATAGTTGTGCGAAATTAGGGTTGTCGCGTCGCGGCATAGCCTTTCCCGCTTCGCGCGTGTTGCCTTATCCCGACTTTTTGGAGTTTAAAACTCAAAACGGAGATTTTATCTTTTTTTGACGTTAGCGTCGCTAATGTGTGCTTCCAGAAGATTCCTCGCGCGCGTTCGAAATTTGAATTTCCAGATTTTCCCTCCTGCGAACATTAGCGACGCTAACTATAAAAGTTAGCGACGCTAATGTCTGCTGACTTCTTTTTCTCGTCCGTTTTGCTCCGTAACTTCTCTAGAATTGCACTAAAACCCCTGCATTTACACTAAAAACATTTCCAAGCACTTTGGCACAAAAGTAAGTGATATTAGCCAATTAATAATGATAAATTAACTAAAATACGGCTAAACAATGTCTAAAATACTTGATATTACTAGGCATTGTCAAACACCCCACACTTGTGCCTTGCTTGTCCCCAAGCAAGAGAGTTTTTAACAAATTATAATACAGACTCAAACAAATTTTTAACATGTTTAATTTCAAAGATTATTGTTTCCAGAGTTAGAGGAAATAATTTATGAAAACATAACCAGAATATTCTTTGGAATTTATGACTTTCTGAAGAATCATTGATTACAAATTTTTTGTCCACAATGAAGTGTACATACTCATTCAGATTCTAAAGGCCATTAAAGAATTGTCCATGACTTTCAATGTTGTCCGTGTAACGAGCTTTCAGAAATACCATCCTAAACCAGACGATCTTAGGTGATAAGGTGCATAAGTGCCTCTTCGAGGCCACCCTTTTCGGACCTACCGGCTCGAACAACAAAGGCCACTGATTGACAGTCCTTCCTAAATTCCAAACTTAAAATACTCAAATCTTCGAATCTCCTAAAACTCAACTTATTTGACTAAACAGATAGCATGATAACAACTAAATAGTATTCCTTGAAAAATACCAATGCTATAAACATTCAAACTTTATTCGTTTCAGAATTACATTCTATTAAAATTTTTTTGAAAAATTGCTAATAATTTTGAAAACTGGTCATTTCCCGCAAAAATTTCAAAAATAAACTCTTTCGACCGTCCACACCCCACACTTAAAACCGTACAACGCCCTCGTTGTACAAAAAACATTTCAAAACTAGGGAGAAAGAATTATCCTTTTAGAACGGTAGAACTACTTGCTGTCGAAACCATTTGTATCACGGTCGATTGTTCGCGTCATTCACGATGAAATCCGGGAGTCGGGCGCAGCAGTAAACACGCCGGCATATGACAACGCAGCGGTCGTCGTGCGGTCAAAAATAAAGAAAACCTAACACACACTAGTATAGCGGTAGTCAGGGTCGATCCACAGGAGCTTCGTGGTTAGACTAGATGAGAGATTACCAACTAGTAGTGTCACGCTACAGTCGGAGGATCTAGTTTCTACCTTCCTAATCACCAGCGAATGAAAACAATGATCAAACACAAACACACCCAAGCTAAGCTAAGCTTAAATAACCTAGTCACTTTCTGAAATCAGAAGTACATCTCTGAATCAGAAGCAATCAAAGGCATCCAAACTAACAAAACCAAGCAAAGCATAAACTAGCCACTAACTAAAGTTCTTCTGAACAGTTACTAGCCCAGGTTCAAGAAAAACAAGCGAAAAATGGCTCGATTCGAGGTTGAATGGTGCGGTTCGCAAAAACCCCAAACCGAGCCCTAATTTCCGTTTTTTTGACTCGTGACCTGTTTTTGTCAAATTGAACATGCTAATGTGTAGCTACAGGTACGACTAACAAACCCTATGTGCTAGATTGTCGAAAAACAAACAAGAAAATGCACGAATCGGGGGTTAAGGGATGCGATACCCGAAACCCCAAAAACGACTCAAAACTTCGAATTTAGCCTCGATTTTGCGTGAAATCTTGAAAGGGAAAGTTGAGATACATACCTTGGATGCTTAATTACAGTTTGGTTGGATCAATTTCACGAAAAATCGAAAAAATTCGTGATGTGTATGTGTGTTCAGCTCAACAGAGGTGACAAGGAGTAGGGGGAGCTCAACATTAGCGACGAGAGGGTGGAGGAGAGTTGACCCGCGTTGACCAAGGGTTAGCGTCACTAATACTAAAAATTAGTGGCGCTAACTTGTATTTTTCCATTTTTTCGCGATTTTTCCGTATTTTTAAAACCCGTTCGACCACCCCACTCGAGTTATGCCTGGACATTTTGAAAAACTTTCCAAGTGATATTTTGAAAAAATAAAAACTAAAAAAAATAAAAACTAAAATTAAAAATACTTACCGAAATGTCGGGTTGCCTCCCGAAAGCACTTCTTTGTTCGGTCTTTTAGCTGGACCGTCCTTCCTGCGGCTATGGTGGGTCGTACACCATTTGACTTCACTGAATTTCAGTTACCACCGTTCCTTCATCGATCCCGTACTCCAATTTTCCCGGGTCAAATGGTTTGCCGGTTCTTCTGCTGCTACCCGGTTGCCGTTTTCTGATTATTTCGCGCGAATGCTTAGAAGTGGCTTTAAACCTCCAAGCTCGATCCTTCCTTCCGTATCTCTTCAAGATCACAGGCTTGACATGAAGCGCGCCCAGTGCCTCTCCCAGTAATTGTTTTGCAGATTTCATTTTGCTTGCGTCTCGCGTGCTATCTTCAGTTTGCAATTTTGGCTTGCAGTACCAACAAAGGTTTTCCAATCGAATGAGATCTGAAGGCAACATATCGCGATGCTTCCATATATCCTCATCGATGGTATTGATAACATCTAATTTTCCATTCATGAATGGATCATGAGTGGCTATAAAATCATGTTTATTATTTTCAAAAATCAACTCGTCAACATCATCTTCTTGATCATCGTCCAACACGTGGATCGGGACCAAGAGTGAGTGACTGGTTTGATCTGGTAAAGGTACAGATTCACACATCACCAGATCCTTACTTTCAAAAGACTCAAAATTTTCAAAAATTCTAGGTTCGGGGGTAGTATTGTCATCTACACCCCCTTTCCCAATAGTATCAACAACTGCAACAATTTCGGGGATCGTCGGGTTGTGGTCTGTACTGTCAGTTACAGCCTCCTCCACAACATCCTCATCAATCAAATCGTCTGCTGATGGTATAGATTCACACATCACCAGATCAACATTATCAACATTTTCAAAAACATTAAAAACATCAAAATTTGTTGAGTTAGAGGTAGCATTGTCACCTACAACCTTTTCCTCAACAACATTTTCGACCATCTCAGTGGTCACTTGACTTTCCTATGGTGTATGTCCTTCCATCACATGTTCGGGTGATGCAAGTTCACACACAGTATCATTGGTATTAAAATCACTCGCCTCAGGTTCTGGCGAGGGTGATAAACATTTCCAATTTTCCTCTAACTTATCTAATGAAACTTGCAATTTTTCAAGAGCATCAACCTGGTCCTTCTGCACTTGGCAGGTCTTATACATGAGTACCCAAAGTTGGGCCCAAATTACAGAATTTTTAGGTTGAGATGACTACTCGGTCCGCCATCTATTGTCATCGAATGATCCATTGTAGTAATCATCCACGTAATAGGTGCCGGCCGGATTTTCATAATACTCATAATACTGATTCGGGTACATGTAATCGCCCATTATGAAGACGTACACATACCAAAAATCAAAAAACTAAAATCAAATATGAAAAGAAACAATCCTACTGATCGTCTATCCTAAGCTCACAACTCCCCGGCAACGGCGCCAAAATTTGACATAGCAGCGGTCGTCATGCGGTCAAAAATAGTAAAATAACCTCACTCTCACTTAGCATAGTGGAAGTCAGGGTCGATTCGCAAGCGTTACGTGGTCAAGATAGAACGACAGATAACCAACTGTAGTGTCACGCTACAGCCAGCAGTATTGTTTCTACTTTACCAAAAACCAATAAAAGTAAAATACCAAACAAGTGCCAAAACCAAATCAAAGATGAACTAAACTAACTCAAATCAAATCCTAGACTAAAGTTCCTTACTGAAATCAGAAACTAAATTCAGATCCAGAAGCAACAATCAATCCAAACATATCCAAACATCAATAATGCAAAATAACATCAAACCGCATAATTACTTTTATAAATTCAAATCAAACATCAAACCAATATCCAAACAATCAAATCAGATCTAAACTACCAACTATTTACTACTGAAATCAGAAACTATGAATCTAAATGAACATCGAGTAATCGACGGAAATCCCGATTGCGGAATACCTTGATACCGAGTTGATAAAACAAAAGAAAAACTAAATTACTAACCAAAATATTGATTCCCACTGAAAAACTGTCGAAATTGTGCCTTCGGATCCCTCATTCACGTCCCGGAATGAGTGAAAAGTCGGACGGGATGCCGATATTTATAGTTGTGCGAAATTAGGGTTGTCGCGTCGCGGCATAGCCTTTCCCGCTTCGCGCGTGTTGCCTTATCCCGACTTTTTGGAGTTTAAAACTCAAAACGGAGATTTTATCTTTTTTTGACGTTAGCGTCGCTAATGTGTGCTTCCAGAAGATTCCTCGCACGCGTTCGAAATTTGAATTTCCAGATTTTCCCTCCTGCGAACATTAGCGACGCTAACTATAAAAGTTAGCGACGCTAATGTCTGCTGACTTCTTTTTCTCGTCCGTTTTGCTCCGTAACTTCTCTAGAATTGCACTAAAACCCCTGCATTTACACTAAAAACATTTCCAAGCACTTTGGCACAAAAGTAAGTGATATTAGCCAATTAATAATGATAAATTAACTAAAATACGGCTAAACAATGTCTAAAATACTTGATATTACTAGGCATTGTCAAACACCCCACACTTGTGCCTTGCTTGTCCCCAAGCAAGAGAGTTTTTAACAAATTATAATACAGACTCAAACAAATTTTTAACATGTTTAATTTCAAAGATTATTGTTTCCAGAGTTAGAGGAAATAATTTATGAAAACATAACCAGAATATTCTTTGGAATTTATGACTTTCTGAAGAATCATTGATTACAAATTTTTTGTCCACAATGAAGTGTACATACTCATTCAGATTCTAAAGGCCATTAAAGAATTGTCCATGACTTTCAATGTTGTCCGTGTAACGAGCTTTCAGAAATACCATCCTAAACCAGACGATCTTAGGTGATAAGGTGCATAAGTGCCTCTTCGAGGCCACCCTTTTCGGACCTACCGGCTCGAACAACAAAGGCCACTGATTGACAGTCCTTCCTAAATTCCAAACTTAAAATACTCAAATCTTCGAATCTCCTAAAACTCAACTTATTTGACTAAACAGATAGCATGATAACAACTAAATAGTATTCCTTGAAAAATACCAATGCTATAAACATTCAAACTTTATTCGTTTCAGAATTACATTCTATTAAAATTTTTTTGAAAAATTGCTAATAATTTTGAAAACTGGTCATTTCCCGCAAAAATTTCAAAAATAAACTCTTTCGACCGTCCACACCCCACACTTAAAACCGTACAACGCCCTCGTTGTACAAAAAACATTTCAAAACTAGGGAGAAAGAATTATCCTTTTAGAACGGTAGAACTACTTGCTGTCGAAACCATTTGTATCACGGTCGATTGTTCGCGTCATTCACGATGAAATCCGGGAGTCGGGCGCAGCAGTAAACACGCCGGCATATGACAACGCAGCGGTCGTCGTGCGGTCAAAAATAAAGAAAACCTAACACACACTAGTATAGCGGTAGTCAGGGTCGATCCACAGGAGCTTCGTGGTTAGACTAGATGAGAGATTACCAACTAGTAGTGTCACGCTACAGTCGGAGGATCTAGTTTCTACCTTCCTAATCACCAGCGAATGAAAACAATGATCAAACACAAACACACCCAAGCTAAGCTAAGCTTAAATAACCTAGTCACTTTCTGAAATCAGAAGTACATCTCTGAATCAGAAGCAATCAAAGGCATCCAAACTAACAAAACCAAGCAAAGCATAAACTAGCCACTAACTAAAGTTCTTCTGAACAGTTACTAGCCCAGGTTCAAGAAAAACAAGCGAAAAATGGCTCGATTCGAGGTTGAATGGTGCGGTTCGCAAAAACCCCAAACCGAGCCCTAATTTCCGTTTTTTTGACTCGTGACCTGTTTTTGTCAAATTGAACATGCTAATGTGTAGCTACAGGTACGACTAACAAACCCTATGTGCTAGATTGTCGAAAAACAAACAAGAAAATGCACGAATCGGGGGTTAAGGGATGCGATACCCGAAACCCCAAAAACGACTCAAAACTTCGAATTTAGCCTCGATTTTGCGTGAAATCTTGAAAGGGAAAGTTGAGATACATACCTTGGATGCTTAATTACAGTTTGGTTGGATCAATTTCACGAAAAATCGAAAAAATTCGTGATGTGTATGTGTGTTCAGCTCAACAGAGGTGACAAGGAGGAGGGGGAGCTCAACATTAGCGACGAGAGGGTGGAGGAGAGTTGACCCGCGTTGACCAAGGGTTAGCGTCACTAATATTAAAAATTAGTGGCGCTAACTTGTATTTTTCCATTTTTTCGCGATTTTTCCGTATTTTTAAAACCCGTTCGACCACCCCACTCGAGTTATGCCTGGACATTTTGAAAAATTTTCCAAGTGATATTTTGAAAAAATAAAAACTAAAAAAAATAAAAACTAAAATTAAAAATACTTACCGAAATGTCGGGTTGCCTCCCGAAAGCGCTTCTTTGTTCGGTCTTTTAGCTGGACCGTCCTTCCTGCGGCTATGGTGGGTCGTACACCATTTGACTTCACTGAATTTCAGTTACCACCGTTCCTTCATCGATCCCGTACTCCAATTTTCCCGGGTCAAATGGTTTGCCGGTTCCTCTGCTGCTACCCGGTTGCCGTTTTCTGATTATTTCGCGCGAATGCTTAGAAGTGGCTTTAAACCTCAAAGCTCGATCCTTCCTTCCGTATCTCTTCAAGATCACAGGCTTGACATGAAGCGCGCCCAGTGCCTCTCCCAGTAATTGTTTTGCAGATTTCATTTTGCTTGCGTCTCGCGTGCTATCTTCAGTTTGCAATTTTGGCTTGCAGTACCAACAAAGGTTTTCCAATCGAATGAGATCTGAAGGAAACATATCGCGATGCTTCCATATATCCTCATCGATGGTATTGATAACATCTAATTTTCCATTCATGAATGGATCATGAGTGGCTATAAAATCATGTTTATTATTTTCAAAAATCAACTCGTCAACATCATCTTCTTGATCATCGTCCAACACGTGGATCGGGACCAAGAGTGAGTGACTGGTTTGATCTGGTAAAGGTACAGATTCACACATCACCAGATCCTTACTTTCAAAAGACTCAAAATTTTCAAAAATTCTAGGTTCGGGGGTAGTATTGTCATCTACACCCCCTTTCCCAATAGTATCAACAACTGCAACAATTTCGGGGATCATCGGGTTGTGGTCTGTACTGTCAGTTACAGCCTCCTCCACAACATCCTCATCAATCAAATCGTCTGGTGATGGTATAGATTCACACATCACCAGATCAACATTATCAACATTTTCAAAAACATTAAAAACATCAAAATTTGTTGAGTTAGAGGTAGCATTGTCACCTACAACCTTTTCCTCAACAACATTTTCGACCATCTCAGTGGTCACTTGACTTTCCTATGGTGTATGTCCTTCCATCACATGTTCGGGTGATGCAAGTTCACACACAGTATCATTGGTATTAAAATCACTCGCCTCAGGTTCTGGCGTGGGTGATAAACATTTCCAATTTTCCTCTAACTTATCTAATGAAACTTGCAATTTTTCAAGAGCATCAACCTGGTCCTTCTGCACTTGGTAGGTGTTATACATGAGTACCCAAAGTTGGGCCCAAATTACAGAATTTTTAGGTTGAGATGACTACTCGGTCCGCAATCTATTGTCATCGAATGATCCATTGTAGTAATCATCCTCATAATAGGTGCCGGCCGGATTTTCATAATACTCATAATACTGATTCGGGTACATGTAATCGCCCATTATGAAGACGTACACATACCAAAAATCAAAAAACTAAAATCAAATATGAAAAGAAACAATCCTACTGATCGTCTATCCTAAGCTCACAACTCCCCGGCAACGGCGCCAAAATTTGACATAGCAGCGGTCGTCATGCGGTCAAAAATAGTAAAATAACCTCACTCTCACTTAGCATAGTGGAAGTCAGGGTCGATTCGCAAGCGTTACGTGGTCAAGATAGAACGACAGATAACCAACTGTAGTGTCACGCTACAGCCAGCAGTATTGTTTCTACTTTACCAAAAACCAATAAAAGTAAAATACCAAACAAGTGCCAAAACCAAATCAAAGATGAACTAAACTAACTCAAATCAAATCCTAGACTAAAGTTCCTTACTGAAATCAGAAACTAAATTCAGATCCAGAAGCAACAATCAATCCAAACATATCCAAACATCAATAATGCAAAATAACATCAAACCGAATAATTACTTTTATAAATTCAAATCAAACATCAAACCAATATCCAAACAATCAAATCAGATCTAAACTACCAACTATTTACTACTGAAATCAGAAACTATGAATCTAAATGAACATCGAGTAATCGACGGAAATCCCGATTGCGGAATACCTTGATACCGAGTTGATAAAACAAAAGAAAAACTAAATTACTAACCAAAATATTGATTCCCACTGAAAAACTGTCGAAATTGTGCCTTCGGGTCCCTCATTCACGTCCCGGAATGAGTGAAAAGTCGGACGGGACGCCGATATTTATAGTTGTGCGAAATTAGGGTTGTCGCGTCGCGGCATAGCCTTTCCCGCTTCACGCGTGTTGCCTTATCCCGACTTTTTGGAGTTTAAAACTCAAAAACGGAGATTTTATCTTTTTTTGACGTTAGCGTCGCTAATGTGTGCTTCCAGAAGATTCCTCGCACGCGTTCGAAATTTGTATTTCCAGATTTTCCCTCCTGCGAACATTAGCGACGCTAACTATAAAAGTTAGCGATGCTAATGTCTGCTGACTTCTTTTTCTCGTCTGTTTTGCTCCGTAACTTCTCCAGAATTGCACTAAAACCCCTGCATTTACACTAAAAACATTTCCAAGCATTTTGGCACAAAAGTAAGTGATATTAGCCAATTAATAATGATAAATTAACTAAAATACGGCTAAACAACGCCTAAAATACTTGATATTACTAGGCGTTGTCAGGCTTCAGGTTCAAAACCTGAAGATAAGGGTAAGGATACATTGATTTCTCCACACATGGAGGAAGTCTATAAGGAAAGAGAGGAGGAGTTCAACAAAATGCTACAAATCAACTCCATAGCCGAAAACAATCAAGTATGGACTGCTGAGGTCATAGAAGCAGTTGGATTTTCTGACTTTAATGTTTTTAATAGGCTACCTCTCAAAAGCTACTTTATAGAAACTACTGTTGATCAACAGCTTGACATTCCCTACAATCCAAAAACCTTTTCCTTCTTTCAATTTGTCCGAACCTTACCTGGGGATCAACAACCAGCCTTCAGAATGAAGAAGATAGCCTTTCATGCAAAGTACACTCAAGAACCAAAAGTTTTATGGAGTTTGAAAAGGATTATCAAGCTCATATTCATCAAGGCAGGAGAAGTCTACGAATATTTTCAAAACTATGACTTCTTCGTACTTAGGGGTTCGGATGAAGAGGAATCAAGATTCACTATAGTAGACTTCACAATCATGAACCCCCATGATTTTATAGTGATTCTTGACCTCATTAGAGATGGTCCACCCTTCATTGCTGAATCACCGATAATCTTTAATGCAGCAAGAAACCATGTTCTAGCATTTCTTGGGAATTACATGCTACGCTTCAGAAAGTTCGACATGGAAATAGCTGAATTTTTTAGAAAATCTCTTGCTCCTCCCCCATGCACAGTTTAAAACATTGAACAATTTAGAAACGGGCAGATACTTGAGAAGCCCTGAGGAGTTGTGTTTAAGGGATTGTCAAAGGATGAGAAGGTGGCACCAAAATTCTTTAAAGTAGACTACAAGGGTCTTTACCCTTCTACATTGATTAACAACATCATGTCTTCAGTGAACACCTGTCCAGTCAACCCTTATCAAGCGAAGAAGAAGATTAGAGAACACCTCGCTTGGTGGATGGCAGTAAGGTATGCTTTGAAGAAGGCCTTCAAGAAACATCTTACACAATAGGCTTCGGATGCACTTCACACAAAGGGGGAGATTGTTGAGAATAATTTTGTGCTAGAAGTGTTGTTCCCATCCGAAGATCCTCCACCTGCGAAGCCTGTGTTGAACACCTGAAGGTCCGAAGGATTTACTCTGGAGGATCCGAAGGTTTTCCAATAACAAACCTTATCCACTGCACGCGCCTTTGGCAGACTATGTGTTGCATGTTGCTGCATTTCTATTGGATAGCACTTTTTTAGAATATTTTGTATATCTTTTTGTACTATTGGTATCAGGGATCACGTATAAATATCAGTGATACCATCTGTGTCGAGAGTGCGCAATATTCACCCCAATTGTAAAACCCTAATTGCAATACCAAAGCATTCGGCACTTTTTGTACTCAATTCTTGTTTTCATCATTGTTCTTCATTATCTTTACGTGTGTTATATATATATATATATATATATATATATATATATATATATATATATATATATATATATATATATATATATATATATATATATATAAAACTAAATTATCAATGCAAACAACGAGAACACAAATATGTGAATATTTAAGCAGTCGAATGATTATATTCAATGTAGAAAAATAGTGCTCCAAATCTTATGATGAGCAACTATGAAGAACGTTACAAAAATATTATGACTTTCAAAAAGTACGTACTAAACATCTAGGATAGAGGGTGTTTAAATACTATGATCTAACGGGATAAACACGTAATCCTGTTAGTTACAGATAAGTATAAAATCCTAGACATTATCTACAGTAAAGATAAACTTAACATTCTTCAGATAAGCATTTGGACTTCGTATCTTTAACTGCTTCGTATCAACCTCTCACTTCACATACTTTTCAACTTCGGACATGAACATGAGTACTTCGGATAACAGATATCATCACAATCAGAATCCTAACATTCTCCCCCTTTCTGGTGAAGATGCCAGGTATCCGAAGACTATATCATGTGAAAGGCTTTGGTCAGTTCCTTCCTTATTGCAATCCACCACTTTAGATGAGCAACCACCTCTTTCTTTGCTTCTTCCAAATTCTCATTGTTCACTTCAACCCTTGTGATCATTCCTTCAATGAACGTTGTTGGAAACTTCTCCTTTTTGTCCATATCAAAGAATAACTTCTTTAAAGATCCCTTCTTCATCAATCTCCCCTTGTAAACTACCCCATAGGTATTGCAAAATTTTTCCATCACTGTATTTGCTTATTCCAACAAGCTCTTTATTGGCAGTAGGTACAGTATCATTAAATAACTTCGCAATCTCAAAATCATAATTTGAGAAATTTCTGAGATACGCACCCATGAACCTTCCTATAAGCTTTTGACTTCGAGTAAGAGCTACCTGCTTAGATATCTTCATTTGATTTAAGTTGTAGAAGCGTTCTACCAAAACAATGAAGTCATTTGGGTTCATTAATGGAAAATTTGCAACTGTGAACTTGCTTTCAACTTTTTGTTCACCTCTTCGTACATGGTAGGTGAAATTTTGATAAACACCTTCGAAGAGTGCACCCATTTCAATTCGATCTATTCCAACAATCTTTGAAGAAGACCATACCTCAGTTTGATCAGCAGCCAAGTTCGCATGAAATCTAGCTTTTTGCTCCTGGAACTTTCTTTTGTCTTTGGGGTCAAACTCAAGGTCGAAAATGTTTATCGCGAACAATTTCGGATTGAATGGACTGTCTAATTGTAGTTTAGTTGAATTTTCAGTCTCATAGTACACAAGAGGCACTCTATCAAACATCTCTATCGTTGGGAAGGAAAAGGTCATTATTGTTTCATATGTCCAGATTTTGTTGACTGGACCCAAGATTGCATTCTTTCCCATCCGATCTCTTGATATTGAATACAAATGCCTTAACTTTTCATATTCCTCAGACTTTTGTTTCTTCTGTTCTGCTTTTGATAACTCTTGCACGATATTCTTTCCCTTATCAACAAAAGGACTTGCCTCAGGAGGTACTTGTGAACTTGTAGTTATTGTTGATGAGGCAAAAGGTGCAGAACCCTGTCCGATTTTGATTCCACTGGTGAATCTTTTAATCAGGCTAGAAGTGGATCCGGTTGTAATAGGAGTTTTTGTAGAGACAGTTGTGTATAATGGAGCTGAGGTAAAGCCAAAAAGCGGCTTTGTTGCTTGTGCTATTGTGGTGGTTGAAGTTTGAGTAAGTGGTGCGAGGGTTGTAATTGTTGCTGTTGGTACGAAGGTGGTAGTGGTTTGTCTTTTGGTTGGTCGAGAACCTTCTCCCCCTTGTGACGAAGGCACGGAGGGCTTCAGAGCACCAGGTAACCGACTGACCAGTGAGAGTAATGGTGCAATATCCTTTCGGATAGAGTCAGTTGTTTGAGACACCAAAATTTTCATCTGTTGTTGAGTGATGTTGTTTGCTTCTTTGTACGCGCGGAACTCATGCACCATTGGTTCGTACTCAGCAATTGTCTTCTTGGCGGCATCAAGATCTGTTCGTAGGCTAGTTAGTTGGACATCAAACTCTTCAGCACTTCGTTTGGAAAGATTTTCAACCAAAGTAGTTAGAGATGTAAGCTTGGCTTGTACTTCTTTGTGAGCGCTGCTGAGATTTGTAACCACATCGTTGAGTTTCGCAGTACGGTTATCCTGAATGAGTTTGGATTTTTCTTCGACTGTCTTCTCAACTGCCTTGCATCTCTGATCAACCTTCTCCAAAACAGTTAGTGTTAGTTTATTTACATCGTTTTCAACTAGTTTTACCACTTCATCAACTTTCTTTTGAAATTTCCCAGTGATTGTTTCCTCAAAGGAGGTAAGTGAATTCACCAAGGCATCAGTGGTAACAACAGACCCTTTGTCCGAAGTATAAGTGGTCTGGCTTGGATCAGAATATTTAGTTTCGCATTGAGTTGTCAAAACTGTTTCATGGATACGAGGCTAGTGTTTGGTTCATCATCATCGTCATCTTGGATATTTATTGGAGCCGTCTCAAAATAATCATCCTCTTGTTTATCAGTTTCATGGGAGGAAGGTGAATCGGCTAGATCATCCATGAAGAATGAATGTAATGGAGGAGGAACTGCGGTTGTTGTTGTGAAGAGGAGTGTAGTATTCTTTGGAGGTGAGGATGGTGGAATTGTTAGAGTTGGAGTACCCGATGTGAGACTTGTGTCCACATCAGATGTGTGCACAGGGGTCTCAGTTTGACTTGTCTCCACATTAGATGTTTCGACAGAGGTCAAATGGGCTGACACCACAGGAGTTTCGGTTATTGTAATGAATGGATCAGAGGAAGGTACCGTGGTGGTTGTTGTTTCTGTTGGTGATGGAGGAATATGGGTATCCTCCTGATGCGTGTGTTCGTCACCGCCTTCTTCGTCTTCTTCTTCTTCAGATCGAGGAGTGGATGGTCTGGAAGATTGTGTAGGTTTCTTCTTTGATGGTTTAACAGCGTGAGTCTTCTTCCTTGTTCGTGTCTTCTTTGCTGGGACTTCGGATGGTTTTGCTTGTCCCTTGCGTTTGCCACCCTTGGCCTTAGGAAGTTCGGATTCTATGACCCTGGTGAAGACTCGGAGGGGTGCAGGTGTGGTGATCGTCTTGTGATATTCGATCAAGGTTAGATTATCATCAGGAACCTTGCTCAACATCGCCTCAGGAATCTGAGCAATAAATTTCATTCTATCGTCTGAATAGGAACTTGAGGGTATTTAGACTTGACTAAAATCGTGAACAGGCAGGTCCGAAGGCACTGGTACCTTCTTATGGGCATAAACGGGTTGGACAATAAGTGCCCAAAAACGTGTGGATGCTATATCTATGGCCCTCTTCGCATGATTCAGATATTTGGTAAAGTCGGTCCAAACGATTGAGGCATAATCCACAGGCACATTGTAATAAATACCATAGTGGAGTTGAAGAAATATGTAGGCAGTCGAATCGAGGCCTGAAGTCCTGCCAGAGAGACTTCGTAGAATGATACTGAAGAAATATCCCCAGACTGAGGGCAGTTTGTTCTTTTTGAAAGAACTCATGGTGCGTGTGACTGGAGTGTGCCCCATCTCGTTCAACATATTGAGGATTTTCGACTGAGAGGCCATCTGAAACCTTCCAGTCACTGGAAGGTGAAGGATTTTTACGAATTACTCCTTCTTGATGTTGATCGTTTTCTTGGTTTCATTGGCAGTGACAATTTCAAATGACACAGATTGACCATCTGCATTTAGACGTGCAGTGTGGTGTGCCCTGTTTACCCAGATCTTTGGAACGTTGGCAATTGCAGTCATGGCGTGTGCAAGAGGTGAGTATTGCAGACATACCACCAGCATCGCCATTGTTGTCGAGTAAGCTTCAGGATCAAGGTTTGCAACATGGTTGGCAGACATGGGGTTAAGGTCCGGGACTGAATCAGCTTCTCTGGCAGTGAAGGAAATATCATCGGTGGCCATTGGAATCGCTTGAGAGTTATGAGGGTTTGGAAATATTTGATAGTTGTAGTTGCAGAGAGGAAGGAAACGGAAGGGATGAATGAAGGGTTTGTTTGGTTTATATACTGGAGTGATGAGTGGAGAGAGAATGTGCATTTAATGTGCATGTTTGAATGGTCGAATAGGGTGTTGCCACGTCATCCGTAAGTTGAGGGGACATTCCCTTTTTATCGTTGTGACAGCTGCACCATCCCAAGTAACCGTTGTGCTTGATGCTCATTGGTTCCTGCATATCCCAACGTAAAACAAGAATCAAAGATATCCCAGAAATCTCGCTGAATCACAACTGATATTATGACGATTAATTACCGTAATAAATTGAATTGAATAAAGAGAAAAAATATTTTTGGTGCTTTTGAATTCTAGATTGTAAAACCGAAGTCTGCTCATATTGTTGCTATGCTATTCATCCGAAGTGATAACACAAATATTCATTAAGTATTCGAAAAGTATGGTTTTTGGTTTAGTTTATGGATGAGAGCTGATTATTCTAGGAAGTCCTGTTGACATATACATATTCGTACAAGATTAATGTAGTGTACATTCATGTGTATAGCTGAACCCAGTGTGATTATTCCTGCTTCGCACGTATGTAAACATAGTTTGCTTTGTCAATTATCCAATTATCACAAGGAGTTACATTAGATGACATATACCGATAGGAATTAGTACACTTCTTAGTTTTTGAGTTTAAATGGGATTTTGAAAAAAAAATTATCTCGTTTCACCGGATGGAGTATTTGGACACGCCTTTCGGATGAGAAGCCTTTGAAATTTGTGCACTACCCCACCCATGTCACTGAAGACGGGTTACTGAGATGTTCATACTCCCAACCTGGTTCTCAACTGTGTCACAGGAGATCCTGATTTGTGCATTGAAGTCAGGGAGTACGCCTTGATCGTTTCGTATATAGCTGCTTGTGGTGTTGCTTCTTTAGTGTATCCGAAGGTAAGCTTGAAGTATATCTGAAGTGTTTTTATTACTTTTTCTTTTTCTTAAATACATCATTGAGTCTATGCTCTCCTTATTTTAGCTTATTCTTTTTGGAAAACTGGTCAAGAGAGGAATTTTGAATCCCATTGTGTAACACCAAATACTTGTGATAAGTATTTGAAAGTTAATTCTAGTAAAAGGGGTAAATTGGTCATTTTACCATAAAAGGTTAATTTGGTCATTTGACCAAGTGAAGGACCAATTTTGTAAAAATATTGTTTACTTGTGGTAAAAGTGTGAGAAATGTAGCTTTTATGTGATGAAATTTGATCATGTGGCCAAAAGTTCAAGAAAAAGGACTTGAGGGGCTAAAATGAAAATCTGGAAAATATAAAAGAAGAAATATCTCCATAATTATGTGCAGAAATGTGTAGAAGCATCAGGAGAGAAATTCGTGGCTGAATTCTCTGGAATTTCTTGAAGAATTCAAGAAGAAATTGGAAGTGTAACTTGGAATTTGAACTCTCAAGTATTAAGGTTAGTAATTACCTTTCTTAACCAAGTTCTTGAAGGTGTTCTTGGTGGGTTTTCTTGGGATGAACTGGAAACTGAATTCCAGTTATAATCCAAGTGATTTTGTATGATTATAAGTCTTAAAAATGCTTGTGTTGTAAGAACACACATTAAATCGAAAGTATGTTGCTATTAATGAAGATTTGAGAATTTGCTCAAGAACCCTAGATTACAAGTTTTTATGATCAACTTGAGTATAATGGGTTATAATGAATTCCAAATGTTATAATGACGGAAATAAATCAGTAGAAGCAATCAAAACTTGATAATTTTGGTTTTGGATCAAAAATGTGAAAAACGGGAAGTTATAGAAATAGGTTGGAATCACTAATTCCATTGTCTAAAACTTGAAGTAAATGAAGGGTTTTGGTCCTGGAACAAACCCCTATTGATTAAGTCGTGTATTAAGCACTTAATATGAGAAAATGGGATTTTGCAGCTTGAAAATCGGGAGTTCTGGTCTGCTGTGCAGCAGTCGCGACGCGACCACCATGAGGCTCGCGACGCGAGCCTACGGCAGACAGTCCTCTGCTAACTTTGGTTCAATTTTGGGACTGGATGCTAGACTTGTCCGTTTGACCTCAAATTTTGAACATAGGTCTAATATGATGTGAAACTTTATGGAAAATTATCGGAATACGTATACGACCTCCCGAAAGTACTGTAGCAAAATACGCGTATTTCGGGAAAATGTATAATTTATAGAAAGATGGTAATTGAAAGTTATCATCTAGGAATGGTCCCGAATTATATTATATTGGACTCTTGTGTAATAGAGTCAATCGAAATGGTTGATAACCTATTGTCAATTTATATATAAATGAATAGGTAACGGACAAGTGTATTGATAAAGGTGCAAGAATGCAAAGACTAACGGGATACAATTGCAGCAAGTATCCAGGTGAGTAATCTCACTTATATCACATATGATATGTGTTGGTTGGATTGTTACAGATTGAAACAGCTTTGGGGGACGAAAATGATAATTATAAAGATATAATGAAAAGGCAATATCGGATAAGCCGTGAGTCAATGAAATGACAATAACGGAGCCGTGAGCCATAAATGATTACGAAATAAAATGTTATTGAATGGTGCGGCCTATATGGCTATGATATTGGATGTTATATCCAACTGGTGCGGCCTATATGGCTATGATATTGGATGTTATATCCAACTGGTGCGGCCTAGATGGCTATTATATTGTTATATGGAAACTGGTGCGGCCTATATGGCTATGATATTGGATGATTAAATCCAAATGGTGCAGCCTTATGACTATGACATTGAACTTGAATCCAAATGGTTCAGTCTTATGACCATGATATCGGGTTTTTGAACCCAGCTGGTGCGGCCTTTGGGCTATGAAATTAATGATGAAAACTATTGGTGCGGCCTTAGGGCTATGACTTGTATATTGAAAATGTTTTGGTGCAGCTTATATTGCTATGACACATGGTGCGGCTTATATAGCCATGAAATACGGTGCGGTCAAGTTTGACTAAGAAATATGGGACATAAATGTATGCAAATAAAAACCTGTAAGACCATGAAGTAGGATGTGAAATCCTAAGAGATATACGGTCAGCCAGTAAGGCTAAGAGTTTGGATCCGATATCCAAATATATATACGTTTATCCGGAAGAGGCTATCGAATGGGACCTTGTGTTGGAAAGATGAGTCAGAAGAGATTCATCATATATAGGGAATTATATATGAATGTATTTCATATACATGTTATTTGCAGATATGATTACTCACTGAGCTTTATAGCTCACGTTATCTGTTAAATGTCCCTGCAGGTTAGCATGATCCTGATAAGGGAAAAGATAGAGTCCGTGACTAAAGAAGTGGGACTTTTAGATGCTGTCAGTAGCAACCCGGCTTCAAAGGAGATTACGGTATTTTATACTCTCCTTGATACACTTGTACCCGTTTTTAATAAAATATACTCCTTTTGTTATGGTTTTATGTATTGAAACCTTTGTTTTAAATGAAAAATTTTCAGGGGTGTTTTTGTTTTAAAAGCCGGATGTTACACATTGTTAGATTATTAGAAACTGGAATTCCTTTTTATCAGTAAATGTCAAAGGGTTACAACCTTGCAATACTTGGGGTTTTTCCTGAGAAGACTAAGTCCTTTTGATTAGTTTTGTGCTAATGCGAAGGAAGAACCACTGAGTGCAAGTAAGACATGAGGAGTACATGTAGGCTTGGGCGAAGTGTGGGCGTGTCAAGAGGTCTTTAACCATGATCAGGTCATCCGAAGTATTACCAATGTTGCAATGCGAGTCCCAAATATCCCTTAGTGCAATGAGATATGCTCAATACACTGTAAAAACCCTGTTTTGTCCTTTTAATTGGGTATGTCATGTTGTCAACATTCGTTTTCGGATGGAAAGGGCATGAACAACGTTATGTGCAAAAGCCAATGTCATCAGAAGCGAGCCGAAGCATCGAATGTGAATGGTGTCATAAAACTATCTTAATGTTTTCCAGTAATGAACAATTATCCGAACGGAACCGAAGGTTCGGTTATGAATAGTTACGCTTCTGATGACAACTAAAGGAACTAAAAATCAAACTTCGTGAATAAAAAAACAGAAAAAAACTTAAACCTATTTTAAACTTAGGAAAAGAAAAAAAAATTACAGAGATAATTGGGTATAGGTACTTAGCTGATTAGGTATTTGGAACTGCTGATGACTCAAGCATGCCTAGCCCATGGATGATTCTTGAAAAGGCTTTCTCATCAAAAGCTTTGGTGAAGATATCTGCTAGCTGATCATTCGTATGAACAAAATGAACCTCAATGTTCCCTTCTTCTACATGACTTTTAATGAAGTGATATCGGAGAGAAATATGTTTTGTCTTCGAGTGTTGAACCGGATTGTGACAAATTCGTATAGCACTTTGTGAGTAACAGAACAATGGAATTTTCCTCATGTGGATTGCATAATCACGCAGTTGGCTTTGGATCCAAATCATCTGAGAAGTACATGCAACTGCGGCTATGTATTCATCTTCGTATGTGGAGATGGAAACACATGTCTGTTTCTTCGATTGCCAGCTGATGAGCTTGCCATCTAGAAACTAACATCCACCCGAAGTGCTTTTGTGATCAAGTGCACATCCTCCTAAATCAGCATCGGAGTAGGCTTGTAGAAAGAAGCCTGAGTTGGCAGGGTACCATAGTCCAAGAGAAGGTGTGCGATGTAGATAGCAAAAAATGGTCTTTACGGCTGTTACGTGGGGTTCTCGAGGATTCGACTGGTATCTTGCGGAATTGCATACTGAAAACATGATGTCTGGTCGACTTGTAGTCAAGTATAGTAGAGACCCAATCATGCTTCTATAAACTTTTTGATTAACCGCAGGTTTGTCAAGTGAAGGTGCGAGTCGTGTACCAGCAGCCATCTGAACCTTCGCATTGGAGCAGTTCTCCATTCCAAATTTCTCCAACAGGCTTCGTGTGTATTTTTATTGATTTATAAAGATGCCTTCGGAGGTTTGCTTGACTTGTAATCCGAGAAAGAAGTTGATCTTCCCCATCATACTCATTTGAAATTTACTTTTCATTAAGGTTTTGAATTCTTTTGAAAGAGCAGGGTCTGTTGATCCGAAGATGATATCATCCACGTAGATTTGTACTAACATGAGATGATTACCAACTTTCTTTCGAAATAGTGTTGGATCAACAGAGCCTTGTTTGAAGTATGATTGTTTTAAAAACCGAGTTAAAGTTTCGTACCAGGCTCGTGGTGCTTTCTTTAACCCATAGACGGCTTTGTCAAGGATATAACAGTGATTTGGAAAATTTTCATTTATAAAGCCAGGTGGTTGTTCCACATATACTGTTTCGTCGAGTTTTCCGTTTAAAAATGCACATTTGACATCCATTTGAAAAACATCGAAGTTTTTATGAGCAGCAAAAGCTAAGAATAGTCAGACGAACTCGAGTCTTGCAACAGGAGCAAAGGTTTCATCATAATCGATTCCTTCCTGTTGACAATACCCTTTGACAACAAGTCTAGCTTTGTTTCGTACAATGTTACCTTCTGTATCAAGTTTATTTCGAAAAACCCATTTTAGACCAACTACAGAGGAGTTAGCAGGTTTAGGAATTAAGCGCCACACTTTATTTCTTTCAAATTCGGCTGACTCACTCTGCATAGCCTCCACCCAATCAGAGTGTTGAAAAGCTTCTTTCACATTTTTTTGGTTCAATTTTGGAAATAAAAACATTGAACATGCAAAAATCAGATCGTTTATTCAGTTCATGCTGTTTTGCTTTGATTTGGGATCGAGTAAGTACCTTTTCATCTGGATTGCCAATTACCTGAGTCTTCGGATGACCGCGTGTCCATTTTTCAAGAGGCGGATAGGCTGGATCATATTCTAGTAATGTTTCTCGGTGCACCTCTTTAGTATCAGATGGATAATCCGAAGATGATTGATTGTCTTCAGGTATCTCGTCAGGAATTGGTTGCTCACCCTCAACCGAAGCAGGCTTGACAGATGACTCCCCCTCAACCGAAGTGGGCTTGTCAGATGACTCCCCCTCAAGATGAGATGCGGGTGGTTCAGTTGAGTGAGCATGCGTCGGATTAGAAGTAGTCGATTTTGACGAGTTCTTTTCAAGTGAAGGATCCTTTGGGTTGGATTTGTCACACACCCCCTCAACTGAGGGAGCGCCTTGCGATGTAGATTCTGACTCCCCCTCAACCGAAGTATCTTTTTGAGGTGATGGTTCTTTTGCGAATTGATCATCGGTGAGCTTGGTGATTTCTGGTACATTATTGTCCTTCGCATTTGTTTCAACGTGGATTGCACGGTCAGGTTCATCGAATAGAAATGAAAAATCAAGATTGAAAGATTCCAGTGGAGTAACATCGGTTGGAGTTTCTGGAAAGATGGATGATCGAGGAAATTGTGTGTCGGATTTCTTGATATAGTGATCATCAAATGTTAGATTAAACGTCTCTTTGATCTTCCTAGTTGTTTTGTTTAAAACGCGATAAGCCTTCGCAGAGTGGGAGTAACCCAGGAAAACTCCATCATCAGATTTAGACTCAAATTTGGTAGTACCAGGTTTGAGTTTCATAATAAAGCATCGGCATCCGAAAACATGGAAGAATTTAACATTTGGTTTCCTTTTGTTTATGACTTCATATGGAGTTATATTGAATCTCCTGTGAATAGAGGATCGATTTTGAGTGAAGCAACCAGTTGCAACTGCTTCAACCCAGAAGTACATCGGAAGATTCGCATAGTCAAGCATGGTACGAGCAGCTTCGCATAAGGATCTATTTCTTTGTTCAACCACACCGTTTTGCTGAGGAGTGTATGGGGCTGAAAAATTATGAGCGATGCCCTTTTCCTTCAGATTTAGGTCAATTGTTTGATTTTTGAATTCAGTGCCATTTTCACTACGTATTGCTCGTACTGGTTTCTTGAGATGAAGTTCGATTTGCTTGACGAAGGCTATAAGCTCTGCAGGTGTGTCAGAATTTTGTCGTAGAAATATGACCCAAGTGAATCGTGAAAAATCATCCACAATAACTAAGATGTATTTCTTTCCTCTAAGTGATTCTACCGAAGATGGACCACAAAGGTCGATGTGGAGCAGCTCAAGTGGTTCGGTGATCTTAGAGTCTATTGTTATCGGATGAGCATGACGTTTCTGCCTACCATGCTCGCATGCAGCACACAAATTATCATTATCAAATTTTAACGTAGGCATTCCTCTGACTAGATCGAGTGCAACTAGATTGTTGATATTCTTGAAGTTCAGATGAGATAGTCGTCTATGCCAAAACCAGCTCATATCCGAAGGAGCTTTTGAAAGTAAGCATATTGAAGGGGCTCCTACGATTGACTTCATATCAAGTGGGAACATTTCACCTTTTCTCCTTGATTTTAGGAGAACCTCCTTGGTCTTTTTCTTTTTGATGATGCTTCCATTTTCATCAAATGTGACTTTTAGCCCAGTTCCCACCACTAGTTGAGAAACACTAACCAGATTGTGCTTGAGTCCTTCTACATAAGCAACTCGGTTGATTGTAAATTTCCCATTAGTAATTTTCCCATATCCTTTGATCGGACAAGTTTCGTTGTTTCCAAACTTAACATCTCATCCATCTTCTAAGCTTCTGAAATCCGTAAGTACTCTATCCTCCCCATCATGTGTCATGAGCAGCCACTGTCGATATATCATTATTTGTCGTACTGTTCATCGATCATTACCTACAAATTAGAGATAGAGTTCAGGTACCCAACATGGCTTGGGTCCTTGAGGGTAAGTATTCGAATCATAGATCCATGAGGTGACCATATCATCCTTTTTGGTGCCAGAAGTTGAGGCAATGTTACTTGAAGAGGTTGGTTTGATTTTTGATATCCATTTTAAAACTTGTTTTGATCTTTGTTTATTTGGTTTTGAATTCGATACTGGATTCGGTTTTACAGGAACCCATTTTTGTTTTGAAAGTAGTGTGTTACCAGACGAAGTACTACATTTGGTGGATTCGCATAGCCATTCTTCATAAGCAATTTTAAAATCTTGAATTGTTAAGCTTTTATTTCTGAATAAATCTGTGTTCTTGTCTAGCCAAACATGAAACGTGTCTACGAGGTTGCTTCCCTTGGTAAAATTTTTCTTTGTTGGTTTTTCATGTTTATTGTTTGTACATTTGGGTTTAGCTAGTTCAAAAACAATCTTTTGAGGTTTCTTTGAAGAGTCGTTGTTTGAAATCGATTTTTGTTGTTTTTGAAAAGCCCGCTTTTTGTTTTGAGAATCACGATAGTTTTTCCTTCATCTGTTGTCATAAAATTGTTTGTGTTTTTTGACAAAGGTTTGATTTTGATTTTTATTTGATGCTAAGTTTCTTGGATTTGAAGAATTTCGATCATGTCTATTGTTGGAAAAACTGCGATTGTTTGGAAAACGTCGATTGTTAGAAAAACTTCGGTTGTGTGAAAAATTTTGATGACGTCCGAAGGTGTTCTTCATATGATGCATTTCTTGTTTTCTTTTATTAACTTTAAGTTCTTTTTCATCATTTAAAGTATTTTCTAGCATTTTATCAGATGAGAAAGAACCTTCAGATGTGACATTCGCATTATCTTCTTTTATAAGCGAGTTAAGTTCGCAACTGACTTCCAGTGACACACCTTGTTTAATAAAAACATTGTTTTTGAAGTTGGAAACCTTAGGATACGTACATGCTAGTTCGACAAGCCTTTTACTTTTATCAGCCCTGTACTTTGAGTAGCTATCCGAAGTATTCAGAATTTGAAAAGATTTAATTTTATTATCCGAAGAATCCTGTAGGATTTTAGTAGTGCTTATGTTGTCTTCTTTAGTTATACTAGATTCAAATTTACTTAAAGAACAGACTGTGGAAGTAGTTTGTTTTATTAAATCACTCCAGTCTATTTCTTCACTGTCTGAATCAGTATCGTCATCAGAAGCATTAATTGCATTCTCAGAATTAATTTTTATTGCTTGAGGAATTGCAGGTAGAGATTTGTCCATTACTTTTAACAGATCATTAGGGCTTAAAAACTTTTCAAACGGTACAACACCATGAGCATAAGTTGGATTTGGTATTTGAATTCAAGAAACTATAGATTCACATTCGTATGAAAGTTAATCTACATCTTTTAACTTGAACTCAATGAAAGGTTATAACATTTTGTGATGATCCAAAGTAATATCCGAAGAGTGATCAATACGTGTTATAAATGCATATAATCTTTTCGCAGTTTCACAAAAAATATTCCTTTGTTTTAATAATAATTCACTGTTGTTTACATATTGTTCCCTACTTTCTTCTACTATGTCTATTCTAAGTTGATTCTTCTCTAGCGCACCACGCAATCCTTCAAGCTTTCCTTTGAGCGAAATTACTTCCTCATTGGCCTGACACGCATCACTATTTGCTGAAACAAGTTGTTGAATCATAGGCAGACAGTCAGAAATAATTTCGTTAAGGTCATTAATAAAGAGTTCTTCAGGAACATTAAAGTTTTGAAGTAAAATAGATACCTGTTCTGGAATTGTAAGGCGAGCATTGGATGAAAAGTTTGTTCCTTGTGCCATAAGACAGACACCAGTTATCTTAGTTTTCTTTTCTTTATCCGAACTCTCATCATCGGACCATATTCCATGTCGAGTGTGAGCAGCGAACATTGCCCCATGAGTTGGTTTACGAATTTCATCATCATCAGAACCAAAAGACCAAATCTGGTAGGTGGCATCACCACTATATGGAGCAACAAGTGACAAGCTTTGAGTCTTCGCCCGAACCTCTTCCAGTTTCTTCGTATAGTATGCTTCGTCTTGGACTCTCTCCTTTTTCTCATTGGCCTTCCTCAGCATGCAATCTTTTGCTAGATGATTCTTCCCAAAGCAGTAATTGCAGTGGTATCCAGAGTCACCCAACAACTTCTTTTCAGGCTGAGGTGTTGTTTCAGACTTTGGTTTAGAGTTTTCAGCCGATTTGGTTGGGTGTTTTCCATTGTTAGAGTTTCTATTGAAGTTGGTTTTGTTCAGTGGTCTTTTCTGAAAGAACTTGTTGTTGTTGGAGTATAGCGCCTTTGTATCATTTTCCTCATCATCTTCACCTTCATCATCAGCTTCGTTGATATCATCAAATTCTGTTTTTGAGACGAAGGCAAGAGTACCAGCATTGGGTTGATCACCAATTTCATCTAAAACATCATACTCGTATGATTTGTGTAGATTGTAGAGTTCTTCAAGTGAGTAGGAGTTTATTTTCTCATGAGCCCTCACCATCATTGTGATTTGTTTCCACTCCCTTCTAAGACACTGCATGAAACGAAAGTTGGTTTCATGCGAAGTCTTCGAGACTCCATGTTTCTCCATTTCATAGACAATGTCAGTAAACCTTTCAAACGTCTGATCAATCTTTTCATTATCTAATTGTTTGAAATTGCTGAAATCAGCCAGAATGTTGTTGACTTTGCTTTTCTTCATTACATCACTGCCTTCGTATCGCATCTTCAGTCTGTCCCATATTTCTTTAGTAGACTTGGACCCTCGGATAAAATTGAATGCAACAGGAGGCACACCACTCTTTAGTTCTTGCATGCACCGTTTATCATTCTCGATCTTCCTTTTGTTCGCTGCAATAGTGGCTTCAGTCTCGACCGGAGGAGTAACAGTTTCTCCAGATTTAGCATCAAATCTTGTCTGGACATTAGCAGTAAATGGTCCATCCTTCAGGGATCTCAGAAGATCATCATCAATGCCTGATAAATGATCCTCCATTCAATCAGCCCATTGATCATAATGTTCAGGGATTAGCATGGGTGCCTTGTTGTTGGAACCAAGTAGGGCGGCGTAGTTCATCATGGCATTGTTCGCATTGTAGGCCATTGAAAGATTAGATCGTTGCCGGAAAATTATCAAGATTAAAATTCTCTGAAACACGGAAGTGCATATTCAAAATCTACGAATCAAAGAAAATAGATTTTTAATCTCAATATCAGATCAGCAAGCAACCTGCTCTGATACCACTTGTAAGACTAAATTATCAATGCAAACAACGAGAACACAAATATGTAAATATTTAAGCAGTCGAATGATTATATTCAATGTAGAAAAATAGTGCTCCAAATCTTTATGATGAGCAACTATGAAGAACATTACAAAGAATATTATGACTGTCAAAAAGTACGTACTAAACATCTAGGATAGAGGGTGTTTAAATACTAAGATCTAACAGGATAAACACGTAATCCTATTAGTTACAGATAAGTATAAAATCCTAGACATTATCTATAGTAAAGATAAACTTAACATTCTTCAGATAAGCATGTGGACTTCGCATCTTTAACTGCTTCGTATCAACCTCTCACTTCGCATACTCTTCAACTTCGGACATGAACATGAGTACTTCGGATAACAAATATCATCACAATCAGACTCCTAACAATATATATATATATATATATATATATATATATATATATATATATATATATATATATATATATATATATATATATATATATATATATATATATATATATATATATATATATATATATATATATATAAAGGGTTTTGAATGAAAAGATAAAAGGTTTATCTAGTTTGAATTCAAATAAGGCTTATCTCTAAGGTTTATCCTTCATCACCCTTGAGGCTATAAATACCTCTCCCTGGCACCTCATTTTTTGCACCAACTCTCAGAGGGTTTTTGGAGATTTTCTCTTCTCTCTCAAGCAGAATCTATAATCCTTTTCTAAGGTTTTATAGCGAGCTTTTCTATTAACCTTTTTGTTTGGACTTTTGGGTGGGAGACATTAGAGGCACGACATTTATGGTACTCCATTCCAAGAGATCTACAAGTGAAGGAATCTTGTTATTTACTATAATAACAATAAGGTAGGTAATCCTAAACCTTCTTTAGTTTTTTTTGAAAATTACCTAGGGCAATTAGGGTTTCTTATTTGATGTTCTTAGTTATATGTTCAATAGTGAAAACATATATCCTTTAGGTTGCATGTGAACTAAAGGGTTTCAAGTTTATTTTGTTTTACTTAAATCCTATTAGTGGTATCAGAGATAAATTTGTTTTCTATTAAATAGATTTAATAGTAGAACTTGATCAATTAGGGTTTATAGAAATTAAACCCTAATAGCCAAGGATTTCGACTAGAGTTAGGGTTTTTGAAACCCTAGCCTAATTTGACTAGATCTAGGGTTTTAGGGTTTCCTAATTTGATAATTATTATCTTACTTGCCGAAAAAAAATAATTAAAATTGGATAACTCGTATGCCCTAATTTTCGAAAATTAGAGGGTTAAGATTAGGATTAAATTATTTGATTAATTTAATTAGCTAATCCTTATATATATATATATATATATATATATATATATATATATATATATATATATATATATAGATATATATATATATATATATGTATATATATATATATATATATATATGTATATATATATATATATATATATATATATATATATATATATATTATCAATTGTTAATATTTTATATGTATAAGAATCAATCAGTCAAATTGCTAGTATGCAGCATTCACGAAGCTGGTCTATAAGGGGGAGGATTAGGAAACTGCCTATAAAATGGCAGTTGAATGGGTGTCCGCTTTGTTTAACATTGCATGTTAAAGAAAGCCAACGAGAAGAATGAAATCCAATGAGAAGGAAGTTCGGACGAAAACTCAAAGTCTATCTCTTGTGGCTTCTAAAGGTGGTTATGGCACGTATCAGATTTGGTCCTCGGGTTTGGACGATGATGAGATACGAAAACCAACACATGGAGCAATGTTTTCTGCTCATACGGGATGTAGCATATGGTCCGATGATGAAGATTCGGATAAAGATGAAGGTAACAACATCTTTAGAGTGTGTCTTATGGCACAAGGATCCGAATCCACATCCAATTTCCGTCTCACCATCCCTGAGCAGTTATCTCTCTTACTTGAAAACTTTAATGTTCTAGAAGAACTTTAAATTAATGATCTTAACGAAATTACTTCTCACTATCTGTATATGAATCAACTACTTGTTTCAGTAAATAGTGATGCGTGTCAGGCAAGGGATGAAGTATCTTCGCTTAAGGGAAAACTAGAAGGCATGCGTGGGGCATTAGAGAGTAGTCAATTTAGAATAGGAATATTAGAAGAAATTAAGGAAAAATTGCATGAAAACAATGAGATTTTATTGAAACAAAGAAACAATTTTTTTGAAGCAACAAAAAGATTATACTCTCATATTACACGTATTTATCATTATTTTGATATTGCCTTAGATCATCATAAAAAGCTCTTTCCTTACATTGAGTTTAAGTTGCAAGATGTGGATCCTATTTCTTATGAAGGCAAATCCATAGTTTCATCCGATGATATTCCAAATTAAACTTATGCTCATGGGCTAATTCCATTTCAAAACTTTTTGAAGTTCAAATGATCTTTCAAAATTGCTGATTCTCCTTCAAACTCGACTTCGGATGAAAGTGACTCTCTGAATGATACAAATGATTTTGATTCGGATATTGAGGAAATAGACTCTATAGGCCTATTACAATAGAAATCATCCTCAGTCTGTTCGTCAACTAAAGCAGAATCTTGTGCAACTGAAGAGAGCAAAAATTCCTCAAATAATTTTCAAAGTTGCTTATCTGAGGTTAGAAAGGATTCTTCGGATTATGAATCACAATCTATCCATGTTTGTGATACGTCGGATGATTTTACAACATTTTCAGAAAATAAGTCCAAAACGTTTGTTGAAGTTTCATGTACGTATCTTAAGGTTGCAAACTTCAAAATCTTCCGAATTTAACTTCTTGCATAACGAGTGATACTTTTGAATAGAGGTTGATTTGATTTCGTTGTTATATTTTTCCATCAAAATTTCTTTTAACATATTTTTATATACTTTGGACTGAATGTAACTTTCAATTTTCTCAAGTCCAATGCGATAAGAATCAGATACATCATCAGACGAAAAGATAGTTTCACACTTGTAACAATCAACATCGATTTCATCCTCTTTCAACACAAGAAAGGGTAAAATCATTTTATGCAAACCCCTGCCTATATCACAAACAATGTGTAATTGAGTAATATTGCAATATAAACATTTCACAATTAAACAAAAAAAATATTCCGCTATTTTAAAAGTGCTAAATTGTCTCTTTTAACATAAATGATATCGTCTCGTGATCTAGATAACTCTAACTCCAACGCGTCAATTCTTATTCTCCTCTCCTCATTTTTAAATGAAACCCTGTTCAATTGATCATTCAGGTTAGAATTACTAAGACGAGTTCGTTTTAAACGATCATTGAAATTAGAAACAGTATATCTTAAATCATCTAATTCTGAATCATATCTTAATGAGGGAATATTAAGAGATTTGAGAATAGAGTGTACCTTATCCACCTACTTTGGACACAAAACACGAACCATTTTAAGCGATTCCGGCTTCTTATTGAGCGTAGCGAAAACCTTGTCGCATTCTTTGACTTATTCCGAAACTGTCTTTGTAGCAAAATAGCTTTCGGAAGATTGGCAACTATCGGTGGAGTATCCATGCTGTTCCGAGACCACATTCTGAACCACCAAACACCTACCATTCGTAGGTTTCCTCACCTCTTCATCCTCAGAATTTGTTGACCACACCTCAACAGCACCATCCTCATCATCTTCTTGAACCATAAACGCTGGTTTCGTGTTAGAAGCATCTTTCTTCTGTAGCTCTTCAATCTTCTGAGCATAGTACGCTTCGTCTTTCACCTCTTCTTTCTTCTCATTCTGCTTCCTAAGCAGACATTCCTTGGCGAAGTGGTTCTTGCCATGACAATAGTGGCAGTCATAACCTAAGTCACCCACCAGCTTCTTTTCTTCCTCAGGCTTAGCCTTCTTGTAGCTATCTTCATTGGGCTTCTCGGAAGCGAAGTTTCCTTGCTTGGCTGGGTTTCGGAATCGAGAAAAGTTCTTTTTGAAGAACTTCTTGGGATTAGATACCATGAGAGCCTTGTCTTTTTAGGAAAGTTCATCGTCCGAAATATCGCATTCAGAATCTTCTTCAGCCAGCTTCTTTTGCTTTCCAACCAATGCAAGAGAACCCATGCTAGATACAAGTTTGTCATCTTTGGTGACCTCTTCCTCATGAGACTTCAGTATTTCGACGAGTTTAGCCAAAGTGTAACTTTTAAATTGTTCATGTGCCTCTATGGTAGTCACAATGGCTTTCCATTCCGATCTCAGGCCATTTAGAAATGTGACCTTCTGTTCAATATTGCTTCGTTCAAGCTTGGATTTGTGCATTCTGCACAACAGGAGATTGTAGCGGTTGAACGTCTGAACCAACTTTTCTTCGGATTCTTGAGTAAACGATCCGAATTCAGATAGAAGAGTTGTTTGAACCAAATGTTCAAGATCGGCATCTCCGGAATATAGTTCTTTCAGCCTATCCCATATTCCTTTGGCTGTATCACAAAAACTTATGAGCCGAAATGTATCTGGTGGCAGTGCAAATCTTATGATTCTCATCGCCTTGATGTTGCTCATGAGTTTGTTCTTCTCGTCCAAAGGAATATCGGTATGATCGACAAGAAGAGCATTATAGTCACCCAACATTTTTACCATCGTTCTTGTACCGGAATGGACGTACGTTTTTTACGTCATCGCATGTTAAATATAGATCCATGTTCCACAATGCCAAGAACATAATCTTCGAAGTGTAACGCCCAGACTTCGTAGTGTCAGGAAAGAGGATTGGGATCCTCATAGTAGATCCAATGCTACTGGATAGATTGAAAGATAAAGACTGAGGATCTTCGTGAGCCATTTAATCTTGTATTCACTTACCAACTAAAGAACCAGATGTGTAAACTTAAGATCGAGTTAAAGAGAAAAACTGCAAATCTAGATCTGATGTCTACGATCAATTGAAGCGATGAAGATAATAAGAACAGATCTAAGTTTAAACTCAAATATGAACTCGATAAAAGAATAGCGATTAGATTACACTCTCTCCTGCTGTGATACCAATTGTGGGAACAATATTTAGATCGTTTGGTTCTATAAACAAGACGTAAAACAGATTGTAACAAAGATGAACAAGATCAAATGATAAAACAGATGCCGAATGATTATATTCAACACTCTATAACAATTCGAGAGAATTATTCTGTGAGAGTGAGCCGTAAACATGAGTTACAAAACTAGCATCTAAAAATGTTAACCCTAAAAAGGGTACGTGCATGCCTTATATAGCTAAACTAAATACGGAATGGACAGGCCCATCCATTATACAAAAGGCTTAATCTAAGGCGTAATTGACACAACACATTAAATACTAACAGAAGCCATATTTGTCATACCGATTGGCAAATATTATGAAATATAACTACTTTGTGGATTTGAGAAATTTACAATAACTATTGTGTCCGTCGCTCATAATCTTAATCTCTTTTACATTCTTATGTAAATTTATGACTTTCTTAATTGTTCAAGATATGAATTCATCATCCGACTCTAAGTCAGTTGATTCCAAAATCCTATCAATAGGATCTTTAGGTGATTCATTTCTTGCAATGATCTATTTTATTAAGAACACACTTCATCATGTGACTCCAAGTCAAATGATTCCAAAGTCCTGTCCACCTGGACCTTTGGTTGAAGCTATTCTTATAAAACTTAATTTTACATTCATAGAGAACACAATTTGTAAATCCAATACACTTTGGATGCATCAACATTCAAGTTATTATCATTTATGCTATCAACACATTCACACAACATTTCAAGGATAATTTAAACAACAATATTTTATTAAATTAGAAATATCCTCAAACAATGCACTATGGGAAAACAATTTTCATACGCATCTACCAACTAATAACTAAATCAAATATCCAACTAAACTTCAAAACTGCACGAGCTCGTGATCCAATCCAAATGTGCTCCTTTGCGTCAATGTCCCGCATCCTGAGTCCCTACATACAAAGCAAATATGACAATCAGATCTTGTATCAAGGAACTAAGGATCAAGTGTTTTAAGTTTTTAGATATACCAGAGTTGCCAAACGTTTTAGCTTTAGAGCATTTTCCAATCTTTCTGTGACTGTATCCCATCGTGTGGATTCCCAGTTTGAGACATCCAGAACCGGCCCATACGTTCTCGATCGTTACTCGATGTGTCTCATTACCGGACTCAATCTCAAAGTAGTTGGATCAGTGGAACTATGCATCTCCATGAACGACTCATACAAAGTCAACATTGAATGCATTTCCATGATAGTCTTGTGTTGGTTTCCCTTTCTGTACATCAAGATGTACAGATCATACCAGTTAGTTAGCGAGTTGATTAAGATGCTCAACTCCCGATTAAAATGGTGACCAAGGTTATATAGTTCGCCTATGTATCCCTCAATCTTGAGAACATGCAGACCGACGCTAGTTCAAGCTCCTTGAAGATCCTTAGTTCGTTCCTTTTCAAATGGCTTTCAGAACCTTTCCTTAACTCGTTGTGTTAACTCATATGGCCCCAGAAATTCAAAATCCATGTGGATGTTGGGGTCAATGGTCAACAGCATGAGGCTACAAACGTTTTCAGACTCATCAATCAAGAAGTCATGTTCATCACAAAGCTGCTGTGTGATGCTATGCTTCGGGGAGCGGACACTCAATCAGATATGGCTTGCTAGCAAAACTAAGAACCAATCTCTATTTGCGAAGCCATTCCATATTGTTCAGGCCAGTCAGCCTTTTCATATTCAACAGATACTTTCTGAAGCTCTCAGAAATGGGTGAAGGAGAACAAGGAGGATAGTTGACACTATCTTCAGACATCTATAAAATCAGAATTTACTGGTTTAATTTGATCGTTTAAAATAATTACCTAATTATTATTTAATAAGGCTAGGAGCCAAAAACCCCCAATTATGGTGTGAAGAGGGATGCCGTAATCACAACATAATGATCATTAAGATAGATATACTTTTATCAATCTCAGTCTTATGAAATTCCTAGATCTATGAGATTCATTGACCGAGGTCAATGACATGTTTAATCTCGGATTATGCTCTTTTATTTGTGACTGGGATGCCGAGGACCACAAACAAGATGTGAATAACCATGCAAATGTGCTTGGTAACCTCATTGTCATTTATGTTCTCAAGTTGATGTGCCGGTAAACCACATGCGCTCCATCAACAATAATAATTCATGAGATACCCATTACCGCTTCTTTATGGGTCCCTATTAGTGTGCCGGTAAACCACACACGCTCCACTAACGACCCACAAATCGTAATGTGTAATTTCATGGATTAGCATACTTTTCACATTTTTCCTAAGTAACTAGATTGGAATTTTAAGATTATAGCACTTTTGTCTCTAATAGCATTATACTTTTAATGAGATTATATTTGTCCTATCAGATCCGTTCTGCTAATGACCCTCCACTGATCAAGGGAGCAGTGGGTGATAGTGGACACCCATTCAACCGCCATTTTATAGGCAGTTTCCTTATATCCCTTTTGATAGACCAGCTTCGTGAATGAGGCATACTAGCGATCTGACTGACTTAATATTATATATATAAGTATTAACTTTTAATAATAATATGTATAAGGTGTATTTTAAACATTTTAAAATATTTAGGTTTTATCCTTTTAAATTTCTGAATTAAACAATTTCATTCAAACATAAAATTAAACCTAAAGTGATTTAATGTTTGTCTTTTAACTAACTATTAATTAAATTAATTAAATCACATAAGGATTAACAAATTAAATCAATTAATTTAATCCTATTCCTTGTCCACTAAGTTATCCAAAAATAAGGCTAAGGGTTTCCATTTATTAAATAATAATATTTACAAAAAATAGAAAAACCCTACAAGAGCCTTCAAATTTTCGAAAAAGGGTGGGTGGAGGCTAGGGTTTCTAAAACCCTAGCTAGAAGTCAACACCCATGGGGCCAAGGGTTTAAGACTATTAAACCCTAATAACAGTTCTACTATTATAGCAGTCCAACAGAAAACATATCATAGCTCTGATACCACTGATCGGTTTTAAGAAAACTATAAACTTAAATCTCTTATGTTCATATGCACCCTAATAGGATCTATGTTTTCTCTATTGGCTCTATAACTAAGAACATAATAAGAACACTAATGGTATATTCAAAGTTTCATAAAGAAAACATACAATTTGATATTTTGATCTTTTGGAAGCAAGCACCACAAGTGTAATGCCTCTAATGGTTCACACCCAAAACCAAGCAAGCAAGAAACAACAGAGAGTAGGGTAGAAACCCTTAGAATTGGGTGAATATGAGGGGGTATGGGAGCCTCTATTTATAGTGTCAAAATGATAAGTCATATGACATATAACTGCCATATTTGAACTCTTAATATGATAAGCCTTTTAGCATACAAGTTAATTGACTTATCATTACCATAAATAATCAAAACTCCCATATACGTATATATATTTTCGAAATTAATATATATAAATCCATATATATAATTTTTTCCAAATAAATATAATATATTTATTTATTGCTCAACTATTGAACAATTATAATTCCAAATTAATTTAGGATCAATCATTAATTAAATATCATAATTTCTAATTAATATATTATTCTCATAATATATTAACAAATTAAATATTCCCTTTTTCTGATTAATATATTATTCCCATAATATATTAATCTCTCTCTGTATAAGTAATCTTGACCTTTGCTAGGTTATGAGGGCAACCCAAATGGACTGTGCTGCCATCAATTCAAGCATACGTATCAATTATATTTATGGCTTAGACACCTTAATCCAACAATCTTGAAGCCCTCTTGACCTTCTTACATAGAAATACAATGACTAATTATTACCTTTTATTGGACTTGTGGCTTTGTTTTGTCTAGTTCCAAAATAAGTGCTACATTTTCTTAGCCTTCAAGACCTTGCTACTGTGTACCTTTTTGCCCAATACTTTCTTGCTCTGCTTGATCTTATTTTTTTGGTTTTCCTACCTGATATTCATATTTTTTGGAGGCAATGTCTTTCAATAACTAACTTCTGGCCATATAAAAGTATAATATAAAGGGTGGATAGTGTATTCATTACAGGAAACGAAGTTGAATCTACTAAAATATGATACCAGATATGACTATACATCATTATCCATGTATGAAATAGTAGCCATACCATGCAAAGATGGAATACATGTCAACTACCAACCTTTACATGCACATACCCTATTGTTCATATCAACATCAAATGCCTCATTCGCTAACCTAATTTCAACTTGTTAATAGCCACTTGGGTATACTTACCATAATCTATCAAAAATTAAAAACACGTCTAAAATAATAAATAGCAAGCCCCTTTATTATCAACATTTACTACAACCCTGGCGATAGGGTATATATGGTTACTCGCATCTCTACCTATTACTAAAAAAAGCTCAGTCTTGTAAATGCTCTTTAGGATACAACAATCAACACCAATCAGGCGTCTATAGTCCTAACCATCCCTAACAAATTTGAAGCAGACTAGTACTTTTAAATATATATTGTTGAATCACGCATGATCCACATCCATTTTAAGCATAGATCCCGGGTTAGACCTCATAATCAACTCACCCTAATCCCATACCTTTGCATAGTTTTCAACTAATGAACCTTCAATCACATGCACTTTAACCCTAAATCACGAGTTATAGACCTCATAATCTCATCACCATAATCCCACAACTTTGTAGTGCTCAATCAAAGAACCTCAATCTTAGTCAATGCATTTTTTTGCATTTCTACATTGGCCAAAAAACATTTATATTAAAATTCTTATATATTTGGGATTTTATTTTCCTTAAACTCATCTTACACCTTTCTAAAATTTCAATCATAAAATATTTTTCAATCCAACGGTTAGTCGCAATTGATTCACATTTGAAAGTCATTAAACAGTTATGCATATCAATGAGTGACTAAATCTGGAAAGATCATTATTTAGTCATCCAAGAGGGTCATAGTATATATTGTTTCTTACCTTTATGTTGGAAATAGTGTCCAAGGTCATTAACTGTTGGTGATATTTATAATAATAGCAGGGTCCTTTTGGATTTCTTTCATAACCTAGACAAACAAACCTATGACATAAATAAATTTGGAAAAATTAGTTTATTAATTTGTCATGTTATGATAAATTAGTTAGAAACTAATTAGCACTTAATTGGAAAATAATTTGGAAGAAATGAATTACAGGGACTGAATGTTAATTAATTAAAGAGTTTAATTAATAGAAACAGTTCAGGGGTAAAGTGTATGGAGACTCCTTAAGTTTGAAACCATAATTACACCTCCTTATAAATAGACAGCTAGGGATCAAACCCTAGCATCCCTTGCATCCTCTACCAGTCTGGTTTTCTGGTGTTCTTAGGTGTCAATCAAAAGGGGTATTATGGTTTGGATCATTTACATCTAAACAAAGGTAGGAATTTATAATTCATCTTTTAAGTTGCAACAAATGTTATGACCAGTATGATTCTAGTTATGTTTTTACATGAACGTCATGATCCTTGCTTGATTTTTGCATGAACTTATGAATTGATCTTGTTAAAAGTTCCGATGTGCAAATTGTTTTTGTTTATTAGAATCAGATCCCTTCAATGGTATCAGAGCCTGTGTTCATAAACTAATTAGAAACTAGATCAATAAATTAATTGATAAATTAATTTGGGACTAATTTATAGTAATTAACTAAACGGACTGGATTGTAATTAATTAAATGTTTAACTAATAGAAACAAGTCCAGGGGATGCGGCCACCAAAAGGCTCCTCAATTTTGAAACCCTGAGACCATTGCACTATAAATAGAGGCCTTAGGGTCAAACCCTAAGGCATCCCAAGCCTTAAGTGAGCCCCCAACCTCCACTGTCTCCCTCCATTCTGCGATTTTCAATCCCTCTCTAGGGTTTTGATATTTGCCTTCTTTCCCAAGTGGAAATCCTGATCTATCTGGTTTTCTGGAGATCCTAGGTGTGAATCATCAGAGCGATTCTACTTTGGATCCTGTTCATCCTTACAATCGTGGCACTGACCAGAAATCAAATAAGGAGACTTGGTGAGGTATATTTTGTTCAAGTTTTAAGTTGCTATAATTGATATGAACTCCACGATCCTAGACAATGTTCATTAATAATATGTGATTTGATCTTGTTTAGACTTTTGATGCATGTGTTTATGTGTTAATATGATATAATCCCAACAGTGGTATCAGAGCCTCGTTCTTATGTTATCTGCACTTTGATCTTATTTGATGGAATATGATTTCATGATGCATGTTATTATCGAAATTTCTAGGTAGGATATGCTAGAATTGTTTGAATTACCATGTTATGTTCTTAGGGTTAATGCTAGAAATTTGAATGTCCATATGCATGCATGAAATTTTTGACATTTACCTGGTTTCTTTATGGCTTCTTGCTTAGGTCGATTTTAGCTAGGGTTTTGGAAGGGTGTCTTTGCCTTGCATGCATTTGGTGGCTAGGGTTACTACCCTAGCTTGCCTTGCAAGTTCCCTAACTTGCCTGCTTGCCTTATTTGCCTATTTCCTTAATTTGATAATTTCCAATAGGGATTTATTTATAATTAATTGTTAAAAGAGTATTAATTTAATTAATTGATAAATAAAATATTTTAAATTGTTTAAAATACATTTATATATTTCAGAATAGTATATATATATATATATATATATGTATATATATATATATATATATATATATATATATATATATATATATATAAATGAATTAATTAAAGAAAAAACATTGGTCAAACCATGACTAGGCCTACTTACAAGAATCGTGTATAAGGTTTGAAGGAGGATTCTTATGAATCCAAATGAGGTTAGTTTTTAAATGGCATTCATTGCCTACCACCCTCACCGCCCAACACATTTTTCTATGTGGAGTTACCGAAAGGGTTTGATAGGGCAGTTTTTATAAGTTAAAAGTAGTAACTTAATTTATTAAAACAAAAGTCACATTTTAATTATAAAAATGTGAACTATGTGCTATCCATGAGAAACACACATTCTCTTTATAATTTGTTGATGGAGATGTTTCGTTAACCGACACATCAGATAAGGTTATAGTTGGGGATGATGTGACACTCATGATTCTCAAGTGTATCTTGAGCCGGGGCATCACGCGACATCTGCATGCTCAATTCACCATCTAATCCATGATCCACAACATCCCTGTCATGGATTTTGAAATGGGCACAACCGAGATTAACATGCCATTGACATTAGTCAATGAATCTCACAAATCTAGGAATTTCATAGTGAAGGAAATTCATAAAGGGTTTTATCTACCTTACTGACTATTATGGTATGATTACGACATCCCTCTTCTTATCATAACTGGAAAATTTTGGATCTTAGCTTTAGTAAATAAAATTTGGGAAATTATTTAAAGGATTAAAACTCAGACTAACTAAAACTTGATCTTATAGATGTCTGCTAAAAACAAAAACTTGGGTCCTAATCCTCCTCCTCCTCCACCTCCTCCTATTCTCGCACCAACAAACATCTCACTACTATCCGTCCTCTCTAGGGAAAAGCTTATGGGTCCGAACTATCTTGACTAGATACTGGCCTTGAGGAGTGCTTTGAGGTTTGAGGGCAAAGAGTATGTCCTTGATGTTGATATCCCAGAAATAGCTGATGATGTTGTTGACAAAGATCTAGCTGCTTATGATAAGCACTATGATAACACAACTAAGGTTGCTTGCCTTATGTTGGCGACCATGTCCTTTAAGCTCCAAAAGGGCTTTGAGAATGTTGGGGCATACGCCATCAATCTGTAACTCAAGGAAATGTTCCAAGAGCAGGCAAGGCAGGAACGATTTGAGATTTTAAAGTCCCTGATTGCTTGTAAATTGCATGACGGAGCGTGTGTATGTACGCACGTTCAGAAAATGAAGTTGTACATAGACAAGCTAGAAAATCTTGGTGTCTAGTTGCCCAAGGAGTTGGCCATTGATGTGAATCGGAACTTGCTTTCTAGTGCATATCAACAGTTCATTGTGAACTACAATATAAACAACCTGGACAAGACCTTGATGGAGTTGCACGGGAGGCTGAAGAATGCTGACGTTAGCATGAGGCAGGCTCGTGGCACTAACTCCCCTGCTCCCGTCCTAGCCATTCATCATGGTGGAGCCAAACAGAAGAAAGGTTCTCGTCCCAAGGAAAGGGAAAACCCAAGGGCAACCAAGGATTTAAGAGAAATGCTAACTCTGACATTGCCCGTACCAATGATTGGAATGAGGCTATCTGCTTTTACTACCAGCAGAAGGGACACTGGAAACGTAGCTGCCCAAAGTACCTAGAGGACTTGAAGAAGAACAGGGTCAAAGAGTGTCGCACCTCAAGTATATTTATGATCGAAGTACACAGTACTGTGACTTCCAATTCTTGGGTCCTTGATATAGAATGTGGTACTCACATTTGCACTGGTATGTAGGGACTAAGGGAAAGTGGGGAGCTGTAGTATTAGGAGCTCAACCTGATCATGGGAAACAGACAGACTGCTGCTGTTACACGGATCGGGAGCTATGAGCTGATACTGTATAATAGTAGTTCGATTAGGTTATTGAATTGTTGTTACTCGCTAAAAATAGCCCGAAACATTATTTCATTTTATGCATTATTTGAGGATGGTTATAAATTTTCTTTTGACAATGATAATGGAAATAGTTTGTTTTATAAGAATGGTTATCTTTGTTTTAAAGCTAGTCTTTGTAATGACATTTATGAAAGTGTTGTTTGCATTGGTAGAAATAATAATATAACTCTGAATGTAGATTCGTGTGAGAATGTTATCGATAAGTCACATCTATGGAATATCTTCTTGGCCATATAAAAAAGAATTACATCGCCAAGATCCAGTCGGAAGGAATCTTGGAATCATTCGACTTGAAGTCGGATGATGTATGCGAGTCTTGCTTACTTGGCAAGATGACCAAATCGCCATCCTGGCAAAGATCTGTTGGAACTAATCCATACAAATTTTTGGAAAACACATTGACATTTGTTTATAAATAATATAATTAATAAAGACATTAATTGAAATGAAAAATCCATCCATCGTTAACAAAATGGGAGGCAAGCATTAGAGATTTGAAGTAACCTGACAGTGTTGTACTTTTTGCAAAAAATATTAGCAAGTGCAATGAATAATCCACATGAAAGAGGGTTATATTTATAGCATGAATAAGACTACAAATTAGGACACACACATATATAGACACAGACACAGAGAGATTTGGGATCATGTGAGAAACCAAAAGTTCCTAAGAACATAAAAACTCTTTGTGGAACACTGGAGTAAAAAATTAAGGGTTAAGATGCATGGTGGCAGTTTTGTAACTACTATTGCTTTCAATGGTAAGTTTTGTTGGATCTATATGCTCAATAATCATTTTAGAATGATCTTTGTCAATAACATATTGACCCTTTAGGGTCACACCTTTAGCAAGTTATCACTTATTGATTATTTATTAAGAATTCAATTATTAATAAATATATTGAATTCTTGTATTTACTTTTGAAGAAATTATTACTTCGTGAATACTTTTCGTAAATTATTATTTTATGAAAATAATATTTTAGAGAGTATAACTAGCTATTTAATCACATTGTATGATTAAATATCTTTTATACAAGTTTTTGGACACATAGAAGTCAACTAGTCAAAAGTTGTACATGTATGGAATAAAGATGGAGTGAAAGCCACTCTTTCCCCTCTCTTCTTCAAATCCACCACAACATGCATATGCATGAGCATTTGTTGCTTGTTTGACTTTTTTTTCTTACATGCACCATGCTTGTAAGACCCATCCCTTTGCATTTAACGAAAGCATGGGTCTTAGATCTCATATATGGGTATATAAGAGAGTGTAAGACTTCCACTTTGGAGTTAGTTTTTCCTTTTTTTGTTGTTCTATCGTGATGGCCGAATTCTCTCTCCCTCTCCTCTCTTTCTCTCTAAATTAGATAGTGAAAGTGGTGGATAATTTGGAAGTGCTTTTGTTGAAAATTAAAAATAAAAATCGAAGGATTTCGGGTCCAAGATCTTTCACTAAAAAATAAACGAATATATAAAAATGAAGTGCTAAATTATAAAGGAACGATGCGGAAAATATAAATGACATGAAATGTAAAGTTGCGGAATATTTTATAAATTGTAAAGAACAAGTGCGGAAATTAAAGGACAATAATTTAAACGATATAATGTAATTCGTGTTTTTTATTGCAGAATATAAAATAAATTATAAAGAACAAGTGCTCAAACACTCTTTCTAATCTTTGATGAATTACATCCACGCACTCTCTTAAAAGGAAAGGAGATAGAATATTACTTAATGTTCATGTGGTGGCTAGAGAGAATTCTTTAGCCACTCCTCCAATTCCTTTAGACTACATTGAAGTGATAGTTGTGGGTTTTCACTCTCTACAATCTCTGATCTCTCAGCACTGTCTTTATCACCCAAGGCTCCTATTTATAGGAAGAGAAGATATCTTCTGCAGATCTCAAGTACAATAGGAAATAATAAACTAACGTTAGACTAAGGAACATGCCTATAACTAGCCTATTTAGTCTATGTATTGAACTTCTGATGCTCCTGAAGTTTAACTCTTTGGTAGAATTTCTATTGCTTGATCACTATCTCAACTTCTTAGTCCAGCTCCAATATGTCAGCTTAACTTCTGTTCAAGATTCACCTCCTCAGTTTTTGTTCAACTTCTGCCATGTGCTCTAACTTAGGTTGTGTTTGGAAGTTTGGTTCCCTCTAAAACCAAACTTAGTACAAATTCTTTCATTGATATTCCAACCATAATTCCGGTGTATATAGAAGTTTAGTTAAGAACTTCTTGGTGTGCTGCAACTTCTATGCAGCTCAAGTTTCGTTGTTGTGCAAATTAGAGATTTGGTGGTTCAGAAATTCCAGTTCAGCTCTTCATCCTTGTTTGGCTTCAACATAGGTTCACATCAACTTTAGGTTACAAGAGTTTCGGTTCACCTAAGTTTTCGCTACTATGAAGTTCGGTTTATGCAGCATCTTTCGTTCAAGACTTTTGGTTGCTTCCAATGTTCGGATCACAAGTTTTGGTTCATGCAGCATCTTTGGTTCAAGACTTTCGGTTGTTACTTCTAGATCTCTTGATCTTGGTATACTCAATCTCGGTTCTTGAGGCTCGGTGACATTTAACTCCGATAGGTTACGTTTTGGTGTATGAATCTCAGTAACTCTCATGCTCGGTGTCTCTCAAGATCCGGTGATGTCAAGGCTCGGTACTCAATTTTCGGTCTCTCACACTCAGTTCTATTATCACTCAGCCAAACATATATATTTACTCGACCACATGACCTTTTGCTTACTTTCAATTTTTTTTGCTCGACCTCAACTGCATATTTCTTTTGGTTTCTTTAACACTCGATTGCATGTTCTTTACTTTCTTACTTATCACTAAGTCATATCAAGAACGCACAACTTGCTATCTTCTTATCTTTCAGTATTGACCACATGTAACTCTTTTTCTTTCTATTTCTTTTGTTGTACGTAAGGTTTACACATGCATGCATACTTTTCATACTTTTCTATCTTTGTTTGTTGCTTGGTCAAGTTTTGGCCGCATGTGTTAATAAATGCACCGACCGTGTACTAGCTTTCCTTTCTTTTGCTTTTAACGCTTGACCGACCAATCTCTTTCGGTGGATATGCATGCAACATGATTTGCACTATTAGCTTTAATCTCGGTTCACAAGATGTTCGGCCTTGACCAACTTTCAGTGCTTGTATCACTTTGGCATAGCTTAAGTTTCAGTTAACAAGAATTTCGGTGCCAGGAAACTTTCGGTATAGTTCAATCTTCGGTGGACTTGGCTTGGATTCGGTTACTCAAACTTGGATTCTCCAAGTTTGGTTCTCAACTGTTGATAAGCACCTCAACTTCTGATAAAGTTCCTAAACACCTAAATTCTTGATTAAGTTCCTTATCTGCTCAACACTTCAACATTTTTGGCATTTACACTAACAATATCCCCCTAAGTTGTGATAGATGTTCAATGTTCTTCATGAATTGTCAGGTGAACTTCATCATGATTTCCTCATTCCCATTGTTGAATATACACTCAATATTTCAGAGTATTTACCCAACATATCCCCATAAATGATGTGAAATATTGAGGGTTGGGATATTCACTTCAGACAGCGGTAGTGATGCAGAAACTCTTTAGTTAGAACTTCTCATGAGAAAATAGAACTTTAATGAAGAGTAAAATTACAAAATTTCAACTTCTAGGAGAAATTTAGCAAGCCATGAAATTTGATTTGTGAAAATCAAAAACTATTGCCACGTCGCTTTAGTAAACTAGATCCTTGATATCAAAATTCTAAACTCCTTACTCTAAAAAATTAATACGTTCAAAATTTTATAATCGAATCCGCCTAAATTTGATCGAAAAAATGAAAACAATGAAGTTCAAATTTCTATGATCGGAAATTTTGAAGTGAAGAAAATTTGAATGATATGCCGAGTTGTAATGTGATCTTCGATCCCCCAAATGTTGATGGGGTCTTGGAAATTTTTTTGAGAAAATCTTCTTGGTCATGAATTTTATTGGATAGTGGTGATTCGTGCTATATGTTCGAAAAATTTGAAAAATATACAAAAAGATAAAAATTTTGAAAATTTCTTGCTGCTAATATGTTGCTGCTGTGTTGAATGAGTTGATATTGCTTTGATCTCAATTGATGAAATTTTGAAGTTACCAGCTCTTCCGAAAACTTCTTGGTGCCAATAGATGTGCAAACCTTCTCCATAGAGCGCGTTCAGCCTTGTAGAGCCTTGGCATTGAAATGTAACTTGTCACGCGCCTATGTCACCGCAAGAGCTGAATCGTTACAACCCCTCACTAAGAAATTGCTTTCTTCGAGAAACGAACCCTTGACTTTAGCTTTGAAATCACTTGCTGGATCTGGATGTTGCCATTGTGCTGATACCAAATGTTGAGTCTTGGTGTTATCAGCACTTTTGGTTCTTTGTCAACAGTCACCTTATGGAGTCTTGGCTTGCTGAAAGGTCTTAGTTTCACCTAACTAAGGTGTCACCTCAATTTTAACTTCTCTTCTTCACAATCTTCTGAAAAGTCATTTGAAGTTGAACTTGTCTCTCTTTCTTCTGATTTAGGTTCATCGATGGTCATCTTATCATCCCTTTTTTATGTAATTTTCTAATGGAGAACAACAACGAACTTCTTGCCAAAATGTGGAATTTCTCAACTTAGGTGTTACTATGTATCTATGTCTTGAAAATGATAGAAGATTAATGTGTGGTTAGACTTTGGTGTTATGAAGCACCAAAGCTTGGTACAAAAATTTAATCTTTAGTGGAATTGAGATGATGTTACTGATGAAAGAAGTGATGATGTCATTGAAGGGAAAATAGGTGATGTCATTAATGGGTAAGGAAAAAGATGAATGGTGATGTTCCCATGACTATTGGCTAAAAGGGAGATAAGAAAGAGAGTTTGAGAGCTGACATTTTCCTTTTAGAAAATCATTTAATTTATATACCCCAAATATATAAAAATTTGAAATATCAAAGGGAATGTAAATTAAATTAAACAATTTTACAGTAAAAAATTTAACGTTTTTATAGAAATTTTCAATAAAGCCATTTTAAAACGAAAAAAATAGCAAAACTGAATCACGATCGTAAATATTGTTTTCAATCTCCAACAAAAACGATTTTTGTCTAGAAACTTATCAATTTTTAAACTACAGAACATGTTTTGTTTTACTTGTGTTTACACATTTCAGTCATTTTCGTTCTTTACGATTTTTTTTTTGTTTTTTTGCAAAAACGAAATTGTGCACAGTAGCATCCAAAGGACCGATAGCGGGTTTTCAAAGTTTATGAAAACCTTATGGACAGCTACTATAACTTTGTGTGGGGTCTGTACAAGGGCAACCCAACTGATTATGTTGGTATTTTGTTTGAGGATTTATAATCCTATTTTACGGTGTCTTAGAAGTCACCCCAAAAGATTCACTGTGCACGCTTTTGGGTAATGTGCATTGAAAGACTTCACACAATTCAAAGTGTTCAAATCCCAACAGAAGTCGTTGATGTACCACTCGAGATGACTGCTTTCAAGGGATATACTCTAAAGTTTGATCCAATTTTCGGTGTCATCAGAAGATTAACTACCACCTTTATGAATTTCGGTAATGCTGAGAGCACCTTTGTTAAAAAAACACGTGGTGCCTCTACCGAGAATGTTCCAGCATACCTTCCTCAACCACTTCGAACAGACCCCACTACAAAGAAAGACAAAAAGAAAGCTGAAGATCTATGTGTTAAACCCAATCTAAGGAAGCTTAAAAAGTCAACGGTGCACATTTCTTTTCCTTAACCTTGAATTCATCCTCAGGATATGATAAATATAACTGCCTTGAGTATGTGCTCATGAAAATATTGTTTGTAATTGTCGGTGTCACTCAGAATGTGTAGTGTTGTTTGCATGTTTGTTTCATAAGTTTCGATCAGCTTCATAGAATACTTGATCCATTTTATCTTTCTCAAAATTCGATGCACATCAAAGTTTTCAAATTTTGGTGCACATCAAAGTTCTTTCAATATTTCGGTGCACCTCAATTCTTTCCAAATCTCGGTGCATCACAATATTCCTCAAAATTTAGGATACCTATACTCCGTCTAAACTTCCCATTCACTCATCTCTCATGCTTTTCAAATTACGGTATACTAAATTTCTGTCCAGACTTTCAGTGCATAGAACTCAACTTTCAGATTCTTTTGTCCACAACCATTAAAACTTTCTTACCTAGCCTTTGAATTCTTAGACTTTCGGTTATACAATATGATTTCTTATTTCTGTGACAAACTTTCTTTACTCCTGTGCATCATGTTCACTTATTTGAATATAAGTCACAACAAACATGTCTCAATTTCAATTCATTGAATTCTCCCTTGCACGTTTTTAGAAATCCAAATTTTTATTTGGTCAACCTTTTGGATCTTTGATTCAAAAAGGTTGTACAACAAATTTTATTTTTTTTGGAAATCCAAAATTGCTTTTGGTCATGAATTATATATATCTATTTGATTATCATCAGTTCTACTAACAAAGGTATCTCATATCTGTTGAAAAACTTGATGGTCCTTGGATTAACGTTTTAATTATGTCAATTATATTTGGGGAGATGGGAAAGGGATTTAAAAAGAAATTAAAAATAAAGCACAAAAATAATTAAACTAGACAAAAATTAAATTATTGAAAGCTATAAATAAATAAAATAAAACGGTAAATTTAAATTAGACAGTTTTTAAATAGACAGAAAGTAGTAAATAAAATAAATATTAGAAGTTAGAAGTTAGATGTAATAAACGCCATTATCAACGATAAAGGGTTTTTTTTAATAAATAAAAAGTTAGACGTTAGATGTAATAAATACCATTATCAACAATAAAGGGTTTTTACAATAAATAAAAAGTTAGAAATTAGTAATGTCTTTGTTAAATATAGTCCACATTTGTTTTCTTCGTCACGGTTCAATTTGGATGTCTTGGAATTTCGGCACAATTAAATTTAGTCGAAATAATAGCGAAAATGTTATCGTTAAATAAATAGCACAAGAAATTAATCATTACTTTTATATTTAAACATTTGAAATATTTAAAATGAAATTGAAATGAAAATTTCAAAAGAACTTATCGACAACGGAAAAAGATGGTGTATTTCTTGATGCGTTGATCTTTGTTCTTTGCGGCAAGATGAGGTATTGGGTTTTTGGTTGTTGATTGTAGGTTTTTTTGGTGTTGGGTGTTTGTAGGTTTTGGTGTTGGATGTTTGTAGGTTTTAGTGTGTTTTTGGTATATGTTTTGGTGTACGTTTTGGTGTTGGATGTTTGTAGGTTTTGGGTGTGATGGTTTGTAGGTTTTTTGGTGGGTTTTGATGTGTTTTGGTGTGTTTTGGTGTTGTTTTGGTGTTGTTTTGGTTTGGTGTGATGGTTGTAGGTTTTTTGGTGTTTTTGGTTTAAGGTTTGAAAATAAGATGGTGAAAGTTGGAGAGGATTTGGTGAATTTTGGTGGGATTTGGTGTAGAAAGATGTAGAAATTATGTAGAATGGTGTGTGTAAAATGAGAAGTTTGGGTTGGTATTTATAGTGAAAAATGGATTAATTAAATACCAAAACATGTGATGTAACGTAAGGAATATTGATATTTTTAGATTAGATCTAAAATCTAAATGAAAAGAAATCAAAAGAATTAATTGTTGGAAGAATTCGTTGGAAAAGGTTGAAGAAATGGGTTAAAAATTGGAAAAATTGGAATATTTTCGTGGGTTTGTTGGCTGAAAAGTGTTTTGGGCTATTTTTGATAGTTTTCGAAAGTTTAGGGGGCTAAAATGTAAGAATTTCATCCAGAAACACGCGCGCCGCCGGTTCGGGTCGGTGGGTCGGCTCTCCGGGTCAGCTCGCGGGTCGTGTGTGAGGAGAAACGGAGCGGAGATGGATTGGATCGTAGCGGACGGACTCGGGTTTGGGGCGCGTGTCGCTGTGAGGTGACCGGATCCGGTTCGGAGCAGGCGGGTTCGGGTAGCTGGGATCCGGATCTGGAGCGTGGGCTGGATCAAGCCGCTGGGCCGGAGGTTGCTGTTGGGCTGTTGTTGTTTCTCCTTTTAATTTTCTTTTTATTTTCCTTTTTAAATCCGAAAATAAATTAAATAAATTATGAAAATTCATTTTTAATTTAATTAATTAATTAAATATAATAAAATAAATTATTTAGAAACTATATTTCCAATAATTCATTTTAAATAGATTTAATATAATTTCTTTTATATTTTTGTTTGTTTTTGCTTTAAAACTCTTTTTCAATTAAATTGCATCCTTTTGTTTTCTCGTTTTATCTCGAATCCACGCAACCTGAAATAAACTGATAATATTTGTTAGACAAAATAAAAACATTTCATCTTATTTCATTGATGGTCACATACAAAAACATTTTTCAACAATTTCCCCCTATGTGATCATTACTGAAATAAGGACAAATTAAAATGTTAGATTGAAAATTCTTGAAATTTGAATAAGACATTTATAAAACCATATCACTTGTTTTGAAAAAGTGTGACTAGATTTTACTTATGTTTTGAAAAATATTTGTCAAGAATATTTTTTTCTGAATCAAAGTCTCGTGTTCGATTATCAAAAGGTTTTTGTATATGCATTTTCATAATATTCCTTAAGATTTTATAGAATTTATAAAGACGACAAGTGATCTTAATAGGTCGATTCAGATGAACGCTCATAGGTATAGCTCACACTTGACTGAGGTGTTTGTTTGTTCTGGGTGCAGAACTGGTGTATAATCACTAAAGATGAGTGATATCTCTCAGCTTGAAGGTGTTGACTTATGCTTAATGTGGATTTATACCTATATACGTTAGTCACTTGGTCTTCATATTAGATAATCAATCACATAAGACTGGTTTCGGCATTACTCAGAGGGTTTCTTCATTCATGCCATTGATATTCACTCTCTCTCCGTTGGGAAATACATGTAGAGGGGTTTAGAAATTTTCATAGTGTAGTTTGCAACTAAAAATATTCAATTATGAAGGCTACAGTATCCCGGTAAATCTTTGGTTTTGACGGCTATATTTGATAAACCATTTGAGAATCCGTTGTTTGGAAAATTTTGAGAGATGTCTGTCTTGATAGATTGTTGTTGTAAATCTTCCTTTTCTTTGGTGAAGTGTTCACCTTTTTCTTTATCTTTTCTTGAGTTGTGCGAATACACATTGTGTAAAAGATATCTGATGTGGCTACCAATTGTGATTTGTTGACAGCATTTGTTGGGGATGACTTTGCACTTTGAGATTTGATTTCCATGTTTTCTTCTGGATTTCTTGGATATGACTTGTCGTTTCTTCAATTGTCAGATTTGCTATGCAAGATGATAAATCTTTTCTTGATGTGGTTTGATTGAGGATAGGGATTAGGTGATATAAAAGACAGTTTGTCTAATGTATAAGAAAATGATTGTATCGTCCCTAGTCATTTTGATATCTAAGCAAAAATGAGACTAGCATCACGATATAAGAGTATAAATCCTATAAGTCACAATGAAAACACCTGTTCTCACAGAAATGAATTCCACTTAGCAGTTGAAGACGAGGCACAAATTCTCACATGGGTTTGGTTTTCATCTGAATCTCCTAATCTTATGTCCCTTAATAGATAAAATCGTTATAATTGAAATAAATTCAAAGGGAATAGGAGAATGTACATAACGAAAAATTTGAAATTTGAACCTTCACTTTAATTAAGAATCAATATGACTGAGAACATTCATCGAGCATAAGTATCTGAAAATTTAGTCAAGAAGATGTTAATCACATGGTTTTATAAAGACTTTAAAAAGATAAAACCTTATCCTAATTTTTGTGATTTTTGATTATGTGGATGTTTTTGGAAATTTTTGGTTATTTGAATGTTTTTGGAAAATTTTGGTTATTTGAATGGTTTTGGTAAATTTTTGGTTATTCGAATGTTTTTGTTAAATTAAAAAAAAAAACAATTTTCAATTGTTTTTGAATTTTCTTTGTGAATGAAAGTAAACACTCTTTTGTACAAACAAAAAGTAAAAGATTAAGGATGGATGTTATCTGGATTTAACATTCCTAGACGGCCTAGGAAGTACTGAAACTTGGTTTCTTCGAGAGCCTTAGTGAAGACATCGGCAATTTGATCTTCCGTGTTGATGAAGTGAAATTCGATATGACCCTTTTGAATGTTGTCTTTGATGAAATGATATCGAATGTCGATGTGCTTTGTCATGGAATGGTGAACGGGATTGTGAGAAATGGCAATAGCGCTGGTTGAGTCACAAAATATGGGAATTTGTGAGACTTTGTAGCCATAGTCACGTAATTGAGTTTGCATCCACATGACTTGTGAACAACAGCTTGCGGCGGCTACATATTCAGCTTCTGCGGTTGAAGTGGACACGCATGATTGTTTCTTTGAAGTCCAACTTACCAGTCTGCCTCCTAGAAATTGGCAAGAACCAGATATACTTTTCCTGTCTAGTCTGCATCCTCCATAGTCGGAGTCGGTGAAGTCATTAAGCTGAAAATCAGAGTTAGTTGGATACCAAAGGCCAAGGGATGGAGTTCCTTTAAGATATATGAAAATTCTTTTTACAGCTACAACATGAGATTCCATAGGATTGGCTTGGTATCTGGCACAGACACATGTAGAAAACATGATGTCGGGTCTGCTGGCTGTGAGGTATAGGAGTGATCCTATCATTCCTCGATATTTCTTTTGATCAACAGGCTTGCCATCTAAGTCTGCATCTAATTTGTAACCAAAGGCCAATGGGGTTTTTGCTGTATTCGATTTGTCAAGAGAAAAACAAGTTAGAAGATTTTTGACATAATTTTCTTGATTGATGAAAATTCCATATGATGATTGTTTGACTTGAAGTCCAAGAAAAGTAGTCATTTCTCCTATCATGCTCATCTCAAATTTGCTCTTCATTAAATCTGCAAACTTGATACTCAAAGATTCATTAGTAGAACCGAAAATAATGTCATCGACATATATTTGAACGATTAATAGATGTTTATTAAAGATTTTACGAAAGTGAGTTTGATCAATTGAACCTCTTTTGAATCCTGATTCTTCTAGAAATGTTGACTAAGTTGAATATCATGCTCGAGGTGCTTGTTTTAAGCCATAAAATGCTTTTTGTAATTTAAAACTGTGATTTGGGAACTGTGGATCTTCAAAACCTGGAGGTTGTTGAATATACACATCACGATCAATCTCTCCATGTAAAAATGCACATTTTACATCCATTTGGAATACTTTGAAGTTCTTGTGAGCTGCATATGCTAGAAAGATACGAATGGCTTCGAGTCTTGCAACTGGAGCATAAGTTTCATCGTAGTCGATTACTTCTTGTTGTGAATAGCCCTTGACGACAAGTCTTGCTTTTTTTCGACAAACTATTCCTTGATCATCAGTTTTGTTTCTGAAAACCCATCTTGAACCTACTACAGTAACATCGGGAGGAGTAGGAACAAGATCCCATACTTGGTTTCTTTCGAATTTTGCTAGTTCTTCTTGCATGGCTTTGACCCAGTCTGGATCTTTGAGAGCTGAATGGATGGTTTTGGGTTCAGTCATGGATAAGAATGCTCCGTATAAACATTCATTTAAGGTAGCGGCTCTTGTTTGAATACCAGAATTGGGATCTCCTATGATTTGTTCTGTAGGATGATTCCTGGTCCATTTGATTAGGCGAGTTTTTTCAGCTATTTCGATTGGTGTTTCTATGTCCCATTGTTCTTCTTGGTCAGGTGATTCTGTTGGAAATAGATTTTGGGTGTTGTCATATATGTCTTTTTGGATTATAGGGTGAGAATGGGGTAATGAATGTTCCCCCATAGATGATGCACTGGGATCATTTTGGACAGGTGGATTTAAAGAGGGATTTAGTATTGGTAGTTCCCCCTCAACTTGATCTGCATTTTCTTGGTTTGATTGTGAAGTTTCTGCATCGGAGTTACCTATAGGAATAGTAGAACATGTTAGAAACTCAGAATTATAAGCGGTTTTGGGTTGTTCAAAAAGTAAATCAAGATCGATTTCTATGTTCGTAGAAGGCATTTGTTGAATTGGATTTTGAAAAATATTATCAATCATTTTAGAACCAAAATGTTCACGATCCAATTTTTTGACATAAAATTCATCGAAATGAACATCGGTACTTTCTTCAATTACTCTAGTACGTTTGTTCAGTACTCGATAAGCAGCTGAGGTAAAAGAGTAACCAAGGAAAATTCCTTCGTCTGATCTTGATTCAAATTTTGAAAGGTGATCTTTGTTATTCTTTATGAAGCATCGACAACCAAAAATATGAAAGAATTTGATGTTTGGTTTTCGGTTGTTAATGACTTCATATGGTGTTTTATGAAGATGTTTATGGATTAAAGAACGATTTTGAGTGTAGCAACCTGTGGCTATTGCTTCTGCCTAGAAGTATTGTGGTAGATCAGCAAAGATAAGCATTGATCTTGCAGCTTCACACAGAGTTCTGTTCCTTCTTTCAACAACTCTGTTCTGTTGTGGAGTGTATGGAGCTGACAGGTCGTGTTCAATTCCCTTGTTTCTGAGAAACGAATCTAGAGTTATGTTTTAAACTCAGATCCATTATCACTTCGGATTCTACGAACAGGTCGTTTGAGCTTTTATTCAATCTGTTTGATGAAGTTGATCATTTCTTCAGGTGCTTCTGACTTTAGCCTTAAAAAGAAAACCCAAGTAAAGCGTGAATATCCATCAATAATAACAAGGATGTATTTCTTCCCTTTTATGCTTTGGGTTTTTGCAGGGCCACAAAGATCAATGTGCAGTAATTCTAGTGGTTCGGATACACTAGATTCAGGAATGGTTTTATGAGAGGATTTGGACAGTTTTCCTCCTTCACAAGCTGCACAAAGAGTTTCATTATCAAGTTTCAGAAGTGGCAGTCCGCGAACAAGATCATTTGCAATCAACTTGTTGATGTAGCCGAAATTGAGATGGGAAAGACGACGATGCCACAACCAACTAATATCAGATGAAGCTTTGGATAAGAGACAGATGTCTGGTTTTCCATAGAGAAGGTCCATATCTAGTGGATACACGTTGCCTAAACGATCAGAATTAACTAGAATGGCTTTGGTCTTAGCATCCATGATTATGCTTCGTTGTTTGGTGAAAAGAACTTCATGATTGTTGTCACAAAGTTGTGATACGCTGATCAGGTTGTGTTTCAGGCCGTCAACGTAGGCTACTTTCTTGATGGTGAAGTGACCATTTGTTATGTTTCAATAACCTTTGATTCTTGCAGTCATGTTATTTCCAAAAGTAACATCTTGTTTGGATTCTGTGGGTTTGAAGTCTCGTAGAAAGCTCTGGTTTCCTGTCATATGCTTAGAGCAGCCACTATCGATATACCATGTGCCATCCTTGGGCTCTCTAGCACAAAGTGCCTGCAATTAGACAGAAAGTTTAGGTACCCAAACCATGGTGGGTCTTGATTTGTTAATGGTTTTCGATAATTTGGAATCATTGTGGTATTTGTTGATTGGACGAAATGGTTGAGGTTTAAGTTGACTTATCAGATTTTCCCAAAGTAAGATTTGTTTTTGAAAACCTGTAATTTGAAATGATTTCTGATTTTGTGAAAGGTATCCTATATGTGAAGTTCTGTTTGATAACCTTTCTTTGTATCTGGGATTTGGATGGTTTTGAAAAACATTATGATGATGGAATGGAATTTGGTGAAATGATGGTTTCTGAAAGTTCCTTGAGAGATTGAAGTTTATCTCTTGAAAGCAACTTTGAATCGGTTTTTGAAAAGGTTTTTGTTTTGGATTAAAAGTTTGTTTTTATAGCACAGAGGCTGGTTTCAAAGGTTTCTCTTGGGTTTCTTTGAAAACATTGGGCTTGCTTTGTTCTTTTGGTTTAAAGACAGCTTGAATGGGTTGTTTATTTGTCTGTTGTTTCTTTGAATACTTTTGTCCCAGATTGTTCTTTCCAATAAAGGTTGAGTTTAAAGAGGGAAAGACAGTTGAAGCAGAAGTACTACCATTCTGATGAACAGAATTTTCTCCATTTAAGAAATTTTCAAGTTTGATTGTGCCATCATTCGTTGTTAGTTTAGTAGATCTCAATTGATGAGTTACTGAACTAGCAGAGTCTGATTCAGATTTTACAATTCTTTTGAATGACTTGTTGAAAAAAGTATCATCTGGGCTGCAGTTGATAACTGTTTCATCATCTGAAACGTCCTCATTGGCAGATATGAAAAGATCTGGTAGAGGCGATTTAGAGTTTTCACAAATTGTCCCATTTTTCTTTTCAGTCTTTTCATTTTCAAAGGATTCTCTTCCAATTCCTGGTTTATAATTCGTATCAATTTTGCTAGTTCCTAAGTTGTTTGCTTTAGTGAAAATATCATCACTCAATTTTCTAGCAAGATTGATAGAATCCAGTTTTCCTTGAAATCTTTGATTCTTGGATTCAAGAAGTTTGATTTGTTTTGAAGAATCATCTAGTTTTAGAATCAAACTAGTGTTTTTGTCAGTTAAATCTTGAATTTTTTGTTTTAACTGAAGGACTTCCTTTTCTAAGGTATCTTTTATTTCAGATGAAATAGAAGATTGAATTTTTATTTCTAAGTCCCTTTTTTGTTTTAGAGCTTCATTTAATTGTTCTAAGACGTGATTATTTTCTTCTGATTTTTGTTCAATGCCTCTTTCAAGTTTGTCTCTAGTCCTTGTTGATTCTCCAAATCTGAGTTGCAAGGTTTGTAATTCAGATTTGTAGATGTCAGATTTGACTATTGTGTCATGATACAGTCTGAGATCAGCTTTTAGACCGTTCTCAATCTTAGTCATGTGGGACTCAAATGGTGTTCTTGAAAGACCGAGTTCTGAGATCATAGACCATACCTGATCGATGACATATGGAGCTCTTGTGGTTGGTTCATTATCAGCCATGAAGCAGAAGTTTGATTGAGCTGGTTCAGTATCTGCTTCATCATCAGAAGTTGGCCAGTGTTCCACGCTTGGTTCGTGGATTGCCATCAAAGCCTTTTGCTTTGCTTTCTTTTCTTGTTTCTTCAGCTCTTCGGCTTTTTGAGCATAGTAAGCTGAGTCTTTGATTTTGGTTTTGATTTTTGGCTCGGCAATCTCTGGCATAGTGATTCGTTCCTTTACAGTTATGACAGATGATCACTTCTTCATCACTGTCATCCTTTTGACTCTTTATGGGAAGTCTTTCGGGTGCATGAGCTTAGGTTTGTTGGGAAGTTTGAGAATGGTTTTGTTTGAATCCAGAATTTTGGTTATTTTGAAAATTGTTGTTTTGGTTATTGTAACCTTGATTTTGAAAACCTCTGTTTTGATTCTGAAAGTTGTTGTTTTGTCCAAAAGATGGTCTTGGTTGAAACCCTGAATTATTTTGTCCAAAAGATTGTCTGTTTTGAAAATTTGGTCTAAAATTTGATTGACCAAGATGTGGCAAAAATCTTTCGAGATTAGTGTTTGCTACCAAAGCACACAATTGTTGGTAATCAGTTTCATTATTTGGATCAGACAACTCACAAGAATTACTCAAAAAGGCTTGGTTTTGATTTTGATGAGAGATTTGATTTAAATCATTTTGACTTTGATCAAGAAAATGTGTTTGGTTTTGAGAAGATGTTGACAAAAGAGCAAGTGGTCCTCCAAAAGAAGTAGATGTTGGTGGGTCAATCGAGGATTCATACGATTGAAATTCTTCGTACAGATTGTACAAAGATTCAGTATGAATTGCTAGATTTCCCTGAATGATGAGTTTGACCATTTTCCAGCTTTCAAAAAGGTTGTTTAAAATTTTGAGGTTTATCTCATGCTGTGACTTTTTGATGCCCAAATTATTCATTTTGATGGTAATGAGATTGAACCTGTCATGAGCATCATGGATGGTCTCATGTGAAAACATTTTGAAGTTGTCAAATTCGTTTAAAACAGATGTTTTCTTGTTTCCAATGATTCTCTCATTTCCTTCAAAACGATTTTTCAAAGTTTGCCAAATTTGGTTTGCAGTTAAAAGGATTATATCATTCATTTGGCTTAGAATACTATGGGGTATTCCAGACGCAAGTTCCTTTTTGGCTTGAAGTTCAAGTTTCTTCCTTTCATTCAGTATATCTAAGTTACTCGTAAGAGAGGTCATGTTTTCTGGTAGAGATCCGTCTACACATTTCCACACAACTTCACTTATAGAGTTAAGATGAAGATTCATACGACCTACCCATGAGTTATATTCTTCAGGAATAAGAATGGGTGCTCGAGTACCTGAACCTATACTGTTAGCAATAGATACAGAATTTATGTTTGAGTAGTTTGCGGAAGACATTTTTGGTTTTTTTTTTAACGAAAATGTGACGTTAAAATGAAATTTTTTAAAGAAAACTTATTGGTGGTTTATAAAAACGCTACACAAAAGTTTTAGACAAAAATTTTCAAAATAAAGCACACAAGTAATTTTTAAATGTTTTTTTTTTTTTGAACAAGTGATATTAAGATGAAATTTTTAAAGAAAACTTATTGGTGGTTTATAAAAACGCTACACAAAAGTTTTCAACAAAAATTTCAGACTAAATCACACGAGCTCTGATACCAATTGTTGAAAAACTTGATGGTCTTTGGATTAACGTTTTAATTATGTCAATTATATTTGGGGAGATGGGAAAGGGATTTAAAAAGCAACTAAAAATAAAGCACAAAAATAATTAAACTAGACAAAAATTAAATTACTGAAAGCTATAAATAAATAAAATAAAGCGGTAAATTTAAACTAGACAGTTTTTAAATAGACAGAAAGCAGTAAATAAAATAAATGTTAGAAGTTAGAAGTTAGATGTAATAAACAACATTATCAACGATAAAGGGTTTTTTTTTTAATAAATAAAAAGTTAGACGTTAGATGTAATAAACACCATTATCAACGATAAATGGTTTTTACAATAAATAAAAAGTTAGAAATTAGTAATATCTTGGTTAAATATAGTCCACATTTGTTTTCTTCGTCACGGTTCAATTTGGATGTCTTGGAATTTCGGCACAATTAAATTTAGTCGAAATAATAGCGAAAATGTGATCGTTAAATAAATAGCACAAGAAATTAATCATTCATTTTATATTTAAACATTTGAAATATTTAAAATGAAATTGAAATGAAAATTTCAAAAGAACTTATCGACAACGGAAGAAAATGGTGTATTTCTTGAGGCGTCGATCTTTGTTCTTTGCGGCAAGATGAGGTATTGGGTTTTTGGTTGTTGATTGTAGGTTTTTTTGGTGTTGGGTGTTTGTAGGTTTTGGTGTTGGATGTTTGTAGGTTTTGGTGTGTTTTTGGTATAGGTTTTGGTGTATGTTTTGGTGTTGGATGTTTGTAGGTTTTGGGTGTGATGGTTTGTAGGTTTTTGGTGGGTTTTGGTGTGTTTTGGTGTGTTTTGGTGTTGTTTTGGTTTGGTGTGATGGTTGTAGGTTTTTTGGTGTTTTTGGTTTAAGGTTTGAAAATAAGATGGTGAAAGTTGGAGAGGATTTGGTGAATTTTGGTGGGATTTGGTGTAGAAATTATGTAGAATGGTGTGTGTAAAATGAGAAGTTTGGGTTGATATTTATAATGAAAAATGGATGAATTCAATAACAAAACATGTGATGTAAAGTAAGTAATATTGATCTTTTTAGATTAGATCTAAGATCTAAATGAAAATAAATCAAAAGAATTAATTGTTGGAAGAATTGGTTGGAAAAGGTTGAAGAAATGGGTTAAAAATTGGAAAAGTTGGAATCTTTTCGTGGGTTTGTTGGCTGAAAAGTGTTTTGGGTTATTTTTTATAGTTTTCGGAAGTTTAGGGGGCTAAAATGTAAGAATTTCATCCAGAAACACGCGCGCTGCCGGTTCTGGTCGGTGGGTCGGCTCTCCGGGTCAACACGCGGGTTGTGTGTGAGGAGAAACGGAGCGGAGATGGATCGGATCGAAGCGGATGGACTCAGGTTTGGGGCGCGTGTCGCTGTGAGGTGACCGGTGACACGCGCAGTGGTCGTCGTGCGGTCAAAAATAAGAGAAAACCTAACACACACTAGTATAGCGGTAGTCAGGGTCGATCCACAGGAGCTTCGTGGTTAGACTAGATGAGAGATTACCAACTAGTAGTGTCACAGCTACAGTCGGAGGATCTAGTTTCTATCTTCCTAATCACTAGCAAACAAAAGCAATGATCAAACACACTCAAGCCAAGCTAAGCTAAGCTCAAATGACCTAGACACTTTCTGAAATCAGAAGTACATCTCTGAATCAGAAGCAATCAAAGGCATCCAAACTAGCAAAACCAAGCAAAGCATAAACTAGCCACTAACTAAAGTTCTACTGAACAGTTACTAGCCAAGGTTTAATGCTTACAACTAACCTAATTAGCTACTGATTTCAGCAAAGGAAAACAGTCCCAACAAGGTCAAAACAATATCCAAACATAAATCAAACATCCAAAACCAAACACAAGCATAAAAACACCGAAAAGCTAAGATTAAATGTAACCAAATGCTTTGCATTAACCAAATCCGAATCCAACATAAAAACAGTAACCAAATGATCGAAAAACAGAAGCCAAAGCTTAATATCAATGGTTCTCACACCCAAAGATACAAAACCAAGCTTAAATCCAACTATTTAATTACAAATAAAATCTAAAACTAACCAATACCAAATGAGAGACTTCTGGAATGAAATCTTGGAGTCAAAGAGCTTCAAGGTCGATTTTACACCCGGTCTTTGCTCTCGTTTTCGGCTGGAAATGTCTCTATTTATAGTTGCAATTTTCCCGCAGCCGCGCCGCGCAGAAGTGAAATCCGCGGCGCGCGTACTAATCTTTTCCCGTTTCTTCGGTATTTGAATGTGTTACACCGCCTTAAGCCCGCGTCGCGCGTAGTTAATTCCCGCGGCGTGCGTACGAGTTTCCTTGATTTTTCATTCTTTCCAAACTTCTTCCTTTTGCACGCTTTTAGTCCCTGTTTCCATTCTTTTTCTCCAAACAAGTCCTGGCACGAAAAGTGAGAATACCCAGACATATTTGATATAATTTTATCAAGAACAGGGCTCAACAACGCCTAAAATACTTGATATCACTAGGCGTTGTCAAACACCCCACACTAGTGCCTTGCTTGTCCCCAAGCAAGAGAGTTTTTAACAAATTATAATAAAGAATCAAACAATTTTTGACTGTGTTCAGTTTCAAAGTTTATTGCTCTTCGAGTAAGAGTGGAATAGTTCGCGAAAACATAATTGAATTGTTCTTTGGAATTCATGGCTTTCTAGAGAACCCTTGATTACAAACTTTCTGTCCACAATGAAGTGTACTTACTCATTCAGATTCTAAAGGCCATTAAGGAATTGTCCATGACTTTCGATGTTGTCCGTGTAGCGAGCTTTCAGAAATACCATCCCAGACCAGACGATCTTAGGTGGTAAGGTGCATAAGGCCCACCCATTTTAGACCTACCGACTCAAACAACAAAGGCCACAGATTGACTTTTCCTTCCTAAATTCCAATCCTAAAACATCTCAATCTTCTAAACTCGTAAAACTCAACTTATTTGACTAACTAATAGCATGATCACAAATAAACAGTATTTGTTGAAAAATACTAATGCTATCACAATCACAAACCATTTATTTCAAAATTGCAATTTATTAAAAATTTTGAAAAATATTGCTAAAAATTGAAAAATCGATCATTTCTGCAAAAATTTCAAAAAAAATTCTCTTTCGACCGTCCACACCCCACACTTAAAACCGTACAACGTCCCCGTTGTACAAAATTATTTCAAAACAAGGGAGAAAGAGTTACCCCTTTTGGACGATAGACTGCTTGGTGCTCAATATCACAGGTGATATTGCCTCATTTATACATATATTTCGGGCAATATCGAGTACTTAAAAATGTGTTTTTGGTTTAATTTCAAGATAAAAGGTACTTATTTAATTTAATTACCAAAACACAGGAAAAATTGCTTTATTGAGAAGAAGGAGCTGAATTCAAGCCTTGGAATGAAGAAAAAGGAGTAAAAGATCTATCGGGAAAGAAAGAGCCAAAGAGAGCGTATTCTGGGCTAAAAAACGAAGAATTAAGTCAAACAGACCATAGATCGCGACCCTATCACCATGAGGATCGCGACCCTATCTTCTGACGAATGCGTGACAATTGCTGACCAAAGGATCGCGATCACGGCTCAAAATCGCGACCTTACAGAGATCGCAACCCGATCTCCTCGAGGATCGCGACCCTACCCACCAACTACAGTCCACAAAGTCAGAATAGCGGCCGACTGCGAAACTCAATTCACACATGATCGCGACCCGATCCCCTATAGGATCGCGACGCGATCCTCGCTGGGCAGTAGTATAAATAGAGGCTTTCTCTTGTTGTTTTAGACACACAATTCAGATCAAAAACTCTATACCTGGAGAATAACCCTCTATCCCCCTGCTCTCGACCTCCCTTCTCAAGGAATGAATCTATGCTAGCGGAAGTCACGAAGAACGATCAAGAACATCATTGCTCGGATATTCGGTTTGCTTACTATGTTTAGCTTTCTTATATATTCAGTGTGTTGCATGTTTATGATTATGGAGTAATTCCTTTGTGCTTTTACTTAGAATAGATGAAACTTATAATTATGTTTTGATTGATATAAAATCGGATATTGCATGTTTTATAATTTATTTTGCATGTTTATTTAACCGACTCATGCATATTAAGAATCTATCTTTGAAACTTATAACTAAGTTATATTTAGTATAGATGACCATTCTTACTAAATTAACTTGTATCATAATATATATGATTCATATACATTTATGACTAGTGATGGACCAAATCCTAGGATAAGATACAAAAGAAAGAATCTTATATGCATATATCAAAACTGTATTAGTGGACCAAACTATACAACTCATTTTGATTTTCATGACCATTGATATCAAAAGCTACAAATAAATCATGCAGAGTACGAACAAATGAAATGATTAATTGGAATAATTAATTTACAGGACCAATGGAATTAATAATCCTTTTTAATCATAAAATTAGATTGTTGGACCAAGACATCTGATTAACTTAGAAATTGGTATTTAACTTGTTAATATCCATTGCACATTATTATCAATCGGAATATTGTTATAAGGAGTAATCACCTCTGAGTAAAAGCATATTTGTTCAAACTATCTGTTCGGTGTAACTTCAACCTTGTTACCATTTTCTTACTCATTATTCCTATTTATCTGTTGTTACAATCTCTTCACCAAATTCAATTACACAAAATCCCCCCTCTTATCTCTTTTGTTGTTATAAATTATTAATTGATAATTGATTTTCTTTAATTTAAACCAATTCCCTTGGGTTCGACCCATACTTACCATTACTATATTACAACCGATTAGGTACACTTGCCTAGTTGTGTTGTTTTCATTCATGGTATTTCGCTGTTATAAATTCAAAACTTATGAAAAGACATTACAAAGACAATATTGATCTTCAGTATTCCAAAAATAAGTGATATCATTTTGGTATATAAAATATGTATGTCTGAAAACACATCAAGTTTTTGGCGCCGTCGCCGGGGATTACGGTTTTAAGTGCAAGAAATCATTTATTAATATAATTTATTTTATTATTATCTCACCCCGTTGTTCCTCAGATAGTATATGACCAGGAGTTCAAACTCTCCTTGGAAGAATATGCAAGTCGCACACAAGAAGAAACAGGCCAAGGACTAGTTCGTCCCACAATTCCAGATGGGACACATTTTGAAATAAAAGGCCAATTCCTACATCTTCTAAGGGAAACTTTGTTCACAGGAAAAGATGCTGAATATGCCAACCAGCATGTGGAATCTGTCCTTGAAATAGCCGATTACTTTCATATTCCTGGAGTCATTAAAGACGCTGTTATGTTACGAGTATTTCCAATAACACTCCAGGGAGCAGCAAAAAGATGGTTAAAGGCTGAGCCCCCAAGAACAATCAAAACTTGGGAAGAATTAAAAACAAAATTTATTAAACAGTTTAGCCCACCTTCTAAAATTGCTAAAATGAAAGCAAAAATCCAAAATTTTCAACAGATGGATGATGAAACACTTTATGATGCATGGGACCGTTATAAAGAAATGCTCCAAAATTGCCCACAACATGATCTTAATCCACATCAAGTTGTGCAAACTTTTTATAACGGAATTAATGTAGCTACTCGTCAAATGGTTGATTCGCAGGGTCCAATTCCAAAGAAAACGCGAGCAGACGGATATGCATTAATCGAAGAATTAGCCCAACACTCGCATCAGTGGCACTCTTCAAGAGACTCTTCCCTGAGAAAGAAACCATCAGATGAACAAGCCGATGGATTAGCAGCCCTCAATGCCAAACTAGACGCTTTGGGGCGAGACATGAAAAAGGTAAACCAAACAATCCATGCCATACAGGTTGGCTGTGATAACTGTAGTGGACCACATCTTGCAAAAGATTGTCCACTAGATGAAGATGGGAAAAGAAAAGAAAGTGTTTGTTATTCCTCTGGAGACAGATTTGATGAAAGAAGGCCACGAAACAGCAACTGGAAGCCTTATGAAGAGTATAAAAAAGATCAAGCAGAGAAGTATAAGCAAAGCAGGCAAGGATACTACCAAAGAGAACCAACCTTTGATCCACAGAGACAACCCGAGAAGAAGCCAAGTATTGAAGAAATGATGGCCAGATTTGCAGAAGCCTCAGATAAAAGACACAGATCAACTGAAGAACTAGTGAAGAAGATGGGAGTAACTACGGAATCTGCACTCCGAAACCAACAAGCTTCAATATTAAATATTGAAACTCAAGTTGGTCAGATTTCACGAGTTTTGCACGAAAGATTCCCTGGTACATTGCCAAGCAATACAGAACAAAATCCGAATGCACATGTCAAGGAAATTTCAACCAGAAGTGGTAAGATTTTAGAACCGTCAATTCCCATAAACACTAACTCCTCATTTAAAACGCAGGAATCTGAGAATCTACCGGAAAAGAATAAAGAAGAAACTGAAGAAAGACCACCGCCAACACCCATAAAAAGTTATAAACCACCAGTTCCATACCCACAGCGTTTGAAAAAAGAAAAACAAGAAGAAGAGTATAAGAAATTTTTAGAACACATTAAGTCATTGCATATTAATACACCTTTTGTTGAGGCAGTTGCACAAATGCCTAAATATGCAAAGTTTTTTAAAGGATCTTCTTACAAATCGAAAGAAACTTGAAGAAGCATCCAATGTGATTCTAAATGAACAATGCTCAACAGCAATGTTAAATAAACTACCTAAAAAGATTACTGACCCAGGAAGTTTAACATTACCATGTCAGTTTGGTAATCTAACTTTTAGTCATGCTTTAGCAGATTCAGGTGCAAGCATCAACCTCATGCCATATTCATTTTACTCTAAGCTTGACTTGCCTGAACCTAAACCAACAAGAATGGCGATCCACTTAGCAAACAAATCGATAACATATCCAAGAGGTATAGTGGAGGACTTGTTGGTAAAGGTAGATAAATTTGTTTTTCCTACAGACTTTGTTGTTCTAGACATGGAAGAGGATGAACACGTGCCGATAATTCTGGGAAGACCATTTTTAAGCACAGCAAGAGCATTGGTAGACATCCGTGAATCTAAGCTCACACTTAGAGTTGGAACTGATGCTATAACATTCGGAATTGATCAATCCATGAAACATTCAAAAACAAGTGATGATGCAGTGTATTTTGTTGACACTTTTGACACCATTTTGGAGAATGAATTGCAGGAACTGGAGGAAAGAAATCTAGAGAGCATGATGCCTATGGAAGAAGAAGAATTTAACGCCAACGAGGAGATTGAGAAACTAGAAAAATTACTAGAAAAGGAAAAAGTGCCTAGTAATTCATCTACAACCAATGAGAATCAAGACTCAGAGCCAAAAACTCCTAATCTCAATACACTACTAGAAAAATGACCTTTAATGACATACGAACAATGACATACATCATTTTTATGATAAACAAAAACATGTGTCATAAAAATTATGTCATATTTTATGAAATCCTTAAATATTTACGACATAAATTAAGGTATGTCATCGTTTCCCTGTCATAAAACCAAATTAAAAAAACACGCGTGGCACTTTTCACATTTGTGTCATCTCATCTTGAATTGTGTCGTTTTATGTTTATCAATTTTTGATCATTCACCTCCTTCAAAACACCGGTGATAAAAAGACGTAGGGGAGATCTAGGGCTCCATTTGGGGAGAAAGCCTATCGATGATAAGAATAAGAAGAAAGTGAAACGAAGAGCTTCCAAAAGTTTCTCCTCCCTACAATACCGTGTTCATCGAAATCGAGATCGACCCTGCCATCATTCACGAACACCACCCTTCTTCACGCCCCTGCCATCACTCACGATTTCGACGATCCCGATTCGGGCCACCACCATTACCGTTTACTCTCACACCACCAACACATCCGCCGGACTGATGCTTATGTATTGGAATCGGACCGTCGCCATTTACTCTCAACGAAATCGTGCCTCCAATGTTTAATATCAGGTAAATACTTCAACTTAGAACCCTAAATGCCCTCGAATTCAGAACCATGGACCTATTTGATTCCAAACAGAATCCACTCTCGTCAGAATCGGGTCGCCGTCGTGTTGATATGGTTGATGATGTGGTTTTCTATCATAAATGATGTTATAAGCTGAATATTACTCAGTAATGAGTTCATATTAGTTGGATTCTTGGTTCAATCTTTTCTAAACTGGTACTGATTTTGGGTACTAATTTTCAGTTCATATTTGTGCTCATGTGTAAATGGGGTTCTTGAAGAGTGCAATGAACTGGTAGTGATTTCGGGTTCATATGCCATGTTTGCTTTGTGGTATTAACACTTGTTTTATAAACTTCACTTTCAGTCAAGTTTTTATGAACTAAATGGAGTGGACGAGTCTCAAGAGTACACTTCTACAAAGAAAGCTATAGATATTGTTTGTATCTGTCCAGGATGAGCAGGTGTAATTCTTCATTTTGCCTTAATGTGGTCAACTTATGAAATTTGTTTGTAGGGGTTTACAAGAACAATTGTTCTCTACTCATTTCATGTAACGGGGGACTTAATCAGATGTGAGCTGTTATGAGTTGTTTCAGTACGATTAACCCCATAAGATTAATCTCTGACTTGTTCGGTTCTTGTAGAAACAAATAACTTGACTAACATAATTAGTTCTTAATATGTAGATATGTGATATGGTTTCAATAGCAAGTTACTTGAATGATACTCTTATAGTTATTGAATTGGACAAACTTCTTTTTGAGATGATCCAAGGTATGTCAAATTATCTCCACTTAAAGGATCATGACAGTTGACTTATTGTTGATTTCTTGTCATCCAAGGCTAGCTGGCGTAATTTATGTTGCTGGCTTAGTTAAGTACACTGAATGCTCCATTGCCTTATCACCCTCCTGGTTTGAATACAAATATCACAGATATATTTGACCAGCTTATACAGGTAATATGGCATTTTTCTTTATGGATTATTCTTGTTAGTGGTTTTGATGCGTTTTCTCAAGTGATTAAATTTCTTAGCTTGGATGATTATTGACGGTCCTTCAACTATTACCAGGCAACTCCAGTAATTGAAAGGATGCCATTTAAACTTCAAGTGTGGATCAAGTCAAACACATGCCTGCTATTGGGAAGTTGATGTAGCTATTTTGTATGTGATGAACAATATTCTTATAATTTTAAAATGTTTATTAGTTTGTATTTGACAGATTATGATGTGGCAATGGATTGTATTTGTATTAATGATATTTAATTTTATATTTTGAGACATTAATTTAATTTGTGATTTAAGTTTTTAATATTATTAAATTTAATGTGTGTGTGTGTGTGTGTGTATATATATATATATATATATATATATATATATATATATATATATATATATATATATATATATATAGATTATTTGTTTAAAAAAAATTATGACTTACATTGTAAGTCATAAAGGTTTGTCATTAATGTATGTCGTAAATTTACGACACACAAATGTGTGTCATCTGTCATTTATGACAGGGGCTTCCTTGACATACATTTGCGTGTCATCTGTACCCTTTAATGACACGCAATGCGTGTCATTAAAGGCCTTTTTCTAATAGTGATACTTTACCTCCTCATCTTGAATATGCTTATCTAGATGAAAGCATGCAATTACCTGTAATAATAAATGCTTCTTTGTCTTCTGCAGAAAAAACGAAACTGGTAGCTGTCCTCAAGAAAAGAAAGAGTGCAATAGCCTGGAAAATCTCAGATATTAAGGGGATAAGCCCTTCATATTGTTCACACAAAATTCTCATGGAAGATGAAACCAAGCCAAAAATACAACCCCAGAGACGTTTGAATCCCAAAATGCAAGATGTTGTAAGAAAAGAAGTTGTGAAATTGCTAGATTCAGGGATAATATACCCCATCTCAGACAGTCCATGGGTCAGTCCCATTCATGTAGTGCCAAAAAAAGGAGGAATCACCGTTTTAAAAAATGAAAAAGACGAATTAATTCCCACAAGAACAGTAACCGGATGGAGAGTATGCATAGACTACCGTAAATTAAATGATGCTACTCGCAAAGACCACTTTCCATTACCGCTTATTGATCAAATGCTTGAAAGACTTGCTGGAAAAACTTACTATTGCTTTTTAGATGGTTTTTCAGGATATTTTCAGATCCCAATCGATCTGCTGGATCAAGAGAAAACCACCTTTACATGTCCCTATGGAACTTTTGCATACCGAAGGATGCCATTTGGACTCTGCAATGCACCAGCAACGTTTCAGATATGCATGACTGCCATATTTCATGAAATGGTAGGGGATTTCATGGAGGTATTTATGGATGACTTTTCTGTATTTCGAGATACTTTTGATGAATGTTTAACCAGTCTTGATAAAATGCTTGAAAGATGCGAGAAAACTAACTTGGTGTTGAATTGGGAGAAGTGCAATTTCATGGTTCAAGAAGGAATAGTTCTTGGGCATAAGGTGTCAAAGCAAGGAATAGAAGTGGACAAGGTCAAGGTGGAAACTATCTCAAAATTGCCGCCTCCTACAAACGTGAAGGGAGTGAGAAGTTTCCTCAGACATGCAGGATTCTACCGTCGATTCATAAAGGACTTTTCAAAAATAGCAAAATTTGAATTTTCAACAGATTGTTTAAATGTTTTTAACACTTTAAAAGAAAAATTGGTCTCGTCTCCAATTCTGATTGCACCAAATTGGAATTTACCTTTTGAATTGATGTGTGATGCAAGCGACTATGCAGTTGGAGCAGTTCTAGGACAAAGGGTGGAAAAACAATTCCAACCTATCTTTTATGCTAGTAAAACCCTCAATCCAGCTCAAGAAAATTATACAACAACAGAAAAGGAATTACTAGCAGTGGTCTATGCATTTGATAAATTCAGACCATACCTAATTTTGTCTAAAACAACTGTCTTTACAGATCATTCTGCTTTAAAATATTTGTTTTCAAAACAGGACGCAAAACCAAGACTCATACGTTGGATCCTCCTGTTACAAGAATTTGATCTAGAGATAAAAGACAAACCAGGAATGGAAAATGTAGCAGCAGACCACTTGTCCAGACTGGAAAACCCTAGAATGGAGCAGCTGAAGGAAACAGACATCAACGATAATTTTCCTGATGAACACCTACTGAATATAGACACAGATCTTCCTTGGTACGCTGACATAGTTAATTATTTGGCTGCAGGAGTACTTCTGAAAGGAATGACACATCAGCAGAAAAAGAAATTCTTCACAGATGTAAAACATTACTTCTGGGACGATCCATATCTTTTTCGAGTCAATGCAGACAACATAATTAGAAGATGTGTCTATGGGAAAGAAATTCAGAATATCCTGGAACATTGTCATCAAGGACCAATTGCAGGACACCATAGTGCAAACTACACAGCGAGAAAGATATTTGAAGCCGGATTTTATTGGCCAACGATTTTCAAGGACGCTAAGAGATATGTGAAAGAATGTGATTCATTCCAGCGATCAGGAAACATCTCATCCAGGAACGAAATGCCCCAGGTAAGTATACAGGTATGTGAAATTTTTGACATTTGGGGAATCGATTTTATGGGACCATTCCCAAATTCATGTGGAAACAAATACATTTTAGTCGCTGTCGACTATGTGTCAAAATGGGTTGAAGCCCAAGCTTTACCCACTAATGACGCACGAGTTGTAGTAAAATTTCTAAAAAAATTGTTTTCACGATTTGGTGTACCAAAAGCTCTAATCAGTGACCGGGGGACTCATTTTGCAAATGCGCAACTTGAAAAAACTCTAAAAAAATATGGAGTTCAACACAGATTTGCAACCCCTTATCACCCACAAACCAGTGGGCAAACTGAAGTCACGAATAGAGCAATAAAAAGAATTCTGGAAAAATCAATTGGTACCAATAAGAAAGAATGGTCTAATAAACTCGATGATGCTTTATGGGCTTTCAGAACAGCTTATAAAACACCTATTGGTACAACACCATATAGGTTGATATACGGTAAAGCATGTCATTTACCTGTGGAGATAGAACATAAAGCATACTGGGCGTTAAAAAACTGTGATCTTGATGAAACAAATATCCGTTCTAACCGTTTAATACAAATAAACGAATTAGAAGAGTTAAGGAACGAAGCATATGAGAACTCCCTAATTTACAAAAATCGCACTAAGAAATGGCATGACGCACGATTGCAAAAGAAAACGGAAATTGCACCAGGAGATCAGGTACTTTTATACAACTCGAGATTAAAGTTATTTCCAGGGAAACTAAAGTCAAGATGGTATGGGCCGTACAAAGTGAAAACCGTATTTCCATACGGTACTGTTGAATTAATAGACAAGAACGACGTAAGCTTCAAGGTTAACGGACACCGGGTGAAGCACTACGAACAAGGAGTCCGTTATGAGGAAGGAGAGGATGTACCCCTCTCGAACATTTAAAAATTTAAAAGCAGGGGTACGGGTCTAAGATTTCGACCCAGATAAGGAAAGCGGTGTGAAGAAAAGACATTGATTTTTGTTCGTTTGGGTTGTAATAATTTAGAGACAATTTAATTTTATGTGGTCTGTTAAATAAATAATAAATAATAAAAATAAATAATAAAAATAAAGATCATCAATGGAAAAACATGAAAAGAAAAATGCCACAGATCATGGATCGCGACCCGATCCGGAGGCCCATAGGGGCGCGATCTCAAGCGAACCAGAACGCCCAAGCCCGTAAATTTCAAGGATCGCGACCCGATCCAGTAGTGGATCGCGACCCGACGACGCGCAAAGGATAAAAACAGATCCGGTCACTTGGTCTCATTTTTTACCCCACAATCGCATCCCGATCCCCACGGTAAATCGCGACCGAGTATTTTTCCAGTTTTTCTAGATCCGTAATCATCAAGCAAGGTATGTAAACCCTCGATTCCTTTTCAATTTACATTACGAAATTGGTAGATATTTGTGATAATTAAAATAAAATTAGGTTTTAAAAATTGATTCTCGGTTTTGAATGATTTGCCCATTTAGATGTTAGATCTAACAGAGAATTGAATAAACTAGTTAAAACCCTCTTAGATAGTTAAGTTTTGGCTTGAAAAATGAGTAAAATCGGAGAAATTAGGTCGGATAGTCAGGGATCGCGACCCGATCTTTGATGATCTTCAACCATCGGGACCCTACGGTTGAATGTTCCGTGAACATGTTCATTAATCGCGACCCGATCATGGATAGGGTTCTAAGATCGCGACCCTACGCTTGAAAGTCGCCGGACCAAATCCTTAGTCGCGACCCTATGTTCTCGTCCCTATGTTCGACAATCGCGAATCAAAACCCGACCCATCCGACGATCGCGACCCGATCCGGATGAAGATCGCGACCCGACATCGACCTGGATCCGGACTGCCCATCCCGATTGAACCCTGATCGTGACTCGACCCACAAGTGGATCGCGACCCGATCTCTGATCAGAGGAAAATTTTGTTTATTTTTCAAGCTAATTCTTTTCTATTTATTTTTTTATTTCTTATTTCACAGATATATGGCAAGAAGAGGAGATCAAAACCCACAAGCCGAGGAGTTACCCTCACATACATTGCTTCAATTTCCAACAACAATCAACAATGCGAGGAGACAACGATATTTGGGAGAACTGGCCAGGATTCACAAAAAAGACGTTCATGTGCCTCCCTCTCTGGATTGGGAATACGCGGCCACGATCGGGCTGCACCACCGTTTGGCATCGTTCACAACAAAAATCTACGCTGCAACTGGATTTACATGCCACGCCTGGGATAGACTGTTCCACTTCCAGGAGCCAATATTCAGAGAGATCACGCTGGAGTTCCTATCCACTGTACAGTTCGAGCAGTACAGGGATTTATCGGATAGGACGGCTCTCTCTTTCAGACTGGGAGGAGTTAGCCGTGAGTGCAGCGTGATGGAGCTAGGGATACGCCTAGGGCTGTATACACGGGAGGAGACCACCTTGCCTACTTTTTCCACTTTCTTCGAGGCCTGCCATAGGATCCCGCCAGAAGAGTTCCGCCTGGCAGATGTTTGGGGTATGCTGGCCAATGAGGCATATGACTGACATACCGCGGTGGAGAGCGTGCTCCGCTCCCCTGTCCACCGTGTGCTTCACAGACTCATCGCCTCTACGGTTAATCACCGTAAAGGAAGCGATAAGGTGCCTGTAGACGATGTCTTCTATCTATGGTGCCTGACATCTGAGGGTGTGTGCCTCATCCTTCCGTATACACTGGCTGTCTTCCTTTTCAGGAAGGCCAAAGGGGCAAAGAAAAATAGCCCCATCTCTGGAGGGCATCTTATATCCAGACTGGCCGCGTCATACGACGTCTTCTCATCTCCACACGCACGGGGACTAACCAGGTCAGATCCTCGTTTTATGAACAGGAGTTACCTATATCAGATGACAGTGATCGATCAGGACGATCGCATTCGAGAGGATGACCCTGTTGAGCAGGAAGAAGACATGGACGCACAGCCTGAGCCACAGCCCGAGCCACAGCCACAGCCACAGCCTGATCCGCAGCCAGCCCCCGGTGCTCACAGTCGACGCCGGCAGAGATCTCCGATACAGCAGGATGTCGCAGAGCAGGAGATCGATCTACGCTTCCTATCCCAGCAGATCAGTAGGATGGATCTGAGTAGACAGCGTGATGCACAGAGGATAGAGAGCAGCATTCAGGACATACAGCGCGACATCCAGATGCTCGAGCGCGACATACTGCGGAGGCAGGTTCACGATCAATGGGTGTCACATTCGATGCAGGGGTTCTACGAAAGTCAGGGTTACCAGCCCCCCATTCCATACCCAACTTATGTTCCGCCTGTTCCCACATGGTTTGAGCCACCAGATTTCCTGCAGGACTACGGTGATGGCGGTGGCACCGCAGGTTCAGCTTTTGATGATATTGATGATTGACTTTATTTTATTGTATTTAAATACATTTGGATTTTTTTTATTTTAGTGTGGTGTTTTTGTTTTTATTTATTGATGTGTTTTGTTTTTTGTGGTGTGGTTAATATTTTCTCTGAGCATTGATACAGAATATAGGTTTAAACAGACGCTGGCATTCAGTTCAGCAAACTTCTTCTGTGGAATCTGTCCTTAAAACAGAACGACTCATTACCCAAGGGGAGTCCATTCCAATTAAACTCCTCTTTGATTTAAAAAGATATATGCAATAAAATTATTGTATAAAATAAGTGTGGGGTAAACAAGTCAAAACTGCAATAATTAGCTGAGCCAAGTAAAATTTTATGTTAAACATCATTTCCAAAAATTGAATGCTAAGAAGGTAATTGTTAAGAAAAATGTTTTGAAAATAAATTCGTAGGTTAAACTTGATTTTATGCTCTTATTTTCTAGTTTTTTTAATATTTTCATATAAAATTTAATTCTTTAAATGACAAGTAGTTGGAATGATAATTACAACAGGTTTTGCATAAATAATGAAATAGACCCATTGAAAATCAAGTCTTGTCAAAACAGGTTGAGTCAGTTTCCCTAAATCGCGCGAATGCTATGACTAAATTGAGGAAAATAAGCCTCGTTAAAAGAACTTCAGATGAGAAATCTAATGAAAAGCGAGAATCAAGTAATGTTACACCATAAGATTGAGACTCAGGAAGGAAATTCAATCAGTAGCCTTTGACATTCGAGCAAGTAGACATAAAATGGGGCCTACGTGCATTTCTACTCCTTATTACCTAAAACCAATTGGTTTGGGATAATATTGTCGAAAGTTCGCTACACGGGTGTCATCGGAAGTCATGGGATTTCCTTAGTGACCTTTGGAATTTGAATTAGTAAACTCTGTACAGTTGTGAGTTGAAAATTTGTAATCAAGAGTTCCATAGAAAGTCACGAGTTTCAAAGGTGCGGTAAAAATGGAGAAAATAACTGAACTTGATAAACTTAGTCCAGCATTATTTTTGGGAAACTTGACAAAAGATTTTGAGATAAAAGAAATTTTTAAGGGTGTATTCAATGTTATGTAAAAATGAGTATTTTTCAATCTAAACATTTGTCATTAATAGAAATAGATTTTATGTAAAATTTTGGAAGGTTAGAAATACGCGCGTAAGGCTAGGTATAATCTACTATGTTTATTCTTAAATCCTTATTCTTAACATCGGTAAATAATGCTAGATCTGTGATAGCAATTGGAAAGTTGTTTGGATATCAAATTTCTTAGCTGAGTTTTAAATTGTAGTTTGCTCGAGGACAAGCAAAGTTCAAGTGTAGGGTATTTGATATTGCCTCATTTATACATATATTTCGGGCAATATCGAGTACTTAAAAATGTTTTTTTGGTTTAATTTCAAGATAAAAAGTACTTATTTAATTTAATTACCAAAACACAGGAAAAATTGCTTTATTGAGAAGAAGGAGCTGAATTCAAGCCTTGGAATGAAGAAAAAGGAGTAAAAGATCTATCGGGAAAGAAAGAGCCAAAGAGAGCGTATTCTGGGCTAAAAAACGAAGAATTAAGTCAAACAGACCATAGATCGCGACCCTATCACCATGAGGATCGCGACCCTATCTTCTGACGAATGCGTGACAATTGCTGACCAAAGGATCGCGATCACGGCTCAAAATCGCGACCTTACAGAGATCGCGACCCGATCTCCTCGAGGATCGCGACCCTACCCACCAACTACAGTCCACAAAGTCAGAATAGCGGCCGACTGCGAAACTCAATTCACACATGATCGCGACCCGATCCCCTATAGGATCGCGACGCGATCCTCGCTGGGCAGTAGTATAAATAGAGGCTTTCTCTTGTTGTTTTAGACACACAATTCAGATCAAAAACTCTATACGTGGAGAATAACCCTCTATCCCCCTGCTCTCGACCTCCCTTCTCAAGGAATGAATCTATGCTAGCGGAAGCCACGAAGAACGATCAAGAACATCATTGCTCGGATATTCGGTTTGCTTACTATGTTTAGCTTTCTTATATATTCAGTGTGTTGTGTGTTTATGATTATGGAGTAATTCCTTTGTGCTTTTACTTAGAATAGATGAAACTTATAATTATGTTTTGATTGATATAAAATCGGATATTGCATGTTTTATAATTTATTTTGCATGTTTATTTAACCGACTCATGCATATTAAGAATCTATCTTTGAAACTTATAACTGAGTTATATTTAGTATAGATGACCATTCTTACTAAATTAACTTGTATCATAATATATATGATTCATATACATTTATGACTAGTGATGGACCAAATCCTAGGATAAGATACAAAAGAAAGAATCATATATGCATATATCAAAACTGTATTAGTGGACCAAACTATACAACTCATTTTGATTTTCATGACCATTGATATCAAAAGCTACAAATAAATCATGTAGAGTACGAACAAAGGAAATGATTAATTGGAATAATTAATTTACAGGACCAATGTAATTAATAATCCTTTTTAATCATAAAATTAGATTGTTGGACCAAGACATCTGATTAACTTAGAAATCGGTATTTAACTTGTTAATATCCATTGCACATTATTATCAATCGGAATATTGTTATAAGGAGTAATAACCTCTGAGTAAAAGCATATTTGTTCAAACTATCTGTTCGGTGTAACTTCAACCTTGTTACCATTTTCTTACTCATTATTCCTATTTATCTGTTGTTACAATCTCTTCACCAAATTCAATTACACAAAATCCCCCCTCTTATCTCTTTTGTTGTTATAAATTATTAATTGATAATTGATTTTCTTTAATTTAAACCAATTCCCTTGGGTTCGACCCGGACTTACCATTACTATATTACAACCGATTAGGTACACTTGCCTAGTTGTGTTGTTTTCATTCATGGTATTTCCGTGTTATAAATTCAAAACTTATGAAAAGACATTACAAAGACAATATTGATCTTCAGTATTCCAAAAATAAGTGATATCATTTTGGTATATAAAATATGTATGTCTGAAAACACATCAAAAGGTATAATTGCGAACAAACAGATCCTCGATTTCGTATTCCGGAGTTGTAGAGCTACAGTGAACACGCCGGTGGTCGAGACAAGTGGAGGGGGCACGGTGACCCCACACTTGTCTGAGACAACTCCTTCTCAAATTGGTATATCATGCATAACTTAACAAACAAATTAAAAACAAACATGACAAATAAAATATGAATAAAAATATACAGATAGAAGTGTCATAAGTTTATACATATATCCCAAAAATATAAAAAGAAAAGAAAAAGAAAAAGTACATCAATCACTACCAGGTGGCCTGGAGGGTCCTGCCTCATGATCATGGGCCCTGGCTGGGAATGGTCGGGGGCGTCGGCCCTGCTGAGTGGCCAACTCCAAAAGTACCTCCCTGATCCACTCGAGCTGATCCTCCATCCTCGCAACCCGGGCCTCCAACCGATGGATGGCCGCTGGGTCCTCCTGCGGCTGTGGTTGCGGCTCTGGTGCTGGCTCTGGCCTCCTGCGTCTCCTGCCAGGCTGGGCATACGCGGGCTGAGGTGCCTGAGGAGGCTCGGTCGGTGCCCGGATGAACTGCCCCGGGCGCTGCTGCTCAATGAACCGCATCCTCTCCAAAGTGCGTGCTGTAGTGCGCGATGGAGGTAGAGCGGTCAATGAGGCAACCACAGGGGCAGTGAAAATACCATATGAGCAGGCCAGGCGAGTAATAAAATACCCCCTGGCTAGTGGGCTGCTGGTGGAGGCGCCGGTCGAGTGGGTGGAGAGAGCAACCGTGAGGGCGAAGGGGAGATGGAGGAATCGGGACGGGTCGAGGAGAGCCCATAAGAATGTCATGTCTTCCCCAGACACCTTCTCGCCTCCCCCCCCCCCCCCCCGCTGCATGATGGAGGTGGAGACGATCCGGTGCATGAGGCGGTGAAGTGGATCACGTAGGTGGCTCTCCCTCGAGGTCCCTGCCTCATACATGACGTTGGAAAGTGGTGTCCAAATCTCCATGTTGGGAGCCCTGTCTGGCTCCCCCTGAATGCACGACCCGAAGAACCGGGTGAAATAGCGATGCTGGAGGTCTGCTGGAGTGTATAGGCCGACTCTCCTCCCGAACTCCCGGAGGTTGCACTCCCTGTGCTCACCTCCCAAACGAAAGCGTACTAGCCTGGAACGCGGGTCTCCCGCCCGAGGTGCGAACTGGATGGTTGATATGAACTCCAGTAGCAGCTCCGTGTAGACCACGTCCTCGTCAGTGGCCATGATCCGGTCCCATCCATGGCAAGTAAATGACGCCTCCTCATGGGTCCAGGTGCGATGCAAGAACGGCTCGATCGCACCCCATAGCCCTGCGTCTCTCAATATATCTCTGTCAATAACCGTCGCCTCGAGAACCCGCGACTCCTCAATGCGTCCCTCCGTGAAGTATACTCTGCAGAACTGGCCAGTCCCTCGGGGAACTGGAGGAAGGCATGCTCCAATCTGAACATCATCTGCAAAAAGAAAATATAGCCACAAAACAAAAATTTTGCAAAATCAGTCCTTATCTTCCCAGCCGCACCGCGGCGCGGCCCAAGAGCAAGGGCGCAGCGCGGCGTGCGGCTGTTTCCAAACCCCGATCCAAAATCTCAATTTAACCTGCTACAACTCAATCTAATCACACCACAAGGTAGCCTAGGTGCCGACTAGCTCATCTAGGGTCTCCATTTGGCAAAACAAACACCCTATGAGCTAGCATTAGCGATTCTAAGTTTTGAACTATTTTGGGCCAATCACTAAAATTAACTACCTAATCGCTAGTTTTAACGAGTAATAGATAGTTAGAATGGCGTACCTTGGCAGTGGGAATAAAATGAGCAAGAAAAATTGCAAGAGAATTTCGATAACCAGAGCTCTGAGTCGTGTGTGGGTTATGTGAGCCGCGACTTACCTTATAAAGGAGAAAACCGACTGATCGTTTACCTCGTCGTGGGTTTACGCTTTGCGCATCGCGCGTGTCACCAAATCAACCCCTGCGCATCGGGCAGGTTTACGATTCCGCGTCGCGTAATTCAAATACCCGCGGTGCGGACTTCAAAATTTTCAAAACTTCTCAAATGACCCCACACTTATTTCAAACTACTAGCACCTGCAAAAAGATTGATGTATTTTTGTATTTTATTCAAAGAAATATATCCTAACTTATGACACGATGGGTTGCCTCCCAACAAGCGCTAAGTTTAACGTCTTCAGCCAGACGTGCTACTCCTTCTACAGCTACGGTGAATCGTATGCCTTCTTTCCTTGCTGATTTTCAGTCGCCACCGTCCCTTTGTTGTCCACATACTCCTTCCACTTCTTTGGGTCGAATGGCTTGCTAGTTCTCCTGCTGCTGCCCGGTTGCTGCTTTCTGGTTAGCTCCCGTGAATGCTTGGAGGTAGCTTTGAACCTCCAAGCTCGGTCCTTCCTTCTGCATCTCTTCAAGGTTACTGACTTGACATGAAGCGCGCCCAGTGCCACTCCCAGTAGTTGTTTTGTAAATTTCATTTTGCCAGTGTACCACGTGCCATCTTCAGGTTGCAATTTTGGCTTGCAATGCCAGTAAAGATTTTCCATTTGACTAGGATTAAAAGGCAACATATCAAGATGCTTCCATATGTTCTCATCGATGGTATTTATCACATCTAATTTTCCATTCATAAATGGATCATGAGTGCTGAAAAAATCATGTTTTTTATTATTTTCAAAAATTAACTCGTCAGCATCAACTTCTTGATCCTCGTCCAATAGGTGGATCGGGACCAAAAGTGAGCGACTAGTTTGATCTGATGGTGGTACAAAGTCACCCATCATCAGATCCTTACTTCCAAGTTTCTCAAAATTTTCAAAAATTACAGGGTCGAGGGTAATATTGTCATCTACACCCCCTTCCTCAAAAACATCAACAATTTCAACAAATTCGGAAATTGTTGGGCTGGGATCTGTACTGTCACTTACAGTCCCCTGCACAACATCCTCATCAACCAAATTGTCTGATGATGGTACAGATTCACTCATCACCAGCTCAACATTCTCAAAACCCTCAAAAACATCAAAAGTTGTTGAGTCAAAGGTAGCATTGTCACCTACAACCTCTTCCTCAACAACCGTTTCGACCATCTCAATGGTCTCTTGATTTTCCCACGGTGTATGCCCTTCCATCACATATTCAGGTGATGCAAGCTCACACACATTATCATTGGTATAAACATCACTCACCTCCAGTTCTGGCGAAGGTGGTGAACATTTCCAATTTTCCTCTAACCTATCTAAAGAAGCTTGCACTTTTTCAAGAGCTTCAGCCTGGTCCTTCTGCTCGTGGTAGTTGTTATACATGAGTACCCAAAGTTAGGCCCAAGTTGCAGAATTCTCAGGCTGAGATGACTCCTCGGTCCGCCATCCATTGTCATCAAATGATCCATTGTAGCAATCATTCTCGTAATGAGTGTCGGCCGGATTTTCATAATACTCATACTGATCCGGGTACATGTAATCACCCATTATAAGGATGTACACATACCAAAAATCAGCAAACTAAAATCAAACATCAAAAATCAGAAACTAAGACCTACAAATCACCAAATCTAAGCGCACTGCTCCCCGGCAACGGCGCCAAAATTTGACACGCGCAGAGGTCGTCGTGCGGTCAAAAATAAGAGAAAACCTAACACACACTAGTATAGCGGTAGTCAGGGTCGATCCACAGGAGCTTCGTGGTTAGACTAGATGAGATATTACCAACTAGTAGTGTCACAGCTACAGTCGGAGGATCTAGTTTCTATCTTCCTAATCACTAGCAAACAAAAGCAATGATCAAACACACTCAAGCCAAGCTAAGCTAAGCTCAAATGACCTAGTCACTTTCTGAAATCAGAAGTACATCTCTGAATCAGAAGCAATCAAATGCATCCAAACTAGCAAAACCAAGCAAAGCATAAACTAGCCACTAACTAAAGTTCTACTGAACAGTTACTAGCCAACGTTTAATGCTTACAACTAACCTAATTAGCTACTGATTTCAGCAAAGGAAAACAGTCCCAACAAGGTCAAAACAATATCCAAACATAAATCAAACATCCAAAACCAAACACAAACATAAAAACACCAAAAAGCTAAGATTAAATGTAACCAAATGCTTTGCATTAACCAAATCCAAATCCAACATAAAAACAGTAACCAAATGATCTAAAAACAGAAGCCAAAGCTTAATATCAATGGTTGTCACACCCAAAGATACAAAACCAAGCTTAAATCCAACTATTTAATTACAAATAAAATCTAAAACTAACCAATACCAAATGAGAGTCTTCTGGAATGAAATCTTGGAGTCAAAGAGCTTCAAGGACGATTTTACACCCGGTCTTTGCTCTCGTTTTCGGCTTGGAATGCCTCTATTTATAGTTGCAATTTTCCCGCAGCCGCGCCGCGCAGAAGTGAAATCCGTGGCGCGCGTACTAATCTTTTCCCGTTTCTTCGGTATTTGAATGTGTTCCACCGCCTTAAGCCCGCGTCGCGTGTATTTAATTCCCGCGGCGCGTGTACGAGTTTCCTTGATTTTTCATTCTTTCCAAACTTCTTCCTTTTGCATGCTTTTAGTCCCTGTTTCCATTCTTTTTCTCCAAACAAGTCCTGGCACGAAAAGTGAGAATACCCAGACATATTTGATATAATTTTATCAAGAACAGGGCTCAACAACGCCTAAAATACTTGATATCACTAGGCGTTGTCAACCGGATCCGGTTCGGAGCAGGCGGGTTCGGGTAGCTGGGATCCGGATCTGGAGCGTGGGCTGGATCAAGCAGCTGGGTCGGAGGTTGCTGTTGGGCTGTTGCTGTTTCTCCTTTTAATTTTCTTTTTATTTTCCTTTTTAAATCCTAAAATAAATTAAATAAATTATGAAAATTCATTTTTAATTTAATAAATTAATTAAATCTAATAAAATAAATTATTTAGAAACTATATTTCCAATAATTCATTTTAAATAGATTTAATATAATTTATTTTATATTTTTGTTTGTTTTTGCTTTAAAACTCTTTTTCAATTAAATTGCATCTTTTTGTTTTCTCGTTTTATCTCGAATCCACGCAACCTGAAATAAACTGATAATATTTGTTAGACAAAATAAAAACAGTTCATCTTATTTCATTGATGGTCACATACAAAAACATTTTTCAACAATATCTTTGGTGTGTTCCTAATGTTTATTGGTTGTTCTCAGACAATATCATCTTGGAATGTTGCAAAAGAAAAAGAGGCTGAAATACAGAACAGACTGAAAATCATAAAAGAAACAGCGGCCAAAAACCAGAACATGCAGAAAATTATAAAAGCGGCTGAAAAACTGAACGAGCCCGAAAAAGAAATCATTAAAGATGTCGAAAAGAATAAACATGCACAAACTCTGATCCCTCGTCACCATCGTTACCATCTAGCGGATCTCTTAGGAGAATGAAATTTGACATAGTTATTGCCGATCAACAGCGTATGCAATTAAAGTTACAACAATGTTTTGAGGTTCACAATTCCAATTTATTGATGCTTGAACGGATGGTGGATGAAAAAGATTCGGACACTTTGTCACTTAAAAAACGCCGAAATGAAATGCAAACCGAGGTAGCTGCGATAAATCGGTTCATCACCTTGGAGTTGTCCAACATGGTTGGATATTCCAACTATGGTTTTGATGAAAGTGAAAGGATTGGCAGAACATTTTCAAACACATTGTGCCATTGACTTATGATCTTTTTAAGACAAGGGAAAATAAGAAGAAGCAACCGAAAATTACAGAGGTCATTTCTCCTCCAAGAGATCCGACTCCTGATCCTGAAGCAACCGCCCAACCTCCGTCGGTTTAAGAAGAAAATTCCAAGCTGAATCTGGAGAGAAAATTGTCGTCTCCGAAACTGCATCACAACACATCGGCGATTTTGGAGACGACCAGGAAGTAACCAAGCCAAAATTTTCCAGAGTTATTGAAATCGATATTGGTGAGTCTAGCTCCACTTCAGCACCGAACGATGACACTGCTGTGGCCCCCTCTCCAAAATCTTTTGTGTCCAAGCAGGAATTTGAAGCCTTGGAAAAGAAACTTTATTGTTTGATCTCACTGGTTACTGAGCTGAAATCTTCCAACACAAATGAAGCTTTAGTGAAAGAGATTGCTGAGCTGAAACAGAAAGTTGAAGCTCTTGAAAATAATGAAGTAGCTATTGATTTTGTTTCCCAATAGGTCATCTCCAAGGGCCTCAAGGAAATTGACGACAAATAGCAACAGGAAGCCACAGGTTTAGTGAAGCAATCCAAAGACACAGTGGTCGCAGTTCACAAGGTGGTTAAAGAATTGGAATCTCTCAACAAAAGCATTCATACAAGGACTATGACTCTATTTGATAATATGAAAAGTATATTGATGGCGTATTTTCAGAGAATCAATCACTGAGATCCACTCATGTTCTGCTCCTTCAACTGCTGACTACTATGTTGAAAAACATCACTCAAACTATTCGTGGTCTGACTGACTCCTTGGGAGTAGCCGCAGTTCAAATGCAAGACACTATGGATAGTCTTAAACAAATAACATCCAAGTCTACTGAGGCCATCTCAGTTGAAATTGCAACCATTGCTCAAAAAATTCATGAAAAATTGGACATTATTAGGACGCACCTACGTTTGACCGCTTCTACTAAAACGGCCAAAGGAGGGGCAATTCTGCCTCTTAAAATCGTTGTGGATGTTGATGATAAAGATGATAAATATGGTGATGATAATAAGAGTAAAGAAAATGATGATGACAAGCACAGTGAAACTTTCGTTAAAAAATGTTGAGGAGGAAGAGAAAGAAAACCCAAATTTCGGTGCCAGTGGGAATACATCGAAAATCCCAACTACCCCCCCCCCCCCCGGAAATCTCCAAAGAAAAAGTCTCTTTCAAGGGACTCCCCAAAACCACCTCCCAAACAAAAATATCCACCAAGAAATCCACCTCATTTCACTTATGCTGATGATGATGAACTTCAATATTCCCCCATCAAACCTTCGGATGATCCTGCTCTTCAGGTAATTAAAAGTGAATACTTCGCAGTTGCTACAAAATTCCAAGAAGACGTGTACTTGAAAGCTAAAGCCGAAGAAGCAGCAACCATAGAAGGTTCGAGCCAATAAAGACTTTCAAGATTTTTTGATCTTCGGCCTCTCACCAACGAAGATTTTCGGCAAGTGGAAACCTATGCTCCTCCAAGTGACAATAGATACAGTTGGGACATTCCACTTACACTCAATGGCGACAAATACACTTACTTCTTCAATCTCAAAACTTCCATCCCTCAAAATCAAAGGGATGTGGAATTGAGGATCCGGACCTAGAAATTCCATCAAAGGTATACTCAGCCGAAGGCTCATGTATGGTCCATAAAAACCATCACAGTGGTAACTGAAATAAAAAAGATAAGCTACTTCAAATCAAACTTCTTCGAATATTATGTGATAAGGAAGGGAAGTGAAGTTGTCAATTATCGAGGCTGATTTTCGAAGGATGAACCTCGAGGATGTTTACACCATTGTCATGAGACTTATGCCAAGAGTTGAGAAGTAAGCTGATGTTAAAGAAGCTTTCTTGGCAGCGAGAAGATTCTTGAAACAATTAGTATCTGAATTCATGAGAATGGATGGGGAACTTTACAAGATCGTTGATGATAGTCCTTATGCTCAGTATCCAGAACTCATCGATATGTCTATGCCAGATAGAAGAAAAGTATGGAATCTCGAAAAGAACAAATGATCCAACTCCCGGGATAGTGTATAAATCAAAAATTCTCTCAGCAAAAGCATTCTTCAAAATTGATGATATGAGAAAATCAACAAATGAATACTTGGAGACTTGTATTGATGCTATAAAGATCTCTAAGTACACAACCGGAGAAGTCAAGAAAGAGCTGATAATGAGAATGGAGTGGATGTTATCAGTAAGAAGATTTTGGGAGCGTGTCTAGAACTTGGTGGTGAAAGATGATTTTGGAGGACTTGAAGAAAAACCCTCGGTTGGTCACCGAAGGGGGAATTGTTAATGTTGATTCGTTGGCTAGCTCATGTTTTTTTGAATGTTTCTAATGTTTGAAAAACAATGTTTGGATATTTGGTTTGTCATTTTGTAACTTCTTCAGTTGTAACTCTTTGATTATGATGAAAGTTATCAATAAACAATAGTTATCCTCATTGATGTGTTTTGTATTCTATGTGTTAAGTATTGAATCTAAGTTGAAGATAATATAAGAAGATCATGAACACCGAAGTTTAGAAATGAACTTCGGTCACTCTCTCAGAAGATCAACAATTATAGACTGTTAAACAAAGTGAAGACAAGCTATACACGACACCGAAGTTCAGCAATGAACTTCGGTCATGAAGATTCTTGGACTCTTGAAGAATCAATGAATCTTACTTCTGACTTAACAAACACAAAATCATCACAAGCTCAAGAGTATCAGCAATCATCTCAGCAACTTGTCAACACCGAAATTCACTCATGAATTTCGTTTCAACCTTAGAAGATTCAATCACATGAAGAGAAAGACAAGATGAAGATAAAGAAAAAAGATAAGCAGACCAAGTTATAGATTACAGATAGACTAGTTATTCATGTGTTCTAACGTCAATAAGGCGCTTGTATTGTAAAGTAGTAGAACATTCAATTATAGGCCATCCTAGTCTGACATGTACTCTTTTCCATAAAACAATCTGAAGAGCATTGGTTTGTAGCCTCTTCAGTTCGTAGGTCTTTAACTTTTGGTATCTTTTCTTGCACTATGAAAGGAGATCGACACCTCGCTTCATCTTTATTGTTTGGAGAAACTACTCTATAACTTTTTTCATATGATATAAAATTTGCATTTCATCAAACACTTTATCTTCCATGTCCTTACTTAAGTGTTGTTAATTCCTTCATTTAATCTTAATTATTTACATTTCCGCAACATAACTTGTTTGTATTTAATTATTGTTGAGCAAAAACGATCTTCACAAAGTTTCATTTATATTCAAAACTTTGCTACTTCAACAACTTTTCCTTTAAGACTTATTTGTGATAAGTGCTTAAAGGCTTAAGAAGTATTTTATACAATTGTAGAACTAGCATTCTTGGTGACATATACTTGTTGGTTGATACATTATAGAGAAACTCTTTGTTGAGTTTTTGCCATCTTCATCAACTCCCCAAAACCAAGTGAGATAAAAGTCTACAAAGGTTGTCTTCTTAACATCCTTCGTGTTGTTATAATCTTTATAGTTCATGTAATTGGATCCTCTTGTTGGTTTTTTTAAAATAGTCTTAAAATAATAGTTATCTTAAAATTTTTTATGTTGCCACTTAAAATTTATTTATAAAAAGGATCGTTTTTAGCATCTCAAAGCCCATCAGTGGTATCAGAACCTCTTTTACGTGTTAGAAAGATTTATTATCATGTTTGATAATCTTTGGTTTTGGTAATTATGCCTGTTATTTCTTTTGGCAAAGAAATCAAATATATTTTCTTTTACAATTCGTAGTTTAATAATTAGTATTTTTTTAATGCAACCAAGTTTTTCATGCATTTGGTTGTATAAAGTTGCCTTAGAAAAACAAAATGTTTGTTTGTATATTTCATATGAGGTTGTTGTGTATAAACAAGCCATTATGACCATTGTGTTGTGTTTAGTTGATATTTATTTATTCATAAGATATAATAGATAAATATATATTTTTTTCATTTGTTTTTTTTATGTAAAAAATTAGTTAGAGTAGTTTTATTCTTTTTACCAAATGTAACACGTTGAAGAAAGTACCATCTTTTGAATATTTGCTATGTCTTAACCACTTGAGAACATAATCCCAACATGACTTCTACAACACATGGTGCCTTAAAGTTCATTTTTTAAGCATGAGTTGTCTTGGCAAGTGGGAGCTTGAAAACTTTTTGAAGTGCCCCTTAAGTCCTTTAAGAATGAGTTAATAATTCTTGTGTTGCCTTGCAAAAATTATTACTAGAAAATGGCTTGGTTTATACAGGTTTGATGAATGATTGTGGTGTTTATTTATTGTTGTTATATGTTATCTTTTATGTTTGAAAATCGTTTATACATGTTAAATAAAATTTTATCATAGATTAACATCATTTGAAGTTTGAAAAATAAATATTTAAATTATTATGCAAGCGTTTATAAATGAGTTTTTATTAAAGTATTTTAAAACGTTTAAAATTGAATTTTTCTTGAAAATGATTTTTATCGTAAAACTTCTAATAGTCAAATTTAAAATATTTAAAATAATTTAAAAGGTTTAAACTAAATCTAAACTCCGTGTCTTTTATAGTAAACAAGAGTTTTATTAAAAAGACTACAATTTGATTTATAACGTTATAATGTCAAACTATAATACTAGGTATTATTTTTACGTAGAAACTTTATATATGATGTTAATTTTTTTAAACATAACGCATTGTGTTGATATTTTTTTATACATGCTAAATCTGATTTAGAATATAATTATAATTATTTGGTTTTGGTTTATCAAAATATGAACTTTTATCATAAGATTTTGATTATTAAAAGGAGATTTAAAATAATGATTTTAGAACTCATCGAAAATTCCAACTCTTAACTATAAAATAAAATTTATTAAAAGACTATAATCGGTTCTCAAAACGCTCTACCAATAAACTTTAAATATATGATATTAGTTTATAATTGATCGCGTCTAAATGAAGTTTTATTTGGAACTGACAACTGACAGCGCAGCGGTCGTCGTGCGGTCAAAAATAAGAAAACCTAACACACACACTAGCACAGTGGTAGTCAGGGTCGATCCACAGGAGCTTCGTGGTTAGACTAGATGAGAGATTACCAACTAGTAGTGTCACAGCTACAGTCGGAGGATCTAGTTTCTACCTTCCTAATCACTAGCAAACAAAAGCAATGATCAAACACACTCAAGCCAAGCTAAGCTAAGCTCAAATGACCTAGTCACTTTTTGAAATCAGAAGTACATCTCTGAATCAGAAGCAATCAAAGGCATCCAAACTAGCAAAACCAAGCAAAGCATAAACTAGCCACTAACTAGAGTTCTATTGAACAGTTACTAGCCAAGGTTTAATGCTTACAAACTAACCCAATTAGCTACTGATTTCAGCAAATGAAAACAGTCCCAACAAGGTCAAAACAATATCCAAACATAAATCAAATATCCAAAACCAAACACAAGCATAAAAACACCGAAAAGCTAAGATTAAATGTAACCAAATGCTTTGCATTAACCAAATCCGAATCCAACATAAAAACAGTAACCAAATGATCTAAAAACAGAAGCCAAAGCTTAATATCGATGGTTGTCACACCCAAAGATACAAAACCAAGCTTAAATCCAACTATTTAACTACAAATAAAATCTAAAACTAACCAATACCAATTGAGAGTCTTCTGGAATGAAATCTTAGAGTCAAAGAGCTTCATGGTCGATTTTACACCCGGTCTTTGCTAGGGTTTTTGGCTGGAAATGCCTCTATTTATAGTTGCAAATTTCCCGCAACCGCGCCGCGCAGAAGTGAAATTCGCTGCGCGCGTACTTATCTTTTCCCGTTTCTTCGGCATTTGAATGTGTTCCACCGCCTTAAGCCCGCGTCGCGCATAGTTAATTCCCGCGGCGCGCGTACGAGTTTCCTTGATTTTTCATTCTTTCCAAACTTCTTCCTTTTGCACGCTTTTAGTCCCTGTTTCCATTCTTTTTTCTCCAAACAAGTCCTGGCATGAAAAGTGAGAATACCCAGACATATTTGATATAATTTTATCAAGAACAGGGCTCAACAACGCCTAAAATACTTGATATCACTAGGCGTTGATAGACCCTATTCTTGGTGAATTTATATCGTATATGCTAATTCACCAAGAATAGGGCCTCAACAACGCCTATCAATATCAAGTATTTTAGTCGTCGTTAGGCCCTATTCTTGGTGAATTTATATCGTATATGCTATGGGATTACTCACTTTTGTGCTAGGACTTGTATGCAAGAAAAAGATGAAAACAGGGACCAAAAGCGGACAAAATGAAAGAAATTTGGATAAAAGTCATTTCAGTCGAAGTCGTACGTGCGCCGCAGAATGAAGGTACGCACGTCGCTCATAGTCAACAATGAGGCGGTGTAGAGAAATTCAGATTGCGAAAAATGGGGGATAAAGCACTATGGGCGTCGCGGATCCAACCTTTGCGCGCCGCGGATCGTTAGATTTCTAAACTATAAATAGAGGTCATTAGGTCGAAATCAGGAGGCGAAGAATGACCCATAAGGTGGACTTTAGGCTTCTTTGACTAAGAGATTCAGATTTCAGTACCACAATTGATATTTCTTTATGTTTTCACTTTTAGTTTAATAATATTTAGTTTTAGTTTAGCTTTATTTCCTTTGATTCTGGATTGTTAGACCAGTTGGGAATAGGTTAGTTGGATTATTTTCGGATTTCAGTACCCTATGTTCTCTGGATTTGAGTTTTAATTCAAGTAACCATTCGGTTTATATTTTATTGCACTTTTTCGGTATTATTGATGTTTGGATGTGATTTGAATGTGTTTGGATTGTTTGTTTGCTTCTGAATTCCGGACATAGCTTCTGATTTCAGTAAGGAACTTTAGTTTCTAGTTTGGTTTAGTTTAGTTTGGTTTATGTTTGATTTGGTTTTTGGCATTTGCTTCATTATTGTGTTTTTATTGGTTTTTCAGGAAAGTAGAAAGAAACCTGCTGGCTGTAGCGTGACACTACAGTTGGTATTTGATCGTTCTATCTTGACCACCAAACTCCCGCGGATCGACTCTTACTACTGCTATAATAGTTAGTTGGTGAGGTTTATTTTCTTGTTTTTGACCGCATAACGACCTAGGCGTGTCAACTTTTGGCGCCGTTGCCAGGGAGATGTGCGCTTTAGGATAGTCGATTAGTGGTGTGTTTCTGATTTTTTATTTAGTTTTGGTAATTTAATTTAGTTATTAGTTTGGTTTTTAGTTTTCACGGTCGTTTTGCACTAGTGCATGCGTACCCATCAGGGTGGGCAGACATCACCCTTGTTATTTGACTCTGAAATTGAGTGAACCGCGCGCAAGAACCGAGTGCGTAGGCGTTTTATTAACATGTGTCCCAGGAGTGTAGTAGTAGAGGATGTCACTAATGAGCCTACGGACGAGGTCACGGGGGAGCACCATTTATACCCCCAGTTTCTGAGTTTCATATAGGAAGTACCAGTGCTAGTGGTGGTGCAGTTTCAGCCCCTGCACCAATACCATCATGCACCCAACCTTTGGTCCAACCTTTAAGTCAACCTATTACAAACCCTTTAGGAAATCTCGTATCTGTTGCAATGGCCTGGGGAGCGCCGACCCGTGATGGCACCTCGAGCTTGCGACAGCAGATACCAGTTTCTCTACCACAACCTTCTCAACCATTACCAATACCATATCAACAACCCATTTACAAACCACAACCACCATTTCAACCTATACCACCACAAACCCAAACCCAACCACAACCTCAAATACAACCTCAACAACCACAATATCAGTACCAGGAGGTAGATCCAGTATACGATGAAGAAGACGAAGGATGGTTGCTAAATCATCCAGTCCAGCAACAGCAGCAATGGAACCGAGGTCGGGGACCTCCAAGGAGATATCAACAGCAGCATCAACCACAGGGGCAGCGACTTTATAACAATGAGTTATACAATGACGGTAATTTCGTTCCACCTCTGTATTTTGCTCAACCGATGGGGGCAGTCGGTTGCATCACACTTCCAACCAAGGAGTATGATGACGCTTCACCCATTTATTTTCCTGAAAATGTCGATAATCAAGTAGAAATAAGACCATAACTGCTAGGCATTTTACCTGAATTTAGAAGCTATAAGAAAGATGACCTTTACAATCATCTTTATGAGTTTCTGGCTATAGCTAATGCTAACACTCCTACGAATATAAATAGGAATATTTTTAGGTTGAGATTATTTCCCTTTACTTTAAAGGATAATGCCAAGTATTGGTTTACATCATTACAACATAATAGTATCACTACCTAGGAGCAGTTGAAAGCTAAGTTTCTTCAAGAATTCTACCTAGCCAGCAAAACCATAGAGATTAGGAGAGCTATTCAGGAGTTCCAGCAGAAACCGGGAGAAGCATTCCATGATGCATTCGAGCGACTAAAGGAGTTGATGCAATCGTGCCCACATCATGACATTCCACGATGGCAGTTTTTCAAGATATTCTTCGATAGGGTGGACACAACGAACCAAGCAATGCTTAATGCCTCATCCAGCGGAAAAATAATGATGCAGGAACCAGATGACGCTTGGAGGTTCTTGGAACAACTGAGCAATGGTTCAACAGCAAACTTTTCTGCAAGGAAACCAGTGAGCACAGCGGCAGCAGTGGGTGCAGATGCTGATTGGAAAAAGGAAGTGAAGAAATAAATAGGAGGCCTGAACATGAAATTTGATAGGTTAATGGCGACTCTCCAAAATGGTCCACAGAGTCAACAGCAAGGCAATCAACAAGGGCAAAGGCCCCAAGAGGTTAATCAAGTTTATAGGCAAGGTCAAGGGCAATATAATAATAATAATGGTCGACCTTATAGACCCTATAATCAAGGCACCCAGAATTACAACAACAATAGGCAAGGAAATTATCAAGGACAGTCTTCTAATCAACCAAGATAGTTTCAGGCCGTGAACAACAGTGGTCCCAGCGGAAGTAACAACAGCAATAGGGGGCTGACCAACACCAACAACAATGCCCCGGAGAGTCAGGAGAATATGATAGCCAAGATGTATGAGCTTGTGAATGCTAGTAAACAGCAGACACAAGCGAATGCTAAAGCTATTGCAAACATGGAAAGCCAGATAGCTCAAATGGCCGAAGATCAACGTAAGAGAGACAGTGGTAAACTCCTGAGCATCACAGATATCAACCTTAATCATACGCAGAGGGCCGGTAAAGAGCATGTTAATGCTGTGGAAACAGAATGGAGAAAGGTCACAGAAGAGGATTTGATAGGAAAAGAAAGTGAAATTAAGAGTGAAAAAAGTGAAGATAAGACTAAGGAATGTGACCAATCTAAGGAGGACAAGGAGGTCCAACAGGAGCAACAACCAGTTATAGCTGGTATAAACTAGAAAAAGAAAGACAAAAAGGCGAAAAAAGAACCAAGAAGTACCCAGTGGGCCAAGTGGGCCATCGATCAACCAGCCGCTATTGGATGAACAGAAGAACGCGTCAGAAGACCCGAAGATTCTTCAAGAAATATGCAAGAAGAATGAGAAGTTCAAGGTGCCAACACCATAAATGGTGAGATTGACCGTCAAGGCGAGTGAGGCTTTGTTAGGAACATTGCCCAAAACAGAAAAGCATCCTGGTTCACATGTCATTGTGGGTGACGTAATCATTCGGCATACGCTTTTGGATCTAGGAGAAAGTGTCGATGTTCTGCCCGGGTATCTGTATGATAAATAGAAAAATGAAGAGTTGGAAGATCAGTCTACAAAAGTCTCTCGGGGTAAGCTGACGAATGTGATCGTCAAGGTCGGCGATTTCTTTTATCCTGTAGACTTTTTGGTGATGGCATACGAGAGCCTGAAAGATGCACTATCATTAATCTTGGGGCGTCTATTTTTAGCAACAGCCGGGCTATGATGGACTGTAAGACAGGGGACATGGACATCTCCTTTGGGACACGGAAGCGTAGGTTGAATATGTTCGGGTGTCTGATAACTTTACCGCCAGGATATGATGATAATTATTTGAACAACAGACCATTAATGGCACCGAGGGCAAATGGTAAGGGTAAGAATCAGGCACAGGAGAATGGAGTTGAAGAGGAAGAGATTATGTGGGAAGCAAAAAGACATCCATTGGCCTCCGTTGACAAGAGGCAATTGCTAGATATAATTGAGATGATGGAACTAAAGCACCAGCAGTACGAGAAGGACACAAGGTGTAGGGCGGCAAAGGTCTTTCAGATACTGGACGCTCAACAGCAGTGGACCAGTCAGGTGACCGACCGGATGATACAACTCACAACATTTCTTGCAACATTGGTCCATGATTTTACGTCAGAATTGAGGAGGATGATGCCACGAGAAGAAAGGGAAGGATAAGGAGCAGCACGTTTGGCTGAAGACGTTAAACTTAGCGCTTGTTGGGAGGCAACACATCTGTAAATAGGTTAGGTATTGTGTTTTTAGAAGTAATTAGAAAAGTATAATCATCGTCACTTCAAAGATGCATGGTATGAGGCAAGTGTGGGGTCAAACGAAGGATTTTGGAAGAGTTGAAAGGCGCGACGCGGTGAGGATTGAATCGCGCCGCACGTTTGCAAGGTAACCCGATGCGCAAGGGTTATCTTGGACGCACGCGACGCGTACCACCTTTACGCGCGTCGCGGATTATTATCGGTCAGAAACCCATTATAAGGCACATAACGCTCGTCGCACACACACAAACACCAACGTCGCGCACAATAGAGTACCCCCGGTCACTCGATTTTTCTTTCTTTTCTTGCATTCTCGTGTATCTACTACTAAGGTATGTCATCTAGAACTCGTTCTTTCAACTATTTGCACGTGTTTGAAGCAAGAAATTGATTGAAATAGGTCGAACTAGAAAAACTTAGAAAATCGACAATGCCGACTCGTAGGGTGTTGCATTTGCACAATCTTCACCCAAGAGAGGCTAGTCGACAGTTAGGATGCCTTGTGATTGCTTTGGATTGAGTTTAACAAGTGATTTTGGTGAGTTTTGGATTTTTTTTCACACCAGACGTACGGCGCGACGAGCCATGTTCTTGAGCCGCACCGCGTGTATTAGGGCGACACGTTAGGACTGATTTCGCAAAACTTTTTTTGTGAATTCTTTTGTGCAGATGCACTTCAGGCCAAGACACCCATTCCTTTGGTTCCCTGACATTTTGAAGGAGACTCCACGCTACCGTATTCGACTCAAGGAGCTCCGTTCCCGACCAGTACTTGCAGCAATTCATTTGGACCAGGCGATATTGACCCAGGCAGGCCTATGGGCTGAGATTTTGCCCTTCCTCCACCGTACCTGGACCGAGAGAACATATACTTTTACTTGCCGGGATTAGGACAGGCTCATGGCCACTATTGATGATGTAGTGTACAAGGAGCTCGTGCTCGAGTTCCTTTCTACCTGCAGATACGCCCCAGCTTCACAGGAGCCGCGGTCCCAGCTGATCCGATTCAGGCTGGGAGGGGAGAGTCAGGAGTGTACCTTACAGGACTTCGCCAGACGCACTAGGATTTACACTGAGGCGGAGACAAGAGGTATTCACTTTACACCCTTCCTCACCGCCTACTTCAGAGATCAGCCTTAGAGGGAGGCGAACGCAATCGTTTGGGCATCCATGTCCAATGAGATGTTTGAGGCCGGTTCGGCCAAGGAGAGCCAGTTTCGGGATCCACTTCACCGATTGATGCACCGGATAATATCCACCTCCATCATGCAGAGGAGGGGATGTGAGTAGGTGTCTGGGGAGGACATGTTATACATGTGGGTCCTCTCCGATTCAAGCAGGTTCCTCAACCTGCCATATTCACTGGCGGTTTCACTGACGATCCTAGCAGCGGGTGTATCTGCCAGTAGATGGCCGGCAGACACTTCATTACCCGCCTGGCCCGATCTTATGGTATTTTGACGGCTGAGGTGATTGCCAGCATGGCAACGACCGAGCCCTCGCGGGCCTCGGTACGTTACATGGAGAACATAAGCATTATTCACCAGCCGCGACAGTGTATGATTGAGAGGATGCTGACGATAGAGGCAGAGGAGGAGGAGTAGTTGGCCTAAACCACCCAGTGACAGAGAGTTGATGCACTAGTTCAGCCACCACCTCAAACCCAGTCACCACCACAACTCGCAGACGTACTAGCTGCTGTGAGGATTCTGGATCGGAGGATGACACACATTGAGGCTCACCGCCGCTGGATGGCGGAGACACAGAGACTGATCATGCACCAGATGTAGATCGATGACATACCAACATACCCTCTGAGAGACCATGACGACGAGGCTGGTCCATCTTGGACCTAGCATGATGATTGATGTATTTTCTTGTTATCTTTTTGAGACATTGTACATGACTTAGTACTATCTTTTTTTATCTTTTATCGTTTATATGTTTGTTCTTTTTGCACTTTAATTTGTTTGTGAGTGTTTGCATGTGAATACCAATGGAAGTCTACTGAGGAGTTGTTTCAAACAAGTGTGGGGTCATTGTACCCCTACACTTGCCAATTTGCCGGCGTGTTCACTGTGCGCCACAACTCCTGGAATCTAAATCGTGAGGTGTACGTGTTTTATATCCTGTAACAACGAGTTCCAACAAGAAGTCTACCATCTAAAGGGGTAACTCTTTCTCCCTAATTCTGAAATATTTTTATGTACAATAGGGACGTTGTACGATTTTAAGTGTGGGGTGTGGAAGGTCGAAAGAGTTTACTTTTTTTGAAAGTTTTGCGGAAAACGAGTCACTTTTCAAATTTTTTAGCAATTTTTCAAATTTTTTAGGAGATTGTAATGTTGAAACGAATAACTTTTGAATGTTATAGCATTGGTATTTTTCAAGAAATACTATTTAGTTGTTATCATGCTATTTGTTTAGTCAAATAAGTTGAGTTTTAGGAATTAGAAAATTTTAGATTTGGAGTATTTTAGGATTGAAATTTAGGAGGGAACTGTCAATCAGTGGACCTTGTTGTTCGAGCCGGTAAGTCTGAAACGGGTGGCCTCAAAGAGGCACTTATGCACCTTACTACCTAAGATCGTCTGGTTGGGGATAGTATTTATGAAAGCTCGTTACAAGGACAACATCGAAAGTCATAGAAAATTCATTAACGGCCTTTAGAATCTGAATGAGTACGTGCACTTTTTATGAACATAATATTTCTAATCAAGGGTTCTCTAGAAAGTCATGAATTCCAAAGGATATTCTGATCAGTTTTATCAAAATCATTTTCAATCTAATTCTACGAACAATAAACTTTGAAATTAAACACATTCAAAGATGTTTGAGTCTTAGTTAAAATCTGTTAAAAACTCTCTTGCTAGGGGACAAGCAAGGCACAAGTGTGGGGTGTTTGACAACGCCTATCAATATCAAGTATTTTAGTCCTTGTTAGACCCTATTCTTGGTGAATTTATATCGTATATGCTATGGGATTACTCACTTTTGTGCTAGGACTTGTATGCAAGAAAAAGATGAAAACAGGGACCAAAAGCAGACAAAATGAAAGAAGTTTGGATAAAAGCCATTTCAGTCAAAGTCGTACGCGTGCCGCGGAATGAAGGTACGCGCGTCGCGCATAGTCAACGATGAGGCGGTTTAGAGAAATTCAAAATGCAGAAAAACAGGAGATAAAGCACTACGCGCGTCGTGGATCCAACCTTTGCATGCCGCGGATCGTCAGATTTCTAAACTATAAATCGAGGTCATTAGGTGGAAATCAGGAGGCGAAGAACGACCCGTAAGGTGGACTTTAGGATTCTTTGACTCTGAGATTCGAATTTCAGTACCACAATTGGTATTTATTTATGTTTTCACTTTTAGTTTAATAATCTTTAGTTTTAGTTTAGCTTTATTTCCTTTGGTTCTGGATTGTTAGACTCGTTGGGATTAGGTTAGTTGGATTATTTTCGGATTTCAATACCCTATGTTCTCTGGATTTGAGTTTTAATTCAAGTAATCATTCGGTTTATGTTCTATTGCACTTTTTTCGGTATTATTGATGTTTGGATGTGATTTGAATGTGTTTGGATTGTTTGTTTGCTTGTGAATTTTGGACTTAGCTTCTGCTGGCTGTAGCGTGACACTACAGTTGGTATTTGATCATTCTATCTTGACCACCAAACTCCTACGGATCGACCCTTGCTACTGCTATACTAGTTAGTTGGTGAGGTTTATTTTCTTCTTTTTGACTGCATAACGACCTAGGCATGTCAGGAACCTAAATAACCTTATACAAGACATATGATTTTTACAAAAGGTACATGTTTTGTTGGATGCATGCAATATTCATGAGACCATGTTATTATAACTATATTTGTTAAACATATATAAAACCTTTTCTTAAAAATGCAAGTCTATGTCATCCTTTTGAAGAAAACTTGTGCGTCGTTTATATGGTCTTTGTGGCACAGGGTCACCTGGTACCTTAGACTTTGTCTTATGGTGTTCGAGGTGATTTTGTACCTTTCACTGCCAGATGGGTCACCTAGTCACTAGTTAGTTAAAATGCTACAAGTTTTTCAAGTAGGAAGACTTGATCGGGAATCTTGTGTGGTAAAGGTTACTTAAGCATGAGAGGCACCATGCATAGATGGGATCAAACATGGAAAAGTTAAACAATAGTTGTTTAGGATCCCATAATATAGGAATTACATTTGATGAAATTGGTAATCGCTACCTACCGAGTTGGATTAAGTGGATGGGATGAAGGTCACCTAACCATTTACTTGTTTCGTAACTTGGATCCTAGACTTTAATAAATTAATGTTTTAAAAACAATAAAATGTATTTGTTTTAAAGACTTAATATTGAAAATACTAAATGAAATTTTGTTAAACTCGATATATGACTGCTAATACTCTTCTGCCCTAATACAACCTCTCTCATGTTGAGTTTCAAAAGATAGTAACATTTGATGGTTATAATTCCTCAAGTATAAACAAAAAATTATATTAATGAAAGGTCCCACTCTTGAACAACCTCTGCCAACCAGTCTGTCTGATCATGATGCTTGATGGAAGCATTATTGTAATGATATTGATGTGTATCACATCATACTGGGAATAATAACCCTTGACATGTGGAAGGTCTTCGAGAACTATGAAGCATATTAGAGGTCTCACCAAATGAAGCATATATTCATTCTGAACAGTGAAACCTGGTTCAAACATGTCCAGTCATTGGATAAAACGAAGCTCAAAGATAATGTATACTCTAAGAGACTTATAGTTTGACGTAAAAATAGTCTACAGTGAAACCTGGTTCAAACATGTTCAATCATTGGCTACATAGTCTTTGCCTATTTCATCATGTCATACCTGAACATTCACGTTATAACTACCAGTTACGGTTAGCGTTTGAGAAAGTCGATGTATGACAGAATCTTAGTACAAATCCCTTATGTATCTTGAATAAAAGACATTATCATCCTAGATTACTTGTGACTTAATCCATGAACTAATCTCTAGGTGCGGGTTGTTCTAATACTTAATTCTCCATCAAGCACTCATGAGGGTTAGTCGCAATCATCATGCTATGTCTAATATCTATAGACAATATACTAACACTCAATGACAAGTGGGTTCTAAACATGTTAAAGTGAAACACAGCACTAAATTAATGCAAGTGACAGCTCTCCAGCTTATTATCAAGTCTACACATGATAATCACCAAATCAGATTCAATTTAATATTGTTATATGTTTCTATTCTATTAAACTAACGACTAAAAGATTATTTATATGTACCCAAAATGACCTTCATTTTGTTTTCTGTCGACATTATTGCAGATTATCTGATCGGACACCCTTCCGATGATATTCTCATTATGTCTTGTTGCTTCTCTCCTAACTCAACTATGGAATATTGCGGTATTCCCTGAGTATGCGTTTTGACTACTCATGGTCCTTGGGTTCCTTAGTTAAGACAACTGCACCCTCGTGTCTTAGAATATTTCAAGGTACTTATTGATGTTGAGGAAAACCATCAAGATACCGAAGAAGTCCTTCAACCATGAAGTATTTTCTCACAGCATCACTAGTTGATATGTATACTTAGATTCTTATGTAGAGTCAGCTAACACTCTCAGATTTGGAACCTTTCCAAATTATTGTATTCTACATTCATCCTTAAACATGACTATTTGTTTCTCTCATAAGTGCTTAATAACGCTTTCAACCATAGTCTAGTGACATTTTCCAAGTCTGTCCTAAAACTGACTTATCATCCTCCAAGCATATAAGTTTTCATTACAAGTACATGTCATGACACTTATGATCAATCCTATAACAGAAGCTCATGGGACTCGACTCATATTTTCTAGTGCTTCTCTAGTGCCGGAACATTAGTTCTCAATCAATTCTATGTCGTTATCAGAAACCCTTTCTTAGAGTCATGCATCTCGAATTTCTTCAAGATCATACTCCAGATGTACATTGACTAAGTCCCTTAAGACATTTTCATCTATCTCCATAGATGCTTACACCATGTGTGTATACTATATAATCTTAGTCCTTTTAATATCAAACATTTCTTTAAGTCAAGTCATTACACTATGTAACAATAAGAAATCGTTTCCTATAAGTTGTATGTTACCAACATACTTTGTTAGGCAGACTACATTATTACTCCCACTAGCTTTCACATAATTATAGGACTTGTCAATGCATCTTGAAAATCCGAACACTTTGGCATATTTCATGACTGCAAACATTCCGGCTTGCGAGGTGCTTATTTGATTCAACGGATGAATCTTTCAAGCATTGTACGTTCTACTCGGATATTTGGCATGTTTAAAACCCCGTGGTTGTGCCATACACACAACCCTTTTTCCATTTAAGGAAAGCGGTTCTGATCATCCAATTTGCTATGACTCACGAAGTGCAGTCACGGCAGACGATATCCTAACAGATTCATTCTCAGCTGCTGATGATAGTGCTTTTCTCATAATCAATTTAATGAGTCTGAGTATTGCCCTACTCAACCAGTCTTGGTTTGAATGTGTGTACATTCCTATCCATGTTAACTTTCTTTTTGAAGATCCATTACCCCTGGTTTTAGGCCAGGTGTATGATCTATCAAAACATAGACAGAATATCATTTTATAAATCCTCTATCATTTTGTAGCAACTGGGCTCACCAATGCTTCTATGTAGTTGGATAACTCCTCCTTACCAACTTAGTGTTCTACCACTAATCAGTGTGTCACTTTCAGTAATATGATACCATAATACTCATGAAAGTGACTAACTCCACTAGACTTGCAAAGTGGTGGAGGTATGTCAAGTTCTTCTCTTAACAGAATCATATCCTCTAGTTAAGTGCTAGTGTTAACTAAAAGGTTCCTTCATTGGTTAATCCTTTAATCCCTTCAAGATTACTCTTACTCCCACTGGCTTCTTTAGATTTGAACTCTTTCCAATAAAGACTATTCTTTGAGACACAAACACTTTGTTCTTGAACGTTTGTAAAACAAGTATCCAAAGTACTTGCGGGATGACCAATGAAATAACACTATTCTGATCAGGTTCAGGCTAGTTATGAGTTTCAAATGAACACTTCATAACCCTAGACTTTCACATGTGCTAGTAAGGGATGAACACCGCTTCACATTTCAGATGGTGTTCGTGCAACCTACTCAGTCTAAAATGTGGTTTTCAGGTGATTGGGGTTCCTATGGTCTAATCATTTTGAAAATAATTGGAAGTATATCTTGACACATTGAGGATCGAACCATTTCAAACAATGTTCAACTTCTCATTGAAGACACACTATAACACTTGTAGTGTTGTTGGAAGGAGATGAATGTGAATCAGTTTCATAGTTCCTAAGATGTTCGTTTAACTCATTGCTCAAATTTGAACTTAGTTGATTTTCTTACTTCATTCAACAAACCTTTGAACAATTCAAGGTTTCTAACTAATGTTTATTACAATAAACAAGGTTATATCTGCCAAACTGTTTAGTATTACTTATTGTGTTCTTGTAGTAGATCTGGAAAGTCCACAAAACTGGTGTGGATAAGGCCCAATAATCCTTATTTCTTTCACATCTCTATGTGAATTATGACTTTGTTAATTTTATAATTTAATTAAGAGTTTCATTCATCATATGACTCTAAGTCAAATGATTCCAAAATCCTGTCCACTTGTATTTTTGGGTGATGCAATTCTTGCTTAAATCCAATTCAAACAATCATACAAACACAATTATATATCCAATACACTTTTGGACATATCAACATTCAAATTATTACTACTAATGCAACCAACACATTCATACATATTGCAAGGATAATATTTTGAAATAAAACAACTATTTTCTTTAAAACTAAAATACGTATCCTCAAAAAAATGAAAATATTAAAAAATATTATATGCAACTACTAGCTAGTAACAAAATCCAATATCTAACTAAACACCAAAATCTGCATGAGCCCGTAATCCCGATCCTGTAATAGCAGCAGTATGAGAAACACATCCTGTTTTATGAGAAACACATCATGTATTAAGGAATTAATGATTAGAAATTGAAATGTTATGGAGTTTTTAGATATACCTGAGTTTCCAAACCGTTTGGCCTTGGAGTATCTTTCAATCTTTCTGTAACTGTATCCCAGCTTGTGAATTCCCAGCTTAAGACATCTCAAAACTGGCCCAATGGTTGCACTGGACCGTCTCTTCTTGATATTTCTCTTTATCGGACCCAATTCAAAAGCAGCTGTATTAATGGAACAGTGTATCCCAATGAACAACTCGTACATAGTCAACATGTGATGCACCTCCATGATAGAGTTGTCCAGTTTACCCGTTCTGTATATCTAAATGAACAGATCATACTGACTAGTCAACGAGTCGAGGATAATGTTGGTGCTCAACTCCCGATTAACAGGATAACCAAGTCTGTTCAGTTCGCCTAGGTATCCGTAAATTTTGAGAATATGCGAACCGACACTACTTCCTTATTCCATCTTGCACTTTTCAATTTCTTTGAAGATTCTACTTTGTTCTTGCCTAACCGGCTCTTGGAACTTTTCCTCAAGCAGACTAGCTATCTCGTAAAGACTAAGAAACTGGAAATCCCTGCGGATCTCGAGATCAATGGTCAATAGCATGAGGCAACGAACTTCTTCAGATTCATCAATGAGGAAGTCTTGCTGGATCTCGACTTCCTTTGAAACGCTATACGGAAGAATTATAGGGAGAGGATTCTCGATCAAATATGACTTGCCTTCATATTTGAGAACAATTCTCCAAGTGCGAAGCCAGTCCATATAGTTTACACCAGTAAGCTTATCCATATCTAGCAGATACTTCTTAAAGCTCTTAGAGATGTTGATGGAGGGGAATTGACAATTGTTTCAGACATCTATAAAATCAAAATTTTAGTTAGTTTAATTTTAGTCCTTTTAAACAATAATCCAATTATTATTTAACAAGGTTAGGATCCAAAATCTTCCAGTTATGATGTGAAGAGGCATGACGTAATCACATCATAATGGTCATTAAGGTAGATAAACTTTTATCAATTTCGATCTCTATCAAATTCCTAGATCTGTGAGATTCATTGACTAAGGTCAATCGCATGTTAGTCTCGATTATGCTCATCTCAAATCCATGACGGGGATGTCATCGATCATGGATCAGATGGTAACTAAACCATGCAAAAACAGTGTGATCCCCGGCTCGAGATACGCTTGAGAATCGTGAGTGCCACATCACCTTCAACTATGACCTTGACTGACATACTGGTTAACCACATAGCTCCGTCAACAGATCATAATCAAAATGCGTGTTTTTCATGGGTGGCATATGACTCACATTTTATTTTTAATTAAAAAGGACATTTGTTTTAAGACTTTTAAGTTAACACTTTTTAACTTATAAACATTGCCCTATTAAACGCGTTCGATAACTCCACTATGTAAAATGTGACAGGCGGTGAGGGTGGTAGAAAATAAATGTCATTTGAAAACTGACATCATTAGGATTCATAAGAATCCTCCTTCAAACCTTCAAACACATTTAAAGTGGGTGAGCTTAGTCATGGTTTCACCAATGTTCTTGTTTTAATTTAAGTTTAAATAATATATATATATATATATATATATATATATATATATATATATATATATATATATATATATATATATATATATATAGTTCTAAAATATATTAAGGGTAAATTTTAAATATTTTAAAATTTAATTATTCACTATTAATCTTATTAAAACCATTTTAATAATTAATTGAATTTACTTGAACTAAAACGAATCAGTTTAGGCAATAAGGCGTTTAAGGCAACTATGCAAGTTAGGGAACTTGCAAAGCAAGCAAGGGTTTGTGAAACTCTAGGCGTAAACTACCTAAGGAGGCTTCTAAATCTTCAAAATTTCGACATACAGGTATTGAATAACATAAACCAGGCAAAATTCATAACATGCAATTTTCATGTATCTAGCATAATACCTATGATTTTCGAAAATTTATGCAGGAAAAACAATTCATCATTCAAGTTTTGATCTAGTGTGCATGCAACCTAAGAACAATGGCTTTGATACCATTGTTGGGATTTAAACAGATAAACACAATTTGTGATGCAGCGGAAGACAAAAAAGATTAAATCCCATAAACTGAGCTGATTCACTAACAAGATCACATCATGTTCATAATTAGGATCATATGTTCTAAGTAATTGTATCAACAATAAGATGAATATGGATTCATACCTTATTTTGGATGTAAAGATCCAAAGTAGAATCCCTCTGATGATTCACACCCAAGAACACCAGAAGAACAAGCAGACAGAAATTGTCCTGGCTTGAAGATTTCAATCGAAACCCATTGGAAAGGGTTTGTGGATTTCGACTAGGAGGGGGAGGAGGAGAATGAGAGGATGGAGGCTCCTTTGGAGGGTTTGGGATACCTTAGAGTTTGACCCCACTATCCTTATTTATACTGGATGGCTCTTAAGGTTCCAAACTTAAAGAGACTACCGGTGGCCGCATCCCTAGACTTGTTTCTATTAATTATACTATTAATTAATTACAATCCAATCCTTTTAATTAATTTCTATAAATTAATTTCATAATTAATTTATTAATAAAGTCTTCTTCTAGTTTCTGATTCATTTATTTCTCAATAAATTAATAAACTGACCAATCATCTATTATTTTTGCTACTGTTTGTTTTTACCGACAGTGTTGTATCTACTTGGGGCGGTGGGGGTACACTTGCACCCCCATAAAATAAAATTTTAATGTATTATATATTTACATTTTAATAAGCAAACATGCTTAATCATATTGCACAACTAGCTTTAAAACTTATACCGTCTTAGGCTAACCACTTTCGTACAAATTTTTTACATCTTATAAAATATAATAGAATATAAATTAAATTATGCTAATAAATATATCTCGTCAATATGGTTAAGAAAAAAAGACAAACATTATACATTTTTGAACGAATATTTTTATTATCAGTTTTATCTTTTGTTTTATTAAAAATTATGGAGTAAATTACACGAATGATCTTATGGTTGGCATAAAGTTATAGTTTTAGACCACCTCGAAGTTCAAACATAGTAATGTAAATAACGGTTAGTTTATTTCGAAAAATAGTCTGACGGCTATAAATAGTTTTCTTTAGTCGAGTCATGGATAATTTTTTTTTTCATAAATTTTATAGTAAAAAAATATGTAATGTGCTAGAAAATATCTTTTTAATACTTCTCAAACTTTTGAACCTTCAAGGGCTACATATAGCTACTTTGGCTAAAGATAGTAAATATCACAATATAAATAATATAAAAATGCTAAAGATATTATATAAATTTAAATATTGTCATAATTGTTCTAAAATATTCACAATCACAATTATTAACCTACATAATACAAAATTTTGAACTTCTAATGTAAAGTATTGATGACAGTTTGATTATAAAAGGATTTTTCTTAAATTAAGTGATAAATTACAATGACAAATAAACCAATTATTATTAACATCTAACAAGTAAAATTTATTGTATATTTATGTTTCTTTTCTATAATTAGGTAAATAAATACCAAACATGAAATTTTTAGTTGGTGGTTCTAGGCTAATCAAATATATATGTTTCTTAACTACAATTTCTATAAGTAGCTTTATTGTTTATAAACGAAGCTCATCTTGGAAAATATCAAGAACACATTGAAAGATATAATATAAATTATAGGTAAAAAGTGTCTAATAAAATATTATTGTTCTTTTTTTTTTTCTTTTTTTTGTCCTAAGTTAATATTTACATATAAATGTTTTAAAGTATATTATTGTTTACAATTATTGTTCTATATTTTATCACGTTTACTTTTTATTTAATATGCAACAGTCTCCTAAAAAAAACATAATAAGAACATCTTTGTTAGAAAATATCATATTTTACTTTATATGGTCTAAATTCGTATAACATTTATCTATATATAAACTTTACCTCCTTTTGAGTTAATAAAAAATAAAAAATAAATAGTTTCCAAATTCCTTGTATTTTTTAATCACTAATCATTTTTAGTGTTTTTAAAAAAGGAAAAATACATAAAAACATAACCAATTATACACGTAAATATAGAACATTATATTATTTTTTATGTTTTAAAAAACCTTAAACTGATATTTATCTTTCAAATAAAATATAGTTGCATCTTTATAAGAGAAATCTAGTGTGGCATATATTTTATTGGGCTATATCATATAGTTAATGATTCAAAAGTTAGATGTGGGGTTCAATACATGTAACACGATCAAGTAAATGAAAGAAAATAGATGTACTGTTCAAAATGTCTTCACACATGATCGACCAAAGGGAATTAATATTAATGCCCCATTAGATTTTTAGTCGCTCATTTGTCATAAAGAATGTAAGTTAGTTTTATCTAAATTGTAAACATTTATATAAGGGATTTTCCTCAATATGAAAATAATATAATGGTTTTTTTACACATACATATATAATTGGTTGTGTTTTTCTATATTTTTTTATTTTTAAGATTACTATAATTTGCACAATCATGTTTGAATTATACAAATGTTACATTTTTGAAATTATATCCTTATAATGCAACTACTTTGTAATTATCATTGGAATAATACAATTAAACAAAAAAAATAAGAAAATTAATTATTATATATTAAAAGTTGTAAAAAAATAAATTTATATAAAACATAATAAAATAATAAAAATTTATATAAAACATATCAACAAATCATTTATAATTTAATTGTATTTACTTAATTTATTAAAATTATATATAATAAACATATAAACAACTTACGGAAAAAACTCGAATTTCAAATAAGATATCAACATTATAAATAGTATACATAATAGTCAACCATATTTACATTTACGTATTCCAAATAATTTATGATTCGGAGTATTGAATTTAATGAATATTTACAATTCAGTTTATATACATAAAATAACAAAAACAAAATTTAAAAGTAATTGATTGAGTGAAGTGAGGTGAGATACCCAAATAAAGTATTGATATTTTTCTTTATGTTTCATCAAATGTGTATTTAAATATTTAAATTAAGTCAATAATATTATCCCACATAAATGGCTCCTGTAGAAAATAATGGTAATCAAAATAAGGATAATGAGTTAAAAGAGTAACACATTATCTTTTATGTTCACATTTAGCCAATTTTATTTTCTGTATATATTTTACCATTTAAGTTTTTTGCATCTGTTTAAAAATGTACATTATGTTGGAATTTTTACATATTAACACAAATTAATCAGGCAGCGGAAGATAAAACAGATTAAATCCCAATACTAAGCAAGATCATAACATGTTTATAATCAAGATCAAGAGTTCATAACAATTGCATCAACAAGAAGATAAAATCGATCCATAAACTTTGTTTGGATGTTAAGGATCCAAACCTAAATCCCTCTAATGACTCACACCTAAGATCACCAAAAGAACAAGCAGATAGAAACTTTCAAGCTTGTGGAAATCGATCTAGAACCCTTAGAGAAGGGTATTGAAATTGACACAATAGGAGAAGGGGGGAGGTTTTGAGGGTGGTGGCTCCTTGTGGAGTTGGGGTGCGTTAGGGTTGTACCCTAAGGCCTTTATTTATAGCGCACGGCTCCTAGGGTTTCAAACTTAGGAGCCTTTTGGGAGCCACACCCCCTGGACTTGTTCTATTAATTAATCTATCAATTAGTTACAATCAAATCCCTTAATTAATTTCCATAAATTAATTTCTCAATTAATTTATCAATTAATTCTTGATCCAGTTTCTGATTAATTAATTTCTTAATAAATTAATAAACTGATCATTCCTCTATTGTTCCTGCTACTGATTGTTTTTACTGGGTCGTGAGGGCCGCCGAAATAGGACTCTGCTATTTTTAGAAATATCACCACAGTTGATGACTTTGTCATATTTCCAACAGTCTCCTACTTGGACATGTCATCAACTTTTATATGGTCTGCTACTTTCAAATAATATGCAGAGAGTTTAACATCCAACGCAACTGCCGAACTCTGATAAAAAATATGATCACGAGACGACCCCTAGATAAGAGATCAATTATTCCTCTGTTCAACAAGATATCCTTTTATGAACCTGGGACATGGATAAAGTTCAAATTATGTTTCCCGATAGACATTTATGGTGACCAAATCATATTACTTAATCGCACATCAATCTAGTCATAGCCCGGCCGAGCATTTTGGTGTCAACATCAAATCATCAAGGGACTCACGAATATCGCTTCTCCTAGTTAGGGCAGAAGGAATAGATAAACTTTGGCTACATGGGCTCTACCTATTTCATCATGTCATACCCGAACATTCCCGTTATAACTACCAGTTACAGTTAGTGTTTGAGAAAGTCGATGTATGACAGAATCTTAGTACAAATCCCTTATGTATCTTGGTTTGAAGAATAAAAGAAATTATCATCCTAGATTACTTGTGACTGAATCCATGAAGCAATCTTTAGGTGCGGGTTGTTCCGATACCAGAATCTCTACCAAGCACTTATGAGGGGTTAGTCGCAATCACTATGTTATTTCTATTCTCTATAGACAATCTACTGACTCTCATGACAGTCTTAAATCACTACTCAGGAAGTGGGGTCTAAACATGCTAAAGTGAAACATAGTGTTAAAATGATATGAATGGTAGTCACTTAGCTTACTACCAAGTCTCTACAAGATAATCACCATTTCAGATATATTCTAATATTGTTATATGTTTCTTGGTTCTATTAAACTTATACTTACGATTTTATTTGTCTGTATACCCAATATGACCTTGTAATGCCCCAATTTCCAATAAAAAATTTTCTTTAAAAATTCTAAGTAAAAACATAGATAATCTTATTAACATGCTTCAAAAGGTGTTCATCAAAACTATCACCAGAGTGTATACGTCCCATAATTATAAAAATCTCATTTAATAATACAACTGCAATTCTTTAATGTGCGATGCACCACCGTCACGCCGAGCTCACCCCTTTATCAACTTAAGTACCTGAAAATGTTTTAAAATCAACGGGTAAGCTTAAAACTTAGTGAGTCCACAAATTACCATACATGCCCACACATTAAACAACCCGTCCTCGAGAACGACCCGACCCTACCCGCCATATACCAGTTACGGGCGTCCATCATACAACAGCTATGGACACGGGAAGGTTCTACCCATCATACAACAGCTATGGGTTCCCGGTTATGGCCCAGCCCATCATACAACAGCTATGGGACAAGGCAATAGTCCAACTCGTCATACAACAGCTACGAGGGGACACGCATCAGTACTGAGCCCAACAACAAATAATCACAGATGTAGAGCAAATCATATAACTGTAAACAACATACAAGATGCCTAACATGCAACATCATATAGTAAGGTGAGGATACTCACCTGATTTGAAACCGCACAGATATACTTTAATATCTCCACTTAGCTTGTCCACACACCTATATCCCACATACAAAACATGTCCAGCACTGACTAAACTTCTACAGACTTGCCTAAAGGTCAGTCCCCATGTTTGGTAACCAACACTGGTATAAACTAAGCTCTTGGGTCAAATAGTAGCTCGCCGCGGCGTGGCTTCTCACCCTACGCGTCGTGGCTATCTCCGCATAGCTACGGGGCTTAGCCGAACCCGCGTCGCTGACATAGCCTGTCCACGCCGCGGACTCGTATTAATCCAAAATCTTCTAAGCCCTAAATCAGTTCAGTCTTCGGCTAGGGTTTTACTCCATACCTTTCCTGGGATCAAAACTACCCTAAGATCACTTCCTTATGGACATGCAAGTCCATGCATGTCCTTGTCAAAACCCTAAGTGTTACAAGTCATCTAAGACTACTAGCCAAGGGATAACTCCTTAATACGAGATAAAATGAAATATCAGAAGGTAGATCCTCTTACATTGCTTCTGGAGAACAGAGGAATGCACCCGATCGACTACAAGCCTTTCCCCACGTTGTATCTCTTCTTTCAAACCTTCAAAGCCTTGGAACCAAAGAGCCACTGCTGAAACCAGTCGACTCCACTCTAGAAATTTCCCAAAAACACGAACCCTAGGGTTGGGACCCTTTATATAGGCGTTTAAATCTGAATTAGGGTTTTTCACATTAGCGGCGCACCGCGCCTCGGGTTCTTCCGAGCCGCGCCGCGTGTACAAGTCCTTCGCGATTCCAGATCCTTCCTAAAGCCGCGCCGCGGATTAGTCCGGGCCGCGACTCGGCGGAACTGGTCATACAGACCTTCATTTTGTTTATGTACCCAAAATGACCTTCATCTTGTTTTGTGTCGACATTATTTCATATTTTGATTGGACATACTTCCGATGATATCTTAATGTGTTATGACATCTTTCTTTCTCATTTCTAGAATTGCGTTTTGACTTCTCATGATTCCTGGGTTCCTTAGTCAAGATGAATGCACCCTTGGTGTTTAGAAAACTTCAAGGTGTTCATGATCATGAGGACAACCATCAAGATATCGATGAAACTCTTCAACCATGAAGTATTAAGTATCACCAGTTGATGCAAATACTTAAACTCTTCTGCAGAGTGAGTTTATAATTTTAGATTTGGAACCTTTTCAAATTATCATGTTTTTATTCACCCCAGATACAAATCCTTGCTTTCTCATATATGCTTTTAGTAATGCTTTCAACCACCGTCCAGTGACTTCTACCAGGTCTTGTTCCTGAGATTGGATTGATGTACTCTAAGTATGCAAGCTATCAAGATAAGTTCATGAAACTTATGATCGATCCAATGGGATCCGACTCATCTTGTTCTAGACTTCTTCAGTGTCAGAGGATTGATTTACTATTAATCATGTGTCATGATTTAGAAAACTCTTTTCTTGGAGTCATGCGTCTTGAATTTCTTCAAGATCATATTCCAGGTTGGCTAAGTTCCTTTAGACGTTTTTCATCTATCTCTATAAATTACTGTACCACGTGCGTATATTGTATCTCCTTCAGACCTTTCATAGCGAACACATTTCTTAAAGCCAAGTCATTACACTTTCTAACAATAAGAAACTGTTTCCTATGTGTAGTGTGTCACCTACATACGTGGATCAGTAGATTTCAATAAATACCCCCACTAGCTTTGACATTATTATAGGACTCCTTTATGATTTCAAAAAATCCAAACACTTGGAATGTTTTATGATTGCAACAAATCCTGTCTTGCGAAGTGCTTGTCAGATTCTCTAGATGAATCTTTTGAGCTATGTACATTATGTTTGGATACTTTGGCATGTTTAAAACCCCTTGGTTGCGCCTTACGCACAACCCCTATTTTTCATTCACGAAAAGCGGTCTGGATCATCCAATCTGGCTATGACTTACGCACAACCCCTATTTTTCATTCACGAAAAGCGGTCTGGATCATCCAATCTTAGCTGTTGATGAGAGTGCTTTTCGCTGAATCAATTTCTTGAGTCTAAGTATTGCCCTACTCGACCAACTTTGCTTTGAATGTGAGTACATTCCTATCTATGTTGCTCCCTTTTGATGATTCAATTGCTCCCACTGGTTTTTAAGCCAGGTGTAAGATCAGTCAAACTAATACATAGACTGAGTCTCGCCCTTTTATATATTCTCTTATTTGGTAGTAACCAGGCTCATAGATGCTTCCACGTAGTTGGATTAGTTATCCGTACTGACTTAATGTTTTATCACTAAACAGTGTATCACCTTTTAGTAATATGAGACCATAATACTTCACGAAGATGACCAATACTACTAGATTTGCAAAAAGAATATTATGTCAAGTTCTTCATTTAACAGGAATCTGATCCCTAGTTAAGTCCTAGTCTTGACTAAAGGTTCTTCATTGGTTAATACTTGAATCTCTTCAGAATTGCTTTTACTCCCACTGGTTTCTTAGGATTTAAGCTCTTTTCAAAGAAAGACTCTTCTTTCAAGATACAAACATTCGTTCTCGAGTGACTTGTAAGACAAGTATCCAAGTCACCTCTGGGATGACCAATGAAACGACACTACCAATTGGGTCCAGGCTAGTTATGAGGTTCGGATGAACACTACATAATTCTAGACCTTTTGTGCACAAGTGAGGGATAAATCCCCACTTCACATTTCAGATTGTGTCTATGCAACTTTATTTAGTCTAAGATGTGGTTTTAAGTTTATTTGTGGTTTTATGGTCTAACTGATCGTAATATCTAATCTTTCGAAACTTATTGGAAGTGTATTTCGATACATCGAGGTAGAACCATTTTCTAACAATGTTCGATTTCTCCTTTTATAACACTGTAGTGTTCATTGGAAGGAGATGACCGTGAAACGATTTCACAGTTCCTTATTTACTTAGATTTCAACTTTGTTGATCTTATACTTCACTTTGAAATCTTTGAACAATTCAAAGCTTCTAACTACTGTTGTTTCTGATAAACAAAGATATATTTGTTAAACCGACTGACAAATATAATGAAGTATAACTAATTATGTCTATTGATAGATCTGGGCAGTTCACATGAACTAGTGCAACATTGCCCTATAATCTTGATTTCACCTCTCTATGTGAATTATGATTTTGTCAATTTATTCAAGATTTGCATTCATCATATGACTCTAAGTCAAATGATTCCAAAATCTTGTTCATTGGATCTTTGAGTGATACAATTCTTGTTTTTAATTTAATAAAGAGTTACATTCATCATATGACTCTAAGTCAAATGATTTCAAAGTCCTGCCCACTTGGACCTTTTGTGGATGCAATTCTTATTTAAATCTAATTCTAACAATCATGCAAACACAATTATATATTCAATACACCTTTAAATGTCTCAACACTCAAATTACTACTATTCATCCAATCAACACATTTTAATCCTTTTAAACAATAAGCTTATCCATATCCAGCAGATACTTCTTAAAGCTTTCAGAGATGGGTGATGGAGGAGAAGGAGGAGAATTGACACTTGCTTCAGACATCTATAAGATCATATTTTAGTTAGTTTAACTTTAATCCTTTTAAACAATTACCCAATTATTATTTAACAAGGCTAGGATCCCAAATCTCTCAATTATGATGTGAAGAGGGATGTCGTAATCACATCATAACGGTCATTAAGGTAGACATACATTTATCGATTTCAATCTCTATGAAATTCCTAGGTCTGTGAGATTCATTGATTGAGGTCAATAGCATGTTAATCTAGGTGATGCTCATCTCAAATCCATCACAGGGATGTTGTGGATCATGGATCAGACGGTGAATAACCACGCAAAAACCGCGTGATCCCCGACTTATGATACGTTTAAGAATCACGAGTGCCACTGTAAGTCCCAAATATGATCTTAACACGGTATCAATCACAGATTGTTCAATTTGAAAGGTTTTGCACAAACAATGAACTAGAAACCCTAAGTTCACATGCAACCTAATGGAGGATCTATGTTTTTCTATCTTATGAACGTATAACAAAACCTAAGGCCAAACAATAATTTCTAAAGATTGAAATCAAGAAAACCAACCTTTGATTCTTGATCCAGAAGCTAGCAGCAAAAGTATCCTGCCTCAAATAAAGTCACACCCAAGCAGGAGGAGAGAAGACAGCAGAGTTCCAGTGATATGATGAAGGTGGCGCAGGATTTAGGGTGGCCAGGAGGCTCCTTTTATAGCCTCCAAGGGTTACAGTCAAAACCCTAGAGGAGCCTCCTTAATGGGCAAGCCTGTTGACCATTTGGAACAAGGCTTCTAAACCCTAATTAGGGTTTCGCCAACTATGGAGGTGCCCTCCATATTGGCGCCAACTTTGGACCCTGCCACTGGCCAGCCGGTTATTCAACTATTGAATAAATACAAACCAGTCCCTGCACTTTTAATTAATTAAATTAATCAACAAAGTAAATCAAATTAATTCTAGATTAATTTCTAATTAATTATTATAGTTTCTAATTAATATATTAACACTTAAATATATTAACAAACTATTTATTTTATTTCTATTGATTTATTAAACAATTAATAAATCAACCTTTCTCACTACTTAACTCGACACCAATCCTCCAGCTATAAGGGCAACCTAAATGGACTTTGCTTCAATTAATAAGATAAATACAATTATAAAGTTATGGCTTAGACACCTAATGCAACAGTCTCCCACTTGGATAAGTCTATGACTTAAATTGTCAATTTATCTTCTGATTAACAAATCTCAGTTTCTTAGAAACTGTTACCGAACTCTGACCCAGTCAGTTCTGTCCAAAGATAAGTGATCAGATGATCCTCCGTTGAACAAGATATTTTCAGACTCAAGACATGGATTAAGATCAATCTCAGTCCGATACTCTTTTTCTCGATTTCCGATTTTGCTTATGACTTTAAGACTACTTATTGAATACATCAACTTAGTCCTGGTTGGCCAACCCTTTCAGTCAACTTCAAAATCATCGAGAGGCCTACAGCTATCTGTTTCCCATCAGGTCAAGGGACGAATAAGTTTTGACTCATATGGTTATACCTTTTACCAGTCAGATCACTCACAACAATGTGTTTTATAACATCGAGTTACCGATGCGTTTTCGCATTATCAATGAGCAACTGTCTTGCAAATTACAACACATATCTCTCCATTTTAAGATCATAAGATATTATCATCTCAACATTGCTTATGATATAATCCATGAAGCATTCTGTTGAGCGCGGGTTTATCCAATACTCAAATCTCTATTTCTAAGTACTCATGAACGTTTGTAGCAGTCTTACTACAATGTCTAACTCCTTAGACAATCTACAAACCAGTTCATGACAGTCTTTGTACATACTTACTCCCTAAAAGTATGAGCGACTGTGGAACTTTGTATAATCGAATTTACTCCGGAAGTTTAAACATGCAAAAATGAAACACAATATTAAACAATTGACAGAAGCAGTAAACAATACTCATTTATAAATCTCCATTATAAAATCGCCAAAGTCAATTACATTTATATTGTTACAAGTTTCAACCTATCTAATTAATAAAACTAATATCATCCCTCAGTCACATGCTCCGAGCATGATGATTGTGCTTGATCCTACTCAGAGCCATAGTCAAAGGATCTGCAGGATTGTCTTCTAACGATACCCTCTTAACCAGAAGGTGACGTTATTCTACCCGATGTCGAATATAGTGGTACTTTCTGTCGATATGACTGGACTTTCCATGATCTAGTGGTTCCTTTGTCAAAGCGACCGCTCCTTCGTTATCGCAGAATAGTTCCATCGGCTCCTGAATACTCGGGACAACTCCTAGGTCACCGATAAGTTCTTCAGCCAAGCCGCTTCCTTAGACGCTTCATTCGCTGCTATGTACTCTGATTCGCACGTTGAATCAGCCACCGTTTCTTGCTTGGAACTTTTCCAAGTGACCGCTCCACCGTTTAAGATAAACACCCAGCCCGACTGAGACCAACCATTGTCTCTATCCGTCTGGAAGCTGGCATCTGTGTATCCACTCACTTTTAAGTCATCACTGCCACCAAGGACTAACACCATGTTCTTCGTCCTTCGCAGATACTTAAGTATGTTCTTTACCGCTATCCAATCCGCCTTACCAGGATTTCCCTGGTACCGACTAACCATGCTCAGTGCAAAGGATACGTCGGGGCGAGTACATGTCATAGCATACATGATCGACCCTACTGCCGAAGCATAAGGTACTCGACTCATCTCAACTATTTCCTCATCGGTACTCGGACATTGAGTCTTACTCAACTTGGCATTACTTTGGATAGGTAGCTCTCCCTTCTTGGAATTTTCCATACTAAACCTCTTTAGTACCTTTTCCAAGTATGTACACTGACTAAGACCTATGAGTCTTTTCTTTCTATCTCTTAATATCCTTATCCCTAGAATATAGCCTGCTTCTCCAAGGTCTTTCATGGCGAAACATTTCCCGAGCCAAGACTTGACATCTTGCAACGTCGGAACGTCGTTTCCCATGAGCAGTATGTTATCAACATACAGCACCAGAAAAGTGACTATACTCCCACTAGCCTTGACATATACGTAGGACTCATCTTCACTCCTAGAGATACCAAATTCTTTGACTTTCTCATGGAAACAAAGATTCCAACTACAAAAAGCTTGTTTCAATCCGTAGATTGATTTCTCAATCTTACACACCTTGTTAGGATGCTTTGTGTATACAAAACCCTATGGCTGATTCATGTAAACATTCTTAGTCAGCTTTCTGTTAAGAAAAGCGGTTTTGACATCCATCTGCCAAATTTCATAATCATGAAACGTAGCTATGGCAAGCATTATCCTCATCGACTTAATCTTGGCTATTGGTGAGAAGGTTTCATCATAATCAACCCCCGGGGTTTGAGTGAATCCCTTCGCGACCAGCCGAGCTTTAAAGGTGTGTACCTTTCCATCAATGTCAGTCTTCTTTTTGAAGATCCACTTGCACCCGACTGTCTTTCGACCCGGCACATTGTCATCCAAGTTCCAAACTTGATTGTCATACATAGAGTTAATCTCGCTGTCCATCGCCTCTTTCCACTTGGCAGACTCAGGGCTCGCCACCGCTTCATGGTAGTTAGCTGGTTCATCCAAATTTGTCAAGGTACGATCACTGACAAACGTGTCACCTGTTAGATTAGGTGTCTAAGCCATGACTTTATATTTTGTTTATCTTGTTAATTGAAGCAAAGTCTTTTTGGGTTGCCCTCATAGCTGGAGGTTAGGATAGAGTTCAGTAGAGTAAAAGGTTGATTTATTAATTGTTTAATAAATCAATAGAATTAATTAAATGGTTTATTAATATATTTAAGTGTTGATATATTAATTAGAAACTATAATAATTAATTAAGATTTAATCTAGAATTAATTGGATTTAATTCAGTGATTAAATAAATTAATTAAAAGTGCAGTGACTGGTTTGTATTGATTCAATAGTTGAATAATCTGGCCAACCAGTGGAAGGGCCTGAGTTGGCGAAATTATGAGTGTGTACACTCATACTTTGAAACCCTAATTAGGGTTAAGGAAATCCTTGTCCAAATGGTTAACAGGCTTGCCCATTTGGAGGCTCCTTAGGGTTTTGACTGTAACCCTTGGAGGCTATAAAAGGAGGCTACTGGCTGCCCTAAAACCTGCGCCACTTTCACCAAGATTACTCTGCTGGACTGTCTTCTCCATTGCTTTGGGTGTGACTTGCATTTGAGGCAGGACACTTGTGCTGCTAGCTTCAAGAACAAGATTCAAAGGTTGGTAATTCTTGTTTTAAACTTTAGAAATTATTGTTGGCCTTTAGTTTTAGTTTATTATCTTCATAGTAGAAAACATAGATCTTTCTAGGGTTGCATGTGAACCATAAAAGATTATTTGTTCATTGTTTGCTAGAAAACCCTTCATCACCATCCGTACTTATGTGGAAACCATAAAACTCGGGTGGCATGCTAACTCTACCCGAATGCCTAAGAGGTAATGAAATGTCAGTTGGTCCAACAGGAACCTCTTCCTCATGTTAGTGGCTAGTTTCTCCTAAGGTTCTTTCATCAGGTGTCTCCTGAATTTCTTCGAGATCAATTGTACTCCCACTGTCCTCTTTGGAAATGAGCTCTCTCTCTCTCAAAAGACTCCTTGTCTAGCTACAAAGACCACGTCCTCGCTTGATCTGTAGAACAAGTATCCAAATGACTGGTTTGGGTATCCAATGAAAAAGCACTTCTCACTTCTTTCTGCGAGTTTGTCTTGAGTCTCTCGTCTCACGAAAGCGTCACAACCCCAGACTTTGATGTGTGCCAACAAGGGAACTTTCCCCATCCACATCTCGTGAGGTGGTTTAGCAACCTTCTTGGTTCAGACAAGGTTAAGGATATGGGCGGCAGTCTCTAAGGCATACCACCAGAAATGGATTGGAAGTGAAGCTCGATTCATCATGGAATGAACCATGTCCAACAAGGTTCGGTTTCGCCTCTCAGCAACACCGTTCAACCGTGGTGTTCTCGGAGGCGACAACTGTGAAACTATTCCACATTCATTAAGATAATCGAGAAACTCGATACTAAGATACTCACCGCCTCTGTCGGATCTAAGCATCTTTATCTTTCTGCCCAATTGATTTTCTACTTCATTTTTAAACTCTTTGAACTTTTCAAAGGTGTCTGACTTGTGCTTGATTAAGTAGATATATCCATATCTACTAAAATCATTAGTAAAGGTCACATAGAACTGCGTGCCATCTTTTGTTGTTGTTCTGAAAGGACCACACACATCTGTGTGTATGATATCCAACAGACCTTCGCTTCTTTCAAAGGAACCTTTGAATGGTGATTTTGTCATCTTGCCAAATAAACAAGACTTGCATACAAGGCGACAGTGCCATAAACACGCCTTTTCTATACCATTTGAAGAATCAATATGCAACACATTTTTACCATAATTGTCAACACACATAATAGTCTCATACACTCCATCACAAGGCAAAGCATTAAAGATAAAAACATCATTTTTAAAAACTGAAATTAAACCATTCAATTTATCAAAATCGTAATAATAACGTTATCTGAACAATGCATGAAAAGAAATTATGTTTTTGGCCATATCTGGCGAATAGCAACAATTATGTAAATCTAAACTAACTCCACTACTAAGCACTAGTCTATAAACACCGATCTTGGTAAGAGGTGACGTTCGCCTATTGCCCATGACCAGGTTCAATCTACCGTGCTCCAGCTCCCTACTTTCCTTTAGGCCCTATAAATCAGAACAGATACGAAAACCACATCCGGTGTCAAGGACCCAAGAACAGGAAGAAGATGAGTTATTAGATATTATATAAGTACCTGCTTTTGATGGCTTCACTTTGCCATCATTGATATTCTGCAAGTACTTGGGGCAGCTTATCTTCCAGTGACCCTTCTCTTTGCAATAAACCAATCCGCTTCCTTGGGATTCGTGACACGCGGAATGCCGAAAGACTTGGATCTCGGGGCACTGCTAGATGACCCGACATGAACCTTTTCCCTCCAATTTTGCTTAGGAGGGCCCTTCCTTTTCTTTCCCTTGCCAGATCCAATTGCCAAGACGGGCTGGCTAACTGAGGGTACACTTTTATCCTTCATCCTGTTCTCAGCAGTATGAAGCATGCGGTGCAAACTCAGCCAAAGTGGTCTGATTGTTGTTCAAATGATACGCCAGCCTGAACTGGTCATAAGAACTCGGTAAGGAGTTAAGCACTAGGTCAACGGCCAACTCCTCATGTAGAGGTATCGCAAGCTTCGTAAGCCGATCCACGTAACCTTGCATCCTTTGCATGTGAGTGCAGATGGACTCTCCATCCCTAGGCTTGCTGTTCGTGAAGTCTTTGACCACCTCGCACCTCTCGATACGCTCTTGCTTGCGGAACTTTTCCGCAAGCTCTTTGTGCATCTCGTAGGGCCAGTAGTCCTCATATATTCTTTGCAGTTCAGGGTTCATGGTAGCGATCATGATGCAGGCCACTTTGGTCGCATCATCTGAGTGTTTTTGGTACAAGGCAATTTCCTCGGGAGTAGCGGTATCTGGGTCAACTTCAACTAGCTCGGTTTCTAGAACATACTCTTTGTGTTCAAACCTTAGAGCCATCTTGATGTTTTAGATCCAGTCATTGTTGTTAGTGCCGTCCAACGTCACTTTGGAACACAATGACAAGATTGAAGTGACATTACCAGGGTTGGAGTGGGGAACGGTTTGGTCAACAGAAGACATCTATATAAGAAGCAGGTAGTTTTAATTAGATACATATAAGTAATCCTTATATTAAGCCAAGAATAAATATACGGCTAGGATCCTACAATAACAATTCACAATATCGAAGAGGGATGCCGTAATCTTTATTGTAAATTTTATAAGGTAGGCGAATGACGATTCAGCCAATTCCACTACGGAAACATAATCATATTATAATGGAATTCCTAGTTTCTTTTGAGATTTATTGAACTGTTCAATAGCATGTTTTAATCTCGGGAATGCCCCACTGTTTGTGACTCGGACACCGAGGATCACAAACCGGGTGTGAATAACCACGCAAATTAGCTCGGTACTCTCGAAGTCAATTACCATCTCAAATTAACGTGTCGGTTAACCACACACGCTCTGTCAATAATGGTAAAATCGAGAAACCCATTGCAACTCTTTGTAGACCCCAATTGGTGTGCCGGTAAACCACACACGCTCCACCAATGTTCCACAAAGTGCAATGTGCAATTTCATGGATTAGCATCAATTCACATTTTTAACCTAAAGTAACTAGATTGGGATTTTTGTTAATGGTTCTAGTACTTTCAATTATAGCATTATATTTTTAAGAGGCTTAAGCGATTCTTTCAAACCCGTTCGGCTAACGACACTCGACTGACCAGGAGAGCGGTGGGTCAGAGTGGACACCCATTAGACTACCATTTTATAGGCAGTCGCCTTATACCCTCTTTATAGGACAGTTTTGTGAATGAGGTCTACTAACAGTAAGACTAACCAGTTTAATCTTATATATAAATTAACTTTTAATCATAAATATATAAGATGTTTTTTAAACTCTTTAAAATATTTTTAAATTTAATCTTTTTAATTTTTCGCTAATTAAGCTTTAATTTTCGAAAATTAAATTTAAATCCTTAAGTGATTTAATTTATCTTTTAATTAAAGTTTTTAATTAAACTAATTAAATCAAGATAGGCATCACAAAATTAATCAAATTAATTTACCTATCTTAAACCCCTAAATTTCACATACAACAATTAATGGGTTTAAGATTTCCAGTTTTTAAACAATCACAGTTACCAAAAATGAGAAACCTGTAAAACCCTAGCATGTGAAATTGCAGACAAGGGGTGGCGGCTAGGGTTTCTAAACTCTAGCCACAAAAGTCGATGATGGCCTTATGGAGGGTCAATTTTTGCAAAACACCCTTCATGATGCAAAGCAGTTATAGCAATTTACATAGAAAAATAGCCAAAGCTCTGATACCACTGAAAGGTTTTGCACAAACAATGAACTAGAAACCCTAAGTTCACATGAAACCTAATGGAGGATCTATGTTTTTCTATCTTATGAACATATAACAAAACCTAAGGCCAAACAATAATTTCTAAAGATTGAAATCAAGAAAACCAACCTTTGATTCTTGATCCAGAAGCTAGCAGCAAAAGTATCCTGCCTCAAATGAAGTCACACCCAAGCAAGAGGAGAGAATACAACAGAGTTCTAGTGAGATGATGAAGGTGGCGCAGGATTTAGGGTGGCCAGGAGGCTCCTTTTCTAGCCTCCAAGGGTTACAGTCAAAACCCTAGTGGAGCCTCCTTAATGGGCAAGCCTGTTGACCATTTGGACCAAGCCTTCTAAACCCTAATTAGGGTTTCGCCAACTATGGAGGTGCCCTTGATATTGGCGCCAACTTTGGCCCGTGCCACTGGCCAGCCGATTATTCAACTATTAAATAAATACAAACCAGTCTTTGCACTTTTAATTAATTAAATTAATCACCAAATTAAATCCAATTAATTCTAGATTAATTTCTAATTAATTATTATAGTTTCCAATTAATATATTAACACTTAAATATATTAATAAACTATTTATTTTATTTCTATTGATTTATTAAACAATAAATAAATCAACATTTCTCACTACTTAACTCTACACCAATCCTCCAGCTATAAGGGTAACCCAAATGGACTTTGCTTCAATTAATAAGATAAATACAATTATAAAGTCAAGGCTTAGACACATAATCCAACACAATTGGTGCGGAAACCCAATGAACAATAATCAAGAAAACAATAGAAAAGATGAAAACAATGAGCAATGATCTTCAAATGCACACTTGGATTGAATAACAAGTCGATTACACAATATCACAGATACAAAACGTGACTACCCTTGTCTCCACACTCCACGTGATCGGCCAACAAGCTAGCTCACCCACAAGCACGCCTAACACTTAGTATTTATACTAGATCCACTAGAATAGCCCATTAAATCAAAAGCCCAACTACACAAGCTAGCCCCAAAGCCCAAACTAACTACAAGACAAGTAAATAAAGCATAAAACACTAAATAGGGCCCAACAACCTCCCCCTTGGTTTATTGCTTTATATTTTTCAAGACAAATCAAGAAGATGCACATCAATATTCTGCAAAGCCCCTGCCCAATACCCTTTTTCAACAATTTTAGCAGCTGTTCCAGTAAACGGCTTGGCTGAGACGTCAAACAAGGCATTCTCAACTATTATCTGAGAGCTTGCAAGCCTCTTGATGTCTTGTTCACCAAACTTCAGCATGTCTGTATGATCAATCAAACAAATCTGATTGTTCTTTAGTTTGATCACAGCAGTAGCAGTTGAATGATCAGATGTCCAAAATTCCATGCTATCGAGAGTACCGTCTGGAAGAGGTTTAGAGATGGGAATGGTCTTGAGCTAGTAGGAGGCCACATGACATTCTTCAATGTTTTACCTGTATCAACATCTCTGACACCTTTAGCTCTCTTGGTGAATGACTTGGCAGTCGACATATCTTTGAAGTTACACTTGACTTTATCTTCCACATACCTTTTGAACATCCAGGCCTTACAGTCACTGGATGGATTGTGAAAAGGAGCTTGAGAGAGTTCTGTCAGATCAACTTTCATCTAGGATGTGAACTTGGTTGGCCTCTCGTAGTATTCCACATTCCCACTTTTTCTCTTTACAGACCATATATTTTTCTCAGCATCAAAACCCCAAACTTTAATCCCTGAACGATCCCCGTATATATCATAGAATCTTTTCTGCACATCAGAGATAAACACCTCCGGTTCATTGACAGAAACAGTGTGTTGATTGGAGTTTATTCGGATAAGAGTGTCGCCCTTAGGTGGTTTCTGGAGGTCCATCCTCTTTTGTTTTTCTCTTCTCTCTTCAGCAATGAGAGTATCAGCATATATTTACTGAGCAAGGGTTTCATCAGGAGCAGGAGGAGTGACTTTTGAACGAGGATCAACATCAGCTTCTTAGGAGAAGAAATCATCACTAAATTTTAGGACATGCATTGTTTCAGATCAAAGTACATTGCTGAAAGCCCTCCAAGATTTGCCTGAAACTCATAGATCTTTTGTCTTTTGCAGTATTATCTTTCTTCAGCTCACCAACTCGCACATATAGCTTTCCGATCAACAAGTCTTTCTCAGCAGAATCTTGCTCCAATTCAAAGACTTTACTTTGGAGCAGGGCAACATCAATGAAATCAGAATCGGGCATTTTGCTTTTGCCCTTGGAGATATCTACCGCAGATGGGATGGATGAGCTTCCACCAGTTTGAAACTCTGCATTCGGCACCACCTCTTCTTCAACAAACTCATCTCTTTTAATGATAGGGCTTTGAGTGTCTTGATCTTGATCCAAGGGGCTTGATTCAAAAATCGGGCTTTGGACCACTTGGACCACTGAGCTTGGAATATCTTGAACAATAGGAATTGGATCTGTTGGTGTGGGTGTAGGTGTAGGGGTTGGAGTATCTTTACTTGTTTGTAGGAAATACACTCCCAGCCTTGGGTCTAGTCTTCTTCTCTTTCTTTGAACAAGGGCGGGAGTAGGGTCTTCCTGTTCACTTTCTGCATGGTCAAAAATAGCAGCGACAACTGGTTGAGGACGAATCAATGCAGTTTGCAAGGGATTTTCAGTCTCGGTGGCGACCTGTACATGGCCAGACAAGCCTTCCGTAAGGTCTTCAAGCTCTTGCTCAGTGAGCTCAGTCTTTTCTTTCTCTTGATTCTCTTCAGTTGCTTGACTCTCTTCATCATCATCAACGTACACAATCTCTTCAAATGAAAATACGAACTTAGTTTTGGGGTTTCCACGTTAGTCTCTGGCACATTGGCTTCTGGGGTCTCTTCAGCATCAGCAAACCTCCCAAATTTTACTAGCTTCTTCAATCCCTGGTACGAAGCTTTACCTTTTCTAACATGCTTCATGAGACTGAAAGTATTGAGACCCATAGCTTTGAAATCCAAGGTGTTTGTAGTCCTCTCCATTTGAGGATATTTCTCATTGAAGATCATTTGGAGGAACCTTGGATACATCAAGAACAAGTTCTTCTTCTTTTGCTAAAAATTACTCAGCATCTCCTCAAACACATATCTGGAATAGTTGTAATCCTAGTCCATAGCTAGAGTAACGATGGCAGAGGTTGCGGTCTGGCTGATCTCATCTGATCCCCCCTTTCTTCCAGACACACAATTTACAAACGTGTGTGCAAGAAATTTCCAAAACGGTGGAAGCAGCTTCTTCAGGCTGGGAGGATACTTTCCTTCATAACACATCTCAACCAAAGCTGATTTAATTTGTCAGCAGCGAATTCAGTCGGGAACCCAGGTGCGTCGCCAAAAAACAGCACCTCCTGAATAGTCTCCTCATAGATAGATACTTGCACACCATTCACATCTGACTCTATAGTACCAGCACCGTCTACTCCCTGCTGATTGAATGCAGCATTCTTCGAGAAATTGATGATTAGGTCCAAGAAAATGACTGGACTGGAGCGTAAGGCATGAGAGATGCGGCATGAGTTGAGTCCCTTGATCATGGATTAAAATTCCTTTTGTGCAGTTGGTGGATCCAGTAGATAGCCTACGATCTTGTGAGAATCCACGTGCTTCAGGTATGTAGTTTCAGCAGCCATTTTAACTGCGTACAACCTTACCAAGTGAGAAAATCATTTAGACAATAATAAATCTCTCATTTAATTAATTTTCTCGTTAAATTTTTTTTTTCTTAAGAAAATTCAATTTTGATCAAGAAATTAATAACTTTTATTTTAAAAATTAATTTTTCAAAAACAAATTCCCTGAAATTGATTTCGGTCCATAAATAGCGATTTCGGTCCATATGGTGTCGATTTCGGTCCATAGACTTCGATTTCGGTCAAAGATGACCGATTTCGGTCAAAAAGACCGATTTTGGTCCAATTCCTCCGTTTTCGGTCAATGAGCGAGTCGGGTTATGGAGTTTTCGGTTGGTTCGAGTCGGGTCTAATAGAATCTCGGTCAGATCCGGGTTCACCCATGGATCTGATGACGTCATCCCGAAACCCTTCGCAATTTTGATACCGAAAACCTCAAATCGCACCATAAAAACCTGCATTAACACAAAATCGAACCACAAAAGTGCATATTTAGATCAATTACAGCAAGCCCCAACAATTTTTAACCTTTTTGATGGAAGAAAACAAGCACGATCGAGGGTGGGTTGGAATTCCTAATGCTGTAGGAAGAGTTAAGATATGTGTGTGTGATGGCCTGTTAGAATGAATACCTCAAGTGTTTTGGTTTTCTGTTGCTTACTATTAGGGATGTATCTTAGTATTGATTAGTTATTTAGCGAATGCCATTAAAGTTGTATACAGTAGTAACTGAATAGTCTGAGAATGTTTGATTTGGCCTTATTGCATTTTCCTTGTTTGGTTGTTGCCTTAGGGTAAGATCTCTTATTCGAATGCCTATTTAATTCTACATTGTATATGACTACATTTGTGAGGCGATTAGTCAATGCTGGAGGAAATTTCGTCATGGTAGAGTAACATGGTGGGTGGGATTCCTAGCGGACTAGGAAAAGTGACGACATATGCTGGTACGGGCATATGTGTTAGTATTATCGATGAGAAGAGATTGGGTATTTCGGGACGGGTCTCAGAACGGACATAGATAGGTGTGGAAGGTAATAGTAGAGCTCCTACTATCGAAAGCACAGGACCCGCATTCGATTCGGATATAGATAGGTGTGGTTGTCTAGCGTAGTTGACTTACATGCTAGCATGATATGGTAAACTTGTATCCATCCAATTGCGCAATGGTTTAGTGAGAGTGGTTAGGATGCTGCCCTGAGTGCCCATGAGTTTCGAGATGCGATGGCGACAGAGGTGTCATGGGCAAGTAGGGAGGAGTTCGTGACGTGGTTTCAGAGGCAGTATGTGCCATGCATAGAGTTGGGGCGGATTTCAAGCGTATTTTTGGCTTTGAAGCAAACGACGGAGACCGTATCTGAGATTACACGAGATTACATAGATGACGCAAGTGAGGGAGCGGTCATGTGCTGCAAGAACGGTTCAGGCAGGCACTGAGAGGGCGTGTGGTTGAGCTTTACTGCTCACGACTGAGGAGGTGACGGTGAAGGGTAGATAGGCTAGCGGACGATGAGCAGCATACGATGGTTGATGTAAATGTCTTTGCATCGTTGAAACACGCCTAATGATATGGTGTTCGGCCTCTAAGTAAGTTGCTGGTTTGGCAAAGTAGGCTTACTTTTCATTCTCTAAATAGTTGAAGAGTTGGAGATGATAGTGAAGTGTTCTTACTAGGGAGTTGTCGAGGCTTCGAGGCAGATGTTATGTTCAATACAAGTCGGGGCACCAGTCAAGTCACGAATGCGAGTACGAGAAGTGAACTTGAGCTTTTGGCACAACTAGACTTACTAGGATGGAGACGCGTGGTGTGGTTGAAAGTAAGAGGGCTTTGAGCGTTGTGACGGTGATAGATGGCACGATCAATAGTAGGATCAGAGTGAACCCAAGTGGGGGAGGACTAATCATTTACGGTGGAAGAAGGTGCTTAAATGGCAAGAGTGTGTTCAGACGCATTATAGCATGCTGTGAGCAAGAGTTTTGGGATTATAGGGGAGTTGGGGTGGTATATTCCTTGTTAGGTCTAGTATGTGGATGTATTGGCTCGATGTACTGAGCAGTATACGGTGGCTCGACGCATTGAGCCACGTGGTACGAAGTAAGGATGCTCGGCAAGACGCACTGAGTGTATATGCATGGCTCGACGTGTAGAGTATGCGCGGCTCAGAGTACTGAGCGGGGGGCACGACTCAATGTACATAATGGAGTAGACTATTGAGTACCGTGATGTACAAGGATCTGATAAAAAGTTACTGCAGGTTAGGGATGAAGTTGGAGGCAGTAAATTGCATCAAGTAGAGCATTGGACTTTGGGGGAGGGGGCAGCTATGATTCTTACCTCCCATAGGCTGAGTTCTCCCTTCGTTGGCTATTGCCAACTATAGCATCGTTATGTCATTTCACAAGATGTCGTATGTAAGAAGACATGGGAACGAGTTGGGGCAAGAAAGGAGAATTGTAGACTTAAGAGTCGTGGGAAAGATTGTGGCGTTTTTGACAGAGGGGAGTTAGAGTTGAATTTCGGGGAGCAAATTCTTATAAGTGGGGGAGAGTTGTAACGCCCTATTTTTGGCGTTAGAAATTATAATTAGCGTCAATTATTTAGTACGGTATATTAAGAAAAACGAAATAAAGTTTATTTAGAAGGCGAATTAACGAATTTAATCTCGACCTTTCGACGGATAATAATAATAATAATAATAATAATAATAATAATAATAATAATAATAATAATAATTTGCCAGAAAACATTTATTATATACATGGAGGGGGGTAATTGCCATTTCTAGGAACTTAAAATGATAGCAATATCCAAGCAAAACCCGTTTCTATTCTCTTAAATCCAATTCCTAGCACGGAGAGATGTCACGTACGTATTTCAACCCTAGATCGGACCCCCTTGAAGCGGTGAGCTTGCTGAGTTTTTCTGTTAGTCGAGAGGAAAAGGGAGGCATGAGCTGTGGGCTGTGAACAATACGAAGAAGAAGAAGAAGGTGTATAGTGTGTGCATGAATTTGTGAATGAGGGGTCCGGAGAAAGAAGGGCTGTGGGTTTTTCCTTATTGAGGTAAGTTCTTATTCTTATTTTTTTTCTTACTTGTTCTAACCGTCAAACACTACCATCACCACATGTGACCCCACGTGGGCTGTGCTTGTGTGTGTGTTTAGTGGCTTGAGTTTGCTAGTGATTCATGGAATTCTTTCTTGTCTTGATCCATGCACTTTGCTCGGTCACGTATTTGGTTGGGTTATTCCGTTTCCACACACCACACATCAATGTGTGTATGGTTATTGTTACTCGATGTTTACTCTTAAGGCGTACACTTGGTCCCCTGATCTTGATGTTTCCCTTGTGGTTATTTCAGACCTTAAAAAGGTCTTAAGTGGTGTCTTAATGGGTTAGGAGTGAAAACCCTAACCCTAATGTCATTTTATGTAAAGAGTGAAAGTCCACTGATTTTTACCCTTCTTGAAAAATTCACCTTAATTCGTAGAAATATCCATTTAGGTCAAGCTTTGTATCCTTGTAATTTCAATAAGTGTAGTTTCTTTGTCCAAAAGGCCTTGGCATAATTCGAGTCGTAAGTTAGGTGAAAGTTGCAATTTTCAGTGACTGATCTAAGGCTGTGTTGTACAGTGAATTCTATGTTGATAAATTCATTGTAAATTGAAAAAATATAGTTTGGGGGCAAGGACAATTGCCTTAGTTCACTTTTGAAGTCTAGTTTGTCCTTACCAAATTTCATAATTCAGTTCTTAACCTATTTTGAGCGACTGATAGTGTGGTCCTATGAGTGGACTGATCAAGTCAGTCAACTTTGTCGATTTATCATTTCCTATTGATAATTGCAAATGACCTGAGGTCAGGCCCTGTGATCTTGTCCTTGGGTCTAGTAAATGCATGATTGTTATCATAATTTAATTTGAACCCCTCCTTGGTTTAAAGTTGCAAACTTTCCAACCGGGTCAAAAATCAGCCTTGTCATCGAGTTTCTTTTGTGTCAGTTGTTTTGGTTTTGGGTCATGGGTGTTATAGTGAGTGTCCGAGCTTGCCTAAATCTAATTAAAACACCTAATAACTTTATGTTAAGCAAATGAGAAGAAGGGGGGGTACATGGTTGAGAGACGACGCGTGTCGGAAGTTATAAACATTTAAATTATAAGTAATGCTATAATTATCTATTTATAATAAGGTTAGTTAGTGTACTTGGTGGTTATTAACTTAAAATACCTTATAGATGTATAAGGTGCTCGAGTGGAGCTCGGTGGGATTTGCAGAGTCGCTGTGTGGATTTCTTCATTTGCTGCTTCAAGGTGAGTTCATCACTACATTGTATGGAAGTTGTACATCATTTAATGTAGCTCGTGTGTGCTGTTAGGATGTAGGTGGGTATTACATGCCATAGGAAGTTCTAGTAGGTGTTTGAGTATGGGGAGTGACATCACTGTGTTGGGTGCAATTCATGGTGCTGGGGGCAATGATTAAGCTGAGTGCAAAGATGTGTGCTGTACTATGAGTGTGCTAGGTTCAATCATTGAGCTGGGTGCCATCATGGAGCGGGGTGCCATGATGAGCTGGCTACATGATTGTGTTGTGTTCTATGAGTGTGTCGGGTGAAATTATTGAGCTGGGTGCATGATTGTATAGTGAACCATGATTCAGCTAGGTGCAATGATCATGTTGTGTGTTCTAGTTGTACCGTGCCTTGTAGTTGTGTTGTGTGCCTTGTAGTGGTGTGTGTCTTTATTGTGTTATGTGCCTTTGCTAGGGGTAGAGCTTGTGTGATGGATATGCCATGTATGTGTTGAATTCACTAAGCTATGTGCTTACCCTTTCCCTATAAAATTAGTGTTTCAGGCTATTCAAGTGTAGGTGACGGCAAGGCTTGACATGTACACACTGATACTGCTTCATTTGGATATTTATTCAGTGTCGACTTTATCTAGTTTGACTTTTTTTTTTCTTTGGATTGGTTTGATATTAAATGGTTTTGGATAAATAAATATGTTTAGTTTTGAATAATTTAAATGATTTAAATAATGTTTACATTATGAGGTTTTATAAATGAAAAATGTGTTGGTTATTTAATGAAAATGTTTTCTTAAAATTTTTAAATTTACTTTAAAACCCGGGATGTTACAGATATTCACACTTGCACCGAGATCCAACAAAGCTTTCTTGACATGAATATCTCCTAAATCTACTAAAATGAGAGGAGCTCCTGGGTCCTTCATTTTGGGAGGCAAGGTGTCCATGATTATTTAACTAACGTACTCAGTCAACTCGAGCTTCTTAGGAAGGTGAGAGAGAATCTGCTTTTTATGGATACATATGTCCTTCAGAAACTTTGCATACGCGGGAACTTCTTTAATCAACTTGACTAGCGGAATGTTGACCTTGATTTGACTAAATAACTCCCACATATCCTCTGCCCGAGGTCCTCGCTTACCATATGGCCAGTCCACTCGCTTTTCCAAAGCTGCAGGAAAAGGAGCAGTACCACTGGGTTCTCCCTTCTCCCATTTACTCTTAGGTTTCTTTGTTTTTCCTTGTACCTCCTATTTTGTCTTTCCCAATCTTTAAGAGTTGAGTCCCTAATCTTAATAGTGCCTGAGTATTCACATCTTCTGCTTCCATAAGCTTAACCAAGATTTCATAAATTTCATTTGTACTAACTTTTGCACCTCCTTCTCTTTGGAATTGTCCTCCTTGCAATTTCTTATCTCCATGATGATTTCCTTTGAATGGGCGTGGTGTGTTTCGAAACTGTCTATACCCGTGTATCTGATTTGCTTCTTCGTGTGTCATTTTGCAGTCATCACACTGATGACCACCATCACCACAATTGTTGCAAATGGTCTGGCCATGCAACACATAAGCTCGTTTCTCTTTCTGTAACACCGTAAGTAATTGACTAAACTTCATTGTGAGGCTTCCTAACTCAGCCTGGATTTCTGTCTTCCATTTGTTCTCTGCTTCCACTGGTACTGCTGTTGATGTGTTAACCAGTTTGTTGAGGAATAATTCATTTTAGAATCGTTGCTCAACTGTTCTAAAAATCGTCACGCTGCCTCTGGGTCTTGCGTCATGATGGTTCCACTTGACGATGCATTTTTAGCTTGGTTGGTAGTGTCTACCCCGTCGTAAAAGAACTTAACGAGCTGCCATCTCGGGAACTCGTGATGCGGGCACGATCTCATAAGCTCCTTGAGTCTTTCAAAAGCATTGTGAAATTCCTCTCCAAGTTTTTGTTGGAAGTCTTGGATTGCCCTCCTGATCACCGACGTCTTACTAGCGGGATAGAATTCCTGTAGGAACTTTGTTTTGAGCTGTTCCCACGTCGTGATGCTATTCGGTTGCAGAGATGTAAACCAGTATTTGGCCTTATCTTTAAGTGTAAATAGGAATTACCTTAATCTAAAGGCATTCCTATTTGTGTTCATAGGGATGTTGGCATTTGCTATTGCTAAAAATTCGTACAAATGGTTGTACATGTCATCCTGTCTATATCCCCTAAACTCGGGCAATACTCCTAGCAACTGAAGTCTAATCTCAACTTGACTTTCTACATTATCAGGAAAATAGATTGGCGATGCATCGTCATACTCCCGAGGTTGGAAGTGTGATGCAACCGATTGGTCGATCGGTTGAGCAAAATATAAAAGGGAACGAAGTTATCGTCATTATACAATTCATTATTGTAATATCGCTGCCCTTGCCATTGGTCCTAATGTTGCTGCTGCGGTTGTTGACGTTGAGGTCCCTAACCTCGATTCCACTGCTGCTTTTGATTGTTCGGGTTGTTTGGCATCCAACCCTCGTCCTCGCCATTGTATACTTGATCTCTAGCTTGAACTTGATATTGTTGCTGCTGTGGCTGTGGTTGTAGTTGTAGAATGGGTGGGTGAGGTTTATGAACGGGTGGTGGTTGTTGTTGTGGTAGGGGAACTTGCACTGGCTGGCGTGGGGGTGGAACATTGTCACGATTTGGCACTCCCCATGTCAGTAAACAGATGCAAAATTTCCTCCAGGATTATGGTTTGGTTGAGTAATGGGTGGAACTAAAGACTGAGTACATGGTGGTATAGGTGCAGAGGCTGAAACTGCACCACCACTAGTACTAGTAGAGGCTCCATTGAAGTTCGTTGGAACTGGGGGCACAAAAGATGACCCCCCCCCACATTACCTCGCATGTCGGCTCATTCGTAATATCTTCGACTACTACATCATCTGAACTCATGTTGAATAACAGTTTACGCACACGATTCCTGCGCGCGGTCCGTTCAATCTCATAATCGAAAAGAAGACGTGACGTTTGTTCACCTCGACATGTACGCATGCACAAATGCAAACGATCGTCAGAAAAAAGCAATAACTCAAATCAAATACCAAAAACTAAAATACCAACTAACGCAGTAAATTCAAGCGCACAACTCCCTGGCAACGGCGCCAAAATTTGACATCGTCGCAGTCGTCGATGCGGTCAAAAATACAATATTAAATACCTTACAAGCACACTAGCTAGTGGAAGTAAGGGTCGAACCGTGAAGTCAGTGGTTGAATTATGTGTCAAGAAATAACCGATCTATAGTGTCACTCTATAGATGGTGTCGATCCATACACGCAACGAAATCCGAATAAAACGACAATTACCGATAACATAAACTTGCAACTATTACTACTTGAATCCAAATCTCAAGCAAACCAAACCAACATGTTCTGATCTCGAGATATAGTCAGAAAATCAGAAACGGCAAACACGAAACAATCGATCAAACGAACAATAATTGTAACCCGAAATAAGAACCAAATAATAAACGAAACCGAATGATTGCATTAAAACTAAAAACAGTACCGAGCCGAATGTTTCTGACTTCGGTCTGAAAATCCAGATCTACGCGATCCAGCAAGTTCTACAAGTCAGAACCGATGAACACGCGCGATAAACAATACCAAAAAACTATAAATAAACTACTACGCAACTACCAACTAACGATCAATGGAATACGAAAATATGAGTCGAAGAGGCCTGAGTTTCACTCAAAGGTCGGGTCTTCGCTCCCGAATTACGCAACTACCAACTAACGATCAATGGAATACGAAAACAATAATTGTACGCTTTTAACCCCCGTATTTCACATATTATGCATATAAGCACTAGACACAAAACGTGAGTGATATAACAGTTTAAGATATCTATTTCACTTAGAATAGGGCTCAGCGACAATTAAAATACTTGATATTACTAGGCGTCGCCAACTCTACGTATGCTACCAAATCACCTTTAACCTACTACACCCGGTAATAATAGACATTTTTAAACAGATGAAAAAACTTAAATGGTAAAATATATACGAAAAGGATTATTGGCTAAAAATAAACTTAAAAAATAGTTTGTTACCATTTTAACTCATTAACCTTATTTTGATTACCGTTGTTTGCTACATTAGCCATTTATGTGGGATAATATTATTGACATAATTTAAATTCTTAAATACACATTTGATGAGACATAAAGAAAAATATAAATACTTTATTTGGGTATCTCACCTCACTTCACTCAATCAATTACTTTTAAATTTTGTTTTTTTGTTATTTTATTTATATAAACTGAATTGTAAATATTCATTAAATTTAATACACCTAATCATAAATTATTTAGAAAACCTAAATGTAAATATGGTTGATTATTAGGTATACTATTTATAATGCTGACATGTTATTTGAAATTCGAACTTTTTCCATAAATTGTTTATATGTTTATTATATATAATTTTAATAAATTAAGTAAATACAATTAAATGATAAATGATTTATTGATAAGTTTCATATAAATTTTGTATTATTTTATTATATATTATATAACTATGTTTTTTACAACTTTTAATATATAATTATTAAATTTCTTTTTTTTTTCGTTTAATTGTATTATTCCAATGATAATTATATAGTAGTTACATTATAAGGATATAATTTAAAAAATGTAACATTTGTTTAATTCAAACATGATTGTGCAAATTATGGTCATCTTAAAAATGAAAAAATATAGAAAAACACAATCAATTGTATTTGTATGTGTAAAAAAACCATTATATTATTTTCATGTTCAGGAAAAACCCTTATATAAATATTTACTATTTAGATAAAACTAACTTAAATTTTTTTTTTAAAAAATGAGCGACTAAAAATCTAATGGGACATTAATATTTATTCCCTTTGGTCGATCATGTGTGAAGACAGTTTGAACAGTACATCTATTTTCTTTCATTTACTTGATCGTGTTACATGTATTGAACCCTACATCTAACTTTTGAATCATTAACTATACGATATAACCCAATAAAATATATGCCACATTAGATTTTCTCTTATAAAGATGTAATTTTATTTTATTTGAAAGATAAATATGAGTTTATGGGTTTTTCATACATAAAAAAATAATATAAGTGTTCTATATTTACGTGTATAATTGGTTATGTTTTTATGTATTTTTCCTTTTTCAAAAACACTAAAAAATGATTAGTGTTTCAAAAATACAAGGAATTTGAAAACTATTTATTTTTTATTTTCTATTAACTCAAACGGAGGTAAAGTCTATATACAGATAAACGTTATAGGAATTTTGACCATATAAAGTAAAATATGATATTTTGTAACAAATATATTTCTTGTTATGTTTTTTTTTTTTTGTATGAAACTGTTACATAAATAAATAAAAAGTAAAAAATATGAGAGAGAGTGAGTGAGAAAGAGAGAGAGAGGGGAACATAGAGAGAGAGAGAGAGAGAGAGAGAGAGAGATGATCGATGAGCATGAGAGAAGAAGCTGGGGTACGTTTGGAACATGAAGAGAGAATGTCAAGCGAGGGAATGCAGAGAATTGGAAACCAAAGGTAAAACACTGGAAAGAAGGAAAAGTCGAATCATATATGTTCTACAATTACCCAAAAAATACGACTGTGGAGAAGTTGCGGAGCTTGTTCAGGAGATTTGGGAAGGTAGTGGATATATACATGGCTAGAAAAGCACTCAGGAATAGGAGAGAGTTTGGGTTCGTTCGATTTTCAAACATCATTGCCCCAATGAAGCTTGAGGAAGAACTAAATGGGGTGTGGATAGGTTTGTTCAAATTAAGGGTGTTTGCTGCATGGAATAAGGGAGAGAATAGAATGAACACGGGCAGGAATAGAAGAACAAATCGACAGCCATGTTGGGTGTTGAAATCAATTTAGATTTGAATAATGACTATTGTTCTAGCAGTTCTATAAGGGTTTAACAACCACACACGAGTAATATAAAGCAAATAGATGAACAAGGTGAATTGAATAACTTGTGTCGAATGCTTCATTATAACTTTAGAGTTTTACAATAGGGTATTACCATCGCATACTAACACTGTATGGTATCACTGATATTTATACTAAATCAGTGATACGCATAGTACAATACTTTTCAGAAAATACTCTATCAGATGTAATATCCAATAGAATGATGGGATCATGCAATACGTAGTCTGCAACCACGCGTACACCTTGGTTTGATAGCTGTGAAGTCTTCGGATCCTCCAGGTGATACCCTTCGGAGTCTTCAGACTTCGGGGTCTTCTATTCGTTTATTACTTCGGGGTTTTACTTCAAAAGGTCTTCTGATATAACTTCGGATACATCAGCACTTTGTGTGATGTGCGTCCGAAGCTTATACACGAAAATTTCTCTTGTAGGCCCTCTTCAAGGTTTTCCTCACTGCCAAGTACCAGTTCATGTGATCCATGAACTTCTTCTTCTTTTCCTCTAAATTAGCATGACATGCATTCACATGAGAGATCATGCCGGAGATAAAAGAGGAGGGATAGAGGCCAAGATAGTCTATTTCAAAGAACTTGATCATGACTTCGGTTTCGTTTCGAAGTCCTTTGAAGACTACACCGTATGGTTCATCGAGAATCTCTCCATTCTTGAATCTGGTTATGTTCTGAACTACAACAGGAGGAGTATTCACTGGTTGCTTTTAGTTGGAACATAACTCAATGTCGTGCTTGGCGAACTTCAGTAGATAGTTGTTCAGAAAACCCAAAACGTGTTTTTTGATTGTAAGCATAGACTTTGCGGCATGAGCTGCTTCACTACTTCGTAGAAGGTCAAGAATTTGAATGAACTCCATTGGATTCATGATTGGGAAGTCGGTAATTGTAAACCTTAACTCAACCTCATCTGCACCACGAAGAACAAGAAACTCATAATTCGTGAAGCCTTTGTAAGTCTCTGCCTCCTTGATTGATATGATTTTCTTGATCTTGTTCAAGCTCCATACTACACTCTGACGTTGAATGAACCTAGCATGAAAGTTGATCTTGTTGGTCCAGTAGGTTCGCCTTTGTTCGTTTGTTACTGATTGAGCGAACTGGAGAAAACCGAAGGTCTTCGGATTGAAAGGAATGTCAAGCTGAATATCATCGGAGTCGGTTGTCTCAAAACTCCGAAGAGGTATCCTGTTGAGTACATTCTGATCTTGGAATCCGAAGAGTTAGATTGCCTCTGTGGTCCATTTCCCATCATCACATGCGAAGTTGTTCATCTTGATCATCTAGTTGTAGTCAGCACGTCTGGCCTTGTAGACATCCGCCATGTGTGGAGCAATTACGCTTTCGAGAGATCTGTCTGTCGAGCTTCCAGCTCCAGCTAATCCACTAGCTCCCATGGTAGTTGTTGTGATGGTTGATAATGTAGGACCAGCAGTGGTTGTTATGGCTGCGGAGGTTAATCTAGGCCTTTCACCCCCTTGTGAAGCATGGCCCGCATGCTGAGCAGTTACAGGCCTGCCTGTTGGTCTGGATAACCTATTTGCAAAGTTTAGCAGAGGTTGTAGTATAGTTCTTCACCGAATGGTCAAGTCTTGTGTAAGAACTGCATTTTTTCTCTGAAGTTCCTCTGTAAACTTTGAGATGTCCGAAGCGGCTTGGGCGGCTGTAAGCTCTTCAATCTTTGCTCTAGCCTCATCAAGTTGTTTTTCAAACTTGGTACTTTGCTGAAATTCACGCCGAAGTTCTTGTAAATCTTTCATGACTTCGGAATGTGATTGTTCAGCCTTTTTAGCAAAGGCTCCAATTTTCTTGTCAATATTGGCTACAGCAGTCTCCAATTTTTGTTCGAAGGAATATTGGATCTTATTCTGTTGATCCACAAGTTTCTTCTCGAGCTGCTGTACTGAGTCCCTTATTTCTTTGGACAGGGTAACCTCCAGAGACTCGATCTCTTCGGTGATGTCACCCAAGGTTGGTTTGGTGGGATCGAAGCCAGTTTGTGCTTGAATTAGAGTGTCAAGCTTGGAGTTCAGAGTTTTGTACTATTTCATTAGTACAAAGGCCTTATCTGGTATGTCTTCATCTGAGATTCCTTCAGCAACCAAAGGAGCCATATGAAAAGCCTCAAAGAAGGCTGTTGAAGTAGGGTTTTTTCTTGAAGGTGATAGAGGCAGATCAAACTCTGGTAATGAAAAATCAATACCAAAGAAAGGGATATCGGATGTTGGAGGAGCAGTTGTTGGTGGTGGTGGAGGTACATCTAATGATGTAGTGTGAATTGTAGTGGTTTGTTGAGCTGTTGTGGGTGGTGGTGGAAGAGATGTTGTTGTATGTGGTGGAGTAGGCGGTTTGGTTGTTTTAGGTGGTCACGGTGGTTGGGTTGTTTTAGGTGGAGATGGTGGAGCAGTGGTATTTGGAGGAGTGGGTGGTCTAGTTGTTGGTGAAGGTGAAAGGGGTTGGTCATCGTGTTGTTCTTCTTGTTCCTCTTCCTGGAATGTGGATGGAGTCCTTTCTGAATCCGAAGACTCATCCACAATTGTTAGTTTCCTCGTCCTCTTCGGTTTCTTCCTCTTCGGAGTAGTTTGCCCCGAAGTCTTTCTCCTTTTCTCAGTCTTCTTCGGACCGCTCGGTCCACCAGTAATCTTTCTCTTCCCCTTCCCTTTTGGATTTGCCAGGGCAGGTGCTTCTTGACTTAAATCACGAGCGGGGTAAGGTATAACTAGAGTGTTACGATAGGTGTTTACCTCATTGCACTCCATGGATACTTTGGAGAGCATGACTTGTGGAATTTCAGCACAGAAAGGTGTTGGTTCATCATCCAGTGGTCGGATGGCAATGAGAGTGTATCGTAATTCTGGAAGAGAAACGTCAAGAACAGATCCAGCTTGTTGATAGTGGGCATGAACAACAATTGCCCAAAATCTTGGATTAGCCATTTCTGTCCCCTTCATGCTGTGATTGATATGCGAGCAGAAATCAGTCCAAAGAATGGTTGCGTAATCTACCTTGACGTCATAGTAGATTCCGTAGAGCATGGTTTGGAAGGAGACACTAGCAGAGTCCAATCCCGAAGTTCTTCCTGAGAGACATCTGAGGAAGATGCTGAAGTAGTATCTCCACAGATCAGGTAGTTGGTTCTTCTTGAATGTGCTAATCCTTTCAAGAGGGGGTGAGTATCACATCTCATTGAACATTTCAACCATTTGTTCAGCAGAAGGAACAACCATTTCTTTAGAGTTGTAGACGGGGAGATGAAGGGCTTCAACGAACTTTTCTTTGGTTAACTGAACCTTCTTGATTTTTCCCTTAGAATCAATGGCCTCATAGAACACCGATTTCACCTGATTGTTGGAATCGAACAGAGCATTCGATGTATAGTGGGCTCTGTGAAAAACGGTTGCCGGAATTGTAGGAGTGTAGGTTAGGGCATAGCCAAGAACAGATCTCTTCAGGCATTCAACCAGTGCATCGATTTGTTGAGGGTAGAGTTGTAGGTTGTTGCGAAGAACCAGATTAGCAGACTGGCGCTTGAGGTTTGGGATTGACATAGCTTCAGTGGTTTGGGATGAAGCTTCAGCGGCCATTGTTGAAGAAGATGAAGGAGTTTAGGATTTCTTTGAGAGTAAGTTTGCAGAGAGAGTTCGAAGGTTGTGTTCGCGTAAAGATAGCAACTGAAGTGGTGAGAGGTTTATATAGTATTCGTGGTCCCTGGGTCATTTAATGCACAATTAAAATGGTCCTGTAATAACCTGACACCTCAGCATCTGCGCGTCCCACTATCCCTGCAAAAAGGAGAAACGTACGGCTGTCAGTTGCAATGATTTAAAATTTGAACCTCCCCTTTTGTGAGATCTTTTTGGTTAAGATTTTCCTTTGATCTCTCTTGACAGCTGTACACGAACAAACGGTCATTTATTTATAAGGAATGTTTGTCTTTGAGAGTTATGATAAATGTGGAAATCATTTGAACAATAAATTGACTTCGGATCTCTGGGGAAAATTATGACCGTTATAAGTGCTCTTCGGAGAGAAGGCATAATGTTATGATTAACTCTGAAGAGTGTTATTTTCACTTCGGTGGATAACATGTGTTTGTGAAGTATGTTTTGGGACACCGAAGTTCATTGGTTTTCTCTTGGTTTTCTTTGAAGTTTTGGTTTTACTTTTGAGTGATGCAATATGATGTTTATCCTTAACTTTCCGGAATATTATGAAGAGATGATTTAACAAGTTAATGTTCAGAATCATTCGAATCATGTTGGAAGTCCATTTTTCATTTCAAAGTTTGTTTGATACAATATCAGTCATGAAAGTATAAGTCTAATCACCCCATCACTAACTTGATTTCTCATTTTGAAACATGGTTTGATTTGTACTTTTGTGTTTCAAATTTTTCATACGCTATAATGGTAACATTCTATGAATTTGAAATTTAAAGAAATTTTCATTCTTGAATTGAACATCAGAAGTGTTTTTATAAATAGGATTGTTTTTGAAGAAGCTTTTTAAAAAATCTATTCCCTTTCATCAATTGAAGTGTTTGGATACTAGGCTCTGATGACAAGCCTTTGAGCTTCGTACACCACTCCAACTTTATCATTTAAGATAGACTACTTGAAATGTCCATATTCTCTACAAAGTACTCGACTATGTTATAGGAGTTCCTTGTATTGTTATTTAAAACAGAGGAATAAGCCTTTGAATGCTGATTTTTCTTCCTTTTGAATTTTCTTATGTATCTTTTTGTCTTTGATTCTTTTGACAATTTTTTTTTGTTGTTTATCTTTTTGATGATTTTCAATTTTTCCTTTTTATCTTTTCAATTTTGGATTTCCTTATCCGAAGATGCAAAATTTTCACCATCTAGTTCTTTCTTGGTGCTTTTTGGTTTTGCTTTATGCAATCCTTGAGTGTGAAAATCTTCTTTTAGTTCAATGTTGTATCATTAATGAAAAGAGATTTAAATTTGCTCATCAGACAATGTTGGTATTATATTTGAAGAAAACTTCGGAACACGTTTGTTATCATGTGTAGCTTTGAGACTACATGATTAATTTGAGGTTTAGGTGAATCATGTTCAGAAGGGAGGTTAGAAATAGACAATTTGTTAAATATTTTTAATCAAACAAGTCTTCAAATTGTAAAATAGCCTTGACCTCACTTCGAAGTCTGTTTTCTTACCAATGTTTCAAGTCGATTCCCAAATACCTTTTAGTGCAATAAGGTATGATTATCAGAATCTAAAATCAAAGTTTTGTTCATTACTTGGTTAATTCAAGAATGTAAGATTAAACTTTGTCATTGTGCATCAGACTTTTCTCAAACCATAGTGTGAAAGCATAAAAACTTTATTTTTCTTGTTTTTGAATTTTCTTTGGCTTAAATTTTTTTTAATTTTGCCTTTAACAATCGAAGTCAAAATATGTTTAAGTGAATTTTCGATTTTCAAGAGTTTATTTGACAGAAATTTATGTTCCGCAGAGATCCGAAGTGATATTTTACTTCAGAGTGCTGCGGTGTGTTATTTGAAGTGATTTTTCTTGTTTTACTCCGATGAGCTTCGAAGCAATGAAACTCTTCGGAGCGCTGCGGTGTGTTGTGATTTTACAAATTATCAGCTTGAAGAAAGGAGTAATAGTGAGCAAATATGAGATTATTGAAGAGTGGATCCATCTATCATTCCAAGTCCACGAACTATTCTTGTGAATGCCTCTTCATTCAGGGCCTTTGTGAAAATATCTGCCAGTTGTTCTGTGGTGTGAACGAAGTGCACCTCAATATTCCCTTCCTCAACATGACTTTTGATGAAGTGATAGCGAAGAGCTATATGCTTCGTCTTGGAATGTTGAATAGGATTGTGGCATATACGAATTGCACTTTGGGAGTCACAGAACAAGGGTATTTTTTTCATGTTGATGGCATAATCTTCCAGTTGGCTTTGGATCCAAATGATTTGTGAGGTACATGCTGTGGCTGCTACATACTCTGCTTCTGCTGTGGAGATAGAGACACAAGTCTGCTTCTTGGATTGCCAGCTAATTAGTTTTCCATCTAAGAATTGACAACCCCCCGAAGTGCTCTTGCGATCAATAGAGCAACCACCAAGATCTGAGTCTGAATAAGCTTGTATGTAAAAGCCAGAGTTTGCTGGGTTCCACAAGCCATAAGCAGGTGTGCCATGAAGATATCGAAAGATTGTATTTACCGCAGCCAGATGAGGTTCTCTTGGGTCAGCATGATATCTTGCACAATTGCATACTGCGAACATGATATCAGGGCGACTGGCTGTGAGATAGAGCAGTGATCCAATCATACTTCGGTACTGCTGTATGTCTGTCTTCGGTTTGTCCAATGAAGGATTCAACCTTGTACCTGCAGGCAAGGGAACTTTTGCTTTGGAGCTGTTAGTCATTCTGAAGCGTTCAAGCAAACTCTTCGTGTATTTTTGTTGATTGATGAAAATCCCCTCCTTGGATTGTTTTATTTGTAATCCAAGAAAGAAGTTAATCTTTCCCATCATACTCATTTGAAATTTGCTTTTCATTAATTTTTCAAAATCTTTTGATAAATTGGGGTCAGTGGATCCGAAGATTATGTCATCCACATAGATTTGGACTAACATCAAATGAGATCCAACTTTCTTTCTGAAAAGTGTTGGATCCACTGAACCTTGTTTGAAGCTTGATTCTTTTAAAAATTTTCTCAAGGTCTCATACCAAGCTCTTGGAGCTTGTTTTAAACCATAGACATCTTTGTCTAGCACATAGCAATGTTTTGGATGTGCTTTACTTTCAAATCCAGGTGGTTGTTCAACAAAAACGGTTTCCTCAAGATCACCATTCAGAAAAGCACATTTGACATCCATTTGATAGACATCAAAGTTTTTATGTGCAGCATAAGCTAAAAATATCGGAACTGATTCGAGTCTGGCAACAGGAGCAAATGTTTCTTCGTAATCAATCCCCTCCTATTGTCAATAACCCTTGACAACCAATCTTGCTTTGTTCCGAACCACATTGCCTTCGGTGTCTAGTTTGTTTCTGTACACCCATTTCAGACCAACAATTGAAGCATTTGCAGGTTTTGGAATAAGCCTCCAAACTTTGTTTCTTTCAAATTCTTCTAATTCCAATTGCATAGCTTCAATCCAGTCGGAATGATAAAATGCATCTTTAACATTCTTAGGTTCTACCTTAGAAATAAAGACATTGGACATGCACAACTCAGAAGTTTTGTTAAGATCTAATTGCCTTTGGTGAAGTTGTGCACGAGTCAATACTTTCTCTCGAACATTACCGATGACAAGTGATGGTGGATGATTTCTCGTCCATTTGTTCAAGGGATGATAATTTGGATCAAAGTCAGGTAGTCCTTCAGAATCAATGTCTTCAATGTCTGAAGGATACCCCGAAGTGGAAGGGAAATCATCCATAATTAAATGATTGTTTGAATTAGTTGTGTTAGAGTGTGGTGTGTGCATTTGTGAAGTAGAGTTTAGAGTGTTCTCCCCCTAGACATGTGTTGGTGTTGAGGAAGTAGTAGCTCTAGCCGAAGAAATTGGTGTTGCTGAGTTCGGAGTGGTAATCTCCGGCTCCCCCTGGACTGTTGGATACAGGTTCATGATATTAGATATTTCCTGTGGAGGTGAGGTTAGACTGTTGGCTCCCCTTGGACTGTTGTTTGGCTCCCCCTCAACACTTGCATTTCCTTCACTTCGGTTAGATGGCTCCCCCTCAACAGATGATAGTCTATGTACACTACTTGTGCAAGAATCATCAGGTACATCTGTGAGTTTGGACAATTCGGATACATGGTTGTCAGGTGCACTGGCTTCAGAGTCCACAGCCATCACAGGTGGAACGAACAAAAGTGCGAAGTCTGTATCAAATGTAGTTATTGGTAGAGTATCCACAGCAAGTTTTTGAAAGATGGATGACATGAGGAATGGATGCAGAGACTTCTTGATGTAGTAATCATCAAACCTTAGGTTGAAGGTTTCTTCGATTTTTCGGGTTCTTTTGTTCATGACTCTGTAAGATTTTGAGTCTTGAGAGTATACAAGGAAGATTCCTTCTTCTGACCTATCATTGAACTTGATCAAGTGATCCTTCAAGTTCAAGATAAAACACCTACAATCGAAGATGTGAAGAAATTTGACATTTGGTTTTCTTCGGTTGAGTACTTCGTAAGGTGTGATATGAAATCTCTTGTGAATGTAGGATCTGTTTTGGGTAAAGCACGCTGTTGAAATGGCTTCGGCCTAGAAGTGCATAGGCAAGTTTGTAAAGTTTAGCATAGTTCTAGCTGCTTCACACAAAGAACGATTTCTCCTTTCCACAACACCATTTTGCTGAGGAGTATAAGGTGCAGAGAAGTTATGACTAATTCCTTTTGTTTTTAAGAATCCATCCAGAGTCTGATTCTTGAACTCCGAACCGTTGTCACTGTGCACAGTTCGGACTTTCTTGTTGAGCATCAATTCCATTTTCTTTATGAAGTTAATGATTTCTTCCGCAGCATCTAATTTGTTTCTTAGGAATAAAACCCAAATAAACATTGAATAGTCATCAACTATCACAAGAATGTATTTCTTCTTTCCAATTGACTCAACTGCTGAAGGTCCACATAAATCCATGTAGAGAAGTGAAAGGGGTTCGGTGATTTTAGGATTGATTACTGTTGGATGCCTTTGTTTTGTCTGCTTGCCATGTTCACAAGCAGAACAAAGAGTGTCATTATCGAATTTGAGAGCAGGCATACCTCGAACCAAATCCATAGCCACTAACTTGTTTAAATATTTGAAGTTCAAATGAGCAAGTCTTCGGTGCCATAGCCAGCTGAAATCGGAGTTGGCTTTTGAGAGAAGACACAAAGATTGCCCACCAGTTACAGGCTTTAGATTCAAGGGAAACATCAATCCCTTCGTTTCAGATTTCAGCAGGACTTCTTTTGTTTCTTCTTTTGTGATTACACTTCCTTGGTTGTTTAATGTAACAACATTGCCCGTTCCAACCACCAATTGAGATATACTCAAAAGATTGTGTTTTAACCCTTCAACAAATGCCACTCTACTGATTGTGAATTGGCCATTTGTTATTTTGCCATATCCCCGAATTGGACATGTTTCATTATTACCAAAGCGAACATTTCCAGCATCATCCAAAGTCCTGTAGTCCCTGAGATATTCTTTCTTCCCAGTCATGTTTCTTGAGCAGCTACTATCCATGTACCATTTAGAATCATACCGCTCATTTGACATAACCTGCAATCAATCAAGAAGGCATTGTACCCAATCAATCTTGGGTCCTTAGGGTAAGCAAAGGATTCTTAAATCCATTTTTCTACGGCCTCTTCAGAAATTTCATTAGCATTTAAATTAATCAGATTCTTTGAAGCCTCATGTGATGAGCAAGATTCCGAATTGTCTGAGCATGATTCTGAAGAGCTTTTTGTCAAATTAGATGAGTCTGAAGTGACTGACAGACTACAACTCTTCGGAACCCATTTTCGTTTGGAATTGATTGACTTTGAGGATTTTGATGTTTTCTTTTTACTTAAAAGTTTTGAATTCATTGAAGATTTTGAAGTTTTTGATCTTGCAGTTAAGTTTTCTTTCAAATCATTCCTTTTCCAATTTTGATTTGGTTTTTCAATTGTTGACTTCCTTGAGATTGAGCTGCATAGCGTAGAGGTACAAAGGTACTCTTCGTATGCCAATTTGAAGTCGTTTAGTGACAGATTCTTATCTTTAAACAGATCCAAATTTTTGTCTAGCCACTGATGAAATGTATGTATCAGATTGTTTCCTTTTGAAAATGTTTTCTTTGTGGGTTTTTGAAATTTTGGATTGGGAAAGTTAGGTTTTGTCGGTGTAAAAATTGGTTTATTATTTTGATTTTTGACTTTTGAAACCTTTGAGTTGAGTGGTTTTGTTCCAGAAGTTGAAGCAATTGCTTCATTTTGTTTCAGACCTCCGAAGGGAGTTTTTCTTTTCATAAGATTTAAAGTTTGTTATGATTTCAAATTTGAAGCAATAGGTTTTTGAATTGGTTTAGTAATCACTATTGCTGGTTTTGATTTTTGAAGAATTTGAGGTCTTTTCAAAATTTGAGGCTTTTGTACCGAAGTTTTGGCAATTGAGACTTTTGGTTTTGAAATAGCGTTTTCTGAGGTTATTGACAACGGTACACACTCACATGATTCAATTAATTGAAAAACATCCATCTTCGGAGCTGCAGGTTTTTCCACAACTTGAATTTGTTTGTAGTTTGGATTAGTGTAGATGTGATTATCATTTTTGAAATTCAAAAGGTGTGACTTGTTTTCGGAAATCTTTTCTTTTTCATAACATAGATGATTGTAGATGTTATGGCCATATAAGTCTTGTTTTCTTATATTGATTTTTACTTCTATTCTATCATTCATTTCATTTTCAACCATTTTAGAAGATGAGAGGAATGCTTCCTCAGTGACTGTGGAATTATCCTCCTCAAGAAGTTTTTCTAAATTTTTTTCAACCAAAGGTGATCCACCTGGTTTCACAAAGATGACATTTTTGAAATAAGATATCTTCGGATAGATACAAGCCACATGAACTAGCCTTTTTGAAATGTCCTTGAGATATTGATCATAAGAAACACAACCATCTGAGATTTGTAATTTTGATTTCACAATTTCTTTGTTTTCAAAAGTTTTAGGTTCACAATCCACTTTTGTTTTTCCTTTGTCCACCGAAGACAGTTGTAAGATATCTTCGGATGGTGATTTGGATGCAGAGGATTATTTCATTAATGTCAAGGAGGAACAATCAATTTCCACCATGTCAGAATCGCTTTCAAAATCCTTTACAGACATGTTATTAACAAATTCTTTTTCCTTGGTTTCAATTTGAGGTACAGCCTTTTTCAAGATTGGGATCTCTTGTGGTAAGATTTTCAACAAATTATCGGCAGTAAGATGTTTTTCTACAGATATCAAACCATGTTTATACGAAAAGCTGGTCACTTCGGACCCAGATACTATAGATTCACACTCATAAGATATACTATCAACTTCCTTAAGCTTAAACTCAATAAAAGGTAATAGTTGTCTATGTTGAACATTACACACATCAGCTGAATGGTCGATACGTGTAATATGAGCATATAATCGTTTTGCAGTTTCACAAAATATATTGCGTTGTTTCAAAATTACATCATGATTGTTCAAAAGTTTTTCTCTATTTTCTTCTAACAATGAGATTCTTAGGTTGGACTTTTCTAGGGCTAGCTTCAGACTTTCTACTCTCCCCCTCAAGCTGAGAATCTTCTGCTCACTGAGTGTCTCCCTATTTTTCACATCAATAAGCATTTTATGCATCACAGAACAATCACGAGTTATTTCATTTATGATAGGAGTTGATTGAGAGATAGGAATTTTAAAAGTTGAAAGAAGTTTTGATACCTGCTCAGGAATGGTCAGGCGTACGTCATTTGCCATCAAACATACCTCCTCATCATCATCTGAAATGTCGTCAGACCAGGTCTTCGGATTCACAGCATCAACCATCTCATTCATCTCCGAAGTCTTGAAACCAAGACCAGCAGTTGATCCATAGCCCAGCATCTCCTCATCAGCTATCTTCTTCGAAATGCCTTTTAGAAAGCTCTTACCGATATCATATGCCATGAAAGCACTATGAGTTGGCTTTCTCACTTCATCATCTTCCGAGTCCAAAGACCAAACTTGATAAGATCCTTGATGATCATCAGCAACCATTAGGGCAAGATCCTTGGTCCTTACTCTAACTTCCTCCATTTTCCTTGCATAGTATGCTTCGTTCTTCACTTGAGGTTTCTTCTCATTTTGTTTGCGAAGCATACAATCCTTTGCAAAATGATTTTTACCATGGCAGTAATTGCAGTCATAGCCTGAATCACCGGAGACCTTTTTCTCTTCGGTTTTCTCTTTGAAAGACTCCGAAGCCTGTTTTTCTGATGGCTTCGGGGTTGAGGATTTTAAATTTTCATCCTTCGGAGTTAATATTTCTGGTTTGGGTTTGGAATTGAAGTTTGATTTGTTGAACTTCTTGACAAAAGGCTTCCCAGAGTTGTTTTTAATGAATGGTTTCTTGAACCTTCGACTGTTAGCAGCATAGAGAGCAACAGTTTCACCATTGTCATCAACCATATAGGCAGCTATTTCTTCATCACTGGTTTCTTCTTCTTCTTTTGAAACAAGGGCAAGTGGTCCAGATCCAGCATTTTCACTTCTACGACCCACGACATCTGGTTAGTGTGACTTTAGCAGATTGTACAGAGCAGCCAACTTGTACTTCTCAATGTTTTCATAGGATTTAACCATGAGCATGATTGGTCTCCATTCTTTGCGAAGACTATAAAGAAATTTAATGTTGATCTCCTGTTGGCTTCGCGTCTCCCCATACTTGTCTAGAGTATAGATCATGTTGCTGAGACGTTCATAGCATGCTTCGAGAGACTCATTCTCTTCTTGTTTGAAGTTCCCGAAGTCTGCAAGAATTTCTTGAACCTTGCTGGTGTAAAGAATCTTATCCCCTCCAAAACGAAGTTCGAGACTGTCCCACATCTCTTTTGCAGACTTTGCATCAGCGATATGATGGCTGACATCGGGACCAAGTCCACTTCGTAGTTCACGCATGGCTCTTTCGTCATTTTCAAGTTTCTTCATATCTGCTGCATTAAGAACTACAGCTTCTTCTCCATCGGGGATAACAAAACGACCAGTAATGACTGTATGTGGACCATCAGTCATAGATTTACATAAGTCATTATCAAGTACAATAAGATAATCCTTCATTCTTCTAGCCCAGTAATCATAGTAAGAAGTTACTAGAACAGGAGCTTTGGTTGCAGAACCAATCAGGTTTGCATAGTTGAACATGTTGGCATAAGTTGCTGTGGAATCAGTCATCTTGAATAGATTTCAACAGGATCTTTTGCAGTAAAACGAGCAATAGAGATTTGCAACGGTTGCGGAATACTAGATCTGAGAAACAAATTAAATCTAGAACCGTAGCAATGGAATAGAAGTTCTGCTAACAGGTTTTGAGCTGACCTGCTCTGATACCACTTGTTGGGTGTTGAAATCAATTTAGATTTGAATAATGACTATTGTTCTAGCAGTTCTATGAGGGTTTAACAATCACACACGAGTAATATAAAGCAAATAAATGAACAAGGTGAATTGAATAACTAGTGCCGAATGCTTGATTATAACTTTAGGGTTTTACAATGGGGTATTATAATCGCATACTAACACTGTATGGTATCACTGATATTTATACTAAATCAGTGATACGCATAGTACAATACTTTTCAGAAAATATTCTATCAGATGTACTATCTAATAGTGTTGAATAATGTTTTTTTTATGTTTTTATGTGACCATCACTGAAATAAGTCGAAATGTTTTTTAACAGTTTATTTCAGGTTGCGTAAAACCGAGATCAACCAAAACCGGAGAAAATGATGCTATGTACCAAAGAGCAAAAATGTCACCCAGCGACAGCAATCGCGACCCAACAGCTTATGTGTCGCGAAATGAAGAAAATCAAAACAAAAGAAGAAAATGGCAGCTACAGTGCAGATCGCGACCCTATCCTTCCTGGATCGCGACCCTATCGTGATGACACACAAGTGACACTATGCTGACCAAAGATCGCGTACCGATGGCAACTCTACGAGATCGCGACCCGATCCATCTTCGATCGCGACCCGACCTAGATCGCGACCCGATCTTTATCCCATCGCGACCCGATCTCAGCGACCAACTCCACCGAGTCGGGTAGTGGCCAGCACAAAAGCAGGGAACAACTTGAGATCACGACCCGATCTTCCATCGATCGCGACCCGACCTAGATCGCGACCCGATCTTTATCCCATCGCGACCCGATCTCAGCGACCAGCTCCACCGCGACGGGTAGTGGCCAGCACAAAAGCGGGAACCACTCGAGATCGCGACCCGATCCCATAAAGATCGCGACCCGATCTCCGCTGGAACAGACTATAAATACAAGCTTCCTCTAGCTGATTTCAACCACACAATACAACATACACTTACTATCCTCAAGCATACTCACGACCAGAAGCCTCAAAATTCTATAATCTCTGCATTTGGCAACGAAGATCAAACCGAAAAACCGCAAGAAACAAAACCTCCACCCGACACCAAACCTCAAACCTCTAAACAACCCTTACCCGACACCAAACTCCAAACCTCTAAACAACCTCTACCCGACACCAAAAATCACCAAAACATCATCTCACCGTGAAGAACAAGAAATCGACATATCAAGAAAAACGCTATCTTCCGCAACTATCGATAAGTTCTTTTAAAATTATATGTGTCGTTATTGATTTATTTAAACTGTAATAAATCAACTGTACCAAACTTCCAATACACCCGAATTGAACCGTGACAACGAAAACATATGTGGACTGTATTTAACCGAGACATCTAACTTCTAACTTCTAACTTCTAACCTTTTTTACTTATTGTAAAAACACGTTATCGTTGATAATGGCGTTTCTAACCTCTAACTTCTAACATTTACTTTATTTACCGCTTTCTGTCTATTTAAATACTGTCTAGTTTAGATTTACCGCTTTATTTTATTCCGCAACTCTTATTTATTCCGCATAATATAGATAAAATACATATCTGTCACACGGTAATAGGCTTAAAAACCTTGTTCGTGGAGATCATCTATCGTATTTTTCAACAATTGGTATCAGAGCTCGTGTGATTTACTCTGAAATTTTTGTCGAAAACTTTTGGTTAGCGTTTTATTCTAAAACCTTTCATTTGTGTTTCTTTAAAAATTTCATTTTAATATCACTTGTTCTAAATCCTAACAACAAAAAAAATTAAAAAAAAAATTAAAAAAATAATTAAAAAATTATATACCAATTTTCAACAATTGGTATCAGAGCTCGTGTGATTTAATCTGAAATTTTTGTCGTGAACTTTTGTGTAGCGTTTTTATAAACCACCAATAAGTTTCCTTTAAAAATTTCATCTTAATATCACTTGTTCAACAAAAAAAAAATTAAATATATTAAAAAAAAAAAAAAAAAAAACATTCAAAAAAAAATTAAATATATTAAAACTTTTGTGTGATTTATTTTGAAAATTTTTGTCGAAAACTTTTGTGTAGCGTTTTTATAAACCACCAATTAGTTTTCTTTAAAAATTTCATTTTAACATCACATTTTCGTTAACAAAAAAAAAAAAAATGTCTTCCGCAAACTACTCAAACATAAATTCTGTATCTATTGCTAACAGTATAGGTTCAGGTACTCGAGCACCCATTCTTATTCCCGAAGAATATAAATCATGGGTAGGTCGTATGAATCTTCATCTCAACTCTATAAGTGAAGACGTGTGGAAATGTGTAGACGGATCTCTACCAGATAACATGACCTCTCTTACAAGTAACCTGGATATACTGAATGAAAGGAAGAAACTTGAACTTCAAGCCAAAAAGGAGCTTGTTTCTGGAATACCCCACAGTATTCTAAGCCAAATGAATGATATAATCCTTTTAACTGCAAACCAAATTTGGCAAACTCTGAAAAATCGTTTTGAAGGAAATGAGAGAATCATTGGAAACAAGAAAACATCTGTTTTAAACGAATTTCACAACTTCAAAATGTTTTCACATGAGACCATCCATGATGCTCATGACAGATTCAATCTCATTACCATCAAAATGAATAATCTGGGCATCAAAAAGTCACAGCATGAAATAAACCTCAAATTTTTAAACAACCTTTATGAAAGCTGGAAAATGGTCAAACTAATCATTCAGGGAAATCCGGCAATTCATACTGAATCTTTGTACAATCTGTACGGAGAATTACAATCGTATGAATCCTCGATTGACCCACCAACGTCAACTTCTTTTGGAGGACCACTTGCTTTGTTGTCAACATCCTCTCAAAACCAAACACATTTTCATGATCAAAGTCAAATTGATCAAAACCAAGCTTTTTCAAGTAATTCTTGTGACTTGTCTGATCCAAATAATGAAGCGGATTACCAACAATTGTGCGCATTGGTAGCAAAAACTAATCTCGAAAGATTTTTGCCACATCATAATCAATCAAACTTCAGACCAAATTTTCAACAAAGATCCACTTTTGGACAAAACTTTCAGAATCGCGGTTTTCAAAATAATCACAACTCTTATAATAACCAAAGTTCTGGATTTCAGAAAAATCATTCACAACAATCTCAACAGAAACAAACTCAAACATCTGAAAGATCACCCGTTAAAAGCCAAAAGGCTGACAATAACGATGATGATGATGAAGTAATCATTTGTCACAAATGCAAAGGACTAAATCATTATGCCCGAGATTGTCGAGCCAAAATCAAAGTCAAAGACTCAGCCTATTATGCTCAAAAAGCCGAAGAGCTGAAGAAACAAGAACAGAAAGCAAAGCAAAAAGCTTTGATGGCATTCCACGAACCTAGCGTGGAATACTGGCCAACTTCTGATGATGAAACCGACACTGAACCAGCTCAGTCAAACTTCTGCTTCATGGCTGACAATGAACCAACCACAAGAGCTCCATATGTCATCGATCAGGCATTTTGTGCTGGAGAGCCCAAGGATGGCACATGGTATATCGATAGTGGCTGCTCCAAGCATATGACAGGAAACCAAAGCTTTCTACGAGACTTCAAACCCACAGAATCCAAACAAGATGTGACTTTTGGAAACAACATGACTGCAAGAATCAAAGGTTATGGAAACATAACAAATGGTCACTTCACCATCAAGAAAGTAGCCTACGTTGACGGCCTAAAACACAACCTAATCAGCGTATCACAACTTTGTGACAACAATCATGAAGTTCTTTTCACCAAACAACGAAGCATAATCACAGATGCCAAGACCAAAGCCATTCTAGTTAATTCTGATCGTCTAGGCAACATGTATCCACTAGATATGGACCTTATCTATGGAAAACCAGACATCTGTCTCTTGTCCAAAGCTTCTGCTGATATTAGTTGGTTGTGGCATCGTCGTCTTTCCCATCTCAACTTCGGCTACATCAACAAGTTGATTGCAAATGATCTTGTTCGCGGACTGCCGCTTCTGAAACTTGATAATGAAACTCTTTGTGCAGCTTGTGAAGGAGGAAAACTGTCCAAATCCTCTCATAAAAGCATTCCTGAATCTAGTGTATCCGAACCACTAGAATTACTGCACATTGATCTTTGCGGCCCTGCAAAAACCCAAAGCATAAAAGGGAAGAAATACATCCTTGTTATTATTGATGATTACTCACGCTTTACTTGGGTTTTCTTTTTAAGGCTAAAGTCAGAAGCACCTGAAGAAATAATCAACTTCATCAAACAGATTGAATTAAAGCTCAAACGACCAGTTCGAAGAATCCGAAGTGACAATGGTTTAGAGTTCAAAAACATAACTCTAGACTCATTTCTCAAAAACAAAGGCATCGAACACAACTTCTCAGCCCCTTATACTCCTCAACAAAACGGCGTTGTTGAAAGAAAGAACCGAACTCTGTGCGAAGCTGCAAGATCAATGCTCATCTTTGCTGATCTGCCACAATACTTCTGGGCAGAAGCAATAGCCACAGCTTGCTATACTCAAAATCGTTCTTTAATCCACAAACAACTTCATAAAACACCATATGAAGTCATTAATAACCGAAAACCAAACATCAAATTCTTTCATATTTTTGGTTGTCGATGCTTCATAAAGAATAACAAAGATCACCTTTCAAAATTTGAATCAAGATCAGACGAAGGAATTTTCCTTGGTTACTCTTTTACCTCAGCTGCTTATCGAGTACTGAACAAACGTACAAGAGTAATTGAAGAAAGTACCGATGTCCACTTCGATGAATTTTATGTCAGAAAATTGGATCGTGAACATTTTGGTTCACAAATGATAGATACTATTTTTCAAAATCCAATTCCACAAACACCATCTCCTGACATGAACATAGAAATTGATCTTGATTTACTTTTTGAACAACCCAAAACCGCTTATAGTTCTGAATTTCTAACATCTTCTACAATTCCTACAGGAACCTCCAATGCAGAAACTTCACAGTCAAACCAAGAAAATGCAGGTCAAGTCGAGGGGGAATTACCAACACTGAATTCCTCTTTAAACACTCCCAATCCACCTGTCCAAAATGATCCCAGTGCATCATCTATGGGGGAACCTTCTTTACCTCATTCTCACCCTATAATTCAAAAAGACATATCTGACAACAACCAAAATCTATTCCCAACAGAATCACCTGACCAAGAAGAACAATGGGACATAGAAACACCAATCGAAATATCTGAAAAAACTCGCCTAAACAAATGGACCAGAAATCATCCTGCAGAACAAATTATAGGAGATCCCAATTCTGGTATTCAAACAAGAGCCGCTACCTCAAATGAATGTTTATACGGAGCATTCTTATCCATGACAGAACCCAAAACCATCCATTCAGCTCTCAAAGATCCAGACTGGGTCAAAGCCATGCAAGAAGAACTAGCTGAATTTGAAAGAAACCAAGTATGGGATCTTGTTCCTACTCCTCCCGATGTTACTGTAGTAGGTTCAAGATGGGTTTTCAGAAACAAAACCGATGATCAAGGCATAGTTTGTCGAAACAAAGCTAGACTTGTCGTCAAGGGCTATTCTCAACAAGAAGGAATCGATTACGATGAAACTTATGCTCCAGTTGCAAGACTCGAAGCCATTCGTATCTTTCTAGCATATGCAGCACACAAGAACTTCAAAGTTTACCAAATGGATGTAAAATGTGCATTTTTACATGGAGAGATTGATCGTGATGTGTATATTCAACAACCTCCAGGTTTTGAAGATCCACAGTTCCCAAATCACAGTTTTAAGTTACAAAAAGCAGTTTACGGCTTAAAACAAGCACCTCGAGCCTGGTATTCAACACTGTCAACATTTCTAGAAGAATCAGGATTCAAAAGAGGTTCAATTGATCAAACTCTCTTTCGTAAAATTTTTAATAAACATCTGTTAATCGTTCAAATATATGTCGATGACATAATTTTCGGTTCTACTGATGAATCGTTGAGTATCAAGTTTGCAGATTTGATGAAGAGCAAATTTGAGATGAGCATGATAGGAGAAATGACTACTTTTCTTGGACTACAAGTCAAACAATCATCAGATGGAATTTTCATCAATCAAGAAAATTATGTTAAAAATCTTCTAACTCGTTTTTCTCTTGACAACTCAAATACAGCAAAAACCCCAATGGCCCTTGGTTACAAATTAGATGCAGACTTAAATGGCAAGCCTGTTGATCAAAAGAAATATCGAGGAATGATAGGATCACTCCTATACCTCACAGCCAGCAGACCTGACATCATGTTCTCTACATGTGTCTGTGCCAGATACCAAGCCAATCCTATGGAATCTCATGCCATAGCTGTGAAAAGAATTTTCAAATATCTTAAAGGAACTCCATCTCTTGGCCTTTGGTATCCAGCTAACTCTGATTTTCAGCTTAATGCCTTCACCGACTCCGACTATGGAGGATGCAGACTAGACAGAAAAAGCACATCTGGTTCTTGCCAATTTCTTGGAGGCAGACTGGTAAGCTGGACTTCAAAGAAACAATCATGCGTGTCCACTTCAACCGCAGAAGCTGAATATGTAGCTGCCGCAAGCTGCTGTTCACAAGTCATGTGGATGCAAACTCAATTACGTGACTATGGCTACAAAGTATCACAAATTCCCATATTTTGTGACTCAACCAGCGCAATCGCCATTTCTCACAATCCAGTGCACCACTCCATGACAAAGCACATCGATATTCGATATCATTTCCTCAAAGATAATATTCAAAAAGGTCATATCGAATTGCACTTCATAAACACAGAAGATCAAATTGCCGATGTCTTTACTAAGGCACTAGACGAAACCAAGTTTCAATACTTCCTAGGCCGTCTAGGAATGTTGAATCCAGATAACATCCATCCCTAATCTCTTACTTTTTTGTACATAAGAGTGTTTACTTTCTTTTAAAAACAAAAAAATCCAAAAACATTCAAATAACCAGAAAATCCAAAAACATTCAAATAACCAAATTTTTCAAAAAAAAAAAAAAAAAAAATTAGAATAAATTTTTATCCTTTTAAAGCCTTTATAAAACCATGTGATTAACTCAGTTATATTGATTCTAAACTAAAGAGAAGGTTCAAATTTCAAACATTTTTGTTGTGTATATTCTCCTATTCCCTTTGAATTTATTTCAATTATAACGATTTTATCTATTAAGGGACATAAGATCAGGAGATTCAGATGAAAACCAAACCCATGTGAGAAATTGTGCCTCGTCTTTAAATGCTAAGTGGATTTCATTTCTGTGAGCAAAGGTGTTTTCATTATGACTTATAGGATTTATACTCTTATACCGTGATGCTAGTCTCATTTTTGCTTAGATATCAAAATGACCAGGGACGATACTTTCATTTTCTTATATATTAGACAAACTGTCTATTATATCACCTATCCCTATCCTCAATCAAACCACTTCAAAGAAAAGACTGATCATCTGACATAACGAATCTGACAAATGAAGAAACGACAAAGTCATATCCAACAAATGCTGTCAACAAATCACAATTGGTAACCACATCAGATATCTTTTACACAATGTGTATTCGCACAAATCAAGAAAAGATAAAGACAAAGGTGAACACATTACCAAAGAAAAGGAAGATTTACAACAACAATCCATCAAGACAAATACCTCTCAAAACAACGAATTCTCAAAAGCTTTATCAAATATAGCCGTCAAAACCAAAAGATTTACCGGGATACTGTAGCCTTCATAATTGAATATTCTTAGTTGCAAACTGCACTATGAATATTTCTAAACCCCTCTACATGTACTTTCCGACGGAGAGAGAGTGAACATCAATGGCATGAATGAAGAAACCCTCTGAGTAATGCTGAAACCAGTCTTATGTGATTGATTATCTAATATGAAGACCAAGTGACTAAAGTATATAGGTATAAATCCACATTAAGCATAAGTCAACACCTTCAAACTGAGAGATATCACTCATCTTTAGTGATTATACACCCGTTCTGCACCCAGAACAAACAAACACCTCAGTCAAGTGTGAGTTATACCTATGAGCGTTCATCTGAATCGACCTATTAAGATCATTTGTCGTCTTTATAAATGCTATAAAATCTTAAGGAATATTATGAAAATACATATACAAAAACCTTTTGATAATCGAACTCGAGACTTTGATTCACAAACAAATATTCTTGACAAACATTTTTCAAAACATATGTAAAATCTAGTCACACTCTTTCAAAACAAGTGATATAGTTTTATAAATGTCTTATCCAAATTTCAAGAATTTCAATCAAACATTTTACTCCTCATTTCATTAATGATCACATAGGGGGAAATTGTTGAATAATGTTTTTTTTATGTTTTTATGTGACCATCACTGAAATAAGTCGAAATGTTTTTTAACAGTTTATTTCAGGTTGCGTAAAACCGAGATCAACCAAAACCGGAGAAAATGATGCTATGTACCAAAGAGCAAAAATGTCACCCAGCGACAGCAATCGCGACCCAACAGCTTATGTGTCGCGAAATGAAGAAAATCAAAACAAAAGAAGAAAATGGCAGCTACAGTGCAGATCGCGACCCTATCCTTCCTGGATCGCGACCCTATCGTGATGACACACAAGTGACACTATGCTGACCAAAGATCGCGTACCGATGGCAACTCTACGAGATCGCGACCCGATCCATCTTCGATCGCGACCCGACCTAGATCGCGACCCGATCTTTATCCCATCGCGACCCGATCTCAGCGACCAACTCCACCGAGTCGGGTAGTGGCCAGCACAAAAGCAGGGAACAACTTGAGATCACGACCCGATCTTCCATCGATCGCGACCCGACCTAGATCGCGACCCGATCTTTATCCCATCGCGACCCGATCTCAGCGACCAGCTCCACCGCGACGGGTAGTGGCCAGCACAAAAGCGGGAACCACTCGAGATCGCGACCCGATCCCATAAAGATCGCGACCCGATCTCCGCTGGAACAGACTATAAATACAAGCTTCCTCTAGCTGATTTCAACCACACAATACAACATACACTTACTATCCTCAAGCATACTCACGACCAGAAGCCTCAAAATTCTATAATCTCTGCATTTGGCAACGAAGATCAAACCGAAAAACCGCAAGAAACAAAACCTCCACCCGACACCAAACCTCAAACCTCTAAACAACCCTTACCCGACACCAAACTCCAAACCTCTAAACAACCTCTACCCGACACCAAAAATCACCAAAACATCATCTCACCGTGAAGAACAAGAAATCGACATATCAAGAAAAACGCTATCTTCCGCAACTATCGATAAGTTCTTTTAAAATTATATGTGTCGTTATTGATTTATTTAAACTGTAATAAATCAACTGTACCAAACTTCCAATACACCCGAATTGAACCGTGACAACGAAAACATATGTGGACTGTATTTAACCGAGACATCTAACTTCTAACTTCTAACTTCTAACCTTTTTTACTTATTGTAAAAACACGTTATCGTTGATAATGGCGTTTCTAACCTCTAACTTCTAACATTTACTTTATTTACCGCTTTCTGTCTATTTAAATACTGTCTAGTTTAGATTTACCGCTTTATTTTATTCCGCAACTCTTATTTATTCCGCATAATATAGATAAAATACATATCTGTCACACGGTAATAGGCTTAAAAACCTTGTTCGTGGAGATCATCTATCGTATTTTTCAACAAATAGAATGATAGGATCATGCAACACGTAGTCTGCAACCACGCGTGCACCTTGGTTTGACAGTTGTGAAGTCTTCGGATCCTCCAGGTGATACCCTTCGGAGTCTTCAGACTTCGGGGTCTTCTATTCGTTTATTACTTCGGGGTTTTACTTCAAAAGGTCTTCTGATATAACTTCGGATACGTCAGCACTTCATCACAATTATTCTCAACAAGCCAGCACAAACTCATATGTTAAACAATGCAACAAGGGATGGGAGGTCATACCGAGAGGTAGTAAATGGGCAAAAGTTACGGAAAAGCCTAACAGATGAAATGTCGAACAAGAAGCAGATCGAAGAAGGTTTAGAATGGTTGGAAGTCGACATTGAAAGGTTCATGGATATAGAAAAAACATTAGCAACGAGTCTAATTGGACGGGTGAAAAGAGGAGAAATGATAAAAAAACATGGAACAAATACTAATAGAAATGGGATTGCCCGGCCATAAATGGAAATTCCTTGGAGACCTTGACGTGCTTGTAGAATGCAACTCTGTGGGTGAGGCAGAAGAAATGATGAAAAACAAAGAACATGGAATTTGGGAGTGGATGGAAGACCTAAACTACTGGTCATAAAATTATGTAGTAAGATCCAGATTAACGTGGATAAAGTTATATGGGGTACCAGTGGACGCGTGGTCAGTAAAGAACTTCAGAAAAATTGCGAGCATATGGGGGTCGGTGGTCAAAACGAAAAATTGTGAATTTTCTTAAGCCTCTGCTCTTGTTGCCGGAAGGATATTAATTTCAACCCAGTACGAATTCCCGTTAAAGAAAGCGGTGTTAGTAAAAATCAATGATCGGAAGACCCTTATTAAGGTAAAAGACGAGGGTTGGATTGATGAGATTGATGACGAACAAGTAGAAGAAGATGAAGAAAGTAGACTATCATCAAGCGAAGAAGGAGATAGTTGGTGTGATGAAATCTCCGATTACGATTCAGTCAACAGTCTACCGGAGGAAGATGAATCGGAGGCCGGTGAGCAGAGATCAGAACAGAAGTCGGAACGCCAATCGTTGCCAGTCTCATATCCAAACGATGCACATGGTAAAACGTATGAAAAAAGTAATGATGAAGTTGTATGTCGTGAGTAGTTCTTGGGAGAACTAAATAATTCGAAAAAAGTACAAATTATTGAGAACACGTGCGATGACGGTGATATTAGAATGGGTAAAGATAAAAACCAAAAGGTGAAGGAACATAGCAAACCTAACGGGCTGGAAAAGTCTTTGGGCTTTGGAAATAAGGTTGATGGATTTGGTGAGCTAAAAAGCCCAATCGAAAAAACCATTGGGTCGGTGAGTAAGTTGGACCCACTTGAGTGTCCACCAAGTTCAGACACATTAGACAAACACATATTGGAAATTCCGACACAATTTGGCGGAACATCTGCACCAACAAGAGGAAAAGTAATGACAAGTGCAGTAGAAAAAGAGACAAATCGGAGCTCAAAAAATTGGGATAGAGGAATGAGTATGAGGCTGACAACGCCTAGTAATATCACATATTTTAGTCATTGGTGAGCCCTATTCTTAGTGAAATTATATCGCATATCTACTGGTATTATTCACTTTTCGTGCCAGCACTTGTTTGGAAAGAAATAATGAAAACAGGGACTAAAAGCGTGCAACTTGGAAGAAGTTTGAAGATCAAGGAAAAATCAGGAGAATACAAACGCGCGCCGCGAAAATCATCAAGGCGCGACGCGGTGATAAGGCGGTGGAGCACATTGAAATTCCGAAGAAACGGGGATAAAACCACACGCGCGACGCGGGATTCACTTATACGCGGCGCGGTCTCGAGATTTTTGCAACTATAAATAAAGGCTTTTAGGTCGAAAAAATTAGCGAAGACCTGGTGTAAAATCGACCCCCAAGGCTCTTTGACTCCGAGATTTAGCTTCTGAAACCATCAATTGGTATTTTTATGTTTTTAGTTTTAATTTTCATTTAGTAAATAATTAGTGATAGTTGGCTAATGTCCTTGGGAGTGACAACCAGTGGCATTAAGTCTTTGTTACTGATATTTGATAGTTGTTTACTATTTTCAAACCTTTGGATCTGAATTGGTTTTTGGTTTATCAAAGTAATCATTTGGTTCAAGTATATTGCACTTTTTTGGTATTGTTAATGTTGAATGCTTGTGTGGATGTTTTGGGATTGTAATTGCTTCTGATTTCTCTGTAATTTACTTCTGGAATCAGTAAGTAAACTTGGTTTAGTTTAGCTTAGTTCATATTAGATTTGGTTTATGTTATTTGCTTTATTCTCGGTGTTTATGCTTGTGAATGGAAGTTGGACGTTTAGATTGTGTTTGATGGTGGTTTGACCTTGGTTGTACTGAATTCCATTTCTGATTTCAGTGACCAATTAAGGTTAGTTATCGATTTGGATCTGAATTGGTTTTTGGTTTATCAAAGTAAGCATTCTAGGGTTTAGTTGTCAAAAGTTAGGAATTAAGTCCTCTGACTGTAGCGTGACACTGCAGTTGGTAATCTGTCACCTGTCTCGACCACGTAACTCATGTGGATCGACCCTGACTTCCACTGTGCTAAGTGAGAGTGAGGTTATTTTCTTATTTTTGACCGCATGACGACCGCTGCGATGTCAGAGGCTATTCAACAAGATGGTTAGAGACAGAAACAAGAGAAGGGGGATATTAAGCGTGAAAGGAATGAAGATTGAAAGGAAGAGGTCGTGTACGAAACTAACCATGTCAAAATCAAGAAGCTCGGCGGAACAGTCAAAGGATCAAGTAGGAGGGGAGTCGGATGAAATCCAATCACTGAAAGAGCTAGGATCGCAGGTCGGCTTTAAATGGGACAAAGAAATGGGATATGGAGATAGGAACAAGGATGGGGTATTGGGGGAACAATCCTAGTACTAAAGAGACCAACGTGATTAGCTCAAAATTGGAACAAATGAAGGTAATAGCCTTATACATTAGGGGGTGGGTACAAAAAATAAGGTACAGTGGTTAAGAGAAATTCTGAGAGTAGAGAGATCGGTGGTCGTAGGACTGCAAGAAACCAAAAGTGATCGGTTAGATGAGAATTGGGTGGAAACGGTGTGGGGGTCAGGAGGAATTATTACTATTTGGGATAAATCAATAATTAAAGCTCGAAGAGCTTAGAGAGACGATGAAGCCCTAGCCGTTTTTGGAACGTGGGTCGAGGTGAAGAAACCTGTGTGCTTTGTAAATGTCTATGGGCCACATGATAGCATGAAGAAGATAAGAACTTGGAGCAAGATTAAAATTGTAATGAGTTCAGAGGAGGCCTTGTATTGTCTTTTCGGGGATTTCAACGTAGTAAGAAGATCGGAAGAAAGACGGAATTGCAAATTCAAAACAACAGACGCAGAAAAGTTTAACGAATTTATAAAAGAAGAAGAGCTGATTGAAATAAGCCTATAAGGAAAGACGTTCACTAGATTCAGTTCAGATTGTTTCAAAATGAGTAAACTAGACAGATTCCTAGTAACGGAGGATTTTTATCAACGTTGGGAAGGACTACAATCAGTGGCACTCGGAAGACAATGCTTGGATCATTGCCCGGTTGTGTTGAGCACGAAGAATATAGATTTTGGGTATAAACCGTTTCGAATTTTTGATCATTGGATGGACCATGAAGAGTGCGACAAGATTGTAGAAGCCGCTTGGAACAGACCGATTAAGTCAAAAAAATCCAGATTGTGTATTCAGGGATAAGTTAAAAAATGTCAAGTAGGAGCTTACGGAGTGGGCAAAAAAGAAGTTTGGCGATTTAAATCGAGACATTGATAAGCTAAAGATAGAAGATAGTGAATTGGAAAAGAAGGCTGAAGAAGGTATAATATCATAAACAGAGTGATCGAGATGGATGGAAGCGAGAAGAGAATGGATACAAAAGGAGTCGATTAAAAGTGACACCGCAAGACAAAAAACACGAATTAAGTGGGATTTGGAAGGAGACGAGAATACAAAGTTTTTCCACAACACAATTAATCGTCGTTTGAAAAAGAATAACATCTCGGGGCTATTGATTGAAGGCGAATGGAATTCGCATCCTAACTACATAAAAGAGGAAGCTTTGAAGTATTTCCAAGAACTTTATTCAAATAATCAGGGGCTAAGGAGGAATAAGCCAAGGTTCGAAAGTTCTCAATACAACAAAATATCGAAGGAAGAACCAAGCAAGCTGGAAGAAAGGTTTGAAGAAGATGAAGTATGGTTAGCGGTAAAATGTTGCGATAGCACAAAGGCTCCTTGCCCGGACGGGTTCAATTTTAAATTTATAAAAAAATTTGGGGCTTCTTGAAACATGATCTTATGAGAGCGATACAGTGGTTCTGGGAGACGGGTCGGATAAGTTGGGGCTGTAATGCATCGTTCGTGACCTTAATCCTAAAAACAGGCGATCCTATGGTTATAAAAGACTTTCGTCCAATTAGCTTAATTGGAGTGTATTATAAGATCTTGGCGAAATTGCTTGCAAGCAGACTTAAGAAAGTAATCGGCAAACTGGTGGGAGAGGAACAAAATGCTTTCATTAAAGGAAGGTTTATCTTAGACTGAGTGCTAGTAGCAAACGAAACAGTAGACTTCTTGAAGAAAAGGAAGGAAAGGAGCGTAGTTTTCAAGATTGATATTGAAAAGGCTTATGACAGATTGGATTGGGAATATATTTACAATACGCTAATGCAAATGGGCTTTGGGTCAAAATGGTTAATGTGGATAAAAGCATGCTTAGAATCAGCATCGGTCTCTGTTTTAGTTAATGGGTCACCTACGAAAGAAACTAGAATGTGTAGAGGTATCCGTTAAGGCGGCCCGCTTGCTCCATTCCTGTTTATCCTTGTTGCTGAAGGGCTTAATCAGGTGTGTAAAATTGGAGCTGAAAAAGGCATTGTTGAAGGTGTGGAGGTGGGCAGTGACAAAGTAAAAATATTTCAACTACAGTATGCAGATGATATGATAATTTTTGGAAAACAAGAAAAGAAGAACATGGAAAATATCATGAAGATGTTGAAGTGTTTCCACCTAGCCTCAGGTTTGAAAGTAAACTTATCTAAGAGTCGGGTGTATGGATTGGGAGTGAGGCAAGGAGAAGTGGAAGGTCTCGCGGCTCGCATGGGATGTATGGCAGGTAGATGTTGGATTAGGTAAAACCTTTCAGTACATTCCCTTTAAATTATATTGGCCCGCCCGTGGGAGTTAACATGCAAAAATGTAAAAATCGGGAGACTGTGGTTGAGAAGGTAAAGAACAGATTATCCTCGTGGAAAGCAAAAGCCCTCTCGTTCGATGGTCGACTTACCTTAGTGAAGTCCGTTCTCGGTAGTCTTCCCTCATATTGGTTCTCTTTGTTTCGTGCCCCATTGAGTGTGATGAAACAAATGGAGAGTGTGAGAAGTTCATTCTTTTGGGGTGTGGGGCGAGGGGGTTAGGGATAGGAAAATAGCATGGGTAAAATGGTCAAAAACAATTGAGCCTTTTGATCGTAGTGGTCTAAATATCGGATCCCTAAGGGCTCAAAATCTGAGTTTGTTAGGGAAATGGTGGTGGCGATTTCACGTTGAGGAGGAGGCTCTGTGGGTACGAGTGATAAAAAGCCTGTACGAGAAGGAAGGGAGTCTCGAGGGGTCGGGGTGGGGGTGCTAGAAGTACTTGGCTTAATATTGTTAGTGCTGGTTTGGAAATAGAAAAATTGGGGATTGAGTGGAAGGAGTCGTTTAGGAAAAAGGTCGGTAATAGAGCGAATACATCTTTTTCGCATGATCGATGGATGGGGAAGTTCACGTTGGCAAAAAAGTTCCCGAGGATTTTTAGATTAGAAAAAAATCCAAACGTGACGGTTGGGGAGAGGAAGTTCAAAGGAGTGACAGGATCATGGGAGTGGAATTGGGAGTGGGAGCATTGTCCGAGAGGTAGAACTGGTGTAGATTTTGACAAAATCAAGGAACTTCTCAAAGCATTCTCGGCAATACAAGAACAAAAGGATAGGTGGAGGTGGCTTCTCGCAAAGAATGAAGAATTCGAGGTTAAAGCTTTGAGAAAAATGGTGGAGCAAAACCTGCAGGGTCGAGAGGCTATTGATGAAGCTCTAACGAAGTGGTCAAAACTAGTCCCAAAGAAAGTCAATGTCTTCATCTGGAGGGTTAGAAAAGGAAGTATACAGTACGTACACAATTGGATCGTAGAGGTTTAGACATCCCCTCGCTGCTGTGCCCAATGTGTAATGAATGTGTAGAAAATATTGATCACGTGATGGTGCGGTGTCGGGTATCAAGTCTGATATGGGGAAAAGTTTACATATGGTGGGGTCTTGAAGAGCAAAATATATTGGATGTTAATAAGCTACTGTCATACAAAGGAGCAAAATTTTGGAAGGATGATTCGAAAAGGATTTGGGAAGGGGTAGTATGGTCAACTCTATACTTATTGTGGTGTCATCGCAATGCAGTGGTTTTTGCGAAAAAGAAGATTAACATAGAGATTATGTTCAGCAAATTACAGTGGAGAGTGTTCTTATGGCTAAAATCAAGAGAAAAGAAGGTTAGATGGAACTGGACTATTTGGTATATGGATCCGGTGGCCCTCTTCAAATCCGTAGCTATCAAGGTCAGCTAGTTCTTATTGAATTCGGTCAAGTGCCAAGGTGGACTCAATTTCTGTGCCAGGTATAGTGTGCACCTCGTAGGCCTGGTAAATACGTAGGTATTGTTCTGTTTACTAATGCTGCTTAAAGTCTTCTGGATGTAGTCTGATGGTAATTGGTGAGGGTATATTAGAGTTGTGTTAGTCTGTAACAATTCAGTTGTATTGATGCAGTTTTTAAAAGAAAAAATTGTAAAAATATCTTCCTGCTTTTAAAAGAAAAAATTGTAAAAATAATATACTTAAAAACATTTATATGTAAATATTAACTTAGAACAAAAAAAATAAAAATAACAATAATATTTTATTTAACACTTTTTACCTATAATTTATATTATATCTTTCAATGTGTTTTTGATATTTTCCAAGATGAGCTTCGTCTATAAACAATAATACTACTTATAGAAAGTGTAGTTAAGAAACATAAATATTTGATTAGACTAGAACTACCAACTAAAAATTTCATGTTTGGTATTATTTACCTAATTATAGTTAAGAAACATAAATATACAATATATTTTACTTGTTAGATGTTAATAATGAATCGTATATTTTTCTTTGTAATTTATCACTTAATTTAAGAAAAATCTTTTCATAATCAAACTATTATCAATACTTTGCACTAGAAGTTTAAATTTTGTATTATGTAGGTTAATAATTGTGATTGTGAATATTTTAGAACAATTATTAAAATATTTAAATTCATATAATATCTTTTATATTTTTATATTAGTTATATTGTGATATTTACTATCTTTAGCCAAATTAGTTATATGTAGTCCTTGAAGGTTCAAAAGTTTAAGAACTATTAAAATGATATTTTCTAACATATTACATATTTTTTGTACTATAATATTTATCGAAATTTTGTTTCTATTAGCCGACTAAAGAAAACTATTTATAGCCGTCAAACTATTCTTCAAAATAAACTAAGCGTTATTGTTGCATCGCATAAGTACATTACTAATATATATATATATATATATATATATATATATATATATATATATATATATATATATATATATATATATATATTTAGTATATATATATATATATATATATATATATATATATATATATATATATATATATATATATATATATATATATATATATATATATATATAACACATCTTGGTGGTTGAGTTGGCAAGAGCACATGCCTCCCTTATGGGAGGTTGTGGGTTCAAACCACACTCCACACAAGTAAGGTAAAGATATTACACCTTTACTTGTGGCCTCTGTGCTAGCCAAGACAGTGTGTACCCGGGGCTGGTTTCCCCCTTTACTTGTGGCCTCTGTGCTAGCCAAGACAGTGTGTACCCGGGGCTGGTTTCCCCCCAGTCGTTGCTTGCAGGGCGTCTTTCCGGGGTGGACGTGGTTTGCGTCAGGGTTTGCCGATTGCGTGTGCGGGTCTAGTCTCTGTGCAGCATCTACTTGGAGAAAGGGAAGGTTCAACGGTATAACGACCGAGCAGTCCCATATGTACCTAGCTAGGCTGTAGTATATTACGTACCCGTGTAATAGGATTCATCCCTACTTGCAAATATATATATATATATATATATATATATATATATATATATATATATATATATATATATATATATATATATATATATATATATATATATATATATATATATAGGAACCGTAGAAACTTTTTGACTGAAACTTTTTTTTCAAAAAAAATGACATAATACATCTAGTCGCTTATATTTAAGACCTTTTGTCAAAAAAAAATTTGAAAAATAATATGTATACACGAAATGTGCATATATGCATTTTTTTCGCAAATGTGCATATGATCACGTTTCGTGCATATATATATATATATATATATATATATATATATATATATATATATATATATATATATATATATATATATATATATATATATATATATATATATATATTTATATATATATATATATATATATAGTCCGTTTCAAGGAAGAACCAATATTTTCCTAGGAACCGTAGGAACTTTTCGACTGAATTTTTTTTTTAAAAAAAATGACATAATACATCTAGTCGCTTATATTTAAGACATTTTGTCAAAAAAAATTTGAAAAATAATATGTATACACGAAATGTGCATATATGCATTTTTTCGCAAATGTGTATATGATCACGTTTCGTGCATATAAGCGATTAGGTGTATTATGTCTTTTTTTTTTGAAAAAAAATTTCAGTAAAAAAGTTCCTACGGTTCCTAGAAAAATATTGGTTCTTCCTTGAAACGGACTATATATATATATATATATATATATATATATATATATATATATATATATATATATATATATATATATATATATATATATATATATATATATATATATATATATATATAGTTAGTATTAAATGAATTCTTACTTTATAGTGTGATTGTAGGACATAATTTGGATCGTTAGATTGAAAGAATCAATGGATATGATCAAAATGCATTCTTGTAAATAAATTTAAAGAATTTAACTATTTTAATTAAAAAATACCATTAATGGTATAATAGTAATATAACCCAAGCTATAACTACAGAATAGAATCTTAGTCTGCTAATATCACGGAAACGATTTGTATTCGGTTACAATTACATACAATCATCAGAAAATCAAATTACACGAACAAAAGAAATTACAATCCGATATTCAGATTCAACGATGACAAGAACAATTCTTCCACATCTGCATTCTTCGAGAGGTGCACGCATCAGAAATCAACAATGGCAGGAAGATCAAGTGGCGTGTGTGTGTTTTTCATAATTCTTATATGCAAAGCCCCATTCTCTGAGAATGCCTCATTCTCTAAGAATGCCCCATTCTCTAAGAATGCCTTTGAGCGGAGATCAATTTTTTTACGAAAGTTTGACGACGGCAAAGAATTGCAAAGCCCCATTCTTTGAAAATGCCTTTGAGCGGAGATCAATTTTTTTTACGAAAGGTTGACGACGACAAAGAATTGCAAAGCCCCGTTCTCTGATAATGCCCTATTCTCTGATAATGCCCCATTCTCATAAAAATTGTTATACACATGCCCCATTCTCTGAGAATGTCTTGCCTTTGAACAAAGTGATACGCATTCCCTGTACACTCATAAAGAATGGTTGTACAGTACAAATTTCATAAAATCAATTCTTGAAGAATGGTTGTACAGTACATGTTTCTTAAAATCTATATGAAAGTATGGTTTTTACAGTACAAGTTTCATAAATCAAATGTTAACATTCTCAAAGAATATTAACTACAATTAGAAAGAATGGTTGTACAATACAATTTTTATAAAATACATTCTTGAAGAATGGTTGTAGAAGTTTCACCCAAATCTGTGATATCATGTAAGGTCGGGAAATTCAAAAGCGAGAAAGAAAAAATGAGAACCAATTATGGAAAACACACACACACCACTTGATCTCTAGTATGTGTGTGCATCGATTGAACAAAAAACGGAAAAGAAGAATTGGGGGTTTTATGTGTTCGTAGAAAGAGGAAGAAAGAACATAACACGCACACACATCGTGATCAGTGTTTCTAGGGTTTAGAAGAGGTAGAACCATCAACCGTTCAAAAGAGCTAGAACCATAAACCGTACCTTCAAGAAGTGGAATACAGAAGATTACTTCAATCCTTCAAGTTCTAGCCTTCCAATTTGGTCCAAAATGATTTGGGAAATGTTTCTAGGGTTTAGAAGAGGTTTTGGTTCGAGAATTGTCCAAGAAATGGCTGAAAATCGCAATAAAAAAGGGTGGGGCCTGTGCGCAGCACGACCCGTGTCCAAAGTTACACAACCCATGTAACTTACAGTATACATTTGAAGTTTTAGTCTGCAGAACTACACGACCCGTGTCAAAATTACACGACCCGTGTAATTCACTGTATGCCCAACAAGTTCAAAAGACTTCCCTACACGACCCGTGTAATTCCTACACGACCCGTGTAACCTGCTTCTGGCATTTTTCAACTTCAAATTCCTTCCAAATGAAATTCTAACCATCCAAACTCTTGCAACAATCCAACCAATCTTAATTACCTTAAGATTAATATATAAATACTTACCGAAAGTAACGTGGTGTTACAAAATCTCCCGTCCTTCAAAAGATTTCGAATACTTTAGTGTCGCCAAAGTACTTTAACCATATTAATCTTCTTGTTTCGCAGCTGTCTCACTTTCCGATCTAACACTTTCTCGGGTTGTTCTGAATACTTTAGTTTTTCATCTAGTTCAATATCAGCAAGAGGTATTCGTTGGGACTCATCAAACAATGTTTTCCGCAAGTGGGACACATGGAAAACATTGTGGATACCTTGAAGTTCATCAGGTAACTCCAATCGGTACGCCACCGCCCCGACTTTTTGGGATATCCGGAAGGGTCCTATAAAACGAGGACTCAACTTTCCTTTCTTCCCGAAGCGAATTAAACCTTTCCAAGGGGATACTTTGAGCATCACCATTTCTCCCACTCGGAATTCCAACGGTTTCACCCGCTTATCAACATACTGTTTTTGTCGGTTTTGAGCAACTTTCAAGTGTTCCCGGATTTGTTTAATCTTTTCTTCAGTTTGGGCTACGATCTCGGGTCCAGCCAACGGCTTTTCTCCCACTTCAGTCCAGCAAGTCGGAGTACGACACGGTGCTCCATATAACCCTTCATACGGGGCCATCTGAATGCTGGAATGAAAACTGTTGTTGTAAGCAAATTCTACCAAAGGTAAATGATCTTCCCAACTCCCGCCAAAGTCTATTACACACGTCCGAAGCATGTCTTCTAAAGTCTGAATGGTTCTCTCGCTTTGCCCATCGGTTTGCGGGTGGTACGCGGTACTCATTGGTACTTTTGAACCCAACTGCTCTTGAAGACTTTGCCAAAAACGGGAAGTAAATCTGCTATCTCGATCGGATACAATTGACGACGGTAACCCATGTCGACGAATTACCTCGTCAATGTATATTTTCGCCAACTTTTCGATCTTGAAATTTTCACTAACCGGTAAATATTGTGCGGATTTCGTCAATCGATCAACCACTACCCAAACAGTATCATGCCCACGCGGTGTTCGGGGTAGTTTTGTTACGAAATCCATGGTGATATTATCCCATTTCCTTTCTGGAATTGGTAACAGTTGAATTTCGCCATACGGTTTCTGATGGTTCGACTTTACTTGTAAGCAAGTCAGGCATTTTTCTACATAACTTCCAATGTCTCTTTTCATTCCCGGCCACCAATACATAGGTTTTAGGGTTCGGTACATCTTGGTACTGCCCGGGTGTACAGCATATCTACTACAATGTGCATCTTCCAAAAGTAAACTCAGCGCCTCATCTTGCTTGGGCACCCACACACGGCCACTAAAGGTTTTCAATCGCTGAGAGTTTTCAACACGATGCTTTATATACCCGACCATTCGTTCACTTTTCACATTCTCGGACTTGCAAGCTTCTTCTTGTGCTACACGAATCATTTCGGGCAACCGGCTTGCTACACCCATACACACGGATGTAACTTTCAAGGGATATTCTTTTCAACTCAAGGCATCTGCAACTACCTTCGCTTTGCCGAGATGGTACAATATTTCACAGTTGTAATTCTTGATTAAATCCATCCATCTTTGCTGTCTCATGTTCAATTCTTTTTGATTGAATAAATACTTCAGGCTTTTATGATCCGTATAGATAATAAACTTCACACCATATAAGTAGTGTCTCCAAAGCTTCAAGGCCAAAATCACAGCAGCCAATTCGAGATCATGTACTGGGTACTTCTTCTCGGCATCTTTTAGTTGACGGGATGCATAAGCAATTACTAGACCCTTTTACATCAATACACACCCAAGACCCACTCGTGAAGCATCACTATAAACTACATATTCTTCTCTACTTTGTGGTAAGGCTAACACCAGGGCTTCACACAAGGCTTGCTTTAATTTCCGAAAGGCTGCTTGTTGTCTTTCCGCCCATTCAAACTTTTCACTCTTTTTGGTCAACTTAGTCAACGGGGCAGCAACCGAAGAAAAATTCTCTACAAATATTCTATAATAACCCGCCAGTCCAAGAAAACTACGTATTTCCGTTGGACTCCGAGGCGTTTCCCATTTCATCACAGCCTCAATCTTCGTTGGATCAACTTTGTCACCTTCACTATTAATAACATGCCCAAGAAACTGTACTTCTCTTAGCCAGAATTCACACTTGGAAAACTTCGCGTATAACTTTTCTCGGCGAAGTAATTCCAATATTTGGCGTAAATGAACATCGTGTTCAGCCTGGCTTCGAGAATATACCAAAATATCGTCTATGAATACAATAACGAAAGTATCAAGGAATGGACGACATACTCTGTTCATAAGATCCATGAATGCTGCCGGAGCGTTGGTTAACCCAAAAGGCATAACCAAAAACTCATAATGACCATAACGAGTACGGAATGCGGTCTTTGGAATATCTGATTCTCGAATATTCAACTGATGATACCCCGACCTCAGATCAATTTTTGAAAAATACTTCGCCCCTGAAGTTGATCGAACAGATCGTCAATTCTCGGTAACAGGTATTTGTTTTTCACCGTGATTTTATTCAATTCCCGATAGTCGATACACATACGCATCGAACCATCTTTCTTCTTTACAAATAGAATAGGCGCTCCCCACGGTGATGAACTCGGTCTAATGAAACCCAGATCTAGAAGTTCTTCTAACTGTTTCCTCAATTCCTCCATTTCTGAAGGTGCCAATCGATAAGGAGCCCGAGCAACAGGTGCGGCTCCCGGAACCAATTCAATTGTAAATTCGACTTGTCGATCTGGTGGTAATCTAGGGAGTTCTTCAGGAAAAACGTTTGGAAATTCGTTTACAACTTTTACACTTTCTTTTCCCACCTGATCTGATATAGCAAAAGACACATATGCTAAATGAGACATCCCTCCTTTACAGACACTACTCAGGGCTTGAGCAAAAGAGATAACCGGCATTCTCAGACGCGGTCTTTCACCCTGGATTTTAATCCATGCCCCTTCTGGTGTTAAAACTGTAATATTCTTGTTTCTGCAATCCACGTTAGCATAATTGGTTGCTAACCAATCCATACCCACAATTACCCCAAACTCCTTGGTAGTCATCGGCTTCAGATCTATAGGGAAAGTGGTCCCGTAAATCTTAAGCTGACAACCTTCAATATGTTCCGACACCTAAACATACCTACCATCTGCTACTGCTACTTCCAAACTTTCATCCATAGGAGTTAGGGGAACATTCAAACGATACATCATAGACGTTGACACGAAACAATGCGTAGCTCCAGGATCAAATATTATGTATACTGGAATTGAATTTAGAGTGAATATACCTGTAACTACGTCAGTCTTTTCACGAGCCTCTTCTCCTGTCATTTGGAATGCCCGTGATGCCACTGGTCCTCCCCGACCCTTTGCCACTTCTTTCTTTCCTCCTCGCTCCTCTCTGAGTTTATCACTAGGTACTCCAGCTTTTATCTAGGGACAGTTTGGGCGAATATGATCAGTAGCCCCACATTGGAAACACTTCCGCTCCGCCCGACAATCTCGAGCGATATGCCCTTGCTTCCCACAGTTACGACAACTCGACGATGGAATATCGGTTCGACAACTTCCAAAGTGCTTTTTCCTGCACTTTTCACACCACTTTGCTTCTTCTTTCGGACCTTTGCCTTTAAAATTGGACCTCGTCTGTTGCGACTTTTTCTGAGGCGTCAATGGTTGTTCCTCCGCTTTCCGTTTAGTTTCACCGACCTTCTTATCCTCCTCCTGCCTCTGAAGTTCTGTCTCTCTTTACGTGGCTCTATCCACCACCTGTCGGAAGGAAGATAACTGAAATGGTTGCACAATTTCTCGAATTCGAGTTGTCAATCCCCACACGTATTTATCAATTTTTCTCTTCTCAGTGTTTATCTGGTGTTCAGCAAATCTGTCCTTTTCAAGAAAACTCATTGTATATTCTTGCACCGTATGAGACCCTTGTTCCAATGCAAAAATTCACAGCCACCTCGGAACAATATTCTTCGTTGAATTTGGTTTTGAATTGTTCCCATAATAAAGATTGGGTCAAGTCGGGACCCAACGCCTTATTGAACACTTGCCACCAGTGTAATGCATTACCAGTTAATTGATTCGTGGCAAACTCCACCTTATCCCCTTCAGCACACTTACTAATTCGAAACACCTTCTCTGTATGCATCAACCATTCCATAGCTTGAACCGGATTATCCGTTCCTGAAAACTCCAGAAAAGTTTTATAAGTACATTCAGTCTTTTTCCCGGAACTTCCTTCTCCTTGGGCTTCCTTCTCAACACGAACTCTACTTTCCCCTTGACTCTTATTTTCAGGGTGCCTGTCGTGAACTTGCTTTGCAGTACTTTCATCACGTGCATTTATCAAGATAGGTAATAGTTCACGTACCACATCAGCTACAATGGTGCGTAAATCTGGTGGATTTTCATTTGCTGGTCCACTCGCACCTCTTCCAACCGAGCCTTGAGAAAGGGCCCGACCACCTCTCGAGGCTCCACGCCCCAAATTTCCTCGCGTAGGATTACTTCTAGTACTTCTCATACTTCAAAATTTAACAAATTGTTAGGTTATATATAATAACAAACTTATATACAACCAAATGTTCAACATGTCTATTATCTCTCAAGGTTTAAGTCCAGGGATCTATTCTACACACACCTAGTTCACTTAAACCACGGCTCTGATACCAACTTGTAACACCCGGCTTTTTAAAACAAAATACACCCAAAATTTTTCATTTTTAAACATAGTTACAAACATACAAATCAACTATTTAGGTGTATAAGTTTGTACAAAAGGGTACAAGTGTATCAAGGAGTACATAACAAAAGTAAACTCCTTCTAAGCCGGGCCCCTACAACGAAAACTCCTATCCATGAGCTACATTTTTACCCATAGCAGGGTCATGCTCACCTGCAGGGACAATTCACACATACACTGTGAGCCATAAAGCTCAATGAGTAATCATATAATTAGTTTAACATGTAATTATGTATAATTAAGTTATCAAAACTCTATACAAATACATATCCCTGTTTGAATCAACATTTTGATATAAATCCAATCTCCTAGCCTCAAGGGCCGTTATTATTTGGATATCACATCCAATCTCCTAGCCATATAGGCCGTTTATATTTGGATATGGAATCCAATCTCCTAGCCACGGAGGCCATTAACATATGGATACAAAATCCAATCTCCTAGCCACGGAGTCCGTTAAACCATATCAATTGGGAAACTTATCTAACTTCTAGGTTACCATTTCAAATGCTAAAGCTATTTCAGATTCCAAGAGTTCAACCAATACATATCGTGTTAGATATAGTACAGATTACTCACCTGGTATTGAAGCTCTTTACAGTTCTAGTTTGCACCACCGAAGCTATCACCAACCTTTAAGGTTTTCCTGCACCTACACAATCATACACATATCATGTAGAGGTGAAAACCTTGTTTTTCAACCATCTAGGTTTGAAACTCGGTTTCAATAGCTAAGACTTGTTATTAAAAGCATTTCAACACATCCCAAACATGTGTATAAGTTCAATTTCTAGCCATACACAGGTGGTCCTTCACCACAACTCGAAACCCACCCAAAATGACCAAATCAACCGTTCAAAAGAGCTAGAACCGTAAACCGTACCTTCAAGAAGTGGAATACAGAAGATTACTTCAATCCTTCAAGTTCTAGCCTTCCAATTTGGTCCAAAATGATTTGGGAAATGTTTCTAGGGTTTAGAAGAGGTTTTGGTTCGAGAATTTTCCAAGAAATGGCTGAAAATCGCAATAAAAAGGGGTGGGGCCTGTGCGCAGCACGACCCGTGTCCAAAGTTACACAACACATGTAACTTACAGTATACATTTGAAGTTTTAGTCTGCAGAACTACACGACCCGTGTCAAAATTACACGACCCGTGTAATTCACTGTATGCCCAACAAGTTCAAAAGACTTCCCTACACGACCCGTGTAATTCCTACACGACCCGTGTAACCTGCTTCTGGCATTTTTCAACTTCAAATTCCTTCCAAATGAAATTCTAACCATCCAAACTCTTGCAATAATCCAACTAATCTTAATTACCTTAAGATTAATATATAAATACTTACCGAAAGTAACGTGGTGTTACAATGGTGCCGCCTTAGGCGGTGGTTTCGACGACCGGCGGCGGCTAGGGCATCCTGACGACAGGAATTCGAGTTGCCAGCGGTGGACTCCATAAAGTCATAATCGTGACATACAAATCACCTTTTCAGATTTCAATTTCCATAATTATAGGATCTGAATTCCGTGAATTTCGATTTTTATCTATGGTATGCGATAATCATAAAATAAAAAAAATACTAATATACCCTTTGGAAACGATTCGACCAGATTTAGCCCTACAATCACACAATACTTAGAAAATGTATTTAAACCTACATCTATATATATATATATATATATATATATATATATATATATATATATATATATATATATATATATATATATATATATATATATATATATATATATATATATAATCTGGAACGGGTGAGGACTCTTTTTTCGATGTACTCGTGAGGACACCTTAAAAAAATTGAAAACAAAATAAAAAATATGAATAATAAAATGGATCATAGTACTATACTGGAGAAAAAAATATTCGAAAAAAAACTTTTGGATCATTATTTTTTTATAATGATACAATGATCCAAAATAAATAAATAAAAATTGGATGATTACTTTTTTCAATGATCCAAATTTTTTTTCTAATTTTTTTGATAATGATATAATACTATTCTCAATTTTATGATTTGTATTTTTTTTATATATTTTTCAAATTTTTTAAGGTGTCCTTACGAGTCCTCACCAAAAAAAAGTCTTCACCGGAACCGGACCATATATATATATATATATATATATATATATATATATATATATATATATATATATATATATATATATATATATATATATATATATATATATATATATATATATATATATATATATATATATATATATATATATATATATATATATATATATATATATATATAATCAGGATCGGGTGAGGACTCTTCTTAAAGTGAGGACTTGCGAGAACACCTTAAAAAAATTTTAAAAGATTTTAAAAAAAATATAAATAATAAAATGGATCATAGTACTATATCGGAGAAAAAAAATATTCAAAAAAAAACTTTTGGATCATTAGTTTTTTTATAATGAAATAATGATCCAAAATAAAAACAGAAAAATTGCATCATTACGTTTTTCAATGATCCAAATTTTTTTTTCTAATTTTTTTTTGATAATGATATAGTACTATTCTAGATTTTATGATTTGTATTTTTTTTATATTTTTTTTCAAATTTTTTAAGGTGTCCTCGCGAGTCATCACCGAAAAAAGTGTCCTCACCGGAACCGGACCCTATATATATATAAATATATATGTATATATATATATATATATATATATATATATATATATATATATATATATATATATATATATATATATATATATATATATATATATATATATATATATATATATATTATTTTGTAACAGCAACATTTAAATTAAACAAGGGCAAAAAAACCTCAGCAAGAAACTAAGGCACCTAAGAAAGAAAGCGTACACATTACATAAACTTAACCGTTAAACTAGGGTTATTAACCCAAATTAAGCTATCTATCTCCACTTTGTTTGCTCGATTATCAATCCAAACATACGCCTCCCTTTGAATTTGCACAAATAAATCTTTCTCCTTTCGGGACTTGTTGTTGAACACACAATCGTTCCTGTTTCTCCAAAGCAAATGAAAGGTGGCAAACCCCACCACCTCCAAAACCTTTCATTGTAAACGACTTAAAGCCACCTGATTTAACCAATCGAGAATATCTTCCAAATCTTCTACTCTTCCTGTCGAGACCCCACCAGATCCTAATTTTGTCCCAAACCTTTTGTGCAAGTGAGCACTCGATGAACACGTGCTTAATCGATTCAGACATTTCTTTACAGACTTCAAACAAATCAGAATTTTGTGTGATCCCCATCGCAGCTAACGAATTTTTCACAGCCACACGCCTTCTAAACAACCTCCAAATAAATATGTTAATTTTATTTGGGATCCACTTATTCAAGTAATTTTTTCCTACAATTTGGGATTTCTTCTTTGCAATCTCATTTCGGAACCAACTTACCGAAAATACCCCTCCTGGTCCTCCTGTGCATTTCGACACATCCCTTTTATCATTCAACTCCACATTTTCGATACTTGCCTTTAGCATATCTAATTCCTCCTTTGTTCTTCCTTCTCTTAAGTTTCTTTTCCACTCCCATGCTTCTCCTCTTTCCTTTAGTCTGTCATAGACTAAACAATCTTCATTTTCTTCTATTTTAAACAATCTTGGATATTCTTTATCAAAAGAGGTATCTCCCTTCCACAAGTCTTTCCAAAAAAGCGTGGTCTTTCCGTCCCCAACCTCCTTTTTGATAAGTTTTCTAGGATCCAAATCCCACACTCTCAAATTACTCCAAACTTTCGTAATTCTTTTCCACGTATGACTCGACTTTATCTTATTTTTCCTCGTTGCGGCCCCCTTTCTCCATGGATACTTTTTATTATTTGAACCCAAAAAGCCTCTTGCTCTTTCTTGAATCGTCAATACCACTTCGCCAACAAAGCTTTATTTAGGTCTTCCAAAGCTCCCATACCAAGCCCTCCTTCTTCCTTCTTCCTTAAAACATACTCCCACTTAACCCAAGATATCTTTTTTTCTGCTATGTTACTGCCCCAAAAAAATTTCATTCGCATTCCTTCAAGAGTTTTGATTACTTTCTTTGGAGCTTTGAACAAAGAGAACAGTGAATTTCCCATACTTCCCAAAATGTTACATGCAATTGTGAATCTTCCTCCTATAGACAACGTTTTAACCTTCCATTTGTTTAATTTCTTTTTGAATCTTTCCACCAATTGTTTCCATGGTTTTACAGAGCCCATATTCACCCCCATGGGCATACCAAGAAAACTAATGGGTAATTTTTCGACCTTACAGCCTAATATGGTCGCCATTGCATCAATTGAAGCTTAATCAGATCCCACGCTTATAAGAGCACTTTTGTCAAAATTGACTCTTAAACCTGCAGCCTTCTGAAAACAATAGAGAATTCTAATGAGATTTAGGGCGTTTTCCACCGACCACTCCCCAAAGAAGATCGCGTCATCTGCAAAAAATAGGTGAGTTAATAAAATTTTATTAGAGCCAACAGCGACTCCTTTGTATCAACCATTTTCCACAGCTTTTTTAATCGCGTTATTAAGGCCTTCCATTATTAAAGTGAAAAGGAAAGGGGACATAGGGTCCCCTTGTCTTAAACCACAAGAGAGAGAAAACTCGGCAGTCGGACTAGCATTAACCAGGACAAATGAAGACCCCGACTTTAGACATTCAAAAACCCACTTTCTCCACGTTTCTCCAAACCCCTTCTGCACCATCATCGAGTTGAGATAGTCCTCCGAAAAAGTGTCATAAGCCTTTGCAATATCAGTCTTGAAAATCAGCATCACTTTCTTCTTTGCTTTCGCCCAATCTATGACTTCATTAACTACCAAAGGGCAATCTAATATTTGTCTTTCCTTGACGAAAGCTGATTGAGTCGTATCTATGATTTTTGGGAGAACTTTCTTCAATCTAATCGCTAACATTTTAGATAACATCTTGTAAACACTCGAAATAAGGCTGATTGGTCTAAAATCCTGGACCACATTAGGATTATTCACCTTCGGGATCAAAGTAATAAAATCAGCATTAATGTCTTTCGGGATTTTTGGTTTCCTTGCAAATTCGTTGAAAGCTTCAAGGAGATCATTTTTTACTAAATCCCAGAAATTTTTAAAAAATTCCACAGTAAAACCGTCTGGGCTAGGGGATTTATTACTCCCACAGCTCCATAAAGCTTCCTTCAGCTCTTTTTCATCAAAGTCCCTTTCCAAATTCACTTTCTCCGCCTCTGTAATCTTCGTTGTGTCTCCTAGGTCTTGTCTCCAATTATACTTCGGGTCCTTCTTAAAAATGTTTTCATAATAATCCTTCAAATGATCTTTAACTTTTGATGGCTCCACTTCCAAAACTCCTACGATTGTAATCCCTTTAATGTTGTTGATATGTCTTTTCTTATTTATATTTCTGTGGTACATCGTCGTGTTTTCATCACCCTCCAAAACCCACCTGTTTTTATTTTTTTGCGCAACATCTTCCATATCTTTCTTATCTTTCTGATGTATCCTCTTTGTGATCTCCATTCTTTCCTCTATAACTTCTTCAGTTGCTTTTCCTTCCTCAATCAATTTATCTATGAGCTCAATCCTACTTAGCCAATCTCTTTTCGCCTCTTCTTCTTTCTTTTTCTTCGAAACAGTCCATTCTTTTATATTCTCTTTAACCGCCTTGAGTTTTTGCATAAGGATGAATAGCTTATTATGTTGGCCCTCCAAAACAAACTCCTTCCAAATTTCTGTCACTATTTTTTCCAGAACAGGTTCCTTTAACCACGAGTTGAAGAGTTTGAAAGGATATGGACCATAATTTCTACTAATTTGCTTTAAGATCAAAGGTTTATGGTCCGAGAATAAATGAGTGTCGCAAACAACTTCAAAATTTGGTCACTTTTCACCAAAATCCTCACTAACAAGAAACGATCCAAATTAGAGAGTTTAGCTCCACCCCCTTTCACCTAAATGTAAGACCCGTTCCTCCGAGTCGCGGCCCGGATGAATCCGCAGCGCGACTTTAGGAAGAATCTAGAATCGCGTAGGATTTCTACGCGTGGCGCGGTTCGAAAGAACCCGCGACGCGGTGCGCCTCTAATGTGAAAAACTCTAATTCGGATTTAAACGCCTATATAAAGGGTCCCAGCCCTAGGGTTCGTGTTTTTGGAAGTTCTCTGGAGTGGAGTCGACTAGTTTCAGCAGAGGCTCTTTGGTTCCGAGGCTTTGAAGTTTTGGAGGAAGAGATACAACGTGGGAAAAGGCTTGTAGTCAATCGGGTGCATTCCTCTGTTTTCCAAAAGCAAGGTAAAAGGATCTACCTTATGATATTTCATTTCATTCTGTCATGTAGTGTTATCCCTTGGATAGTGACCTTAGATGGCTTGTAATACTTAGGGTTTTGGACCATGGACATGCATGGACTTGCATGTCCATAAGAGAGTGACCCTAGGGTAGTTTCTGATCCCAGGAAGGGTGTAGAATGGAACCCTAATCGATGGATGTACTGGTTAAGAGCAAAAAGAGGATTTCGGACTATTACGAGTCCATGACGCGGACAGGCTATGTCGGTGACGCGGGTTCGAGTAAAACCCCATAAGTGTAATGATAGTCTGCGACGCGTCAGGGAGAGGTCGCGCCGCGGCGAGCGACTGTCTGACCAAAAGCTTACTTTCGACCCATGGTTGTTAGCAAATGTTGGGTCTGACCTTTAGGCAAGTCTATAGGAGTTTTGGTCAGTGATTAATATGTTGTGTATGTGGGATTTAGGTGTTCGGACGAGCCTAGTTTGGAATATTAGCAAATTATCCGGACGGTTGTGATTCAGGTGAGTATCCTCACCTTACTATATGATGTTGCATGTTAGGCATCTTGTATGTTATTTATAGTTATATGATTTGCTCTATATCTGTGGTTATTTGTTGTTGGGCTCAGTACTGATGCGTGTCCCCTCGTAGCTGTTGTATGGCGAGTTGGACTATTGCCTTGTCCCATAGCTGTTGTATGATGGGCTGGGCCATAACCGGTAACCCATAGTTGTTGTATGATGGGTAGAACCTTTCCGTGTCCATAGCTGTTGTATGATGGACGCCCGTAGCTGTTGTATGGCGGGTAGGGTCGGGTCGTTCTCGAGGAAGGGTTGTTTAGTGTGTGGGCATGTATGGTAATTTGTGGAACTCACTAAGCTTTATGCTTACCCGTTGATTTTAAAACATTTTCAGGTACTTCAGTTGATAAAGGGGTGAGCTCGGCGTGACGGCGGCGCATCGCACATTTATGATTTGCAGTTATATTATTAAATAAGATTTATACAATTATGGGAGGTATACACTCTGATAATAGTTTTGATGAACACCGCTTAAGCATGTTAATAAGTTTATCTATGTTTTTACCTATATTTTTAAAGAAAAATTTTGATTGAAAATTGGGGCATTACAAATTGGTATCAGAGCCTTGGTTTGAGGGATTTGGATGAACTGTATTGGGAATCCAAACTCAAACTTAGGGCTGAGAGCTTTTCGTTAAAGAAATAATGTTTTCTCTATAAAAGTTTTAAGTAGTTGGGTTGAATAACATGTGGAAGATTCCCTTGCATGTTCTTGTTTGATTGTTGCTTGGGGGTTTGAAACATGGTATGCACACCTGACTTATGATTTTTAACGGATAATGAGTTTTGAAAAGAATGAGATGCAATGCGAACCGTCAACCGAGCTCAAGTAAGTTTTTGTGATTCCCAATTACCCATGCCAAGTTTGTGTTATGTGATGATATATGTATGCCAGAAAATAGGCGTGGAATTTAGTTAGGAAATGCATGCTAGAAATGCTTGGATTAGGATGCCTTCTGCCTGTTGTTTGTTATTTGTGCTGCTTTAGAATCTATGCTAACACTATTATTTTTTTTAGTGAATGCTATTGGGTTATATACAATTAGGATAAGATAGCCTAAGAATTCTTGGTCTAGCCTTACTGGCTGTTCCTTGTTTGGTTGTGACTTTGGGGTAGGATCATTTATTTTAATGTCCATCTTATTCTCGATTGTGTACGACTGTGTGTCCGTGAGGCGACTCGATGGTGTTAGCCGAAGTTCTTGTAGGCACGGGTAGGGTGTGAGATCCTAGGTAGCCTAGGATAAATGTTAGGCACTTGGGTGCGAGACAGTATGAATACCAATGTCAAATAGATGAGTGAGTGGTGAATTAGAGTATTGGGGGACAAATTCTGGAACAAGTACGAATAGGTGTGGAAGGTAGTATAGGGCCCGTACTACCGAAAGCACAGGATTCATACATGAGTCAGGAAGAGTTACCCAAAATTCTAAGCAACCGGGTAGGGTAGAGAATCAGGTATGATTCACATTATGGATTAGTGGCGAAAAGGAAGCATACGTCTTCATCATCGCGATGTTCGGTAATGAAGAGTGGATTGGGAGTCGTTTCGTGTGTAACCGATTGAGGTAGATCGTGATGGATCATAGGTGCAGAAATTTATCGCAGTTGAGGTATCAACGAGGGTTATGATTGATAGCAATGGGTTAGCCGATGCATCTGGGTTTTGCATGTCGATGTTTCGAAGGTCTATGGATATGAATCCCGATAGACCTTATTCCTGTTTAATGGACTAACGACATGGTATGAGGATTGGATTTGTTACAAAGGTTCGAGGCGCTGATCGATCGCGATCAGCACTAGTTATTGGCACAGATTCCAATTGGGGGAGAGTTGGTGTTCTAAGAGAATAAATGAAGCTTAATGCGTGTATAGCTCAGCTACTGGAATATGGGAGTACTTGCATTACGAATTATCAAGCGTTAGCTTGGGTTATGATGATAGAGAGAAGGGTTTGGCAGCTTGTTGGAAACTATGGCCTGGGAATCTGTAGATAGGTTCCAGAGGATTACTAGGTACTCCTTTAGGGAATGGACTAGAATCCAGATTGATTTAAGTGCCGACATTATGTCGATTTGTGTCACTCGAAGAGCAGGAAGGGCCCGTCCAGCTGCTAAAGCTGATGGACCTTGACTCCTGCTACCCAGCTGAAGTTAGAGTAATTGGAGACTACGTACAAGGTATGACGAAAAATGCGAGTAGTGTGTGACTTATGGGATAAAGACCCACAGAAGATGGCTCCTTGGACAGATAGCCACAAGTAGAGGGTTGAAGTGGAAAGGGAAGAAGGGTTCCCAATGTGACATAACCGACTATTGAGGATGGAAGTCTCATGGCAATGAGGGAGACGGCGTGGGGATGGATACCCATGATCTAACAAGGCAGGGAGCTCGCCGGCAGGGGCTAAGGCCTTGGAAAGGGAAAGTTGTAGCTTGGAGGAGGAAGATGGGAGTGTCATTGCGTGCTGGAGCTAGCAAGTGGTTATTGGTGCATCGAGTAGCTTTTCACCTTAGGGTAAAAGTGTTTGGAATAGCTTTGAGTAAAGGGAATTCTGCAAATTCAAGGAAGCGGTTGGAGGTTGTATGCATTGCGAAGAGGCAAGGATCTTGGCCATGCTTGGGATGCGTGGTCACTTCCATGGGAGTTTTGATTATTTCCATTAAGGCGCGGAGAATGTTGGACGATTGTATTTCGTTTCAACTCAGGACCTAGATGGCAGTAGGAGCGAGAGAGTCAAGTTTGGTATAAAAAGGGCAGAGCATGGAAGTTGGGACGCCGGACTAAGGAGACAACGCGACCTGTTGGTTCGACTGCAAGATTGCACAAGCTATGGTGACTTTGGATACCAGGGGTTCTGCTTGCATGGACTGATACTCAGAAGGATTGACGCAGAGAAATTATTCAGAGACCGAGAATCTACTTCAGGCTTCAGCAAGAGTTATGCATGTAGGACAAACGTTTTCGAATTAAGGAATGTGTCATATGTGACAGCTCATCTCAGGAGTTCTAGTCAATAGTTTCAAGGAATGAAAGTATCGCGAGCCGAGAATCATTCCCAGGCAGGAAAGGCTGGGCGAAGTTAGGAAGGGGTCGGAGCGAGGTTTTAAGAAATGTCTTGGTGAGATTGTGTATCAATCGGGAAGGATCAACGCGGAAGCAACATATTAAGCAACGATGGGATCAAGACATGGCGGAAGTTATGTTATTCGGAGAATATAAGAGATGCTAGGAACAAGAATAAGCGTTGGTCAGGAGCATTAGGTCTTATTGGTTAGTGATCGATTGAGATTTTTACGTCGTGGAGGATAAGTATCTCACGTGAGTACCAAGGTACTGTGCCTTGTCCAAGGTTGAGCTGCATTGTGCCTCGGTGAGAGGTAGTGTGTTGTCGAATGGAGAATACTGTGTTGCGGTGGCACAATGCGGTGTTTTGGTGAGTACTTTGTGCTGATCGGGAGTGCCAGGTGCTTTATTGTAGCAATAATGTGTCGTGTTCCCTCGAGTACGAGATACGGTCTTAGCAGGCTGATTAGTCAGATTGGGTTGTAGGGCAGATGATTTATGTGCAGGATGAGATAATGGTTATCTGGGTGCCGAGGATTGGTACCCTTAGGATTGTTCAGTGGGATGAGAGATGATTATGGATCCTTCCATGATCGCATTTGCCGGAGTAGTTGAGGTGAAGACTACCTTGGTTTTGCTGATGGCTGTTTTAGCTGGTGAGAATGAAAACCAATGGCGAATCAGGGTGACATGAAGACTGGACGGATCATATTCAAGATAAAGAATTAGATGTGAAACCATGGAAGGGAACGCCTTTATGTGTGATAGTTCGGGTAAATGAAGGTTGTAGGGTGGGGTTAGCGGAGGGTGGCTAACCCATTAGGGTCGCTTTGGATGTCAGATATGGACAGGGCGTTTTGTGCGGTAATGAACGAAGAGTCTGTGTCAAGTTTTTTCGTTTGCCCGAGGGGTAACATGGATGTGTATGATATTGGAGAGGATTATTGGTGATCTGGCCGATAAGGAAGTGGGGAATGGTTAAGAGGAGAGAGGTTTGATCGGTGGGAAGGTCAAGGCCAATCATCAAAAGATAGGTAGCTGATTTGGTCTCCGAAGGTTCCTGAGGTAAATTTTGGAGGAATGCCTATATGGGTTCATCATGGAAGTACCAAGGAACCCCCTCAGTGTGTTGATAAAATCGAGGATGTCGTAGACTGATGGAGTTGGAGTGCTCGCTTTAAGTCTATTATAGTATGCTGGTCTACGAAGGGTGGATGATGTTAAGGCTCGGGAGAAGGTATCCCGATATGGTGCTCTGGATGGTGATATCAGGTAAGGAGGTGCACCTCACTTAGGAGTTTAGGAGAAGGTTCGTAAAGTTGCGACATCCAACTTTGTTTCAGTATTGTGCATCATCCTTAGAAGGATGGCTGTATGGAGAGATCAATGTAGGAGTTCCTTCGGGATTACGTTCTTAGTTTGGTGGGAGTTGTAGTTTCCTATGTAACATTGGTAGAGTCGTTTATGATAATGGTTAGCACACGAGAAATTCTCTCTTGTGCAAGAAGTCGTACGAGAGGGTGTCAGGATTTCTATGTGTTCAAGAAGAGATTGTAGACTGATTTGAGCCGGAAGAAGAATCATGATAATATGCAGTGATAGGACCTGAGTTTATCGGTCGGAGTTTTGTGGTTAAGGTACCGATGTACTGGAAAGTTGGACCCCGGGTATACCGGATCGTTGTTAGCGTAATAGATAGAATCTATGGTTCAGTCAGGCTCGTGGTAACTTCTAGATTTCTTAGTTAAGGCTGTGCAAGGCGACGTGTTCGGTAGCGTGCAATTGGGAGAGAAATTGCAATACGACTGTCCGATTTCGAGTTCTAGGTTGGAGGTTTGTTCTTCTTAAGGTGTCGCCTTGGAAGAGAGTTATTCGTTTCAGGAGTCGAGGAAAGCTTGGCCCTAGGTACATTGGACCAAATCGAATCATCGCGCGAGTAGGTAAGGTAGCCTACCGGGTGAAGCTGCCCGAGCAGCTTGGCTAGATTCACGACACGTTCAACGTTTCCCGATTCAGGAAGTGTGTTGCCAATGAAATTTCAATTGTACCCTTGGAGGGTATCCAAATTGGCGAACGCTTGAATTATCTGGAGCGACCGGTTGCTATCAAAGAAAGGAACTAAAGACTTTACGAAATAAGACAATAAGGGTAGTTAAGGTGCAGTGGCAGCATCGTAAGGGGTCTGAATGGACTTGGGAACCCGAGGAAGAAAATGTGGAGGTATTACCCCAAGTTGTTTTCAGGCACATATTTCAGGGACGAAATCCATTCAAGTGGGGGAGAATTGTAAGACCCGTTCCGCCGAGTCGCGGCCCGGATGAATCCGCGGCACGACTTTAGGAAGAATCTAGAATCGCGTAGGATTTGTACGCACGGCGCGGTTCGAAAGAACTCGCGACGCGGTGCGCCTCTAATGTGAAAAAACCCTAATTCGGATTTAAACGCCTATATAAAGGGTCCCAGCCCTAGCGTTCGTGTTTTTGGAAGTTCTCTGGAGTGGAGTCGACTAGTTTCAGCAGAGGCTCTTTGGTTCCGAGGCTTTGAAGTTTTGGAGGAAGAGATACAACGTGGGAAAAGGCTTGTAGTCAATCAGGTGCATTCCTCCGTTTTCCAGAAGCAAGGTAAAAGGATCTACCTTCTGATATTTCATTTCATTCCGTCATGTTATGTTATCCCTTGGATAGTGACCTTAGATGGCTTGTAATACTTAGGGTTTTGGAGCATGGACATGCATGGAATTGCATGTCCATAAGAGAGTGACCCTAGGGTAGTTTCTGATCCCAGGAAGGGTGTAGAATGGAACCCTAATCGATGGCTGTACTGGTTAAGAGCAAAAAGAGGATTTCGGACTATTACGAGTCCGCGACGCGGACAGGCTATGTCGGCGATGCGGGTTCGAGTAAAACCCCGTAAGTGTAATGATAGTCCGCGACGCGTAAGGGAGAGGTCGCGCCGCAGCGAGCGACTGTCTGACCAAAAGCTTACTTTCGACCCATGGTTGTTAGCAAATGTTGGGTCTGACCTTTAGGCAAGTCTATAGGAGTTTTGGTCAGTGATTAATATGTTGTGTATGTGGGATTTAGGTGATCGGACGAGCCTAGTTTGGAATATTAGTAAATTATCCGGACGGTTGTGATTCAGGTGAGTATCCTCACCTTACTATATGATGTTGCATGTTAGGCATCTTGTATGTTATTTACAGTTATATGATTTGCTCTATATCTGTGGTTATTTGTTATTGGGCTCAGTACTGATGCGTGTCCCCTCGTAGCTGTTGTATGGCGAGTTGGACTATTGCCTTGTCCCATAGCTGTTGTATGATGGGCTGGGCCATAACCGGGAACCCATAGCTGTTGTATGATGGGTAGAACCTTCCCGTGTCCATAGCTGTTGTATGATGGACGCTCGTAGTTGTTGTATGGCGGGTAGGGTCGGGTCGTTCTCGAGGACGGGTTGTTTAATGTGTGGGCATGTATGGTAATTTGTGGAACTCACTAAGCTTTATGCTTACCCGTTGATTTTAAAACATTTTCAGGTACTTCAGTTGATAAAGGGGTGAGCTCGGCGTGACGACGGCGCATCGCACATTTATGATTTGCAGTTATATTATTAAATATGATTTATACAATTATGGGACATATACACTCTGATAATAGTTTTGATGAACACCGCTTAAGCATGTTAATAAGTTTATCTATGTTTTTACCTACATTTTTAAAGAAAATTTTTGATTGAAAATTGGGGCGTTACACCAAGTAAACTCAGTCCCTCCTATCTTCACATCTGTCAAGTTGTTGCTTCTAAAAAAATTGTTGAACTTATCTGTAGCTCTTCTGTTTACACTCGAACCTCTTCGCTCCCTTTCTTCCCTAACATCATTAAAATCGCCAAATATCACTAACACTCCATTCCACCCATTTAGGAAGGCACTGATGAACCCCTATAAATCCTCCCTCTTTGAAGGGTCTTGACTTCCATAAACATTGATGAACGAAATCTCCACATTATTTTCGAGCCACCTTCCTTGAACTATCAGACAGTCATCACGCACGATTGCTTGGTTTTTTGAATAAAGATTGCTATTCCATATACTTACTATACGCCCTCCCTAACCATTACTCCCTTTATAGATAAAATCGAAATCTTGGCTACCCCATAAACTTTTTATAACCATATCACACAGGGATTTTCGCTTGGTTTCTTGAATACCAACGAATCCAATTTTATGTTTACAAATCAGATTTTTAATCCAACTAGCTTTAAAATCATCAATTCCCAAACCATTTGAACTGATTGACAAAACATTCATTGATTACATTTTTTAACACCTTTCGACTGACTCTTCCGACTTCCTTTTGACTTTTAGAAACCATAAAGTTCTTCGATCTTTCTCCTCTCAAAGAAGAATCTTCATCTAAATTCTTCGATCTTGCTGCTCTGTATAGAGTAGTTCCTTATTCACCATTTGCTTTGATTGGCTTCTAGTTATCCGCTTTTCCTTGAAGTACTTTTGTTCCATTTTTGACTCGATTTTCCTCTCCTTATCGATGGTTTCTACTTGGTTTTCTTCTCTAGATTCCAGTTCCTTCAACTTTTGATCAAGCGTGGTTTCTCTAGAGAGAAGTGACTTCAATTTTTCCGACATCCCAGCTAAAATTGGGGATTGAACTTCATCTCCAGTTATTTCTTTCTTTAATTCTTCATTTATTCCAACTCTGGGCTCCTCGCCCCCTCTTTTATAAAAACAGTCTCCTCAACTAGACTATCACTTAATGGGATTTTACCATTTACCTCCTCTACTTTTGATCCGTTTATCTCGTCTATGTTTGGGCTTTTTATTGTTGGTGGGCTATTCATTTGTGGATCCAAAATAAGTCTGGACTTGGACTTATCTTTTTCGCTTTTAGAATTTCCAGCTTCCTCATTGAAATCCTCCTTTTTTCCACATTTTTCATTTTTTCGCTTAATTCCCAAAACAAATCATTGCTGTTTTTAATTATCTCATCATGCGATTCTTTATTGTGCTCCGCTTCAGGACTCGAGTCACATAAATTTGAATCAGCAAACGCCTCTTCATCTTCCTCATTGTAAAAATCCTCCGACGACGAAGAGCTTGATTCATCATCCTCCGACAATTGATCCACCACCCTGTCATCACTACTCCCTTCTTCCTCAGTCTCGCTGGCTTCGATGATTTTTCCACATATCTCCTTAACTCGAATCATATAACCTTTTGACTTATGTTTAACCTCCACTGTTTCGCATATAATATTTCGTTCGCAGGTTTTCATATAGATCGTTCCGTATAACCAGTCCTGATCTCTTTTTTTGCATGGATCAGTCACTACCACTTCTCCCCATAATTTTCCAATATTAATATACGAACTTGGATTCCTAACATTAACCGGAAGCCTCTCAATCTGTATCCACGCAAATCTTTCCTTTATTTCAAGACTATCATCCCAATTAGTGAAAGACTTGAAGTGAGCACCTATTTCCTTACTCGATTTGATCTTTGTTTCTTCCTCATCATTAGATATATCAAACAATACCCATAATCCACCCAAGTATTTTATAATGTCACTTCTAAGGCCTTCACAACAACATATGTTTGAAATCACAGCAAGACTACTAAAGCTCTTAACTTCCCCTACTAACTTCATCTTTAGACTTTCCGTCCACTCACTTTCCTCCACCAGGACTATTTCTTCTCAATTCCTTGTTGTGATCCACCTTTATTAGGTCCTCCCATTTGCTTCTTCGATTTTTCTGTCTTCTTCATCCCGACCCTCTCCTGATCTTCTCCGGTTGGACTTTTGACTCCTTTCACAACCTCGGCAAAAGAGATATTATCCTTTCTTAAACCACTTTCAAACTTAAATCCCTGCATGCCTCCTTTATTTTTATTAAGAACCTTTAATTCCTTTTTAATCCCATTACCTGGTCTCAAGAACTTTGCCACTTTAGCAAACATTTTCCTTCCCCCCATAATCACCTTATTCAGTTCTTCCTCCAATTTTACCTCGTACTTTACCTTCTCGAATCTGGCAAAGCCAAATCTAAGACCATGTTTATCATGTCGCTTACTTAAATACACATCCGCCACTCTTCCCATTCCCTTATGTTCACTTTGAATTTCTTTCCAGTGCCATTCATTAGGAAGATTTGAAATAAAGAACGAATTGGTATCCTTGAACTCCCAATTCTTCCTTGTATCTTCCACTCTTTTTATCTCATTTCTTGTCACCCAGATGAACGTCTTCCGTCGATTTCCTTCCTGTCGCCGGCCGTAGCGAGTCCTCCTACCCCTGCTCTCTTTCTCCCATATATCTTATATATACATATACATATATATATATATATATATATATATATATATATATATATATATATATATATATATATATATATATATATATATATATATATATATATATGTATATATATATATATATATATATATATATATATATATGTATATATATGTATGTATGTATGTATGTATGTATGTATGTATCTATGTATATATCTATGTATGTATGTATATATATATATATATATATATATATATATATATATATATATATATATATATATATATATATATATATATGTATATATATATATATATATATATATATATATATGTATGTATGTATGTATGAATGTATGTATGTATGTATGTATGTATGTATGTATGTATATATATATATATATATATATATATATATATATATATATATATGTATTTATAAATATATATGTGTGTGTGTGTATATATATATATATATATATATATATATATATATATATATATATATATATATATATATATATATATATATATATATATGGCAAGCTTGGAAGGCCCACATTAAAACTTGTTTATTGGGTCTTGTCCAAATTTGTAGCATACCTATAAATAGTCATGTTTATTTCTTTTTTTGGTAGAGCTCACAATGTGAGGTACTTGAAATGCGAAGTAGCGGAATTTAAATAAATTGTAAAAAACAAGTGCGGAAATTAAAAGACAAAAATTTAAACGATATTATGTAATTCATATTTTTCATTAATATTAAGAAAGATGTTACAGATTTGACATTATCTCACAAACACTTTTTCTAATCTTTGATAAATTACATGAAGATCCACACATACACTCAAAAGAAAATGAGATAGAATATATCTTGATGTTCATGTGGCTAGAGAGAATTATTGTGTCACTCCTCCAATTCGTTTGTACTACATTGGAGTGATAGTGTCTCACCTCACTAAAACTCATGACCCAAAGCCAGACTTTTATGGGAACAAATCCTAGGCTAGGGCGGCCCATGCTTGAATCTAATAATTCACTAAGTACATAAGCCAAACTTTTATGGGAACATGCTTGATCTAGCCTAATCATAATCTAAATCTTGAGCTTCTGCTACACCTCATTTGGAGATTCTTGAATATTTTGTTGCTTGGACACCACCTCAAGTTCTGAACTCAGCTCCAACACTCAGCTCCAACACTCCAGCTTAACTTTTGTTCGAGCTTTACATCTTCGGTTCATGTCCAACTTCGGTCATATGTGCTCTAACATTGGTTACTCACCTTTGGTTCAACAGGTTCGGTTGTATCTCTCAAGTTTGGAGCTCCTCCAAGTCCAAACTTAGTACAAACTCAACTTTGATGCTCCAACCATAAGTTCGGTACATACTGAAGTTTGGTTAAGATCAGATGCAGTGTAACTTAACTTCGGTGTAGCTCAATTCCGGTTCGGTGCAAGCTTGAGCTTCGATGAGTTTATGCTCGGTTAATCTCACCTTGGTCTTTCGCTCGGTGATACTTTTCAAGTTCGGTGGTTGAACTTCGGTGCATGCTGGCAAGTTCGGTGTTGACAAGCTCCAAGTTTGGTGTCTCCAACATCCCCAACCTCGATATACAGAAGCTCCAAGCTCGGTTCTCCTTGACTTTGGTTCCCTTTGATTCACACTCAAGTTAGGTGATGTTTCACCTTTGGATATCTCAACTTCGGTTAGCACTTCTTTAAGTTTAGTGTAATTGAAGCTCGGTGTAGTTGAAGCTCAGTGCTTGCTAGCTTGTTCTCCAAGTTCGGTTCCACTTAATCTCTTGGTCACTCAAGCTCGGTCTCACACATGACCTTACTCAACCGCACACAAGCTTTCTTTCTTTCTTTTTCTTATCACTCGGTCACATATGACCGCACACTTTCTTTTCAATTTATAACACTCGGACAGACTTGATCGCACACATGCTTTTCCTTGTATTACTCTTGACCCAAACTTGATTGCACATATATTCTTTTATTTATTCTTACCTGACCGACCACACTCCCTTTTCTTTTTGTATAAAAAATTCGGTTATCCTATGTCTTCACTTATTCTTTGTTTATTTATTGTAAATACCGACCACTCTCTTTTTCCTTTTTTCTATTGGACGACACATTCTTCCTTTGTTTTGCATTTTACTCGGCCGCATGTAAACATACACACATGCATGCATTAACTCTAATCGCTTAGCACTCGGACAGACTTGATCGCATACTATATATTTACATGCATGCTTCCTTTGTTTCTTTTCTTTTCTTTTCCAAGTACATTACTTTTCATTCATTTCGTTTTTGACTCGGTCACTCTCTTTATATATATATATATATATATATATATATATATATATATATATATATATATATATATATATATATATATATATATATATAAAAGAAAAAGCACGGTTCAAGAATAATATTAATAAATAGTATTTATTTTTATTTTTATAAAATATTCGTAAAATTTTGTATATTAAGATATTCAAAAAAAAAAACAATTACACATGTTATACTTTTATATATAATATTATTGTTGAAATATATCACAGGATAGGTGTATTTATAAGTTTTTCTTAATTGTTTAGGATGTTCAAACTTATGATTAGGGGTGCAAATGAGTCGAGCTGGCTCGTGAGCTACCTGGGACCGGCTCGCTAAAAGCTCGGCGTGAAACCGATTTTAAACGAGCCCGAGCCGAGCTCGAACTTAATATAAGGCTCGTTTAATAAACGAGCTCGAGCCGAGCCTATGTCACCAAGCTCGATTAGGCTCGCGAGTAAACGAGCTTATATATAATATAAACATTATTTATTTATATATATTAAAATTAAAACATATTTAATCATTTAATTATTTAGGGAATTTTCCGTGCCTTTTGTTTGTTTAGAATTTAAGTTATTAAGTAAGCTGTTATTTTTCTGTATTAGAGTAAACGAGCTTTTTAACGAGCTCAAGCCGAGCTCATTTAGGCTTGTCAAAAAATAAACGAGTCAAGCCGAGCCTGCATATTTCTTAACGAGCCCGAGCCGAGCTTGGGGCCATAAAGCTCGTAACGAGCCGAGCCCGAGCCGAGCCTTGTATATTTCTTAACGAGCCCGAGCCGAGCTTGGTCAGGCTCGGGACGGGCTCGGCTCGTTTGCACCCCTACTTATGAAACTAATTAACAATAAATATAACGTGTTTTTATTTGAATTATTCACCGTACATGCTAATATTTTTTTTGCAAAAATTTAAATCTCTAATGCTTGCCGCGCATTTGCTCAAGTGAAGTGTTTTTCATTTGTATTTGAGATAATGTCATAAAAGCTTTTAAGTTTTCTTGAAATGTTAGTTTTACCCTTTTGTGACTTTTTAGTTCACTAAAACCTAAATTTAAAAAAAATCCATTTTTACCCTGGAAACATGCTATCAAAAGTTTCTAGGTTACCATCAATTGAAATTCCCATAAACATTTTTAAGTTTTCAATTTTTTTTACGTTTTTACCCCAAATATATATTTTTTCATAATATACCACCACCGTATCTGCCACCGTCACCTCCACCACCCACCACTCACCACTACAGTCGCCACTAACAACACAACCCACAACCATTACTACCGCCAACACCCACCACTAATTTCGCTGCCACCCACCACCACCTACCGCTACAACCTCTAGCCCTATCACCACCACCCCCATCATCCCCAACACCCATCTCTAGTATTGCCGCCACCACCCACCAACACCACCCACTGCCACCACTGCCTCCACCGCTATCACCACTACCGCTACTGTAGTAGTGGTGGGTGGTGGTGGCGGCGGTGGCGGTGGGTGGTGGAAAAGGTGGAGATGATGGTCGCGGTGATGGTGGCAGCAGTGATGGTAGTTGATGGTGGCGGTCATATTGGTGGTGGTAGGTGGTGGCAATTGTACTGGGTGGTGCCAGCGGTAGCGGTAGCGGTAGCGGTAGCGGTAGCGGTGGCGGTGGGTGGTGGGTGCTGGCGGTGGTGGTAGCAGTGGTGGCTGGTAACACCAATGGTGGTGGGAGATGGTGGTCGAGGTGTAATATGAACAAAAACATACTTACGATAAAAACGTAAAAAAATTAAAAACTTAAGAGTTTTTATAAAATTTCACTTGATGATATTTTAATAACAGTAATGCACATATTATATGTTTTTATTTAATACTACTATTGAGATATATTATCATAACGGTGAATTTTATTTTTTAAATATTTTATTTTTTAGAAGTTCAAAATAACGAAAATATACAAAAATCATTTTATATATATATATATATATATATATATATATATATATATATATATATATATATATATATATATATATATATATATATATATATATATATATATATATATATATATATATATATATATATATATATTTGGGATTCTTTTAAAACCAAAAAATTCTGAAAACCTGATAACTCTTTCTCATTGGTTAGATCTTATAAAGACATGATCGTCATTTATAATTTTCATTTTATTTTTTATTTTTTATTTTTGGTAACAACAATAACAACTCCTGAGATTAAGCCTATTAGATTTAAATTTTCAAAGTTTTAAAAATAAATAAATTTTGCGTTTTGTTAAAAATCAGATTTTTTGAATTTGAAAATACATAAAATTTTAATTTTTAGTAAGATTTTTGGAGTTTAATAGAAACATAAAAATTTTTTATTTGCAAGTGCATATATACATAATCTCAAGTGCATATATGCATATTTTCTGGATTCATAATACATATTCTTATTTTTAATATATGAATGCAAATAATAAAAAATCGGTTTATTAAAAAGAATAATATACAACTATTTGAACGATACATACAAAATATACAAAACAAAATACAACAAAAGTTTATAATATTTCGATTGTTCATTTATTAATTATCATGTTTATTTACTTTATCACTTTTGACTTCTTCAATTGGTTGATAAAATTTTCAAAATCTACAAGAACATTAGTAAAAATAAATATACGTGCATATTAAAAAAAACATTTAAAAAAAATGCATGCATGAATATAGGCATATATGCACATGTGTACATACATTTATGCACATGTACTCACATTTTAACGAACATATGCACAAACATGGATATAAAAAAATTGACATATATGCACAATGCAAATATGCATTTATACACTTGTGTACACACATTAATGTACATATATACATCTACAAATATCTATATATATATATATATATATATATATATATATATATATATATATATATATATATATATATACATGTATTTATAGATATGTCCACATACATTATAAATATGTGAACATATGCACCTATGCATTTATAAGTATGTAAACATATATATTTATATGCACAATTTGAATATATACATATATGCACATACATATTTATAAACTAATGCATATATATATATATATATATATATATATATATATATATATATATATATATATATATATATATATATATATATATATGCATTTACTTTTATGCACAAATGCATAAAACCAACATGGATGCATGAATTCAAGAGTTGTGATATTTCCTTTTGTTCATGAAGTTGGAGAACTCTGTCATGCTAAATTGATTATTAGGGTGATATGGATGCAGGTGAAATCTGAGTTCCACTCCTAAACCCAGAATCGTGTACTCATCTTCTTCATCTTCAAGAGCAAATGAAAGCAGATGTTAAAATCAAGAAGCATACCCGTTGGTTGCTATCAACACAGTCATGAAATTCATAGTTGATCTATTCTCTAATAAAGAAATTGGACCTATATTTGAAAAGTTTAGAAACATAGAGTGCGACCCAGATCCAATGCCATTAAAGGTGAAACATTTGATTTTGATGAAGAGTTAAAAACGCTAGACTAGAAATGTAAAAGTTGGTCAGACTAGTGACAAGAAAAGTTTGGATATCTAATATACATCGGTGAATGCAAAGCAGAAATTCAAACACTAAACCAGTTACTGTGCCTTTATGTGTTTGAATCATGGAACGAGCCGATGTCGTCGATATGAAGTAAACACGACCATACAAAAAAACGATGCATATGACGATAGTAGGATTCGTATAATCGATTCCAAACCTTGGACGGAAAAACTTTGACTATGATATTATGACCTCTAATCAAGAAGCAACGGACACATTCATGACCATCATAGATTTATCCAAATCGATTGTTATACAAATTCTTTAACACGAAATCAAAATGATTTTGGGGATACAAAAGCAATATCGACCATTGTGGTGTACTTGAATAGAGAGAAAAAGAGATAAATGGCCTGGTTGGAAAGAATTATGAGGGTTGGTGAGTCAGCAACGGAAATGAGAAGCGAAGGCGTGGTGGGGAGGAGACGACTAATACAAATTGGTGAGGGCGATGATGGTTTGGTGGGGAGGAGACGGCTAGTGCAAAGGATTGAATCTGATCGGGAGTAGTTGATGAATAAGAAAGAGGAAAAGAGAGAGATCAGCTGAGAGAGGAAGAGATACAGTTTGACGATAATCGAGGTGTTTCCTATTTAGTAGGATCTAATCTGTTTTTTATACCTATATTACCCCTAATTTATTATTTAGAAAATCAAATGTGATGGATTTTGAAAATAAAAAACTATCCTTTTTATAAAAAAAAAACTTTAAGATGCAAAGGAAGCAATTTTAAAATAACTATTATTTTAACATTTTAAGAAAACCACAAAGAGGATCTAACTACATGAAGTAGAAAGATTATAAAAACACAAAGGATGTTAAGAAGACAACCTTTGTAGACTTTGATCCCACTTGGTTTTGGCGAGTTGATAAAGATGGCAAAAAAAACTCAACAAATAGTTTCTATACAATGTATCCACCAACAAGTATATGTCACCAAGAATGTTAGTTCTGATCTTGTATAAAATACTTCTTAATCCTTTAAGCACTGATCACAAATAAGTCTTAAGGAGAAGCACTTCCAAAGCTCCCAACACTTTCACTAGTCTACTTTAGAGAGAAAGAGAGGAGAGGGAGACAATATTCGGCCATCACAAGGGAAGAGAAAAAACAGGAAAAACTAACTCCAAAGAGGAAGTCTTACACTCTCGTATATACCCATATCTGAGATCTAAGACCCATGCTTTCATTAAATGTAAAGGGATGGGTCTTACAAGCATGGTGCTTGTAAGAACAAAGTCAAACAAGCAACGAATGCCCATGCCTATCCACATGGTCATAGATTTGAAGAAGAGAGGGGAAGGAGTGGCTTTCACTCCATCTTTATTCCATACATGTACAAGGTTTGGCTAGTGGACTTCTATGTGTCCAAAAACTTGTACACAAGATATTTCATCATACAATGTGATTAAATAGCTAGTTATATTCTCGAAAATATTATTTTCATAAAATAAAAATTTACCAAAATTATTTTCACGAAATAATAAATTCCCTAAAATTAAATATAAGAATTGATACATTTATAAATAATTGAATTTTTAATAAATAATCAATAAGTGACAACTTGCTAAATGTGTAACCCTATACGATCATATGTTATTGACAAACATAATTCTAAAATGATTCTTGAGCATATAGATAGATCCAATAAAATGTACCTTTGAAAGCAATAGTAATTACAAAACTGCTACCTTGCATCTTAACCCTTGATTTTTTTGATCTAGTGTTCCACAAAGAGTTTTTAGGTTCTTATGAATTTTTGGGTTCTCACATGATCCCAACTCTATGTGTGTGCGTATGTGTGTGGGTGTATATATATATATATATATATATATATATATATATATGTGTGTGTGTGTGTGTGTGTGTGTGTGTGTGTCCTAATTTGTTGTCTTATTCATGCTATAAATATAACCCGTTTTCATGTGAATTATTCATTGCACTTGCTTAAATTTTTTGTAAAAAGTACAACACTGTCAGGTTACTTCAAATCTCTAATGCTTGCCTCCCATTTTCTTAATGATGGATGGCTTTTCATTTCATTTTATGTCTTTATTAATTACATTATTTATAACAAAATGTCGAGTGTGTTTTCCAAAAAAATAAAATTATGGTATAATTGCTAACTCGTACATAATTAAACCAGGTTCGCTTGAATGGCACCATCTTCTATGCTTAAACTCAAGGAGTTCGTGGTTGATGAAGGTCATGGTGTGAAGGGTGTATCAGAACTCAACCTTAAAACTTTACCTGAGTTGTTCATTCAACCAGTTGAACGACGACTCGATATGAAAAAAGTCTTACCGGATGAGTTGATCCCAGTCATTGATATGTCAAACTCTGATGACCCTGAGGTCATAAAAATGGTATGTGATGCAGCCGAGAAGTGGGGATTCTTTCAAATTATTAACCATGGTGTGCCTCTAAGTATAATTGAGGATGTGAAATATGCAACACATAAGTTTTTCAACTTGTCAACAAATGAGAAAAAGAAATACTTGTCCCAGAATAGTCCTACAAAAAATGTTAGATTTCTTACGAGTTTCAATCCCGAAGTGGACAAAGCATATGAGTGGAAAGATCACCTAAGTTGTTTCTATGTTTCTGATAAAGAAGCCTTGGAATTTTGGCCATCTGTTTGCAAGTAAGTCATTCTTTGTTTACCAATGAATGCATCTCAATGATTCTATTTGTCTCTTAGTAAACCATAGACATATATAAATCTTGATAGTTTGCTCTTTAATTTATTAAACAAGAAAAACATCGTTGTGCTTCGAATTGAAATATCCCTTCGACTAATCTTTTTCTTCTACATGTAGGCATCAAGTTCTTGAATACATGAAGACATGTGATTCAGTTATCAAGACCTTGTTAAAAGTTCTAATCACGGGATTGGGCATACCAAAATTGGACGAAACAAATGAACCATTTCTTATGGGTTCAAAACGAATAAACCTAAACTACTATCCGATATGTCCCAACCCCGAGCTCTCAATTGGCGCTAGTGGTCATTCAGATGTTTCAACGTTAACTATCCTTCTTCAAGACCATACTGGGGGACTTTATGTTCGAAAACATGACAGTGACAGTTGGGTTCATGTTCCTCCTGTTAAGGAATCATTAACCATCAACATCGGTGATGCTCTTCAAATCATGAGCAATGGTCGATACAAGAGTGTAGAACATAAAGTTATTGCTAACGGGCAGGAAAACCGGATTTCAGTGCCGATCTTTGTGAACCCAAGGCCAAGTGATGTCATCGGTCCATTGCCCGAAGTGATAGGGCAAGGGGAAAAGGCTTTATATAAGAATGTTCTATACTCCGATTATGTGAAGCATTTTTTCAGGAAATCAGTGAATGGGAAAGATACTGTTGATTTTGCTAAGTTTTAATTGCTTTTCTTGAAAAAGGAGAGATGGAAAATCTAAATGTTGGTGAAGTAATAATAATGTACCCATAGTAAAAGGTCTTTGAATGTATCTCAAGGGTCTGGAAACTTTGTGGGAACCCGATGATGAAATAAAAGAATGAAGCGTTATCTACTTAGATGAAACGAGTTTAGTGTTGTCTACAATTAAATCTAAAGCATACTCGCTCAAACTTTTTACTCTATGGTATTTTGGTATGATTTAACGATATGTTTTTCTAGTTTAAATTAAGTTTCAGAAATATTGATAATTAGTTACTTCAGTGTGTTATACCATGTTAGTCCTCATATGAATAGATCAGGTTAACGAAGGTGTTGTTTGTTTTTTCAGAAACTCTTTCTGGCCACTTTCGTTCGTAGGCAGACAGACATTTTGTTTACAGACTATTTGTTTTCTAGAAGACTGCCCACCCAAAAATGTCTCCACGTTCTCTTCTTCCAAAAGACATGGCATAAGGTTTTCTAGAATTTGCATAAGTTTGCAAACTACTATAAACATCACCACCACTGTCAAATCAAATCAAACTATGTCAAAATCAAACTAAAATATAAAAATAAAACTTTATTACTTAAAGTTATTATTTTAAGCCATTTATTTGAAGTTTTATATCATATTATGTATGACCCATGATACAATAAAACTAAAAAAATAAACATTTAAATTAAAGTTATACATCTAATAAATTAAATTAGTATTACGATAAAAGATCATATGAATTTGTATAGTAAAAAATTAAAGGTACTTGTTGTGATTAAATTTAAAACCATAATCCCTAGAATTATCATTTTTAAAATTTTATCTACACAATAATAAAATAAGGACAACGTGTTTAATGAATTTTGAATCATATACTATTGTTTGAAATGTTGTAGAACTACTATCACTTAAATATCAAGAAGTTGAATCCTAATATGTAGCAATTAAAAAAATATTTTATTGTATGTCTTAATTTGATGTTACTTGAGGTTTAATATAAAATTAGGAGTAAATTACAATAATGGTCCCTATGGTTTGGACGAACTTTCAAAAAGAGTCCAAGTTTTGTAAAATCACTATATGGGTCCTCATGGATTGGTTTTAGTTTCAAAAGGAGTCGAGATGCTTGTTACCGTCTACTATACCATTAGATGCAGACATGTGCATCACACATGAGGGTAATATGGTCTTTCTTGGTGACGGATGCACACGAACACAAGCAGCATGTTGGCGCCTTTAATTAATGGTGGCTCGTAAACATCACTTCAGTATCTTCAGTCGGTATGAAATCTACTATGCAGAGCTCAAGACTTTCTAAGGTGAACAGAGGGTCTGATCTTTGTTACGTCGTTGGTAATTGGAGCCGAAGTATGTGGAAAATCAGGGATCGAAATGTAGAAGGTGATGGTTACTAAGAATATGGTAAGTTTGTGATTGTCAATGTGTGTTTTCATGGTGTGATTCTAACCCTCACGAGCTCCTTCGATTGTGCAGACGGTAATCCGTGTATTTTTTTCACAAGCAATCAACCATGGAGGGTATTTCGTTGTATCCCCCAGTAGAAGGTACGTAAACGGGAAGGTCAGCATAGTTGATTATCTCCGAAAAGAGCAATTTTCTTTTTTACAGTTGAACGACATAGGGAAACATTTAGGTTATAGATCACGCGAACCTTTGTTTTACCACTTTCGGTTGCCGTTGGTCGACTTAGATAAAGGACTGATTCCGATGTGTTGCGATGCTGACGTTATCAGACTAGGTCGGTATGTCAATATCTGCAAGGAAATGGAAATCTATGTTGAGCATGGAATGAGTAAGCTTAACACATTGGTGGGTCGGACCACCCTACGAACCTACACCGGGAACATCTCCAGAAGCGGCGCCTAGGATTCTTGTTAGTCAATGACGTGCAAATGAAGGTCTGTGTTCCACATGGACAAACCACCATGATCGATCAGAATGATTCTTCCATTTTCTTGATTCAGGTAGCTATCGTTGACTGCCTAGCAATCAGATGACAATACACATTTGATTCCTCCCGCCTGTTAACACTCAATTTGCCTTGAAGAAGAAAGACCATATTACCCTCACGTGTGATGCACATTTCTACATCTAACAGATATAACTGACGGTAACAAGCATATGGACTCCTTTTGATAGTAAAACCAATCCCTAAGAACCCATATAGTGATTTTTCAAAACTTGGACTCTTTTTGAAAGTTCGTCGAAACCACAGGGACCATTATTGTAATTTACTCTAAAATTAGTTTTGTATTAATAAATATATATTAGTACATAATTAGGGTACAAGGTTAACAAATAATTACTACTTTACTTAATATGACCAACTCAATGTGCCGCTTCAAAATAACCATATACGCTTTGATAATGATGAAGACGAGGTTCACCCACATAGTAGTGCAACGGATCGGGAATATATGACTCATTTAGGAGCTGACTTTGCTGAGCAGTTAATGCAAAACATGAAAAGAATGCCTTTAAATAAACATTGTTATGGTAGTAGTATGAATTAAATTTTAGTCTTGTAAAACTAGAATTATTGAAAATGTTTTTTAAGCTAAAAAATCAGTTTATTTAAGCAGTATGCAGGATTTAAAAAACAAACAGTATTTTTTGGCAGACTATAGACGTTTGGTCCACCTATTCTGTTGGAAATACGGTTCGCAGACTACAGATGTTTGACATATTCAAAAATAAACAAGACTCATATTTTGCAGAACCTGTGAAAGAATTATTAAAAATATACAAATTTACTAGAACTGAATCCTTATGGGTTGAGTCAATACTTGAACAACTAGAGCCCAAGCCTTCAAAACTTTTAGGTTTGAAAAAAACAGAACCCGACATATAGTATAATTTCAAACGCTGAAGCGAGTTTCAGAGCAAATTTTGAGTTTCATTTAACTAAAAGCAAAACTAGATCTTTCAGAATATGATACGAAATGAATATATGAAAATGATTGTCCCACTTTCTGTTTTTTTTTTCTTTTTTTGGAACAACAATAAATTAGGGTCAATACTAATTTTCACAGTACCTTTTGGTCTTTTCTCTGCTTTTAAGCCCTTTCGATCCACCATGCAAGTCATCACACAAGGTGGTAGAACTCGTTATTCGCTACTTGTTTAATCGATTAGGGAGAACAATATTTGACCTAGCTAGGCAGGGAGTACTCGGATATATATATATATATATATATATATATATATATATATATATATATATATATATATATATATATATATATATATATATATATATATATATATATATATATATATATATATATATATATATATATATATATATGTGGTTGGGTTCAATAGAGAACCAATTTAAAACAAGGAACCAAGGAACCAATCGTGTGGTCGGAATGCGAAAGATCTACGGCAATAAAAAAGGATGTACATTTACTAGTTAGACGCTAATGTAGAGGATTATAGCAAAAACCCACTTCGTTTTTTTATGTTTTTTTTAATTTTTAAGCTTATTCTTTTTTCAAAAAAAAACTAAAAATATCAAAATTCATACTTTTTCATCCTCTTTAAATAGACATCCATATTGATATACAAATTTTTTTGTTTTTTATACTACAGGTTCGTTCAGATTCACATGATTCACCATGTGAATCTGAACTGAACTGTATTGTTTTAGATATATTCCTTCACATATAAATGACAATTCTATTCGATTTATTCAATAATTTTTGACCAATCACATGTGAATTTTTAGGAAATCATTTTGGATTTCAGTTAATTCAATTGTATATGACATCAAATCGTTGAAATAGTAAAAATATAAGTGATTTTTCTTGAATTCACATCTGAATCTAAGAATGTTTTTAAATTTACATGAGTGTTATTGAATGATTTACAATTATGGAAGAAAATTGAATTCAATGACTATTTACATGTGAATTATCTTCCATACAAATTTACTATAGCTTATATTTACATTGTGAATTTTAACTGTTTTTTGATTTAGACATGTTAATTCACATATAAATGGTAATTGTTTCTGACTTTTTCAACAATTTGTTATCATCCACATGTGAATTTTAAGCAAATTAATTTGTGAATCTAAATTAATTCATTTGTGTATGATCAAAAAGTTAAAAATAGTGTGCATCTACTTTTAGATATATTAATTCACATATAAATGATAATTGTACCCTATTTTTCAGCAATTTTTTGTTCATTCTCGTATGTTTAAGTAAATTAATTTGTGAATCTTAGTTAATTCAATTGTATATTATCAAAATGTTGAAACTGTAAAGAATATAAACGAATTTACTTAAATTCAATATGAAATTTTAGTGAGATTCACGTCTGAATCTAAAAGTTTATTTAAATTCACATAAGTTGTTATTGAATGATCAATGATTGTTGAAAAAAATAATTTCAATGATCATTCACATGTGAATAATATTCTATAAAACTTATTATAGTTCAGATTTAAATTGATTAAGTGTTGTGAAACTGAACAAGATTTTTGAATATTATTTTTTTGTTTTTTACTATATTGATATAGATGTCTATTGAAAGAGAATAAAAAATTATGAATTTTGATATATTCAATTTTTTATTTCGATAAAAAATAAGCTCTAAAAATAAAAAATAAATAAATAACGAAGTGAGTTTTTTGGAATTATCCGCTACATGTGCGTTCAATTAAGAAATTTATAACCTTATCTTCGGCCGTCGATCATTTGAATTTCCACGCTCACGATTGGTTCTTTGGTTCCTTATTTTATTTTGGTTCTCTATTGAACTTTTATATATATATATATATATATATATATATATATATATATATATATATATATATATATATATATATATATATATATATATATATATATATATATATATTTGAAAACGCAACATCGCATAAACGGGAGCAAATCCTTTGCAAGACGCTAAGGCGCTCAACAAAAACGTACAAACAAACACACCCCTAAATTACATATTAAACACCGCTAGTCTAGGATTATTAATCCACATGAGCCTATCTGACTCCACCCTTTTAGCACGATTAGAAACCCAAAGGAAAACTTTATTTTGAACTTTCGCAAATAAGAACTCCACCGAACTCTTTTTGTTCTCGAAAATACATTCATTTCTATGTTTCCATAAGATGTGAAGAGAGGCAAATCCAACCAACTCCAATAAGTTTTCCTGTAACCGACTTTGGGCTCCAGACAAAAGCCATTCAAAAATAGAGTCCACACTAAGCCCAATAGAACGAGAAAGCCCCCACCACTTCTCGACTCTACTCCAAATCTGGGCCGCACTGGGGCATTCCACAAATATGTGGTTTATCGTTTCTGGGCTAGCTTTGCACACTTCACATTGAGTCGAGGTTGAGGTGATGCCCATCGAGAGTAAGACTTCTTTGACAGCGATTCTCTTTCTAAGACATCTCCACACGAAAATATTGATTTTGGTTGGGGCCCATTTGTTCCATACTTTACCTCCTATGACTTGACCATTTCTCTTATTATATATACCAGTGGTTTACCCGCGCAATGCGGTAGACGCTAATAGTGGGGGAGTAAGGTTTGATGATTAGTTTCGTTTTCTTGTAATTCGGTTTGGTAGTATAGGGATACCATTTACGATTAAGCGAAAAAATTCTTTTAACGTATGGTTTTTTTTTTTTTTTTTTTTTTTGGAGGGGGGTGGGAGGAGGGGGGATTATATCCGCACAATGCAGTAGGCGGCGAATAGTTTTTTTCAAAGAATTGTTCCTTTCGAAAAACAAAATTCTTTCTATGCACATAAAATACGACATGTGGTAAATTGTTGTTAAAAGATAATCTGGGATAAAATTAAAATTTGTTTACTGTGGGTTAAAAAATAGAAATACATTGATATTGTATTTAAAATAATAGTATAATATAATTTTGGGTTAAAATAAAAGTCGATTACTTTCATTTTTTATGGATCGAATAATTTACTTCTTTCATTAAAAAGGTTATGCTTTTTCGTTTTTGTAAATGTAGCAAAAATCACCGGTATGTTTTGGAAAGTAGATCAACACCGGTGCAATGTATAAAAGAGTCAATATTTGTTCATGTTCTTATTTGAAATATTAAAACATTATAGAACTTATTTATTTCATAAAAGGTTTTAAACAAAAACAAATACCTTTAATTCATGACAACAAACATGGTGGTCGACCACTTGGACAAACATTTCAAGGCAAAAACACCAAATTTGCATAACATGTTAGTACCATTTCAATTAGAATAAACATTTCAATTTGCAGAAACACTAATTTGCTTACATTTATAATAAACAAATCAAATATTTTTAAACCACACAAGTAGAAGTGTTCCGATAGCTTTCCATAATCCTTACTTCAAGGTTTTGTATCAACTTCAACAGGTGGAACTTTTTTATTTTGGACCTTATTTCAAAGTTACAAGAACCAAAATTGATAAATAAATAAATAAAACCTTGCATTTTTTTGTTCTTATTCTTAAGTTTTCTAACCAGATTAGCCCCTATTTTGTAACTTTCCTTAAGTTTTATTCTTGGAACCTTGGTCCTTGTATCTGTTTTCTGTTTGACATTACAAGACACACACATACACATAGATTAAGTTAAAGAAAGTTGGTGTTGAAATCTCGTTTCTTTATGACTTAGGAATGAGTATGATGGTTAGTACCCATTAATAACCTGATAAGAAAGTACAATGCTACAATTCGGTAGATTTTGCTAAGTACAATGCCCTAATAAGAAAAAAAATCGGAAGTACAATTGTAACAGAAAATTAAGTCTGAAAAAAAGGCAAAATAAAAAAGGTTAAATGCAAGAATGAGCAATGTACTTTTATAATTTCAGATTTAAATAAAATGGAAGTTTAATTGTAGGGATGAAGGTAGAGAAATGATACCATGTAATAAGGAGGCTTTCGTCCAATTTTTTCTTGACATTGACAACTACATTGTAATTTGTTGTGACATTTAGTGTTGGGCCTGGGAACTTCCTGTTGACTGCAATGACCTGTGATTTGAAGAAGAAAATGGAAAGTGACAATAATATTGGCAAAAAGGTATCTAATAGAAATTTCAAATCGTGTTAGGATTAATGGATGTAGATTCTTAGACAGGATATTGAGAAGTTATTAAGTTGTCTTATCAATATAATTTGTCGGTTTATCCACAAAAAATCATAATTCTGCTTTGTTCAAACTTGTCGCTGGTTCAGACATTTTAAAAATGATGGCAGGGAAGCTTTGAAACCTGGAACTGGAATGGAAAACTACAAAGTAAACTTCAAAGGTTGTACTATTTGCATTAATTTCATTTAGCCACTTTTGCTTACATTTCAACTTCTATTTGCATTTCCGAATTTACCCTTCCTGGTATAAGTAAACTTCAAAAGGTTGTCTAGCACTCTTGAAAGCACAATGCCTTTATAAGAGAAGGATTTAAAGTACACTGCTATAATAAAATTTAAAATGAAAGAAGAGTGCTATAATAAAAAATGATTGGTAGTACATTGACATTTATTGTATTTTTCCCTAAATCAAATCTTAAAACTCATAACTTTAAGAGAAACAAAAAATAAAAAGTACATTTCTGTAAGTTTTGAAAAGAGAAATAACATTAGTCGCAATTTATACCCAAAATGGCAATGTAGTTGAGACTTTAACTATCAGAAGTGGAAGGCTATAAATGCCAGTTATGATGGTCATGCTGATAGGCAAAGTCAAACCTGATGCGGGCCATTGAAAGTCGGACTTGATCTTCATAGGTGTGCAGCCTGTTAATAAAAAATCAGATTATAATAAGCAATAAACACAAGAGTGCGACACTTTTGTGATTCAATCTTAGGATGGAAAAAAACTGTGGAAATATGCTTCCAAATTTAGCAAGGGTTAGATTTTTCAAGGGCCAAATGTGTAAATTAATTCTTTTGGCAGACAATTTGTATCTCAAATTGTCAAAGTAGTTGATGGATGACAACGTGTTTGAATGGTACTACAAGGCGTTCAACAAAATGCAACGTTCACCTAATTGTCGACGCATTCAACGAGCATATATATATATATATATATATATATATATATATATTTTTTATTTAACAAAAGACGTAAGCAAATATGTAAGAGCTACTCTCCTTTGCCCTATATATAGGCTTGGTTATTTCACGTTTAATATCATCCCAAAAACCACAGAGTAATATATATATATATATATATATATATATATATATATATATATATATATATATATATATATATATATATATATATATATATATATATATATATATATATATATATATATATATATATATATATATATATATACCACCACTGTTTATAGCTCATTGTATTCCTCTTTGTCTAAACCCTGTAAACACTGCGAATTATAGTGAATTGTTTCTCGGCTTCCTCCGCCCGTGGTTTTTCCCGATTTGGGTTTTCCACGTTAATCCATGTGTCTCTATTTTATTTACTTTATTCGTATTTTCGTTGTGATTATCACCGTTTGATAATTTTGATCCCATTCCGCATTGAGCTAATATTGTCTAAAGTCAATTCGGATCCGTCGTATTTTACAACAATTGGTATCAGAGAGTCCGGGTTTTGATATTAGCTTGTTGGGATCATTTTATCAAGTAATAAATCATGTCTTCGGTGAAATACGATATTCCGCTGCTGGATCGAAATACACGATTTCCGCTGTGGCAAGTAAAGATGAGAGACATTCTCATTCAGATGGATTTACACAAGGCGCTCTTGGGCTTCGAAAGGATGCCCGCTACATGGACCGAAGAAGAAAAGGAGATGAAAGATCTGAAGGCTTTATCTCAAATTCGTTTGCACTTGTGAAACGATGTTTTACAATATATTCTAAAAGAAACGTCGGCGACTGCTTTGTGACTGAAGTTGGAGCAGTTATTGATGACAAAGAGCTTACCGAACAAGTTGCATCTAAATCAACGACTATTCAATCTCAAGATGATTGAAGGAGGCTCATTATCTGAACATTTGTCCACATTCAAAGAGTTAATAAATAACTTGGAGAATATGGATGTTCAGTATGAAGATGAAGACTTAGCTTTATTTTTGCTGTCATCGTTGCCCGAATCCTACAGCCATTTTCGTGATACGATCATCTACAGCCGTGAAACTCTTGTTTTAGATGAAGTCTTTACAGCTTTGGATTCTAAAGAGAAGATGAAATATATTACCGGTGGTGGTTCAGATGATACTAAAGCCGAACGTTTGAATGCCAGAGGAAGAACAACAGAGAGAAGTAGAACTTCTCAATCTTCCAACAGAACCAGATCCAAGTCAAAAGGAAAACGAAAGTTTTACAACTATTGTCACAAGAAGGGACATGTGCTTGAAGAATGTTTCAAGTTGAAGAATAAAGAAAAAGAGAAGGCTGCAGCAAAAGGTAAACAAGCTAGCACTTCGAGTGAAGCCGATGTAGCAGAGGTCGAATGTGTTGGAGAACTCTTGACAGTTTATTCAGATAAACTGGATTCCACTGGTGATTGGATACTCGACTCTGGTTGTACTTTTCATATGTGTCACAACAAAAGTTGGTTTTACACATTTGAAAAGGTTAACCAGAGATATGTGTTGATGGGTAACAATACTACATGTCCAGTTCTTGGACATGGTTCAGTCAGAATCCCTGACCTCAGAAGAAACTTGTTATCTCTCAGTTCCTTTGATAAAAAGGGATACGAGTTTTCCGGTAAAGGTGGAGTTCTCAGGGTGTTCAAAGATGGTTCCGACAAACGAGCCAGTCAAAAAACCTCAGACCTCTACTTTCTTGATGGGCAAACAATTTCGAGTGATGCTGCTGTTGTTTCAAAGTCTCTTTCTGATCCAGATCAGTCCCGTCTTTGGCACCTTCGACTCGGCCATATGAGTTTTCAAGGCATGTCAGAATTGAGTCGAAGAGGTTTACTTGGTCAACAAAAGATTGTGGATTTGGAGTTCTGTGAAGACTGTGTATATGGCAAGGCAAAACGAGTGAGGTTTGCAAGTGGTATCCATACAACGAAAGGACACTCGACTATGTCCACTCGGATTTGTGGGACCAACTCGAGTTGCTTCTAAAGGTGGAGCTAACTATATGCTCACTATCATTGACGATTTCTCCAGGAAGGTGTGGTGTTTCTTATTAAAACATAAGGGAGACGTTTTCTCTACCTTCAGAGACTGGAAAGTTCAGGTTGAAAAGCAATCAGGATTGGTGGTAAAGTATCTTCGTACGGATAATGGACTAGAGTTTTGCTCAGAAGAGTTTAATGCCTATTGCTGAAAGGAAGGCATTACTCGACGTCGCACGGTAGTCTATACGCCTCAACAAAATGGTGTAGCCGAAAGGATGAATCGCACCATTATGGAGAAGGGCAGATGTATGCTTTCAAATTCCAAATTGCCAAAGTCCTTTTGGGCGGAGGCTGCTTCTACTGCTTGCTATGTTATCAACCGATCACCGTCACGAGCAATCGAAAAGAAAACTCCGTATGAGTTATGGTCCGGGAAACCTGCCGATTATACACATCTGAAACCTTTCGGATGTCTAGCTTATGCACGAGTTGACAATGGGAAGTTAGAACCGAGAGCACTTAAATGTGTCTTTCTTGGTTATAATCCAGGAGTTAAAGGTTACAAGTTATGGAGCAATGATCTAAATAAAATCATCATCTCAAGAGATGTTACTTTTGACGAGTCTGCTATGATTCATCAAACTTTCGACTCTATAAAAAATACAGTCGCATCATCAAAAGCAAATGAAGAGAAAGCTCAAATGGAGGTGGAGTTTCCTACTTTACCTGTCACCATTCTGAGTCCAGTTAAGCAACAAGAGTCTTCCTCGCCAAATGAGCATGTCGTTGTTGAAGAAACAACAAGTTCACAAGCGCAAGCTACTACTCGAAGCATTGCAAGAGATAGGCCGAGAAGACAAATTGTTCCTCCAAAGAGGTATGCTGAAGCTGAACTTGTTTCTTACGCTTTTATTGTTGCTAATGATATTGAGTCGGAAACGGAGCCTCTAAATTATGATGAGGCTATCAAATCTAAAGACTCAAGTGATTGGATGATTGCTATGCATAATGAGATGGAATCATTGCAAAGAAATGGTACTTGGGATTTAGTTCCTATTCCAAAAGGGAAAAGGCCAGTTAAATGCAAGTGGGTCTACAAGCTCAAAAAACCTGTTAACCCGAATGAGAAACCAAGATATAAAGCTCGGTTGGTAGCTAAAGGCTACAGTCAAATTCCAGGCGTTGACTATACTGATATCTATTCCCCAGTAGTCAAACACACTTCTATTCGTGCATTGTTGGGGTTAGTTGCTTCAAATGATTATGAGTTGGAGCAACTAGATGTTACTACAGCTTTCCTAAATGGTGAGCTTGAGGAAGAGATTTTCATGCAACAACCTGAAGGTTTTGTAGTTCCTGGCAAGGAGGACTATGTATGTAAATTGAAGAAATCTCTTTATGGCCTCAAGCAGTCTCCTAGACAATGGTACAAGAGGTTCGATTCTTTCATGACCAGTCACAAATTCAGCAGGTGCACCTATGATAGCTGCGTTTATTTCAAGAAAGGTGACGATGGTTCAAAGATCTACTTACTCTTATACGTGGATGGCATGTTGATTGCATCAAAAGATATGAAAGAGATTCAGAAGTTAAAAGACCAGTTGAAAGCTGATTTTGAAATGAAGGACTTAGGAGCTGCCAAGAAAATTTTAGGTATGGAAATTGTTCGTGACAGGAAGTCTAGGATCTTGCATCTTTCTCAAAAAGGTTACATTGAGAAAGTCCTAAGAAGTTTTAATAGGCATGAAGCAAAGCCTGTCAACATACCTTTTGCAACTCATCTTTCTCAAAAAGGTTACATTAAGAAAGTCCTACTACTGAGACTGATATGGAGTACATGGCACGCGTACCATACTCTAGTGCTGTTGGATCTTTGATGTATGCTATGATCTGCACACGCCCTGATTTGGCTTATGCAGTTAGCATGATTAGTAGATATATGGCGAACCCGGGAAGAGAACACTAGAAAGCAGTACAGTGGATCTTACGTTATCTTCGCGGTACGTCTTCTATGTGTCTACGCTATGGACAATATAACACTGGGGTGGTTGGATATGTTGATTCAGATTTTGGCAAAGACTTGGATAAACGAAGATCCATTACATGGTATGTGTTTACACTGAACGGTTGTGCTATTAGTTGGAAAGCCCAGTTACAGTCTACAGTTGCACTGTCTTCTATAGAGGCAGAGTATATGGCGATTACAGACGCAGTTAAGGAAGATATTTGGTTGAAGGGATTGTTTAGAGAACTCGATGATAGAATAAAGGTTACCACAGTATTCAGTGATAATCAAAGTGCTATCTTCTTGAGTAAAGATCAGATGTTTCATGACCGTACAAAGCACATTGATATTCGTTATCATTTTGTGCGTGATATCATTGAAAAAGGTGATTGCGTCATAGAAAAGATTGATACAGATTATAATCCCGCTGATGTGTTCACAAAGAGTCTTCCAATATCCAAGTTCAAACTATGTTTGAACTTAATGGGTATATCTGATCGCAGTTGAGCCTAAGTAGGCTCGTGGTGGAGGAAGTATTTCATTTTTAGGATCAATTTTTCTGTATATGGTGATTGCAGTTTCTTATGGAAGTTTTAGAGTTTGATGAGCTATTGGTTTTGACTGATCGTAAAGCATGTTACAGACTTGCTTAATTTTGAAGTCAAAGTGGAGATTGTGGAAATATGCTTCCAAATTTAGCAAGGGTTAGATTCTTCAAGGGCCAAATGTGTAAATTAATTCTTTTCGCAGACAATTTGTATCTCAAATGGTCAAAGTAGTTGATGGATGACAACGTGTTTGAATGGTACTGCAAGGCGTTCAACAAAATGCAACGTCCACCTAATTGTCGACGCATTCAACGAGCATATATATATATATATATATATATATATATATATATATATATATATATATATATATATATATATATATATATATATATATATATATGTATATATATATATATATATATATATATATATATATATATGTCTATATATATATATATATATATATATATATATATATATATATATATATATATATATATATATATATATATATATATATATATTATTTAACAAAAGACGTAAGCAAATATGTAAGAGTTACTCTCTTTCGCCCTATATATAGGCTTGGTTATTTCACGTTTAAGATCATCCCAAAAACCACAGAGTAATATATATATATATATATATATATATATATATATATATATATATATATATATATATATATATATATATATATATATATATATATATATATATATATATATATATATATATGTATATATATATATATATATATATATATATATATATATATATATATATATATATATATATATATATATATATATATATATATATATATATATATACCACCACTGTTTATAGCTCATTGTATTCCTCTTTGTCTAAACCCTGTAAACACTGCAAATTATAGTGAATTGTTTCTCGGCTTCCTCCGCCCGTGGTTTTTCCCGATTTGGGTTTTCCACGTAAATCCCTGTGTCTCTATTTTATTTACTTTATTCGTATTTTCGTTGTGATTATCACCGTTTGATAATTTTGATCCCATTCCACATTGAGCTAATATTGTCTAAAGTTAATTTGGATTCGTCGTATTTTACAACAAAAAATGTATCTAATCTTGGGTTTTGAGTGCAGTGACCCTCATTCTTTTGACTGGTTGGTGGTCAACAGCTGCAACATCTATTATGGAGTGGCAGAAGCAAAAATCAAAGATCGACCAAAGAAATTTACAAGTTTTATATAAGGAGAATATTTCACTTGGGGGAGAATAGCACATATGGATATGTTATAGATGAACGATTGGGGTTATATACAATGAGAAAAAATCAGATTACGACTCGATTGAGCCGTAGATGGTGGTGAATACCAATGGTGAAGACCGATGACAGAGAATACCGATTGTGTTTGAGACATGCTATTCAGTCAACGATTTCAAAGTTAGAAATCGTAATATCAAAAGCAAAAAATTACAAAATACAACAACATACGAAGTAGAGCACCTTACGATTTGCCATTTGGTGATTAAATGGAGATGTCAATTTGCAATTTCTGATTTGTTGGCTTGGCAGCGTGGGGGAGGCACACCAGTTGCCGGATAGAGAGAAAGATTAGTGGTGATTGGTGGAAGATGATGAGGCTAGACCATGGTTATGTAAGGGCGGCTACTGCGATGCAGAAACCATGGATTTGTACCTTAGGTGAAGTTTACCAAGAGATTAGCGATGCAGACACCCAAGAGACCTCACCCAGCCCCCAACAACAAAAACCTTGGTTTGTTCACTCATGTTCTTCATCTGGATGTCGAAGGTATAGAAACCAAGAAGACAATGGATAGGCGGTTCTTGTCCCGATAATCAACGGGATGGTTCGGAGCTAGGTATGGCGATATAGACTATAGAGACGGTTGGGAATGATGGTATCACCGTTGGTGGTGTCTGATGGTGGTAATGTGGTGTGGCCTATACAGATGAAAGTGATGATGGCTGATACAGATGACGACGGGGGTGGTTATGAAAGTGACGATTGGGTGTGGAGACCAAAGTGGTGGTCAAGGGCTTGATGGTTAGGGTTTTAGAGGGAGAGTAGGAGAGAATTTGGGGATTCAGCGTGTCACACGGTGGTTGTGAACCCTGGTTGTTTTAAATTTTAAAACGTAGAGCAACCAGATAAGATTAGAATTATTCAGGGTAATTGTGATATGCATTAGAATGTGTACGTTGTATATAATAATTTGTATCTCTTAAAATTAAGAGTTTTCGTAATTAGAAACCATTTTTCCTTTTTAAGGTAGTATATATATATATATATATATATATATATATATATATATATATATATATATATATATATATATATATATATATATATATATATATATATAGTGAGAGAGAGAGAGGTTAAGATGAGAACATTAAAAAAGTTGAGAACGTGAAAACGATCATGAGCCAATCAATCTTCATTTTTTTCTTATATTCCATTGTATTCATTATTGAATAAAAACAAATTATTAATTATCCAGGAATATAGTAACAATGGCAAAATCATATTAATAAATTAATGTGCTAAAACTGGGTTCATATATTTGTATAATTATATTCATAAATAAATATATCAAGAGTTGTTTCATATATTTATACAAATATATTCATAAGTGATTAAAGCATTTTAAATAAGAAAAATTACAATGAAAAAAAATCAAATTATACATTCATATACAACATTTAGAATCATTTCAAAGGAAATAAAGTTACAAAATCTATCTCAATGTCAACACTTTACAATTTTCTTGAATTAATCATAACCCCCTTTCTTCACTTTGAATCAAATCACAGCTACAAATAATTTGTAATTGGTTACCACTTCCAAAAAACAATAGCAAACATTATGTTAGCTTTAATCATATAAGATTAGATAATAACAAGCAAAAAATGATTATACTAATTTACTTCTAATCATTTATGATTAGATAATAGCAAACAGAAAATAAATAACCTTTAATCACCTTTAATTGTAAAATATTATAACTGTAATATGAAACATGTCTACAATTATAATCAGAAATGATTGTAACTATTATTATTGTATTTATATAGCCATAGTTATAATCATTTTAATCATAAATATGATTAATCATAAATGATTATAACTGGTATATTGATCATCTATACAACAATAGTTTCGTCATATATATTCATGGATTGTTACCTTTCGCTTCCTTATAGTCACACATACGTAAACAAAACAAATAATTCATTACGTTAATCATATATGATTAAATAATACCAAACACAAACAAATTACCTCTTTAATTATATATGATTCAATAATACATTGTATCCATGGTTTTTGTATATTTTATTTCAAATGTTTTTGTTAATTAGGAAACAAAATATACATTTTTCATGATTAGGTAATAGCAAATAAAAAATAAATAACATTTAATCACCTTTAATTATAAAAGATTATAACTACCATATGAAACATGTCCAAAGTTATAATAAAAAATGATTGTAACTGCTAGGGGTGCAAACGAGCCGATCCGAACCCAAGCCCTGACCAAGCTCGGCTCGGGCTCGTTAAGAAATATATAGGGCTCAGCTTGGGCTCGGCTTGTTATGAGCTTTATGGACCTAAGCTCGGCTCGGGCTCGTTAAGAAATACACAGGCTAGGCTCGGCTCGGGCTCGGGCTCGGCTCGTTTAATTCTTAACAAGCCTAAACGAGCTTAAGCTCGGCTCGAGCTTGTTAACAAGCTCGTTTACAGAATGCAGGAAAATAACAACTTACTTAATAATTTATATTCTAAAACAAACAATATGCACATAATACAAAATATTCAAACTCTAAAATACAAACAACCTAAAATGTAATTACGTGTAATGAAATCAGAACAAAATCAGACTAAGGCGAAAACAAAATAGAGCCTCAGTGGGTTCGTTTTCTCTCTGGTCAGAGTGTTGCCGGTTGGTGGTCGGAGCGTCGGTGTCAAGGAACTGACGAAGAGAGACTTGAGAAGCGAGTCAAGCGACCTTCCAAGCACTAGCAGTAGAGACAATTCAGACGAACAATAGAAGAGTCGAACTCTGAAGACGATCGGAGGGCTTGCAACTTGTGAGACGCGATAAAACCCTAAGTCCCTAAATGATTAAATGATTAAACACGTTTTAATTTATATATATATATATATATATATATATATATATATATATATATATATATATATATATATATATATATATATATATATATATATATATACACACACACACACATAGGCTCGTTTAAGGCTCACGAGCCTAATCGAGCTTGGTGACACAGGCTCAGCTCGGGCTCGTTTAATAAACGAGACTTATATTTAAGCTCAGGCTCGTTTAAAATCGGTCTCGAGCCGAGCTTTTATCGAGCCGATCTCGGGTAGCTCACGAGCCGGCTTGGCTCATTTGTACCCCTAGTAACTGCTATTCTACTAATTTATATACTATGGTTATAACTAGTATTCTAATAATTTATACAACAATATTTTTGTAATATATTTTTTTCATATATATTCATGGATGATTACCTTTTTGCTTCCTTATAGTCACACATACATAAACGAAACAAATATTACATTACATTTAATCATATATGATTAAATAGTATCAAACACAAACTAATTACGATTCGGGCGGATTCCTCCCCCAACTAACGAAGAGATCTTTGCGGAATTGCCATGATTTTATTTTCTCATTTTCGAATGATTGTCCCAACCGGCTTGCAAAGCCTAAAAAAGCTTCTAAACTCATCATAATCTCGTTAGAGATTTATTAGGGGGATTGTATTACGCGAGAAATCTCATAGATCAAAGCGGGTGAATTGGATTCGAACCAATATCAAGCTAGCAGACCCGCGAACCAACAAGCAAGTCGAATGCCTCTTTAATCATATCTGACTAAATAATAGAAAACATAAACGAATTACCTCTTTAATCATACATGAACTTTGTATACATGGTTTTTATACATTTTATTTCAAATGCTTTTGTCAATTGGGAAACAAAATATACATATTTTATGATGTAAAATCATATGTATTAAAATAAGGGAATCCTTCCATTATGTGTTCACAAATAAATATGAATCCTTCCATTATGCATAATGATTTATTATTAACCAATCAATGTTAAAGAGTTTTTTTTAAAAGCATTAAGTCTAAATTCTTAAAATTTAATCATCCTAGATAACTATAAAAAACAAGAAAAGAAAGCAACCACGGGATGATAATGGTTTCAAATTAAGTGAATTGCTAATGTGGAATTGTCGATGTTGAAATTAGATTATGAAAAAAAATAAAAAGTAGCAACACAGTCACATAAATAGCTAGCACTGTAAGTTAAATTCTCAACCACCTATCACACTTTTAGATGTGAACATCATGGAAACAAGAAAAGAAAAGGAAAAAGAGTTGTATACCTTCTTCCAATAACAAATCAAGCAATAACACCCTTTTAGTCCTCTATCTTTTTCAAAGCTTCACCGCTTGACATCTATGTGTTGCATATGACTTCCCTGTTGTTCTTATCGCCCGCAACTGTAACAAATCCAATCTTGATTTTGATCTCCACATCAATGAGTGAACATGTTGAAAGGTTTTCTAGCAAACCATGAACTAAATAACCTAAGTTCACATGCAACCTATGAGGATCTATGTTTTCTACTATTGAACATATAACAAGCTTCCTAAAGGCCAACAATAAGACTAAAGATTAAAGCAGAAAACCAACCTTAAGTTTCTTGGAAGCTGAGCAGCAAAAATATCCTGCCTCAAATGAAAGTCACACCCAAGCTAGGAGGATTGTGGATCTCGAAATTATCAGAGAGAGAGGAGAGAATTCGCAACCAATTATGAGGTCCAGGGGTCCCTATTTATAGGCAACCAAATGACCCTTAGAGATAAACATCGTTTGACTTTCAAACAGAGATAAACCCTATCTCTAAGCCATTTTCCGGATTACTGGTGCGCGCACCGCGGCTCGTCCCTGGGCGCGCCGCGCCTGTCAATTGAACTTTCAAGTTGGAACAACTTTAGCCTCTGTCCTCTTGATTAATCCAATTAATGCCACAGAATTAATCCAATTAATTCCTGATTAATTATTAATCAATTACTATAGTTTCTAATTAATATATAATCACATTAATATATTAACGAACTATTCCTTTTATATTTCTATCGATTTATTAATCACATAATAAATCGATATTTCTCTCTACTGAACTTTCCACCAAACCTCCAGCTATGAGGGCAACCCAAATGGACTATGCTACTATTAATTAGGTAAATACTTAATTATTAGTCATGGCTTAGACACCTAATCCAACAGTCTCCCACTTGGATAAGTCTATGACTATAATTACCAATTTTAACCTCGAATTAACCAGCATATGTAGCTTCCTAGAAACTGTTGCGAAACTCTGATCTAATCAGTTCTGTCCATATATAAGTGATCAGATGATCCTCCGTCCAACAAGATATTATCAGACTCAAGACATGGATTAAAATCAATCCTGGTCTGATTTACTGTTCCTCGATTTCCGATTTGCATATGACTCTTAAACTACCAATTTAGTCACGGTTGGCCAACCATTTTAGTCAACTTCAAATTCATCGAGAGGCCTACAGATATCTGTTTCCCGTTAGGGTCAAGGGACGAATAAGCTTCGACTCATATACTTATGTCTTTTACCGGACAAATCACTCACAACAATACGTTTTATAACCTCGAGTTACCGATGCGTTTTCGTATTATCAATGAACAACCGCCTTGTAAATCATAACTCATATGTCTTGGCTTAAAGATCAAAAGATATTATCGTCTCAACATTGCTCGTGATATAATCCATGAAGCAATCCATTGAGCGTGGGTTTATCCAATACTCAAATCTCCATTTCCAAGTACTCATGAATGTTGCAGCAATCTTATTCCAATGTCTAACTCCTTAGACAATCTACAACCAATTCATGACAGTCTTACTTCATACTTACACCCTAAAAGTATGAGCGACTGTGGATATTTGAATAATCCAATTATTCAGGAAGTAAAAATGCAAAATGAAACACAATGATAAAGTATTGACAAAAGTAGTAAACCATTACTCATTAATAAATCTCCATTATTAAATCACAAAAGTCAAATACAATAACATTGTTACAAGTTCCAGAAACCTATCTAATTAAAAAACTTATATCATCTCTCAATCCAATGCTCCTAGCATGCTGATTGTGCTTAATCCTACTCAGAGCCTTTGTCAAGGGATCTGCAGGATTATCTTCCGATGATACCCTCTTTACAAGGAGGTGACCTTCTTCTACTCTATGTCTTATGTAGTGGTACTTTCTGTCGATATGCCTGGACTTTCCATGGTCTCGCGGTTCCTTTGTCAGGGCGACCGCACCTTCGTTATCGCAGAACAGTTCCAAGGGCTACTGAATACGCGGGACTACTCCAAGGTCACCGATAAAGTTCTTCAGCCAAGCCGCTTCCTTTTACGCTTCACTTGCTACTATGTACTCTGATTCGCACGTAGAATCGGCCACCGTTTCTTGCTTGGAACTTTTCCAAGTAACTGCTCCACCGTTCAAAAGGAATACCCAGCCCGACTGAGACCGACCACTGTCTCTATCCGTCTGAAAGCTGGCATCTGTATAACCTTCAACTCTCAAGGTATCACTGCCACCGAGGACTAACACCATGTTCTTTGTCCTTCGTAGATACTTGAGTATATTTTTCACAGCTATCCAATGCGCCCTTCCAGGGTTTCCTTGGTACCGACTGACCATACTCAAGGCAAATGCCACATCAGGGCGAGTACACGTCATAGCGTACATCATCGAGCCTACAGCCGAAGCGTAAGGTACTCGACTCATGTCAGCTATTTCTTCGTTTGTACTCGGACTTTGAGTCTTACTCAATTTTGCATTACTTTTGATAGACAGCTCCCCCTTCTTGGAATTTTTCATACTAAACCTCTTTAGTACCTTTTCCAAGTATGTACCCTGACTAAGTCCAATTAGTCTCTTCTTCCTATCTCTCAATATTCTTATTCCGAGAATATAGGCAGCCTCTCCTAGGTCCATCATGGCGAAACATTTCCCAAGCCAAGCCTTAACATCTTGCAAGGTTGGAATATCGTTTCCCATGAGTAGTATGTCATCGACATACAGTACCAGAAAGGTGACTATACTCCTACTAGCCTTGACATATACGCAGGACTCATCCTCGCTCCTAGAGAAACCAAACTCTTTGACTTTCTCATGGAAACAAAGATTCCAGCTGCGAGAAGCTTGCTTTAATCCGTAGATTGATCTTTCAAGCTTACACACCTTATTGGGATATTTTTCATCAACAAAATCCTCTGGCTGATTCATGTAAACATCCTCAGTCAACTTCCCATTAAGGAAAGCGGTTTTGACGTCCATCTGCTAAATTTCATAGTCATGAAATGCAGCTATGGCTAGCATTATCCTAATAGACTTTATCTTGGCTACCGGTGAGAAGGTCTCGTCATAGTCAACCCCTGGGGTTTGAGTAAAGCCCTTCGCGACCAGTCTTGCCTTGAAAGTGTGTATCTTTCCGTCCATGTCGGTCTTCTTCTTGAAGATCCACTTGCACCCAACTGTCTTTCGACCCGATACTTGTCAACCAAGTTCCAAACTTGATTGTTATGCATGGACTTGATCTCGCTATCCATGGCCTCTTTCCACTTGGCAGACTCCGGGCCCGCCACTACTTCCTGGTAGTTAGCTGGTTCATCCAAATTTATCAGTGTCCTATCACTGACAAACGTGTCCCCATCCGAAGTTATATGGAAACCATAAAACTCGGGTGGCATGCTAACCCTACCGGAGCGCCTAAGAGGTAAGGATACATCAGTCGGACCAACAGGAACTTCTTCCTTATGTTGGTTGCTAGTTTCTCCTAAGGTTGCGTCATCTGATGATTCTTGAATTTCTTCAAGATCATTGGTACTCCCGCTGTCCTCTTTGAATATGATCTCTCTCTCTCGAAAGACCGCTCGTCTAGCTACAAAGACCACGTCCTTGCTTGGTCTGTAGAATAGATATCCAAAGGACTGTTTGGGATAACCAAGGAAGAAACACCTTTCGCTTCTTTCTGCGAGTTTGTCTTGAGTCTCTCGTCTAACGAAAGCCTCACAACCCTAGACTTTGATATGTGCCAACCAGGGAACTTTCCCCGTCCACATTTCATGAGGTGTTTTAGCAACCTTCTTAGTAGGGACAAGATTGAGGATATGGGCGGCAGTCTCTAAGGCATACCCCCAGAAGTGAATGGGAAGTAAAGCTCGACTCATCATGGAATGAACCATGTCTAACAGGGTTCGATTACGCCTCTCGGCAACACCGTTCAACTGTGGTGTTCTGGAAGGTGTCAACTGCGAAACTATTCCGCATTCTTTCAGATAGTCTAGGAACTCGATACTAAGATACTCTCCGCCTCTGTCGGACCTGAGCATCTTTATCTTCCTGCCTAATTGATTTTCTACTTCGTTTTTTAAATTCTTTGAACTTTTCAAAGGTATCTGACTTATGCTTGATTAAGTAGATATAACCATATCTACTAAAATCGTCAGTAAAGGTCACGTAGAACCACGTGTCATCCTTTGTGGTTGATCTGAATGGACCACACACATCCGTGTGAATGATGTCCAGCAGACCCTCAACTCTTTCAAAAGACCCTTTGAAAGGTGATTTAGTCATCTTGCCCAACAGACAAGATTCACATACATCATCCGACCTAAGGTCGAATGACTCCAACACTCCATCCTTTTAGAGTTGGGCGATGCGTTTCTTGCTGATGTGCCCAAGCCGACTATGCCACAGGCATGCCTTTCCTACACCACTAGTAGAATCAATATAATTTACACTATGTCCTAAATTGTCAACACATTCAACAGTTTTATACATACCATCACAAGGATAAGCAGTAAAAATCAAAATACCATTTTTGAAAACAGAAATAGAACCAATTTTATTATTGACATCGCAGCGGTCGTCATGCGGTAAAAAATAAGAAAATAAACCTCACTCTCACTTAGCACAATAGAAGTCAGGGTCGATCCACAGGAGTTACGTGGTCGAGACAGGTGACAGATTACCAACTGCAGTGTCACGCTACAGTCAGAGAACCTAGTTCCTAACTTTTGACAACTAATCCCAATAAAACAGTTCCAAGCAAGCATGAACTGAACTATCAACCAAACCTTGTTACTTACTGAAATCAGAAGCAATCAAAGGCAATCGAAACATCCAACACAATTCAATCACTCAAAAATTCATTCACAAGCATAAACACCGAAAAACAAAGCAAATAACATAAACCGAATGATTCTCATTAACCAAATCAGATCCAAAGGTTCCAAACAGTAACCAAACATCAAAAAACAGAAATCAAATGACTCAATGTCAATGGTTGTCACTCCCAAAGACACTAGCCAACTATCACTAACTATTACCAACATATGGTTTCTGAAGCTAAATCTCGGAGTCAAAGAGCCTTGGGGGTCGATTTTACACCAGGTCTTCGCTAGTTTTTTCGACCTAAAAGCCTCTATTTATAGTTGCAAAAATTTTGAGACCGCGCCGCGCACAGATGGATCCCGCGTCGCGTGTAGGGGTTTATCCCCGTTTTATCGGAATTTGAATTCTTTCCACCACCTCATACCCGCGTCGCGCCTTGATGATTTCCGCGGCGCGCGTACGTCTTTTCCTGATTTTGCCTTGATCTTCAAACTTCTTCCAAATTGCATGCTTTTAGTCCCTGTTTTCATTATTTCTTTCCAAACAAGTGCTCGCACGAAAAGTGAGAATACCACGATATATATGATATAATTTCACTAAGAATAGGGCTCAACAACGACTAAAATATATGATATTACTAGGCGTTGTCAAACATCCCACACTTGTGCCTTGCTTGTCCCCAAGCAAGAGAGTTTTTAACAGATTTTAACTAAGACCCAAACAATTTTTGACTGTGTTCAGTTCCAAAGCTTATTGCTTTATGAGTTAGATTGGAATAGTTCGTGAGAACATAATCAGAATGTTCTTTGGAATTCATGGCTTTCTAGAGAACCCTTGATTACAAATTTTCTGTCCACAATGAAGTGTACATACTCATTCAGATTCTAAAGGCCATAAAAGAGCTATACATGACTTTCGATGTTATCCGTGTAGCGAGCTTTCAGAAATACCATCCCAGACCAGACGATCTTAGGTGGTAAGGTGCATAAATGCCTTTTTCGAGGCCACCCTTTTCGGACCTGGCTCGAACAACAAAGGCCACTGATTGACAGTTCCTTCCTAAATTCCAATCCTAAAACAGTCCAATCTTATAATTCCTAAAACTCAACTTATTTGACTCAACTAATAGCATGATTACAACTACATAGTATTTCTCGAAAAATAATAATGCTATAAACAATCACAAACTATTCATTTCAAAATTACAATCTAGTAAAAATTTTGAAAAAGTTGCTAAAATTTTGAAAATCGGTCATTTCCCGCAAAAATTTCCAAAAAACTACTCTTTCGACCGTCGACACCCCAGACTTAAAATCGTACAACGTCCCCGTTGTACAAAAATTATTTAGAACAAGGGAGAAAGAGTTACCCCTTTGGACGGTAGATCGCTTGATTGGTACTCGGTGTTACAGGTACAAATACGAACAAAAAGGTCCTTGATTTCGCGTTCTGGAGTTGTAGCGCAACAGTGAACACGCCGGTAGTCAAGACAAGTGGAGGGGGCACGGTGACCCCACACTTACTTGAAACAACTCCTCCAATTTTGGTATCACATGCATGACTCACAAAAAAGATTAAACACAAACAAACAACTAAAATATAAAATATAAACAAACAAAATATGGTAGTATCATAAGTACAACACAAATACTCAAAAAAAAAATACATCAATCGCCACCTGGTGGCCTGGAAGAACCGGCCTCATGATCGTGGGCTCGGGCTGGGAATGGTCGGGGGTGGTGTCCCTGCTATGTGGCTAACTCCAAAAGTACCCCTCTGATCCACTCCAACTGCTCCTCCATCCTGGCGACTCGATCCTGCAATCGCCTATGCTCAGTCGCCTCCTCCTGTTGTGGTGCTGGCTCTGCTGGTGCTGCCGGTCTCCGACGTCTCCTACCCGGCTGAGCGTAAGCTGGCTGGGGGTCCTGGGGTGCCTCAGTCGCTGCCCTCACGAACTGACCTGGGCGTTGCTGCTCAATAAGCCTCATGCTCTCCAGGGCTCGCACCGTGGTGCGAGCTGGAGGTAAAGCGGTCAAGGATGCCACAACAGGGGCAGTAATGATCCGGTATGAACGGGCCAAGCGGGTGATGTAATGCCCGCGGGCCAGAGGACTGCTGGCAGATGCACCCGTCGCACGGGTGGACAGGGAGACAGCTAGGGCGAACGAGAGGTGAAGGAACCTGGAGGGGTCGAGGAGGACCCAAAGATATGTTATGTCCTCGCCGGACACCTTCTCGCCCCCCTCTCTATGCATGATGGAGGTGGAGACGATGCGGTGCATGAGTCGGTGAAGCGGATCGCGAAGATGTCTCTCTCTGGATGTCCCCGCCTCGTAGAATACGTTGGACAACGGTGCCCAAACCTCCGCATTGACAGCCCTCTCGGGTTGCCCCTGAATGCACGCTGTAAGAAACTGCGTGAAATGACGGTGCTGGAGGTCCGCCTCTGTGTATATGCCAGTGCGCCTCCCAAACTCCTGGAGGTTGCACTCCCTGTGCACTCCCCCCAATCTGAATCGTACCAGCCTGGAACGGGCCTCTGCCGATCCAGGTGCAAAACGGACAGTGGATAGGAACTCCAAAAGAAGCTCGGTATAGACTATATCCTCCTGGTTGGCCATAAGCCTATCCTAGCCTCAACACGTGAATGAAGCATCCTTATGGGTCCATGTGCGGTGGAGGAATGGCTCGATCTCTCCCCAAAGCCCCGCGCCTCTGAGGATGTCCCGGTCAATTATCGTCGCCTCGAGAACCCGGCGACCAATAAGCGCATCCCTCCTAGAGGCAAACTCCACAGAACTATCCAGATCCTCAGGGAACTGGAGAAACCGGTGGTCTAATCTGAACGACATCTGCACAAAAGAAATTTTTTGCAATTTAGGTCCTTTTCTTACCCCACCGCACCGCGGCGTGGCCCAAGAACCAGGGCGCGACGCGGCTGTTTCTAATTCCAAATCCAAACTCACGATTTAACCTGTTTAAACTCAATCCAAATACACTACAAGGTAGCCTAAGTGCCGACTAACTCATCTAGGGTCATTATTTGGCAAATTAAACACCCTACGAGTCAGCATTGGCGATTTCTAAGTTTTTGAGTTTTTTTGGAGAAATCAACCAAATCAACTGCCTAATCACTAGTTTAAACACGTAAAAGCTAGTTAGAATGACATATGTTGGTAGTAGGAATGAAATGAGCAAGAAAAAACACGAGAAATTTTCGATGATCAGAGCTCTGCGGCCTGGTGTGTGTGAATAGTGTCACGGCTTACCTTATTTACGAAGGAATACGACCGATCAATTCCCGTGACGCGGATATGAGCGAACCGCGGCGCGCATACCCCCAAATCAACCCCTACGCATCGGGTTGGTTTACGAACCCGCGGTGCGCAATTTGCTTGACCACGGCGCGGTCATCAAAAATTCAAATTCTTCAAAACAACCCCACACTTGCCTTGGACCAATCATACCTCCAAATGACGATGATATAATCTTATTAATTACTCCTAAGAATACAGATCCTAACCTATGAAAAGATGGGTTGCCTCCCAACAAGCGCTAAGTTTAACGTCTTCAGCCAGACGTGTTGTTCCTGCTACAGCTACGGTGGATCGTATGCCTTCTTCCTTCGTTGCTTTTCAGTCACCACCGTCCCTTCGTTGTCCACATGCTCCTTCCACTTCCCTGGGTCGAATGGCTTGCTAATCCTTCTGCTGCTGCCCAGTTGCTTCCTTCTGATTAACTCGCGTGAATGCTTGGAGGTAGCTTTGAATCTCCAAGCTCGGTTCTTCCTTCTATATCTCTTCAAAGTCAAAGGCTTGACATGAAGCGCGCCTAGTGCCGCTTCCAGTAGTTGTTCCACACCTCGTTTGCTAGTGTCTCGCATGCTATCTTCAGGTTGCAATTTTGGCTTGCAGTACCAATAAAAATTTTCCAATCGAATGGGATCGGAAGGCAACATGTAAGGATGCTTCCATATGTCCTCATCAATGGTATTGATTACATCTAATTTTCCAAAAATGAATGGATCATGAGTGGCGATAAAATCATGTTTATGATTTTCAAAAACCAACTCGTCAGCATCAACTTCCTGATCATCGTCTAACAGGTGGATCGGAACCAAGAGTGAGCGACTGGTTTGATCTGATGGTGGTACAAAGTCACCCATCACCAAATCCTTATTTTCAAAACTTTCAAAATTTTCAAAAATTATAGGTTCGGGGGTAGTATTGTCATCTACAACCCCTTCCCCAATAGTATCAACAACTTCAACAATTTCGGGAGTCGTTGGGTTGGGGTCTGTACTGTCACTTACAGCCTCCTCCACAACCTCCTCGTTAACCAAATTGTCTGGTGATGGTATAGATTCACACATCACCAGATCAACATTACTAATACTTTCAAAAACATCAAAAGCTTCAAAGGTTGCTGAGTCAGAGGTAGCATTGTCACCTACAACCTCTTCCTCAACAACCGTTTCGACCATCTCAATGGTCTCTTGACTTTCCCAAGGTGTATGTCCTTCCATCACATATTCAGGTGATGCAGGTTCACACACCATATCATTGGTATAAAAATTACTCGCCTCAGGTTCTGGCAAGGGTGATGAACATTTCCAACTTTCCTCTAACTGATCTAAAGAAGCTTGCAATCTTACAAGAGCATCATCCTGGCCCTTCTGCACTTGGTGGGTGTTATACATGAGTACCCAAAGTCGGGCCCAAATTGCAAGAATTTCAGGTTGAGATAACTCCTCGGTCCGCCATCCATTGTCATCAGATGATCCATTGTAGCAATCATCCTCGTAATAGGTGTCGGCCGGATTTTTATCATATTCATAATACTGATCCGGGTACATGTAATCGCCCATTATGAAGACGTACACATACCAAAAACCAAAAAACTGAAATCAAACATCAAAAATCAGAAACTAAGTCCTACAGATCACCTACTCTCAAGCTCACAACTCCCCGGCAACGGCGCCAAAATTTGACATCGCAGCGGTCGTCATGCGGTCAAAAATAAGAAAATAAACCTCACTCTCACTTAGCACAGTGGAAGTCAGGGTCGATCCACAAGAGTTACGTGGTCGAGACAGGTGACAGATTACCAACTGCAGTGTCACGCTACAGTCAGAGGACCTAGTTCCTAACTTTTGACAACTAATCCCAATAAAACAGTTCCAAGCAAGCATGAACTAAACTATCAACCAAACCTTGTTACTTACTGAAATCAGAAGTACATCTCCAATTCAGAAGCAATCAAAGGCAATCCAAACATCAAACACAATTCAATCACTCAAAAATTCATTCACAAGCATAAACACCGAAAAACAAAGCAAATAACATAAACCGAATGATTCTCATTAACCAAATCAGATCCAAAGGTTCCAAACAGTAACCAAACATCAAAAACAGAAATCAAAAGACTCAATGTCAATGGTTGTCACACCCAAAGACACTAGCCAACTATCACTAACTATTTAACTAATTGAAAATTAAAGCTAAAAACATAAAATTACCAACAGATGGTTCCTGAATCTAAATCTCGGAGTCAAAGAGCCTTGGGGGTCGATTTTACACCAGGTCTTCGCAAGTTTTTTCGACCTAAAAGCCTCTATTTATAGTTGCAAAAATCTCGAGACCGCGCCGCGCATAGATGGATCTCGCGTCACGCGTAGGGGTTTATCCTCGTTTTATCGGAATTTGAATTCTTTCCACCGCCTCATACCCGCGTCGCGCCTTGATGATTTCCACGGCGCGCGTACGTCTTTTCCTGATTTTTCCTTGATCTTCAAACTTCTTCCAAATTGCACGCTTTTAGTCCCTGTTTTCATTATTTCGTTCCAAACAAGTGCTGGCACGAAAAGTGAGAATACCACGATCTATATGATATAATTTCACTAAGAATAGGGCTCAACAACGACTAAAATATATGATATTACTAGGCGTTGTCAATTATTAAATGAAAATTGAAATCCTTGTCTGAATAATGCGTGAAATGAAATAATGTTTCTTGCCATTTCTGGCGAATAGCAACAATTAAATAACTCTAAGCTAACATCACTACTAAGCACTAAACTATACACGCCGATCTTGGTAACAGTGGACAATCTCCTATTGTCCATGATCAGGTTCAGTCTACCGTGCTCCACCTACTTGCTTTCCTTTAGGCCCTGCAAATCAGAACAAATGTGAAAACCACATCCTGTATAAAGGACCCAAGAATTAGAAGATGGTGAGTTTTTAGAGATAGTGTATATACCTGCTGTCGATGGCTTTACTTTCCCATCCTTGACATCCTGCAAGTATTTGGGGCAGCTTCTCTTCCAATGTCCCTTCTCTTTGCAATAAAAATAGTTGGCTTCATCGGGGTTGGCCACATAAGGAATGTGGGAAGACTTGGTTCTCGAGCTATTGCTAGACGACCCGACCTGAACCTTCTCCCTCCAATTTTGCTTAGGAGGGCCCTTCCTTTTCTTTCCTGTGCCACTTCCAATGGCTAAGACGGGCTGATTAACCGAGGGTACACTTTTACCCTTCATCCCTTCCTCAGCAGTCTGAATCATACGATGCAACTCAGACAGGGTAGCCTGATTGTCGTTCAAATGGTAACCCAGCCTGAACTGGTCATAAGAACTCGGCAAGGAGTTAAGCACTATGTCAACGGCCAACTCCTCGTGTACAGGCATTGCAAGCTTCCTAAGCCCCTCCATATAGCCTTACATCCTTTGCACATGAGTGCAGATGGACTCTCCATCTCTAGGCTTGCCGCTCGTGAAGTCCTTGACCACCTCGCATCTCTCGATACGCTCTTGCTTGTGTAACTTTTCCGCAAGCTCCTTGTACATCTCTAAAGGCCAGTAGTCTTCGTATATCCTTTGCAATTCGGGGTTCATTGTGGCGATCATGATGCATGTCACTTTGGTCGCATCATCAGAATGTTTTTGGTACGAGGCAAGTTCCTCGGGAGTAGCAGTTTCAGGGTCAATATTGACAAGCTCAGTCTCGAGAACATACTCTTTGTTCTCGTACCTCAGAGCCATCTTGATATTTCTAATCCAGTCATTGTAGTTTGTCCTGTTTAATTGAACCTTGGAACACAATGAGAGGATCGAGGGAACACTGGAGTTGGAGTGGGGCGCGGATTCATCAGCAGAAGACATCTATAAAAGAAGGTAAGTTTAATTAGATACTTGTCGGTCCTTATAATAACCCAATATAAAATAAGGCTAAGATCCAACTATAACAATTTACAACATAGAAGAGGGATGCCGTAATCTATATGCAAATTTTATAAAGGTAGACGAATGACGATTCAGCCAATTCCACTGCGGAAAATAATCTTATTATAATGGAATTCCTAGTTTCTTTTGAGATTTATTGAACTGTTCAATAGCATGTTTAATCTCAGATATGCCCCACCGTTTGTGATTGGGATGCCGAAGATCACAAACAGGGTATGAATAACCATGCAAATTAGTTTGGTACTCTCGGGGTCCATTACCATCTCAAATTGATGTGCCGGTAAACCACACACGCTCCATCAACAATGATAACACCCGAGACACCCATTGCCACTCTTTATGAACCCCCATTGGTGTGCCGGTAAACCACACATGCTCCACCAACGTTTCATAAAGTGCAATGTGCAATTTCATGGATTAGTATCAAATTCACATTTTTCCTAAAGTAACTAGCTTGGGATTTTGTAAAGGTTTTAGTACTTTGATCATTATACTTTTAATGATTAGGCGGTCCTATCAAACTTGTTCGGCTAACAATTCTCCACTGATCAGGCGAGCGGTGGGTAAGAGTGTTCACCCATTAGACCGCCATTTTATAGGCAGTCTCCTTATACCCACTATATAGATCAGTTTCGTGAATGAGGCCTACTATTGATTTGACTAACCAATTTTATCTTATACATATAGTATTAACTTTTAATAACATATGTCAGATGGATTTTAAAACCCTTTAAAATATTTCAGGTTTATCTTTTAATTTTTCCAAATTTAACTATTAAATTTAAAATTAAATTAAACCTTTTAAAAGTCTATTTAATCATCCTTTAATTAACAATTAATTAAATTATTAAATCTTAATATTTTAACCATTTAAAATATTTTTTCGAATTTATTTTTAATTTTCGCAAATTTTAAAAATTAATTAAATCTCTTGAATTATCTTTTAATTAACAATTAATTAAATTAATTCAAAAGTAGATAGGTATTACCAAATTAATCAAATTAATTTTAAACCTATCTCAAACCCCTAGATTTCGAATTCAAACAATGGGTTTAAGGTTATCCATTTAATTAACCAATTAAAGTTACCAAAAAATAGAAAACCTCCTAAAACCCTGAAGACAAAATCGAAAAATACCAAGGGGGGGGGGGATTAGGGTTTGCAAAACCCTAATCCTAGAAATCTATCCATATAAAAATTAGGGTTTATAAGCTTTAAACCGTAAAACAGTTATAACTATTCAACAAGAAAACAAGAACAGGCTCAGATACCACTAAAAGGTTTTCTGCAAACCATGAACTAAATAACCTAAGTTCACATGCAACCTATGAGAATCTATGTTTTCTACTATTGAACATATAACAAGCTTCCTAAAGGCCAACAATAAGACTAAAGATTAAAACAAAAAACCAACCTTAAGTTTCTTGGAAGCTGAGCAACAAAAATATCCTGCCTCAAATGAAAGTCACACCCAAGCTAGGAGGATTGTGGATCTCGAAATTATCAGAGAGAGAGGAGAGAATTCGCAACCAATTATGAGGTTCAGGGGTCCCTATTTATAGGCAACCAAATGACCCTTAGAGATAAACCTCGTTTGACTTTCAAATAGTGATAAACCCCATCTCTAAGCCATTTTCCGGATTACTGGTGCGCGCGCCGTGGCTCGTACCTGGGCGCGTCGCGCGTGTCAATTCGACTTTCAAGTTGGAACAACTTTAGCCCCTATCCTCTTGATTAATCCAATTAATGCCACATAATTAATCCAATTAATTCCTGATTAATTATTAATCAATTACTATAGTTTCTAATTAATATATAATCACATTAATATATTAACAAACTATTCCTTTTATATTTATATCGATTTATTAATCACATAATAAATCGATCTTTCTCTCTATTGAACTTTCCACCAAACCTCGAGCTATGAGGGAAACCCATATGGACTATGCTACTATTAATTAGGTAAATACTTATTTATTAGTCATGGCTTAGACACCTAATCCAACACATGTCCCACTGCATGATGCCCTAGACCTCCACCCATCTCATCACAACAGGGGAGGCGGTGGTGATGCTAGGGTTGCGTAATAGGAGAAAGGATTAGGGAATGGATGCTCCGACATGTGTATGTACAAGAGAGAGAGAGAGAGAGAGTATGTGTGTATGAAGACGTGGATCGAGGCTTCATTTTAGATATAAAAATCACATAATAGTTTATTTATTTTCAGATTTTCCATAACTAGTACCTAAATATCAACCATAGATTTAAAAAATCTGACGGACACAATGTGTTCTCACGTTCTCAATATTTTTAGTGTTCTCATTTTATTCTACATATATATATATATATATATATATATATATATATATATATATATATATATATATATATATATATATATATATATATATATATATATATCGAAATGGGTCAAGTGATGGAATTTGAAGCTAATAAATATCATTAATCTCAATATTGATAAATGGAAGAATGGAATTGCCATATTGTTAAAGTTAAATAAAATTTCTTATTTAATCAACTATAACCTTAGTTATAGAGTCTTAATTGATTAAATGGTTATGATGGATTCTCATGAGTGAATGAACCATGTATAAGTGTTAATGAATACGAATTGTATATGGCTTAATGGGTGGTGATCAATTTGGGGTGAACAAGGCAAGGGTAAGGAGGTTTTAGAACTTTAAATAACCACTTCTAATACAAGGTGAGTACGTTAGGATTTTTACTGTGTACATAGCAACATGTTTTAAATATTGAATGTTTATATTAAATATTATGCTAAATGTTTTATGAGTAATGATTTTCCAAATGGTTTTTAAAGCATGAAATAGCAAGTATTTATGAAGTTTTATGTGGGTGTTAAATACGAGTCTAGATGAATGTTTACTGGTATGTTTTGAAAGTATGATTTGACATTAAGCCAACTATGTTTTGAAAGTATTATTTGGCATTAAGCCAACTATGTTTTGAAAGTATGATTTGATATTAAGCTAAGTATGATTTGAAAAGAATGTTTTGGCATTAGCCTTAATGTGATTTCAAACGGCTAATTTGATGTCAAGTAATGTTATGTTTTATATTACTGGTATTTGAGATATAAACGAATACAGTAATGCAATACAACATCATAGACAAAGAACGTGGTTCTTTGTGTCGGAATGATGATTCCCGCAAGGGAAGTTAGAGGAGTCTAATGGGGTGGTACCGGCCCCTTCGCGAAGTAGATGTCTTAAAAGCATACGAGGCTAGGGTAGACTGATTCTTTTCATCCTAGTCTAAATTTGGGGAATCACCTAAGGTGATTAATACCCTAAGTATAAAAACCCAGTTATGGTTGAATACCAGTCAAGTTCAATTATGGAAGTGTTTTATGTTGGCAAGGTTTTTCATCTAATTCTATTATGGAAAGGCTTTACAAGCAAAATGCTGATATGTTAAAATTACAAAGATTTTTACAAAAAGTATTATGACATGATTCGTTTATGAACTATCTAATTTAGTGTCAATACACGATTTGATTACAAATGTTTTGAAAATGATATATGTTATGTTTACAAATGCTCTGTGTCTAAAACCCATATAACTCATGAGGCTTATTGTCTCACGTATGTTTATTTTAAATGTTATGTTCTCAGAAACAGGATGACTAACATCAGAGGATAGAAAGAAATGACTTAGAAGCTCTCATGGGGACATAGACAGAAAAGAGGATCAGAAGATAAAGTTACCTTTAAAGCAGAATAGTTATGACGTGTAATTGAGATATGTTATATTTATGGTTAGAACAACCCTCACAACAAGAAAATAGCAATTTAGCAACGGACGAATTCCGTTGCTAAATCTTGAAATTCCGTTGCTAAACGGGTTTTGCAACGGAAATTGTTACAGAACCGTTCTGTTACAATAAACCCCGTAGCGAACGAGTTTGCTACGAACTTTTATTTCCGTAGCAAGTTTGCTACGGACTGATTCCGTAGCGCATGTATTCCGTAGCGAATTCCGTAGGTGGACTCCGTAGCGATTTCCTTAGCCTTTTGTCCGTAGCGAATTCCATGGTTCTTTTTCCGTTGCTACTTCTGTAGCGGGTTTCGTTGCAAATTCTGTTGCAATAATTTTGTAGCAAATTCCGTGGTCAAGTTTCCATAGTAAAATCTGTAACATATTATGCATAAATGTCTTAAAATTAAGGGTGCAAACAACTAATGCAAGCTGCTATAATTTTACATTTAATAAAAATAACTATTGTAAAAAATGTGGACCATAGATTACATTGACTGTATCAATGGCTGAAAACAATTCTAAAGTATTTGACATGGATCATTAAATTAAAAAAATTCATTCCCTCCAAAATCACACTATAAATCAAGACGTCCTCCACACAATTCTTTACTCCAATCTTTTCCTTCTCCAAAAATTGTTTATATATGTATGCTTCGGCTTTATATTTCCTTCCAGCCATGCTTTTGAATAATGGCAATTTAGTTTCTGCAAACAGACAAAAATATTAGGATCATTGTCTTTTTGCAAGCTAATGTATGTAAATGTTGGTGTTTCGGAGATACTAAACTTTGTAGTTTTTTTTGTTTGCAGGTATGAATCAATTTACGGAATGAAAAATACAAGTTATAAATCAGGAAGTGACATACATAATACTTTACTCTAATTTTTTGCTCTCCAATAACCTGTTCAGATCTGATAGTTTGTTTCTGTTTCTGCACAACACAAATGTAGTAGTTTACTGAATCATAAGTTTTTCATGTCAAAATAGAAAAATATACAAATCTTTCAATGCCAATAACATCTGGCTTTTCTAAAATCTCAATTCAATTTTTGAACAAAAACACAAATATTATAATAGACATCTATTTGCAGGGCTTCTATAGAACAAGTGTTGTAATGGTCTTTTGGATAAAAGCTAATTCCTTTGAAACCCACTGTTAACCGACGAGAATAAAAACCCAAACATTTTGAAGCTGTTGATTCTTATACGATATGTAACAATGGAGAACTTTGTATTTGACAAATACACTGTAAAATAAAGAATAGCCACATTAAGATCGACTATGTTAGAGGTTAATATTACCATATCCTACAACAAAAACCGATAATCAAAACAGAAAACGGAAATCTGAAACCTGTTGTCGGTGATGCTACGCGCACATTGTTAGACCGATATATAAAACCAAAACCCATTGTCGGATCTGTAGCCTGAAAAGAGAAGAATGCAACACAACTATTTACGGTGCAGATTTATCGGTTTTTAGATCGTATATAAAGGATCCGAATTCGACAACTTCAATCCTTTTTCACATCGGGAATGGAGGCGGCGGTTTGATGGAAAAGGATCGGTGGAACCGGCTACCGTATGGAATAATCTGACTTTGGTGGAAAGGGATCGGTGGTCGGAGGCATACATCTGATCCTGATATCGGCTTTAACCCCCCTTTGCCCCGCTTTCGATTGTAATTTGAAGGAAAATGATCGATAATCTGTAACAGTAGCATCGAGATCGGATCGGATTCGCGCTGCTGGTGTTGTGGGATTCATGCTTCGTGTCGGATACGGCAGTATCGAGTCATAGGTAGCGAACGGAGGTGAAGCTTGGCAGATCGGAGGAGATGGTCGGAAAACCATAGGCGGAATCTAAGGAGGTAGGAGATGGAGGTGTAGCGGCTGGAGTGAAACAAATGATTTTAGGGTTCAGTGGGTATTGATATTTACACAGAAGCTTTTTATTCATCCACGAATTAAAACAATGTAAAGACAATTATACCCATCATTAATCAATATCTACAATTACCGTTTGTTAGTTGGCTGAAGATTCAGTGACCGCTTATGATGGTCGCTTATGAAGGGTCTGCATAAGAAACATCTGCAGATTTGTAAAAGAACAAACGAGGAATAGGATAATAGTTTTACTGAAGAATGAGAAACATTAATTCATTGACTAATGAGACACGCCTCAAATCAAGGAGGAATAATTTTCTTTCTCCACTATCTACATATTAAAATGAATAAAATAAAGCAAGGGTAAAGAATCCGAATAATACTTTATTTGAAAGATGACACGTTTATAGACAAATAGATCGAAAAAAACTATTGAACCCCTACAGATATAATAACGATAGAAATTATTCAAAGGACCGTGAATTCGTGCCCGCCGCATCGTGCGGATACACCATCTCTAAAATACAGACCAACTAGAAAATCACCCACCATAAAAACTGTTTACACATGCGAGCCTTTTACTAATGTCCACCACATTGTTCAGGTACCTAATCATAAACTATTTGAAGTCGGCCGAAAAAAAACATACTTTTTCCTTCACCTGAAATATTTTGTCGAAAGAAAATCAATCGCCACAAAAACTATTTTTCCCTGCTTACTAGCTACGAAAGATAATTTCGTAGCATATTAGTTTCGTAACAAAATTCCGTTGCTAAATCCCTATAAAAATAAATTCCATAGTTATACTACTTTCGTAACAAAATTTCGTTGCTAAATTTCTATAAAAACAAGTTTCATAGCTAAATATCTATGGAAATAAAGGACGTAACAAAATCCGTAACAATGATACCAACGTATATTGATTCCATTGCAAAACAACTACGGACCACAATTACGTGGAACATTTTCGTAGCTACGTATCTACGGAAATTCATTTCATAGCAAATCAGCTATGGAAATTAATTTCGTAGCAAAATTCCGTAGTAAAATAACAACGGATTATAATTTCCGTAGCAAAATAACCACGGATTCTATTTTCCTAGCTATTTTCGTAGCAAAATAACCACGGATTGTATTTTCGTAGATATTTTCGTAGCTAAATAGCAACGAAAATCCAGTCCATAGCAAAATCGGTAGCAATATAGTAACGAAATTTGATTTCGTGACAAAAACCGTAGTTATTCTTGTGTTCGCTATGGAATTTTCATTTCGTGGCAAATGTCGTAGTAAATTTGCTACGGAAAGTCATTCTGTAGCATAAACCGTAGCAATTTGGCTACGGAAATGTCTTCCGTAGCACCTTTCCGTTGCTATTTGGTTGTTTTCTTGTAGTGCCTTGTAGTTGTATTGTAAAGTTTTGCTATGTTCCGTAATGCTTTTGGGCTATTTTGATTTTGAGTCGAGTAGGTATGGATTTTATCCATTTATCCTAAATGTCATGCTGAATTTTCGGTAGAATGGTTATGTAATTACGGGACATTAGCTTGAGATATTATGTTGCTTTACTATGGTTGTATTGATATGAGTTTTGTAACCCCCAATGTTGTTTAACTATTTTTAAACTTATTTGTTTTATTGGGACCAAAATTTTTAAATAATGGTTTAATGTTTAAAAGAAAAGATTTTGAAAAAACAAAATTTTCCTTCATAATGTTTTTATAAATGATTACACCATTTTAGGTGTATGAAAAATGGGGTGTTACATATACGATTTGTTTCTCAGGCTGAATACAAGGGATAACCGTAGCCAGGGTTCAACCTCTTCTCATTCTCCATCTCTCTTTGATCTCTCTGATAACCCAATTCACCGCCTCTTCCACATTTTTTATTTGTGTAGTTGTAGTCGACTACAAGGGATAACTGAAGCACCATTGTTGCCACCAACAAGAACAATTTTCTACAACAAGCACCATCTGCCACCAACAGGAACCATCGTCACCGGTATAGGAACCATCAATCGTTAATACCATCAACGAGTGCAACTTATCGCCACCACAACCACCGTCAACATCATCCACCCTCGAAAACCCTACATCAAGTCCATATCCTATCTTTCACACATCTTTCTCTCTCTAAAGCAGTTCTAATATTTATGGCTTTTGCATTGGAAAATTTGAAATTTTGCCAGATTTGGGTTTATGTGCAAGTCACATTGGGAATACTTACAAATTATAAACGACGAATTAAAAACAGAAAATTATGCTAATTAGCAACTAAAAATACTGAGGGATAACGACGTATTGGTGATAAATTATCAACAGATTTTTGACGGAACCGCGACAAACTAAAATTTCGGGCCCATTCACAACGTAGGCTTTATACAATCGCACCTCTCGCACCATCCCATGTAATTTAAATATCAATGGTACGTTAGCACTTTTTCAAGTAATAAATTACCGTCGTCAAATATAGTAATATATGTACCTTTGCGTTTTTTTAAATAGTTTTTAAGCAAAATTATTTAGAAAAACAAATGTCAGTAACTTGAATTTATAAGGGTGTACGGAGTAGTGCGATAGATCGAGTGGGTTCGGGTGTGGTTTCACCAATCCACTTGAACCCACACACATACACACACACACACACACACACACACATATATATATATATATATATATATATATATATATATATATATATATATATATATATATATATATATATATATATATATATATATATATATATACACACACACACACACACAAACACACACCGTATGTAGGTTTTAATTTCCCGTATTTGGGTTTTAATTTCCCGGATTTAGTATTTAATTTTCAGTATTTAGGTTGTTTTTTTATTTGTTTTGTAATGTTGTGCTTTTTTAATTAAATGATATTTGACTTTTTAATTTTAATTAATATGTATTTAATATATTCTTTGATGGTGTCTTTTTTTTAGTAATGATGCTGAACCCACGCATATATATATATATATATATATATATATATATATATATATATATATATATATATATATATATATATATATATATATATATATATATAGACACCTAGTTTTTTTTAGATTCTAGTATTTAGGATTAAATTTCTCGTATTTAGGATTTAATTTCCCGTATTTAGGTTGGTTTTAATTTTTTTAATGGTGTCTTTTTTTAATTAAATGTTCTTTGACTTTTGAATTTAATTCTATTTGTGATTTTAATTTTATTAATTGCATTTTATTATTATTTATAATATTAAATAAAATGTTAAAATTCATTTATTAAATTAATAAATGCATTTGAAAATCGAAAATATGATGTGACATCGTGGGTACTGGTTCCATGGGTGAAAGATTGGTGAAAGATGGGGAAAGATTGAACTGAGAGAAGAGAGAAAAGCTGATGTGGCACGTGGGTTCAGTGGGTTCACTGGGTATTACTCCTCCCACCCTAAGTAACCAATTATGTTTTTGTGGATGGTTTCTAAATATGGTGTTGTCGTTATTGTATCCAAAAGTTATGGTAGTGTAGGGACGTAATTACATAGGAGAGGATGGTAGGTGTACGTACGACCTACTTTTCTTTTTCAAACACCTCCCAATATATTTTTTCGTATTATTTATGTAATAAAATGACTTGAAAACGATATACATAGATTTCGTTATATATATATATATATATATATATATATATATATATATATATATATATATATATATATATATATATATATATATATATATATATATATATATATATGTATGTATGTATGTATGGTCGAGTTATAATGAGAACTTAAAAAAGTAAGAAAACCTAGAAACTTTTTTCCAACACAATATTTTAGGTATTTAGGATTTACTTTCTATAAACCTTAGTTGATCAAATTCAACAATTATAACTATTCAAATGAAAACAAACTAAACTCAGATACCACTATCAGGATTTTAGTAAACAAATAAACTCAAACTCTTAAGTTCACATGCAACCTAAAAAGGATCTATGTTTTCATTATTGAACATATAACTAAGAAAATCAAAAGAAATCCTAATTGTCCCTAGGCAAAAATCGAAAATTACAAATAGGGTTTAGGATTACATACCTTATTGTTATTATAGCAAATAACAATTATTCATTGTCTCGTAGATTTCTTAGAAACAAGCACCACAAGTGTCATGCCTCTAATGGTTCACACCCAAAAGTCCAAGTAATTATGTTTATTATCTTAATTGTCTTATTAAGAAAAGCTCGCTATAAAACCTTGAAGAAGGATTATAGATTCTGCTTAAGAGAGAAGAGAAAATTACAGAACACTGTCTACAGGAATGGCGCGCGGTTTTGAGGCTCCAGGGAGGTGCATTTATATATTGTAAAGGTGTCAGGGATAAGCCTTATTTGAATTTAAACCAGATAAACATTTTATCTTTAAATTCAAAACCCCTTCACATCCACTCTATCTTGAACAGAAATAGAAGTGATGAACCCTTATCCACCACTACCATGGTAGACAAAATTAAGGATAAATATCATTTAAATTATTGTCCCTTATCCTCTTTTGTTCAACTATTAAACAATTACAATTCAGCCCCTACACTTTTAATTAATTCCAAATTAATTCCAAAATTAATTCTAATTAATTTCAAACTAGTTTCTAATTAATTTATCATCACATAATAAATTAATAAACTATTTCTTTCTCTCTCTCTCTCTCTCTCTATTAACCTTAATACCATTTGGACTACTAAGGGCAACCCAAAAGGACTGTGCTACTATCAATTCTAGTATATACCAATTATAGTTATGGGCTTAGACACCTAATCCAATAGTCTCCCACTTGGATAAGTCTAATAACTAGAACTTCCAGTATAACTTCGGAATCGATCAGAAAATTATAGCTTCCGAAAGCCTCTGTCGAACTCTGACCCAGTCAGTTACGTGTCCTAAGATAAGTGATCATATAATCCTCCGTTCTACAAGATATCATTTGGACATAAGACATGGATTGGAATCAATCTCATTGTCCAAGACTTTATTACCCGATTTCTGATTTGTGATGATATAGGACTTCTAATTGAACACATCAATTTAGTCCTGGCTGATCCCAGTACTATAAGTCAACACCAAATCACCGAGGGGCCCAAAGATATCGCTTTTTCTGTTAGGGCAAAAGGAACGAATAAACTTTGACTCATATGCTTGTATCGTTTACTCATCAAATCATGTATGAAATACGTTTTATAACATCAAGTTACTTATGCGTTTATACACTACTAATGTACAACCGACTTGTAAATTACAACTCATGTATCTCCATTTTAAGATCATAAGATACTATCGTCTCAGAATTACTCGTGATAGAATCCATGAAGTAATTCTCTGAGCGTGAGTTTATCTAATACTTAAATCCTAATTTCTATCTACTCATCAACATTGTAGCAATATTATTGTTATGTCTAACATCCTTAGATAATCTACAATTCAATTCATGGAAGTCTTAATTCACTACTTACTTTCAAAATTATGAACGACTGTGGAATTTGAATAATCATATTATTCGGGAAGTAAAACATGCAAAATGAAACAAAAGAATAAACAATTGACAAAAGGCAGTAAACAAAACTTATAAATAATTCTCCATTATTTAATCACCAAAAGTCAATTAAATTTATTTTGTTACAAGTTTCAAACTAACTATCTAATTATTAAAACTAATATCATCTCTCAAACCAATGCTCCTAGCATGCTGACTGTGCTTGACCCTACTCAGAGCCTTCATCAAAGGATCTGCAGGGTTCTCTTGATGATACCCACTTCATGATGAGGTGACCTTCTTCTACTCTATGTCTGATGTAGTGGTACTTTCTGTCGATATGTCTGGACTTTCCATAGTCTCTTGGTTCCTTAGTCAAGGCAACCGCTCCTTCATTATCACAGAAAAGTTCCATTGGCTCCTGAATGGTCGGGACTACTCCGAGGTCACCGATGAAGTTCTTCAGCCAAGCCGCTTCCTTTGATGCTTCACTTGCAGCTATGTACTCTGATTCACAAGTTGAATCAGCCACCGTTTCTTGTTTAGAAGAAACACCCAGCCCGACTGAGAACGAAAGTTGTCTCTATCTGTCTAAAAGTTGGCATCACTGTACCTACTCACTCTCAACGTATCACTGCCACCAAGGACTAGAAGCATGTCCTTCGTCCTTCACAAATACTTGAGAATGTTTTTAACCACTGTCCAATGAGCTTTGCCTGGATTTCCCTGATAGCGACTGACCATGCTCAAATCAAAGGACACATCAGGGCGAGTACATGTCATAGCGTACATGATCGACCATACAGCCGAAGCGTAAGATACCAGACTCATATTGGCTATCTCTTCATCTGTACTAGGAGTTTGAGTCTTACTCAATTTGGCATTTCTCTGGATAGGTAGCTCTCATTTCTTGGAATTTTCTATACTAAATCTCTTTAGTACCTTATCCAAGTATGTACTTTGACTAAGTCTAATTAGCCTCTTTTCTATCTCTCAAAATTCTTATCTCGAGAATATAGTCTTTCATGGCAAAACACTTATCAAGCCAAGACTTAACTTCTTGCAAGGTTGGAATGTTGTTTTCCATGAGTAGTATGTCATCGATATATAAAACCAGAAAAGGTACTATACTCCCACTAGCCTTGATATACACACAGGACTCATCTTCACTCCTAGAGAAACCAAACTCTTTAACCTTCTCATGGAAGCAAAGATTCTAGCTACGAGATGCTTGTTTCAATCCATAGATGGATTTCCCAAGCTTGCACACTCTATTGGGAAGCTTTGCATCTACAAAACCCTCTGGCTGATTAATGTAAACATCCTCAGCCAACTTCCGGTTAAGGAAAATGGTTTTGACATCCTGTCAAATTTTATAATCATGAAAAGCAGCTATGGCGAGCATTATCCTAATAGATTTTATCTTGGCTACTGGTGAGAATGTCTCATCATAGTCAACCCATCGGGTTTTAGTGAATCCTTTTGTAACCAGTCGAGCCTTGAAAGTGTGTACCTTTCCATCCATGTCAGTCTTCTTCTTGAAGATCCATTTACACCCAACTGTCTTCCGACCTGGTACATTATCAACCAAATAACAAACTTGGTTGTTATCTATGGACTTGATCTCGCTGTCCATTACCTCTTTCCATTTAGCAGCCTCAGGCCTGCCACTGCTTCCTTGAAGTTAGCTGGCTCATCCAAATTTACCAGTGTCCTATCACTGATAAACGTGTCACCATTTGTAGTAATATGGAAACCATTGAACTCAGGTCGCATGCTAACTCTATTGGAATTCCTAAGACGTAACGAATTGTTTATCGGTTCAACAGGAACTTCTTCCTTTGGTTGAATGCTAGTATCATTTAAGGTTCTTTCACTGGTTGACTCTTGAATTTCTTCAAGGTAAATGGTGCTCCCCTGTCCTCTTTGAATATGAGCTCTCTCTCTCTCTCTCTCTCTCTCTCTCAAGACTCCTCTTCATGCTATAAAGACCACGTTCTCACTAGGTCTGTTATTCAAATATCCAAAGGACTGCTTTGGGTAACCAATGAAAATACACTTCTCACTTCTACCTACTAGCTTGTCATGAGTCTTTCGTCTTACAAAAGCTTCACAACTCCAGACTTTGATATGTGCTAACGAGGGAACTTTCCCCGTCCACATCTCGTGAGGTGTTTTGGCAATTGTCACACCCCGCTAAAGCAAAAACACGGAATATGACAGTACAAAAGGGTTTCATAGCAAGAGTTAAAGACAACACCAACCATAGTATTGAAAAGAATTACAATTTACAAAAGTTTTGAACAATTGCTACTGAAATTATAGTATATTTAGAAAACAACACATGTGAAATGCTTCTACAAATGATGTGTCTCTAAGTGCCAATTACTAGAGGATTCCTGAAAAGCATGAAAATGAGGGTTAACTATGGAAATTGTTGGTGAGTTCACAGGTTTGAGTATACACATAGTTTTAAATTTTCAAATGCGTTTAAAAGTACACATTGCTGTCAAACCCCCAAACCACGATGGCAGAATCGTTTGAAGGTGGAACGGAACGTAGTATCACAACCATTGCATACATTGAAACATAAGATGTAAAGCAACCATCATTCATTATAATTAGAGAAGTTACATGTCAATAGTTACTGTTTCGAATCTAACTACAATATGATTTAAAAGTACAAAATGAGACGTCTCCTTGATGCGTCTTCCTAACGTAGCTGTACCTACTAACGGTTTCCTAAGAATACAAGCGGTTTTCAAGTGTCAACATTACGTTGGTGAGTTCATAAGATTTCATAGTGAGAGAATCAGTATTTTCCTTAGTGTAATCGGAAGTAGTTGTATCAAGAAAAACAATATGTTCTTAAATGTAAATGTTGGTTTAGAACCGTAAAACCCGAGTGTATAAGTAATACCATAATTATTTGCATCTTGATAAGATATAGCTTGTATGTATAAAATATAGTATATAAGTAAACTCGTACTCATTTGTATTTGTAAACGTGTAACTTGTATGTATAAACCAAAGTGTATAAGTAATTCCTTACTTATATTATGTGTAAAAATGTAGTTTTATAATCATGTAAAAACTAGTGAGTGTAGGTTTATATTTATGTATAAATAAACCCATAAAGAATGTTTTTCCCAAACTTTCGATATTCGTTGTTGTTACTTGTGAGTTATTATAACCTTGCTAATGACCAGATGTCCCGGCACGACGCTCTTCGAACGTCGTGTAAGTGTTAGACATTTGTCACCATTGACCCGCCGGTCGTAGTGGTAGCTAACAACCATAGGTGGGGGTTGTCAATCCCATATAGATCTATACACAACTATCTCGCTCATAAATGATTAAGGTTATAATTCGGGACTTATTGGGTACTTCTTTTAGTATAATGAAGAATGTCTCACATAACCGTTCAACGTGATGTTTTATCCTAGTTTGTAACTGAAATGGAATCCTTTGTATTTATAATTATCAAAATATACCAATGATAATTATAGCATAAAACCCTATTTGTAAATGTATCAAAATCCTTTGTATTTTTAATTATCAAAATATACCAATGATAATTATAGCGTAAAACCTTGTTTGTAAATGTATCGAAATCCTTTGTATTTGTAATTATCAATATATACCAATGATAATTCTAGCTTAAAACCTTGTTTTTAAATCTATTGAAAACTCCGTTGCATTTGTAATTATCAAAATGTCCATGATGATTATAGTATTTAATAATTATATATTTATATAATGATCCTTCGTGTTTTTGTCGTATCGTTGTCGTTTGTTTCATAAATTATACATATTATAATTTAAATAAATATTTTCGTTGTGTTAACGTATTTATGCCTAAAAGATGTTAAGTATTTGAAATAAGTAATTTCTTACATCTAAGCCACTAAATATAACAAAATAAACATACCATTTTTCAAATAAGTGATGGCAACTTAATAGTTTTGGTCATTTTATGTGAGTGATGACAACATTTCTAGTTTTTGTCTTTTTACCCAAAAGATGGCAAATATTTCCAAATAATCGTTTTTCATACATAATACTTTAAAATGGTCATTTTTATGTCAAGTACCAATTTCCATGTAAAAAGTCATTTTCCGAACTTGTTACGACGTTATAAGTTCAGATAATCGTTATTACGACGAAAATAACGTCTTTCTCATAAATGCTCATTTTTCATGTGAAAATAGCAATAATATATTTATTTTAAACCATTTTAGTTATGTAAACTTTTACAATTGATTTTTGTCTAACAACATAAACAAATTAGTCTTTATGACCATTTTAGTGAAAAAGTGTTTCCATGAGTTTTTGCCAAAAACCATATGGTGCATCTTTTTATGACCATTTTACCAACCAAGTGAAAATATGTATTTTTGTTGATGATTTAGATGTGTAAGAGTTTTTTATGTTATTTTATTGAACTAAACATGTATTTTAGTTTATCTTAACACAGTTTTCATGTAAAGCACTTTTGTAGTAAAATAACCAAACATATGTAACATACCATATTTCAAGAACAAAACAAGTAGTTCAATGAATTGTATTCTCCCGCTTAAAACATTTAAAAAGGTAGAAAATAAGGGGTATGAACGCACATTGATGTTTTGCTTAATAGATGGTGAGTTAGAATAGAGGATCTAGTCTTGGAACCAAGATGAAATTTATATTGTTTGGAAGTACCCTATGATTTTCGATGGATTCAAGGGTAAACAAAGAGTAGAAAAGATGGAAATATGAATTTGAACATGAGAAGCATGATTATGAACTTACCACTAAAAGAATCATGCTAAACACTTGGAATAACCTTGAAACAACTTGAAAGCTCTTCAGAGATCTTTGAGAGAGTATGAGAAATGAAGCTTGAAGATGAAGTGAAGGTTGGGGAGGGGGTTCTTGGCCGTAAATAATGAAGGAGGGGGAAGGAGGTGACGTGATTTGCATGGGAAAGTGGCAAATGCATGGGGAAATGGCAAATGCATGGGGAAGTGGCAAATGCATGGATCTAGGTTAGGGCTTTTGGTTATTTTAATATATATATATATATATATATATATATATATATATATATATATATATATATATATATATATATATATATATATATATATATATATATATATATATATATATATATATATATATATATATATATATATATATATATATATATATATAGGGTGGCTTTTGAACATGAGAAGCATGATTATGAACTTACCACTAAAGAGAAAAAAATTGTCTCTAGTTAGTTTTTATAAAAACTAACTAGTCTCTTTTATAAAAGCTTGAGTTCTTATAAAAGTGTCGTAAGATGTGTTGTGCATTTTTATAAATTTGAAAGATTTAATTACTAACTATTAAGTAAATCAATATTATTGAAAATAATATCAATAAATACGTAATTAAATCATTCCCATTTCGTTTTGCAGAAATATAAGCATTTAAGCGCGGTAAACTTCCAAATTCGCGGTATATGACATTTTTTCGGAAAAATAGCCGGAGTATTAAATTAAATACTAGGTCATATAACGTTCTATAAAATGTATTCTGATACTTCCTACTTAATGTTTAAGGCACGTTGTAATGCATTTAATGCCTATTTCATGTGTATCTTTATTGTTCCCAACGACTGAACTGCTGTAACTTTTGTATGCGAACTCCGTTTTCGACGTTCTAAATGTCTACATATTCGTAAGCACAAATACATCGTGTTATGAATATTACTTATACCAAAATAATATTTGTGCATTTTATCGAATTTCTACGCTACGGTAGTCTATTATACGTATTCTATAGTGTTCACTCAATAATTGATTCAAACTGGCGCATGTAGTATTATAATATTCAATAATACAACAGGAAGGTTATGAAAACTACATTTCAACATTTTAACCTAATTTATGCTTCAGTTGACTTTTATTGACTCTTGTTGACCAAAATTAACGGATGTCACATCATTCCCCTATAGAAAGGAATTTCGTCCCAAAATTAGTTTTGGATATTGGGGTCCTAGGGATTTGGTAAAAGTTGGGGATACTTCTGTTTCATCTGATCCTCGCATTCCCAAGTAAACTCAGGTCCTCGTTTAGTGTTCCAGTGGACCTTTACTATTGGAATGCGACTTTGTTTCTTCTTTTGACTTACATATCCATGATCTCCACTGGTTCCTCTATAAAATTCAGACTTTCGTTGACTTCGATCTCGTCTAAAGGAATGACCAGGGTTTCATCGGATAGACACTTCTTGAGGTTTGACACGTGGAAAGTGTTATGTACTTTTCTGCTCTCTTGTGGTAACTGAAGCTTGTAGGATACAAGACCAATTCTAGCAAGAATTTCAAAAGGTCCTATGTACCATGGGTTAAGCTTTCCCTATTTGCCAAAGTGTATCATTCCTTTCCAAGGGGGGGCCTTTAACATGACCCGGTCATCCACTTGGAACTCTAGGGGCTTGTGTCTTTTGTCTGCATAGCTCTTCTGTCGATCACGAGACGCCTTTAGTCGTTCCCGTATCTGAACGATCTTCTCCGTTGTTTCTCGTATAATTTCTGTGCCGGTGAGTGTGCTATTTGTCACTTGACCTTTTTCCAGTTGGGTATCACCAACTTCCGCCCAACACAACGGTGATCTGCACTTGTGCCCATAAAGAGCCTCAAACGGAGCGACTTTTATGCTGGTGTGATAGCTGTTGTTGTAGAAGAATTCAATCAATGGAAAATGAGCATCCCATGCGTTGCCAAAGTCTATCACACATGCACGAAGCATGTATTCCAATGTTTGGATGGTTCCTTCACTCTGATAATCTATTTGTGGATGGTAAGCTGTACTAATATCTAGTCGGGTTCCCAAGGACTTCTGCAACAATTGCCAAAAGCACGAAGTGAATCGGCTGTCTCTATCCGAGATGATGGATATTGGCACATCGTGCGGTCTCACGATCTCCTTGAGATATATCCTTATTAGCTTCCCCATCTTATATGTCTCCTTGATTGGTAAGAAGTGTGCAGATTTAGTTAGTCTATCAACAATTATCCAAATGGTGTCTAGCCCACTAGCAGTGTTGGGAAGTTTTGTTATGGAATTCATGGTGATCCGCTCCCACTTCGACTCGGGTATCTCTGGTTATTGCAACAAACCCGAGGGCTTCTGATATTCTACTTTGACCTTAACACGGTCAAGAACTTGCCCACGTAAGTGTCAATCTCAGCTTTCATGTTCAGCTACCAATACAGCTTATTCAAATCTAGGTACATCTTGTCCAACCCAAGATGAATGGAATATTGACAAAGCCTAGTAATATCAAGTATTTTAGTCGTTTTTGTGCCCTATTCTTGGTGAATTAATATCATATATGCTGTGGTATTCTCACTTTTTGTGTCAGTGCTTGTTTGGAAAGAAAAGATGTAAACAGGGGCTAAAAGCGTACAAAATGGAAGAAGTTTGAAGATAAAGACAAAACAGTCGAATTCGCACACGCGTCGCGGGTATGTACAAGGGTGCGACGTGGTGACTCAGCAATGAGGCAGTGGAGAAGATTCAAATGCCGAGAAAATGGGGATAAACCAGCACACGCGCCGCGGATTCTACTTGCGCGCGGTGCGGTCTTTTATTTTTCAAAACTATAAATAGAGACTTCTAGGTTAAAAAAAACAGCAAAGACCTGGCATAGGAACGACTCCCAAGGCTTCTTTGTCTCCGAGTTTCAGTTTTCAGCAACCATAATTGGTATTTTATGTTTTTCTCTTTTAATTTTCAATTAGTTTAGTAGCTTTGGTAGATTTGGCTAGTGTTATTGGGTGTGACAACCATTGGCATTAGTTCTTAGTTTCTGAATTTCATGTTTTCTGTTTTGGAACAAGTGGATCTGAGTTTTTAAAAGTTAATCATTCGGTTATTGTTAATTGCTCTCTTTTCGGTATTTTATGATTTTGGATGAATGTTGGATGTTTGATTGTGTTGGATGGGTATTGTGTTTCTGAATTTAGACTTTACTTTTTGATTTCAGTAACTCATGTTAGTTTAGAAGTTGACTTAGATTGGTATTAGTTTTTTGGACTTGTTGGATTTTTGATTTCGGGATTGTTTTTGGTAAAAGTCGGAAACTAGATCCTCTGGCTGTAGCGTGACACTACAGTTGGTAATCTGTTGCCTACCTTGACCACGTAAGTCCTGTGGATCGACCCTGACTACCGCTATACCAGTGTGTGTTATGTTTATTTTACTATTTTTGACCCCATGACGACCGCTGCGATGTCAAATTTTGACGCCGTTGCCGGGGAGTTGTGAGCTTGAGAGTAGGATATCTGTTGGACTTTTAGCTTCTGATTTTTAGTTTTGATATTGAGATTTCAGTTGGTTAGTATTTTTCCTTTTAGTTTTGGCGGACGTGTTGCACTAGTGCATGCGTACTCGTCGGGGTGAGCAGTTATCACCCTTTCGTTTTGACTCAAAGATTGAACGAACCGTGTACAAGAACCGTGCACGTAGGCGTTTAGATACAATGATTTTTAGTCATGTTAGTAGTAGTACTGAGGATGTTGCCCAGGAACCTTCGGGTGAGGCAACAGGGATGTCGTTTATTCCCCCTGTTTCAGAATTTCTGTTTGGGAGCACGAGTGCTACTGGTGGTGCAGTTTTAGCCCCTGCACCAATACCATCATGCACTCCGCCTTCTGTTCCGCCATTTCAACCACAATCTACAAACCCTTTCACATCTGCTATGTCTTGGGGAGCACCGACCTGTGATGGCACCCGAGTGACTATGCAGTACACTACTATTTCTCAACCACAATCACAACCCTCACAACCGCCATTAATTTTCAAACCACAAACCACCTTTCCACCCATACCGCAACAACCATATCAAACACAACCTCCACAGCAGCAGTACCAGTAACCCATACCACAACAACCATATCAACCACAACCTCCACAGCAGCAGTACCAGTATCAGGAGGTTGAGCAGAGCTATGAGGATGAGGAAGAAGGATGGGTTCCACAGCAACAATGGTACCGAGGTCGAGGACCTCGACGAAGAGCACCGCAGCAACCACCGCAAGGTCAGCAAGGGTACAATGATCATCATTTTCACTATAATCCTATTCAACCTTTGTACTTTGCACAACCGAGAGGGCAGTCGGTTGCATTACACTTCCAACCGCAGGAGTACGATGATTCATTGCCCATTTATATTCCTGATGATATAGACACTCAAGTAGAAATTAAGCCTCAATTGATAGGAGTATTAACACAGTTTATATAAGACGGATGATCCATATAATCATTTCTATGAATTCCTAGCCATCGCAAACGACAATGCTCCTAGGAACACCAATAGGGATATTTTTAGGTTAAGATTATTTCCTTTCACCTTAAAGGACAAAGCCAAGTACTGGTTTACATCTCTTCCACCTAATAATATCACTACTTGGGATCAACTTAAGGCAAAGTTTTTACAAGAATTTTACCCAGCCTGTAAGACCACTGAAGTTAGACATGCAATCCAAGATTTTCAGCAAAAGCCTGGAGAGGCATTTCACGAGGCTTTCGATCGACTGAAGGAGTTGCTGCGTTCCTGTCCGCATCACGAAGTTCCGATGTGGCAGCTGGTGAAATTGTTTTTTGAAGGAATGAATGAGACGCATCAAGCAATGATAAATGCTTCCTCGAGTGGGACATTTATGTGGCAAGAGCCAAAGGATGCGTGGAGATTTTTGGAACAGTTAAGTTTAGGATCTAAGATCAGCGGATCCATGAAGGATAACACAGTGTATGTGGCGAATATACAAGCAGAAAATAAGTGGAAAAAGGAAATCCAAAATGAGCTAAGTGCTGTTACCAAAAAGTTCAATCAAATGCTCACGAGATTTCAGAAGGAGAAAGGAGCGTATGCATTGCATGGACAAGTTATATGGAATACATGTGGTGAAATAGGACATAACCACAATGAATGCTTAATGACACATGAGGAAAGTAGTCAGGTGCACGGATATGGTCAATTCCACAATACACCACGACCATTCAGAAATAATCAGCAGAGAGAAGTAAGACAACCATCAATGAGGCAGCAACATGTGCAACCAGTGCTTCAGCAGGAAATAGGAACATTGGCATGCAGGAGATTTTTGGAATGTTAGTTAAGCTCAAGGAGGTAGAAGATGCCAATTCACAAGCAATTTTGAAGTTAGGAGAATTTCTCATTAAGTTGGAGAATGACAGAGAACAGGAAAAAGCACAACCACCAAAGGTGCAAGTAATTGAAGTTATCACACTCAGAAGCGGAAAGAAGGTGGACAACAAAGTTACAGCTCCACCAGTAGAAGAAGATAGTGATGTGGAGATAATTTTTGATGAAAAAGAAGAGCTGGAAAAGGAAAAGAAAAAGAGAAAAAGAGGAACAAGCACAAAAGAAGAAACCAGCAAGTACATGGGAAAAGGCAGAAACAAGTGGGACAGCCCCATTTCCTATGGCTTTGGAAAAGCCTGAAAGAAGACCATACGGGAAAAAAGGACCACAAGCAGAAGATATGTGGGATCTGTTCAGTTAGATCAAAGTCAACATCCCATTGGTTAAGCTCATCAAGGAGGTCCCTGCTTATGCAAAATTTCTCAAATACATGTGTATTCACAAGAAGCATATCTGTCATATTTGCCCAAAAGGATTAGTTTTCCCGAAAATGTAAGTTCTCTAATTATGGATGCATTACCTCCCAAGATGAAGGACCCAGGGGTTCCTCTCATCTAAGTTGATTTAGGTGATGTGCATATCAAGAAAGCTCTGTTAGATTTGGGTGCAAGCGTGAACATTCTACCAGGACAACTCTTTGACAAGTATGAATTCGGTACTTTGAGGCCTACTGATGTAATCTTACAGCTTGCTGATAAGTCTACAAAGATTCCTAGGGGAATGTTGTCAGATGTCATCATTAAGGTGAGAGATTTCTATTACCCTGCAGATTTCTTAGTTCTGGATACCCGTCAGGCTGCCAATGGAGAACAACCAACAATTATTTTGGGACGACCTTTCTTGGCTACAGCTAATGCAAACATTGACTGTCGTACATGAGAGATGGGGATTTCCTTTGGACATCGGCAAACTAAGATTAATATCTTTAATGCCAAAGGAAGTACCATGGAGGATGAAGAATGCTATCAGGTGGACATCATAGATGAGTTAGTACAGCAATACACACATGAAGTGTTACAACAAGAGGTGATGGACGCTCAGGAGGAAGGAGATGTTGAGCATGACAAGCAAGAGGAAGCAGCAGGAAAGGACAAAGGCATGAAGCATGAAGAATGCGCACACATTGAGAAGCTGCCGACGGAGATCCCTAAGACATTAAAATCGTCTCTACAGGAACCGCCAACTTTAGAATTAAAACCGTTACCAGCTCATTTAAAGTATGCCTTCTTATGAGAAAAATAAACTCTACCAGTGATGTTAGCAGCGAGTTTGACAATGGAACAAGAGAAGGACTTGCTTAAGGTTTTGTCTAAACATAAGAAAGCCATTGGTTAGACGATTGCAGATTTGAAAGGTATTAGTCCAACTACGTGTATGCATCGAATCATCACCGAAGAAGGAGCCAAACCTGCTAGGGATACATAAAGAAGATTGAATCCAAATATGAAGGAAGTTGTGAAGAAGGAAGTTCTGAAAGGTTGGATGCTGGGATCATATATCCAATTTCCGATAGTGAGTCGGTCAGTCCGACACAAACCGTGCCAAAGAAATCTGGAATAACCGTAGTGGATACTAAAGATGGTGACAAGGTATCCACAAGACCCGTTACAGGATGGAGGGTATGTATTGATTACCAGAAGCTCAATGCTGCTACATCTAAGGACCATTTTCTGTTACCATTCATTGATCAAATTATAGAAAAGTTAGCTGGACAGAAGTATTATTGTTTCTTGGACGGTTATTCAGGGTATAACCAGATTGCCATTCACCTGGAGGATCTGGCGAAGACCACATTCACATGTCCGTATGGTACTTTTGCATTTCGTAGAATGCCATTCGGCTTGTGCAATGCTCCTGCTACGTTTCAAAGGTTCATGATGGCGATATTCTCCGACATGATTGGTGACGCCTTGGAGATCTTCATGGATGACTTCTCGATTTTTGGATCAACATTTGAGGCATGCTTAAGTCAATTGGAAAAGGTGTTGCAAAGATTTGTAGAGTCTAATCTAGTGCTTTCTTGGGAGAAAAGCCATTTTATGGTTAGGGAAGGAATAGTCTTAGGTCATGTGGTCTCCGAGAGAGGATTTGAGGTAGATCGTGCTAAGGTCAAAGTCATTTCCATATTGCCACCCCCGACATCCGTGAAAGGGGTTAGATCTTTCTTAGGCCATGCTGGTTTTTACCGTAGATTTATTAAGGACTTTAGTACTATATCTAAACCTCTTTGTGGCCTTCTTTTGAAAGACGCACCATTTATTTTTTATGAAGAGTGTGTAAAAGCATTCAACATTCTAAAAAATAAATTGGTCGAGGCTCCCATTCTAAAACCTCCTGATTGGACTCAACCTTTCGAAATTATGTGTGATGCTAGTGATTATGTTGCTGGTGCAGTATTAGGACAAAGGATTGATAGGAAGCCAGTAGTTATATGCTATGCTAGTAAAACTTTTTCAGAGGCTCAATTGAATTACACGACTACCAAAAAAGAGTTACTTGCCATAGTATTTGCATTGGATAAGTTCCGATCCTACATCTGGGGATCAAAGGTGGTGGTCTATACCGACCACAGTGCTGTTCGACACCTACTTGCGAAGAAGGAGTCTAAACTAAGGCTGATCAGATGGATACTTCTCTTGCAAGAGTTCGATGTGGAAATCAAAGACAAGAAAGGAGCAGAAAATGTAGTGGCAGATCATCTCTCACGACTGCCAGCAGAGGGGTTAGAAGCTGGAATTAAAGATTCGTTTCCAGATGAGTAGCTGTTGGAGCTCACCGGAGCCCCATGGTACGCAAATTATGTCAACTTCTTAGCTACAGGAGCGATGCCAACGTATTGGACAAAACAGAGGCAGAAGCAATTTTGTATATATGCGAAGAGGTTTATTTGGTACGATCCTGATCTTTTTAAGGTAGGAGAGGACCAAATAATTCGTCGGTGTGTACCCGACAGTGAGATAGGTGATGTTCTGGAACGTTGTCATGCTTCAGCATGTGGAGGACATTTCAGTGGCAATAAGATAGGATACAAAGTTTTGGAAGGAGGACTGTATTGGCCAACTATCTTCAAGGATGCTCACAAGACTGCCAAATGCCTGAATTGCCAGCAATTGGGAAATATATCGAAAAGGGATCAAATGCCCTTAAATCTGATCTTGGTGGTAGATATTCCGATGTCTGGGGAATCGACTTTATGGGGCCATTTCCCACCTCGCATGGTTATGTCTATATTCTCGTCGCAGTTGATTATGTGTCTAAGTGGATTGAGGCAGAAGCGACCCGCACAAATGATCATCATGTGGTGTGCAAATTTGTTAAGAAAAATATTTTCACTCGACATGGAGTCCCACGGGTTATCATAAGTGATGGGGGGTCGTATTTTAAGAACTTCAAATTTGGGAGGCTGCTAAAGCATTACGGGGTGAATCATCGAATCACAACACCATATCACCCACAAACAAGCGGCCAGGTAGAAGTATCTAACAGACAGATCAAGGAAATTCTTCAGAAGAAGGTTAGGACAGACAGGAAAGACTGGTCACAAAGGTTGGATGACGCATTATGGGGATACAGAACTGCCTATAAAACATTGATTGGAACTACCCCGTATCAGTTGGTATATGGGAAGGGTTGCCATTTGCCCGTAGAGCTAACCAACCGAGCCCTATGGGCTACCAAACAAGTGAACATGGACTACACTGAAGCTGGAAAAGAACGAAAATTGCAGCTGTCTGAATTGGAAGAGTTGCGAGATGAAGCCTACGAGAATGTTGCTACGTACAAGTCCAAAATGAAGCGATATCATGACGCTAAACTCCGGTTGAAAACTTTTAAAGTTGGACAGAAGGTATGGCTGTACAACTCAAGATTGAAGATGTTTCCTGGGAAGTTAAGAAGTAAATGGAATGGGCCATACGAAGTGGTTAGTGTCACAGATTATGGTGCAGTATAGATCCGGGATTTCAAAAGTGGACAGCCATTCAAAGTCAACGGACATAGACTCAAACCCTATGTCATTGCAGGCACATTTCAGAAATTGGAAGTGGAAACGGTGGAGTTCGTGACAGATATTTCGGTATATACGCTATAGGTCAGGTAAGTGCATGTCCAGCTGAAGACGTTAAACTTAGCGCTTGTCGGGAGGCAACCCGATCATCATATGTATAAATTGCATTTTCAATAGTAATAAATCACGCTTGATTGGTCACGATAAGAAAAGAACAAGTGTGGGGTCAATTTGGTAATTTTGCAACACCGCTAAGCAAGATCTTAGGATCCGCGCCGCGCGTGTTTAGTTTTCGCGATTATTAATGAAATCAGATTTTTATACACGACGCGGATAGAAGCTTCCCACGCCGCTGCCTTATCTTAATTTGAAATTAGAGATAATCACAAAAACAGAGTTTGAGAACAACTCCAAAACCCCACATTTGTATATAATTCAATTCGCATAAATGATCGTGTTTTTTACTGCTGATCATTCATTCGCGCATCTCACTCAACTTCATCTTCGTATTACCTTCCAGAGAATCAAGTAAGTTCACTAATCCCTCCTCTTTTCTTTAAAAGTCTTGAAACTGTTGAAAATCGCTTGTATACTGCAATGTAGTGATCTTTGGTTTGAATTGATGCTGCCATTTAGTTTAGGATGATGCATGCTACAAAACCCAATAATTAGAATTGCAATTTTGACCTGAAATCATGTTTAATCGTCAGTTCTGTTCTAAACTTCATACGCCACGTCGCGGTTTGTTACAGAGCACGACGAGGAGTATGAAGTTTCAAACAGCGCGACACGGCCTTTCTGTCCCGTGCCACGGCGAACGCTGAACAGTAGCTTATTTTGGGTTTTTGCTAAATTTTGCAGGCAATAATGTCTTCATCTGCGAGTTCAGAATCCATCGACTTGAAATCCTTGGCTATAGGAGTTGACAGATCACTCGCTTACTGTTTTTACAACCGCCGCTCAATTCATTAACACAAGCGAATTCTTCCTTCCCGGACGGTCAACTGGGAGTTGACCAAGGAATCGGGAATTCTCGAACACTTACAAGATTGGCTGGTGCAACAGGGGTACGAGGAAGGTGAACTAACTTACACGTGTCGGGCAATCGAGAATGCGGTTCAAATGGACGAACCCATTTATCGCGAAGTGTTTTTACAATTTCTCGCAAGTTATCACTTTGATGATCAGCCATTAGGGATGAACACTGAGGAGATGGTCCAATTTCGGTTGCGGAATCACAACCGGAGCTGCAGTTTGAGAGAGTTTGGGTATCGGATTGGGTGGTACACACAGGAGGAGTCGGAGGTACCAGGGTTCGGGCCATTCCACAGGCGTGCCAACTATGATGCCGACAATTCCTTTTCACCTGCTGATTACTCGAGCATTATATCATCCATGCGGTATCACGAGAATACCGTACGAGAGAGAATGATGCATTTGCCAGCGCACCGGATGTTGCACCGGTTGATATCGACCATGTTTTGGCCTCGTGTGGACAAGGAACGGGTTTTGCCACTTGAGCTACACCTCATGTGGTGTTTGGCACCAATGCTCCAGACATGTAACATTCCATTCTTTGTCGCCAGCTACTTCAAGCAGTTGACGGACGCACCGTTGAAGTATATAGCTCTCGGTGGTGGACACTATGTAATGAGGCTGGCACAGTCTTACGGGTTGTTATCCGAATACACTACCCATGGATTAACACTTATTCAGCCAGTCCCCTTTAGTCCATCGACCACCACTTCCCGAGATGCTATTTATGTTGATGACGGGATTACATCGGTCGAGCGAGCACCATTCCCAGTTTTACAAACAGAACCATCGACATCAAGGAAGCGATCGCGGGCAACCGTCAGTCTGCCCCAAGGACTCTCTCCTGCAACTATGGAATCAAGGTTTTGGCTGATGAAGTGAAGGCGGTCCAGCAAGCCCTGCACACCCACAAATTAGAACACAGGGTTCAAGCAATGGCGATGCACGAGGTTGACTGGCGTACGAAGAATACACATACACAGCTTCTTTGGCTATCGGAATGTGTAATAAATTTCATCAACGGGTCCCAAAATCCCATCTCGAGACCCCAGCCACCAAATATTGAAGAAGAAGAAGACGAGCCCATGGAGGAAGAGGAGGTAGATGAAGAAGAAGTAGAGATGATGACACCGCCCACAATTAAGGGTAGTGTAATTACTTTGTTAGTTGAGTTGTTTTTTTTCATTTTAGTTTAGTTGCATTTTTTGAACATTTAGTAGTAATTTTTTAGGATATTAATATTCTAGTATATGAATAAGCATTTGGGCATTAGGAAAAAGTAATAAAATTAGGTAATTCTGTGTTGGACAACTTTTTACGAGTCTTTGAATATGGTAATTCTGTGTTGGACAACTTTTTACGGAGCCCATATGGTACGCGCCGCGGTAATTTCTAACATGACGGAACCAACGACACCTCGTAATTACCGCGACACGCGCATTTCTATCACGTGCCGCGGTCATTCGCAACACAAAAATTTTTATATTAATTGTTTAGATGTTGTTTTTCTTTTTACATTTAATGTCTTTGTGAGTGATGCATGTAATACCAAATGGAGGAGTTATTTCAAGCAAGTGTGGGGTCACCGTGCCCCCTCCACTTGCCTTGACCACTGACGTGTTTTATTGTTGCGCTACAACTCCTGAATTCTGCGTCGAGGACTTTTGTTCGTGTTTGTGTACCTGTGACAATCGAACAATCTACCGTCAAAGGGGTAACTCTTTCTCCCTAGTTCTGAAATATTTTTTATGTACAACGAGGGCGTTGTATGCTGTGGTATTCTGAATGTTTTTAGCATTGGTATTTTTTGAGAAATACTATTTAGTTGTGATCATGCTACTAGTTTAGTCAAATAAGTTGAGTTTATGGAGTTAGAAGATTGGAGTGTTTTAGGATTGGAATTTAGGAAGGAATTTTCAATCAGTGGCCTTTGTTGTTCGAGCCGGTAGGTTTAAAATGGGTGGGCCTTATGCACCTTACCACCTAAGATCGTCTGGTCTGGGATGGTATTTCTGAAAGCTCGCTACACTGACAACATCGAAAGTAATGGACAGTTCTTTAATGACCTTTAGGATCTGAATGAGTATGTATACCTCATTGTGGACAGAAAATTTGTAATCAAGGGTTCTTTAGAAAGTCATGAATTCCAAAGAATATTCCGATCATGTTTTCACAAACTATTTCACTCTAACTCCTAGGGCAATAAGCTTTGAAATTGAACACATTCAAAAATTGTTTGAGTCTTTATTAGAATTTGTTAAAAACTCTCTTGCTTGGCGACAAGCAAGGCACAAGTGTGGGGTGTTTGACAACGCCTAGTAATAACAAGTATTTTAGTCGTTGTTGAGCCCTATTGTTGGTGAATTTATATCATATATGCTGTGGTATTCTCACTTTTTGTGTCAGTGCTTGTTTGGAAAGAAAAGATGTAACAGGGGCTAAAAGCGTACAAAATGGAAGAAGTTTGAAGATAAAGACAAAACAGTCGAATTCGCACGCGCGCCGCGGGTATGTACAAGGGCGCGACGCGGTGACTTAGCAATGAGGCGGTGGAGAAGATTCAAATGCCGAGAAAACGGGGATAAACCAGCACGCGCGCCACAGATTCTACTTGCGCGCGGCGCGGTCTTTTATTTTTCAAAACTATAAATAGAGGCTTCTAGGTCGAAAAAAGCAGCAAAGACCTGGCATAGGAACGACTCCCAAGGCTTCTTTGACTCTGAGTTTCAGTTTTTAGCAACCATTATTGGTATTTTATGTTTTTCTCTTTTAATTTCCAATTAGTTTAGTAGCTTTGGTAGATTTGGCTAGTGTTATTGGGTGTGACAACCATTGGCATTAGTTCTTAGTTTCTGAATTTCATGTTTTCTGTTTTGGAACAAGTGGATCTGAGGTTTTAATAGTTAACATTCGGTTATTGTTAATTGCTCTCTTTTCGGTATTTTATGATTTTGGATGAATGTTGGATGTTTGATTGTGTTGGATGGGTATTGTGTTTCTGAATTTAGACTTTACTTTCTGATTTCAGTAACTCATGTTAGTTTAGAAGTTGACTTAGATTGGTATTAGTTTTTTGGACTTGTTGGATTTGTGATTTCGGGATTGTTTTTGGTAAAAGTCGGAAACTAGATCCTCTAGCTGTAGCGTGACACTACAGTTGGTAATCTGTTGCCTACCTTGACCACGTAAGTCATGTGGATCGACCCTGACTACCGCTATACCAGTGTGTGTTAGGTTTATTTTACTATTTTTGACCGCATAACGACCGCTGCGATGTCAAATATCTTATCTTGTGTGCCTCTTCTAGAATCAAATCTCTGAAGCCACCAAACTTTGGTGTCCATATTCTGTTCATGAAGAATCGTGTCCCGTCCTCCCTGAGTTCCAACTTCTTGTCCATTCCCCGTAGGGCTTTACTTGTGATGTTTTCTGGTTTCAGGGCCTCAAGTTGAGCTTTCCTAATTTAAGTGGAAAGGTGTGAGTATATGGTCATTGTTAACGATTTTAGTCGATGGCCCGAGTATTCCTTTCGGCTCAAAGCATCTACTACTACGTTTTCCTTGCCCGGATGGTAACGGATATCGCATTCGTAATCGTTCAACAACTCGACCTATCTCAGTTGCCTCATGTTCAGTTCTTTCTGATTGAGGATATGCTGGAGACTCTTGTGATCAGTGAAAAGTGTACATTGAGTATCGTACAGGTAATGCCTCAAGATTTTTAGCACAAATACCACAGCTCCTAGCTCAAGATCATGAGCGCTGTAGTTGACTCGTGGGTTTTGATCTGTCTAGAAGCATAGGCAATGAATTTCCCTCTTTGCATAAGCACACATCCCAAACCTTGTTTCGATGCGTCACAATACACAAGGAAATCTTCTGTGCCTTTTGGAAGTGATAGGAATGGTGTACTACACAACATCTGTTTCAGCGTCTGAAAGGCGAGCTCTTGTTTGTCTTCCTAGTCGAAACTTACACCTTTCCGTGTTAATGCAGTGAAAGGTTTCGCTATCTTGGAGAAGTTCTTGATGAATCTCCGGTAATAAACAGCAAGACCCAAGAATTGGCGTATCTCTGTTAGAGTTTTTGGTGCCTCCCAATTTTCTATTGCCTTGATCTTGGATGGATCAACATGGATCCCTTCTTGGCTAACTACGTGATCCAAGAAGTCTACTTTCCGTATCCATAATTTACATTTTAAGAATTTGGCGTGTAACTTCTCCTTTCGTAGTAGCTCCAGGATCAATCGTAAGTGCTGACCGTGTTCTTCAGTTCGTGAGTATATCAATATATCATCGATGAATAAAATCACAAACTTGTCTAGAAACGGTCTGCATACGCGATTCATAAGGTCCATAAACACCGCCAGAGCATTAACCCCAAAGGCATCACGACAAACTCGTAGTGGCCATATCGAGTTCTAAATGCCTTCTGCGGAACATCTTCCACCTGAACTCTAAGTTGATGGTACCCAGATCTCAAATCGATCTTTGAAAAGTAGTTAGATCCCTGTAACTAATCGAACAGGTCATTTTTGGGAAGTGGGTATCTATTCTTGATAGTCAACTTGTTCAGTTCTCTATAGTCAATACACATTCTAAAGAATACATCCTTCCTTTTATTGATATTTTTTATGAAGAGTGTTTATAATGTTCTTCAAAACCAAGAAGAGAGAATGAAGAGTTAATCTCCCTTTTATAGTGCAAGGGAAGACTAGAGGATATTATCCTAAGGACTAAAGAAAGGACAACCCATCCTTCTTCATTCAGACAAGATGCTTTCTATAATCTAACAATGCTATTTCAGATTAGGGCGACCCATGCTTTGATATAATAATACATTAAGTACATTCGACATGTTTTTAAGGGAACACACATATTCTAGCCTAATGATGGTCTATAACTTGATCTGCTTATCTTCATTCTTCAACCTTTTGAATTATCTGATGACCTTGTGGTAACCGAAAATCATGATTGATCTTCGGTTAGGACTTATTCTGATAAAGGTTTGAATCTTTTGATATAGTTGTTCATCTGAATGAGTATGTTTGCTTGTATTCATCCGTGTCGTGATCAGGCTTGGAGTGAGTATCTGAAGATCATGATTGATCTTCGGTGTCCATATACTTCTCTGAATCTTCCTGATTGTTCTGGTGATACTTCATTCATCGGTCATTGTGTTGATATGGTGATATCGAATATCAAAATGATCTTCGATATGGAAGCTTCTTCTTAGTCATCTTCCTTCTGAACCTTAGTCTTCTGAACTCTTTTGCATTGGCATGATTGTAACACAACATGAATAATACATAGTAATAAAATAGTGTTAAGATGCAAGGTGGTTCTTGGATAACTTTCAACAAAAGACAACATTTAGTTACAAAGTCATGATCAGAACATCACAAAAATACCCAAACGATATCAAAATATCACAATGTCTTAAACACAAACATCAACAAAATAAACAAGTTGGTCAACGAGATATATATATATATATATATATATATATATATATATATATATATATATATATATATATATATATATATATATATATATATATATATATATATATATATATATATATATATATATATATAGGGTCCGGTTCCGGTGAGGACTCTTTTTTCGGTGATGACTCGCGAGGACACCTTAAAAAAATTGAAAAAATATAAAAAAAATACAAATCATAAAATCGAGAATAGTACTACATCATTATCAAAAAAAAAATTGAAAAATTTTTTTGCATCATTGCAAAACGTAATGATGCAATTTTTCTGTTTTTATTTTGGATCATTATTTCATTATAAAAAAAATAATGATCGAAAAGTTTTTTTTTTAATCTTTTTTTTTCCGATATAGTAATATGATCCATTTTATTATTTATATTTTTTTATATTTTTTTCAATTTTTTTAAGGTGTCCTCGCAAGTCCTCACTTTAAGAAGAGTACTCACCCGATCCTGATTATATATATATATATATATATATATATATATATATATATATATATATATATATATATGTATATATATACATATATATATATATATATATATATATATATATATATATATATATATATATATATATATATATATATATAGGTATATATATATATATATATTGAAAAGCGACTTTATAAACTTCAAAAAAAAACACAGAACAACCTTAGCAAGAAGCTAAGGAATACAGAAAAAAAAGAAAATTAAACACTAAGATTACAACGTTTTCACAGCTAGACTAGGGGCATTAATCCAAATCGAACTGTCTAGCTCCACTCTCCTAGCCCGATTGTTGACCCACAAAAACACTTCTTTTTGAATTTGCATAATTATGTCCTCCACGTTTTTGTGTTTGTTGATGAAGATAACTTCATTTCTATTTCACCATAAAATATGAAGTGTGGCCATCCCCACTAGCTCAATAATTTGATCCAAAGCACCTTTAGGATTCTTTAATTTGAGCCATCCAAAAACCTCGTCCAAATTTCCTGTGAATTCAATGTGGATACCCCACCATTGTTGAATTCTCTTCCACACTTGCCTTGCTATGCTACAGTCGATAAACGCATGCTTAATAGATTCCTCGTGTTCGTTACAGACATCGCATATGATCGAAATTTGCCTAACTCCCATTTTTCGAGAATTTCTTTAACCGCCACTCTCTTTCTAAATAATTTCCATACAAAGATATTTATTTTGATTGGGGCCCAATTGTTCCAATAATTCTTCCCAATACATTCCTGTTTTTTTTCATGCAGCTCTCTTTCTAAACCATTTGACCGTGAAAGCACCTTTATGACCTCCAATACATCTCCAGCTATCACTTTTGTCATTTAGCACCATTGTTCCAATCCCCTCTTTAAGACACTCTAAGTCTTCTTTTATTCTTCCTTCTCTAATAAGACTGATCCATCCCCTCAATCCTCCTTCTTCATTAAGCTTTTCGTAGACCATACAATTCTTCTCAGGGTCTGATTGAAACAATCTTGGATACTTATTTGCTAATGGAATTTCTCCTGTTCACCAATCCATCCAAAATCTAGTATTTTTTCCATCTCCAATTTATATATATATATATATATATATATATATATATATATATATATATATATATATATATATATATATATATATATAGGGTCCGGTTCCGGTGAGTACTTTTTTTACGGCGAGGACTTGCGAGGACACCTTAAAAAAATTGAAAAAAAATATAAAAAAAATACAAATCATAAAATCGAGAATAGTACTATATCATTATCAAAAAAAATTTGAAAAAAAAATTTGCATCATTGCAAAATGTAATGATGCAATTTTTCTGTTTTTATTTTGGATCATTATTTCATTATAAAAAAAATAATGATCGAAAAGTTTTTTTTTTGAATCTTTTTTTCTCCGATATAGTACTATGATCCATTTTATTATTTATATTTTTTTATATTTTTTTTCAATTTTTTTAAGGAGTCCTCGCAAGTCCTCACTTTAAGAAGAGTCCTCACCCGATCCTGATTTTATATATATATATATATATATATATATATATATATATATATATATATATATATATATATATATATATATATATATATATATATATATATATATATATATATATATATATATAGAGAGAGAGAGAGAGAGAGAGAGAGAGAGAGTGAGTCAGGATCAAATGAGAACCATTTTTTCGTGAGAACCTGGAACTTTTGACTAAATTTGTTTTTCAAAACACATGATTTAATACATTAAGTCGCTTATATTTTATACCTTTTGTCAAAAAAAATTGAAAAAACTATGCATATACGAAACACGCACATATGCATTTTTTACGCAAATGTATATATGTTCACGTTTTGTGCATATGTGCACATTGCGTATATGCATATTTTTTTGACAAAAGGTCTTAAATATCAACGACTTAGTGTATTAAGTCATTTTTTCTTGAAAAAAAAAATCGAACTTTTTACTCAAAAGTTCCCCAGGTTGTCATTTGATTCTGACCATATATATATATATATATATATATATATATATATATATATATATATATATATATATATATATATATATATATATATATATATATATATATATATATATATATATATATATATATATATATATATACTAGTTGTGAGACCCGTGTATTACACGGGATAATAAAAAATAATTGTTAAATAAAAAAACCTAAACACTAATAATTATGCATAACAAATTCTCGACAATATTGATGTGTTTTCAGACATACATACTTTATATACCAAAATGATATCACTTATTTGAGGATCAATATTGTCTTTGTAATGTCTTTTCATAAGTTTTGAATTTATAACAGGGAGATACCATGAATGAAAACAACACAACTAGGCAAGTGCACCTAATCGGTTGTAATATAGCAATGGTAAGTCCGGGTCGAACCCAAGGGAATTTGTTTAAGTTTAAGAAAACCAATTATCAATTAACAGTTTATAATAATAATAAAAGAGATAAAAAGAAGGGGGGTTTTGTGTAATTGTGAAGAGATTATATCATCAAATAAATAAAGAATTATAAGTAAATAAATGGTAACTAGGTTTGAAGTTAAGCCGCAAGGATAGTTTGACAAATATGTTTTTACTCAGATGCGATTACTCCTTATAACAATATTCCGATTGATAAAAAATGTGCAATGGATATTAACAAGTTAAATACCGATTTCTAAGTTGATTAGATGTCTTGGTCCAACAATCCAATCTTATGATTAAAAAGAGTTATTAATCTCATTGGTCCTGTAAATTAACTACTCCAATTAATCATTCTATTTATTCATACTCTGCACGATTTATTTGTTTCTTTTGATATCAATGGTCATGAAAATCAAAATAAGATGTATAGTTTGGTCCACTAATACAATTAAATCAAATGCATATAAGATTCTTTCTTTGTAACTTAACCTAGGATTTGGTCAATCACTAGTCATAAATATATATACATGAAATATATATATATATATATATATATATATATATATATATATATATATATATATATATATATATATTATGATACAAATTAATTTAGCAAGAATGGTCATCTATACTAAATATAATTCAGTTATAAGTTTCAAAGATAGATTCTTAATATACATTAGTCGGTTAAATAAACATGCAAAGTAAATTATTAAACTTGCAATATCCGAATTTATATCAATCAAAATATAATTATAAGTTTCATCTAGTCTAAGTAAAAGCAAAATGGAATTACTCCATAATCAAAGACAAACAGCACACTGAATATATAAGAAAGCTAAACATAGTAAGCAAACCGAATATCCGAGCAATGGTGATCTTGATCGTTTGTCGTGACTTCCGCTTAGCCGAGCTTCAAACCTTGATGAAGAGAGGTTTAGAACAGGGAGATAGAGGGTGTTTCTCCAGGTAGAGAGTATATGATCTGATTTTTTGTGTGTCTTAAAACAACAAGATTAAGTCTCTATTTATAGTGCTGGAAAGAGACCGTAGGGTCGCGATCCTCTATGGATCGGGTCGCGATCTGCAATGTAGTGCGTAGGTCCGTCGGCCACGATCCCGACTGAGTGGAGTGGTAGGGCGTAGGTCGGGTCGCGATCCCTAGGAGATCGGGTCGCGATCTCCGTAACGTCGCGATTTTGCCTTCTAGTCGCGATCCTTTGGTCATCCATTTGTCACGCTTTCGTCATGAGGTAGGGTCGCGATCCCTATGGAGATAGGGTCGCGATCTATCGTCTGACTGACTAATTTCTTCGCTTTTTCGTCCCGAATACGTTCTTTTTGGCTCTTTTTCCCCCGATAGATATTTTACTCCATTTTCTTTATTCCAAGGCTTGAATTCAGCTCCTTCTTCTCAATCAAGCAATTTTTCCTGTGTTTTGGTTATTTAAAATGATTAAGTACCTTTTATCGTGAAATTAAACCAAAAACACATTTTTAAGCACTTGATATTGCCCGAAATATATGTATAAATGAGGCAATATCAAAATACCCTACACTTGAATTTTGCTTGTCCTCGAGCAAACTATAATTTAAAAACTAGCTAAGGCAATTGATATCCAAACAACTTTCCAACTGTTAACATTATTTACCTATGTTAAGAATAAGGTTGTAAGAATAAACATAGTAGATTATGCCTAGTCTTATGTGCGTATTTCTAACCTTCCAAAATTTTACATAAAATCTATTTCTATTAATGACAAATATTTAGATTGAAAAATCCTCATTTTTACATAACATTGAATACACCCTTTAAAAATTCTTCTCATCTCAAGATCTTTTTGTCAAGTTTCCCAAAAATTATGCTGGACTAGATTTATCAAGTTAAGTTATTTATTTTTATCGCACCTTTGAAACTCGTGACTTTCTATGGAACTCTTGATTACAAATTTTCAACTCACAACTGTACAGAGTTTACTAATTCAAATTCCAAAGGCCACTAAGGAAATCCCATGACTTTCGATGACATCCGTGTAACGAGCTTTCGACAATATTATCCCAAACCAGTTGGTTTTAGGTAATAAGGAGTAGGAATGCCCGTGGGCCCCATTTTATGTCTACTTGCTCGAATGTCAAAGGCCACTGATTGAATTTCCTTCCTGAGTCTCAATCTTATGGTGTAACGTTACTTGATTCTCGCTTTTCATTTCATTTATTTTCTTATTTGAAGTTCTTTTAACGAGGCTTATTTTCCTCGATTTAGTCATAGCATTCGCGCGATTAGGGAAACTGACTCAACCTGTTTTGACAAATCCTGATTTTCAATGGGTCTATTTCGTTATTTATGCAAAACATTTTGTAATTATCATTCTAACTACTTGTCATTTACGGAATTAAATTTTATATGAAATAATGAAAAACTAGAAAATAAGAGCATAAAATTAAGTTTAACCTACAAATTTATTTTCAAAACATTTTTCTTAACAATTACCTTTTTAGTGTTCAATTTTTTTGGAAAAGATGTTTAAGATAAAATTTTGACTTGGCTTAGTTAATAATTGCATTTTGACCTTTTTAACCCTACACTTATTTTATACAATAATCTTATTGTATATATCTTTTTAATTCAAATATGAGTTTAATTGGAATGGACTCCCCTTGGGTAATGGGTCGTTCTGTTTTAAGGACAGATTCCACAGAAGAAGTTTGCTGAACTGAATGCCAGCGTCTGTTTGAACCTATATTCTGTATCAATGCTCAGAGAAAATATTAACCACACCACAAAAATAAAACACACCATTAAATAAAAACAAACACACCACACTAATATAAAATAAAATCCAAATGTATTTAAATACAAAAATATAATAAAATCAATCATCAGTATCATCAAAAACTGAACCTGAGGTGCCACCGCCATCACCGTAGTCGTGCAAGAAATCTGGCGGCTCAAACCACGTGGGTACAGGAGGAACATACGTCGGGTATGGAATAGATGGCTGGAACCCCTGACTAGCGTAGAACTCCTGCATACTGCGCGAAACCCACTGGTCATGTACCTGTCTCCTCAAAATATCGCGATCTAGCCTCTGCCTGTCGTGCTCTATCCGTCGCATGTCGTGCTCTCGGCTCAAATCCACCCTACTTATCTGCTGGGATAAGTAGCGTATATCGATCTCCTGCTCTGGTACATCCTGATGTATCGGAGATCTCTGCCGGCGTCGTCGGTGAGCACCGGGGGCTGGCTGCGGAATCGGCTGTGGCTCTGGTTCTGGCTCTGGGTCTGGCTGTGGCTCGGGCTGAGCGTCCATGTCTTCTTCTTGCTCAACCGGGTCCTCCTCTCTAATGTGATCGTCCTGATCGATCACTCGCATCTGATAAAGATAATTCCTGGTCAAAAGACGAGGATCTGATACGGTGAGTCCCCGTACGAGAGGAGATGAGAAGACGTCATATGACGCTGCCAGTCTGGATATAAGGTGCCCTCCAGAGATGGGGCTCTTTCTCTTTGCCCCTTTCGCCTTTCTGGTAAGGAAGACAGCCAGTGTATACGGGAGGTTGAGGCACACACCCTCAGATACTAGGCACCAAAGGTAGAAGACATCATCAACGGGTACCTTATCGCTTCCTTTACGGTGATTAACCGTAGAGGCGATGAGTCTATGAAGTACACGGTGGACAGGGGAGCGTAGCATGCTCTCCACCGCGGTGTGTGAATCGTAGGCCTCATTGGCCAACGCGCCCCAAACATCTGCCACGCGGAACTCAGCGGGCGGGATCCTAAGGCATGCCTCGAAGAAAGTAGAAAAAATAGGCAATGCGATCTCCTCCCGTGTATATAGCCCCAGACGTAATCCCAGCTCCATCACGCTGCACTCTCGGCTGACTCCTCCCAGTCTGAAAGAGAGAGCCGTCCTATCCGATAATTCCTTGTACTGCTCGAACTGAACAGTGGATAGGAATTCAAGAGTGAGCTCTCTGAAGATCGGCTCGTGGAAATGGAATAGTCTATCCCAAGCGTGGCAGGTAAATCCAGTTGCACCGTGGATTTTTGTCGTGAATGGTGCCATACGGTGGTGCAGCCCGATCGTGGCTGCATATTCCCAATCCAGACAGGGAGGCACATGAATATCTTTTTTGTGAATTTTGGCGAGTTCTCCCATATATCGTTGTCTCCTCGCATTGCTGATAGTTTGTGGAAATTGAAGCAATTGATGCGAGGGCAACTGCTCAGCTTGTTCTCCCCTTCCTGCCATTTCTCTGTAAAATAAGAAATAAAAGAAGAAAATAGAAAAGAATTAGCTTGAAAAAAAATAAACAAAATTTTTGCCCCTGATCGGAGATCGGGTCGCGATCCACTTGTGGTCTGGTCGCGATCAGGGTTTGGTTGGGACAATCGGTTCGGGTCCTGGTCGCTGTCGGGTCGCGATGCCATCCGGATCGGGTCGCGATCCTTGATTGGGTCGGGTTTTGGTTCGCGATCGTTGAACATCGGGTCGACATTATAGGGACGCGACTAAAAAATTGGTCCGGTGACATTCAACGGTAGGGTCGCGATCAATAAACCCTTTCATCGATCGGGTCGCGATCGACGAACAGTTCGGGGACATTCAAGGATAGGGTCGCGATACTTAAACGTGTTCAAAGATCGGGTCGCAATCCTTGAATTTTTGCACCTTGGCTTCGACCGTAGGGTCGCGATCTATGAGTATCATCAAGGATCGGGTCGCGATCCATGAACGCCCGACCTAACTTCTCCGATTTTCAACAATTTTCAAGCTAAATCTACACTATCTAAGAGGGTTTTAACTAGTTTACTTGATTCTCGGTTAGATCTAACATCTAAATGGGCAAATCATTCAAAACCGAGAATCAATTTTAAAACCTAATTTTATTTCAATATTCACAAAATATCTTATCAATTCGTAATGAAAATCGAGAAGGGATCGAGGGGTTACATACCTTGCTTGATGATTACGGATCTAAAAATCTGGAAAAATGCTCGGTCGCGATTTACCGTGAGGATCGGGATGCGATTGTGGGGTAAAACTTGAAACCAAGTGACCGATCGGTTTTTAACCTTCTGCGCGACGTCGGGTCGCGATCCCCATTAGGTCGGGTCGCGATCGTTGAATTTTACGGGCTTGGGCTTTTCCGGTTCGCTTGAGATCGGGTCCCTACGGTCTTGTGATCGGGTCGCGATCCTCTGCTGTGGCGTTTTTCTTTTCTAGTTTTCCGTTGATGATTTTTATTTTTGTGTTTTTATTTTTATTATTTATTATTTATTTAACACACAACATAAAATTAAATTGTCTTAAAATTATTACAACCCAATCGAACAAAAATAAATGTCTTTTTCTCACACCGCTTTCCTTACCTGGGTTGAAAGCTTAAACCCGTACCCCTGCTTTTAAATTTTTAAATGTTTGAGAGGGGTACATCCTCTCCTTCTTCACAACGGACTCCTTGTTCGTAATGCTTCATCCGGTGTCCGTTTACCTTGAAGCTTTCGTCATTCTTGTCTAGTTGTATCATGCTTTCCCAATTTCCTCTTTCCAGTTCCTGTAATTCATTTTTCAGATGAGTTTCAATAGTATCAACAAAGTATACAGCATTATCACATGTTTTTGAGTGTTTCATTGATTGATCGATTCCAAAGGTTATTGCATCACTTCCGACTCTAAGTGTTAGCTTAGATTCATGAATGTCCACTAAAGCTCTTGCCGTATTTAGGAATGGTCTTCCCAAAATGATTGGAACCTGTTCATCTTCCTCCATGTCTAGTACAACAAAATCTGCAGGAAAAACAAATTTATCAACCTTTACCAATAAATCTTCCACTATTCCCCTTGGGTGTGTTACTGATTTGTTTGCCAAGTGGATTGCCATTCTTGTTGGTTTGGGTTCGGGCAAGTCAAGCTTAGAGTAAAATGAATATGGCATGAGATTAATACTTGCACCTGAATCCGCTAAAGCATGACTGAGAGCTAAATTACAAAATTGGCATGGTATGGTAAAACTTCCTGGATCGGTCAATTTTTTAGGTATTTTGTTCAACATTGCTGCTGAGCATTGTTCATTTAGAATCACATTAGATACTTCTTCAAGTTTCTTTCGATTTGAAAGAAGATCTTTTAAAAACTTTGCATATTTAGGCATTTGTGCAATAGCCTCAACAAAAGGTATATTAATATGCAATGATTTAATGTGTTCTAAGAATTTCTTATACTCTTCTTCTTGTTTTTCCTTTTTCAGACGCTGTGGGTATGGAACTGGTGGTTTATAACTTTTTACGGGTGTTGGCGGTGGTCTTTCTTCAGCTTCTTCTTCATTCTTTTCCGGTAGCTTCTCAGATTCCTGTGTTTTAGACGAAGAGTTAGTGTTAATGGGAATTGACGGTTCTACAATCTTACCGCTTCTGGTTGATATTGCCTTGACATGTGCATTCGGGTTTTGTTCCGTGTTGCTTGGCAATGTACCAGGGAATCTTTCGTGCAAAACTCGTGAAATCTGACCAACTTGAGTTTCAATATTTAATATTGAAGCTTGTTGATTTCGGAGTGCAGATTCCGTAGTTACTCCCATCTTCTTCACTAGTTCCTCAGTTGATCTGTGTCTTTTATCTGAGGCTTCTGCAAATCTGGCCATCATTTCTTCAAAGTTTGGTTTCTTCTCGGGCTGTCTTTGTGGATCAAAGGTTGGTTCTCTTTGGTAGTATCCTTGCCCGCTTTGCTTATATTTTTCGGCTTGATCTTTTTTATACTCTTCATAAGGCTTCCAATTGCTGTTTCGCGGCCTTCTTTCATCAAATCTGTCTCCAGAGGAATAGCAAACACTTTCTTTTCTTTTCCCATCTTCATCTAGTGGACAATCTTTTGCAAGATGTGGTCCACTACAGTTATCACAGCCGACCTGTATGGCATGGATTGTTTGATTTACCTTTTTCATGTCTCGCCCCAAAGCGTCTAGTTTGGCATTTAGGGCTGCTAATCCATCGGCTTGATCATCTGATGGCTTTTTTCTCAGGGAAGAGTCTTTTGAAGAATGCCACTGATGCGAGTGTTGGGCTAATTCTTCGATTAATGCATACCCGTCTGCTGGAGTTTTCTTTGGAATTGGCCCCTGTGAATCAACCATTTGACGAGTTGTTACATTAATTCCGTTATAAAAGGTTTGCACAACTTGATGTGGATTAAGATCATGTTGTGGGCAATTTTGTAGCATTTCCTTATAACGGTCCCATGCATCATAAAGTGTTTCATCATCCATCTGTTGAAAATTTTGGATTTTTGCTTTCATTTTAGCGATTTTAGAAGGTGGGCTAAACTGTTTAATAAATTTTGTTTTTAGTTCTTCCCAAGTTTTTATGGTTCTTGGGGGTTCAGCCTTTAACCATCTCTTCGCTGCTCCCTGGAGTGTTATTGGAAATACTCGTAACATGACAGCATCTTTTGTGACTCCAGGAATATGAAAGTAATCTGCTATTTCCAGGACGGATTCAACATGCTGGTTGGCATCTTCAGCATCTTTTCCAGTGAACAAAGTTTCTCTTAGAAGATGTAAAAATTGGCCTTTTATTTCAAAATGCGTCCCATCCGGAATTGTGGGACGAACTAGTCCTTGGCCAGTTTCTTCTTGTGTACGACTTGCATATTCTTCTAAAGAAAGATTTGCAATGTCTGCCATTAGTTTTGTGTGCCTTCGTCTTCTGCGGAATTCTCTTTCTGGTTCTTGAAACTGTGGAGTCAAAGGAGAATTTGAACTCCTGGTCATACACTATCTGAGGAATAGAATGGTGAGATCTAGAATAAATTATAAATAAATTAAATTAATAAATGAATTTCTTTACTTTAAACCGTATTCCCCGGCAACGGCGCCAAAAACTTGATGTGTTTTCAGACATACATACTTTATATACCAAAATGATATCACTTATTTGAGGATCAATATTGTCTTTGTAATGTCTTTTCACAAGTTTTGAATTTATAACAGGGAGATACCATGAATGAAAACAACACAACTAGGCAAGTGCACCTAATCGGTTGTAATATAGCAATGGTAAGTCCGGGTCGAACCCAAGGGAATTTGTTTAAGTTTAAGAAAACCAATTATCAATTAACAGTTTATAATAATAATAAAAGAGATAAAAAGAAGGGAGGTTTTGTGTAATTGTGAAGAGATTATATCATCAAATAAATAAAGAATTATAAGTAAATAAATGGTAACAAGGTTTGAAGTTAAGCCGCAAGGATAGTTTGACAAATATGCTTTTACTCAGATGCGATTACTCCTTATAACAATACTCCGATTGATAAAAAATGTGCAATGGATATTAACAAGTTAAATACCGATTTCTAAGTTGATTAGATGTCTTGGTCCAACAATCCAATCTTATGATTAAAAAGAGTTATTAATCTCATTGGTCCTGTAAATTAACTACTCCAATTAATCATTCTATTTATTCATACTCTGCACGATTTATTTGTTTCTTTTGATATCAATGGTCATGAAAATCAAAATAAGATGTATAGTTTGGTCCACTAATACAATTAAATCAAATGCATATAAGATTCTTTCTTTGTAACTTAACCTAGGATTTGGTCAATCACTAGTCATAAATATATATACATGAAATATATATATATATATATATATATATATATATATATATATATATATATATATATTATGATACAAATTAATTTAGCAAGAATGGTCATCTATACTAAATATAATTCAGTTATAAGTTTCAAAGATAGATTCTTAATATACATTAGTCGGTTAAATAAACATGCAAAGTAAATTATTAAACTTGCAATATCCGAATTTATATCAATCAAAACATAATTATAAGTTTCATCTAGTCTAAGTAAAAGCAAAATGGAATTACTCCATAATCAAAGACAAACAGCACACTGAATATATAAGAAAGCTAAACATAGTAAGCAAACCGAATATCCGAGCAATGGTGATCTTGATCGTTTGTCGTGACTTCCGCTTAGCCGAGCTTCAAACCTTGATGAAGAGAGGTTTAGAACAGGGAGATAGAGGGTGTTTCTCCAGGTAGAGACTATATGATCTGATTTTTTGTGTGTCTTAAAACAACAAGATTAAGTCTCTATTTATAGTGCTGGACAGAGACTGTAGGGTCGCGATCCTCTATGGATCGGGTCGCGATCTGCAATGTAGTGCGTAGGTCCGTCGGCCACGATCCCGACTGAGTGGAGTGGTAGGGCGTAGGTCGGGTCGCGATCCCTAGGAGATCGGGTCGCGATCTCCGTAAGGTCGCGATTTTGCCTTCTAGTCGCGATCCTTTGGTCATCCATTTGTCACGCTTTCGTCATGAGGTAGGGTCGCGATCCCTATGGAGATAGGGTCGCGATCTATCGTCTGACTGACTAATTTCTTCGCTTTTTCGTCCCGAATACGTTCTTTTTGGCTCTTTTTCCCCCGATAGATATTTTACTCCATTTTCTTTATTCCAAGGCTTGAATTCAGCTCCTTCTTCTCAATCAAGCAATTTTTCCTGTGTTTTGGTTATTTAAAATGATTAAGTACCTTTTATCGTGAAATTAAACCAAAAACACATTTTTAAGCACTTGATATTGCCCGAAATATATGTATAAATGAGGCAATATCAAATATATAATGAAATTTTTGGATATATACATTATTAAATTAACAGTACAACATAATTGTTGATATACTTTGAACAATTATAACAAATTACAAATTTGAAAGACATCTTTGAATACAACATTTGTTGTTCTATTGCTAAGTTTATCGTCGTCCAAAATTAACAATTTTAATCTATATTTACTTTTAACTCTCGACAATATAATATGCAACCGGTCGTGTGTGAAGACTGGTTGTCTTAGAAACAAACCCACATTTGATAGTGATTGTCATTGACTATTATTTAATGTCATTGCAAAAAATACAGTCAATGGAAATTGTGTTCATTGAAATTTGAAAGAAATTCTTCTATCTGAAGGCGTCAAAGACATTTTTGGAATAAACGTACGATTTCCACTATTATTTCCAGATATAATCTCTATTTCTATAACACGATTACCCAATGATATTACTTCACTGCTAGGTGTGTACCCGCGCAATGCAACGACGATATTAGTACGTTAATGTTTTTAATTAAAAATTAAAGTATGTAGTTTTATATTAAAAATAAAAATATGGTATTATTTTGTGTTATATACAAAAATATGTAGTTGCTTCTTATTAAATGTAAAACTATGATGGTAAAGTAAATATTAAAAAAAGGTTAACTCTAATTTGATATGGTTAACTTTAATTTGACTTATTTTGGTAAAAATAGTAAAAGTTTGTTAGTATTTGTAGTGTTTGTGTAATGTTTACGGTTTAAAGGTTTGGGTGGACCTTGTTATTCCAAACCATGAATGTCTTATTATTTATTAGGAGACTTGTTAATTATTTTAAGAAATATTTACATTTATCATTTTACGAAAAACAATATATACTTTTTGTGTATGTGTAGTTAGCCGAATAAGCTCTCTAGTTTGATTGAATCATTAGATGAATATAAATAAAGATTATATTTAATTGTTTAACTTTGTGTTTTTGTATATAGAACCGGATCAATCTAAAAACTAATAGATGAATATTATTTTTTTCAAATAAAATTTTTACATAATTTTCAATTAATCTGATTTAAATTTGCGCACTGCAACGGTCATTAAATGTGGGGGATGATAATAGTTTCTTTTCAGTGAACAGTTCCATTTTGACGATTCGGATTTAAGGTTTATGGTTTACGGGATGAAATGGATGGTATCCTTCAATAGTACCATTGCAATACGGCAGACAAAAAATAGTTATTTTTTGATAAGTTATCTATTTCCGAGAACATCTCATATTCCAAAACCATACAATGTATTAGCAAATAGTTAAATTTCGGCCAAATACTCATTTCCAAAATCATAATGCTTTTCAATATGGTGTTTATGGTAGTAATTTCCGGCAATTTGAATAATGACAAGTTTGTTGCTATTCAGTTACAACGGTTTGAGAAAATGTACAACTAACATACATTATAGGAGTAGGAGTGAGATATATTTACCGTTGACAAAAAAATCATTGTCATTAGAAGTTATTATATTTCATAACTTTGTTGCTTATTAGCAACCATTATTAGAAGATATGTAACAATTTCTAATTTGATTATTAATATGCAATATAATTAACGTAGTACTTAACAATTAGATGAAACAAATAATTCGAACTTTTAGTTTTAAAAATTCTAATCTGGTTTATGTTACTTATTTTTCAAAAACTACCAAAAATTTATTGTTACAACAATGTTTAAATAATCATTAAGAACTGAAAGTATCTTTATGTTACAAATTCTCTCCCTCGTACTTTTTATAAATTATCATGTTCCTAAGTTACCAGCCAAATTACAACCTATTTATAACTTGAAAGTAACGAGTTCCTAAAATCACCAACTTATATACAACGTGGCCTTAAAACAATTTTTACAAGTCAAAAAATTCCTATCATTTCAATTTATTTGGCTTTGCAAGTTACTGTGTTTGTTTTTTGTTGAAAAAGATAATTGTTATTTGTTAGTTCTAATCACACTAAAGAAAACTAATTAAGTAATTATGAATAGAATACTAAGTGCCTAAATTATCTGTTTTTTTATATTTTGTTATACATCAAAATGTGGACATGCTGCTCGAGTCATTTGGGTCTGTACACGGTTAGGGTTCTAGAAATTGTCAAGAGATATGCAAATTGAAGCTGCTGGAAAATATATTAAATGACATAAATGAATCAAAGATAATGCATTTTAAATAAATAGGTTCCTAATTTCTTGCTTCAACTATGAGTTATTGGAATTAAATACATTAAATACATTCAATTCAAACAATTTTTTAAGAAATTCAAAATTACCATAAAATGACATGTGGTCAAATGAATGTGGTTGTGACATGTCGTTTTGAGTTACTTATTTATTAGGATAGGATATATATATATATATATATATATATATATATATATATATATATATATATATATATATATATATATATATATATATATATATATATATATATATATATATATATATATATATATATATATATATATATATATATATATATATATATATATATATATATATATATATATTGTAGTTTAAGCTTGAAAGTTTGACACACGATAATATATTATTAATTCTAGTAATGTTTGGCCATTGATGCAAAACTCTTAGTTTACAATTAGTTAAAGATTAAAAATAACAAAGAAAATACTAAAATTCTAGCTACTCGCTAGCTATTGCTAATCAGAATTCTTACTCTTGAAATAAATTCTAGTAATGTTCGTGTTTGATTTATATTGTTAACTAATCAAAATATTAAAATGATTGGCATATAATGTTAGAAGATTATGACCATTATTACAAAGTTAGATTTTATAAGGAACAAATTAGTTGTACGGGGTTAGAAGATTTATTGTGTAGAGTTTTGAAAAACAAAAACTTGAAAAATCAAAACCGAAAACCTAAATTCTTTTGATAAAATATTCGTCTGGTATTAGGGTTGTTAAAAACCGGATTTCACATTCAGTTGAGTTCTTCACATGAAACCAGCAGAAAAAAAAGAGAACCAAGACAGAGTATCAAAAATGATACGTATTATGTTTAACTTTATTGGATTAGATACTTTAAAATTTATAATAATTCATGTGTATTTACGGTTGACGTTAAAAAGTAGACTAATGGATATGTATTTATAAAGAAAAACTGAATTAATAGAGTAATATTGTTTTCAATTTGTATACATTTAACCTTTAAGATTTTTTTATTTTTATTTTTATTTTTTTTGGATGCAAAATATATCATTAAAATTTTTGTTTTTGTACATACAGAGTCTTTTTGACCTATTACTCCGTGTTAGCCAATCATTTTAGAAATTATCAGTTTTGATATGATAACATTGTTCTTGATTTATACATATTTAGTTCCTAATAGTTTTTTATGCATGTATTTATATGTTTTTTTAAATAGATTTCTTAAATACGTTTTTATATATTTTTTAAATACCTTTATATATATATATATATATATATATATATATATATATATATATATATATATATATATGTTTTAAAAGGTATTAAGGAGTAAATATGTACAAATTGAAAACAATGTTACACTATCAAAATTCATAATACTCAAATGACCGACTAACCTGAAGTAGCAGATCAAAAAGATTGATGTACAAAAACAAAATTTCAATGATGTATCTTCCCACAACAATGTTACTCTATTAAGTCATTTTCCTAAAATTGTTTGTATTATTTTTAAGTAAATTACTATTTTTTATAGTTTTACTGTGATTGTTAATGAAGAAACCTAAATATTAAAATAAAAAAAACTAAAACAAGGAAAACCAAAAATATAAACAACATAAGGTTTTATTTTTTTTAATTTCAAAACCAAAAATTTTAGTTCTATTTTGGTTCTAACAAGAGCGGAAGCAAACACCTAAGTATTATCTGTTACTTGTTCTTGTGTCCAAAACTTTGTGTTGGCGAAAAAGAATGAGTGATTATGTATAAATACTATTTAGATTAATTATTTTTCTATTGTATGGATACAATTAGTGTATTCATATTTATACATGCTATTAACACTAATAATGTGATATTAGAACTCGTACCACTCCATTATCAAACCGCATGTTAGGCTTTTGATTTCATTTGTAAGCAACAAATTGGATGCTTGGAGACTTGACCTTTGTTAATGCACCCACAATCGCGAGGCGTTTTTACGGTTTAAAGGAATTTAGGTTAGTCATAAATATAATGAAGTAGAATATCATACAATACTAATATTAAAAATTACAAACACACACTTCTTTCGAGTTTACTAGAACTCGTCATCTTTTTCTGAATACATAATATTACATGTTTTTATTTCTCATGGGGTTCCCACGTGGATTTCAAGATCCTTATACATGATCCTTCTTACCAAGTTTTAGTACGTACGAATGCATATACCAGAATCAAATCTTAGCAAAATCAACGGTATCCTTCCCATTAGTTGACTTCCTGAAAAAATGCTTCACATAATCCGAGTAGAGAACATGCTTATATAAAGCCTTTTCCCCACTGTTAATCACTTCCGGCAATGGGCCAATGATATCACTTGGCCTCGGGTTCACAAAGATTGGCACCGATATTCGGTTTTCCTGCCCATTAGCGACAACTTTATGCTCCACACTCTTATATCGACCATTGCTCATAATTTGAAAAGCGTCACCAATGTTGATCGTTAACGACTCCTTAACAGGAGGGACATGAACCCAATTGTCACTATCAAGTTTTTTAACATATAGTCCCCCGGTCTGGTCTTGAAGAAGCACAGTTAACGTTGAAACATCCGAATGGCCACTAGCACCAATTGAGAGCTCAGGGTTGGGACATACGGGATAGTAGTTTAGGTTTATTCGTTTTGAACCCATAAGAAAAGGTTCATTTGTTTCATCAAGTTTTGGTATGCCCAATCCCTTGATCAACACTTCTAAAAGCCTCTTGATAACCGATTCACACGTCTTCAAGTATTCAAGAACTTGATGCCTATAGAAGAACCAAAATATTAGTCGAAGGGATATTTCAACAAAGAACAACAATGTATTTCTTGTTTAATAATCTGTACAAATTGTCAAGACCTACACTTGTATATGATGCACTAAAATATAAATAAAATAGTTACAATTCAATTATTTGAAAAGATGTATGACTTACTTGCAAATAGAGGGCCAAAATTCCAATGCTTCTTCCTCAGAAACATAGAAACAACTTAGGTGATCTTTCCACTCATAAGCTTTGTCCACATCGGGGTTGAAACTTGTAAGGAATCTAACATTTTTGGAAGGACTATTTTGGGACAAGTATTTCTTTTTTTCGGCAGTAGACAACTCGAAAAACTTATGTGTTGCATCTTTGATTCCCTGAATTATGCTTAAAGGCACACCATGGTTAACGATTTGAAAAAATCCCCACTTTTCGGCTGCATCACATACTGATTTTATTACATTTGGATCTTCATGATTTGACAAATCTATTACTGGGATCAGCTCATGGGACAACACTTTGCTCGTGTCGAGCCGTCTCTCAACAGGTTGAATGAACAATTCAGGTAAAGTTTTGAGGTTAAGGTCTGATACACCTTTCACTCCATGGCCTTCATCGACCACAAACTGTTTGAGTTCGGGTGTAGCGATAAGTAATGATGCCATTTAAGGAAACCTGGTTTAAGTTCAAACTAGTTAGAAATTATTCCATATATATTTATTGGAAATTTTAGTACACAAGTCATGCATTATACGCTAACTGATCAAGCATCATTTGTTGAGTATTTGAGAGACGACAAGGACTAGAGATTTGTAGTTACCTTATTTGCTTTCAACTTTGATGCAAAAGTTGCTAAGAATGACAAGTGTGATGAATAATTTTATGTGAAAGTAGGTTATATTTATAGAGTGAATAACCACTATAAATTAAAAAAATATATAGAAATGGTTTGAAAACCAGGACGGGGAGTTTTCCCATTCCATCTTGTACTTCCCATTTTACGTGGCACATTAGTGTACACATTCGATTCCCGTAACAACATAATATGTATTAAGTGACAAGCATTCGCAAGTTAGTTCCATGAAAATTTGAGTTTTACAACTTTTACATTTGATCTTTTATTATTCTTTTGTCAAATTGTATATATTATTGGAACAAACTGAAATTACATTAGTTGCATGAAACATGTGTAGCTTTTAGCAAATTACATTATTGGAAAACTTATTTCATCACCTTTAGAATACTAGCTATCACTGTTCCATAATGACAGAAAACTGACGATGGTGACATTTAAGTTAGAGACAGAAAACTGACCATGATAACATTTAAGGACAAAGCGACGGAGATAACTTGTCATTAATATAAGCCTTGGCGAAGGCATTTTAATACAACATACTGAAATAATAATGTATAGTGGTTGTAATTAGAAAGTTTGTAGAAATAAAATAGTTGAAATTAATATTTTATTGTGTCCACCAAAGTTGTGGGAATCCATCGATTTTTTTGTCAGTATTGGATCAGATAAAAACATTTTTATTTTCCTTATTAAGTTCAAATATAATAAATACCAATCTTTTTCAATATTGGTTTTTTAAAGTATCCACATGAAGGAGTAAATTGACAAAACTTAACACATATTCTTTGTTTTATACTTATAATATATTAACTTAATAATGTTAGAATAACAAGTCCAGAATGAAATTGCGTAATGAGAAACATTTACTAGAGTAAAAGGTTACGTCGAAAGTTTAATAAGTTTTGTTTATCAGGAGCAAATTGTTCAAAGTAAAAAGTAAATTTTAATATCAGACTCAATCGAAAAACGTTTACCTTTTTAATAAATTATAGCATAATAATATGAATAATATTTACAAGTGCTGTTATTTTATAAATGTTAGAGATTTTTATACCGGTTTATTAGTTAAATAAAAGCGATAATTATTCTTTCATTATATATACGTTTAATATAAATCTTTTTAATAACATAATTCGTTAAAAATAATAATACTTTTATTCTATATTAAGTAAATGAAAGTAATGCACTAAAACTCTAAAAGAATAAGACTACAAAATAAAATAAAAAAATACACAGGTGTAACGAAAGGTAAGTATACGAATAAAAAGTTTATATGAAAATTTTAAAAGTTTTCGCTTTTGTGTTTCACCAAATTTGTGAGATCATCAATGAGTACTTTAAGTTGCGTCGACATCCAATCTGTACTTTCACAAAGTAACAAACTCCATCCACCTACCAATAACAGTATAGCCTATGTGCTACCATCTCACCTACCACCTCGCCGTTACGGTTTTCACTAAGCGATTTTTATTTTTGAAAAATCGCTGATGTTTGTAATTTTTTTTAATAAAGATGATTCATATGAACAACGTTTTCATAACAACAATTCCTTTAGCACATTTTACAAGTTTACATGCAAAAAGTTAATTGAGATAGCATATATACGACACTATATGTCCCCGTATAAACCTGCTAACCGATTTTATCTGGTCAATAAATACTTTGGTCTATGTATACATGTTAGTTGGGTCTACATATAGTTTGGATGTATGTGTAATACATGTATGATTGTATGCGTAATATACATGACTGTAATGTATTGCATGTCATGAGATGTTATATAGAATATGCTTCTTAAGTCATACTCTTCTATGCGGTGTAATATGGTACCCCATTCTTCTAATACGGGTGAACCTCCATACTTATTTACACTCTCAACATGTTGTGTGATTTGATACTTTCTTCTTCGATACCCATAACAGAGACCAAGAAAAACTAGTTGAGATACATAAACAACTAATAATTGAGATCAATAATTGCATATTTGGCATAAGGCGTAACTCACTTAGCTTTGAATTTGGATTTAACTGAAAAACAAAGACAATAAGGGTACGTTGGTACCGAGAAATGAAACCGAACTAGAAAATGAAAATTGAGAAAAATAAAATTAAATTGAGAAAGAGAATTAATTCTACTGTTTAAATATAGAGAATTCACTTAAGAAAAATGTATATTTTTCATGGATAGCATATGATTCACATTTTATTTTAATTAAAATGGGACTTTTGTTTTAATACATTTAAGTTAATACTTTTTAACTTGAAACATTGTCCTATCAAACCTTTCGATAACTCCATTTAGTAAAATGTGACAGGGGATGAGGGTGGTAGGCAATGAATGTCATTTAAAATTTGACCTCATTAGAATTCATAATAATCCTCCTTCAAGCCTTCTAACACATTTAAAGTGGTGAACCTACTCATGGTCTAACCAATGTTTTTCTTTTAATTTAAGTTATAAATATATATATATATATATATATATATATATATATATATATATATATATATATATATATATATATATATATATATATGTGAATTTAAACAATTTAAAATTGATATTTATCTTTTAATTCAATTAAACACTTTGTTAATATTTAATTAAATGTAACTTAAATTAATCATTTTGCAGTTTAGGCAATAAGGCAAAGTTGGAAACTAAGCAACTATGGAAACTTGTAAGGCAAGCAAGGGTGGGGATGCCCTAGCCTCCAAATGCAAGGATCCCTCATAAACCCTTAGGATTTTTGAAAATAAGGTTCAAGAGCTCTTAAACCAGGCAAACTTCATAACATGCAATTTTAGGAATCAATCTAACATATACCTATGGCATTTTCGAAAAATACTAAGCATACAAGATTCATAATCCAATTTTAATCTAAAGTGCATGCGAACAGAGGCTCTGATACCACTATTGGTATTTGATCATAATAACATAAACATACATGCATCAGAATACTTAACATGATCAAATCATATACTCAAGAAAATTATCAAAACAATAATCATCATGTTCATAATCTAGGATCATATGTTCATAGCAATTGCATCAACTAACAAGATGAATTATGAAATTCATACCTTTGTTTGGTTGTAAGGATCCAAAGTAGAATCCCTCTAATGATTCACACCCAAGAACACCAGAAAATCAGACTGACGGAAGTTCTTCTAGGCTTGAAACAAGATCCAAAAACCCTTGGAAGGGTATTGGAAAATCAATAATGAGAGGAGAGGGGGAAGAGTGAAGGTGGCGGCACATAGAGGAGGCCAAGCGATGCTTAGGGTATGACCCCTAGTCTTTATTTATATTGGAGGGCTTTTAGGGTTCCAAACATAAGGAGCCTCCTTGCACTTCACCCCTAGACTGGTTTCCATTAATTAAACCTTTAATTAATCATAATCCAGTCCCTGTAATTAATTTCTATAAATTAATTTATCATGAATTACTACTTAGTTTCTAACTAATTTATTTCTCAATAAATTAATAAACTAATCATTCCTTCTTATTTTCTGTCACTGTTTGTTTTTACTGGATCACCAAGGCAACCCAAAAGGACCCTGCTATTATTAGAAATATCATTACTAGTTAATGACCTCGGACACTTTTCCGAACATGATGTTGGTCCACATTTATGTTGATGACATTATTTTTGGATCTACTGACCCTTCTTTGACCAAAGAGTTTGAGAAATTAATGTAAAGCAAATTTCAAATGAGCATGATAGGGAAGATAATTTTCTTCCTTGGATTGCAAATAAAAAAACTGATGAGGGGATTTTCATTAATCAACAGAAGTACACCCGAAGCCTTCTTCAGCGCTTCGGAATGAATAACTACTCTGATACCAAGGTACCTATGATTGTAGGTATAAGATTGAATCCTTCTCTCGACAAAGCAGCAATAGACCTTACAACCTATCGAATCATGATCGGATCTTTGTAATACCTCAATACAAGCAGACTAGACATCATGTTCTCCGTATGAAATTGTGCAAGATACCGATCTAATCCACGAGAAGCTCATATTGCAGCAGTGAAGACAATTTTTCGTTATTTACATCGAACCCCTTCAGAATATATATTGCAACTGCTGCTTGTATCTTTGAGGATGCTCAATTTGAACGAAAAAGTACCTCTGGGGGTTGTCAATTCCTGGATGGAAAACTTATCAACTAGCATTCTAATAATAGACCTGTGTATCTGTTTCTACAGCCAAAGTAGAATATATATTGCAATTGCTGCTTGTACTTCACAAATCACTTGGATTCAAAGTCAACTTCGTGATTATGCAATCAATATACGAAGGATACCTCTATTCTGTGTTCACAAAGTCACATACGAATATGCCATAATCCAGTTCAATATTCCAAGATGAAGCATATAAATCTTCGATATCCCTTCATCAAAAGTCATGATAAAGACAGGAACATTGAAGTTCATTTTATGAATACAACTAATCAATTGGCTGACTTATTTACGAAGGCATTGGATGAGAAGTCTTTCACGTGAATTGTTTGTCACAGCCCGAACCACGATGGTTGAATCATCTAAGGGTGGAACGGAACGCAGTATCACAACCATTGAATACATTGAAACATAATTAGATAAACGACCATCATACATTATAACTGGAAAGTTACATGTTCAAAATGTTATTGTTTAAACCCAATTACAGTATGACAACAAAATGAACAAAAGAGAGCTCTTCGCGTCATATCCCAAAAAGGGTAGTCGTACCTGATTAATGGTTTCCTGAGAATACAAGTAGTTTTACAAGTGTCAACATTACGTTGGTAAGTTCATAAGATTTTGTAGTGAGAAAAATCAGTATTTCCTTTGTAAAAACCGGTAGCGTTTGTAACAAGAAAAACAATATTTTCTTAAATGTAAATGTTGTTTTAAATCCATAAAACTCATGTTTATAAGTAAAACCATACTTATTTGTATCTTGATAAAATGTAATTTGTTATCATAAACCAAAGTGTGTAAGTAATTCTTTACTTATATTTCGCGTAAAACAAAATGTAGTTTTATATTTACTTAAAACCAAGTGAAGATGTTTTTCCCAAACCAAGGATATTCGTTGTTGTTACATGTGAGTTATTGTAACCTCGATATGACATGATGGCCCGGCACGACGCTCTTTGAACGTCACAGTGTTAAGACATATGTCACCCTTGACCCGTCGGTCGTAGTTGTAGCTAATAACCATAGGTGGGGATTGTCAGTCTCATATAGATCTATACACAACTATCTCGCTCATAAATAATTAAGGTTATAAATCGGGACTTAATGAGTACTTCTTTTAGTACGGTGAAGAATGTCTCACATAACTACTCAACGTGATGTTTTATCCTAGTTCGTAACTGAAATGAAATCTTTTGTATTTATAATTATCAAAATATATCAGTGATAATTATCGCGTAAAAACCGCATTTGTAATTGTATTGAAAACTCCTTTGTATTTGTAATTATCAAAATGTCCATGATAATTATAGTAGGTAATAATTATATATTTATATAAATATCTTTCGAGTTCTAGTCGTATCGTTGTCGTTTGTTCCATAAATTACACCCATTATAATTTATATAAATGTTTTCGTTGGGTTAACGTATTTATGTCTAAAAGATGTTAAGTGTTTGAAATAACTAGTTTATTACATCTAAGGCAGTAAATATAATAAATAAGATAAACTAACAAGTAACAATTTATCAAATAAGTGATGGCAAATTGTTAGTTTTGGTCATTTTACATAAGTGATGGCAACATTTCTAGTTCTTGTCTTTTTACCAAAATGATAGCAATCTTTCTAAATAGTCATTTTTCATACACTATACTTTAAAAATGGTTATTTTTATGTCAAATACCAATTTCCTTGTAAAAAGTCATTTTCCAAACTTATTCCGACGTTATAAGTTCAAATAGTCGTTATTACATTGAAAATAACGTTTTTCTTATAAATGGTCATTTTTCATGTAAAGATAGTAACAATATATTTATTTTAGATCATTTTAGTTATGTAAACTTTTACAATTGATTTTTGTCCAACAATATATAACAAAATAGTTTCTATGACTATTTTAGTGAAAAGGTATTTCCATGTCTTTTTGCCAAAAATCATAGTGTACCATTTTTGCCAATTTCACCGATAAAGTAAATATGAAATTTTGTTGGTGATTTAAGGTGTCTAAAAGTCTTATATGCTATTTTCTTGAACTAAACATGTATTTTAGTTTATCTTAACACATCTTCATGCCAAGCACTTTTGTAGTAAAATGATCAAACATATGAACATAACATATTTCATGAATAAAACATTTAGTTTAATGACTTGTATCCTCCCCCTTAAAACGTGTAAAAAGGTAGAAAATAAGGGGTATGCACTCACCCTTGAAGCTTGTTTCGAGAAGATGAAGATTACTAGATAAAAGAGACCAAAGCTTGGTAACTTGAGAATGGCTTGACCTTCAAGACTTGTCAATGGTGCAAGATCAAGAATTTTAATAAAAGATTAACAAAGGATGATGGTAAAAGGTAACTTGGAATAGGCATGAAGTTACCAAGATTTCTTGCAAAACACTTGGAAAATCTTGGAACCAATTGGAAACCCTTGAAGATCCTTGAGAGAGTATGAGAGGTGAGTTTGAATATGAAATGAGGGTGGGGAGGGCTTGGCCAAGAATAAGAAAGAGAGGAGGGGTGAGATGAGATGGTTGCATGGGGAATTGGTAAGGTAAGGGTTCATGAATATTTTATTTAAGTAATGGTCTTTTTATTATTTTAATACAAGGTGTGACATCTTAGAGTGGCTAGTGATGATTATAAAGAGAGAAAGTTCGTCTCTAGTTATTTTTTATAAAAACTAACTAGCCTCCTTTATAGAAGCTTGGGTTTTTATAAAAGTGTGGTAAGATGTGTGGTGTATTTTTATAAAGTTGGGAGATATACTTAGTAACTATTATGTAAATCAATATTATTAAAAATAATATCAATAACTATGTAATTAAATCATTTCCCAATTCGTTTTGCAGAAATATGGGTGTTTAAGCACGGTAAATTTCCGAATACGCGGTATATGTCATTTTACCGGTAAATAGTTGGACTATAGAATTAAATACTAGATCATATTACGCTCTATAAAACGTGTTCTGATATTTCATACTTAATGTTTAAGCCACGCTATAATGCATTAAACGCCCAGTTCCTATGTATATTTATTGTTCTTAGCGACTGAATTGCCGTAACTTTTGCATGCGAACTCCGTTTTCGACGTTCTATACGTCTACGGATTTGTAAGCACGAATATATCGTGTTATGAATATTACTTATACCAAAATAATATTTATATGTTTATCGAATTTCTACGCAACTGTAGTCTATTAAATGTATTTTATAGCGTTTACCCGATAATTGATTCAAACTAACGTATTTAGTATTATAATATCCACTAATACAATAGGAAAGTTATGAAAATTACATTTCCACATTTTAACCTAATTTACTCTTCTGTTGACTTTTGACATCGCAGCGGTCGTCATGCGGTCAAAAATAAGAAAATAAACCTCACTCTCACTTAGCATAGTGGAAGTCAGGGTCGATCCACAGGAGTTACGTGGTCGAGGCAGGTGACAGATTACCAACTGCAGTGTCACGCTACAGTCAGAGGACCTAGTTCCTAACTTTTGACTATTAATCCCAAAGAGCCTAAACTAAACTAAAACTACTAACCAAACCTAGTCACTTACTGAAATCAGAAATACATCTCTAATTCAGAAGCAAACAAAGACAATCCAATCATCAAACATGTGACAATTGTAAATTTTGGTCAACAAAGGTCAACTGTAGTCAAACGAAGCGTACGTTAATCTATATATTGAAAAGTTATTTTCCATAACTTTTGCGATGAATTACTAATATTATAGTATTACGTATGCTAAATCAAACAATTAACGATTAAAAGTCGAAAATACGGACAGCAAACTACTGTAGCGTAAAAATTCGATAATCGTACAATTATTATTTTGAGAATAATAATATTCATAAAACGATCTACTCGTAAATACGAAACTGTGGATATATAGAACGTCGAAAACGGAGCTAGTATGTGAAAGTTACAACGGTTAAACCGCTGTGAACGGATAAATGTACACAGGGTTTGGACTCAAAATACAAAATGTGGTGCCTTAGAAATCAAATATGAAATAACAATTCATATAATATGGAACGTAATAATATCTAGTATTTAATTTCAAAGCTAAATGCAATTTCCGGTAAAACGTCAAAAATCGCGAAATCGGAAGAATACTGCGCTTAAACGCGTATTCCGACACCCAACGAGTTATAATTCAATCAAAATAAATGCTTGGCAATGTTTTTATACAAAATAATTATTTAGAACTTCGTTTCGTCGAAAACGCATAAAATTTCACTAAAACGGCTTACGATTTTATAAAAATCACATATTTTATACAAGTATGATGCTATTTATTTAAAAACCACACCACCCCACCCCCCTACCCCCACCCCCATCGGCTGGAAACAACATCCCAAGGCAATCCATAGCTAATATTCACAAATCTAGGCACATAAAATCAAACAATAAATCTAATAAACTAAAAACTATAATCATGCTACCATCTCATTTGAAACCAAGTCACCAACTCATTCTCTCCTTCTCTCCCTCTCTTGCTCTCGGCCTCTCCCTCTCTTCTTCTCTTCCAAAACCGCCACCATCATCATCTTCCTCAAGCTTCAATTCCAAGCTCCTTTAACAAGTTTAAGTGGTAAGCTTCATTCATTCTTTGATTCTAAACTACTTAACATAAGTTTTACACCATTTACACACACTAACATCTATGAAAAACCATTGGGTAATGATTTTGTCCAAAGGTCTTCCGAGCTCCAAGACTTGGATCTTCATTCCTACCATCAATATTCCAAGAACATCCTAGTTTCTAAGCCAAACACGCTACAATGGTGAGTTCATACCCCTCATTTTCATATTTTCTAACCTTTTTGGGGGAGAATACAAGTTTAATTACTATAAATGTTGTTTTATTCAAGTTCATATGTGTTAAAATGCTATAAATAATGATTTACACAAATTTATAAAACTAGTTGTTGTGTAAAAATGCTCTTGATATGATTTATGGATATTGCTATGTATGATGATCATAATGATATATAATGTTAGTGTAAAAGTTTCCAAACTATAAATAAAGTGTGTAAAAATGTAAGTTCTTGGACAAAAATGTTATAAAGATGAAAACTAGAAATTGTGTAAAGATGAACTTGGCATAAAATATGAATAGATCCATGTATTATGAACACTTTGACATATTAAGTTGTGTAAAAGTTACAAAACAACAAATAAAGTGTACAAAAATACTAGATCTTGGATAAAAACGTTATAAAAACGAAAACTAGTAAAAACTACGTTTTTATAAATAAAAGCACTATTTTCTAGCAAAAATGGTTATAATCAAGTTATTACACCATTTTTGTGAGAAATATCTCAAAAGATGATATTTATAATCATTTGAATAAGTTACTTCGTTATTATTCACAAAACTATGATTATTACGACGAAATACTAAAAATAGACTATTATTGGAATAGCTTATGAACACAATGTTATTATGACGTTTGAACATGACAAAAATAATTATATAAAATTATATAATTATTAAAAAATATTATATTATCATGGGAAAAATGATAATGGATGATTACAAGAGTTTCTATATACAAATTTTACGTAAACAAGTTGATTGGAATACATACATTTTTGTGAGATGAATCTTCACAGTACTTTTATAAGTACCTACTATAAGTCCTGAACTTTTATAACCAGAGTCTCGGTAAGAGAGCGCGATATTTGAGTATAGATCTATACGGGGCTTGACAACCCCGCACCTGAGCTGCTAGCTACAGCTTGATCGACAGGTCTGAGGTGTCCAAATGTCTAACATTCCAACGCCTGAAGAACGTCGCAGCAGGCCAACTAGTCACAGTATGGTTATAGGGTATCTCACATGGGAAAATAATCAACTTATTATTTTTATAAATTGTTTACGTGGAAAAATACATTTCTAAGGAATTTCACACTACAGTTTACATATTACATTTTAGTCTTTGGGATTTAAAGACTTGGACATTTTATGAGAAAATATTGGATTTTCTTGGTTTTCAACACTATTGCTTACAAACAAAGGACATTTCTTACGCAAAATCTTATGAACTCACCAACTTAATTGTTGACACTTTTTCAACTACTTGTATTCTTAGGAAACTGATAAGCTAGATCAAGCGCTACAAGAAGGGACGTTACGACGTCGTTTTTGCCTATTTTTGATATCATTATAATTGTATTTGAAACATGCAACTTTTAAACGATGTAACATTTGCAATTACTTAATGATGGTTGTTTTGCTTGGATTCACTATTATTCAACTTTGTTATGATATTGTTCATGAAGTCATCCACCCTCGAACGTTTTCGCCATTATGGTTTGGGGGTGTGATAGATTGGTATCAGAGCATTGTTTATAGTGAACTAAGTATATCAATCCATTTAAAGATATACAACTATAAATACAATGGGACTAAAACCCTCAAAAATATTTTTCTATTTTTCGTACAAGTATACTTTTAAAATTACAATGATAATTTTTATAAAAGTATAAGTACATACATACATACTAGAATGATATCATAACGAAAACATACAAAAGTGAAAAGGTGAGTTGAACACTACGGATAGGCCTAAGTGTTTGGTAATTATATCTTGGATAAATAGAGCCTGATCAACTGTATTGGTCCAAGATATGATTAACGTATACTTAGGAATAGTCGTGGCGAACAACAAGTCCGAACACTTACCAATAACCAAATAACTAAACATAAAGTTAAAATACTATGGGAGTATTTTAAGACACTATATAACTAAACATAGAGTTAAAATACTACAGGAGTATTTTATGAATACTACGAAGTCGTACACTTAGAATTTTCTCTTACATAAATCTCATACCCCTTAGAAATCACCTTACTTATAACAACTTCTAAAGACTTACCAAGAACCATGTACAAAGAAAAACACTAGAACAAAACATAAAACAAAAATACTATACGAGTATTTTGTGATACTATAGAACCATACATCTAGATTCTTTATGCACCTATTATACCCCTATCACTACATAGTCAACATAAACGTATAATAGAAACGTCATACTTTGATAACCCTTACCAAGAACTAACCAACGTCAAATCTTGAATCCTTGTGTCAGAAATATGCCACCCCGTCGAAGAAACGCTAGGCGCGCACCGATCGCAACTCCCGAGCCACCCATGATGGACTCAGCTACTTTTCAGGCCGCTGTTACTGCTGCGGTAGCAGCTGCTATCGCTCAGATAAACTCGAACGGGACGAATGGAAACGGAAGCAGAAATGGTACCAACGACTCCACAAATGGAGAAACATCAAACCAATCGCGAGTATGTACGTACAAGGACTTCGCGAATTGCAAACCAGTGACTTTCCATGGTACCGGTGGTGTCCTTGCTCTCACGAGATGGATTGAGAAAACAGAATCAATCTTTGATATCTCCGCCTGCCCCGAGGAATTTAAAGTCAAATTCGCCGCTTGTACCTTTGCCGAGACGACCATGTCCTGGTGGAAGGGCCATGTTAAGGCTCTGACACTTCCTGTGGCCAACTCGATGAGTTGGGAGGAACTGAAGACCATGCTGATGAAAGAGTACTGTCCCAGAGGGGAGATCCAAAAACTAGAACAAGAGCTGTGGAACCTTACCATGAAAGGTTTAGATCTGACCTCTTACACGAACCGATTCAATGACCTTGCAACCCTCTGCCCTACTATGGTCACACCAGAATCTGTGAAAGTGGAACGTTATATATCTGGGGGGCTATCTCCTCTGATTCAGGGGAATGTAGAAGCGGCAAGCCCCGCCACTTTCGATAGTGCTAAGCGACTGGTCCAACGATTAGTCGACCATGGGGTTCGCCAGGGCACCATGACCTCTAAAACTGATCAACCAAGAGAGAAGGACCACAAAAGAAAACCCTGGAACAGAGGGAGGAATCAGCCTAACCAAGAAAATGCCAAGAGACAACAGATTGTGGCAGTCCGTGCAGCCACTGTCCTGACTACCCCAACAACAACCAAACAGTATAATGGGACACTATCCAAGTGCAACAAGTGTAATTTCCACCATACCGGAGCCTGTAGAGAAATGCACTGCTCGAACTGTAACAAAAAGGGTCATACCGCCCGTTTCTGCAAGGCGCCAGTTCCACAAACCACCCAAGCCTCTAATGCTGGGGTGAGTCAAGCTTGCTATGGTTGTGGTGAGATGGGGCATTTTAAGCGTGATTGCCCGAAGTCAAAGAACGTTGGGAGAAATGGAAGAGTCCTAGCTATGGGACGCGCGGAAGCGGTAGAGGATCCTACAGTGGTCACCGGTACGTTCCTCGTCAATAATTCATATGCTTGTATACTATTCGATAGCGGTGCGGAGAGGAGTTTCGTAAGCCACGAGTTTAAATACTTATTAAAACAAAAACCACAATCACTCAATGAAACATTTACAATAGAAATGGCAAATGGCAAAACAGAAAGCACAAACGACATATACATAGGCTGTACACTTACTCTGGACGATCACTCCTTTCAAATCGATTTAATGCCTGTTAAAATAGGAAGCTTTGACGTGATTGTTGGTATGGATTGGCTAATCCCTCATCATGCCGACATCATGTGTTACGAACGAGGAATCCGACTTCATCTGCCGGATGACAAGACCCTTGTTGTCTACGGCGATAAACCCAGTACCAGCCTCTGAATCGTGTCTTGCATCAAAGCTCGAAAATACCTACAGAAAAGATACCATGCCTTCCTAGCCCACGTTGTTGACGAGAAGAAAGAAGTAAAGAGCATCAAAGAGATCCCCGAAGTCTGCCACTTTCCCGATGTATTCCCAGAAGACCTTCCAGGAGTACCACCCGCACGACAAGTCGAGTTCAGAATCGATTTGATCCCAGGAGCCACCCCGGTAGCAAAAGTGCCATACCGATTAGCCCTGGCAGAAATGCAAGAATTATAGCCAACTAAACGAACTACTAAGTAATGGTTCATCAGGACGAGCTTCTCACCTTGGGGAGCGCCGGTCTTGTTCGTGAAGAAGAAGGATGGATCATTCCGTATGTGCATTGACAATCGGGAGTTGAACAAGCTCACCATTAAGAACCGATACCTGCTACCCCGAATTGACGACCTGTTCGATCAACTCCAAGGATCGAGTTATTTCTCAAAAATCGATCTGAGGTCGGGATATCACCAACTCAAGGTTCAAGAAGAAGATGTTCCCAAAACGGCATTCAGAACCCGCTACGGCCATTATGAATTCGTTGTGATGCCCTTCGGATTGACCAATGCGCCCGCAGTGTTCATGGATCTGATGAACCGCGTATGCCGACCTTACCTAGATAAATTCGTGATAGTGTTCATCGACGACATACTTATCTATTCACGAAGTAAGGAGGAACATAGCCAACACTTACGACAAGTTTTGGAGACATTAAGAGCAGAGAAGCTGTATGCGAAATTTTCGAAATGCGAATTTTGGCTTCGAAAAGTGGACTTTCTAGGCCACGTAGTCAGCAAAGAAGGGATACATGTGGATCCCTCCAAAATCAAAGCCATCGAAAACTGGGAAGCACCAAGAACTCCGACAGAAATCCGTCAGTTTTTGGGCCTTGCTGGCTATTACCGAAGATTCATACAGAATTTTTCCAAAATTGCGAAGCCACTTACTGCCCTGACACAGAAGGGTGTGACATTCAAGTGGGGAGATAAACAAGACGCCGCCTTCCAGACCTTAAAGAAAGCCTTGTACAGCGCTCCTATTCTGTCCCTTCCAGAAGGAACAAAAGACTTTGTAGTCTATTGCGATGCATCGAACCAGGGTCTGGGCTGTGTACTCATGCAGAGAGGAAAAGTCATTGCCTACGCTTCAAGACAACTTAAAACTCACGAGGTCAACTACACTACACATGACCTCGAGTTGGGAGCAGTAGTGTTCGCATTGAAGATCTGGAGACACTACCTGTACGGCATAGAGTGTACGGTGTTCACCGACCATAAGAGTCTCCAGCATATCCTCAACCAAAAAGAACTCAATATGAGACAACGACGATGGGTAGAGCTACTAAGTGATTATGAATGCAAAATTCGTTATCACCCAGGAAAGGCCAACGTGGTGGCAGATGCCCTTAGTCGGAAAGAGTACTCGGGCCGCCGGGTAAAGTCTCTGTCGATAACGATCCATTCCCATTTGTCCACTCAGATCAAGGAGGCGCAATTAGAAGCCTTAAAACCTGAGAATGTCGCGAATGAAGCCCTGCGAGGAATGGATAAAAACCTCGAAGTTAAGGAAGACGGAGCTCGTTACCTCATGAACCGAATTTGGACCCCGAGGTTCGGCGGATACAGAGACATTGTCATGAATGAGGCTCACAAGACTAGATACTCCATTCACCCTGGGTCCGACAAGATGTACCTGGACCTCAAGAAACTGTATTGGTGGCCAAACATGAAGGTAGAAATTGCTACTTACATGGGCAAGTGTCTGACTTGCGCCAAGGTTAAAGTAGAATATCAAAAGCCCTCGGGTCTGCTACAACAACCAGAAATACCCGAGTGGAAGTGGGAGCGGATAACTATGGACTTCATAACTAAACTACCAAAGACAACTGGTGGGTTAGACACCATATGGGTAATCGTCGATAGGTTAACCAAATCCGCTCACTTCCTGCCAATCAAGGAGACCGACAAGATGGAGAAACTTACCAGGACTTACATCAAGGAAATAGTACGATTGCACGGTGCGCCAATTTCTATTATCTCAGATAGAGATAGTCGGTTCACTTCACGATTTTGGCAATCATTGCAAAAAGCCTTGGGAACCAGGCTCGACATGAGTACAGCGTACCATCCACAGACGGATGGGCAAAGTGAAAGGACCATTCAAACGCTGGAAGACATGTTGAGAGCTTGTGTGATAGACTTTGGTAAGGCATGGGACACCCACTTACCGCTCATTGAGTTTTCATACAACAACAGCTACCACACTAGCATCAACGTTGCTCCATTCGAAGCTTTATATGGACGCAAGTGCAGATCCCCTCTGTGCTGGGCTGAAGTGGGTGATACCCAACTGGCCAGAGGTCAAGTACCTAACAGCAATCTCACCGGTCCAGAGATCATACGAGAGACAACAGAGAAAATCGTTCAGATCCGTGAACGATTGAAAGCATCTCGTGATCGACAAAAGAGCTATGCAGATAAACGACGCAAACCTTTGGAATTCCAGGTTGGTGACCGAGTGTTGTTGAAGGTCTCGCCATGGAAAGGAATGACACGCTTTGGAAAGCGTGGGAAGCTGAACCCCAGATACATTGGGCCCTTTGAGATCCTTGCTAGGATCGGCCCAGTAGCCTACAAACTTCAACTACCGCAGGAGCTCAGCAATGTCCATCCCACCTTTCACATATCCAACTTAAAGAAATGCCTGTCCGATGAGACTCTTGTCATACCGCTCGACGAGATCGAGGTGAACGAGAACCTTCATTTTGTGGAGGAACCCGTAGAGATCATGGACAGAGAGATCAAGAGGACGAAACAGAGCCGCATACCGATAGTTAAGGTCCGTTGGAGTGCCAAGCGTGGGCCTGAATTTACGTGGGAGCGTGAAGACCAGATGAAGCAGAAGTACCCACATCTCTTCCCAAACCCTTGAGGATCCACTCAAGAGCTAAAATTCGGGACGAAATTCTCTCTAACGGGTAGATGATGTGACAATTGTAAATTTTGGTCAACAAAAGTCAACTGTAGTCAAACGAAGCGTACGTTTATCTATATATTGAAAAGTTATTTTCCATAACTTTTGCGATGAAGTATTAATATTATAGTATTACGTATGCTAAATCAAACAATTAACGATTAAAAGTCGAAAATACGGACAACAAACTATTGTAGCGTAAAAATTCGATAATCGTACAATTATTATTTTGAGAATAATAATATTCATAAAACGATCTACTCGTAAATACGAAACTGTGGATATATAGAACGTCGAAAACCGAGCTAGTATGTGAAAGTTACAACGTTTAAACCGCTGTGAACGGATAAATGTACACAGGGTTTGGACTCAAAATACAAAATGTGGTGCCTTAAACATCAAATATGAAATAACAATTCATACAATTTGGAACGTAATAATATCTAGTATTTAATTTCAAAGCTAAATGCAATTTCTGGTAAAACGTCAAAAATCACGAAATCGGAAGAATACTGCGCTTAAACGCGTATTCCGACACCCAACGAGTTATAATTCAATCAAAATAAATGCTTGACAATGTTTTTATACAAAATAATTATTTAGAACTTCGTTTCGTCGAAAAAGCATAAAATTTCACTAAAACGGCTTACGATTTTATAAAAATCACACATTTTATACAAGTATGATGCTATTTATTTAAAAACCACACCACCCCACCACCCTACCCCACCCCCATCGGCTGGAAACAACATCACAAGGCAATCCATAGCTACTATTCACAAATCTAGGGCTTTATGGGGGCTAGAATAAAATAATGCACATAAAATCAAACAATAAATCTAATAAACTAAAAACTATAATCATGCTACCATCTCATTTGAAACCAAGTCACCAACTCATTCTCTCCTTCTCTCCCTCTCTTGCTCTCGGCCTCTCCCTCTCTTCTTCTCTTCCAAAACCGCCACCATCATTATCTTCCTCAAGCTTCAATTCCAAGCTCCTTTAACAAGTTTAAGTGGTAAGCTTCATTCATTCTTTGATTCTAAACTACTTAACATAAGTTTTACACCATTTACACACACTAACATCTATGAAAAACCATCGGGTAATGGTTTTGTCCAAAGGTCTTCCGAGCTCCAAGACTTGGATCTTCATTTCTACCATCAATATTCCAAGAACATCCTAGTTTCTAAGCCAAACACGCTACAAGGGTGAGTTCATACCCCTCATTTTCATATTTTCTAACCTTTTTGGGGGAGAATACAAGTTTAATTACTATAAATGTTGTTTTATTCAAGTTCATATGTGTTAAAATGCTATAAATAATGATTTACACAAATTTATAAAACTAGTTGTTGTGTAAAAATGCTCTTGATATGATTTATGGATATTGCTATGTATGATGATCATAATGATATATAATGTTAGTGTAAAAGTTTCCAAACTATAAATAAAGTGTGTAAAAATGTAAGTTCTTGGACAAAAATGTTATAAAGATGAAAACTAGAAATTGTGTAAATATGAACTTGGCATAAAATATGAATAGATCCATGTATTATGAACACTTTGACATATTAAGTTGTGTAAAAGTTACAAAACTACAAATAAAGTGTACAAAAATACTAGATCTTGGATAAAAAAACGTTATAAAAACGAAAACTAGTAAAAACTACGTTTTTATAAATAAAAGCACTATTTTCTAGCAAAAATGGTTATAATCAAGTTATTACACCATTTTTGTGAAAAATATCTCAAAAGATGATATTTATAATCATTTGAATAAGTTACTTCGTTATTATTCACAAAAATATGATTATTACGACAAAATACTAAAAATAGACTATTATTGGAATAGTTTATGAACACAAGGTTATTATGACGTTTGAACATGAAAAAAATAATTATATAAAATTATATAATTATTAAACAATATTATATTATCATGGGAAAAATGATAATGGATGATTACAAGAGTTTCTATATACAAATTTTACGTAAGCAAGTTGATTGGAATACATACATTTTTATGAGTTGAATTTTCACAGTACTTTTATAAGTACCTACTATAAGTCCTGAACTTTTATAACCAGAGTCTCGGTAAGAGAGCACGATATTTGAGTATAGATCTATACGGGGCTTGACAACCCCGCACCTGAGCTGCTAGCTACAGCTTGACCGGCATGTCTGAGGTGTCCAAATGTCTAACATTCCGACGCCTGAAGAACGTCGCAGCAGGCCAACTAGTCACAGTATGGTTATAGGGTATCTCACATGGGAAAATAATCAACTTATTATTTTTATAAATTGTTTACGAAAAATACATTTCTAAGGAATTTCACACTACAGTTTACATATTACATTTTAGTATTTGGGATTTAAAGACTTGGACATTTTATGAGAAAATATTGGATTTTCTTGGTTTTCAACACTATTGCTTACAAACAAAGGACATTTCTTACGCAAAATCTTATGAACTCACCAACTTAATTGTTGACACTTTTTCAACTACTTGTATTCTCAGGAAACTGATAAGCTAGATCAAGCGCTACAAGAAGGGACGTTACGACGTCGTTTTTGCCTATTTTTGATATCATTATAATTGTATTTGAAACATGCAACTTTTAAACGATGTAACATTTGCAATTACTTAATGATGGTTGTTTTGCTTGTATTCACTATTATTCAACTTTGTTATGATATTGTTCATGAAGTCATCCACCCTCGAACGTTTCCGCCATTACGGTTTGGGGGTGTGACAAAACACAAAACAAACATTCACAATCCAATAACCCTAGTTGGTCACTGAAATCAGCAAGGGAAATCAGTCCAATCAAGGTTATTCAAGCATCCAAACACAAAACAAACATTCACAATCCAATAACAAGGATGAATACCGAAAAAAAGCAATTACTTGTAACCAAATGATTCATTAACTTAAAATCAGATCCAGTGATACAAAACAGTAACCAAAGGGTCCAAAAACAGTAACTAGAACTAAATATCAATGGTTGTCACTCCCAAAGATACTAGTCACTATCACTAACTATTGAACTAAATGAAAATTAAAGATAAAAACATAGAAATACCTTGAGATGGTTCTTAAAGCTGAATCTCGGAGTCAAAGAGCCTTGGGGGTCGATTTTACACCAGGTCTTCGCTCTTTTTTTTTGACCTAAAAGCCTCTATTTATAGTTGCAAAAATCTCGAGACCGTGCCGCGCTTTTATGGATCCCACGTCGCGCGTAGGGTTTATCCCCGTTTCTTCGGAATTTAAATGTGTTCCACCGCCTCATCACCGCGTCGCGCCTTGATGATTTCAGCGGCGCGCGTATGTATTTTCCTGATTTTTCCTTGATATTCAAACTTCCTCCAAATTGCACGCTTTTAGTCCCTGTTTTCATTATTTCTTTCCAAACAAGTGCTGGCACGAAAAGTGAGAATACCAGTAGATATATGATATAATTTCACTAAGAATAGGGCTCAATAACGACTAAAATATGTGATATTACTAGGCGTTGTCAACTTTCGTTGGCTTTTATTGACTTTTGTTCACCAAAATTGACGGTTGTCACATTATTCATGTACTTGGCATGATTGATGGAGCCTCTTTCACATAAATCTCAAATTTTCTTACTCTATCTATTTCTCTTTTCATAAATAAATAACATTTTTGCAACTCCGAAGGGACCTAAAGCTTTGGAACCCTTTAGATATTTCAAACTTTCACAATAAACCTTTTTCTTTCATCTGACACACATCATTCTAAGATGAACATGAGTAATATGACTAGCAAGTATCTCTAAAATGATCTTACTGGTCATTCGGATGCCCTTCGGATGACTTCTGAACGGTTTCGTTCACTTCAAAAACTACTTTTCTAATGACAAAACTTGTTCAATTCCCAAGTTTACGTTTGCAGAATGCTCTTTCAAATTTCTAAACGATGTACATGCTGATTTTCAAATCATTTTTGCAACAAAACTGATAACAAACCTTCTTTGTTCTGTTGGGCATTTAATAATCACACTTTGAACTTGTAATACTGTTCTAAATTGCTATCATTTCCTTCTTTAAAACTTAACCTAAAGGACAAAACGATTTTTTTAGATTTTGTTGCTCATGTCCCATTGAACTTAAGGGGCATTTTGGAATCGCATTGAAACATTGGTAACAACACAGACTTCAAAATGAGGTCAAGGCTATTTTACAATTTGATATCACCTACTGTTTTAATTTCTTTAATAAATCCTTATCACCAGATTCCCAATGATATCCAATTCGCTTTAAGAATTAACTATTCATAAGGTTATCTTAGGTGGCAAGGTGCGTAAGTCCCACCCATTTTAGACCTACCGACTCGAACAACAAAGGCCACTGATTGATAATTCCTTCCTAAATTCCAATCCTAAAACAGTCCAATTTTCTAAACTCATAAAACTCAACTTATTTGACTCGACTAATAGCATGATCACAACTATATAGTATCTCTCGAAAAATACTAATGCTATAACAATCCCAAACTATTCATTTCAAAATTATAACCCGTTAAAAATTTTGAAAAAGTTGCTAAAATTTTGAAAATCGGTCATCTGAGCAAAAATTTTCAAAAAAAACTCTTTCGACCGTCCACACCTGTAATACCATAATTTTAATTTATGGTAAAGTTATTTTAATTTTTGATATAAACGAGATTAGATGAATTATAATACGAGTTAGAGTTTATAGAAACCCATTTTGGAGAAATAAGATGTTAAAAAGGGAATAAGAAACAACTTGGGTTCTTAAAAGGTTAAACCGGGTCGAGTTTTAATACCCGGGTCGAGTTTGATTGTAATGAAAACGAAAACAATAGCAACCCGGGTCGTGTTGAAGAACCCGGGTCGTGTTCGACAAAACCCGGGTCGGGCTGATGGACTCGGACCGTGCTGCAACCAAAGGCAAAACAGTCGTGATTTTCGTAGATGGACCCGGGTCGGGTTCTGTAACCCGGGTCGGGTTACGCGCACAGACCCATTTAAATGAGACGGGTTTCTTTCATTTTGGGGTAAAATCCATTTCGTCAAAACCCTTTCAAAACCCTAGAAACTCGATTTTTAACCCCCAAAGTCGAGATTGAAGCCTATTGTTCACGATTTGAAGTTAGAGATCAATACTTGGAGCTTGAAAGGTAAACCTCTTCGATTTTGGTTTCGTTTTAACCGTTGGATGGTTTGATTTGAGGTAGTTTCTTGTGGTTGCGATGACCCATCTATGAGTTAATGATATTTGAGCCAAATTGATTGATTAGTAAGTGTATAAAGAGTTCAAATCCTAGACCTAAGTTAGTGAAACACTTCTTGTGGTGTTTTTGATCTTGAATAGGTCAAAGTAGTGAAGTGAGAGTATAACTAGAGTGATTTTGTTATTGTTTGATTATCACTTCACTATACGATGCTAATTTCTGAGTTATTATCGATGTTAATTATGATTGAGATTGTTAAAGAAATTTGAGTATTGAGATTTAGCTGTTGTGTTACAGCTAAAAGCTAGACAGGATCACACGCGAGATTCAGGAGTTCCACATATTGATTTAACCTCAGGTGAGTAGTTAATTGTTGGATGAATCATGCTTGTTGAGATGTTTAATACATAAAGATTATGCTATGTTCTGATTGGTTGAGTATAACCAAATTTGAAAATATAGAACAAAGAGTTATAATGTGTATATTACACTTGGGACTGAGATAGTCCGTTGAGCTTAATTAAAATGAGAATTTATTTAGACTATGGTGATATGACCAAGTCTAGCGAACAGGAGCCCGGTACGCGTAAATTGAGGGTCTCACATACTAAGCCGATATCAAGTGAGTACTTTCTAGTACTTGAGTAGAGTTAAACTTGTTTGATGCAGAGTATATATAACTTTGTTTATATATTTTTATGTGTTATGTCATATTTTATGAGACTAAGTAGTAGAGTAATATTATTATTTTGGATTATGAATGATGAGTTGAGTATAAACATTGATTAATAGAGAAGAGTATATGCTAGCGTGACTGAGGTAATGAGATCTTGCATTTGATTATTATAACAATGATAAACGTTGTAAATGAGTTTATATATAATTGCGTTATATAGTTTCGTGTGGAATAGTATCGCTATGAGGGCTATTGAGTTTAGTAAATTGTTAAAAAGGAGTATATGCGAAATGGATATTGAGTTTACGAGTATTACTGATTATGATACTTATGATTGAGTTGATGTTGCTAACATTTAGCCAGAGTTTATAAAGTTGATATGCTTGCAGGTTCCTAATTAAGAGAAGAGGGATCTTGCTAATGAGAATAGCAAGAGAGGAAGTTGAGGATGTTTATTGAGAAAGACTCGTGAAATATGATTGAAATTACTCACTAAGCTTTATAAGCTTACACTTGAGTTGTATATTGTTTTGCAGGTATCTGTAGCAGTGATAGGGGGAAAGCATGTGATAAAGAGAGATGGACAAGTTTAGAACCTGTCCTTTAATTGAATTAGATTATTTGTAATGTCTGGTAAATTTGTAAGGACCTTTTATGTAAATATTCATGCTGATAACATCTTGATCCTTGGTTGAATACAAATATACCCAATTAAATGAATAATTGTTTATAAATATTTGGGTGTACTTTGTATAAGAAACCGGGTGTTACAAGTTGGTATCAGAGCATTGTTTAAGTGAACTAGGTCTTGAATGTAAAGTCCTAGACTTAAACTGAGGAGAGAGAGAGAGCCCCTATCACATGCTCGGAAAAGATACTGCTGCAGATTTTAGCTTATGAGTTAAGTATAACTTTTATGTTATATTTGTTATTATTGTTTTCTGTGTGTAAATACAGATATGGAGTCAGATGAAGGATGAGTTGAGAAATTGGTCAGAGCCGGTAGGACCAATAGTGGATGATGAGACGAGATTTTGGCTGATATGAGATATCAACCAATGAGAAGAAAAGAAATTCAGCTAATTATGAGATGTTAACTGAAAATGAGATGAGATTATGTTGATGGCGAATTTCCAGATAATGATGAGATGTTAACATGAGATCCCGGTCGAGGAAAAATTTTAACTGATGATGAGAAAGAATTTGAGCATAAGTTGAGTATGAGCTAAGAGTTGAGATATGTGAGTGTAGCCGAGTACACTCAAGAGTTGAGAGCCGAAGTATACAAGTTTTAGCCAACGAGGAGATGTGATTTTGTTGCTATGAGGTATGTGAGTAACTTTACTTAACATGTTCGTTGTAAAGTATTGTGTGTATTAAATTGTAATAATACATGTAGTAGAATATGTGTAAAGTATGTGGACACATAAAAGAGAAATTGAAATTACATGTGTTAGAAAGTTGTTATTACAAAGTGTAGTAACCGATATCGAGATGAGAATCTCGTATCTACTTGAGGAAATGTTTACATATTACATAATGAGTATTTTGTGATCATGTATAATTGAGATTATAAGTGGTTGCTTGGCGAATATTTAGCAACCATGGGGAAATGTGTATATTGAGTATATATATATATATATATATATATATATATATATATATATATATATATGGTGGAAAATATATAAATTTTGATGTTGTATATATAGTGTTTGTTGTTTCACAGATGTGACGAGACTTTTATGTACAAGTACTTTGTGGTTGAGACCACATGTTTTGTGGGGCCACATGACTAGTACTTGTGATTGATCAAAATAAATGGCTGAGATAGCCAAAAGAGTATGAGTTGAGAAAGACGGTGAGTGTGTAGTTGATTGCACACGATAATTGATTATGAGTTGACATACTGAGAATTGAAATGTGTGGTTTGGAGTTGTCACAAAATGAGATATTTGTGACAGCGTTATCAGAGGACACTTGAGTAACCACATAAAGAGTACCTTGTGGTTATAAATTGAGAGAACCTAGAGTGGTTCATCTAGGCCTTTTTGGCTTAGAAATTGAGTTAGTTACTGAGTAAATATGATTGAGACCATATAATTGTGGGACCATATATCGAGTAAATGTGGTTGAGACCATATAATTGTGGGACCATATATCGAGTAAATGTGGTTGAGACCACGTATTTTGTGGGACCATATATCGAGTAAAGTGGTTGAAACCACATACTTTGTTGGGCCACATAATGAGTAAATGTGATTGAGACCACATATTTCGTGGGGCTACATATTGAGTAGCTGAGGTTGAGGCCACATATTTCTATGAACCACAAGACGAGTATCTTGTGGTTAGAGCAGTGAGGATCTTTGTGACTCAAATGAAAGGAGGAGTGACGGTGAGTCTATATGGCTTGAGACCGTAAGGGAGAATTCCTAGAGTAAAAGAGGATATGGATTGAAATCAGAAAATGGTACGAGGTACCATGATTTGATCAGAGGACGGTATGAGATACCGTAACACAGCGTTGAGTGCTGAGAACAGAGAACGGTACAAGGTACCGTGAAAGAGTGTTGAGCAATAAAGTCGACAAACGATATGAGGTACCGTGAGATTTTGTTGAGTAGTACGTTTTGAGGATAGTACGAGATGCTATAAAATAGTGTGAGTAACGAGACAGGAGGATGGTACGGGGTACCATAAGTTGAGCTAGAGTAGTATTGCATTGTTATGCTTGTGTGTAGACAAGCATACATTTTATGATAATGCAGAAGTAATGAGAAATGTACTATCTTTGCATATGGATAGATATGAACGTAGCGGTAAGCTTGTGTGGCTTGAAACCTTGTGGGTTAAGAAAGGGATGAATCAAAGGCTGAGTAACAATACGGGAGTACTATGAGATGATATAGTGAATAATACGGTTGAGAAGTGTTGTTGTGAGTAAATATGTTTATTATGTGGTCGTGTTGAGAATGTGTGAGATTTCTTACATGTTGAACGAGATAGAATTTTATAAATACATAATGAGAATATATTAGTTTAAAAGAGGAGGAAAGTAATTGTGGTTGTGGTTGATAGGATTTGTTCCTTAGCAATCAAACCAATTACTGCCACTAAAATAAATACGTGGGTGTGAAGATGACAAAACTATTTATTCGTATGAGACGATAAATAATAGATTTTGTTATAATAATTTTGAATTATTTCTTGAGATTAACGAGATAGCCAAGTGATGAGATATGATCTCACCATAGAGATTGCGGTGACAGATGTTATTATTTGAGTCGTGTATAGGGATTACGATGAGCCATACGTATGACCTATTGGTGTCATACGGATGAATTAGAGATTGCGGTGATAATGACGGAGAAGTGGCGAGAGGAAAAGTCCTTACTGATTGTATGTCAGGAGGAATATATGCGGTTGTGTTGATAAATTATTTGAAAATAAATTATTGAGTTTGATATAGATATAATGATTATCGATTGAGTGAGAACGTGATGTGGATTGTCCACATAAGAGATGATATAATAAGCGAGTACATTGTGAGAAACAATATGAGGTATGCTGTTGAACTGAGATAAAAAGGAGTTAATTGGTGGAAGATTGTCAGTTGTATATTGGGTGAAAACCTAATATGTGTGATGAGGAGGGAATAGAGATGAATGTGTTTTCAGAGAAGTTAAAGTCGGTTGTGGTGATGAGACAACTGAAACGGATTTTTGTGTGATTAAAGTGTCGAGAGTTAAATAACAAATTCAGAGGAGGCGTGAGTGAAACTTGAGATAGTTTCTAATATTTTGTTATTCTGGATTTTTATCCTAGTATTTACGAGCTATGTTGATGAGAAATCAATTATTCACATGTTACGATATGAGAAGTAAATTAAGAGAGAATGTGAGCTTGGAATCGGTGAGACCGTTTTCTTTATTGAGTTAGAATAAACCATTTAAGGAGATTGGAAATGGAAGTTGAATCTCAAATAGTTATTAAGATTAGTGTTATAGAAAGAGTGAGTGGTTGTCCATGCGAAATGGTAACAACCAATGTGCTTATAGAGATCATATTACGAGAATAATGGCGGGCGTAAAGATTTTACGGAAAGAGAAGTCGAATGAGAAAGTTTCTAAATGTAATGTGAATCGAGGAAGCTTGAATTCTATAACTATATTATGAGTAAACGGGATGTAATGATATATATACATGTCAGATGAGCTGACGAGAGGATAATATCACTATTGTGGGTGATGTGTGATTGCGGTGGTGAGATGATTGTATAAGCCATGCCTAGTCTAAGAGATTCCGAGGACGGAATCTTTTGAAGGGGGTAAGAACTTGTAATACCATAATTTTAATTTATGGTAAAGTTATTTTAATTTTTGATATAAACGAGATTAGATGAATTATAATACGAGTTAGAGTTTATAGAAACCCATTTTGGAGAAATAAGATGTTAAAAAGGGAATAAGAAACAACTTGGGTTCTTAAAAGGTTAAACCGGGTCGAGTTTTAATACCCGGGTCGAGTTTGATTGTAATGAAAACGAAAACAATAGCAACCCGGGTCGTGTTGAAGAACCCGGGTCGTGTTCGACAAAACCCGGGTCGGGCTGATGGACTCGGACCGTGCTGCAACCAAAGGCAAAACAGTCGTGATTTTCGTAGATGGACCCGGGTCGGGTTCTGTAACCCGGGTCGGGTTACGCGCACAGACCCATTTAAATGAGACGGGTTTCTTTCATTTTGGGGTAAAATCCATTTCGTCAAAACCCTTTCAAAACCCTAGAAACTCGATTTTTAACCCCCAAAGTCGAGATTGAAGCCTATTGTTCACGATTTGAAGTTAGAGATCAATACTTGGAGCTTGAAAGGTAAACCTCTTCGATTTTGGTTTCGTTTTAACCGTTGGATGGTTTGATTTGAGGTAGTTTCTTGTGGTTGCGATGACCCATCTATGAGTTAATGATATTTGAGCCAAATTGATTGATTAGTAAGTGTATAAAGAGTTCAAATCCTAGACCTAAGTTAGTGAAACACTTCTTGTGGTGTTTTTGATCTTGAATAGGTCAAAGTAGTGAAGTGAGAGTATAACTAGAGTGATTTTGTTATTGTTTGATTATCACTTCACTATACGATGCTAATTTCTGAGTTATTATCGATGTTAATTATGATTGAGATTGTTAAAGAAATTTGAGTATTGAGATTTAGCTGTTGTGTTACAGCTAAAAGCTAGACAGGATCACACGCGAGATTCAGGAGTTCCACATATTGATTTAACCTCAGGTGAGTAGTTAATTGTTGGATGAATCATGCTTGTTGAGATGTTTAATACATAAAGATTATGCTATGTTCTGATTGGTTGAGTATAACCAAATTTGAAAATATAGAACAAAGAGTTATAATGTGTATATTACACTTGGGACTGAGATAGTCCGTTGAGCTTAATTAAAATGAGAATTTATTTAGACTATGGTGATATGACCAAGTCTAGCGAACAGGAGCCCGGTACGCGTAAATTGAGGGTCTCACATACTAAGCCGATATCAAGTGAGTACTTTCTAGTACTTGAGTAGAGTTAAACTTGTTTGATGCAGAGTATATATAACTTTGTTTATATATTTTTATGTGTTATGTCATATTTTATGAGACTAAGTAGTAGAGTAATATTATTATTTTGGATTATGAATGATGAGTTGAGTATAAACATTGATTAATAGAGAAGAGTATATGCTAGCGTGACTGAGGTAATGAGATCTTGCATTTGATTATTATAACAATGATAAACGTTGTAAATGAGTTTATATATAATTGCGTTATATAGTTTCGTGTGGAATAGTATCGCTATGAGGGCTATTGAGTTTAGTAAATTGTTAAAAAGGAGTATATGCGAAATGGATATTGAGTTTACGAGTATTACTGATTATGATACTTATGATTGAGTTGATGTTGCTAACATTTAGCCAGAGTTTATAAAGTTGATATGCTTGCAGGTTCCTAATTAAGAGAAGAGGGATCTTGCTAATGAGAATAGCAAGAGAGGAAGTTGAGGATGTTTATTGAGAAAGACTCGTGAAATATGATTGAAATTACTCACTAAGCTTTATAAGCTTACACTTGAGTTGTATATTGTTTTGCAGGTATCTGTAGCAGTGATAGGGGGAAAGCATGTGATAAAGAGAGATGGACAAGTTTAGAACCTGTCCTTTAATTGAATTAGATTATTTGTAATGTCTGGTAAATTTGTAAGGACCTTTTATGTAAATATTCATGCTGATAACATCTTGATCCTTGGTTGAATACAAATATACCCAATTAAATGAATAATTGTTTATAAATATTTGGGTGTACTTTGTATAAGAAACCGGGTGTTACAACACCCCACACTTAAAACCGTACAACGTCCCCGTTGTATAAAAATTATTTAGAACAAGGGAGAAAGAGTTACCCCTTTGGATGGTAGATCGCTTGGTTGGTGCTCGGTATCACAGGTACAAAATACGAACAAAAAGGTCCTCGATTTCGCGTTCTAGAGTTGTAGCGCAACAGTAAACTCGCCGGTAGTCAAAGCAAGTGGAGGGGGCACGGTGACCCCATACTTACTTGAAACAACTCCTCCCATTTTGGTATAACATGCATGACTCAACAAAAACATCAAATGCAAACAGAATAAACAAATAAAATATAAACAAACAAAAGATAGTAGTGTCATAGGTATAGTATATATATCCAAAAAAGAAAAAGAAAAAGAAAATACATCAATCGCCACCTGGTGACCTGGAAGAACCAGCCTCATGATCATGTGCTTGGGCTGGGAATGGTCGGGAGCGCTGCTGCTCAATAAGCCCCATCTTCTCCAGGGCTCGCGCTGTAGTGTGAACTAGAGGTACAGCAGTCAAGTATGCCACAACCGGAGCAATAAGAATCCGGTACGAACGGGCCAAGCGGGTGATGAAATACCCACGGCCCAGGGGACTGCTGGCAGATGCACCCGTCGCACGGGTGGAAAGGGAGACGGCTAGGACGAACGGGAGGTGAAGGAATCTGGAGGGGTGAAGGAGGACCCAGAGATATGTCATATCCTCGCCAGACACCTTCTCGCCCCCTCCCGATGCATGATGGAGGTGGAGGAGATGCGGTGCATGAGTCGATGAAGTGGATCGCGAAGATGACTCTCTCTGGATGTCCCCGCCTCGTAGAATACGTTGGACAATGGTGTCCAAACCTCCATATTGGCAGCCCTCTCGGGTTTCCCCTGAATGCACGCCGTAAGGAACTGCGCGAAGTGGCGGTGCTGTAGATCCGCCTCCGTGTATATGCCGGTACGCCTCCCAAAATCTCGGAGGTTGCACTCCATGTGCACACCCCCCAATCTAAACCGTACGAGCCTGGAACGGGCCTCCTGAGAACCCGGTGCAAAACGGACAGTAGATAGGAACTCCAAAAGAAGCTCGGTATATACTGTGTCCTCTTCGGTGGCCATGAGCCTATCCCAGCCTCGGCACGTGAACCTGGCCTCTCAATCAACCCATGTACGGTGCAAAAATGGCTCGATCTCGCCCCAAAGCCCAGCGTCTTGCAGAATGTCCCAATGAGGGCATTCCTCCGTGAAATATACTCCACTGAACTGTCCAGCTCAGCGGGGAACTGAAGAAACTGGTGGTCTAATCTGAACGACATCTGCGCAAAAAGAAATTTTTTTTGCAATTTAGGTCCCTTTCTTTCCCACTGCACCGCGGCGCGGACCAAGAACCAGGGCGCGGCGCGTGTAAGAACCCGAGAAAATGTGTAATAAAATGTAAAATAATCGGGTAAAAAGGGCGAAAAATTGTAAAAGGGTAAAACGGTCTTTTGACACGGTGTAAGACTATTATGTAAAATAATATGTATTTGTGAAATAATAACATAAGAAATAAAAGTTTATAAGAAAGTTGGAGTTTTACCGCATGAATAGTGAAATATGGCCGAAAAGGGCATAATGGTCATTTGACATGGAAATGACCAAAAATGTCAAGAAAATGTTAAGTTAAGAGTTAATGGAACTTTGGTTGCAAAGTTATGGTCTTAGGACCATTTTTGTAGAAAAGCTAGAAACCAAGGGACTAAAATGTAAGTGTAATAAATATAAAATAAGAAAAAAAATGATAAGTTTCTCATTCACTGGAAATTTAGAGCAGCTTCTAGAGCTCTAGAGAAGGCTACGAACGATCACGAAGAGCTGCAAATCAAGTTCAAAGAATTGAATTCAAACCTTGGAATTGGTGATTCCAAAGTAAACAAGGTAAGAATTCCTTTGTTTTAACCTAGGTTTTGGTGGGTGTTCTTGAGGTGGTCTTTGAGATGAATTGAAACTGCAATTTTAGTTAGGAATCATGGGGTTTAAGTGGCTAATGCTTCCAATAAGTCATTAGTCAAGAACTAAACCCAAGAACATGAAAGTAGATCGCTATTTTTGAAAGTTTGCAATTTTGATCAAGAACTTTAATTCCTGCATTTGATCGATTCAATCGATTTTAATGGATTAAAACCTTGTACTAATGGAAGGTTTTAGTCAAGGAACAAACCCCATATGATTAAGACATAGAATAAGGACTTAATGGGTGAAAACTGCGTGCTACAGTGCACAAATCGCGACTGATCAGGACACTGCCCAGGCGCCAGGCGCAGTGCGCCCAGGACCAGGGCGGGGTGCGCCCCTAGCCAGGCGCAGTGCGCCCTCAGTCAGGGACCAAAATTGTTAGAAATTTCAAAATTTCCAAACGCTAGAAACTATAGCTAGACATGTCCGATTGACCTGAAATTTTAGCCATAACCCTAAAATGGTATAAGAACATGTCGGGAATGGTCAAATCCGTAATCCGACCTTGCGGAAAAGTCACTGTAGCGGCAGTGGCTAAAAGTACTATTCACGTCAAAACTTAATTTTGGAATTTGAGCTAGACTTGTCCAATGAACTCCAAATTTGAAACACAAGTCTAATATAGCCTAATATTTCATGGAAAAGAGTCGGAACTGAAATACGACCCCTCGGGGGTACTGTAGCAGAATACGCGTATTTCGGAGAAAACGATAAAACGAGTTTATTAATGGTTATACATTTATTATAACCTGTAGTAGCATAGTATGGCACTCTTGTGCTGTAAGTTAGTTATTATTTATATGAATTGAATATAAACGTATATTTTGTAAATAATAGGTGGTGGTTCAAATACGGTGAACCGAGCGAAGGAAAAGAAGTGCAAAAGACTAACTGACTCGAGGTGAGTGTTATGTGGATTTTCGAGTACATAGCAAAATGAATTTTATTTAAAAAAGTTTTGGAGTCAAATTGGTTTATAGCTTTAAAAGTATTTTATGGAAAGTATGATTATAATGTGAAAGAAATGGAACCAGAAATACAGTGACTAATAATGTGATTGGCTCATGACGATAAGTTGCTTTAGTATCCGGATAAAGACCACGGCCTGCTGCGGTAGGGGTGGCAATAAGACACTACTGGGATGGTACCGCCCGTCGCGAAGTAGTTGTCTTACCTTGATAGATGAATCCGTTTCATGCTATTGGGGAAGCAGTTATACGGGTGCGTCTCGTATAAAACCTACGGGTGCGCTCGTAGGAATGTACTATCACGGAATAAGGAATACCTGTGGGTGCGCTCACAGGAAATGTGAAATTGGAAACTTAAGGAATAATGATATAATTGGTAAACTGTTTTGGGTCTAAACCCATAAAGCTCACGAGACATTATGTCTCACGTATTTGTTTTAAATGCTATGTACTCAGGTAAGCAGAGAAGGCGTTAAAAGAGTCGGGTGTGGGACTGTAGCATCTGTTATTGTGTAAAATGTATAATAAACAGGTTTGAATCATGGTTGTGGTACAAATGCGTGATACCCCGTTTGTAATAAAAATACATGGCTTGTTTGCAAAAGTTGTAATGTAAGTTTGGAAAAAAAAAATTTGTGTGAAAATTGGGGTGTTACAATTTGGTATCAGAGCCATGGTTTAAGCGAATTAGGTTGGGTAACCATCCTAGGCTTAAACTAGTGCATTAAGAGTAAGTAAAGTAGTAGTATTAGGTATTAACTAACGGGGTAGAATCGCTAATTTATAATGTTGGAATCCAAAGTAACCGATGAACCAGGGGATCTTGTGATAACATCAGAGCCAAAGTATATAGGTGGTTAAAATAATATTGGGCCCGTATTATTGTAACCACAGGATATGCTTTGGAAATGGTGAAGTCACGGGGGGCCCTGAGGAATTTGGTTGTGGAAAGTAGTATAGAGACACTTGGGAACACAAGATTCGATAGGAAGATCACATGCTACAGCTTTCAGATATATTGATAAGATATATTTATGAGGAATAATAAACGTAAATCTTACTCATTTTATATAGTACATGGAGAGTGGAGATCAGAACGTTTTCAGTGAAGAACGGACAGCAAGTCGTACCCCGTCCCATGGAGATAACCCTGTTGATGATGCGGTTAACATGGGTCCTAACCCAAATCCAATACCGCAACCTCCACCTGTGACCTTGGAGGCTATTCAAAATCTTATTAGCAATCTAAAGACGGAGATGAGGGAGGATATGCGACAAATGTTGAATACATGGCTGGGGGACCCACAACCTAACCCTTCAGCAGATGATGCTTCTTGGAGACCCACTAATGGAGATTCGGTTACGGATGAGGATAGTGTGGGGACAGAAGATAAGAAGAGATGTTCTTTCAAAACTTTTCTGACATGTAAGCCAACGGAATACTATGGTAGCTACGAGCCTAAGGTCACGATGCGGTGGATACGGGAGACAGAGCAAGTACTGGAGGTCAGCAAGTGTCATGAGAAAGATAAAGTTTACTATGCCTCACGAATGTTAAAAGACGATGCGCTAGTCTGGTGGAACACCTTATACGAACTGGTTGGAAAGGATGTAATTTACAAGTGGTCGTGGACCGAATTCACCACCCGCCTGAAGAATAAATATTGTCCCCTTCGGGACATAGAAAAACTTGAAGACGAATTCCTTACTCTAAAGAAGGGTAGTTTGACTGTTGCCGAGTATACCAAAAAGTTCAGCGATATGCTACCGTTCGTGGGAAACATTTACACTACGGAGCGGGCACGAATCAACCGTTATGTGAAAGGCCTACCTTGGGAGTATGAATTGGAAGTAAAACGGGCGGTAACAATGGACGCGGCGTTTGAGGCAGCAAGAAATGTAGAAGATGTGTGGAAACGAAGAACAGTGGAAAGGCAAATTTCTGGGGATAAACGTAAATTCAGTGGCGGGAGCAGTAGCTGGAATAAGAAGGGAAAGTCGGTAGTGATGTCAACCAAACAGGGCAGTCGAAAGATGTGTGATAAGTGCGGGAAAGAGCATACGGGCGAATGTAAGATGGGAAGTGCGGCTTGTTTTAACTGCGGAAGAATGGGTCACAAGGCGAGGGAATGTACTTATCCTAAGTTCAGCGAAGTCGAGTGTTTCTCATGTCATGAAAAGGGGCATTATAGTTTTAACTGTCCGAAGAAGGGTGGCGAGACAATGGTATCAACTGCGCAGAAAAAGACGGAGCCCCAAAAGGTGAAGACTCGCGCCTTCCAACTCACCCGAGAAGAAGCAAAGGAGACACAAGATGTGGTCTCAGGTACTCTACTAATTAACCAGATGCCTGCCTATGTATTATTTGACTTTGGTGCCACGTGTTCGTTTGTGTCCTATGAGTTTGGTCTAAAATTCAATATACCGCTAGAACCATTAGATCGTGTATGTGAGGTAGAATTGGCAAGTGGTAAGAAGGTGGGGCTAAAACATGTGTACCGTGGCTGCGACCTCAGCATAGATGATCAGAAATTTTCGTTGAACCTTCTTCCGATTAGAGTGAAGACTTTTGATGTTGTCATTGGTATGGATTGGCTTGGAGCCAATAATGCAAAAATCGCATGTGGGAAGAAGATAGTGTCAGTGAAAATTCCAGGTGGCAGCAAGGTGTATGTGTACGGTGAAAAACCCATGAGAATGTCCAATTTGATTAGTGCAGCGAAGGTCAGGAGATGTTTAATGAAAGGATGCTTATCCTATGTGGCGTATGTAATGATGGAAGATAAAGTAAAGAAAACGGTACATGACATTGACGTGGTGAAAGAATATCCTGAAGTGTTTCCAGATGACTTACCCGGGTTGCCACCAGAGAGACAAGTAGAATTCCGAATTGATCTTGTACCTGGAGCTTCTCCTATCGCTCGTGCTCCATACCGTTTGGCCCCGACCGAAGTGCGGGAGTTGATGTCACAATTACAGGAATTGTTGGATAAAGGCTTCATACGCCCAGTGTGTCTCCTTGGGGTGCACCGGTGCTATTTGTCAAAAAGAAGGATGGCACGATGCGAATGTGCATTGACTACCGCGAGCTCAATAAAATTACCATCAAGAATCGTTATCCGTTACCACGAATAGACGATCTGTTTGATCAGTTGCAAGGCGCTGACTACTTCTCCAAGATTGACCTCCGGTCTGGTTATCATCAGGTGCGCGTAAGAAATGAAGATATTGAGAAGACTGCTTTTCGCACTCGCTACGGGCATTATGAATTCTTGGTCATGCCTTTTGGGCTGACGAATGCTCCGGCAATCTTCATGGATTTGATGAATAGGGTGTGCAAGCCGTTCCTTGATAAGTTTGTTATCGTCTTTATTGATGACATCCTTATCTACTCGAAGAATGCAGAGGAACATGGGAATCATTTGAGGACGGTGCTAGAAGTTCTAAAGAAAGAGAAGTTATATGCAATATTTTCGAAGTGCGAATTTTGGCTAAGGGAAGTGCAATTCCTTGGACACGTTGTCTCAATCCAAGGCATTAAAGTAGATCCAACAAAAGTGGAGGCAGTGATGAAATGTGAATTTCCCAAGACTCCGACGGAAGTGAGAAGTTTTCTTGGACTCGCCGGGTACTAACGACGGTTCATCCAAGATTTTTCACGGATTGCGGTACCTCTTACGAAGCTGACAAGGAAAGGGATAAAATTTGAATGGGGGACGGAACAAGAAAAAGCATTTGAAACATTAAAAGAGAAGTTATGCAATGCGCCGGTTCTTACCCTACCAGAAGGAACTGAAGATTTCGTGGTGTATAGTGATGCCTCAAACAGAGGGTTGGGTTGTGTATTAATGCAGCGGGGAAAAGTAATAGCATATGCTTCTCGCCAATTGAAGGAACCCGAAACTCGATATGCAACGCACGATTTGGAATTGGCAGCAATCGTGTTTGCCCTAAAAATCTGGAGACATTACTTGTATGGGACAAAGTGCACCTTGTACACAGATCATAAAAGCTTGCAATACGTATTTTCTCAGAAAGATCTCAATATGAGGCAAAGTAGGTGGCTGGAGCTAATAAATGATTATGACTGTGAAATCGCTTACCACCCTGGGAAAGCGAATGTGGTAGCAGATGCCTTAAGCAGGAAGTTTCATGAAAAGAAAAGTCAAGAGAAGTTGATGAAGATCGAATTGAAATCAAGCCTAATAGAAACCATCAAAGACGCGCAAAAGCAAGTATTGGAAAGAGGTGACTTAAAGAAGGAAAAGCTGGGAAAAGATTTGGTGTTTGGGGAAAATACCCAGGGACTGAAGACAGTCAGAAATCGCGTGTGGGTACCAAAAGCAGGTGGAATCCGAAAGTTGATACTAGAAGAATCCCATAAGTCAAAATATTCCATTCATCCAGGAAGCACGAAAACTTATCGAGATCTCAAAGAACAGTACTGGTGGTCGGGAATGAAGAAAAGAATAGTCAAGTATATTTCTAAATGCGCAACTTGTGCACATGTGAAGGCGGAACACCAAGCCCCATATGGAAATACTCAACCACTGCAAATTCCAGCGGGGAAATGGGAGGACATAACCATGGATTTCATAGTTGGGTTGCCGAGAACTAGAAGAGGTCATAACCGTATATGGGTCATTGTTGACCGCTTGACCAAGAGTGCAATGTTTTTGGCAATTAAAGAAAATATGCAGTTAGAAACATTGGCGCAGATATACAAGGATGAAGTTATAAGACTTCACGGAGCTCCCTTGTCTATTGTGTCTGACAGAGACCCACTATTTACCTCAAAATTGTGGGAGGCACTACAGGAACGAATGGGGACAAAAATTAAAATGAGTACAGCTTATCATCCCCAGACAGACTGGCAAAGTGAACGAACCATTCAGACTGTAGAAGATATGCTACGAGCGTGTGCCCTGGATTTCGGTGGAAGTTGGGACGAACACTTGCCATTGGTAGAGTTTTCTTATAACAACAGCTATCATTCCAGTATTGGAATGCCACCATTCGAAGCTCTATATGGCAGAAAGTGTAGAACCCCTTTGTGTTGGTTGGAAGCAGGGGAGACAAAAATGACTGGGCCGGAAATTGTAAGGATAACAAACGAAAAGATCAAGATAATTCAAGCTAATATGAAAGCTGCTCAGGATAGGCAGAAGAGTTATGCAGATTTGAAGAAGAGACCTTACGATTTAAAGGAAGGTGATCTTGTAATGCTCAAAGTGTCACCGTGGAAAGGTGTGGTAAGATTTGGAAAGAGGGGTAAACTGAGTCCAAGATACATTGGACCATTCAAGATCTTAAAAAGAATTGGTGAACAAGCTTTCAAACTAGAATTACGACGTGAACTGAGTGGTATTCATGATACGTTTCATGTGTGTTATTTGAAAAAGTACTTTGGAAAAAGTGAACTCGTCATTCCGTTGAAAGACCTAACAGTGGAAGCCCCGAATAAGCTGATAGAAGAACCAGAAGCAATGTTGGAGGTGAGAACCAAGAAGTTGAGAAACAAGGAAATTGACTTAGTCTTGGTCAAATGGAAGCACGCGTCGGGCTCAGATTTAACTTGGGAGACGCTAGAAGAAATGAAGAAAAGATATCCAAATTTCACGAATTATGAGAAGATTCCGAGGACGGAATCCTCTTAAGGGGGAGAGGTTGTAAGAACCCGAGAAAATGTGTAATAAAATGTAAAATAATCGGGTAAAAATGGCGAAAAATTGTAAAAGAGTAAAACGGTATTTTGACACGGTGTAAGACTATTATGTAAAATAATATGTATTTGTGAAATAATAACATAAGAAATAAAAGTTTATAAGAAAGTTGGAGTTTTACCGCATGAATAGTGAAATATGGCCGAAAAGGGCATAATGGTCATTTGACATGGAAATGACCAAAAATGTCAAGAAAATGTTAAGTTAAGAGTTAATGGAACTTTGGTTGCAAAGTTATGGTCTTAGGACCATTTTTGTAGAAAAGCTAGAAACCAAGGGACTAAAATGTAAGTGTAATAAATATAAAATAAGAAAAAAAATGATAAGTTTCTCATTCACTGGAAATTTAGAGCAGCTTCTAGAGCTCTGGAGAAGGCTACGAACGATCACGAAGAGCTGCAAATCAAGTTCAAAGAATTGAATTCAAACCTTGGAATTGGTGATTCCAAAGTAAACAAGGTAAGAATTCCTTTGTTTTAACCTAGGTTTTGGTGGGTGTTCTTGAGGTGGTCTTTGAGATGAATTGAAACTGCAATTTTAGTTAGGAATCATGGGGTTTAAGTGGCTAATGCTTCCAATAAGTCATTAGTCAAGAACTAAACCCAAGAACATGAAAGTAGATCGCTATTTTTGAAAGTTTGCAATTTTGATCAAGAACTTTAATTCCTGCATTTGATCGATTCAATCGATTTTAATGGATTAAAACCTTGTACTAATGGAAGGTTTTAGTCAAGGAACAAACCCCATATGATTAAGACATAGAATAAGGACTTAATGGGTGAAAACTGCGTGCTACAGTGCACAAATCGCGACTGATCAGGACACTGCCCAGGCGCCAGGTGCAGTGCGCCCAGGACCAAAGCGGGGTGCGCCCAGGCGCAGTGCGCCCCTAGCCAGGCGCAGTGCGCCCTCAGTCAGGGACCAAAATTGTTAGAAATTTCAAAATTTCCAAACGCTAGAAACTATAGCTAGACATGTCCGATTGACCTGAAATTTTAGCCATAACCCTAAAATGGTATAAGAACATGTCGGGAATGGTCAAATCCGTAATCCGACCTTGCAGAAAAGTCACAGTAGCGGCAGTGGCTAAAAGTACTATTCACGTCAAAACTTAATTTTGGAATTTGAGCTAGACTTGTCCAATGAACTCCAAATTTGAAACACAAGTCTAATATAGCCTAATATTTCATGGAAAAGAGTCGGAACTGAAATACGACCCCTCGGGGGTACTGTAGCAGAATACGCGTATTTCGGAGAAAACGATAAAACGAGTTTATTAATGGTTATACATTTATTATAACCTGTAGTAGCATAGTATGACACTCTTGTGCTGTAAGTTAGTTATTATATATATATGAATTGAATATAAACGTATATTTTGTAAATAATAGGTGGTGGTTCAAATACGGTGAACCGAGCGAAGGAAAAAGAAGTGCAAAAGACTAACTGACTCGAGGTGAGTGTTATGTGGATTTTCGAGTACATAGCAAAATGAATTTTATTTAAAAATGTTTTGGAGTCAAATTGGTTTATAGCTTTAAAAGTATTTTATGGAAAGTATGATTATAATGTGAAAGAAATGGAACCAGAAATACAGTGACTAATAATGTGATTGGCTCATGACGATAAGTTGCTTTAGTATCCGGATAAAGACCACGGCCTGCTGCGGTAGGGGTGGCAATAAGACACTACTGGGATGGTACCTCCCGTCGCGAAGTAGTTGTCTTACCTTGATAGATGAATCCGTTTCATGCTATTGGGGAAGCAGTTATACGGGTGCGTCTCGTATAAAACCTACGGGTGCGCTCGTAGGAATGTACTATCACGGAATAAGGAATACCTGTGGGTGCGCTCACAGGAAATGTGAAATTGGAAACTTAAGGAATAATGATATAATTGGTAAACTGTTTTGGGTCTAAACCCATAAAGCTCACGAGACATTATGTCTCACGTATTTGTTTTAAATGCTATGTACTCAGGTAAGCAGGGAAGACGTTAAAAGAGTCGGGTGTGGGACTGTAGCATCTGTTATTGTGTAAAATGTATAATAAATAGGTTTGAATCATGGTTGTGGTACAAATGCGTGATACCCCGTTTGTAATAAAAATACATGGCTTGTTTGCAAAAGTTGTAATGTAAGTTTGGAAAAAAAAAATTGTGTGAAAATTGGGGTGTTACAGCGCGGGAGCGGATGTTTCCAATTCCAAATCCAAACTCACGATTTAACCTATTTAAACTCAATCCAAATACACTACAAGGTAGCCTAAGTGCCGACTAACTCATCTAGGGTCATTATTTGGCAAAATAAACACCCTACGAGTCAGCATTGGCGATTTCTAAGTTTTTGAGTTTTTGGAGAAATCACCAAAATCAACTGCCTAATCATTAGTTTTAACACGTAAAAGCTAGTTAGAATGACGTACCTTGGTAGTAGGAATGAAATGAGCAAGAAAAAACACGAGAAATTTTCGATGATCAGAGCTCCGAGGCGTGGTGTGTGTGAATAGTGTCGCGGCTTACCTTAATATCGAAGAATTCCGACCGATCAATTCCCGCGGCACGGATATAAGCAAACCGCGGCGCGCGTGCTCCCAAATCAACCCCTGCGCATCGGGTTGGTTTACGATCCCGCGACGCGCAATTTTCCTGACCGCGGCGCGGTCATCAAAAATCCAAATTCTTCAAAACAACCCCACAGTTGCCTTGGACCAATAATGCCTGCAAATTGTAACGCCCGGTTTCTCATACGAAGTACACCCAAAATTTTTCAAACACTTATACATTAAAAATGGGTATACTTGCACTCAACCCAGGAAAAACAAGATGTTATCATCAAACATTAATTACTCAAAAGGTCCTTACAATATGACCAAGGATTACAAATAAACCTAACACAACTAAAGGACATGCTCTAAGTTGTCCATCTCTCTTTATCACATGCCTTCCCCTATCACTGCTACAGCTACCTGCAAAACAACAAACAACTCAAGTGTAAGCTTATAAAGCTTAGTGAGTAATCTCAATTACACTTCAGTAATCTCTCTCAGTATACTTTCTCAACATTCTCCTTTGCTAATTATCTCATTAGCAAATATTCACCTTCTCTTAACTCTGAGACCTGCAAACATATTAGCTTACAAACACCAGCTAATTTTTAGTGTTATCAACTCAATAATAAGTATCACAACTGATACTATTCACAAACTCAATCACATACACTCATATATACTCATTACACAATCAAATAAAACAACCATCATAGTAGTGGCAATCAAACTCCAAAACTCTTTAACTCACTCACTCTAGCATATACTCTGCTCTTATACTCAAATATAGACCGTAACCCGTCTCCCGTTATCCACAAATAACAGATCTATTATAACTCTAAGCCACATCAATATCAACACAACACACACATATATGTAAAACATATATATATACAACAAGGTATAACTCTTACTTAATTATTCGGAAGTACTCACCTGATATCGATTTAGTATGTGGAACCCTCTATTTACGCGTACCGGGCTCCTGTTCGCTAGACTTGGTTATATCACCATAGGCTAATTCCATTCTCCAACATCCACAATCATCTCAATAACATCTATCTCAAAGATGTATCAATCAAAGAGGAAAAGGAGTATAAACGGTAAATATCAACTCTATATTTACCGAAACCTCCAAATCCACGGTTCTATTCATTCAACCGTAGGAACTCGACAATAATCACACCAATAACTCTAAAGGTATCCACTAACAATCTACTAACAACATATATAACAATATATAACTAAATAACTGAAATCAAAGCTAGGGTTTCAAAACCCCCAAAATGAAGAAATCACTCACCTGGATGAATTAGGAATCAAGAGCGCGTTTGCGGGATTAGATTCGTGTCTCTTTATGTTTCCCCACGAATCTCTAGCTTCAATTTGACAGAAAATCGCCTCTTTATGCTCTGAAATCGAATTGGGATCTATTTTTCCCGAAATGAGGTTTTCTGCAAATTTAAAGGGTCTGCACGCGTAACACGGCCCGGGTTTATAGAGCACGGCCCGTGTTAATCCTACTGTATGCTTTCTGAATTTGATCTGCAGGAAACACGGCCCGTGTTAGTAGAACACGGCCCGTGTTAGCTACTAAATGCCCAAAATAGTCCCTAACAATCCTTTACACGACCCGTGTGACTTGGACACAACCCGTGTACTCTATTTTGGCATTTTTAAGGCTCAAACTTCTTCCAAATGGATTTTTAACCACTCAATTCATACATCAACTTGACTAATCTTATTCCCACCAAGATTAGTACATAAGAAAGGTTTTAAATCTCTTCTCACTAATCAAAAAACTCATAACTCAAAGGTAATAACTCTACTTACCTTAGTAAGCATCTTAAAATGAAAATGGGTCTTACACAAATGACGATGATATAATTTCCTAATTCTCCTAAGAATACAGTACCTAACCTATGAAAAGATGGGTTGCCTCCCAACAAGCGCTAAGTTTAACTTCTTCAGCCAGACGTGCTGTTCCTTCTCCTATTCTTCTTGAATTCATGATGGCATCTCCTTGTGATTTGGTGCAAAATTATGGGCCATCATTGACATCAACGAAGTGAGCTGAGTCATCCTGTCACTAACCCCGCTAATCCATTGTTGTTGGGCTTCCAGGAGCTGAAAGACTTTTGCTTCTCTTTCCCTTGCATCTTTCTCATACTGTTGGTGCCTTGCTTCCAACATCTCCATCATGTCCAGCAGCTGCTCTTTATCAATGGTGGACAATGGATGCTCCTTTGTGTCCTTCAAGACTTCCTCTTTTCCTCCTTCTCCCGATCGCGTCCATATTGTTCTTTTGTCCCTAACTCCAGACTCCATCAGCAAGTTGCTGTCCAAATTCTTATCGTCATACCCTTGAGGTAGAGATATGGGACTTCCAAACATATTTAACCTTCTTTTTCTCAACCCGAAGAAGATGTCCAAATCTCATGTTTTGCAGTCGATAATAGCGCCAGCTGTAGCCAAGAACGGGTGTCCTAATATCAATGCAGGCACATCTTCCTGACTCTCATACTCCATAACTAAAATGTCCACTGGGTAAAAAAATCCCCAACCTTTACTATGACATTAGTAAGCTTACCTCGGGATACTCTAGTTGACTGATCAGCCAGCTGTAACACAGTCTTTGCTGGCTCTAATTCCTCATTCTTGTATTTATCATACAAGTATCCCGGTAGCACATTCACACTTACTCCCAAATCCAGCAAGGTGTTCCTAATGACCACATCTCCTATAGTAGCAGTGAGTAGTGGTGACCCAGGGTCCTTTTCTTTCTTGGGCAGTGTTCCCAATAGTGCTTCACTCGCTTTAATAGTCAACCTCACAGTGTGAGGTATGGGAGTATTACTTTTTTCATTTTTCTCACACATTTCCCGAAGAATTCTTGTATCCTCGGGAGCATTCCTAAGTTCATCCCACAAAGGTTGGTTCATCGATGGCCCTGTCGATTTAGATGCTTCTTGCTTTGTCTTCCCTTTCTTGTCCTTCTTTCTTTGTTTGATCCCAGCTATGATCGGCTGCTTTTCCTCCTGGCCATCCTTATTCTCCTTCGGTTGAGCTTCCTTCTCAACATGAATTTCCTTTAATTCCTCGTCTTCCCTATTTTCCTTTTCAATTTCCACTTCTTCCTTAACTTCTTCTTCTTTACTCTCTGCCTCATTTCCAGATTCTAGCAGATCTTCCAAGGTGACTTTCCTCCATTCAGCATCGACAGTGTTGACATGTTCCTTTCCGGCCCGCTGACCATGGGTCGGATTGACTTCTGTGGTACTTGGCAGCTTCCCATTATCTCTTTTCCGTTGGTCTTCAGCCATTTGGGTGATTTGCCTCTCCATATTGACGATGGCTTTCGCATTGGCCTGCGATTGCTGCTGTGTTGTATTGAACATTTCATACATTTTTGCGACCAGATCCTCCTACGTCCCTAGGGCATTGTTGACGGAGTTATTGGGCCCCCTATTGTTGCTGCTACCATTTCCATTGGCATTGCCATTCGCCAGTTGATGCTGCTTGGGCGGGTTGGATGACTGCTCTTGGTGGTTGTTCTGCCTCTCGTTATTGAAATTCTGCTGACCTTGGTTGTATGGTCTGTAGGGTCGTCCATTTCCATACTGTCCTTGACCCTGTCCATAGACTTGATTCGCTTCTTGAGTCTTTGGTCCTCCTTGACCTCCTTGTGGCTGACTCTGAGGTCCATTCTGCAGAGTAGACACGAGCCTATCGAATTTCCTATTGAGCTCACTTATCTCCTTCTTTACATCCTTTTTCTAGTAGGCATCGGCTCCTATTGCTGCAGCAGTGTCTACCGTCTTCCTTGTAGAAAAATTCGCCTTGGAGCCATTACTTAGCTGCTCCAAAAACCGCCAAGCCTCCTCCGGGTCTTGCATCATAATAATGCCACTAGATGACGCGTTAATCATAGCTTGGTTTGTCTCACTTGTTCCTTCAAAGAATACCTTTACCAGTTGCCACTTGGGGATATCGTGATGAGGGCATGACCTCATCAACTCCTTCTGACAGTCCCATGCTTCATGAAAAGCTTCTCCAGGCTTCTGCTGGAAATCCTGAATAGGCCTCCTGATTTCCGTCATCTTCCTTGCCGGATAGAATTCTTGTAAGAACTTAGCTTTGAGTTGATCCCATGTAGTGATGCTATTCGAGGGTAAGGATTTAAACCAATATTTGGTTTTGTCCTTAAGAGTGAATGGGAACAATCTTAGTCTAAAAAGGTTCTTATTAGTATTCCTAGGGGTGTTAGCATTGGCTATGGCTATAAACTCATACAAGTGATTGTATGGGTCATCCTGTTTGTACCCCCTAAATTCCGGTAGTATCCCTAACAACTGAGGTCTAATTTCTACTTGAGATTCTATATCCTCAGGAATGTAAATGGGTGACGAGTCATCGTACTCCCGTGGCTGGAAGTGCGATGCAACCGATTGCCCTCTCGGTTGTGCAAAATACAAGGGTTGAGCAGGATTACCGTAAAAGTGATGATCATTATATCTCTATTGACCTTGTAGTGGTTGATGATACTGTGCCCTTCTTTGAGGTCCCCGACCTCGGTTCCATGGTTGCTGTGGTGCTGGTGGAACCCATCCTTCGTCTTCTTCATCATATCTCTCCTCAGCCTCTTGATACTGGTACTGCTGCTGAGGTGGTTGCTGGTATTGTTGTTACGGTGGTATAGGTTGGAATGTGGCTTGAGGTTTAAAAAGTACTGGTGCTGGTTGAGAAATGGGTTGAGAAATGGGTGTCTGCTGTCTAGATACTGGGGTGCCATCATGGGTCGGTGCTCCCCAAGACATGGCAAATGTAAATGGGTTTGTGGATTGAGGTTGGGATAAAGGTTGAAATGGTGGAATTGACGGCGAAGTGCATGAAGCTGCACCACCAGTAGCACTCGTGCTCCCAATGTGAAATTCTGAAACCGGGGGAGTGAATGACATCCCTGTTGCCTCACCCGAGGGTTCCTGGGCAACACCTACCATACTACTACTGACAGTACTAAAACTCATTGTACTCAAACGCCTACGTGCACGGATCTTGTGCGCAGTTCGCTCAATCTCTGAGTAAAAATGCAAAGGGGATAATTGCTCACCCCTACGGGTATGCATGCACTAATGCAACACGCCCGAAAAATCAAAAACCAAAATTCAAAATTACTAACCAACTAAAAGGAAACTAAACTAACAAGTCCTACAAATCACCTAATCTCAAGCTCACAACTCCCCGGCAACGACGCCAAAATTTGACATCGCAGCGGTCGTCATGTGGTCAAAAATAAGAAAATAAACCTCACTCTCACTTAGCACAGTGGAAGTCGAGTCGATCCACAGGAGTTACGTGGTCGAGACAGGTGACAGATTACCAACTGCAGTGTCACGCTACAGTCAGAGGACCTAGTTCCTAACTTTTGACTATCAATCCCAAAGAGCCTAAACTAAATTAAAACTACTAACCAAACCTAGTCACTTACTAAAATCAGAAGTACATCTCCAATTCAGAAGCAAACAAAGGCAATCCAATCATCAAACACAAATAAAGCATAAACTAAACCAATAACTAAAGTCCAAATGAATAGTCACTAGCTAAGTTCAAACCAAAAAGCTACCCCTAGTTGGTCACTGAAATCAGCAAGGGAAATCAGTCCAATCAAGGTCATTCAAGCATCCAAACACAAAACAAACATTCACAATCCAATAACAAGCATAAATACCGAAAAGAAGCAATTACTTGTAACCAAATGATTCATTAACTTAAAACCAGATCCAGTGATACAAAACAGTAACCAAAGGGTCCAAAAACATAAACTAGAACTAAATATCAATGGTTGTCACTCCCAAAGATACTAGTCACTATCACTAACTATTGAACTAAATGAAAATTAAAGATAAAAACATAGAAATACCAAGAGATGGTTCTTGAAGCTGAATCTCGGAGTCAAAGAGCCTTGGGGTCGATTTTAAACCAGGTCTTCACTCGTTTTTTTCGACCTAAAAGCCTCTATTTATAGTTGTAAAAATCTCGAGACCGCGCCGCGCTTTTATGGATCCCGCGTCGCGCATAGGGGTTTATCCACATTTCTTCGGAATTTGAATGTGGTCCACCGCCTCACCACCGCGTCGCGCCTTGATGATTTCCGCGGCGCGCGTACGTATTTTCCTGATTTTGCCTTGATCTTCAAACTTCTTCCAAATTGCACGCTTTTAGTCCCTGTTTTCATTATTTCTTTCCAAACAAGTGTTGGCACGAAAAGTGAGAATACCAGTAGATATATGATATAATTTCACTAAGAATAGGGCTCAACAAGGACTAAAATATGTGATATTACTAGGCGTTGTCAACTTTCGTTGGCTTTTATTGACTTTTGTTCACCAAAATTGACGGTTGTCACATTGTTCATGTACTTGGCATGATTGATGGAGCCTCTTTCACATAAATCTCAAATTTTCTTACTCTATCTATTTCTCTTTTCATAAATAAATAACATTTTTGCAACTCCGAAGGGACCTAAAGCTTTGGAACCCTTTAGATATTTCAAACTTTCACAATAAACCTTTTTCTTTCATCTGACACACATCATTCTAAGATGAAGATGAGTAATATGACTAGCAAGTATCTCTAAAATGATCTTACCGGTCATTCGGATGCCCTTCGGATGACTTCTGAACGGTTTCGTTCACTTCAAAAACTACTTTTCTAATGACAAAACTTGTTCAATTCCCAAGTTTACGTTTGCAGAATGCTCTTTCAAATTTCTAAACGATGTACATGCTGATTTTCAAATCATTTTTGCAACAAAACTGATAACAAACCTTCTTTGTTCTGTTGGGCATTTAATAATCACACTTTGAACTTGTAATACTGTTCTAAATTGCTATCATTTCCTTCTTTAAAACTTAACCTAAAGGACAAAACGATGTTTTTAGATTTTGTTGATCATGTCCCATTGAACTTAAGGGGCATTTTGGAATCGCATTGAAACATTGGTAACAACACAGACTTCAAAATGAGGTCAAGGCTATTTTACAATTTGATATCACCGACTGTTTTAATTTCTTTAATAAATCCTTATCACTAGATTCCCAATGATATCCAGTTCGCTTTAAGAATTAACTATTCATAAGGTTATCTGCTTCTCAGGATTAGTCATATTCCAAAGTTTCCTTAATTTAATGAATCTAACAATGATTGATATAAAATCTAATGGGAATTACACTTTTGTCACACATTGAGCTAGATCAGGTAAAGGACAACGTTACTATGAAATTTTCGAAATCACCATATGAATGAATACCATGTGAAATTTCAAATGATCATATCTTCGGATAGAACTTCCAAAATTGGAATTCAAGAAAAGAAATTCTCAAAGGAAGAAGTCACAACAATTGCTCAAAAATGTAATAAAAAATCAAAACTTTGGTAGAAAAATGTACCCTAAGGCAAACTTCTCTTTTTTAAATAAAAATGTGAGGAGCTCCTATAACATAGTCGAGTACCTTGCTGAGAGTATGAAAATCTCACTAGTGTATCTTTAGTGATGTGGATGGAGTAGCGCACAATTCCCAAACGCTTGTCATCAAGGAAACGTGTCCAAATACTCTATCTGATGAAATGAGATAATTTTTGAGAAAATACTTTAGAATTCAAACAAAAAGTCCAAGAAATACTCTGATGCTCAATCACGGAAGTGTAATGAAACTTAAATTTTCATGTAGATGTTGTTTCCATCATTTAATCATGGAAATCTTGAAACAACTAATTGAACAGTCAAACTTGAAATTTCCATGAATATGAAACTAGATATTTCAACGGGTGTATGGTACTTAGTCATTTTGTAAGAAATTTCAGTCATAAAATATCTTATTGAATAACAGACTTCCAACATGATCCGTTACTTCTGAACTCAAATAGGCAAATATATGTTTCTATCAATTTCTAAGATGTTCTAATAGCTTTTCAAAATAGCACAACTTCATAACACATCTTTTTGTGCACTTCGGAACACATGTGGGTTGATATCGGTATTGCAAATCATTCTTGGTTTTCAATAAATGTACCCTTTAGAATCCAATTGTTTTTATATTATAGTTCTGAAGGGTACCTCATCTTTGAGCACTATCAGTCATACGTCCTTCAACTGTTGGGTAATTCTGATGACCAAGCAAGGTCATCAATTTCAAATGGGTTCTCAGATATCATTTCATTTCCCTTATGATATATGTCATTTAATTTTCCTTCAAAATCAAATAATAAATTCTCAATGATTACTTTGCATTATATTAATATGTCGTTTGGTTACCTTAAATACCTTTTCATTCCAATGACAAGTTACTGCAAATAGGCGCACCTTTTGAATTTTCAAATCATCACGATTTGATGTACGAACGATTACCTTTTTGGCAGGGTTACTAGAACGATCATTTCAGGTGACGTGGCACTCTATGGTTGGACCTTTGCATACCATTTTCTCTCTCATGTGTCTTGGGACCACCAAGAGTATAAATAAAAGAACCCAACCGACTGGCATTCTTTACGCAATCATAACTCTCAAAAAAGCCCTAGCTACTCTCTATAAAACTGTTCATCGTCTTCCTTATCGCTCATCAATGGTTGCTGCTCAAGATTCATCTTCACATAGTCCTGAAGAAGGACTTTCTGTTCCAATATTTCATTCTCAACCATCTAACTATCTAGCACTGCTTGATCCAACTCTTTATCTAGAACCGCTAAATGCCTTAATTGAATGTCTTAAGCACTCCGTTCTAGATTTTGCTTTATCAAGTTGCCCTGTTATTCTGACAACTCTAGTGTTCAGGATGTGCCACACTGCCATTGTCAAAACTAATCCACAAACCAAACTGACTGAATCCATCTCCTTTGAGGTTGTATTACCGGACAACACCACAAAGCGACTATACGTCAATCGCAGAAGATTTGCTAGGGCTCTTTACTTGCCTATTTACGACAAGCGTGTTACTGCTACAGTGGCTGAACTGACTGAGATGTTCAATCTCATGGGTTATTCACCACTCATCGATTCAATGACTCAGTTCAAAAACAACAAACTCCCAAGATTATGGAGGTTTTTCTTTGGCATTCTTCTTCGATGTTTATCAGTAAGAATGTCTGGGCTCGACTCTACAAGCCAGACGTGCATGCATCTTCTTTTTGGTCTCTACACTGATTCTGGGGTAGATTACGTTTCAATTCTAGGGCGGATTTCTATGCCTATGTGAACCACTCGAAGAATGGAACTGGAATTTCATCTGCTCGATTCTAGGCAGTTGTTGTTGATGAAGCATATCAGTCTGCTAGCATTCCAATCGATGAATCACTACCAATGATGTCATACAACACCATTCATATTCCTTCAGCTACAGATGATTCGAAATTTACCTTCATTGCTCAAATTCCACACGTCATCCTCTCAATAGTACCCGGTCCGAACCCTTTCATTAAGAAATACTCTTCTACACTTGCCCTTCCCTATCCCATTCGGTATTTGGAGGCTGCTAGGGGTGAAGAAGCAGGTCAGGCTATTGCAAAGACAAAGGGCAAGAACAAAACAGATGGTAGATCCAGTGGTGCCTCACCCCTAAAGAAAATGATAAAAAGGAAAAATCACAATTCCTCGCAACCTCCTAAAAGAACAAACCCTAAGATGACCAAGAAGGCTATTGCAGTTCTTGAACCGGACTCTGCCTCAGACAGAACCCATCCGGATAGGGAAGCTGAAGACCAACAACATCAATCACCTGCCTATGAAACATACATACCAACTCATCCTCCTAAATCTCAAGAACCAATTAGATCTTCAGCCCCAACCTTTGAAGCTCCATTTACCTCTGCTCCAATCACTTCCACAACACCCACCTCTACCATACACACTTCTGAACCCATCACAGCTTCGATGTCTATATCCAAACCCTTTATCTCCACAACTTCGGAACCCTTAACCACTTCCGACACCATAACAACCTCTGAACCTATCACCACCTCAGAACCTTTATCCACTTCAGAACCTGTAACCACCCTTACATCGACAACCACCTCCGAACCCATCACTTCCTCCACCCTATTCTACGACCCCACTTCCACTTCCAGAATAGATACATCTCTACCTAAGTTTAACCTAGAGGGTGGTTTGGTGATCATATCACTTCCTCTTCTCAGCCTCCACCTACTTCTCAAGAGGAAGCACCAATCTTCCATATGGAACCTATTCAGATGGATGACAGGATGATGACCAACTGAATGGTAATGACTTCATATTGATCAAACAATACTAAAATTTTAACAATAAACTGAATGTTCTGCTTCAGTGCCAAAGTGGTTATGGTCCCCGAAGGTGCTGATGAACCCACAACCATTAAAGATGTTGCCAATGCTGTTGGGACTGCTCATAGTTTTACCAAAGGCGCTTATCAAAGGCCTTCTTAATGCTTTTGATAAACGCATTCTTGAGAATCAGAAAAAGATTCAAGCTGATTTTAAAACTCATATAAATGCAGCTATCCAAAAGTTAGAATCCTCCTATGCTGCATTCAAAGAAGAAATCACGAAGAAAATTGATGAAGCGAAACAAAACTTGAGTCATCCTACTCAGAGGTCCAGAAGTCTTTAGATGCTCTTCAACAGTAGACTCATTCCTTCAACCAACGGTATAATACTTATTTTTTGAATGAACTGTATGTTGTTCAGGCTCGTGTGTCTAAGTTAAGCAGGGAATATCCTGTTTCTACCTTGTAGAGTTATTCAAATCAAGTACAACAAAACAATGCATCGATGATTGCTACTGCACTTAATGACTTGAAGATTGCTCTTCAACCAATCTTGCAGCTGTCAACTCGAATGTGCCATACTCAAGCTTCCCAAACGGGACCAAGACCACCTACTCCAGCTGGACCTCCTGTCCAGCCTTCGCAAGGAGGATAGGGATCTAGCTCGTGGTCTCGTGCCTTTTCAGCATCTATGTTGACAGTATCAACAACTGCATTAACCACTTTTGTAACTCTGACGACATTACCTCTGATTGCCACACTTGGCATGTCTCGACCACCCTTTCGGCCTCAAGTACTGAACCTAACATCCGAAGGGGGTCATAACTGGTTCAGGACCTGTCAGTTAGGCCTTACAATTTCCATAATAACATCCACCACCGCTGCACCTAGTTCAATGCTTCGGGGTTTTGAACTTCAAGACCCCAGGACCGTGGAAAAGCGATTGTAGTTGAACTCAGCAAAGAAGAAAAGAAACAACAACGCCTTGTTGAGATAGAAAAATTGAGACAAATCAACTCAATTGCCATGGGAAGATTAGGTACTACCCAGAATCTTGGTCTGACAGACAAGACCAGGAACGCTGAACAAGTTGTAACTATTGGCTTTGCCGATTTTGATGTTTTTAACAGAGTGTCTCTCAAAATCTTTTCCACTGCAAACATCGTTGACAAACAGCTAGACATACCCAATAATCCGAAGACCTTCGCTTTCTTCCAGTTTGTTCCAAGAGTTTCACCTGGGGTGCTGAAACCTTCAAATATATGAAGATCTGGTTTCATACCCATCTAACCAAAGAACCCCAGGTTGTTTGGAGCTCCAAGATGATTTTGAAGATAATCTCCATGACTCTAGCAGGGTAAAGAGCGGGTAAAAGTTATTCGATGTGAACTACAAGGGTCGATACGTGTCTGATATATATATATATATATATATATATATATATATATATATATATATATATATATATATATATATATATATATATATATATATATATATATATATATATATATATATATATGTATGTATGTATATGTGTGTGTGTGTATATATATATATATATATATATATATATATATATATATATAGTTGTGTACCCACGCAATACGGCGGGACACAATTTGTTAGGGTGAGCACCATGCTATTTGGTTCGATGTTTTGCTAAAAACAACAAAAAACCGTAGAGTTAAATAAATTGTGTGAGACGTAATTAATGCAATTTTAGGAGAAATTAACAGAATTATATAAAAATAAACCAAATATTAAATTTGCAATTATACATTATTCGTTGTACATTATCAATCATTCAACAATTCTTAATATACCACATTTGATGTATAAACTTCATCGCCTTTTAATTTTCCATGAGACTTTACTAAGACTTTCGTATTTTCATGTAAGATCCCTCTGCATAATGCAACATAAAATTTGTCATGCGTGAATACTTTTCCGGAAGATAAATAGCTACATTTGGAATTGTTTGTCCCTGAGATTTATTGATTGTCATCGCAAAACATTATCAAATATGAAATTGTTTCTCTTTAGCTTGAATGGGAACATTGTTGGATTAGGTGTCTAAGCCATGACTTTATATTTATATTTATCTTGTTAATTGAAGCAAAGTCCATTTGGGTTGCCCTCATAGCTGGAGGTTAGGATAGATTTCAGTAGAGTAAAAGGTTGATTTATTAATTGTGTAATAAATCAATAGAATTAATTAAATGGTTTATTAATATATTTAAGTGTTAATATATTAATTAGAAACTATAATAATTAATTGAGATTTAATCTAGAATTAATTGGATTTAATTTAGTGATTGAATTAATTAATTAAAAGTGCAGGGACTGGTTTGTATTTATTCAATAGTTGAATGACTGGCAAGCCAGTAGCCAGGGGCCAAAGTTGGCGCCAATATGGAGGGAACTCCATAGTTGGCGAAAACCCTAATTAGGGTTTAGAAGCCTTGGTCCAAATGGTCAACAGGCTTGCCCATTAAGCAGGCTCCTCTAGGGTTTCAGCTGTAACCCTTGGAGGCTATAAAAGGAACCTCCTGGCTCCCATTTTCTGCGCCACTTTTGAACTAACAATACTCAGCTGGACTGTCTTCTCCATTGCTTTTGGTGTGACTTGCATTTGAGGCAGGACACTTGTGCTGCTAGCTTCAAGAACAAGATTCAAAGGTAGGTAATTCTTGTTTTGAACTTTAGAAATTATTGTGGGCCTTTAGCTTTAGTTTATTTTCTTCATAGAAGAAAACATAGATCTTCCTAGGGTTGACATGTGAACCATAAGAGATTATTTGTTCATTGTTTGCTAGAAAACCCTTCAGTGGTATCAGAGCATAGGCTGTTTTCTTGTGAAATTGATATAAACTGCTTGAATGATTCTTGCCTTGAGAGTTTTTGCGAAAAACCCTCTTGGAATGGCCTTAATTTCGTGGCCTAGGCTAGGGTTTCCTAACCCTAGCCGCCACCCCTTGGATTCCCCTTTATTTGCTTGCCTTTTAAGTTGGTTGTTATTTTTGGTAACTGTATCTAATAAATAATTGGAACCCTTATTTGTTGGCTTGCTATTTTCGAACCATAGTGGCCTTAAATAGATAAAATTAATTTGATTAATTTATAATATCTATCTTAGATTTAATTAGTTTAATTAATTGTTAATTAAAAGATCAATTAAATCAGCTTAAAGAATTAATTTAAATTTTCAAAAAATTGTTTAAAAATTTGCAAAAATTATAATTAAATTAATTCTAAAATATTTTAATAAGATTAAAATATATCTTATATATTTATGATTAAAAGTTAATATTTATATACAATAAAATTGGTTAGTCTTACCGCTAGTAGCCCTCATTCACAAAACTGTCCTTTAAAGAGGGTATAAGGCGACTGACTATAAAATGGCAGTCTAATGGGTATCCACTCTTACCCACCGCTCTCCTGGTCAGTCGAGTGTCGTTAGCCGAACGGGTTTGATAGAACCGCTAAGCCTCTTAAAAGTATAATGCTATAATTGAAAGTACTAGAACCTCAAACAAAACCTAATTTAGTTACTTTAGGTTAAAAATGTGAATTGGTGCTAATCCATGAAATTGCACATTGCAATTTGTGAAACATTGGTGGAGCATGTGTGGTTAACCGGCACACCAATAGGGGTTCACAAAGACTTGCAATGGGTTTCTCAATTTTGTCATTATTAACGGAGCGTGTGTGGTTAACCGACACGTTAATTGGAGATGGCAATTGACTTCGAGAGTACCAAGCTAATTTGCATGGTTATTCACACCCGGCATGTGATCCTCGGCATCCCAGTCACAAACAGTAAGGCACATCCGAGACTAAACATGCCATTGATTAGTTCAATGTGTCTCAACAGATCTAGGAATTTCATAAGATGAAATTAATAAGTGCATTATCTACCTTAATGACCATTATGTTGTGATTACGACATCCCTCTTCACACCATAGTTGGGACATTTTGGATCCTAGCCTTAATAAATAATATATTGGGTAATTATTTAAAAGGATTAATTAAACTAATAAAATTCTGTTTATTGTAGATGTCTGAATCAAGTGTCTATTCTCCTCCCTCTCCTCCTTCACCCATTTCTGAGAGCATCAGAAAGCACCTGCTAAATATGGAAAGGCTGACTGGCTTAACTGTAAGGAAATGGCTTCGCAATTGGAGACGGGTTCTTGTCATTACGGGCAAGCTTCATCTCACCGAGTATCCGATCCCGGTTCCACCAAAACAAGTCATCATAAAGAGCCTTTATGATAAGCATGAATTATTAGTTGATGAATCCGAAAGGGTTTGTGACCTCATGCTATTGACCGTTGACCTCGAGTTCCGCAAGGATTTTGAATCCTTGGGGCCATATGAGTTAATGCAATCGGTTGAGGAAAAGTTCCAAAAACCGGTTGAAGAGGAACGAGCTAGGATCTTCAAAAGACTTGCAGAGTGTAAGTTAAAAGAAGGAAGTAGCATCGATTCGCATGTTCTTCAGATTGAAGCGTACATAGGCGAGTTGTACAAACTTGGTTATTCCATGAGTCAGGAGTCGAGTGTTAACACTCTACTAGCTTCACTGACTAATAAGTACGATCTGTTCATTCAGACGTATAGAAAGAAAGACCGGAAAAAGACCCTCATGGAAATGCGTCCACTGATGATTTTGTACGAGTCACTCTTGGATAGGCATAGCTCCATTGGTTCAACTACTTCTGGATTAAGTCCAGTGGGAAGACGTGGCAAGAAACGATCCAGATCGTCTGGATATGTCTTAAGCTGGGAATCTACAGAATCGGATACAGTCGCGAAAAGATTGGAAGACGTTCCAAAGTCAAAATCTTTTGAAAGCTCAGGTATATCTAAAAACCTCAAAACTCATGTTCCATAATTCCTTGATGCATAATGTGATAGTCACATTTTGGCTTGTATACAGGGAATCAGTAAGGTACGGGACTCTGGCGCATAGGAGCACATTTGGATTGGATTTCCGGCTCATGCAGTTTTGAAGTTTAGTTAGATATTGAAATATTGTTATTAGCTTTTAGATGCGTATGACAATGTCTATCATATAGTACATTCTGCAAGGATTTTTGTTTTAATAAAATTGTCAATTTTCTTTTAACACATGTTGTTTGAAATATCCTTGAAATGTTGTATGATTGTGTTGAATGCATAATTAGTAATAACTTGAATGTTGAATGCATCCAAAGTGTTTGGATTTTAGGAATTGTGTCCCTTATGATTGTTAATGTTATAAGAATCAATTCAACCAAAGGTCCAGTTGGACAGGACTTTGGAATCATTTGACTTAGAGTCTCATGATGAATTGAGTTCTTAATGTGTAAAGAAATGAATCAACCAAAGATCCAGTTAGACAGGACCTTGGAATCATTTGACTTAAAGTCAGATGATGATTAAGTTCTTTATAAAGAACATGTGGCAAGAAATGAATCACCCAAAGATCCAGAGGATAGGATTTTGGAATCAGTTGACTTAGGGTCAACTGAAGATTGCAAGTCTTGAACAAAATTAACAAAGTCATAAATTTACATAGAGATGTAAAAGAGATTTAGATTAGGAGCAACAAACACATTAGTTGCTGTGTATTGCTCGAATCTTCAAATTGAACACAATTGTTTGTACTTCATGATATTTGTCATTCGGTATGACGAATATGACTTCGCTTATCAGAATAAGCGATTGGATTGAAACCTTGAACAGTTCAAGGACTTCAAAGGAAGTACGAGATCCACAGAACCTGAGTGACAACATAAACTGGGAAAATGTTTCACAGTTTATTTCCTTCCAAGAACATTTGTAGTTATAATGTGTCTTAGGGAAGATTTTGGAGCATTGGTCGAAACAGTTCGATCCTCGATGTATGAGATACATTGCCAATTAGTTTCCAATAAATTGAATACTATACTAGTCAGACCATATAAACCATATTTGTAAGACCCGTATCCTGATTATAACATATACTTAAAATAAGAGTGGTAGGAATTATATGATTTTTGGTAGTTATAAAACTAAGAAAAAACTTTAGTTACAATTTCATATGAAAATCAACATTTTGTGTCGTTTTTAGAAAAATCATAATTAATTCTACGAAAAACGTTTGGACCTCAAACCAGTGCAAAAAGTTTACAAATTGAGTCTAGTACAATTACCATAAATAATAGTAAGCTTGAAAATGACATTATCTATGGTAAAAAATGCAATCTTTACTGATTAGTTCGGAATTGACAGATTAGATAGTCTGTTTTCAAAATTTCATAGTAAATCATAGAAAAATCGTATAAATACATACTATACGTCCCTGGAAAGGTATTAAGATGAACTTTCGGAATATCAAATAAAAACATGAATTTAATGGGTTTAAAGTCGGCTAAATCAGTCTTGAACAGACTGATTCTAGAAGGTCATTAATTTCAACAAAATTATATTATTAAAATCTTTTGTCAAAAGTGGCAAGTAATTGTTAATTCAAGAATTCAAGTATAAATACCCCCCAAAACATCTCATAAACCACACCAAGAAATCACAAAACCATTCCATAGAATTTGCTAAGGATTTGAGTGTAAGCAAGTGAGCGAAAGGAAGCTCAAAAGTCTAACGAAGGAGTTATAGATCTCGACGAACGGTCATAAGGCAACTACAAACCTTTCTATACCTTAAGTAAGTATTGTAAAATAATTTGTGTGTTAAGAAGTAGAATATTTAATAAGTATAACATATGTTACATTATACTTATTTCCAACAATAGTAAACAAAAACCTTAAAAACGTCGTTATTATAACAATTCGTAATTCCGAAAATAATACCGATTGATTTACTTATGAGGAAGGTGACTAGGCCGATTACTTGGGATCTGGTTGTTGGATTTTCCGAAAGGCTAAAATGCTGAAAGGATCCTGCCACCCCATCTAATCTTCTACCTGGCCGTTCTTTACTTGATAAATCATGGAGTATCATGTTGGAATTATTGAAGGGTTTAATGATGCGACTATAATATAGTTAAGGATTAAGAAATGATAGATTTCTTATCATGTTAACAGTTAAGGTTGAAAGTGAATACAAAGCAGAGAAAGTTAAACGCTATAGTCAACTATAATCAGGTGAGTCTTCTCACTATACTATATGTGATATTGCATGCATAGGAAAGAATATATGTTAGACTAAGGTGATCTTACCTGTTATGATAATTGTATGAATTATTGCTATGATAATGATTGTTTGTGGACGGAACGGGATAGCCTGCGAGCCAATAGACGGAACGGGATAGCCTGCGAGCCAATAGGCGGAACGGGAATAGCCTGCGAGTCATTAGACGGAACGGGATAGCCCGCGAGCCAATAGGCGGAACGGGAATAGCCTGCGAGTCATTAGACAGAACGGGAAAAGCCTGCGAGCGATAAGACGGAACGAGAACTGCTCGTGAGTCTTCAGGCGGAACAGGGATAGCCCGCGAGTCTCATAGACATATGAATGGTTATGATGTGTTCTATGTTGTGTGATGGATCGTATGGTATTTTGAGGAACTCACTAAGCTCCGTGCTTACCCTTTCCCTATATAAACTAATGTTTCAGGTACATCAGGTACAATGGATGGCAAGGCGTGACGTGTATACACTGTGCTGCTTCATTGGAGGACTGTTTTTGAATTAATATTCCGCTATATTGTGATTTCGTTAACTTCTGTTAATCCTGGGGTGTTTTCATTAAACTTATAAGTTATAGAATTTTATGAAAATTAATTAAGTGGTTTTTCTTATATTTAAGTCTTCGTTTAAAAATTTTTAAATTTACTCAAAAATTTTTGGGATGTTACAATATTCCAACCACATCCTTCGACTAAGTAGGTTTTGCAGACACTGTCTGAAACGTAAAGTTGGGATTGTCCCACTTGTACATTAAAGGTCCAGGGTCTTGTAGTGTTCGTCCGAACCTCATGACTAGCCTGAACCTAATCAGAAATGTCGTTTCACTGGCTATCCCGATGTACCTGGAATAGAAAGAGCTCTTTTAGAAAGAACTCATGTTCTAAGGAAACAGTGGGAGTTGGGACAGTCCTGAATGAGTTCAGGATTAGCCAAGTGAAACAACCTTTAGTCATCACTAGGCTTAGAGCAGAAATCAGATTTTTGTTCTAATACTGACATAATCTTCTCTTGACCAGTAATATTGATCACCGTCATAATTGGTTATGGTCAGGGTGACATACCGAATAGTGGTAAAACACTATAGTTGGTACAGATTTACAATCCGACTACTTGGAAGCATTGGTGAGCCCGATTGCTGCCAATTAAGATAACCTTAGGACGAGATACAGTCTATGTGACAGTTTGATTGATTTTACAACTGGTCTTAAAACCAGTGGGAGTAATCATCAAAAGAAACCAACATGGATAGAAACGTACCTTCAGAACATCTGGTTGAGTGAGACGATACTCAGAGTCAAGTAATTGACTCCGAGAGAAGCACTCTCAATAAAAGATGAAATCTGAAATGATACTGCATAATGTAAGTCGTTAGTGGAGCGCGTGTGGATCACCGGCACACTAATGGGGACTCACAAGAGTATGCCAGTATAAAGGTACGTAGGCCCGGGATTACCCCATGGGCATCTCGCAAGAAAGGATATTCAGATTCTCAATATGTGCCAAAGGATTGGATTTTGAGAAAGGGCTGAAAGATATCCATAAAGATGTCAGAAAGGTTTGGATTCTCAAAAATGTGTCATAAGCTCTGGATTTTGTGAATAGTCCATAACCGTGTCAAAGCCAGTTGGAGCGTCGCTATTATCTATCTCCATATGTGTGTCACATAATGCTTCTAGGAAACGTCTCTTTTCATTACTAAGTGTAACGACTTGGTGTTAAGAGACGGATCGCTATGAAAGACTTAATAGAGATACGGCATGCTTAGGTGGTTACAAACATCTATGAGATAGATCGAAACTCTGCCAATATGATCTTGATAAGACTCAAGATGCATTGCTCAGGAAAGGAGTTTTCTGTCATTACAAAGTGTGATGATTTGGCATGAGAGATATAAAAGGTGCAACGTACTCACATAATCCATTGACATATATCAGAGAGAACTGGCCATAGTAAGCATGATCTTGATAAGATTCAAGATGCATGAGAAAAAGTCTCCGAAAGGATATAGTTATTAAAAGTCGTGACACAAGGATTATAAGTAATCCTAAGATTCCGAAAGATTTTGGAATAGGACTGGATCGAATCCAACAAGTTCCTTGGATCGATCAGAAGTGTCATGAACATGTCTTGATGACTTAATGCTTAGAGCATAGTGAGTCAGATTCAAGATATGACCTGGCTGGGAATACTTAATGGATTTTGTACATACGTGAGAAATCATTGGAAAATGATTAGGGGTGAATGTTGATAACAATTTGAAAAGAGTTTTAAAATAAGAACTTAATGGTTAATCAATTTTGTTGGCATTCCGATGGAGCGCGTGTGGCTCACCGGCACATCGTAACACCTCGAAATAGTCTTAGGGTGCAGTCATGTGGACTAAAGATCCCGAGAACCATGGAAAGTCACAGTACATAGAATGGAGTTGTTATTGAGAATGACGGTATGACCAAAATTGAAATATCATCGGAAGGATATCCGATCGGATGAAGTGTATCAATGTATAACATTTGAATACATAGAAAGAGTAAAAGTTCAAGTAGACATAGATACATAACACGAATTAAATAGTTTAAAAGGAATCTAGAAACCGGTAATAGTTTTATGTAAAATCCGACTTGGTGATTACCTCGTGGAAACTTGGTAATTAGGCAAGAGTAGCCACCGGTCAGATTTTATGTTTCAATTTTGCATGTTTCACTTCCCGAATAATTTGATTATTCAAAAGGTCCACAAGCACTCATACTTTTCGGGAGTAAGTATGATCGAAGACTGTCGTGAATTGGTTGTAGATTGTCTAAGGAGTTAGACATTGCAGTAAGACTGCTACAACATTCACGAGTACTTAGAAATAGAGATTTGAGTATTGGATAAACCCACGCTCAACAGATTGCTTCATGGATTACATCACGAGCAATGTTGAGACGATAATATCGTATGATCTTGAAGCAGAGACATATGAGTTGAAATTTACGAGTCGGTTGTGCATTGATAATGCGAAAACGCATCGGTAACTCGATGTTACAAAACGCATTGTTGTGTACGATTTGATAAGTAAAAGACACAACCATATGAGTCAAAGCTTATTCGTTCCATGACCCTGATGGGAAACAGATATCTATAGGCCGCTCGATGATTTTGAAGTTGACTAAAGTGCTGGCCAGCCTGGACTAATTTGATGTGTTCAATTAGAAGTCCGAAAGTCATAAGCAGAATCGGAAATCGGGAAACAGAGTATCGGACAGAGATTGATCTCAATCCATGTCTCGTGTCTGAAAATATCTTGTTGAACGAAGGATCATATGATCACTTATCTTTGGACAGAAGTGACTGGGTCAGAGTTCGGCAGCAGTTTCTTGGAAGCTGCAGGTTGTTTATTAATCAGAAGATAAATTAAAGTCATACACTTATCCAAGTGGGAGACTGTTGGATTAGGTGTCTAAGCCATGACTTTATATTTATATTTATCTTGTTAATTGAAGCAAAATCCATTTGGGTTGCCCTCATAGCTGGAGGTTAGGATAGAGTTCAGTAGAGTAAAAGGTTGATTTATTAATTGTAAAATAAATCAATAGAATTAATTAAATGGTTTATTAATATATTTAAGTGTTAATATATTAATTAGAAACTATAATAATTAATTGAGATTTAATCTAGAATTAATTGGATTTCATTTAGTGATTGAATTAATTAATTAAAAGTGCAGGGACTGGTTTGTATTTATTCAATAGTTGAATGACTGGCAAGCCAGTAGCCAGGGGCCAAAGTTGGCGCCAATATGGAGGGAACTCCATAGTTGGCGAAAACCCTAATTAGGGTTTAGAAGTCTTGGTCCAAATGGTCAACAGGCTTGCTCATTAAGGAGGCTCCTCTAGGGTTTCAGCTGTAACCCTTGGAGGCTATAAAAGGAACCTCCTGGCTCCCCTTTTCTGCGCCACTTTTGAACCAACAATACTCTGCTGGACTGTCTTCTCCATTGCTTTGGGTGTGACTTGCATTTGAGGCAGGACACTTGTGCTGCTAGCTTCAAGAACAAGATTCAAAGGTTGGTAATTCTTGTTTTGAACTTTAGAAATTATTGTTGGCCTTTAGCTTTAGTTTATTATCTACATAGAAGAAAACATAGATATTTCTAGGGTTGCATGTGAACCATACGAGATTCTTTGTTCATTGTTTGCTAGAAAACCCTTCAAACATGTCATCATTCGATGGACATAGAGGAATCTTTGGCAAAAATACCCTCTTGCCAGCATGTGGACCCATAACTATTTATGCATCAGTGATAATTTGCTAAAATCTTTTGCATATTAATCGGGTGTGATTACACAATCCATTTGCTGCGTTAATATTTCGTAAAAGTATTATCGAGCATCCAACTTTCACCCGAAGATAATGAGGGGATAAACCACTAACAATGAGCGAGTTCAGGCATTTCACCAGATGATGAAATTCTCTATTCTCAGTGGAATTTGTCGATCAAATAATTATAAATCTCATCGACACTCTCACTTATTGTGGAGAATATTGTCCACAAGATGATGTAATTTGATTCAGACCTATTGAATTCCAAGGATGAAAAGACTCCATCACTCAAAGCATCTAATTATTTTACTATCAGTGTACGAAATCACCATATCATCAGGGATGCGAATAACGCTTTCGTCTATTGATTTTTCTACATCATCGACTCATATTAGAAAGTGAACCATGTAATTTTTTTTATTTCACTCCAAAAGTGATGTCATATTTTTACTTGGTCAATGACAATGATAAGACCGAATTATCTAAAACATAAATAGTAGGTCAATAGGACAAAGTCTTGTCATTGCGGTTCAAGTCATTTGTTTGAAAATTGTTTCTAAACTAGGACCAACACTATAATTTAGCATAAATCAAAAGGACAAAACCTGTAATAAAGATGAATGATAACTTTTTAGACTTAATAGTTAGATAATATTTTTTGTATAAAATGTATATTGTGATTATCTTTTTTGTACAAAACCAATAGCTAGATGGTATCTTTGGTACTTAATAAAGATGAATGATATTTTTTGTACAATTTAAAAACTTCATTACCTTTTTAAATCATTATCCCCTTCTATTTCTCTCTCTCTCTCCAACTCAAACACATATATTATACAGACACACAATGTGTTATGTGGTGTATAATCACATGCGTGTGACATAAAGGTAGAGTAAAATAATAATAGTTTTAAATAACGTAAATTTGTAAATAGACATGTTGCATTAAACAAATGATTTATATTTAAAACATTGATTACAGACAATATATCATTCAGATGATATTATTTTTAAAAATGTCTCTCTAAATTGATTATCCACAAATATAGTTAAAAATAGCAATTAATAGAAAAATTACTTTTTCTACTGTGAAACCCGCTAGTAGACGTGGTTTTCATATGTATCTAAATTATCATATATTTACAATATATACGATATCTATAACAACGTAGCATAAAACTTATTATTTCAAAGTTAAATGACAACAACAGTATTATTTTTAACGAGTGGTGATTGTCCACGCATTGCAGCGAGATTATTAATAATATATTTTTTGACTAAATAAATATTGGTATAAAGCAAATTAATTAAAAACATATTTTTGTCTTAGACATTGATGATTTCTGTAAATTTGTTACACATTGACCATTTCTTTAGTTTTGTCTTACACATAGTGAGTATTTCAGTAATTTTCTCATAGATAGTGATCATTATTATAACTTGTTAAATAGGGATCATTTCGACAACCTTCTCAAATGTAGTGATCATTCTCTAATTTTATCTTAAACATAGATCTTTCTAATAATATTGTTACAAATGGACTATTTCTATATTTTTTTCTTACACATGAACTGTTTTTGCCATTTTGTTTATTTGTAAACCACATAAATTAATCAAGCAAATTACTAATAAAATACTATTGATTTGATTTGACCTTATCAATAATGATTTACAACATCATAAGTTATATATATATATATATATATATATATATATATATATATATAATTTTGTCTTACACTGTAACGCCTTAATTTCACAATTATAAAATTTCATTTATTACCAAGGTTCCAACAAAATCATTATTCCAAAAAGTAAAATTGTTCGACATATTTATTAAACCAACAGCGGAAACATTTGAAAATCATAATATAGTTCGTTAAAATAAATCTCTTGTATGTGATGCGCTGTCGTCAAGCCTTGCCCTTTCCTTTGTCATTTGAAATATCTTAAATGTTATAAAATCAACGGGTAAGCTTAAAGCTTAGTGAGTCCACAAATTACCATACATGCCCACATATTAAACAACCCGTCCTCGAGAACGACCCGACCCTACCCGCCATACAACAGCTACGGGCGTCCATCATACAACAGTTATAGATACGGGGCGGTTCTACCCAACATACAACAGCTATGGGACAAGGCAATAGTCCAACTCGTCATACAATAGCTACGAGGGGACACGCATCAGTACTGAGCCCAACAACAAATAATCACAGATATAGAGCAAATCATATAACTGTAAATAACATACAAGATGCCTAACTTGCAACATCATATAGTAAGGTGAGGATACTCACCTGATTCGTAACCGTGTAGATATTCTCTAATATCCCCACTTAGCTCGTCCATACACCTAAATCCCACATACACAACATGTCAAGCACTGACCAAACTCCTATAGACTTGTATAAAGGTCAGATACAACGCTTGGTAACCAACATTGGTCGAAAATAAGCTTTTGGGTCAAACAGTGGCTCGCCGCGGCGTGGCTCCTCACCATACGCGTTGCGGCTATCTTCGCATAGTTACGGGGTTTAGCCGAACCCGCATCGCCGATATAGCCTGTCCACGCTGCGGACTCGTATTAATCCAAATTCTTATTAGCCCTTAATCAGTTCATTCATCGGCTAGGGTTTCACTTTATACCCTTCCTGGGATCTAAAACTACCCTAAGGTCACCTCCTTATGGACATGCAAGTCCATGCATGTCCTTGGTCCAAACCCTAACTGTTACAAGTCATCTAAGGCTACAAACCAATGGGTAACACCCTATGACGAGATGAAAAGGAAAGTCAGAAGAGTAAATCTTCTTACCTTACTTATGAAAAACGAAGTGATGCCCACGATTCGTTGCAAGCCTTGAATCTCTTCCTTCTAATATCCAAAAACCTTCAAAGCCTTGAAACCGAAGAGCCTCTGTTGAAACCAATCGACTCTATTCTAGAGTGTAGAAAACTTCCAAAAACACGAACCATAGGGCTGGGACCCTTTATATAGGCGTTTAAATCCGAATTAGGGTTTTTCATGACTGCGGCGCACCGTGCCGCGGATTCTCCCGAGCCGCGCCGCGCTTACAAATCATACGCGAATCCAGAATCTTCCCAACCCGCGCCACGGATCCATCCGGGCCGCGCCTCGGCGGAACGGGTCTTACGCGGACAGGCTATGTCGGCGACGCGGGTTCGGCTAAACCCCGTAACTATGCGAAGATAGCCGCGACGCGTAGGGTGAGGAGCCACGCCGCGGCGAGCGACTGTTTGACCCAAAAGCTTATTTTCGACCAATGTTGGTTACCAAATGTTGGGTCTGACCTTTAGGAAAGTCTATTGGAGTTTAGTCAGTGCTTGACATGTTGTGTATGTGGGATTTAGGTGTGTGGACGAGCTAAGTGGGGATATTAGAGAATATCTACACGGTTACGAATCAGGTGAGTATCCTCACCTTACTATATGATGTTGCATGTTAGGCATCTCGTATGTTATTTACAGTTATATGATTTGCTCTATATCTGTGATTATTTGTTGTTGGGCACAGTACTGATGCGTGTCCCCTCGTAGCTGTTGTACTACGAGTTGGACTATTGCCTTGTCCCATAGCTGTTATATGATGGGCTGGGCCATAACCGGGAACCCATAGCTATTGTATGATGGGTAGAACCGCCCCGTGTCTATAGTTGTTGTATGATGGACTCCGTACCTGTTGTATGGCGGGTAGGGTTGGGTTGTTCTCGAGGACGGGTTGTTTAATATGTGGGCATGTATGGCAATTTGTGGACTCACTAAGCGTTAAGCTTACCCGTTGATTTTATAACATTTCAGGTATTTCAAATGACAAAGGGAAGGGCAAGGTTTCACGGCAGCAAATCGCATACAAGAGATTTATTTTAATGAACTATGTTATGATTTTTTCAAATGTTTCCGTTGTTGGTTTAATAAATATGTCGAACAGTTTTACTTTTTGGAATAATGATTTTGTTGGAACCTTGGTAATAAATAAAATTTTATAATTGTGAAATTGGGGCGTTACAAATTGGTAGCAGAGCCTTGGTTTTAGGGATTTGGATGAACTGTATTGGAAATCCAAATTCAAACTTAGGACTAAGCGATTTTGTTAAGAAAATGTTTTTTGAAAAGTTAAATTAAATAAGAGAAGATGCGATGCGAACCGTCAACCAGCACAAGTAAGTTTTGTGATTCCCAATTACCCATGCCAAGTTTGTGCTATGTATTATGCTAGGATGTAGGATTGCCTGGATAATATACTCTATGGACTGTTTTGTGCAATATGTGCTGCTTGGGAATTTTATGCTAGTGTCGTTAGGTTGCTTAGTGAATGCTGGTAGGTTATATACAATTAGGGTAAGATAGTCTAAAGAATTCTTGGTCTGGCCTTACTGGCTGTTCCTTGTTTGGTTGTGACTTTAGGGTAGATCAGTTATTCAAACGTCTATCTTATTCCTGATTGTGTACGGCTATGCGTCTGTGAGGCGACTCGACGACGTTAGTAGTAGTTCTCTTAGGCACGTGTGGGAATGAGAGTTAGGTCAAATGATTAGGCACCACGGTGCATGATCACAGGGTTCATAGGAAGTGGTTTTTGGTGTATGTGCGACATTTTAGGAAGATGGTTGATGAACTTTGAATAAGGGCGAATAGGTGTGGAAGGTAGTACCAGGCCAGTACTACCGAAAGCACAGGATTCATGCTTGAGTCAACAATAGTCAACCAAAGTCCTAGAAAGTCAAGTAGTTAGGTAGATAGGAGTGACCCGAATATTGATATCAAAATTATTGCGCATTTCAGAATGGTAATCACACGAAGTAACGGTGGGGCAGATGTGGGTACCTCGAACGGGGAAGGGTCAACTGATGAAAATCTCCGCAACCTGATAGCGGAGGAGGTTTCGCGAGAAGTGTTAGCTGCGATACCTCAGTTCTTTTGTACAATTAAGGCTGAGCTATGGGCAATGCTCGAGGAGCGACTGGCTACTCAGGGCACGTCAAGGGCTAGGGATGCAAGCTGTAAGGACTTTTCAGCTTGTTCTCCTCTGATGTTCGATGGGGGCAGGGATTCGATTGTCAGTATGCGGTGGATTTCCGCGGTAGAGGGTGCCTTCCGCACCTGTTCATTTCCTGGTCTTGTTCGTCCACTTCTGCTCCAGCTGATAAATTACCTTGGGAAAGTCAAACGTAAGCGGAGAAGAGAAGAGACTTTAGGTTTAGTCCTCTTGCCTGCACTCACACCCGGGGCTGCTTCATTCTCCTAAGCCTCAGAATAGACACCTTGCTGAAGCCGGGAAGGAGTTATTCTTCTAGTTTATCCCAGACTTATTGGAAATGGAAAACTCCAAGGTAACATTTGCGGTGAATCTTCTGAGAGAGGGTGCGAAAGATTGGTGGGAAATACGAAAGAAAGATCTCACCCCTGCTCAGTTGGATGCTATTTCGTGGCCGGAATTCAAGGAACAGTTCAAACTGGAGTATGTTCCACTGGTGGAAATGGAATGCTAGGAACAGGAATACCTGAATCTGACCCAGACCACTGAGACGGTGACTGAGATCACAAAAAGTTTAACGAACGAGCACTCTTATGTCCAGAGTTTGCGGCAACTGAGCGTATGAGGATGACTCGATATTTTACGATGCTTCGCACAGATATTCGGTAATTTGTGTCTGCTGCTAGGCACCAAACTCTCACTGATATGATCGCGGCCGCTCGGGCCCGAGAGTCGGAATTGGAAACCCAACAAAGGCAGAAGCGTCCGGCGCCTACTCAGACTCAGCAGGCGTCAAAGAAGTTTCGAGGGGCCGATCAGGGAAAGCAAGGGCAAAGGAGCCTGGGGAAGTGTAATAAGTGTGGGAAGAATCATGAAGGCCGTTGCTGGGTACTAATATGTCATAAGTGTGGAAAGGAAGGCCAATATGCAAGGATTGCCGACAGGAGGTCAAGATTTGTTTCAACTGTAATCAGGTGGGCCACTTCAAGGCCCAGTGTCCCCTTCTGACTCGGGGGACGGTCCAAATCCAGCGCCCACTACTCTCCGAATTACTGATGGTAGGCAGGGGAAAGGGGAAACCCCTAAGACCAAGGGTTGAGCATTCGTCATGACCGCCGAGGAGGCACAGGATGCGCCCGACGTCGTTATGGGTACTCTTTCTTTACTTGCCTCATGCTTTGGTGTACGAATTTAATGTATTATTATGCTTGATTAGGAACATTCTTAGTCAACTCTACGTCTACTTTTGTATCGTTCGATTCGGGTACTAGTCATTCTTTTGTGTCTGCCGTTCTGGGAAAGAGTTTCGGTGTTGCATTAGGAACTCTACATCGTCCGTTAGAAGTAGAAATTGCGGATGATAAAACCGTTCAAGCGACTAGTGTTTATCGGTGATGTGAAGTAGTGATTCAAGGAATAAAGTTTCCGATCGATCTCATCCCTATACCGTTGAGTGACTCTCGAGTCATCATCGGTATGGATTGGTTGGGTCAGCATGAATCATGGATTGACTGTAAGAACAAGCGGGTGGATTCAAACCCCAAGTAGGGGAGAGCTGGTTGTGTAGGGCGAGAGAAGGAATCGAGGTGCAGTCTTCTGTTCAGCTGCTAGGGCATGCAGACATTTGCAACATGGAGGTTCGGGATTTGTGGCATATGTTTTAGACGCACGAGAAAAGAAGTCACAGTAGAAAGCAGATGATATACCGGTGGTTCAGGAGTTTCCTGATGTTTTTCCCGAGGACCTGCCCGGTATACCACCAGAGAGAGACAGGTGGAATTTACGATCGACTTAACTCCCGGTGCGGCTCCGATAGCTAAAGCACCGTATCGTCTTGCGCCTCCAGAGATGCTGGAGTTGTCTATTCAACTTCGGGAACTACTGGATAAAGGATTTATTCGACCCAGTTGCTCACCGTGGGGAGCGCCTATTTTATTTGTCAAAAAGAAGGATAGTTCCAATAGGATGTGCATAGATTATCGTGAGTTGAACAAGCTTACGGTGAAGAATCGATATCCATTACCTCGCATTGACGACTTATTCGATCAACTGCAAGGCGCTTCGTGGTTTTCAAAAATTGATTTGTGGTCAGGTGACAACGCCTAGTAATATCACATATTTTAGTCGTTGTTGAGCCCTATTCTTGGTGAAATTATATCATATACATCGTGGTATTCTCACTTTTCGTGCCAGCAATTGTTTGGAAAGAAATAATGAAAACAGGGACTAAAAGCGTGTAATTTGGAAGAATTGTGAAGATCAAGGCAAAATCAGGAAAAGATGTACGCGCTCCGCGGAAATCATAAAGGCGCGACACGGTGATGAGGCGGTGGAAAACATTCAAATGCCGAAGAAACGGGGATATGCCAGCACGCGCGACGCGGGATTCATTAATGCGCGGCGCGCTCTCGAGATTTTTGCAACTATAAATAGAGGCTTTTAGGTCGAGAAAACTAGCGAAGACCTGGTGTAAAATCGACCCCCAAGGCTCTTTGACTCCGAGATTTAGCTTCTGAACCCATCATTTGGTAATTTTATGTTTTTAGTTTTAATTTTCAATTAGTAAATAATTAGTGATAGTTGGCTAATGTCCTTGGGAGTGACAACCAGTGGCATTAAGTATTTGTTACTGATTTTAGATAGTTGTTTACTGTTTTCAAACCTTTGGATCTCATTTGGTTTTTGATTTATCAAAGTAATCATTCGGTTCAAGTATATTGCACTTTTTCGATATTGTTAATGTTGAATGTTTGTGTGGATGTTTTGGGATTGTAATTGCTTCTGATTTTTCTGGAATATACTTCTGGAATCAGTAAGTAATCTTAGTTTAGAACTTGGTTTAGTTTAGTTCATGTTTGATTTGGTTTATGCTTTGATTTTCGGTGTTTATGCTTGTGAATGAAAGTTTGAGTAATTGGATTGTGTTTGATGTTTGGATTGCCTTTGATTGCTTCTGTATTGGAGATGTACTTCTGATTTCAGTAGGTAACAAGGTTTAGTTAGTAGGTTAGCTTAGTTTATACATGTTTGGATTATTGGATTTTATGCTCTTTAGGGTTTAGTTGTCAAAAGTTAGGAACTAGGTCCTCTGACTGTAGCATGACACTGCAGTTGGTAATCTGTCACCTGTCTCGACCACGTAACTCCTGTGGATCGACCCTGACTTCCACTGTGCTAAGTGAGAGTGAGGTTATTTTTCTTATTTTTGACCGCATGACGACCGCTGCGATGTCAAATTTTGGCGTCGTTGCCGGGGAGTTGTGAGCTTTAGAATAGGTGATTTGTAGGACTTGTTAGTTTAGTTTGTTTTTTAGTTGGTTAGTAATTTTGATTTCTGGTTTTTGATTTTCCGGGTGTGTTGCATTAGTGCATGCATACCCGTAGGGGTGAGCAATTCTCCCCTTTGCATTTTGACTCAGAGATTGAGCGAACTGCACGTAAAATCCGTGCACGTAGGCGTTTGAATACAATGAGTTTTAGTAATGTCAGTAGTAGTTTGGTAAGTGTTTCCCAGGAACCCTCGGGTGAGGCAACGGGGATGTCATTTATTCCCCCGGTTTTAGAATTCCATATTGGGAGTACGAGTGCTACTGGTGGTGCAGTTTCAGCCCCTGCACCTATACCTTCATGCACTCCGCCGTCGATTCCACCATTTCAACCTTTTTCCCAACCTCAATCCACAAACCCATTTACATCTACCATGTCTTGGGGAGCGCCGATCCGTGATGGCACCCCAGTATCTAGAAAGCAGACACCCATTTCTCAACCAGCACCAGTACTTTTTAAACCACAAACCACATTCCAACCTATACAACCGCAACAACAATATCAACAGCAAACACCTCAGCAGCAGTACCAGTATCAAGAGACTGAGGAGAGGTATGATGAAGAAGTCGAAGGATGGGTTCCACCAGCACCACAGCAACCATGGAACCGAGATCGGGGACCTCCAAGAAGAGCATAGCAGTATAAACCACCACAAGGTCAGCAGAGATATAATGATCATCACTTTTACGGTAATCCTGCTCAACCCTTGTATTTTGCACAACCGAGCGGGCAATCGGTTGCATCGCACTTCCAGCCACGGGAGTACGATGACTCGTCGCCCATTTATATTCCTGATGATATAGACTCTCTAGTATAAATTAGGCCCCAGTTGATAGAAATATTAACTCAATTTAGAGGTTATAAGACTGATGATCCATACAATCACTTGTATGAGTTCATAGCTATTGTGAATGCTAATACTCCTAGACACACCAATAGGGATACTTTTAAGTTAAGATTATTTCCTTTCACATTAAAGGATAAGGCCAAATACTGGTTCACATCTCTTCCATCTAATAGTATCACTAGTTGGGACCAACTTAAGGCAAAATTTTTGCAAGAGTTCTATCCAGTTAGTAAAACCACAGAGGTTAGACGCGCAATTCAAAACTTTCAGCAGAAGCCTGGAGAGGCTTTTCAAGAAGCGTTTGATCGATTAAAGGAGTTACTACGTTCATGTCCGCATCACGAGGTTCCTAAATGGCAGTTAGTGAAATTGTTCTTTGAAGGAGTGAATGAGACGCTTCAAGCAATGATAAATGCCTCATGAAGTGGGACATTTATGTGGCAAGAGCCAGAGGATGCCTGGAAGTTCTTAGAGCAGTTGAGTTGAGGATCTAAGGTCAGTGGATCCATGAAGGATAATACAGTTTATGTAGAAAACATTGAAGCTAAAAACAAGTGGAAGGCAAAATTGCAGAAGGAGCTCAGTGCTGTGACTAGGAAGTTTAATCAAATGCTCGCGAGGTTTCAACAAGAGAAAGGAGCATATGTATTGAATGGACAAGTTTTATGTAATACATGTGGTGAAATAGGACATAATCACAATGAGTGCTCAATGACTCATGAGGAATTTAGTCAAGTGCATGGGTATGGTAAATTCTATAATGCACCACGACCATTCCGAAACAATCAGCAGCGGGAGGTGAGACAACCACCAGTAAGGCAGCAGCAGATGCAACCTACGCTTCTAGCAGGAAGTATGAACATTGGTATGCAGGAAATTTTTGGAATGTTAGTTAAGCTTCAGGAAGTGGAGGATGCCAATTCAAAAGCAATTCTGAAGATAGGGGAGTTGATCATTAAGATAGAGGAAGATAGAGCACAAGAGAAAGCACAACCGTCAAAAGTGCAAGTGAATGAGGTCATCACACTCAGGAGTGGGAAGAAAGTGGACAAAAAGGTTACAGCTCCACCAGCAGAAGAAGATAGTGATGTAGAAATAATTTTTGATGAGAAAGAAGAGCTGGAAAAGGAAAAGAAAAAGGGGAAGGAGGAACAAGCAAAGCAGAAGAAACAAACAAGTACATGGGAGAAGGGGGAAACGAGTGGGACAGTTCCTTTCCCCACGGTTTTGGAGAAGCCGGAGAAAAGACCTTATGGAAAGAAGGGACCGCAGGCAGAAGATATGTGGAAATTCTTTAGTCAAATCAAGGTTAACATTCCGTTAGTTAAACTTATCAAGGAAGTCCCTGCTTACGCAAAGTTTCTAAAGGATATGTGTATTCATAAGAAGCATATCTTGTCCCATTTTCCTAAAATGATTAGTTTACCTGAGAATGTAAGCTCCATTTTAATGGATGCATTACCTCCCAAGATGAAGGATACTGGGGTTCCTCTCATCTCTGTTGACTTAGGCGATGTGCACATTAAGAGAGCTCTGTTAGATTTAGGCACAAGTGTGAACATTTTACCCGGACAACTTTTTGACAAGTATGACTTCGGTACTCTAAGATCTACAGATGTAATTCTTCAGCTTACTGATAAGTCTACAAAGATTCCCAGGGGAATGTTGTCAGATGTCATCATTAAGGTAAGAGATTTCTATTACCCAGCAGATTTCTTAGTTCTGGATACCCGTCAGGCGGCCAATGGAGAGCAACCGACAATCATCTTAGGGCGACCGTTCTTAGCCACAGCTAATGCAAACATCGACTGTTGTACGGGGGAGATGGGGATTTCCTTTGGACGTCGACAAACTAAGATCAATATTTTTAATTCCAAAGGTAATACCATGGAGGATGAAGAATGCTATCAGGTGGACATCATAGATGAGTTAGTACAGCAGTATACGCCAGAAGTGTTGCAGCAAGAGGTGATGGAAACTCAAGAAGAAGGAGGAGCTGAGCAGGAAAAGCAAGAAGAAGCAGTAAATAAGGACAGAGGCACGAAGCATGAGGAATGCGCACACATAGAGAAGCTACTGACAGAGATTCCCAAGACGTTAAAACCATCCTTGCAGGAACCACCGAAGCTAGAATTGAAACCATTACCAGCTCATTTAAAGTATGCCTTTCTGGGAGAGAAGGATACTTTACCAGTGATTTTAGCAGCAAACTTGACAGAGGAACAAGAAAAGGAATTACTCAAGATATTGTCAAAGCACAAGGAGGCTATTGGTTGGACAATCGCAGATTTAAAAAGAATTAGCCCAACCACATGTATGCATCGAATCATCACGGAAGAAGGAGCTAAACCTGCCAAAGATACACAGAGAATATTAAATCCAAATTTGAAGGAAGTTGTAAAGAAGGAAGTTCTAAAATGGTTGGATGTTGGGATCATATATCCAATCTCTGATAGTGAATGGATCAGTCCGACATAGACAGTGCCGAAGAAATCTGGAATAACTGTTGTGGATACTAAAGATTGTGACAAAGTATCTACAAGGCCCGTAACTGGATGGAGAGTATGTATCGATTACCGGAAACTCAATGCCGCTACATTTAAGGACCATTTTCCTTTACCATTCATCGATCAGATTGTGGAAAAGCTAGCAGGCCAGAAATATTACTGCTTTTTGGATGGTTATTCGGGATATAATCAGATTGCAATCCACCCAGAGGATCAGGTAAAGACGACGTTCACTTGTCCTTATGGTACTTTTGCATTTCGCAGAATGACATTCGGGTTGTGTAATGCCCCTGCTACATTTCAACGATGCATGATGGCAATATTCTCTGATATGATTGGTGATGTATTAGAAATTTTCATGGATGATTTCTCAATCTTTGGACAGACATTTGAGACATGTTTGAATCAATTGGAAAAAGTGCTGGAGCGATGCGTAGAATCGAATTTGGTGCTCTCCTGGTAGAAAAGCCATTTCATGGTTAAAGAAGGAATAGTGTTAGGTCATGTAGTTTCTGAGAGAGGGTTTGAAGTAGATCGTGCTAAGGTCAAAGTTATTTCCACATTGCCACCCCCGACATCAGTGAAAGGGGTTAGATCCTTTCTAGGCCATGCTGGTTTTTATCGCAAATTTATCAAGGACTTCAGTACTATTTCTAAACCTCTTTGTGGCCTTCTGTTGAAAGAGGCACCATTTATTTTCGATGAAGAATGCGTAAAAGCATTTAACATTATAAAAGATAAATTGGTCGAGGCCCCCATTCTAAAACCACCTGATTGGACTCATCCTTTTGAAATCATGTGTGATGCTAGTGACTATGCTGCTAGTGCAGTACTAGGCCAAAGGGTTGACCGGAAACCAGTAGTTATTTGCTATGCTAACTAAATTATACAACTACCGAAAAAGAATTACTCGCTGTAGTATTTGCACTAGACAAGTTTCGATCATATATTTGGGGATCCAATGTGGTAGTTTATACTGACCACAGCGCTGTTTGACACATGCTGGCGAAAAAGGAGTCTAAACCAAGATTGATCAGGTGGATACTTCTGTTGCAAGAATTCGATGTGGACATCAAGGACAAGAAGGGAGCAGAGAATGTACTGGCAAATATTCTTTCTCGACTGCCAGCAGAAGGATTGGAAGTAGGAATTAAGGATTCGTTCCCAGATGAGCAGTTGCTGGAGCTTACTGGAGCTCCATGGTACGCGAATTATGTGAATTTTCTGGCCACGGGAGTAATACCAAAACATTGGACTAAGCAAAGGCAAAAGCAGTTCCGCACATATGCAAAGAGATTTATTTGGGACGACCCTGACCTTTTTAAGGTAGGGGAGGATCAAATAATTCGCTGATGTGTGCCTGATAGCGAAATCGAGGAAGTATTGGAACACTTCCATGCGTCAGCATGTGGAGGGCATTTCAGTGGTAAGAAAACAGGATATAAGGTTCTAGAATCTGGATTGTACTGGCCAACCATCTTCAGAGACGCACATAAAACTGCTAAGGAATGCCTCAACTGCCAACAGCTTGGAAACATATCGAAAAGGGATCAAATGCCTTTAAACCCAATTTTGGTAGTGGACATTTTCCATGTCTGGGGAATTGACTTTATGGGTCTATTTCCCACGTCACATGGTTATGTTTATATTTTGGTAGCAGTGGATTATGTGTCTAAATGGATCAAGGCAGAGGCAACCTGCACGAATGACCACAATGTGGTGTGTAAATTCGTCAAGAAAAATATTTTCACCAGGCATGGAGTTCCACGAGTGATCATAAGTGACGGAGGGTCTCATTTCAAGAATTTTAAGTTTGGAAGACTGCTAAAGCACTACGGGGTGAATCATCGGATTGCAACACCTTATCATCCTCAGACGAGTGGCCAAGTGGAAGTGTCCAATAGGCAGATAAAAGAAATTCTTCAAAAGACTGTCAAAACCGATAGGAAAGATTGGTCACTAAGGTTCGATGACGCGTTATGGGCATACCAAACTGCTTATAAGACACCGATCGGAACCACTCCGTATCGGTTGATTTACGGAAAAGGTTGTCACTTGCCTGTGGAACTCGCCAAACGAGCCTTCTGGGCAATTAAGCAAGTGAATATGGATTACACTGAAGCGGAAAAAGAAAGGAAATTACAGCTGTCCGAGTTGGAGGAGCTACGAAAGGAAGCATACGAGAATGCGGCTACATACAAGTCGAAAATGAAGGGGTATCACGACGCTAAGCTCAGGTTGAAAACTTTTGAAGTGGGACAAAAAGTGTGGATGTATAACTCGCGGTTGAAGATGTTTCCCGGGAAACTGGGAAGTAAGTGGAATGGCGGGCAACCGTTCAAGGTCAATGGACACAGGCTCAAACCCTATGTCATTGCAGGCACATTTCAGAAATTGGAAGTAGAGACGGTGGAATTCCTGACAGACAACCCAGTGTATACGTCATAAAGCAGGTAAGTGCACGTCTGGCTGAAGACGTTAAACTTAGCGCTTGTCGGGAGGCAACCCGAACATCATTTTTACATTTGCATTTCTCTTAATAATTATAATCACATTCAACTGGTCACGGTAAGAAAAGAGCAAGTGTGGGGTCAGTTTGGTAATTTTGCAACACCGCGACGTGGAATCTTAGGATCCGCGCCGCGCGTGTTTAGTTTTCATGATTATAATTAAAATCAGATTTTTATACGCGATGCGGTCATTTCCCATCTAACGGTGATTTCAACCCTCGTAATTACCGCGACGCGCGCAATTCAATCACGCGCCGCGGCTATCCGCAACACATAAAGTTAGTTTGTTGTACATTTTTGTTTTTGTTTCCCTTTGTTTATTCTGTTTGCATTTGATATTTTTTGTTGAGTTATGCATGTGTTACCAAAAAATTGGAGGAGTTGTTTCAAGCAAGTGTGGGGTCACCGTGCCCCCTCCACTTGTCTTGACTACCAGCGTCTTCACTGTTGCGCTACAACTCCAGAACGCGAAATCAATGACCTTTTTGTTCGTATTTGTACCTGTGATACAGAGCACCAACCAAGCGATCTACCGTCCATAGGGGTAACTCTTTCTCCCTTGTTCTAAATAATTTTTGTACAACGGGGACGTTGTACGGTTTTAAGTGTGGGGTGTGGACGGTCGAAAGAGTAGTTAGTTTTTGAAATTTTTGCGGAAATGACCGATTTTCAAAATTTTAGCAACTTTTTCAAAATTCTTATTAGATTATAATTTTGAAATGAATAGCTTGTGATTGTTTATAGCATTAGTATTTTTCGAGAAATACTATTTAATTGTGATCATGCTATTATTTGAGTCAAATAAGTTGAGTTTTATGAGTTTAGAAGATTGGACTGTTTTAGGATTGAAATTTAGGAAGGAATTGTCAATCTGTGGCCTTTGTTGTTCCAGCCGGTAGGTCTAAAATGGGTGGGCCTTATGCACCTTGCCACCTAAGATCGTCTGCTCTGGGATGGTATTTCCGAAAAATCACTACACGGACAACATCGAAAGTCATGGACAATTCTTTAATGGCCTTTAGAATCTGAATGAGTACGTACACTTCATTGTAGATAGAAAATTTGTAATCAAGGGTTCTCTAGAAAGCCATGAATTCCAAAGAACATTCTGATTATGTTTTCACGAACTATTTCACTCTAACTCAAAAGGCAATAAGCTTTGAAACTGAACACAGTCAAAAATTGTTTGAGTCTTAGTTCAAATCTATTAAAAAATCTCTTGCATGGGGACAAGCAAGGCACAAGTGTGGGGTGTTTGACAACGCCTAGTAATATCACATATTTTAGTCGTTGTTGAGCCATATTCTTGGTGAACTTATATCATATACATCGTGGTATTCTCACTTTTCGTGCCAACACTTGTTTGGAAAGAAATAATGAAAACAGGGACTAAAAGCGTGCAATTTGGAAGAATTGTGAAGATCAAGGCAAAATCAGGAAAAGATGTACGCGCGCCGTGGAAATCATAAAGGCGCGACGCGGTGATGAGGCGGTGGAAAACATTCAAATGCCGAAGAAACGGGGATAAACCAGCACGCGCGACGCGGGATTCATTAATGCGCGGCGCGGTCTCGAGATTTTTGCAACTATAAATAGAGGCTTTTAGGTTGAAAAAACTAGCGAAGACCTGGTGTAAAATCGACCCCCAAGGCTCTTTGACTCCGAGATTTAGCTTCTGAACCCATCATTTGGTAATTTTATGTTTTTAGTTTTAATTTTCAATTAGTAAATAATTAGTGATAGTTGGCTAATGTCCTTGGGACTGACAACCAGTGGCATTAAGTCTTTGTTACTAATTTTAGATAGTTGTTTACTGTTTTCAAACCTTTGGATCTGATTTGGTTTTTGATTTATCAAAGTAATCATTCGGTTCAAGTATAATGCACTTTTTCGGTATTGTTAATGTTGAATGCTTGTGTGGATGTTTTGGGATTGTAATTGCTTCTGATTTTTCTGGAATTTACTTCTGGAATCAGTAAGTAATCTTAGTTTAGAACTTGGTTTAGTTTAGTTCATGTTTTATTTAGTTTATGCTTTGATTTTCGGTGTTTATGCTTGTGAATGAAAGTTTGAGTAATTGGATTGTGTTTGATGTTTAGATTGCCTTTGATTGCTTCTGGATTGGAGATGTACTTCTGATTTCAGTAGGTAACAAGGTTTAGTTAGTAGCTTAGCTTAGTTAATACATGTTTGGATTATTGGATTTTATGCTCTTTAGGGTTTAGTTGTCAAAAGTTAGGAACTAGGTCCTCTGACTGTAGCGTGACACTGTAGTTGGTAATCTGTCACCTGTCTCGACCACGTAACTCCTGTGAATCGACCCTAACTTCCACTGTGTTAAGTGAGAGTGAGGTTATTTTTCTTATTTTTGACTGCATGACGACCGCTGCGATGTCATCAGGATACCATCAAATGCGAGTACGGGAGGAAGACATCCCGAAAACGGCTTTTTGGACGAGGTACGGCCACTTTGAGTTTGTAGTGATGCCGTTTGGACTGACCAATGCCCCTGCAGCTTTTATGGACTTAATGAATCGGGTGTGTCGACCGATGTTGGATCGGTCGGTTATAGTTTTCATTGACGATATCTTAGTCTACTCTCGGAGTAGGGAGCAACACGAACAGCATTTAAGGGAGGTATTGGAGACCTTAAGGAAGGAGAAGCTTTATGCAAAATTATCCAAGTGTGACTTTTGGCTGCGGGAGGTTCAGTTTTTGGGTCACATTGTCAACGAGCAAGGAATCATGGTAGACCCGGCTAAGGTGGAGACCGTGATGCGGTGGGAGGTTCCGAATACTCCCTCAGAGATTAGAAGTTTCTTGGGTCTGGCTGGTTATTATCGTTGTTTCATCCAAGACTTCTCAAAGGTTGTGGTACCTTTGACTCGTCTAACTAAGAAAAACGCTACTTTTCGGTGGGGTGACGAGCAGCAGCAAGCTTTTGAGACTTTACGGCGGAAATTGTGTGAAGCTCTAGTTTTGACTTTTCCTGAAGGCATGGAGGATATGGTGGTTTATAATGATGCATCTATCTCTGGGTTGGGGCAGTTTTAATGCAACGAGGTAGGGTGATTGCTTACGCCTCGTGACAGCTGAAGCCCCATGAGACTAACTATCCCACTCATGACTTGGAATTAGGAGCCGTGGTTTTTGTTCTCAAGATTTGGAGACACTATTTGTATGGAGTGAAGTGTACCATCTACACAGACCATAAGAGTTTGAAGTACCTGATGGATCTGGAAAATCTTAATATGAGACAGAGAAGATGGTTAGATGTATTGAAGGACTATGATTGTGAGATTCACTATCACCCTGGAAAAGCCAATATGGTAGCGGATGCGTTAAGTCGTAAGACTTCAGGTGCACCCCTTCGGGGCATTTGTCTAAGGATGACAATTGTGACACCGCTGCTTGAGCTGATAAGGGAAGCTCAGGTGGAAGCAAGCAAGAGCGAAAATCAAAAGGGTGAAAGAATTGTGGGTTAGTTGGTAGCTATGGTCAAAGATAGTAGAGGTTTGTTAACTTGCTATGAGAGAATTTGGGTACCGAAGCTGGGCGGGGTTCGTCAAACCCTATTGGAGGAGGCACATAAATCCAAGTTCTCTATCCACCCTAGAGCGACAAAAATGTATAGGGATCTGCACGAATATTATTGGTGGCCAGGCATGAAGAGGGAAGTAGCTTGGTTTGTCAAAAGATGCATGACCTGTCGTAGGGTCAAGGCCCAGCACCAACGGCCTCATGGTAGACTACAGCCTCTTGAGATCTCAGAATGGAAATGGGAGCATATCACAATGGATTTCATCACGAAGTTGCCAAGAACCCCTCGACATATGGACACCATTTGGGTTATCGTGGATAGGTTGACTAAAAGTGCTCATTTCCTCCCCATCCAAGAGACCTTTTCTGCAATGGAATTGGCTAAGGCCTACGTAGACGAGATTATCTCTCGGCATGGTATACCGGTCTCGGTGATATCCGATTGGGATGTCCGATTTACGTCTAGGTTTTGGAAGAAGTTTCATGAGGAATTAGGCACTCGCCTTCATTTCAGCACAGCTTATCACCCTCAGACGGATTGGCCAAGTGAAAGGACGATTCAAACGCTAGAGGATATGCTTAGGGCATGCGTTATCGATTTCGGTGAGATCTGAATTCCCATCTCCCTTTAGATGAGTTCTGCTATAATAACAGTTATCATGCGAGCATCGGCAGGGCCCCCTTCGAGATGTTGTATGGAAGGAAATATCAGACTCCTGTTTGCTGGGGCGAGGTTGGCCAGCGGGTGTTGGGTAGTACTGAGGTAGTACTCAAGACTACTGAGCTAATCCAGAAGGTTCGAGAGAGGTTGTTAACGGCTCAGAGTCGACAGAAAAGTTATGCTGATAAACGGCGGTTCGATCTTGAGTTTCAAGTTGGGGATTATGTCCTTCTAAAGGTGTCGCCTTGGAAGGGAATTATTCGCTTTAGGAAGCGAGGAAAGCTTGGCCCTATGTACATTGGACCATATCGAATCATCGCGCGAGTAGGTAAGGTAGCTTATCGTTTAGAGCATCCCGAGCAGCTTAGTCAGATTCATGACACGTTCCACGTTTCGCAACTCAAGAAGTGCATTACCGAGGAAGCTACAATAGTGCCTTTGGAGGATATTCAATTAGATGAACGCCTAAATTATGTGGAGCGACCGATTGCTATCATTGAAAGAAAAATAAAGACTTTACGAAATAAAACAATAGGATTAGTTAAGGTTCAGTGGCAACATCATAAACGGTTCGAGTGGACTTGGGAACCGGAGGAGGAAATGCGGAGGCATTACCCAGAAATTGTTTACCGGCGCGGATTTCGGGGACGAAATCCAGTTAAGTGGGGGAGAATTGTAAGACCCGTTCCGCCGAGGCGCGGTGCGGCTTGGGAAGATTCTGGATTCGCGTATGATTTGTACGAGCGGCGCGGCTCGGGAGAATCCACGGTGCGGTGCGCCGCAGTCATGAAAAACCCTAATTCGGATTTAAACGCCTATATAAAGGGTCCCAGCCATAGGGTTCGTGTTTTGGAAGTTTTCTAGAGTAGAGTCGACTGGTTTCAGCAGAGGCTCTTCGGTTTCAAGGCTTTGAAGGTTTTTGGAGATTAGAAGGAAGAGATTCAAGGCTTGCAACGAATCGTGGGCATCACTTCGTTTTTCAGAAGTAAGGTAAGAAGATTTACTCTTCTGACTTTCCTTTTCATCTCGCCATAGGGTGTTACCCATTGGTTTGTAGCCTTAGATGACTTGTAATAGTTAGGGTTTGGACCAAGGACATGCATGGACTTGCATGTCCATAAGGAAGTGACATTAGGGTAGTTTCAGATCAAAGGAAGGGTATAGAGTGAAACCCTAGCTGATGACTGAACTGATTAAGGGCTAATAAGACTTTGGATTAATGCGAGTCCGCGACGCGGACAGGCTATGTCGGCGACGCGGGTTCGGCTAAACCCCGTAACTATGCGAAGATAGCCGCGACGCATAGGGTGAGGAGCCACGCCGCGGCGAGCGACTGTTTGACCCAAAAGCTTATTTTTGACCAATGTTGGTTACCAAACGTTGGTTCTGACCTTTAGGCAAGTCTATAGGAGTTTGGTCAGTGCTTGACATGTTGTGTATGTGGGATTTAGGTGTGAGGACGAGCTAAGTGGGGATATTAGAGAATATTTACACAGTTACAAATCAGGTGAGTATCCTTACCTTACTATATGATGTTGCATGTTAGGCATCTTGTATGTTATTTACAGTTATATGATTTGCTCTATATCTGTCATTATTTATTGTTGGGCTCAGTACTGATGCGTGTCCCCTCGTAGCTGTTGTATGACGAGTTGGACTATTGCCTTGTCCCATAGTTGTTGTATGATGGGATGGGCCATAACCGGAAACCCATAGCTGTTATATGATGGGTAGAACCGCCCCGTGTCTATAGCTGTTGTATGATGGACGCCCGTAGCTGTTGTATGGCGAGTAGGGTCGGGTCGTTCTCAAGGACGGGTTGTTTAATATGTGGGCATGTATGGTAATTTGTGGACTCACTAAGCTTTAGGCTTACCCGTTGATTTTATAACATTTCAGGTATTTCAAATGACAAACGGAAGGGCAAGGCTTGACGGCTGCGCATCGCATACAAGAGATTTATTTTAATGAACTATGTTATGATTTTCAAATGTTTCCGCTGTTGGTTTAATAAATATGTCGAACAGTTTTACTTTTTGGAATAATGATTTTGTTGGAACCTTGGTAATAAATGAAATTTTATAATTGTGAAATTGGGGCGTTACATACACATAGGGAATATTTCAGTAATTTTGCCTTACATAGTGACCATTATTGTAGATTGTTAAATAGAGACAATTTCCACAACGTTCTCAAATATAGTGATCATTTCGTAATTTTATCTCCAACACAGATCGTTTTGATAATTTTGCTACAAATGGACTATTCTGTAATTTTTTTTCTTATACATGAACTATTTTTGTCATTTTGTTTATTTATAAACCACGGGACTAATAGAGCAATTTACTAATAGAATACTATTGATTTGATTTGACATTATCAATAGTGATTTACAACATCATAAATGTTATATATAATATCATATATTATTTAATATCTATATTATATTTGTATTATCACCATTACATGCAGACATTCTTCTAATTTAATAATATACCTACACTAAATAACATTACATGTATAAATTTGTAAATGTGTTAATCCAGGGGATGTACACCGCATGTTGCTGCGGAAACTTTATATATGTACAATAAATTAGATATTTTATATAAACTTTAGTTTAATTATACATTATTATACACTTTTTGGTTTGAAAAGCGAATGCGTAAAAGAATTTAGATGGTTTACAACGTATTTGTATTAAAGTGAATATGTAAACAATATTTAAAAAACGATTTGTAACAAAAATCGAAGTTGAAAATACTAAAAAACGTTGAAAGTTTAAAATGATCATGCATAAAGTTAAGTACTTAAAAGGTTGTAAAAGATAATTTGATAGAAAAGTATTTTATAAAATAGAATTCTTAAAAAGAAGTTACAAAAAGTTTAAAAAAAAAAAATAATAAGACAAATTTCGTTAAAAGAATTATGAGATAAATAGTTTCTACATATCACTATTCGACGGTTTAGTTTTAACTGAAAATTTGAACTTAAAATAAATAAATTATGATTTAATCTAAACTATAATAATGAAAAAGTAATTTGTTTGTAAATAATAGCATTAAAAAAGCGCAAATTTCATAATATACACTAAGTTTTCAATTCTTTTCATTAAAGTCACTATGTTTTCAATTTTGTTTCAATATTGACCACGTGACCGGTCAACCCGATTTTCAGCTGACGTGGCATGGTGACGTGGCACTAAGATGTCAAAATTAAAAGCATAGTAACATAATTGGAAAAAATTGGAAACTTAGTGACTTAATTGAAAAAAATAACACAATGTCAAAATTGAAATTTTTTTGAAAACTTAGTGTCCTTTTTGGAACTTGTCCTACATTTTTTAAAAGTATAAAAACGTTATTTTATGTTTTTAGTAGTATAGATATATTTTTACAAGTATAAATACGTATTTTTATATTTTTAGAAGTGTAGATACATTTTCAAATATATATATATATATATATATATATATATATATATATATATATATATATATATATATATATATATATATATATATATATATATATATATACGTGTTTTTATGCTTTTAAAAATATAAATACGTTTTTTTTCATATAAACATGTATATATCAATAATAGACGTATTATAAAACGAGTTCAAGTCACTTTCTCTATATTTTTCCATTATAAAATGCTTTTGATTGATACGATATGTGATTATATGCAAAACAAAACGTATTGTATATTTCTAAAAACAAAACAATAAGAATTTATTCGTTAATTTATGTTTGTTTGTTTATGTTCATTTGGTTATGTTGGTTTAAGTTCGCTCGTGTATGTTTGTTCATTTAGAAGTATAAATACATATGTTTATGCTGGTTTAAGTTCCTTTCGGTTAGAAGTATAATATATTTTTATAAGTATAAATACATTTTTAGAAGTACAAATAAGTATGTTTTTAACTATAGAAGTATAAATACAAAATTTTTATGTTGGTTTAAGTTCTTTTGGTTAGAAATATAATACTTTTTTAGAAGTATAAATACGTATGTTTACATCTTTAGAAGTATAAAACATACTTTTTTATGTTTTTTAGAAGTATAAATCATTGAGAAAGAGACTTCAACTCGTTTTTGATACGTCTATTATATGCAAAACAAACATATTTATATTTTTAATAGCATAAAATACGTATTTATACTTTTGAAAATGAATCTATACTTGTGAAAAATATATTCATATTTCTAAAAATATAAAAATACGTATTTATACTTTTAAAAATGGTAGGGCAAATTTTCAAAAAAGACACTACGTTTTCAAAGAAATTCGATTTTGACACTGTATTATTTTTTTCAATTAAGTAACTAAATTTTTAATTTTTTCTAATCAAGTCACTATGTTTTCAATTTTGACACATTGGTGTCATGTCAGCTAAAAACCAGGTTGACCAGTTACATGGTCAATATTGAAACAAAATTAGCAAACCCCCTGCTAACCCGAGTGAAGATTCAAATATTTGTCCACACGCAACAATCCCACAAGTATTGTACATACACAAAACATACACCATACATTTTATATTTGAAAATGTAGGAAATGAAAGTAGGATGCTATATTTGAGAAATTGTGAAAGTAAATTGCTATCGGCAAAGCAAAAATTGAAAGTACAATGCTATATTTCACAAACACCGAAAGTAACGATCGATTGTGAGATGGGAGGGAGGAGGAAACCGAGAGGTTTTATTCAATTCTACTTAAAGCATATAACATGAATGCAATAGAAACTTGTAAGTCTTAAAATTAAGACTTTATTGCTTTAAATGCTTGTAATTTATGTATACATTATAAGATATGATATTATATATATATATATATATATATATATATATATATATATATATATATATATATATATATATATATAAAGAGAGAGAGTTAAGTTATTTTGAGAATCAACTTCACCCCGAGAACTACTAAACCGATATTTTTTTTTCAAAAAACCGACCCCATAAGCCTCTTAGACGCTCAAAATGGGCCCGGTGTGCTGAAAAAAATTTCCGAAAAAACGACTTTTTTATTTTTATTTTTTTGAAAAATTTGTACATGTGCAAAAAAAATTTGTACATGTACAAACTTTTTGATACGTACACTTTTTTTCAAATTTTTTTTTACAAAACGCCTTAAATATGTGATAGAAAGGCATCCATAAAAAAACTTGAAAAAAAGTGCACGTATAAAAACGTTTGTACATGTAATTTTTTTTTTTTGCACATGTACAAATTTTTTTTAAAAAAAAGTCGTTTTTTTCATAGCGTCCCGGGCCCATTTTGAGCGTAAAGAGGCCTATGGGGACAGATTTTTGAAAAAAATATCGGTATGGGAGTTCTCAGTGTGAAGTTGGTTCTCAAAATATCCTAAGTATATATATATATATATATATATATATATATATATATATATATATATATATATATATATATATATATATATATATATATATATATATATATATATATATATATATATATATATGGTTAGGATCCGGTAGGAACCCAAAATCCGGTAGGAACCGCGAGGACTCTTCTCTTCCAATTATTCTCATAAGGGCAATAACGTCAAAACGTCTTCCTTCGACGTGACGCAATCACGTGCGACGCACGTTCACGAATCAAAATACGAACTCGAGGATTTAAGTTGGTTTTTTTTTCAAAGTGATTTAAGTGAGTTTTTTTTCTCTTTTTTTTCCTTTTTCGTTTTTTTTTTGTTTTTTTATTTTTTTATTATTTATTTATTTTTTATTTTTTTCAAAAAAATTATTTTTTTTTTTCAATTTTTTTATTTTCTATTATACTCTGTTTTTAGATTTTTATTTATTTTTTTTACTATTTTTTATTTTTTATTTATTATTATTATTTATTATTTTTTTTAATGCTACAGTACTCGATTTTTTTTTGATTTTTTTTTGTTTGTTTTTTCATTTTTTATGTATATTTTTTATTTTTTTTCATTTTTTAATCTTAATTTTAACGTTTTTTCGTATCTTTAATCTAATCACTTTGGATCATGATATTTTTAATCATAACATTTTGGATCATGTATTTTTGGATCATAACATTTTGGATTTTAGTTTTTTTGCATCTTGAATCATAAGTTTTGAATCATTTTGTCGTTATATGTTTTTTTTAACTCGTTTTGGATCATAACGACTTTTGGATCTTGAATCATAACGAATTTTGCATCTTTGATCATAAGTTTGAATCATAAAACATATTTTGGTTTTAATATTTTTGGATCATATGTATTTTTTGCTATTTTGATGTGTTTTTTTACTTCAAATATAAAAATGAACATGAAAAAAACCTTTTTTTCAAATTTTTTTTTGCAAAATTACTAATATAATATTTACAATTATCCATTAAATTTTCATAATTTTTAGAATTTTTTTTAATTTTTAATTTTTTATAATAATAAAAAATAAAAAAAAATATTTTTTTTCAAATTTTAATGATTATGCTTGTTTTGTAGATAATTAAATTTTAAGAACTTTGGTTTTTTTAGAATTTTTTTTTAAAAAAAAAAAGTTATGGCCCAAAAACAAAGCGGGGGAATAAAAAAACCCAGCAAACCATATAGCGACAAGTGTCGCAATCTGGTGGGGGTCTCGTTGCAATTACCATATTACCCTTATTAATTTGTATTATCCACCAAATAGTTTTGATTTTTATACAAGTAGCCCCCCAAGCTTTTAAGATGTGACATTTTATTCACATTCAATCTTATCCACCTATTTTTCATGATTAAAGGTTTAGATTTGTCCTTACGGTTTTTACCGGATTTTGGGTTCCTACACGATCCTCCTTCTATATATATATATATATATATATATATATATATATATATATATATATATATATATATATATATATATATATATATATATATATATATATATATATATATATATATATATATATATATATATATATATATATATATATATATATATATATATATATATATAGAGAGAGAGAGAGAGAGAGAGAATCAGGATCGGGAGAGGACTCCAATTTCGGTGAGAACAAATCTGGACCTCTAATATTGAAAAATAGGTGGCTAAGATTCATTGTGAAAAAATTGACACATCTTAAAAGCTTGAGAGACTAGTTGTCTAAAAATTAAAACTAGTAGGTTGATAATACAAATTAAGAAGGGTAATATAGGAATCTGATCGAGTACCCCACCCATTGAGACACTTGTCACAATCTCATTTGCTGGGTATTTTTTATTCCACCAACTTAGTTTTTGGGCCATAACTTTTTTTTTCTTTGTAAAAAAATTTCTGAAAAAACCAAAATTTTTAAAATTTAATTCTCTACAAAACAAGCACCATCATGAAAATTTGAAAAAAAAAATATTTTTTATTTTCTATTTTTATAAAAAATCAAAAAATAAAACAATTCTCCAAAAATTATGAATATTTAAGGGAATATTGTAGACATTATATTAGTAAGTTTGCAAAAAAAAAAAAAAATTTGAAAAAAAATGTTTTTAAGTGTTCATTTTTATATTTTTAAGTAAAAAAAAAAAACTCATCAAAATAGCAAAAAAAAAACATACATGATCCAAAAATATTAAGAACCAAAATATGTTTAATGATTCAAACTAATTATTTTATAAATCAAAACTTATCAAAATAGCAAAAAATATACATGATCCAAAATATTAAAACCAAACTATGTTTTATGATCCAAAATTCAAAATTATTTATGATCCAAGATCCAAAACCAGTTATGATGCAAAACGATTTTTAAACGACAAACGTAAAAAAAAGAAAAAAAAACTGGAAAAAAAACGAAAAAAGAAAAAAACAAAAATTAATATTTAAAAAAATAAAAAACGAAATAAAAATAAAAAATACGACTAAATTATATTGTACGGATGTGAGTAACATGTGATTATATCTTCGAGTCCGTATTACGTTCCATGGATAAGCGCCGCATGAGATTACGTCAAATCCAATAATTACGTTTGACGTTATTGCCCTTAAGAAAATTAGTGGACGAAAATTGTCCTCATAGTCCTCACCGGATCCGGACTATATATATATATATATATATATATATATATATATATATATATATATATATATATATATATATATATATATATATATATAGGGTCTCGTTCCGGTGAGGACTCTTTTTTCGGTGAGTAGTCGTAATGACACCTTAAAAATATGAAAAAAATATAAAAAAATACAAATCATAAAATCGAGAGTAGTACTATATCATTACCAAAAATAATTGGAAAAAAAAATTGGATCATGGAGAAACAGTAATGATCCACAAAAAAAATTATTTTGTAGATCATTGTTTCATTATAAAAAAAATAATGATCCAAAAGTTTTTTTTCGAATTTTTTTTTTTCTCCAATATAGTACTATGATCCCTTTTATTATTTATATTATTTTATATTTTTTTCACTTTTTTTAAGATGTCCTCACGAGTAATTATTTTAAGAAGAGTCCTCATCCGATTATATATATATATATATATATATATATATATATATATATATATATATATATATATATATATATATATATATATATATATATATATATATATATATATATATATATATATATATATATATATAGGGTCGAGATCATGAGAGAACCTAAAAAAACCTAGGAACCTAGGAACTTTTTTTCTACACAATATTTAAAAAAAAAAATTGCATCCAATTTTTTTATTTAAAGCGTCTAAAAGATTTCTAAACCCTAAACCATAAACCTAAACCCTAAACCCTAAACCCATATGAAAAAAAATAAAAAAAAAATGATTTTTTTGCATCCAATTTTTTTTATTTAAAGTGTCTAAGAGATTTCTAAACGCTAAACCTAAACCCTAAACCCTAAAACTAAACCCTAAACCCTAAACCCTAAACCCTATACCTAAACCCTAAACCCTAAACCCATATGAAAAAAAAATTAAAAAAATGATTTTTTTTTGAAATTTTTTTTTGATATCTTCTAGATGCATCATAACAAAAATTTTGGTATTTTTTTTTTTTTTGAAAAATATTGTGTAGAAAAAAAGTTCATAAAATGGGTTCTTAGGTTCTTAGGCTTTTTTAGGTTCTCAATTGAACTTTACCCTATATATATATATATATATATATATATATATATATATATATATATATATATATATATATATATATATATATATATATATATATATATATATATATCATAAAGGACAAGCATATCACGTGACTTACTCATGTATATATTGCTTGAGGTCGTTTTCAAAATATCACACTGCCTTTCTCACATGCATGCAACACATTGGCTCCTGTTGCACAAGTACAAAGACAGCATGCTAGAAGTACACGTCGTTCAATGCAACCATAAGAAATTTCTGACATGAAACCAAGTCGACCATACACATAAATATTTTCCTAAAACCTACATCCTTGCACGTTTTCACAAATTTTGGTTTCAAATTTTTAGTTTTTCTAGGATTTTGGTTTTTTTTTATATTCTTATTAACCATCACATTCATATTTTCTTCAAGCATACTCTTAAGAAATGGAAAAGATGGATTTTATGGTTAATAAGGATGTCAAAAAAATCAAAATCGTAAAACCCCCCCCCCCCCCCCCCCCCCCCCCGAAAAAAACTTAGAATTTTAAAACCGAAGAACCAATATGTTTTGAATAACCCAACAGTTTGATTTTCGAATTTTAGAAAAACTGATTTTTTCGGTCGAGTTTTTTTATTATATATGTAATTAAAGTAATAAATATTTTTTTAGAACAACAAATCTATCATACTTTTATTCCTAAACTACTCCTGAAAAAAATTAAAATTTTCGAATGTAAAAATCAAAATTTTCAGTTCAATTTTAGTTTGAGTGAAAAATCAAACCATTATTACCCTATTGGTTAAAAAAATCTATTTTATAAACGGAAATTATGTTGTATTTTGAAGAAAAAATTATTCATAAAAATGATGTTTTTTTATAAGTGTTTTTATCATCAGTTTTTCTGAAAATTGTTATAAATATCAGTGGTTTTTCTGAAAACCAAAATAAAGGAGTGGTTTTTCAGAAAAATTAAAAAAATATTGGTTTTTGTGAAGAAAAATAAATAAATCAGTGGTTTTCCCGATAAAATGATGAAAATGCATTGATTTTTTGAAATTTTCCCATATAATAATGCTATTTTGTAAAAAAAAAAAAAAAAAAAAAAAAAAAACCCCGAACCATAAAACTTGCTGATTAGCAAGTTTTTTGAAAAAACTCCCCTTATAATTTGTTTAAAGTATGTGTTATTTATTTATTTAAAAAAAAAACTCTCGAAAACCTCTTATTATGAATTGCTTTTAACTGCATTATTTTACAGTTACATGATACCACGCCGTTTGGTTTTGATATGCAAAAGGAAATATTACATCAACTATATGCAAGGACGGAACCATAAATGTGGAGCAGAGGTGGCACCAAATTTTTTTATGCAATATAATAAGATTTAAAAGAAATTAAAAAATACGATTGTACTAAATATAATAAACTAGTGTAAATGTTTGATGTTACCCACTCCTTGCCAAAGTCTGGGAATAGAATTCTAGCATTTTGTCTATTCAGTGAGCTGCTACTTCAAAATAAGATTGAATTAGCGATGATTTCTATTGCACCTTTTAAACCCAAACGAATGTTGTTCTAGATTTGTTTAAACCTTGTGGCTTCAAATGGGTTTTTATTGAGTTTTATTTCAAAAAACCACATACAAAAAAAAAAAAAAAAAAAAAAAAAAAAAAATCTTTGCTGTGGTCTTCTTGCATTTGGAAAATTGTATGGTTTCTATGGATGATGATCCCTCTCTATTAAACCATAGCCTACATATGTTTGATATTTTGGATCTTCGTACCAAATTTTGCAAGTTTTTAGGATTCTTCTAACTTTTGCTCAAAAACTAAAAGAATCATCGAACAAAAAATATATAAAATATAGTGATGCCGCGAAATGTGAAATGGCCAAACCATATTTAATACAATTCTAGTTTTTCCATTCGTTAATACATAAATTATCCATTTAAATTCATAAATCTTCGTAACATTTGTTAGCATACTTGTATATACAATTTGTATTATAGCCCATTTATAGTCCATGTTTGTATATTATATCCAAGCTCATTTATCCATTTACACTCACTTTTCTCCCTAGTCTCGATGGAACCCTACCGGCCTCTTCTGTAACACCCCATTTTTGGCGTTAGCGATTATAAATATTTCCAATTATTTAGTATCGTATTTTAAAATAAAGGAAATAGATTTTATATTGGAAGCGAATCGTGGAATCAAACATTGATTATTACGACTAATAATAATAATAATGACGAAATAATAACTCTAATCTAATTTATAAGTTGAGAGGAGGATTATGTCATATTTGTATACTTAATAAGTTGTATTTGGAGGTTTTGGGTTAACTAAAATTATAGGAGAAAAATAGAGGGACCATTTTTGTAATTTAACCATAGTACATATAATTCTTTTTCTTTTGGGGGGCTGCTGCGTTTTTGGATGGGGAAAAGAAAGATCAAGAGCCTCTTGGCTCTCATGGAAACCCTAACCCTCTCTATTCCCGTTTTTGAAGACCCACCCCCAGTGTTCGATCATTTCCCGTAGATTCAGATGTTGGATCGCCACGAAATTTTAACTGAAGGTTCCCAAGATATAAATGAAGGTTCTGATCAAATGATTTTCGATTTCAATGTCTACAAGTGGAGTTATGAATTTCGCAACATGACTTAGGGTTTCTGACAGATTCCTCTGCTGAGTCTTCCTTCTTGAGAAAATCATATATGGAGTTCCAGAGGTCAAATAAGGTTAGTACCGGTGCACACGGTTCGCAAATTGAGTTGAACAACTTTCTACAGTAGACCATTATCTGTTTTGAAGACCAGAGGTACGGGGTAATTACTCATCTTTACATACTGCTCTAATTCCGTTCAGATTAGTCATGCTGTTTTGTTTATTTTATAAAAGGAGTTTGAAGAAAGCTTTTTACATGATTCCGCCTCCTAGAATCATTGTATTTAAGTAAATTTGATATCTGGAAAAGATGGATGTCTGATTCCATTCCCAAGTTTATGGTAATTGGGAAATATCACAGACCAATGTTTTTCTCATCAGCACTATCGTTTCTGATTTGTTCTGTATTGTGAATTTTGTATCTTGAGTTTGAAAACGTATTTTGAGTTGGTTCCAACTCTCAGATCTCTATTGTTGAGTCTATTTTACTCATGATTTTTCCTAGGGTCTGATTCCATACGAAAGTTGGGTGGAAGTTGCAATTTGCACCAACTGGTCCAGGACTGTCCTGTACAGATAATTATGCATTGGTAAATTCATAATTAAATGTACAAAAATGGTTTGGGGGCAGGGTCACTTGCCTTAGCTCCCTGTTGAAGTCTAGTTTGTCCTCACCAAATTTTAGAATTCAGTTCTTAACCCATTTTGAGCGATTATTATTTCTTTAAGGTGTGGTTCAGTAGGTTGACTGATTGCAATCAGTCAACTTTGGAGATTTTTCATTTATTCTTGAAAGGTGAAAATGACATGAGGTCAGGCCCTGTGACATTTTCCTTGAGTCTAGTTTACCCATGATTTTTATTGGATTTTATTTTCAATCTTTCCTTGGTCTAATATTGCAAATCTTGTTGAGGGTCCAGAAATCAGCCTTGCTGTTGGTTTCTTCTCTTATGATAATCATCTTAGTTTTTGGTTTTGGGTGTCATGATGTGGGCTTGGGTTTACTTAAAATTAATTGAATCATATAATAACTTATTTGTTGAGTAAAAATGAATAAAAGAGGGTGGGGGTATATGTTGAGACAACGTGCATGTCGAAAGTTATAAACATTTAAACTATAAGCAACGCTATAAGTATCTATTTATAGTAACGTTAATTAGTGTACTTGGTAATAATTAACTTAATATACTTTATAGGAGTATAAGGTGTGCGGTTTTAAGCTTGGTTGGATTTGCGGAGTTGCCGCACAGATTTCTACATTGCCGACTCGAGGTGAGTACATGCAGTATTTTACCCATTTTGGGGTACATGGCAAGTAAGTATTTTCAAGATTTTTTTTATAAAATTTCTATATGTGAAATTATATGCAAGAGTATTATTTCTAACTTGTTTGTGAAAGTATAATGCTATATTTGAAGTTATGTTTTAGCCTATGAGCCAATTATGTGAAAGTATATTTTGGTCTATGAACCAATTATATGAAGGTATATATGTTTTGAATATAAGTTATACATGTTTGAAAGTATGGATAGGCATATAGCCACAATATGTTTAAGAAGTATGTTTCGGTTACAAATTGTATATGTTTTCAAGTATGACTTGGCATTAAGCCTAAAATGTTATATAGACATGTTTTAAACATATGGTTTATGAAAGATGAAAGTTATAAATTTGGCATCTAGCCATAAAGATAGAAAGTAATGAAGCTTGGCACTTAGCCACAAGTTATATGTATGAAAGTAATGTTCAAATGTTTTGTATGACTGGTAATTGTAGCAAGCAGCGTTAGTAAGGGAACTATGTTCCAACCTTCCCGGGTTAGGTAAGGGGTCTACTGGGGAAAATCCATGTCGCGAAGTAGATCGCCTCAGCACTTCTATGGTGAGGATTGATCCGTTCTTTCTAGCCATAGAGACTTGGGGTATCACTTATAGTGATTAAAGCCCTAAGTATAAAAATCCAGCAAGCTTATAAAACCAGTCAAAGAAAGTAAGAAAGTTGTTATATAGTAAAGTATGTCACAAAATGATTTTTGAGAAGTAAAGAGTTATAGTATGTTGCTAATATAAAGTTTTGAATGAAGGTATTTTTGCAAGGTATGATATGTAATGATTTTTAAAAGTAAAGAGCTATGGTATGACATTATTATAAAACTTTGAAAGATGTTTTATGTCATAAGTTTTATATATAAAGGTTGGAAAAGAAGTTAAAAGTTTGAGTCTAAAACTCATGTAACTCACGAGACAATTTTTGTCTTACGTATTCTATTTTTATGCCATGTATTCCAGGTTAAATGCTATGCTATAATTGGATGAAGTTTAGCTGGAGTGGAGCCCACATAGCTCCTATCTTGGACGCAATGTTTAATCCTTTTCTTGCTTACTATGGTTAGTTTGGTATGGATTTGTAACACCCACAGTTTTAAATATGTAAATAATCAGTTTTTGTTAAACCGTATTTTTGTATTCAAGTATTTATACGAAAAACCATAGTATTTGCAAACAGTAGAAATGGGGTGTCACATCTTCCCTCCTCACCACGCATAGTCCTCTTTTTCCTCCCTTTATGTCACTCGATGGCTGCCACAAACACGATCCCTCACAAATCTTTTTGGGTTGCTAACATCAAATAACACGTTTCCCTCACAAATCGTCTCTAATTCTAGTAAAAACTTGAGTAGGGGCCCGTGCCACTGTGGGCACCCTACCAGTTCCGCCCCTGACTATATGTCACAACGTCGTCTTGTAGTTTAAGAACAAATTATCATGCCTACAAGTTCACATGAATAGCGGAATTTGTTTTGTCACCTACGCCAATCAATATGTTGCCACATCATCAATATTATCATTTAACCAACAATATTTTGTCACATTGTCATTCAACGAAAAAGTTCAAGCTTAGAAGAAAAGATTTAAGGGGTATTCGACAAACATATTCTTTGTAATTAAAGCTGTTAGACGAGTGGGGGTACTCATCATGGAGAGAGGCGTGATGCCATGTGGAGCCCCATCACGGCCGTGCACGCCGCCCTGGGTGCACCGTGATGGGCGTGATTGTGGTCCATTGTGATGGCGAGCACAACTTATCACAACCAATCCCCTTCATTTAGCCGTTGAACGGCCACTTTTTAAAAAAAATTACTTTGTTAAATAACCAACATTTATATATATATATATATATATATATATATATATATATATATATATATATATATATATATATATGTATGTGTATGTATATGTATATGTATATGTATATGTATATGTATATGTATATATATATATATATATATATATATATATATATATGTATATATATATATATATATATATATATATATATATATATATATATATATATATATATATATATATATATATATATATATATATATATCTATGGAGCAAAATCCAAACACCCCACCTTCAAATCCTAACCGTGAGTATGATCCGTTTGGTTTAAACTCGACCACTTGGCAATACTCGAACATTGAATCACCGCGGGGTGGTTTCGTAAATTTACTTCAATCCAGGTCCCGATCTCACAACAACCGCTTTTTCAACAACAATTTCTCACCTTTCAATCCGTATCAACAAGGATTCCAACCGGATTTCATATTCCAACAAGGGTTTCAACCGCAAGGGTTCAGTCGCAATCATCGCAACCACCACCATCACAACCACCGCAACAACCGAAACCGTTGAGGAGACACAACAATTACACAACCAAAGCCGCAGGACCGCAAAAAAGAAAGGAAAAAACCGCAAGGCGATCGGTGAACGATTTGGACAAAAGACGAAGAATTAAATTTGGTCAAGGCGTGGATTTCGGTTTCCGTTGACCCGACAGTCGGGAACTCTCAAACCCAAGAAAAGTTTTGGATAAAAGTTCAATCAACCCAAGAAATGGCGCAAAATGAGAATCAAGCTTAATCAATTCAACGGTATCTACAACAACCTCACGAACATGCACAATAGTCGGGCGAACGATTTCGACGTCTTCAACGCGGCTATGCAACAATATGAAAAAACTACGCCCACCCAGAAAACATTTCCGTATGTAAAGGCTTGGACCGAGTTGAGAAAAAACAACCAAAATGGCTTTTTACCGAAGATTCACAATCTTCGGGAACGAAGTGTTTGAGGTCGGTCCATCAAGGCACATCACAACAATTGGACGGACGTACACATATCGACGTCAACGAAGAGCTGGTGGATCTTGAAGACGAACAACCGTGTCGACCAATCGGGCGAGACAAGGCGAAGAAAGCGGCTTCCGGTTCGAGAGCCAAAAGTTCGGAATCAAGCGTCATGGTTTTATTTGGAGAAAAATTTGATCATTACGTCCAACTACAAGCCGACAAGGTCGGGATAATGAATCGGGTGCAAGAACAAATCGTTGAAACGCAACAACAAATCGTCGAAATGCAAAGGGAGTTAGTTACAATGGAACGCCAATATCGAGTTGTTGCAAAAAAACCCACCGCTTTCGAGGGCGAAGATTTGGAAATTTTCCTAGCAATGCAGGAAAGTATCCGAACTAAATATCGCCCTAGGAACTAGTTTACTTTTAGTATTGTCATGCTTCGTTTTTTTTCGAAGTTAATTTTTATTTTTTTATGTTCGGGTTTTTCCTTTTAATATTAATGTAATGTTTTTATTTTTAATGAAAAATTAGGTTTTTATTTATTTTTGAATTTTTTTAATTAAAAAAAGTGATGTGGTGTGATGAAATGTGATGTGTATTTCAAGTATGGTGTGATAGCAATATGATGGTGTGGTGATGGTGACGTGTCGATGACGTGATGCCCATCACATATAATTATATGACGAGTGCTCTCGTTAGTCTTAAAGGTAGAGATGCGTATTAGCAAGAAAAAACTAATGACTTTTAATGGCCATGATTAATCATTTCAAAATCCTATATACCTACTATCTCTCTAAGCTATAAATACCTCACCTCTTATCACATTTCAACTTGCATCTTTTCTCACCCTTTCTTACACCATTATCTCCTATATACCGTTTGATAGAACCATCATCTTACATCACCAAGAGCTTATGATATAACCTCATGATCATCATTGCTATTTTAGATATGATTGCTTGAAAGTAGGTTAAAAGGGTGCTGCTAAATTGACACCCTCTTAGACACCAACACATTATTAGACACCAATCATATCAGTTTTATCTGAAAACATTCTAATTTCAACAAATAAAAAACAGTTGACATACTTAAAAGTAACGATTAAGGTGTCTAAATGATAAAAAAAAGATATCTTTTTAGCTATCTCCTATTAAAAATATATACTGAGTTTGTACTTATCATTGTTACTTTGCAATCTTACGTCATTCAAAGTGATCATATCCCTGAATGTTTGTTCTTTATATTTGATGTGATTTAACCTTTATTTTGTATCATTTCATTTTAATCCTCGAATTTACTAATAAAAAGTGTTTTCGATCAAAACAAATGCATCAAACCATATTTTTATTTATTTTTTATATATTTCAACAATAAATATCAGTGCTCGTGTAATTTAACAAACCATTGATTCATATGAACAAATTTTTTAAAACGTTTTTCTGAAATTTTTGAAAATCTTAAAATTTTCAATTCATCAAATCTTAAAAAAATTTCAAAATTTTAAAAAATATTTTAAGTTTGTTCGAAAACGTTTGTTAGTTTTCAATATTTTCAAAAACGTGTGTTAGTTCTTTTGTTTGTTTAAAATGTCATCGTCTTTTTTTTTTACGGGTTTTCGAAAATTCTCATAAAATATGAATATTATCTTGATTGATAATAGCACTGGTTCAAGCTTACGTGCACCAATACTCATACCCACATAGTACAACCCGTGGGTTTCTCGTATGCAATTAACCCTTTAAACAATTAGTGAAAATGTTTAGAAATAAGTTGATGACACATTTGAATTAGGGATGTCAACGGGGTCAAACGGGACGGACGTAACTTCCCTAAACCCTCAATCCCCCCCCCCCCCTCCCCCCGGCCCGAAATTCCTCCGTTCCCTATCCCCGAATCCCCATAGGGTTTTAGTTTATATCCGGAGGTAATTGATTGAATATAGTTAGTGTTATCTATAATATAAATTGATGAAATCAAGTTTCCATACTATACGACATGGACTTGACTTAGATTGGTTAGAACACAAGTTTGGTAGTCATTTGGTTAAAATGATGCAAAATTTGAATAATCCAAAACGATTATCCATTAAAAATAAAACAAGCACCCATTATTATTACAAAGTTACACTTACATAAAGGGCGTGTTTGACAAAACTAACTGGTAGCTGGTAGCGGGTAGCTGTAAGCTAGCAGTTGGAGCTTTTAGTTAAACGTTACTTCAACTAGTGTTTAAAATAGTAGCGTTTTGTTTAAAATAAAAGCTTGAAGCTCATGTCGTAGAACGAAGCTTTTGTTTTTATTATGGCTTTTTCCTAAACGCTAGAAGCTACAAACTCTCAAACGCTCCCAAAAACTCCATGCCAAACACGCCCAAAAACTGTTCAACAATTTCCATGAACAATTCAAAATACGTCAATCAGACTTAGATTGTCACCTTTACATTAGTCAACTTTGGTAAATCTTGTTCTTTTTAAGTTGTCAAATCTAGTTATTCCATGATCTATGAAATTTTATATATTTATCTAATGCAAATCATATATTAAGTTTGACTATTTGAAGTTGAAAATGACACTATACTAAACTTTTCAGTAAGAAATATTAACAAAGTAACATTTATTTTGTAGGTAAAGAAGATAAGTAACTACATTGCTCCTTAAGTTACTCGCTAGCAGGCTGAAGCTCTACAATACCTTAAAGACATATTATAACTTTGTTATAAATATTTTCTTGATTATTTCATGTATTCTTTTTTGGGATTATCACTTTCATAGTTATTAAAAAATCTACACATTCTAATTGTTTTATCAATTTCTAGCAATCTGAAGCTCCACAAGCCCTTCAGGAGGTATCATAAAATTGTTACAATATTTCCTGTATTATTTCACATATTCTTCTTTTGGGGTTCAGTTTTATCAAGTTATTAAAAAACTTATACTTTCTAACTGCTTTACGATGTTGTTTGAAGACATGATCACAAAAGAAGATTGTTTGGATTTGACTCATATGCTAAGTTATTGATTTTAGTAAGGGATATTTTGAAGCGTGTTATCCATCGGATAATAAAGATTATAAAGAGAATGTCGAGACAAAAGCCAAAATCAAAAATTGAAGGAGTTAGTTGAGGCACAACGTGAACAATATGAGGATGTTAAACAAAAATTTGGATGTTCAAGCAAAGTTTGAACAACTAACACCGAGTAAGCAACACTTTGAGTAAGCAGGATAAAACTTCTATTAACAATTGACATTGGATCATGTATTGAATCTTGTTTTATGTTTTGTAGCGATCGTTCATTCTGAAGTAGGCAAAAATTTATGTATTAAACATGTGTTTTCGTTTCTATTAAAAAGAGTTGTTGCTTTTGAATTTATTTTAATTGCATTTTTTATATATTGCTATGAATACTATAATTGAATAATAGATTTTATTGAATAATGCTACATAACAAATTGCTATGGAATTTGTTACGAAATTTCCATGGAACACATTGCTATGGAATTTTCCACGGAACACATTGATATGGAATTTGCTACAGAACACTTTGCTACTACATTTTCTATGAAACAAATTGGTGTGGAATTTCTACGGAGCACATTGTTGTGAATTTGCTATGGAACTTAAGTTGCTACAGAATAGGTGTTGTAGCAACGATGGTAGCAAAATTGTTATGAAATTATAATTCTGTAGCAAAACATTTTGATACAAGAAATATAGCTACAAAATCTTATTGACATATACGGTAGCAAATTTCGTAGTTATTCAGGTTTAACTACAAAATTTCAGGTTGTTTCTATGAAATTTTTCCATATCTATATCAAAATTTTCTTGTAGTGAATTATGCAATATTTATTTTAGTTATACTTTCGGTGTAGCAGTCTACTCTTGGACCATTGTACCACTCTTAAATGTTATTCTTACATTGAAGTTAATGGATATTATTAAAGTACATTCTTTTAGTTTTCTACGGATATAACGCACATGCTCACATGACCACCGGTTGATTTATTATGGATTTTACAAGTATACACTTAGAATCAACCAATTTTATGGTCAAGACAGCAAAGATTTCATCCTTCACCGTAGGCTGGATGAAGATCAGTTCTTGAGTAAAATATGGAATCAACTACACATCAATACTAAACTACAGACCCTGAACTCATGTTATTTGGATTTTTGTAGAGTTACTTATGGATTTTATTAAGTTGACTGATGTTGTTGACACTCTTGCCAGGATCAGAAACAAACAATTATATCTCCAACTGAGGAAGGAATCAAGCTATGGAACTTAAAAGGGTTAAACTAGACGTTAATTCTGAGAAAATGGAATTTTTTATGAAAAAAGAGTTTTATAATTGAGATTTATGAATTTCACAAGAACACGTATCAAGCTGTCCAACATATTGGACAGACCTGCACACATACTACTATTTGACCAACTACAGCGGGAACCAGCTCTTGGATTTCAAATGAACAAGAAACTAGACACATTTTTGAGAAAATGGCTCTGGTCTCATCCTAAAAAGACACTCATATGAATTTATATGATTTTACGAAAACAGTGATTTTATCTCCAATATTTCAATTCTGGTCGGAAGCCCATATCTTGACTTTCAGGCTTCAAAATTGAAATTGCAATGGTCAGATCCTATATAGGAATCTGATGAAGCTTCAATCTAAAAATCACGACGATCCAACAATTCAATCTCAGGAGATTGTTTAAACACCACATCTGGATTAAGGAAAATGGGATTGAAATTAGGGTAGCCGACTTTGAGAGGGAGGAGGGGAGATTAGGGCTTTGGATTAGGGTTTAATAAAAAGGAAGACAACATTATATATATATATATATATATATATATATATATATATATATATATATATATATATATATATATATATATATATATATATATATATATAGAGTTAGTATTAAATGAAATTCTTAAATATTGTGTGAATGTAGGACCAATTTGTTGTCATTAGATTAAAAGAATGAAAGACCGTGATTTGAGGGTGCACATTATTATCATGGGATGACATATACAATATAATTGACCTAATTAATTATAAGGGTAAATATGACATTTTAATAAGAGAGAAATTAAAATATTACCTACATATTAGGCAACTAAGTCAAATTAATTAATATAAATAAAATCAAATCAATTCTCAGATTTTATCAGAATTCGAATTTCATTCAACACGTTCAAACATTCAAAACATTTTTTTCAGATCGTTATCATATATTTATTTCATTCTTAAAGAATATTGTTAGATTCAAAGAGATTTGTTTCTATATTTTGGGTTAACTGTGTTTCATTCAAATTTTCGGAGAATTTGTACAATACTTCTTAAACCAACCATTCTCTATATGTTAAAAATGTAGAAAGGGTATCAATTACGCATCAGAAATACGTATGTGGTTTATTCTGAATTATATATTATTTTTTAGCTTAAAAATAGCCTTCTAGGAAAAATAAGTTTGTGTTGGTCAGTTTACTATTTTTTTTAGAGAAACTGCACTGCATATATTGTGTATATGACAATTCTTGAAGATTGCATTAACTATTGAGTATATTCTCAAAGAATGCATATATGGTGCATATGACAAATCTTGAAGAATGCATTAACCACGAAACGAATGTACCTTTCAATTGTCGATTAAAATGGTACATTCTCAAAGAATATTTGAGTATATTCTCAAAGAATTTTAAGGAATGCAACAATAAACGTTTACACCACAATATATAATATTCCGTACATTTACACATGCAGTATGAATTGTGCATTCTCTAAAAATAAGTTTGTGTTGGTCTGTAGAGAACTATATTCTCTAAGAATACTAAATAAAATACAAACTAAACAATAATTCTCTAAGAACGCAATTTTTTCCATAATAACAAATGTCGGTAGCCAAGTGCAAGTGGTATGCGAACCTTTTATGCTGCTTTTCAAAACAAATACTTTTGTGCGACCAACCATTCTGAAAGTATACCGGAACAAAAGGAGATCAATCGGTTGCCTTTGGAGGTCTGTTGCCTTCGTAGGTCAGTTTTGCCGTCGGAGAATATGACTTGGGATTCGACGCCGAAGGAGAAGAACGGAAACGGGGTGATAATTTGATGATGATGAGAATGAACAAAAGAAAAAACGTCTAAGATTTTCTACAAAAGGAAGTTGTTCAAACCATAATCCAAGCAAAAAAGAATGTTAGAAGGAAATGAAAAGAGTAATTTGGTGTTACCTTATTTAAACCCACGTATTGGGATGCAAATGGAAAATCAGAGAAGATACTCCTAAATTGGAGTTATAATTAAAAAAGATTGCCGACTAGCGCCGCTCACGCAATCCCTCTTCCCCAAAGTCATTTTTCAAATATTTTTTTTTAATTTTCGTATCTTCAGTCCAAGCTACGACTCAAAGGCCGCACATATAATACCGGCAACAGAATAAAAACGGAAGAAGCACATTGAAAGGTGAGAAACGAAACGGAACTTTGAAATTGAAAGTCTGATTGATGGTAATAAATCAAAGATAACAACAAAAAGGAGATCATCGCATGAAAGTGGGTATGAATAATTTCCAGATTCTTTTCAATAGGGGATGAAAAACTTACCTCAGTGCTACCTAGAAGAAAAAAAAAGGAAGAATATATATAGGTTTGATCATCGTCGAAGTCGGTGATATTGTTGATGGATCTGAACATCTTTGGTGATGAACACGTTGAAAGAGAGACATGGATAGAAGGAGAGAGTGCGTGAGAAAAGAGAAAAAAAGGGGAGATAAGATAATTTTCGAATAATTAGTCAAATTCCTAAATTGTTGGATAGAATTAAAAGATAATTAATTATTTAATATGTTAATTTACCAAGTTACCTTTTACGAATGATTGGACCACAATTGGTCTTACATTCACACAATATTTATGAATTGTATTTGAACATATATATATAGGGTTAGGATCAAATACATTTAACAATTATTGTGTGATTGTAGGACCAAATATGGACCGTCCGATCGAAATAATCAACGGTGTTAGATTTAATGGTCTAATTGTAAATTTATAACAAATTATTAATCAGATTTTGCAATTAAACCCTTATAAAGGGTATTTTAGTCTATTAATAAATATATAAAAATGAAATATCCAATTTGTCTCCTAATTTTGTGGGATTACGTGAATAAAAACTGCAAATTAAAACTATAATTTAAAAACTGAAAATAACTCCATGTAGTACAACACATTCTTACAGATCATACAACATTCTCAAATAATACACTTCATTCTTGAACAAATAGACTGTCGTTAAAGAAGAATACATAAAAAAGATACATCTTCTAAAAGAATAAACATTCAAAAAAGAATAGACATTCTTAAAGAATAAAATTAGATTGCATTTTGATACATTAATCACATAGTGGAATAACGAGTTTCACATGACACATGACATTCTTGAAGAATAATGAGTTTTAAAAAAAGATACATAAAAAATAAACATTCTTAAAGAATCATACTTCATTCTTTTAAGCATGATAGATAGAACTTATTTTTTGATATTCTGTGTTACAGTTATGCAAAAATAAACTTCAATGCTGTTTTTTATTCAATATTTTGTATTTTCTGCATTCCAATTCTTCAAGAATCGGTTTCAATTTCGCGTTCCATTCTTGAATAACAACACATACTAACCTTCAATATTAACTCCACTGCTTCATTACCACATCCATCTACCACCATTTTCGGAGAATACCAAGCTATTATGATAATATTTTTGTATTTTTGTTAATGCATAAAAGTAGACCACATCTATTTACAACCATTCTCGGAGAATACCAAACTATTATGATAATATTTTTGTATTTTTCTTAATGCGTAAAAGCAGACCACATCTTTTTAACATCATTCTCGGAGAATACATGCTTCATAGTCAGTAAAACACAATTAAAAAATAATAGCTGCTCTTCAATGTTCCTTCTGCTTCACCATTTATTGTTGTTTCAAGTACAAAATACAAAAAACGAAAACAAAATCCAGCCAAACATTAAGGCTTTTTTGAGATCGAGTGATTAAAAAACAATTAAGAAGTAAAATAAATAAATATCATCAATCACTTACACCATCAATGCAAGGGTTTGCCAAATTGCATTCAACCTCCTCAAACTTGCTTTTTGAGTGGTTAAAAACAATTAAAAGTAAAACAAATGGATATCATCACTCGCTAATTCGACTCACGGTTCCTTTTTTAAGTGGTTAAAAAACTATTTATAAGCAAAACAAATGAATATCATCAATCGCTAATTCGACTCACCTCCACGGTTTCTTTTACAGTTAATAAGCTTTGACAAATTGCAATCGAATCCACGATTTCTTTTTTGAGATCGTGTGAGAGTAAACGATTCTATTCTTCTGTGGAAGACCACCGGCGGGCGGCCTAGAATTGGGCATCGGAGACGTGGTTGTGCCGATCCGCAATGAGGAGTCTTCAATTCGGTGGATTCGTATAAGAAGATAGAGAAGGGATGAGATAATCTAGGACCAATTAACTAAATACCTAAATTAAAGGAAATTTTAAAAATATAATTAATTAATTAATTATAATATTGATTTACCATAATATCCTTTATAAATGATTGGACCACAATTGGTCCTACAATCACACAATAATTGTTGGATGTATTTGAACATATATATATATATATATATATATATATATATATATATATATATATATATATATATATATATATATATATATATATATATATATATATATATATATATATATATATATATATATATATACTAGGTGTCTACCCGCACAATGCGGCGGCGGTTATCATTTCATTCCGGTGAATAGTTTTCGTTTGGCGATTATTTTTATGGGGTATTTTGGGTGAAATGGAAAACACGTCTTGTTTTGGGTTAAAAAGAAAATTATATTAGTTTATTAAATATAAGATAAAAGTGCGTTGTCAGTTTTGATTAAAAATAAAAGCACATCAGTGTTTTTCATAAAAAATTAATATATGTTGTTTTGGGTTACTATAAATTTTAGCATATTGTTAGTATTGCAATTATGTGAGAATGTTTATTGAGTTGTTTATAAGTTAGAGAGTTGTTTATTAAAATGAATTTTAGCTTTTTCCTATTGCAAGTATATATGTCTTTACTACGGGAGTATGAGTTATATGCAATAAAAGTGTCAATGCTAAAGATCAAATTTCTTTTTAATATTGACAAATCGAGTTGATATTGTTTGGTTTAAACAATTGGATTGCCAAAAAGATGTGACGTTAGCATCGTATGGTCCCTGAAGTTTCAGAAGATATCTAGTTTGGTCCCTAACTTTCAAAAACCTCAAGGGTAGTCCCTGTGGTTTGAAAACTTTTGTTAAATCGTCCCTAAGCCATACAAAATGACTAATGTACCCTTTTTAATTTCTTTTACATTTTCTTTAACTACAATTTATTTTTAAGGGTAAAAAAAAACAAAACACACCCTCATCCTCACCCCTCCCCCTCCTCACCCCTCATCCTCACCCCCTCCCCTGTCCATCACAACTAGTCGTCGTCGTTCCGAATCATCGTCTTTCTGAATGCACGAACACCACACCCCGCGACTAGAACCAATCGTGACAGGAAAGTGCTGAACTTTGAATTGTGCGACCGAACTTGGAACCAAATTTTTATTCTTTTTCTTTTCTTGGGCTGTTGATCGCAAACGGAAAGAGAGGGCCGATGCCCTCTCAATTTGATTCTAGCCCGGTGGAACTCTCGTTTATGGTACATACGTAGGTTACGATCTCTTAGCAACCCTAGGGTACCACTTTGCGAAGCCGTGGACCTCTTTTTCCACTCTTTTTGTTGTCGTTGTCGTGACAATTGTGAGTGAGAGAAAATCAGATCGATAACAGGGAGAGATGAGAGATCGTGAGTGTGAGGAAGGGAGAAGACTGAAGCAAACTCCTGTGGAAGGTGCGAAATCGTGAAGTGAAGACCTAAGGTTGAACTAGTGCATCCGATTGGTAAGATCGTCCTCCTTTTCTCCTTGATTTTTTCAAAACTTTAAAGTGAAAAAAGAGATTGTCGAACATTTATATATATTGAAGCTGGAACCATGAACTCAGATTTCTAATTCTCTACAAAATCAGTGGCTCAATTCTACATAAAACTTGATATTCCCTCCGGTTCTTGTAGAATATTTTTTGTCAAAACGATGTGGAGTCAGCGTACCTCTGGTTGGTACAATCAACAAGAAGAAGATGAGTTGAGGTTGTGCAATTGGGGAGGCGGCGCACCAACAGCAGCGACTTCGCGACTCTCCTTTCCCTTATCTCGCCCTCTCCTCTCTATCTCCCAATCTCTGTCACTATGCATCTCTTTCTCTGTGTCAATTTCTGACTTGTTGTTCTCTTCCTGAATCCATTGCATACCTGAAACATAAAATGAGGGAGAAAGAGAAGCGCTGGCCTGATAGGTGAGGTAACCCATGTTTTTCGATGAAGAGGGAAAATATATATATATAACAGGCGGTAGAGGATGAAGTAAGGAGACGGAGTGTGTGGTGGCTATGGAGTAGAGGATGAAGAAAGAAGAAAGGAGAAAGGAGACGAATGGGGTAGGGATGAAGCCGAATGACAGAGAAAGAAAACGAGAGAGAAGGAATGTTTTGTTTTTTTTTTCTTTTTCTTTTTTACCCTTAAAAATAAATTGTAGTTAAAGAAAATGTAAAAGAAATTAAAAAGGGTACATTAGTCGTTTTGTATGGCTCAGGGACGATTTAACAAAAGTTTTCAAACCACAGGTACTACCCTTGAGGTTTTTGAAAGTTAGGGACCAAACTAGATATCTTCTGAAACCACAGGGACCATTTATGAAGTTTTGTCTTTTTTTTTAACAAACATAGTTATCATCATAAAATTATAAATACATATAAACTCTTAAATACAAATCACTCATACATGTACATACATACGATAGTGGATTGCGAGTAATGAGAATTAGGTAAACTTCATAAAAAACAATGAATGATTTAAAATAAAATTTGATGGTCAAAAACACAATTTCGTTGTTCTAAAAAAATCTTTTTTAAATTTAGCCTTCGCATAAAATAATCATATAATGAATGGTTATTTAAGTTGAATATAATCAATATAATCTTTTATAAACAATACTTTATTGTTTAGTTGTTTACATAAAATTTCAAAATGAAAAATAAAATCTATATCTATATCTATATCTATATCTATATGATAATTGAGGCCATTCAAATGAATGTGATTCAAGATAGCTCATATACTAGCACCACATTCATTTGAAACTCCTACTATAACTCAAGAGTTTTCTAATTTATGGATACTTAATACTACAACTCAAGAGTTTTTAACTTATGATTATTAATTGGTAATTGTAACGCCAAGACACTCTTTTTATGTAAATATAATAAAAAGGGTAAATTGGTCATTTTACCTTAGAAGGGTAATTTGGTCTTTTGGACAGAAAAGGACTTGTTTTGTAATAATATTTTGAGTCTTGGACTTAAAATGTTATAAAATCTGATTTTTGTCATAAACTTTGTTAGTTGTGGCAAAAGTATAAGAAATGAAAGTTTTATTGTAATAAAACTTGATTATTGTGGCCAAAGTTCAAAAGATGGAACTTAGGGACCAAAAATGTAAATCTGGAAAATATAAAAGGAGAAATATCTCCATTAATGTTGGCTGAACATTTGAGAGACACGAGGAGTTTCTTGAAGCCACGATTCCTGCAGAATTCATGTGGATTGAAGTGTGGAATTGAAATCATAGTTTGGAATTGAAGATTTTGGAGCATTAAAAGGTTATTAATGAATTCTAACCTAAGTTTTGTGGGTGTTCTTCTTGGGATAATCTAGAAACTGAAATTCAGTTATGATCCAAGAGGTTCAAATGAATTCTAAGCCTCAAACATGTTTATGTTGTAAGAATTCATATCAAATTGAAAGTATGTTGCTATTATTGAAAAATTGGAACTTTGCTCAAGAACCCTAGAATACATGTTTATATGATCCATTGGATTATATTGAGTTCTAATGAGTTCTAATGAGTTCTAATGAGTTCCAAATGTTGTTAATGATGAGAATAATCAGTAGAAGTGATTAATTTTGAAGAATTTCGGTTTTTGGACCAAAATGTCAAAAACGGGAATTGTTAGAAAATGTTTGAAATCTATGATTTCCATGGCTAAAAACTTGTGGTAAATGAAAGGTTTTGGTCCTAGAACAAACCCCTATCGATTAAGTCATGTATTAAGGGCTTAATATGAGAAAATGGGATTTTGTAGCTTAAAAATCGGAGTTTCTGCACCTCTGCCCAGCGCTCGCGACTTGACCAGGTGGTCGCTCGCGACTCGAAGGACTGGGCGCGACGCGCCTTACACTTTGGGCGCGATGCGCCTCCAAGGTAGGGAATCAGAAACGCTAACTTTTGTTTGGCTTGTCCGATTTAGCTCAAACTTGAACCGTAGGCTCGTTATGGTCTGAAAAGTTTGGGAAAATTTTTATATTGAGTTTTCGACCCCTCGGGGGCACTGTAGATCGATACGAATGCCTCGGTGAATAGTAAAATTCATAAAAACATAGTAAATGTAAAGTTTATTATCTAGGCATTGTTTATAATGATATTGTATTGAACTCTATTGCATTAGAGTCAATTAGAATGGTTATTAACCTATTATCATTTGGTATATAAATGAATAAATAGGTACGAGATAAATGGTTGTGGTGCACGCAAAAGCAAGAAACAACCGGATTTAAATGCAGCTAGCATCCAGGTGAGTAATCTCACTGATATCATATATGATATATGATGATTGAATTGTTACAGGTTGAACTGATTGTGGGACGAAATTGATGGTTCAAAAATACATTTGAAGAGACAATACCAGATAAGCCGTGAGTCTATAATAGACAAGAACGGAGCTGTGAGTCAAACCTATATAGACAAGACCGGATAAGCCGTAAGTCATTGCGATGACAAGAACGGAGCCGTGAGTCTAGGCAACAGCGGGCTAACCCGTGAGCCAAGGCAACAGCGGGCTAACCCGTGAGCCATAACTAATTCTGGATGCTATATCCAATGGGTGCGGCCTTCGGGCTATGATTCTGGTGCGGCCTTCGGGCTATGATTCTAGTGCGGCCTTCGGGCTATGATTCTGGTGCGGCCTTCGGGCTATGATTCTGGTGCGGCCTTCGGGCTATGATATTTGGTGCGGCCTTTTGGCTATGATTTTGTTACAGGTACATGGTGCGGCCTTTTTGGCTATGATATCGGGTTATTAAACCCAGCTGGTGCGGCCTGCGGGTTATGATTTATATATTGATAATGTTTTGGTGCAGCTTATATAGCTATGACACAGAGTGCGGCTTAAATAGCCAGGATATACGTACAGTCCGATGTGACTAAGAAATATGGGACAGAAATGGTTGTATATGATTATATGTGCAAATAACTGACGTGGCTTTATAATTGCAGGTTATCATGTTATAGTCTGTAAGGCTATAATTTAGGATGTGAAATCCTAAGAGATATTTGGTCAGCCAGTAAGGCTAGGAGTTTGGTTTTGATATCCAAACAGTTATATGAATGTATTTCTAATACTTGTTATTTGCAGATACGATTATTCACTGAGCTTTATAGCTCACGATATTTGTTACTGTCCCATGCAGGTTAGTATGATACTGATAGGGGACAAGATAAAGTCCGTGACTCAAGGAGGGGACTTGTAGATGCTGTGAGTAGCAGCCCGGCTTATAAGGAGGTTATTATATTTATATACTCCTTGATACGCTTGTACCCGTTTTTATTTAAATATACCCCTTTGTTATAGTTTTATGTATTAAAACCTTGGTTTTAAATGAAAAATTTTTCAGGGGTGTTTTGTTTTAAAAGCTGGGTGTTACAAGTTGGTATCAGAGCCGTGGTTTAAGTGAACTAGGTGTCTATAGAGTAGATTCCTGGACTTAAACCCTGAGATAGTAGACATGATGCATAGTTAGGTGTATATAGTTGTTATTATACATATATAACCTAATTGTTGCTAACTTCTGACGTATAAGAAGTATGAACCGTGAATCTTCTTGGAAGACATTTAGGGCGCGAAGCTCTAGGAAATGGACTAGCCCTTTCGCAAGGCTCCGTAGTATAGGAGCAAAAAGGGGACGAATAGCAGAAATCCACATGATGAGCAATGTTAGCTGATGTGGTCAGATAAAGAAATCAGTTGCTCACCTTGGTTGATATTCAAGGTGAAAGAACAGAAGTGGATACTACAAGGAAAGCAGAAAATAATAGCGGATTTCTCAGAAGAAGTTAAAACGATTAGGTCTAACCTTAAAGAGAAGGGACCAGAACGAAAAGATGATGTGATGTAAGGAGTGTAGGAAAAACACTCAGAACATTTTAGAGTTGAGACTCTACCGTTGGCATGCTGAAATTACAGAAAATGGGAGCATATCGCTCGAGTTTGTTGTATGTGAAAGGTTTTCTGCAACTATGAACTAAATAATCTAAGTTCACATGCAACCTATAAGGATCTATGTTTTCTTCTAATTGAACATATAACAAATAACCTAGAGGCCATAGAAAAATAAACTAAAAGAATAAAATTAGAAAAAACCAACCTTTTAGATTTTTCTAGAAGCTGAGCAGCAAAATTATCCTGCCTCAAATGAGATCACACCCAAGCCGAGAGGATTATGGATCGATATTCCAGAGAGAAACAATAGAATGAGCGACTGATAATGAGGCATAGGGCTCCCTATTTATAGGGAACCAAAGGGTAAAGCTAGAAACCCTAGCCGCAGCCCATTTTCCGGATTATGTGTACGCGCGCCGCGGCCTTTACGTTTGCGCGCCGCGCGCCGCAATTCAAACTATTGAATTTGTACGGATATGTACGTGCGTCGCAGCCTTTACATTTGCGCGCCGCGCGCTGCAACTCAACTATTGAATTCGTACGACTTTAATCCCTGACCTCCTGATTAATCCAATTAATGTCACAGAAATTAATCCAATTAATTTCTGATTAATTATTAATCAAACAATATTATTTCTAATTAATATATTATCTCCATAATATATTAACAAACAATATCTTGATTTATTAGTCATATAATAAATCAACCCTTTCTCTCTACTTAACTTTCCAACAAACCTCCAGCCATGAGGGCAACCCAAATGGACTGTGCTACTATTAATTAGGCAAATACTAATTATTAGTCATGGCTTAGACACCTAAGCCAACAGTCTCCCACTTGGATAAGTCTATGACTATAATTACCAATTTAACCTCTAATTAACCAGCACTTTTAGCTTCCTAGAAACCACTGCCAAACTCTGATCTAATCAGTTCTGTCCATAGATAAGTGATCAGATGATCCTCCGTCCAACAAGATATTTTCAGACTCAAGACATGGATTAAAGTCAATCCTGGTCTGATTCACTGTTCCTCGATATCCGATTTGCATATGACTCTTAGACTACCAATTTAGTCCCGGTTGGCCAACCATTTTAGTCAACTTCAAATTCATCGAGAGGCCTACAGATATCTGTTCCCCGTTAGGGTCAAGGGACGAATAAGCTTCGACTCATATACTTATGTCTTTTAACAGACAAATCACTCACAACAATACGTTTTATAACACCGAGTTACCGATGCGTTTTCGTATTATCAATGAACAATCGTCTAGCAAATCATAACTCATATGTCTTAGCTTAAAGATCAAAAGATATTATCGTCTCAATATTGCTCGTGATGAAATCCATGAAGCAATCCATTGAGTGCGGGTTTATCCAATACTCAAATCTCCATTTCCAAGTACTCACGAATGGTGCAGCAATCCAATTGCAATGTCTAACTCCTTAGACAATCTATTACCAATTCATGACAGTCTTACTTCACACTTACTCCCAAAAGTGTAATCGACTGTGGATATTTGAATAATCCAATTATTCAGGAAGTAAAACATGCAAAATGAAACACAATGATAAAGTATTGACAAAAGTAGTAAACTATTACTCATTAATAAATCTCTATTATTAAATCACAAGAGTCAAATACAATACATTGTTACAAGTTTCGAAAACTATCTAATTTACATAAACTTTATATCATCTCTTAATCCAATGCTCCTAGCATGCAGATTATGCTTAATCCTACTCAGAGCCTTTGTCAAGGGATCTGCAGGATTATCTTCCGATGATACCCTCTTTACCACGAGGTGACCTTCTTCTACCTTATGCCTTATGTAGTGGTACTTTCTGTCGATATGCCTGGACTTTCCATGGTCTCGCGGTTCCTTCGTCAAGGCGACCGCACCTTCGTTATCGCAGAACAGTTCCACGGGCTCCTGAATACTCGGGACTACTCCAAGGTCACCGATGAAGTTCTTCAGCCAAGCCGCTTCCTTAGACGCTTCACTTGCTGCTATATACTCTGATTCACAAGTAGAATCAGCCACCGTATCTTGCTTGGAACTTTTCCAAGTTACTGCTCCTCCGTTCAGAAGGAATACCCAGCCAGACTGAGACCGTCCACTGTCTCTATCCGTCTGAAAACTGGCATCCGTATACCCTTCAATTCTCAAGGTATCACTGCCTCCAAGGACTAACACCATGTCCTTTGTTCTTCGCAGATACTTGAGTATATTCTTTACGGCTATCCAATGCGCCCTTCCAGGGTTTCCCTGGTACCGACTGACCATGCTCAGAGCAAAGGCCACGTCAGGGCGAGTACACGTCATAGCATACATGATCGACCCCACAGCCGAAGCGTAAGGTACCCGACTCATTTCAGCTATTTCTTCGTCTGTACTCGGACTTTGAGTCTTACTCAATTTTGCATTGCTTTGGATAGGTAGCTCTCCCTTCTTGGAATTTTCCATACTAAACCTTTTCAGTACCTTTTCCAAGTATGTACCCTGACTAAGTCCAATTAGTCTCTTCTTCCTATCTCTTAATATTCTTATCCCGAGAATATAGGCAGCCTCTCCTAGGTCCTTCATGGCGAAACATTTCCCAAGCCAAGCCTTGATATCTTGCAAGGTTGGAATATCGTTTCCCATGAGCAGTATGTCATCGACATACAACACCAGAAAAGTGACTATACTCCCACTAGCCTTGACATATACGCAGGACTCATCCTCGCTCCTAGAGAAGCCAAACTCTTTGACTTTCTCATGGAAACAAAGATTCCAGCTGCGAGAAGCTTGCTTCAATCCGTAGATTGATCTCTCAAGCTTACACACCTTATTAGGATACTTTGCATCGACAAAACCCTCTGGCTGATTCATGTAGACATCCTCAGTCAACTTTCCATTAAGGAAGGCGGTTTTGACGTCCATCTGCCAAATTTCATAGTCATGAAATGCAGCTATGGCCAGCATAATTCTAATAGACTTTATCTTGGCTACTGGTGAGAAGGTCTCGTCATAGTCAACCCCTGGGGTTTGAGTAAAGCCCTTCGCAACCAGTCTTGCCTTGAAAGTGTGTACTTTTCCGTCCATGTCGGTCTTCTTCTTGAAGATCCATTTGCACCCGACTGTCTTTCGACCCGGTACGTTGTCAACCAAGTTCCAAACTTGATTGTCATACATGGACTTGATATCGCTATCCATGGCCTCTTTCCACTTGGCAGACTCAGGGCCCGCCACTGCTTCCTGGTAGTTAGCTGGTTCATCCAAATTTATCAGTGTCCTATCACTGACAAACGTGTCCCCATCCGAAGTTATATGGAAACCATAAAACTCGGGTGACATGCTAACCCTACCGGAACGCCTAAGAGGTAAGGATACATCTGTCGGACCAACAGGAACTTCTTCCTCATGTTGGTTGCTAGTTTCTCCTAAGGTTGCGTTATCTGATGACTCTTGAATTTCTTCCAGATCAATGGTACTCCCACTGTCCTCTTTGAATATGAGCTCTCTCTCTCGAAAGACCGCTCGTCTAGCTACAAAGACCACGTCCTCGCTCGGTCTGTAGAATAGATATCCAAAGGACTGTTTGGGATAACCAATGAAGAAACACCTTTCGCTTCTGTCTGCGAGTTTGTCTTGAGTCTCTCGTCTAACGAAAGCCTCACAACCCCAGACCTTGATATGTGCCAACGAGGGAACCTTCCCCGTCCACATCTCATGAGGTGTTTTAGCAACCTTCTTAGTTGGGACAAGATTGAGGATATGGGCGGCAGTCTCTAAGGCATACCCCCAGAAGTGAATGGGAAGTGAAGCTCGACTCATCATGGAACGAACCATGTCCAACAGGGTTCGGTTACGCCTCTCTGCAACACCGTTCAACTGTGGTGTCCTGGGAGGTGTCAACTGCGAAACTATTCCGCATTCCTTTAGATAGTCTAGGAACTCGATACTTAGATACTCTCCGCCTCTGTCGGACCTGAGCATCTTTATCTTCCTGCCTAATTGATTTTCTACCTCGTTCTTAAACTCTTTGAACTTTTCAAAGGTGTCCGACTTGTGCTTGATCAAGTAGATATAACCGTATCTACTAAAATCGTCGGTAAAGGTCACGTAGAACCGCGTGCCATCCTTTGTGGTTGATCTGAATGGACCACACACATCCGTGTGAATGATGTCCAGCAGACCCTCACCTCTTTCAAAAGATCCTTTGAAAGGTGATTTAGTCATCTTGCCCAACAGACAAGATTCGCATACATCATCCGACCTGAGGTCGAACGATTCCAACACTCCATCCTTTTGGAGCTGGGCGATGCGTTTCTTGCTGATGTGCCCAAGTCGACTATGCCACAGACATGCCTTTTCTACACCACTAGTAGAATCAATATAATTTACACTATATCCTAAATTGTCAACACATTCAACAGTTTCATACACACCATCACAAGGATAAGCAGTAAAAATCAAAATACCATTTTTGAAAACAGAAATCGAGCCAATTTTATTATCAAAATAAAATTGAAATCCTTGTCTGAACAATGCGTGAAATGAAATAATGTTTCTTGCCATTTCTGGCGAATAGCAACAATTAAATAACTCTAAGCTAACATCACTACTAAGCACTAAACTATAAACGCCGATCTTGGTAACAGGGGACGATCTCCTATTGCCCATGATCAAGTTCAGTCTACCGTGCTCCACCTCCCTGCTTTCCTTTAGGCCCTGTAGATCAGAACAAATGTGAAAACCACATCCTGTATCAAGGACCCAAGAATTAGAAGATGGTGAGTTTTTAGAGATAGTGTATATACCTGCTGTCGATGTCTTTACTTTCCCATCCTTGACATCCTGCAAGTATTTGGGGCAGCTTCTCTTCCAATGGCCCTTCTCTTTGCAGTAGAAACAGTTGGCTTCATCGGGGTTGGCCACACAAGGAATGTGGGAAGTCTTGGTTCTCGAGCCATTACTGGATGACCCGACCTGAACCTTTTCCCTCCAATTTTGCTTAGGAGGGCCCTTCCTTTTCTTTCCTTTGCCACTTCCAATGGCTAGGACGGGCTGATTAACCGAGGGTACACTTTTACCCTTCATCCCGTCTTCAGCAACTCGAAGCATGCGATGCAACTCAGTCAGGTTAGCCTGATCGTTGTTCAAATGATAAGCCAGCCTGAACTGGTCATAAGAACTCGGTAGGGAGTTAAGCACTATGTCAACGGCCAACTCCTCCGGTACAGGCATCGCAAGCTTTCTAAGGCGCTCCACGTAACCTTGCATTCTTTGCACATGGGCGTAGATGGACTCTCCATCTTTAGGTTTGCTGTTCGTGAAGTCCTTGACCACTTCGCACCTTTCGATGCGCTCTTGCTTACGGAACTTTTCCGCAAGCTCACGGTGCATCTCATAGGGCCAGTAGTCTTCGTATATTCTCTGCAATTCGGGGTTCATTGTGGCAATCATGATGCAGGCCACTTTGGTCGCATCATCAGAATGTTTTTGGTACGAGGCAATTTCCTCGGGAGTAGCAGTTTCGGGGTCGACATCGACAAGCTCGGTCTCGAGAACATACTCTTTGTTCTCATACCTCAGAGCCATCTTGATGTTTCTAATCCAGTCATTGTAGTTTGTCCCGTTCAATTGAACCTTGGAACACAGTGAGAGGATTGAGGGAACACTGGAGTTTGAATGGGGAGCGGTTTGATCAGCAGAAGACATCTATAAAAGAAGGTAAGTTTAATTAGATACTTGTCGGTCCTTATAATAACCCAATATAAAATAAGGCTAGGATCCAACTATAACAATTTGCAACATAGAAGAGGGATGCCGTAATCTATAAGCAAATTTTATAAAGGTAGGCGAATGACGATTCAGCCAATTCCACCGCGGAAAAATAATTTTATTATGAATGGAATTCCTAGTTTCTTTTGAGATTTATTGAACTGTTCAATAGCATGTTTAATCTCGGATATGCCCCACTGTTTGTGACTGGGATGCCGAGGATCACAAACCGGGTGTGAATAACCATGCAAATTAGCTTGGTACTCTCGGGGTCCATTAACATCTCAAATTGATGTGCCGGTTAACCACACACGCTCCATCAACAATGATAACACCCGAGATACCCATTGCCACTCTTTATGAACTCCCATTGGTGTGCCGGTAAACCACACACGCTCCACCAACGTTTCATAAAGTGCAATGTGCAATTTCATGGGGTAGCATCAAATTCACATTTTTCCTAAAGCAACTAGATTGGGATTTTGTGTAAAGGTTCTAGTACTTTGATCATTATACTTTTAATGATTAAGTGGTCCTATCAAAACCGTTCGGCTAACGACCCTCCACTGATCAGGCGAGCGGTGGGTGAGACTATTCACCCATTAGACTACCATTTTATAGGCAGTCTCCTTATACCCACTTTATAGACCAGCTTCGTGAATGAGGCCTACTATTGAATTGACTGACCAATTTTATCTCATATATATAATATTAACTTTTAATAACATATATAAGATGTATTTTAAAACCCTTTAAAATATTCAAGGTTTATCTTTTAATTTTACTAAATTTAACAATTAAATTTTAAATTAAATTAAACCTTAAATCGATTTAATCAATTTTAATTACCAATTAATTAAATTAATTAAATCTAAATATTTTAAACATTTTAAAATATTTTTCCGGATTTTTCCATTAATTTTCGAAAATTAATTAAATCCCTTTTGAATTATCTTTTAATTAACAATTAATTAAATTAATTCAATGAAGATAGGTTTATCCAAATTAATCAAATTAATTAAAACCTATCCTCAACCCCCTAGATTTCGAATTCAATTAATGGGGTTTAAGGTTATCCATTTAATTAACAAATAAAGTTACCAAAAATAGAAAACCTCCTAAAACCCTAATTACAATTTTCGAAATTAACAAGGGGTCGAATTAGGGTTTCCAAAACCCTAATCCAAAAGTCGATCCACATGAAATTAGGGTTTATAAGCTTTTAAACCCCAATTTAGGAAAAACAGTTATAACCATTCAATAAGAAAACAACCAAAAGCTCTGATACCACTGAAAGGTTTTCTGCAACTATGAACTAAATAATCTAAGTTCACATGCAACCTATAAGGATCTATGTTTTCTTCTAATTGAACATATAACAAATAACCTAGAGGCCATAGAAAAATAAACTAAAAGAATAAAATTAGAAAAAACCAACCTTTTAGATTTTTCTAGAAGCTGAGCAGCAAAATTATCCTGCCTCAAATGAGATCACACCCAAGCCGAGAGGATTATGGATCGATATTCCAGAGAGAAACAATAGAATGAGCGACTGATAATGAGGCCTAGGGCTCCCTATTTATAGGGAACCAAAGGGTAAAGCTAGAAACCCTAGCCGCAGCCCATTTTCCGGATTATGTGTACGCGCGCCGCGGCCTTTACGTTTGCGCGCCGCGCGCCACAATTCAAACTATTGAATTTGTACGGATATGTACGTGCGTCGCAGCCTTTACATTTGCGCGCCGCGCGCTGCAACTCAACTATTGAATTCGTACGACTTTAATCCCTGACCTCCTGATTAATCCAATTAATGTCACAGAAATTAATCCAATTAATTTCTGATTAATTATTAATCAAACAATATTATTTCTAATTAATATATTATCTCCATAATATATTAACAAACAATATCTTGATTTATTAGTCATATAATAAATCAACCCTTTCTCTCTACTTAACTTTCCAACAAACCTCCAGCCATGAGGGCAACCCAAATGGACTGTGCTACTATTAATTAGGCAAATACTAATTATTAGTCATGGCTTAGACACCTAAGCCAACAGTATGGGACAGAAGTGGTTCCAGCGTGGAACTACAGATCACTTTCTTATGAAATACTCACATGCTAAATGTGGAGTAACGGGTGATGAACCCAGGAAAGAAAGAAGAAATGAATGGTTAAAAAGGACCAGTGGTACCCTGAGCATTCCAGCAGATTTTGGAATGAGCTCGTGAGGAGACAGATATGATCTCCGATGTAAATGTTTTGAATATAACCTCGTGTATGTTATATTTGATCCATGAAGCTATGCTTTGGATCGGTGACACTGGCGTCTTGTTGGAATATTTCATCAACGATTTTAGATGAAATTTTGGAAACAGCTATAGTAGATAGCAAGTATGTTCTAGATATTGAACACCTAGAAGGTAGTTTGCCTAGGATTTACGGGACCATTTTCCCTATGAATCTAAAGCTAATGACTACCAGTGAATTTGAAGCAATTGTGCTTATAAACTGGTTAGCAATGAATGATGCTAACATGAATTGTAGAAACAAGAACAGTATGGTTCTTAAAACAGAAATGAAATGGATGAAAATCCATGGTAAATGACCGTTGTTGAGAATACCGGTTATTTTCCTTTGCTTAAACTTGGAAAAGAGTTAGTAAAGGAATGATGTTGTAGATGGCACACGTGGTATTGGCCAAGTTAAATAAAGCAGTGATAGTAGTGTACTACTTTAAATAAATTCTCTGATGTTTCTTTTGAAAAGAACTTTCGGGATTTCTGCCAGACTGGTGAGAAGAGCTTATGATTAAGCTGGTCTTGAGAGCCGTTCCTGTTATTTAGGCTCTATATTGATTAATCTCTGCAGAGATGGCAGAGTGCTAAAACAATTGGAAGAAATTGTTTTTGAATTGGGGTCTCATATGGCGAATGTGTCATCGTGTGGAGCCCTATCTGTTGGAAAAGAAGAAAGATAAGTTAATGTGTATGTACATTGACTACGGAGAATCTGATATTCTCAAAACCAGATCGAAAATGAGGTACATTTGTATCAGATATTGGAGTTACTTCAATGAGCTAAGTGATATGTAAAATGCTCCAAGTATGAAAATTTGGCTAAAAGGAGTTTCAATTCTTTGGGCATGATAATAGTGCCAAAGATGATAAAATAAATCCAGTGGGATTGATGATATGATAAAACTGGAACCACCTGAGGAATCTGACTGAAATTGTAGTTCCTTGGATTGGCAGGTTATTATAGAAGAGTTGTAGAAAACTGCTCCTTGATTTCCGTCTAGTTGACCAGAGTTGACTAAAAAAAAAGTGAAACGTCTGAGTGGTAGAAAAAACTACAAGTATATTTTTAAAGGTTGAAACAAACCTTACGCGAAGCTCCGGTGTTAGCATTATCGCTAAGCAGAGAAGATAAATTGTTTTATAGAAATGCATCCAGAGTTGATTTTGGATACATGATATTGCAGTAGCAATTATGATTTTGACATTGAAGCTTTAGAGACACTACTTGTATGGTGTAAAGCTTACTGTTTATATGGATCATATAAGTTTGAAATACTTAATTGATCATAAAGAAGCTAAATATGAGATAGCAAAGATAGATGGGTTACTTAAAGATTTTGGATATGAAATCTTGTACCATCTCGGAAAGGCGGATGTGGCTATAGATGCCTTGAGTTGAAAATAGTATCTTTTGAAAGATACAAACACATGCATGAATGTGGCAATTGATTACCTGAGTTGATTCGGGTAGCACAGAAAGAAGTGTGCAAGTCTAAAAACGTGAAAAGTGAATGAATGAATAGTTATTGAAAGAAGCTAGATAGAAACTCACGACGATTGAAAACCCTTGGTGGTTGTGTATATGAGTTTCAAAGCAAAGTGAAATATGAAATCAACCCTTAAAAGATGTAAATTGGGGTAGATATGCAGAATGCCCGGGGCAGTACCAAACTGTGTAGGATGATATAACCTATGTATTGGTGGCCGGGGCTAAAGAAAGACATTGAAAGACATGTGAAAAGTGTTTGACTTGTGTGTAACTACAGTCAAATTATTAGAAGCAAACGGAAAATTTAGCCGTTGTCGATCCCAAAGAAGAAATGGGACGAAAATATTATAGACTTTGTAATAAAGTCTTTGCAAATACCGCATGGGTATGACACCATATGGGTAATTGCAAGTTGATTGATGAAATCAGTGTAGATTTATACTGACTAAGAGAGAAATTAAGATCGGAAAGTAGCGAAAAGCTATATAGATAAAGTAAATTGTCGACGTGAGTTATCGGCACGGATTGTATAATACCGAGATAATAGAATTATTCGTTGAATTTGGCATAAATTTCAAGAATAATTAGCTCAAAAGTACTAGTAAGTACTGTATATGATTTGCAGATTGATAGAAGAGACGAGATAATGATGCAGACTCTAGAATATATGCCTGAAATCTGCAAAACAGACCCTAGCGGAAAACAAGAAGACCGTCTATCCTTGGTAAAAGTTGTAGATAAGTATAGGACTGAAGTTGGGGAGAAGCCGTTGGCTGGACCCGAGAATTTACTTCAAAAAAGAAGAAAAGATTAGGCAAACTCGAGAAAGCTTGGAAATAGACAAAAGTCGACCAAAGTAGTATACGGATTGCCGAGTAGAACCGTTGAAATTCCAGATGAGGGATGACGGGGTAATCAAAATATCCCTTAGAAAGACTAAAAATTTGTTTGGGACGAAAAGAAAGTCAAGTCCTCATTTATTGGACCTTTCCATAAGTTCCAAAGAGTAAGAATTTTGGTGTACTAAACGAAGATTCTTGATGAACTTCGAGATATTAGTAACGTTTTCTATGGGTCTCATGGTTCTGAGAACGTAGATTGATAAATTTCAACGAATACCTCATGCTGAAATGAAGGTAGATAAGTAGTTATGGTACCCGGGACAACCGGAGGAATGATATGCAAATTGTGATCTAATCACGAGATAAGAAGACTAGTATGGTTAAATGCTTAGGCAATACCATAGTGGTTTCCATATGACATGGGAGACCGAAATTGTAATGAGAAAGAATTACCCTCGCTTGTTTGTATGATTTCGGGGACGAAATCTTTTGAAGGAGGGGAGAATTTGTAACGCCAAGACACTCTTTTTATGTAAATATAATAAAAAGGGTAAATTGGTCATTTTACCTTAGAAGGGTAATTTGGTCTTTTGGACAGAAAAGGACTTGTTTTGTAATAATATTTTGAGTCTTGGACTTAAAATGTTATAAAATCTGATTTTTGTCATAAACTTTGTTAGTTGTGGCAAAAGTATAAGAAATGAAAGTTTTATTGTAATAAAACTTGATTATTGTGGCCAAAGTTCAAAAGATGGAACTTAGGGACCAAAAATGTAAATCTGGAAAATATAAAAGGAGAAATATCTCCATTAATGTTGGCTGAACATTTGAGAGACACGAGGAGTTTCTTGAAGCCACGATTCCAGCAGAATTCATGTGGATTGAAGTGTGGAATTGAAATCATAGTTTGGAATTGAAGATTTTGGAGCATTAAAAGGTTAGTAATGAATTCTAACCTAAGTTTTGTGGGTGTTCTTCTTGCGATAATCTGGAAACTGAAATTCAGTTATGATCCAAGAGGTTCAAATGAATTCTAAGCCTCAAACATGTTTATGTTGTAAGAATTCATATCAAATTGAAAGTATGTTGCTATTATTGAAAAATTGGAACTTTGCTCAAGAACCCTAGAATACATGTTTATATGATCCAGTGGATTATATTGAGTTCTAATGAGTTCTAATGAGTTCCAAATGTTGTTAATGATGAGAATAATCAGTAGAAGTGATTAATTTTGAAGAATTTCGGTTTTTGGACCAAAATGTCAAAAACGGGAATTGTTAGAAAATGTTTGAAATCTATGATTTCCATGGCTAAAAACTTGTGGTAAATGAAAGGTTTTGGTCCTAGAAAAAACCCCTATCGATTAAGTCATGTATTAAGGGCTTAATATGAGAAAATGGGATTTTGTAGCTTAAAAATCGGAGTTTCTACACCTCTGCCCAGCGCTCGCGACTTGACCAGGTGGTCGCTCGCGACTCGAAGGACTGGGCGCGACGCGCCTTACACTTTGGGCGCGATGCGCCTCCAAGGCAGGGAATCAGAAACGCTAACTTTTGTTTGGCTTGTCCGATTTAGCTCAAACTTGAACCGTAGGCTCGTTATGGTCTGAAAAGTTTGGGAAAATTTTTATATTGAGTTTTCGACCCCTCGGGGGCACTGTAGATCGATACGAATGCCTCGGTGAATAGTAAAATTCATAAAAACATAGTAAATGTAAAGTTTATTATCTAGGCATTGTTTATAATGATATTGTATTGAACTCTATTGCATTAGAGTCAATTAGAATGGTTATTAACCTATTATCATTTGGTATATAAATGAATAAATAGGTACGAGATAAATGGTTGTGGTGCACGCAAAAGCAAGAAACAACCGGATTTAAATGCAGCTAGCATCCAGGTGAGTAATCTCACTGATATCATATATGATATATGATGATTGAATTGTTACAGGTTGAACTGATTGTGGGACGAAATTGATGGTTCAAAAATACATTTGAAGAGACAATACCAGATAAGCCGTGAGTCTATAATAGACAAGAACGGAGCTGTGAGTCAAACCTATATAGACAAGACCGGATAAGCCGTGAGTCATTGCGATGACAAGAACGGAGCCGTGAGTCTAGGCAACAGCGGGCTAACCCGTGAGCCAAGGCAACAGCGGGCTAACCCGTGAGCCATAACTAATTCTGGATGCTATATCCAATGGGTGCGGCCTTCGGGCTATGATTCTGGTGCGGCCTTCGGGCTATGATTCTGGTGCGGCCTTCGGGCTATGATATTTGGCGCGGCCTTTTGGCTATGATTTTGTTACAGGTACATGGTGCGGCCTTTTTGGCTATGATATCAGGTTATTAAACCCAGCTGGTGCGGCCTGCGGGTTATGATTTATATATTGATAATGTTTTGGTGCAGCTTATATAGCTATGACACATAGTGCGGCTTAAATAGCCAGGATATACGGTGCAGTCTGATGTGACTAAGAAATATGGGACAGAAATGGTTGTATATGATTATATGTGCAAATAACTGACGTGGCTTTATAATTGCAGGTTATCATGTTATAGTCTGTAAGGCTATAATTTAGGATGTGAAATCCTAAGAGATATTTGGTCAGCCAGTAAGGCTAGGAGTTTGGTTTTGATATCCAAACAGTTATATGAATGTATTTCTAATACTTGTTATTTGCAGATACGATTATTCACTGAGCTTTATAGCTCACGATATTTGTTACAGTCCCATGCAGGTTAGTATGATACTAATAGGGGACAAGATAAAGTCCGTGACTCAAGGAGGGGACTTGTAGATGCTGTCAGTAGCAGCCCGGCTTATAAGGAGGTTATTATATTTATATACTCCTTGATACGCTTGTACCCGTTTTTATTAAAATATACCCCTTTGTTATAGTTTTATGTATTAAAACCTTGGTTTTAAATGAAAAATTTTTCAGGGGTGTTTTGTTTTAAAAGCCGGGTGTTACAAGTAATGCCTTTTTATTTTCCTCATTTTTACATATTGTAACTTATATTAGTAGTATATAAATAAGCTTTGCTTACAAAAAAGATACATGTGTTTGAAGATATTTGTAGTTCAAATATGAAGAGTTGAAAAAGTTAGTTTGTGGCATCAATGATTATTGCAATACATAGTGTTTATATATATGAAGTTTATATTGAATTCTATATGTTTTCTTTATCGATTTGTAAGTGTTTAATATGTTTTTTTTAATACAAATGTTAAATACTTAGTATTTAAACTAATATTATCTAATGCGGGTTTGGTTTTTCATGTTTCTATTTTGATTTTTAGCATAATGATCTCATGTTTATTTGTATTTTGAGAGAGTTCTATTTTAATTGTTTATTTTAGTTATAACTTTAGTTATTAAAAGTAATTGTTGTATACATAAATTTCATGGTTAAATAAATGTAATAAGAAGAGAGGTTGTTGATTATGTATAACTAAATATCATTAGTGAAAACCATTCATGATGGTACTTAAAAATTATATTATTTTAGTTATGTTGAAATTTTTTTTTTTCATAGTTTTTACTTTTAAATTTACTAATTTATTTGCTTAGTCGTGAACTTAATGTAAAATAACAAATTTATTTTATTTTTATTATATTCATCTTCAATAACCTAAAATCTTAAACTTATGATAAGTTAATGGTATAATTGACTTTATTGATTCATTAATTAATAAGTTTTTACCTATATAATAATATTAAAATATTAAAAGCATACTTGCTTCACTTCTCTTTTCAGTTACTCACACATTCGTTTCATCTTTTTTAGATTTTGTTATATAGAGTGTGTGAAAAATAACTTCAATTTTGTATGTGATATTATTTTTGTATGGTTTTTTCCCATAATCTTAGAAGAACCTTTTTATTCATACTTTTATGGTTAATATTATATTGTTATCATGTTTGGTCGTTCAAATTTCTATTTTATTTTTTAGCACAATGATGCCGTGTTTATTCGTATTTTGAGATAATCTTATTTTAATTGTTTGTTTTATTTCTAACTTTACTTTTTAAAAGTAATAGTTGTATATATACCTTTCATGATTAAGTAAATGTAATAAGAAGAGATATTGTTCATAAATGGGTGTCTAAATTTTAATAGTGTAAACCATTAATAAGAGTGTTTAAAAATTATATTATTTTACTCATGTTAAAAACTTTATTTTGTATAGTTTTTATTTTTAAATTGATATAAGCTTAGTCATTAGCGTAATATAAAATAACAAACTTATTAATTAATTGATGCATTGTTTACTTTATTTTGATGTTTCACTATCTATATATTATTGAATTCAAAAAGGTTATTGTGTATCTTTTTTCAAGTTTTGAAATATTACTATTAATACATGACATATATTATAATACCCATTTATATTTAGTATTGAATGTTTAGATTTAATATAAAGTTTTAAAGTGTATGCGACCGACCAACATTTTTACTATATAATTTTACTCCTGCGCAACGCACGGATATACGCCTAGTTGGGAAATAAAAGGTGCCAGGAAAGTGTTCGTCTTTTGTTTGAATAACTTCACAAACTTATAATCCATGTAAAATGCTTTTATACACATTGCAAGAGTTCGTCTCATTATTCTATTTCCTAAAGTGCCTTTTCAAACTATAAGGTTGACATAATAAGGTATGTATGTAAACATTAATAACAACAGTGACGGTTTACATTGTAGTTTTAAAGAAAATTAAATTAAATGGGTCTTGAAGATTTAGGCATAATTGATTTCAAATGGTAAAAAGACCAACTACGAAATTGTTTCTTTTTCCAGATTCAAACAAAACTGATTCCTAATCGAAAATCTTTAAATGTGTGTCCTGAACAGAGAAGCCTGATGCTTGCATCAGATAATCAAAATCCATGATTGAACAAAATCGTAACCATCACCATTTCAAAGAAAACTCCAAGCTTCAAAAAGATCACAAGCTTCACCATTTCAAAAATTGGATCCTCGTGTAAATAGTTACAGTAGCCCAAATCCTAAGACTCAATCAAAAAACCAAACCCAATATAGTCAATACTTACGATTCCAAAAACATAGAAAAGAAGAAACATAAATAAACAAGCATTTATAAAAACGACAAAGACTGCAAGTCAAGCATGTAGTTGTGGAACAATACATATGCAGGAAAAACCCATCGAAGCTTCCGATACATAGACCCAAACCTCCTTCTTCAAATATATAATTAAAACAGTGAGAATTAAATGGGGTGTGAAAATAAAATCGAGAATTAAGTGTAAAACGCATATAAAGAAGCTTATACCTTATTCTGGATAAGAAGAAATCGATGAAGGGAAAATGGAGATGGTCGGTTTAGGGATCAGAGTTAGGGTTTCCCTGGTGGGCGACGATGCGTGTCTGTTCGAGATAGAAGACGCGTATGAGGAGCGACTGTGGTGAGGCGACGTTGTAGAGGTGGTGGTGAGGTTGTCCGTCGGAACTATCAAGATCTTTTCGGATCTGTTCTCAACATCTACTCAATACACAAAAAACCAAAAGAAGCCACTGAGGAGGAACATAGTCAGATAATCAAAGAAAACTTACACAATTCTTCTTTGTTTCTTAAGTCGTGTTCTCCTTATACCACGCAGCAGGAACATAGGAGGTGGGTGGTCAAGGTTTTTTAATAACAAAAGAAGCCACTGAGGTGGTTGACGGTGGTTTTTTTTTATTTTTAGTGGGTTGTGATGGTCGTGTTGTTGTGAGTTGTATGAGGGTTTTGAATGGTGGTGAGGTGTGAGCACGTCGGAGTAGCGGTGAGAGGCCGGCAACTCATACGGGTTGGAGAATGAGAGTGGAGAGGCGAGAGAGGAAGCGTATTTGGAGTTTCAGAATTTGAAATGGAAAAGAAAGTAGGGAAAGGTAAGGGATGGGTGAGCATAGGAACAGTCCGGCTTTTAGGCGACAATCGCGACATTGGTAATCGAAAATTTTCAAAAAAATTCAAATTCAACTTTCAATCATCTATCAGCCGCCAATTAACCAAGCATGTATCTTAATTTTAAGACTTTTATAATTTTATTCATTAAGATGTTTGTATATTATATATGTATTATAAAATACTAGCAGCGTACCCATGCGATGCGGCGGTGACGATTAGTTCGTTACGACTAATAATTTTCGAACGGTTATTAGTTTATTTGGGCAAATAATTTATGGCGACGAATAGTGTGATTTTGGTATTGTGTTTCGGGTTAAAAATAAAAGTTCGCTGCTAGATCGGATTAAAAAGAAACATATGACATACTTTTGGTTAAATATAAAAGTAATTGTTTTACGTTTCAGAATCCCCAAATAATTTTATTTCGGCGAATGATTTTCAGTTTTCTATCAACGATTAGTTTTGTTTCACCGGAGAATAGATTCATTATGGTCTTTAGTTTTCTTTTGAAAACATATCATATTAAAAAAAACTTGTAGTGTACCGGAAAATATTATTTACCATTAATACATATCTACAATGTATGTATTTATCTTTGGATTTTCTTTTGACGAATAATTTCTTTAAGGTTTAGTGTGTGGGGTTTTAGTTTCACGCTTTAGGGTTGGGCTTTAAGAATTAGGGTTTAGGGGTTTCATATAATATGAATTGTGGAAATTGTACCCACACAATGCAACAGGCGAAAATTATTACGTTGCTACTTTGGTTAAAAAAATATGATTTTGCTTTGTAGTTAAAGATAAAAATATGTTGTTTTGCGTTTTGTTCAGCAGGGTGAATTGTTTTATTTTGCCGAATAGTCTCTTCTCGAACATTGGTTTCCTTTCGGAAACGCATCATGGTTCAAATAACACCTAATGTATCAGCAAATGTCATAACCCTTAAAAAGTATATATGATGTACGTATGCATTCTTTATATTTCCTGTCCATGATTAATTTCCTTAAGATTAATGGTTTAATGTTTACTTTTCAGTATTTTGGGGTTTTAGGTTTACAATTTATGGTCTTACCTATTATATAAGAACAATGCATGTCTCGGGTTATCCAGCATTTTATTCTACAAAGCTCTATCCACTATTTAATTCAACAAAGCTCTAATTTATACTTATTTGGACGGTAAAAGTATAAAAAATGAAAACATTGAATCATATTTTAATTTCCAAAATTTTGTTGTCTTTTTTATGTGTGAAATGAACAAACCGAATGAAAACAATGTCATAAGTGATCACACGATTAAATACACTCATAATTTCGATTATAATCTCATTTCGTTTATGAAGAGTGAAAACTTAAAACTGAGTTCGATTTCAGAAGCAATGACAACTAAAATACAATATTGAAAATATGTATTTATAAACTTATGTATTATATATATAGAATTTAACAATGTTAATATTTAGTTTTCAATCCTTGTGATTGTTACATATTACAGGGGATGTATATGTAACAAAGTTAACGTTTACCTAATGAAGATTAACCTAAACCTTAAAACACATCGCACAGCCTCCTGAAGCCTCTATCCTCTATCCTCTCAAGCTCCTCTATCTACCCTCTCCATCTCTAATCTGCCCAAAATTACTGCTAACCGGCCTCTACTGCTAACCCGCCTTCGCTGCTAGCCGTTCACCCCTGCATCACTTCCATCACCGCTGCAATGTCCTCCGTAAACATCTACATCTCTCCGTCTCCATAATCGTCTGCGTCTCTCCGACCTCCATTAACCGCTGCAACGACCTCAACAATGCATTTTTTTTTGTTTTGATCCTTACCTCGATTCTCTTCACAGAGATCCTTACCTCGATTCTTTTCACAGAGATCTTCATCCTCAACGGTTATTTCTCAGTCGCGAACAGAACCATCTCCGGCAAAGTGTACATTATGTAGATACTGGATGCGCCTTCCATCGCAGGCAAAAGCTTCTCCGATGGGGACCAACATATTCTTGGCCTGGACAGACCTCAATCGCTAGAAATTGATAGCCATGGTTTGACACCGCCAGAAATGAAAGCCATGGTTTACACTTTATCTAGATGTAAACGAACCCATATCGTCGCAGTGAAACCGGATCTAGTCTGTACAGGTACTGACCAAACCAGATCTGAAACAAAATCGAAATAGCTATCTGTTAAATGGCTTTTTTTTTTCTATCTTTTTCCATTGTAAATTGTTTTCGATTAATGTATCATCGATAGTGGTAAATTCTTGTTTTTATCATTTATAGGATATAACTTGACAACAATCGTTTTTATGCAGATTTTACAGGTTTCTATTGTTTTAATTTTTATTTCGTTTAGATGATCAAGTTTTCTTAAGGTTGGGTTTAGTTTAATCGAAAATGTTTTTTCTTTGTTTTAATTTAATTTTCCTCATATCTAGATGATTAAAATGTTTTCTAAAGATTAAAATCTGTAACAAATACAGAAGCATAGTTTGTTACAGTTTTGCAATCCTAGCATGAACCAATACCAATAACAATGTGTTTTATATAATGTTAACTCCACTCACAATTTGAAACAGCCCCATATACGCTCAGGACATCGTGACCTTGGAGGATGGAGATATGTTTGGTAATCTACCGTATTACAAAATCCAACTGCAGATATTTTGAAGTGATTACTGGAAAGAACATCGTGACCTTGGAGGATGGAGATATCTTTGGCTAGGATCTTCAAACAAATTATTTAATGGTTGTTGTGAGGTTTGAGAGAGAGAGAGAGAGAGAGAGAGAGAGAGAGAGAGAGAGAGAGAGAGAGAGAGAGAGAGAGAGAGAGAGAGAGAGAGAGAGAGAGAGAGAGAGATGGAGCAGGGAAAAGTGAAAACGTTGAAATGAATGGAAGGATCAAGAGAGATGAGCATTTGTGGTGCAGATATGGTGGAGAAGAAGGGTGACTGCTGGATTATTAAGGAGTGAGATAGATGCGAGAGTGGCAATCCGTGTGCTTACTTTTTATAACTTTTTGTTCAAGCCTTTGGATTTGGTTTAATAAGAAATGGATGGATGAGATCATACTTTTAAAAAAACAGATGTAATCCTTGTGTTTCTTTTTCTTGGAACCATAAACTTCATTCAAATTTTAAGAGGAATAGATATGCCCGCCTAAACTTTTCTACTATGTTTATAAGCTTTAGAAAATTGTACCTCTTAAAGTTTTAAGACATTTGTGCTTAACAGGTGTTGTACATTTATATATGTATTATATATACTAGCTGCGTACCCGCGCAATGCAGCGAACGGCGAGTAGTTTTCTTTCGGCTATTTGTTTTCGCAAGATTTTGGGTATCATTTTACGGGAATTCCATATGTTTGTTATAGAGATTTTTATCGAACACTTAAAAATAATAATGACCCTGTGTCCTAATCTTAGTGGAGTACCCGCGCAATGTAATAGTCGTTGAAGCGGGCGGGGGGAGGCGGTGAATATGTTTCTTTTAATGATTAATTACTTTTGACAAACGTTCATAATTTTTTTTCAGAAATATGTCATATTCTAAATAATATACAATGAATCAGAAAATAACTTTTACCATATAGTGACATATACAGTATTATATAAGTAGTTTTGTTAATTTGAGTTTTGTTTTGCTGAGTTGTGGATATTAATATGAGAAGATAAATTTTTCAAACAATTTTGGATAACATGTGAAATATTATTGATGAGTGAATGGTTAGAGATAAAATATATTGGCAACGAAAAATGATGGGTTGATGTTTGTGACGAATAATAATAATAATAATAATAATAATAATAATAATAATAATAATAATAATAATAATAATAATAATAATAATACGTTGATACACAGGAGCGATGGTTTTTTTTTTTAACAGCAATCAATAAAATACCACTTTTTTCTTTATCTTGAAACCATTTCAACAGCAATATGGTAGGATAGTTAAATTTAACTCTACAAAAACAAATATATTTACAAATTAAAGACAAAAGATATTGAAACCATTTTATGGGTACAATGATCAAGTTAAACAAACTAATAGTCGGAGTCCTTAAAAACACCAATTTAAACCATCCTGTAGAGGTACAACCATACCAGGAATAAAATGGTCAAGTTCAAAAGATTACATTAGCCTTTTGCCATTATTTGTATTTAATATTCTGGTTACTACATCACTTAAATGTTAATCATATATATAATACTTATGCAAATGACTAAGATTATTCAAAATTTTCACTTTTATGATTATTCAATTTAAAAATTTTCAACTTATTCAAATTTCCGAAATTTTCAAAAATTTCAAATTTTTCAAAATTTTCCAATTTTTAAATTTCGAAAATTTTCAAATTTTAAAATTTTGAAAAGTTTCAAATTTTGAAAATTTTAAATTATTCAAACTTTTCAAAATCATTCAAAATTTCGGATTTTTTTAAACTTTTCATACTTTTCAAATTATTCAAAATTTTCAAAATTTTAAATTTATTCAATTTTTGAACTTTTTAAATTATTCAAATTTCTGAAATTTTCAAATTTCGAAAATTTTCAATGATTCAAAATTTTCAAAATTTTAAACTTTTTATTTTACTTTACCGTATTTTGAAAAGAGTGAGTTTTTTTAAAATATCACTCTTTTCTAATTAAGCATGTGAGTTTTTTATTTTAACGTATTAAAATGTCAATAAGTTTATTTTCTTGGTTTCATCGCGAAAACTATGAAAAGCGATACATTATTCATCATCATCGAATGTGTCAAATGAAATATTTATATAAAGACAGTGACATTTTATTTATTTGGGTCATTGAGATGTTAAAAAGAAAATGCAAACCTATCAAACCTATTTTGTCACAAAGATACAACGTTTAAATGAGAAATTGGGTCGCATGAGTTCAATATTTAAATGAAAGTAGCATTTTAATATTTTATTCAAAGAAGCATGGTCAATATTTAAATGAAAGCTGCACATGGGTCGCCATGAGTTGCCTCGATAGCTTGAGCAAGTACACCTGATCCAGGCTCCCCCACATGCGTTCCATCATTAGCTTGCATTATAGTTTATAAAATTGTAATTTCACTCAAGGGCAAAACAGTAAATTTTCAAAAGGATCTTTACATTGGAGAACAGTATGCGCAGAAACTAACATACAAACATAAGCCAACAACCCATAAATGGCAACATACTATGCTAACTAAGAAAAAAAACTAACAAACAGCAACAGCGCCATTCAAACCGACAAGACCAAAGCTACTTGAACCTCGATAACGTAACCCAACAGCAGCTCTAGTTCAGTGTAAACCACAAGGACCAAAATTGTAATTTACCCTAAATTTAAATTCTATGGCTAAACAAAAGAAAAGGCAAAACTTTAGTTTATTTGTGTGTTATAAGTTATAATAACATGTATTTGTTTCTTTCAACTACAACATTGTACTTTCAGTATTTTCAAATTAAAACATTGTACTTTTGATAATAACATTGTTCTTTAAAAGTTTTTTATAAAATAGAATTTGGCATTGAAAAATCTACTCAATTATAAAGTGAAGATTTCTTCGTGTTTAAATGCATTGCTATAATAAATTATATTTTATATAGTACAATTTAGTAATATTACTATAATAGACAAATCAGTGAAAGTATGTTGCCATTTTTTGTAAGTTTCAAGACAAATCTCAGCTAGTTTTTCAAAATCAAAGTATCGGTTGCTAGAACCTCTACTACCAACAAGCTTTGATGGTTGAGATTCAGCTGGAACTCCCTGAAAAAGAATATAAAATGAAGCATAACAAAAAAATCAAAACTGTAAATTTAAGAGCATAAAATCCAAAATCATACCTTCTCTCTAACATATATTGGTAATGCAATTGATGCAAGATTACACACTGCAGTTTCTGTTGGACTTGTGTACTCAATAATCTCAGTACACATATTTGAAGACTTGATTGTACCAAGATTTTGTTGATTGCTTTTTCTATTACATGAATCCTAACAAAAAAGGGAAAAAATATTAGTTTATTTACATTACAACAAAGTGAACAAAAATGAAAGAAAACATGGGCATTCCAGTTTATAAAACTACCTTGAAAAGCATGTAAGGAGTTCCTGTTTCAATCTGGGATTTCCAAACTTCAAACCAAAGATTTTGTGCTTGGACAACTTTCTTTGCTTTTCCCTGAATTTGTACAAAATATATAATATTAACAGATGGAAATAATATAAATTTGAATAAAATTATAAAGGGTATGATGGAAAAGTTTGTTTTACCTGTTTTTCATATTGGGTATAGAGGTTTTCAAATTCTTTACCCCAACAATCAGCCAAACCAGGAGCCTCATTTGGACAAAACAAAGACCAAGTGCCATTACTTTGAACTCTTTCCATAAAAAGATCAGGTACCCAAAGAGCATAGAACAAATCACGTGCACGTTGTTCTTCCTATATAGTTTTTTAATCAAGATTAGAACTTTAAGAATATCAAATACGGTTTTTAACTTTAAAAAGATTAAATCTTTAATGGGTATTTGTCAAAACGTTGTTAGTTGTATAATTATTTAATCAAGTTTAGAACTTTAAGAATCCCAAATATGGTTTTTAACTTTAAAAATATTAAATCTTTAATGGGTTTTTGTCAAAAAGTTGTTGCCTTTCCATGGTTCTTTCTCAAATCAAGAAACTCAAAGATGTCAGCATGTCATGGCTCCAAATAGACAGCAAATGCGCCCTTTCTCTTGCCACCTCCTTGGTCAACATATCGGGCAGTATCATTGAACACACGCAACATTGGAACGATCCCATTTGATGTCCTGTTTGTGCCACATATATAGCTGCCCGTTGACCGGATGTTATGAACAGAGACACCAATACCTCATGCTGATTTGCTAATAACAGCACATTCCTTTAAAGTGTCATAAATCCCTTCAATGCTGTCATCTTTCATGCATATCAGGAAACAGCTACTCAACTACAAAAGTACAAATCATGTATTTTACTCCATGTTAGAAACAATAAAAGATATAAAAGAATGGAATAAAGAAAATAAAAGGGGAATTTTACTTGGGGCCTTGGTGTTCCAGCATTGAAAATGGTAGGAGATGCATGAGTGAACCACCTTTGTGAAAATTAAATGATAAGTCTTGATGACAGAATCAATGTCATCCTTATGGATTCCAACTGCAACTCTCATTAACATATGTTGAGGTCTTTCAACAACATTGCCTTCTATCTTCAAGAGGTAAGATCTTTCAAGGGTTTTGAAACCAAAGTAGTCATAGTCAAAATCACGGTCGTATATAATCTCACTGTCCAGCTTTGCAGCATGCGGAAACAAGTAATTACACATTAAAAAAAATGTTTTTTGGGATAAATTCAAGCAGTTTTTAAGTTAAAGGGGTAAAATCGGATAAATTATGCTGCTAGTAGCTAGTTTAATAGCTATTAACGGATACATAGCATCACAAAGAAATCAGACACATCTATAGAGTTAAGTTACGAATATGTGTTACCTTCATGATGATTTCATAAACATCATCTGCAATAAGGGGGGCTTTCTGACCAGATCTGTCACTGACATGAGGGTACATATCTTTGATCCTGCAGCGACAACAGAAATTCAGAGTGAGTATAGATCCAATGAATGATAAAATTGTATAATTGAAATGGGACATATGACATTCAGATGGGGAGGTGAGCATCGTGGTGGTGGTAACCTGCAAAAAAGCAGAACATTAGTCAAAAATAAAAACCTCGAGTTGAGGCAGTCTTGGAGGTTCAAATTTGAGCTTTGTTGATCGACCATTTAGGGGTTTCTGTGCGAGATGCATCAACATCATAAGGCGGGGGCCGTCGTTACCATGGCAGCGTAGCCGTCGGACCTAGGCAGAAGCATTGGTGGCGGATTGCGGTGGAAAGGTGAGCATCGTGGTGGTGGTGACCTGCAAAAAAGCAGAACATTAGTCAAAAATCAAAACCTCGAGTTGAGGCACCGTGGTCGTCGTGTTGACAGGTGAGATGATGAGTAACCGCATGGAGGCTCGCGGCTGATTAGTGGGTGGCCGACTTGGGTCGAATTTATTTCGACTTCTACAAAATCACATTGTTATTCAGCTATTTCCGCTTAATTCTAGAAGAAATCGGCGACGAAAGCGTCTTTCTCGGTGAGCTGTTGACGGAGGTCGGAGGACTTCGATTCGAGGGTGGAGACACGAGTGGAGAGAGCGATAGAGGTGATTTTCCGAGCGACATCGAGCTGCTGGAAAGGATCCGAAGGTAGAAGCTCCAAATCAAAACCCTAATACCGGTAAGGGGCCTAGAAGAGTTGAAATTGAGTTCTCGTAGGAATAAGGTTTTGTTTAAAAATGGGGAGAGGAAGAGTCACATGGAGAGATTCAGCAGGTGGAGATAGTAATGGTTGGAAAGAAGTTGTTAGAAAAGATCGAAGGTTTAATCTAGTGAATGGAAACAGATTCGTGGAATTAAAAAGAGTTGCGACTACCTTCTTCGTTTCTAATATTCCGGAGGGATGCAGCAGTTTAGGGTTTTGAAAAGGGACGGTGGAAAATGATAGTGGCGATTGAGAAAGGATTAAAAGCAGATTCTCAAAATTTATTTTGGATTTTGAAATTTGAATGGTTTGTGCGCGTGTTTGGTTACCTATTTCCGGTTCCAACTTTCAGTTTTAGTTAATGCATAATAAGATTGTACAATATGTTTGATAAGTTATGCATTGTGTATTTTAATTTGTACTATCTTAATTTTTAAGACAATTGTGCATAAGGGGGTTGTAATTTATATATGGTTTATAGTATAGTATATATATATATATATATATATATATATATATATATATATATATATATATATATATATATATATATATATATATATATATATATATATATATATATATATACTTTTTTTCTTTAAACACCCTACTAGTCCTTCAAGTACAAAAACTTACATTAAACCTCTTAAACTATGCCAACTTAACAATAGTTACTCCTCATGCATTTATTCTATCAAATTAGTTCATCATATCACTCTTGGTCTATCCTTTGTATTTTAACCCATTTATATTTATAACCACTCTTTATTATTATTTTTATAATATAAATAAATACTTCTACAAACGAAGGGTTGCACTTCTTCATTAAAACCTATCTGATTGCATGTACCTACACAAAGTTGAGATATGCTAATCAAAGTACTATTTGATCCTCTAACATATACGACTTCCTTTACTATGAATGATCCATTCTTAATTTTGCCATATCCTTTGATGGAAGCTCTCACATTTTTTTCTGAATCTAATATCTCGAGCTTTGCTAAGTTCTTTGTAATCCTTCATATGTCCTTTCTTCCATGTCATGTGTCTTGAGCATCCACTATCAACGTATCATTCATTATCGTATTGCTTATCACACATAACCTGCATTCAGAGAAGATGTTTAGGTACATAAAGATGTCGGATTTAGAATTCAACATTTGTGATCCTAACAAAGTGGGGTTTAGTATCCAATTGAGTACCGAATTTAGAAGTTTCGCAACTTCTGACTACGATATCCATTTCTTTACCGACTTCGGAATCGTTTGTGCATTTAACATTGGAATCCATTCTGAAATTGTATCTGAGATAACATTCTTTGAAGCATTAGAAATTGATTTAGACAAATATTTACGAAACCAGTTTGAAAATTTTGGGTTTGATTGAGCAGTTGAGAAACTGTTGTTCGTTGTCATACACAAAATTATTCATATAACTCTTTAATATCTTTAAGTGAAATTGATTTAGTATCAAATATGTACATTTTTTTAAATATCCAAGAATGAAATCTATCCACTTTATTTTTGTTCTTGGTTTAATTGAACCTATTTGGTTTCATAAATTTTGGATTCAGAAAAGTAGGCCGGATTCGTTCAAAACATTGTTTCACCCTTAGTGTTGACGATATTTTGGCCTTCTCTATTGTTTTTTTAACAATAATTGTTTTTTTCTTTGCAAATTATCCTATTGACATGTAGTTTCCTTTAACAATTTATATTGATTTTTTTTATGGATCAAAATTGAGATTTTCATTTTGAGAACTTTTCTTAATCCATATTGATTTCTTTAAAGGATCAAAATTTGGTCGAGATTTAACATTGTTTTGAATAACTCTTGCTGTTGATTCGCTACTTTTTCATCATTCTTTTGAAATAGCGAAACCATTTTCGGAACTACATCCTCGAACAACACTTTTTAACAAAATATTGATTTGGATAATTACATACATTTGGACATACAATAGCTTTTGCATTCAAACATTCTTTACCTTTCTCTTGCAAAATATGTTCAAATTCTGGCGTATTGTCCAAAACAAGTTCTCGAGATTCTATTATTTTGAGAGCTCATTACCGAAGCAACTTCCAATTTGGAATTATCAAAAGAATTTTGAAATTTTAACAAATTCAAATTAGCACAATCCACATTTCTTCTTCTTCTTTTTCTTCTTCTTATTTAATCTCATTAATTATATCACTTACATAATCTAAATAAACAAATTTCTCCATTTTTTCTTTTCTTCTAAATTAGATTTCTTATAAATTGCTTTTTGTTTCAAAATAGATAAATTATTATTAACTTTTTTCATCAGCGGCTTTGGAATCCAAGTGTTTTCCACATCCACTATTCCATAATGTATGATATGTTAGGTACAAACTCAAAGGAAATGATATTTCTTTGGAGTACAAACATTTCGTAATCGAGAAAAGGTGTGAAGTGTTCTAAAACTACATCGCCATTACAAAAGTTCGACAAATGGCAGCCATGGCCCCAGACACCCAAAAGCATATATATATATATATATATATATATATATATATATATATATATATATATATATATATATATATATATATATATATATATATATAGAGTAAAGTTCAATTGAGAACCTAAAAAAGCCTAGGAACCTAAGAACCCATTTTATGAACTTTTTTTCTACACAATATTTTTCAAAAAAAATATACCAAAATTTTTGTTATGATGCATCTAGAAGATATCAAATTTTTTTTTCAAAAAAGATCATTTTTTTAATTTTTTTTTCATATGGGTTTAGGGTTTAGGTATAGGGTTTAGGGTTTAAGGTTTAGGGTTTAGGGTTTAGGGTTTAGGGTTTAGTTTTAGGGTTTAGGGTTTAGGTTTAGGGTTTAGAAATCTCTTAAACACTTTAAATAAAAAAATTGGATGCAAAAAAATCATTTTTTTTTATCTTTTTTCATATGGGTTTAGGGTTTAGGGTTTAGGTTTAGGTTTAGGGTTTAGGTTTAGGTTTAGGGTTTAGGGTTTAGGGTTTAGAAATCTCTTAGACGCTTTAAATAAAAAAATTGGATGCAATTTTTTTTTAAAAATATTGTGTAGAAAAAAAGTTCCTAGGTTCCTAGGTTTTTTTAGGTTCTCTCATGATCTCGACCATATATATATATATATATATATATATATATATATATATATATATATATATATATATATATATATATTACTTTAAAAAGGAAAAATGGTTTCCAAAAATGGAAACTCTTAAAATTAAGAGGTCCAAATAAATATGCACAAAGTACATGGGTTAATGCACATACTCTCAGCCTCGATCATAGATTTAAACGTGGACTTCTTCAAATACTCTGCAACTCCCATACGAGAAATTAGGAGATTACAAGAAATTAGGAACCGATTGAGCCCTAAATCTCGCCATACCACCACCCCTTCATCAACTGATCATTCTCACCATCACAGTCGCCAACTGCATCGTCACTCAAAAACTCCCTAATCCAAATACGTTCCCTGACCACGATCGAGGCCTAAACCGCGTTTTCCCCATAGCAGATCACCATGGAACACGATCTCACACCCTTTCAAGGTTCAGCCTCCAACAACATTGCAACAATCATGTGATAGGCGAACACCACCACGACCTCACATCGTTACAAACTCTAATTGCTCACCATTTTTGAGTGTTTATTAACCTTTAACAAGCCTGTAGTATTGCATATAAGGTGTTTGATATATTGCCTCAATGAGTTTCTTTTGGGTGTTTGGTGTTCTTTTTTTTTTCCAGGTATAAATTTCATTTTTATTTCTTTATCATCTACTAACGAAATAGAGGTTTGAATCTGAAAATGTTTTTTATTTATTTCAAGGTACGATTTTCAGGTATGAAATATGCAAATGTTCAACAACAAAAATAACTTGATCTGAGGAAAACGAAACAACTAGGTTGCTGATTCCATCTTCATGAAGGTTTCTTTGTTCAGTCTCCTCTTCTGGGCAACTTCATATTTGCTTCACATTCACCCCTGGTTTTCATTCATATCAAGCTAAGTTTACTTTGTTAATTATGTATTCAGTTGTTATTACAAAAATTTCTTTAGATTAAATTTATCGACTTCCCTGGTTCTTATTCTTGATTATTCATGTTCATGTTGTGAATGTAAACATGTAACACCCGGCTTTTAAAACAAAACACCCCTGAAAAATTTTTCATTTAAAACCAAGGTTTTAATACATAAAACTATAACAAAGGGGTATTTTTTAATAAACACGGGTACAAGTGTATCAAGGAGAGTATAAAATACCATAATCTCCTTTGAAGCCGGGCTGCTACTACAGCATCTATGAGTCCCACTCCGAAGTCACGGAATCTATCTTGTCCCCTACCAGTATCATGCTAACCTGCAGGGACATTTAACAAACGGTATGAGCTACAAAGCTCAGTGAGTAATCAAATCTGCAAATAACATGTATCAAAATACAATTATATAACTGTCTGGATATCGAATCCAGACTACTAGCCTTACTGGCTAACCGTGTGTATCTGAGGATACTGCATCCAAAGTACTAGCTTTACCGGCTAATCATATATCATGTGATTATCAAATAACCTTATCATGTCTAATTAGTTATTTGCATACCGATCATATCAATTCTGTTTGCCGTCAAGGCCGTATGTATATAATAGAGAATAATATTCAAATTCTCAATTATCGTTTTTGTCCCCTGTTTCTTAGTCATATCTGACTGTATCATATATCATGACTATATAAGTCATATCAGTTGTGATGGCTATATAAGCCGCACCAAATCATTTCTAGCATGTGAATCATAGCCCGCAGGCCGCACAGTTTGGGTTCAACGACCCGGTATCGTAGCTATCAGGCTGCACCATTTCTGTATAATCATATCATAGCCATATAGGCCGCACCAGTTGGATATAGCATCCAATATCATAGCCACGAGAGGCCGCACCATCTGTTAACAGTTTCTTTCACGATCAAATATGGCTCACGGGTTTACCCGCTGTTGCTTAGACTCACGGCTCCGTTCTTGCCATCGCAATGACTCACGGCTTATCCGGTCTTGTCTATATAAGGTCGACTCACAGCTTCGTTCTTGTCTATTAAAGACTCACGGCTTATCTGGTCTTGTCGTACCATTAATATTGACTGACTCACAGCTCCGTTCTTGTTTATAACAGACTCACGGCTTATCTGGTCTTGTCATGTCATTAATATTGACTGACTCACAGTTCCGTTCTTGTCTATAATAAACTCACGGCTTATCTGGTATTGCCATGTCATTATTGTTGACTCACAGCTCCGTTCTTGTCTTTATCAGACTCACGGCTTATCTGGTCTTGTCTCTTCAAATGTATCTTTGAACCATCAATTTCGTCCCACAATCAGTTTCAACCTGTAACAATTCAATCATCATATATCATATATGATATCAGTGAGATTACTCACCTGGATACTAGCTGCATTTAAATCCCGGTTGTTTCTTGCCTTTGCGTGCACCACAACCATTTTGTCCCATACCTATATAATCATTTATATACCAAATGATAATAGGTTAATAATCATTCCAATTGACTCTAATACAATAGAGTTCAATAAAATATCATTGCAAACAATGCCTAGTTAATAAACTTTCCGTTTACTAACTTTATATGAATTTTACTATTCACCGAGGCATTCGAATCGATCTACAGTGCCACCGAGGGGTCGAAAACTCAATTTAATAATTTTCCCAAACTTTTCAGACCATAACAAGCCTACGGTTCAAGTTTGAGCTAAATCGGACAAGCCAAACGAAAGTTAGCATTTTTGATCCCCTGCCTGCCCCTGCCTAGAGGCGCACCGCGCCTAGGACAGGGCGCACTGCGCCTGGGCGCACCCCGCCAGGGGCTTGGGCGCACCGCGCCTAGCGCCTGCGCAGGTCTCCTGTCCAGCCGCGATTTGTGCACTGTAGCACGCAGTTTTAACCCATTAAGTCCTTAATCCAGTCCTTAATCGTTTGGGGTTTGTTTCTAGGCTAAAACCTTATACTTTAACAAGGTTTTCAGCCATTCAAAACAACTAAATCAATCAAAATGAAGAATTAGGGTTCTTAGTTCTAACAACCCCAAAACTTCAAATTCATCATAAATAGCAATCTACTTCCATTATCTTGAATTAAGCCCTTATTAGCATGACTTAATGGAAGTATTACATCAATTTAAACACATAATTACAACTGAAATTTACAGATTTCAGTCTCTATCAAACCCATCAAGAAAACCTCAAGAACTTGGCTAGAAATCAAGTTTACTAACATTAATTAGCTTAGGAATCACCAATTCCAAGCCTTGATTCCAATTCCTTGCCTCAAGCTTCATGATTTCTGCAGAATCGCACCTCCCTTGCTCCTCTCGTTGCTGCACAATTGGCTAGTCAATGAGAGAGTCAACTCTCTCTTATTTATACTTCAAAACTTTACAATTTTGGTCCTTAAGTTCCATTTCTTGAACTTTGACCACAAAATCAAGTTTTATTACAATAAAACTTTCATTCTTTATACATTTGCCACAAACAACAATATTTTTCATTTTTGGTCCCTCGCATGGTCAAATGACCAAATTACCCTTTTATGGTAAAACGACCAAAATTCTGTTTTTATAACATTTTAAGTCCAAAACTCAAAATATTGTTTCAAACTAAATACTTTTCTGTCCAAAAGACCAATTTACCCTTCCAAGGTAAAATGACCATTTTACCCCTTTTTATTATATTACATAAAAAGAGCGTCTTGGCGTTACAAATTCTCCCCTCCTTCAAAAGATTTCGTCCCCGAAATCATACAAGGAGTTGAGGGTATGTCTCCCTCGATTAGCTTTCAGTCTTCCGCATCATCTCGGAATCTATATGGTATTGCTTAAGCACCTAACCATACTAGTCTTCTTATCTCGTGATCACATCACAACTTGCATATCATTCCTCCGGTTGTCCCGGGTACCTTATCTACGTATCTTTCTTCATCTATTTTCATCTTATCATAAGGGATTTGTTGGAAATTATCAACACATAATTCCTTTCTTGTCGTTCCAAACAGATTTTAACTTTTTCAAAGGCTTACTTTTCTTACTATCATATTCCTTTACTTGGAATTTTAAAGACTTATACTCGGCGATTCACACACCACTTTATAATTTCTTAATCATTCTTCAATTGCGTTCATACCTGTCAGGTATTTTCTTCAGTTTGTGTAACAAACTATGATCTAGCCAACGACTTTACTACATCTTCAATCCAATAAGTCGGAGGATCACACGGTATTCCATACCATTCTTCATACAAGTCATCAAACTACAAGCGTGTACGCTGCTATTTCTTGCAAATTCTATCAGAGATAGAAAATTTTCTCATCTTCTACTAGAATCTTCTGTGCAATTTCAAGCACATCTTCTCAAGTCTGCATCACTAAGTCGCTTTGTTCGTCAATATAAAGTACTTGCAGAGACTTTATTACAAAGTCTATAACAATGTTGTCCCATTTCTTTTCTGGGCCAACAATGGGTCAATTTCTTCGCATGTTTCTAACGGTTTGACTTTACTTTACGTACAAGTCAAATACTTTTCATGTATCTTTCCATACCTTTCTTCTGTCCCGGCCACCAACGCATAGGTTTTATCAACCTATCCAGTCTGGTATTACTCCGAGTATACTGCATATCTAGTGAAAAATGCATCTTTTCAAGATGATTTTCATATTTCACTTTGCTTTGGAATTCACATTCACAACCACCATGGGTTTTGAATCATTGTAATTTTCCAACTAGCTTCATTTAATATCCAATCATTCATTCATTTTTCTTGTTTTCAAATTTGCACACTTCTTTCTGTGCTACCCGAATCAGCTCAGGTAATCAATTCGCCACACTCACGTATGTGGTTGTATCTTTCAAAAGATACTCTTTCTAATTCCAGGCATCTATAATTACATCAGTCTTTCTGAGATGGTACAAGATTCCATAACCGAAATCTTTAAGTAACCCATCTATCTTTATTATCTCATATCTAGCTTCTTTTTGATCAATTAAGTATTTCAAACTCTTATGATCCATACAAACAGTAAGCTTTACACCATACAAGTAGTCTCTCTAGAGCTTAATACCAAAATCGTAGTTGTTACTGCAACAACATGCATCTACAGTCAAATCTGGATGCATTTCTATAATATAATTTATCTTCTCCGCTTAGCATCAATGCTAACATCAGAGTTTCACACAAGGTTTATTCCAAACCTTTACAAGATACTTGTGGCCTTTCTACCACTCATACTTTATACTTTTATTAGTCAACCTTAGTCAACTAAACAGCAATCAAGGAGTAGTTTTCTACAACTCTCCCATAATAACCCGCCAATCCAAAGAAACTACTGATTTCAGTCAGATTCCAAGGCGGTTCCCGTTCTATCACAGTATCCTTTCCACTAGATATACTTTATCATCTCTGGCTTTTTTAACATGCCAAAGAATATAAAACTTCTTTTTGCCAAATTTTATACTTGGAGAATTTTACAAATCACTTAACTCAGTGAATTAACTCCAATATCTGGTACAAGTGTACCTCATTTTCGATCTGGTTTCGAGAATATCAAATTCTCATTAGTCAATGCACATATGCATTAACTTGTCTTTCTTCTTTTCAAACAAGATAGGGTTCTATACAATGACACATTCAGCCATAAGAGACCCCACTTCAATAATTTCTTCTAGTTGTTTTCCAACTCTGCCATCTCTACAGATGCAAATCAGTACAGAGCCCGTATACCAAAAACGGCTCCCAAAAAAAAATCAGTTTAATCATAAACTTTTCTCGCCTATCTGGCAGGAATCCTGGAAGTTCTTTTCAAAAGAAACATCCGAGAATTTATTTAAAGTAGTATACTACTATCACTACTTTATTTAACTTGGCCAATACCACGTATACCAATTATAACATCATTCTCTTACTAACTCTTTCCGAGTTTAAGCAAAGAAAATTAACCGGTATTCTCAACATCGGTCATTTACTATGGATTTCCATCCATTTCATTTCTGTTTTAAGAATCATACTGTTCTTATTTCTACAATTCATGTTAGCATAAATCAGTGCTAACCAATTCATAAGCACAATTGCTTCAGATTCACTGGTAGTCATCGGCTTCAGATTTATAAGGAAAATGGTCCCGTAAATCCTAGGCAAACTACCTTCCAGGTGTTCAATATCTAGAACATATTTTCTATCTGCTATAGCTACTTTCAAAATTTCATCCATAATCATTGATGAAATATTCAAACAAGACGCCAGTGTCACCGATCCAAAGCGTAGCTTCATGGATCAAATATAACATACACGAGTTATATTCAGAACAATTACATCGGAGATCATATCAGTCTCCTCACGAGCTTCTTCCACAATCTGCTGGAATGCTCAAGGTACCACTGGTCATTTCGACCGTTCGTTTCTTCTTTCTTTCCTGGGTTCATCACCTGTTACTCCACATTTAGCATGTGAGTATTTCATAAAGAAGTGATCTATAGTTCCACGCTGGAACCACTTCCGTCCCATACAACAAACACGAGCAATATGCTCTCTTTTTCTGCCATTTCAGCATGTCAACGATAGAGTCTCAACTCTAAAATGTTCTGAGTGCTTTTTCTGCACTTCTTACATTTCATCATCTTTTCGTTCTGGTCATTTCCCTTCAAGACTAGACCTGAATCGTGTTAACTTCTTCTGAGAAGTCCACTATTATTTTCTGCTTTTCTTGTAGTCTCAACTACTGTTCTTTCACCTTGAATATCAACTAAGGTGAGCAACCGATTTCTTTTCTGACCACTACAGCTACTACTGCTTGTCATGTGGATTTTTCTGCTACTTGTCTCGTTGCCCCCGTTCGATGGAGCCTTGAGAAAGGACTGGTTCACTTTTTAAAGCTACACGCCCTAAATTCCTCCAAATAAGATTCGATGCTCGTACTTCTTATACGTTAGAAGTCAGCAATAGTTAGGTTATATATGTATAATAACAACTTATATACACCTAACGGTACATCGTGTCTACTGTCTCAAGGTTTAAGTCCAGGAATTTACTCTATAGACACCTAGTTCACTTAAACCACGGCTCTGATACCAACTTGTAACACCCGGCTTTTAAAACAAAACACCCCTGAAAAATTTTTCATTTAAAACCAAGGTTTTAATACATAAAACTATAACAAAGGGGTATTTTTTAATAAACACGGGTACAAGTGTATCAAGGAGAGTATAAAATACCATAGTCTCCTTTGAAGCCGGGCTGCTACTACAGCATCTATGAGTCCCACTCCGAAGTCACGGAATCTATCTTGTCCCCTACCAGTATCATGCTAACCTGCAGGGACATTTAACAAACGGTATGAGCTACAAAGCTCAGTGAGTAATCAAATCTGCAAATAACATGTATCAAAATACAATTATATAACTGTCTGGATATCGAATCTAGACTACTAGCCTTACTGGCTAACCGTGTGTATCTGAGGATACTGCATCCAAAGTACTAGCTTTACCGGCTAATCATATATCATGTGATTATCAAATAACCTTATCATGTCTAATTAGTTATTTGCATACCGATCATATCAATTCTGTTTGCCGTCAAGGCCGTATGTATATAATAGAGAATAATATTCAAATTCTCAATTATCGTTTTTGTCCCCTGTTTCTTAGTCATATCTTCCTGTATCATATATCATGACTATATAAGTCATATCAGTTGTGATGGCTATATAAGCCGCACCAAATCATTTCTAGTATGTGAATCATAGCCCGCAGGCCGCACTGTTTGGGTTCAACGACCCGGTATCGTAGCTATCAGGCTGCACCATTTCTGTATAATCATATCATAGCCATATAGGCCGCACCAGTTGGATATAGCATCCAATATCATAGCCACGAGAGGCCGCACCATCTGTTAACTGTTTCTTTCACGATCAAATATGGCTCACGGGTTTACCCGCTGTTGCCTAGACTCACGGCTCCGTTCTTGCCATCGCAATGACTCACGGCTTATCCGGTCTTGTCTATATAAGGTCGACTCACAGCTCCGTTCTTGTCTATTAAAGACTCACGGCTTATCTGGTCTTGTCGTACCATTAATATTGACTGACTCACAGCTCCGTTCTTGTTTATAACAGACTCACGGCTTATCTGGTCTTGTCATGTCATTAATATTGACTGACTCACAGTTCCGTTCTTGTCTATAATAAACTCACGGCTTATCTGGTATTGCCATGTCATTATTGTTGACTCACAGCTCCGTTCTTGTCTTTATCAGACTCACGGCTTATCTGGTCTTGTCTCTTCAAATGTATCTTTGAACCATCAATTTCGTCCCACAATCAGTTTCAACCTGTAACAATTCAATCATCATATATCATATATGATATCAGTGAGATTACTCACCTAGATACTAGCTGCATTTAAATCCCGGTTGTTTATTGCCTTTGCGTGCACCACAACCATTTTGTCCCATACCTATATAATCATTTATATACCAAATGATAATAGGTTAATAATCATTCCAATTGACTCTAATACAATAGAGTTCAATAAAATATCATTGCAAACAATGCCTAGTTAATAAACTTTCCGTTTACTAACTTTATATGAATTTTACTATTCACCGAGGCATTCGAATCGATCTACAGTGCCACCAAGGGGTCGAAAACTCAATTTAATAATTTTCCCAAACTTTTCAGACCATAACAAGCCTACGGTTCAAGTTTGAGCTAAATCGGACAAGCCAAACGAAAGTTAGCATTTTTGATCCCCTGCTTGGCCCTGCCTAGAGGCGTACCGCGCCTAAGATAGGGCGCACTGCGCCTGGGCGCACCCCGCCAGGGGCTTGGGCGCACCGCGCCTAGCGCCTGCGCAGGTCTCCTGTCCAGCCGCGATTTGTGCACTGTAGCACGCAGTTTTAACCCATTAAGTCCTTAATCCAGTCCTTAATCGTTTGGGGTTTGTTTCTAGGCTAAAACCTTATACTTTAACAAGGTTTTCAACCATTCAAAACAACTAAATCAATCAAAATGAAGAATTAGGGTTCTTAGTTCTAACAACCCCAAAACTTCAAATTCATCATAAATAGCAATCTACTTCCATTATCTTGAATTAAGCCCTTATTAGCATGACTTAATGGAAGTATTACATCAATTTAAACACATAATTACAACTGAAATTTACAGATTTCAGTCTCTATCAAACCCATCAAGAAAACCTCAAGAACTTGGCTAGAAATCAAGTTTACTAACATTAATTAGCTTAGGAATCACCAATTCCAAGCCTTGATTCCAATTCCTTGCCTCAAGCTTCATGATTTCTGCAGAATCGCACCTCCCTTGCTCCTCTCGTTGCTGCACAATTGGCTAGTCAATGAGAGAGTCAACTCTCTCTTATTTATACTTCAAAACTTTACAATTTTGGTCCTTAAGTTCCATTTCTTGAACTTTGACCACAAAATCAAGGTTTATTACAATAAAACTTTCATTCTTTATACATTTGCCACAAACAACAATATTTTTCATTTTTGGTCCCTCGCATGGTCAAATGACCAAATTACCCTTTTATGGTAAAATGACCAAAATTCCGTTTTTATAACATTTTAAGTCCAAAACTCAAAATATTATTTCAAACAAAATACTTTTCTGTCCAAAAGACCAATTTACCCTTCCAAGTTAAAATGACCATTTTACCCCTTTTTATTATATTACATAAAAAGAGCGTCTTGGCGTTACAAAACACAAACTTGCAGCCACCACCAACCACACCTACACCACCAACCACACCTAACTTTGTTGAATTTCTCATATGAACTCATTTTTAGGTTGCAGCTATTGTAGAAATTAAGGACAATACCATCACTATAAAAAGATGTTCTAACATCCATTGTAATGCACCACAAAAACATAGAGTGTTTTAGAGTTAGTAGTTCTTTCTTGTATTTCAGTTTGAGTTCTGAATAAAAGAACATTTGAGTTCCAACAAGTGGTATCAATGCTTGGTTAAGCTCCCGGGGTAATTCTCTAAACACCCTCGTTTTTTTGGTCGAAATTTTTTTGTCTCAAAATCGATTTCCGGGCACACCATTGTAAAGTTCGCATTCCCACGATTCCGAATATATATTTTTCGGAATTTTTCGACCACCGGAAGACCTCCAAAAGTCCGGTCAAAGGTTAGCCGGAATAGTTGCCGGAAAAACCAGTTCGCCGGAGATCTCGCCGAAGAAGACGACCGGAGAAGACGACACTGTAGCGTCACTGTAGCGGTTCACTATAGCGACACTGTAGCAGGTTTCAGAAAACTGCAATTTGGACCCTGAAGTTTCGAAAAGTTACGTTTTCGTCCCTGTATTTTCGAAAAATTTCAGATTGGTCCCTATTTTTCAGAAAAACTTCAGAATAGCCCCTATACTTCAAAAAGTTTCAAACAAGCCCCTGAACTTCTGAAAATTACATTTTAATCCTTAAATTACACGTAATTTTTTTATAAATTACACGTAATTTTCGTATACGCCAAGAATGTCCACACCAAGCTCGTCGTCTCATCCCGAAGTTGAGAACGTCCAAAGGACGGGGAAGGAAGGAAGTGTGACGTTACACTATCCACTACTTACAAAGTCCAATTATTCGGTGTGGGCTTTAAAAATGCGGGTAAACATGCAAGCGCAAGGAGTATGGGAAGCGGTGCAAAATCAAGTAGTCGAAGAACGTTTGGATCGCATGGCATTGGCTGCGATTTACCAAGCAGTTCCGGAGGACGTGTTGCTCATGTTAGCGGAGAAGGATACGGCAAAAGAGGCGTGGGAGACGCTTCGAACAATGTATATGGGTGCCGAACGCGTCAAGGATGCGAAAGTTCAAACCTTGAAAAGTGAATTCGAGGTGATTCGCATGAAGGATAGCGAATCAATTGATGAGTTCGCCATGAAATTGACAACAATCGTTACAGGCATTCGTTCACTTGGAGAAAAAATCGATGAAACTTCGGTGGTGAAAAGGTTTCTTCGAGCCGTTCCGATACGATTCATGCAAATCGTAACCTCCATCGAGCAATTCGGTGATTTGAAGAACATGTCGATTGAAGAAGTCGTAGGCCGACTCAAGGCCCACGAAGAAAGACTTCGCGGATATGGAGAGAAAGACAGAGAGCAAGGGTTGTTGCTCACACACGCCGAGTGGGTGTCCCGCTCGAAACAACACAATGGGAAAGAATCATCCGCTAGCTCGAAAGGAAGAGGTGGAGGCCATGCCGGGAGAGGGCGTGGTAGAGGTCGAGGTCAAGGACGCGGCCGAGGAAGAGATTCAAATCAGCCCCGAAATGAATCTAACAAGCCGAAAAAGGATAAAAGCAAGGTAAAATGTTATTCTTGTGATGAATTTGGTCATTATGCATCGGAATGCCCCAAAAAGAACCATGGTGAGGAGGCAAACCTCACTCAAGCCAATGAAGAAGAGCCCATTTTGATGATGGCAATCTCACAAGAAGTCACATCCGGAAAGGTATCGCTGGAAGAGAAGATTTGTGTTAATCTTCTTACATCGGGAGAAAGTCGAGTGAATTCCGAGGTATGGTATCTCGACAATGGTGCTAGCAACCATATGACCGGAGACCGCTTAAAGTTTCATGAGCTAGATGAAAACATTACCGGTCACGTGAGATTTGGCGATGGTTCAACGGTCGCTATTTTGGGAAAAGGGTCGATTTTATTTGATTGCAAAAATGGTGATCAGAGACTCCTTAACGAGGTATATTTCATTCCAAGTCTTAAAAATAACATAATTAGTCTTGGACAAATGACGGAAGAAGGGAGTCAAGTTATTATGGACGGGTCAATTCTATCATTGTTTGATAGAAACAAAACTCTACTTTTGAGAGTTAAAAGATCTCCAAACCGGTTGTATAAAACTCTTTTAAAAACTGGTAGACCAATTTGTCTTTTAGCAACAAAAGACGAACCAGCTTGGACCTGGCACTCTAGACTTGGTCACGTTAACTTTCCTGCCTTAAAAAAGATGTCAGAAAAGAATATGGCAACCGGAGTACCGAAGATTGAACACCCAAATCAAGTGTGTGAAGGGTGTGTTATTGCCAAACAAACTAGAACTTCGTTCCCGAACCAAGCGGTTTTTCGGGCACAAAAACCTCTACAACTTGTTCATGCGGACTTATGTGGTCCGATTACACCCACCTCTATTGGAGGAAGCAAGTATTTTCTTCTTCTGATAGATGACTTTAGTCGGTGGATGTGGGTGTACACATTATCTGAGAAACTTGAAGCATTTAGTGTTTTCAAACGCTTCAAATTGATGGTTGAGAAAAGTTCGGGTTATAAAATAAAGGCACTTCGTACAGATCGGGGAGGAGAGTTCACTTCTAAAGACTTCACAAGTTTTTGTGAAGAAAATGGCGTTAAAAGACATCTAACGACACCATATTCGCCTCAACAAAATGGAGTTGTAGAGAGGCGAAATCGAACCGTTATGGACATGGCAAGAAGTCTTCTTAAAGGAAGAAATGTCCCTGGGGAGTTTTGGGGAGAAGCCGTTAGACATGCCGTTTATCTACTTAACCGCCTACCTACAAAAGCACTTCCCGACATCACACCTTATGAAGCCTGGTTTGGCAAAAAGCCAAGCCTTGGACACCTAAAGGTATTTGGGTGTGTTGCTTTTTCTAAAATTGTAGGTGGTCACCTGAAAAAGCTTGATGATCGAAGCAAAAATATGGTGTATTTAGGTGTGGAGGATGGAACTAAAGGCAACCATTTATTTGATCCGCAAGATCGAAAGTTGCGGGTTAGTCGAGATGTTGTCTTTGATGAAGAAGAAGGATGGAATTGGTACAAAAATAAGGAAGAAGAAAAGGTGACTCCTAAAACCTTTACCATCATTGAACCACAGACCCAAATACATCCTGAAATACCCCAAAACATCCCTGAAATCAACCCAGATCAATTAGAAAACCCAGATTTTGAACCTATTCAGTCTGAAACAACCCCATACACTCCAATTTCTTCAAACTCATCCGATACAGAAAGTGATCCAAACGAAGTTGGGCCTCAAGGATATCGTTCGCTAGCTGATGTGTATGAAAATGCTGAAAGTGTGATCCTTGAGCCTAGAGAATTGTTGATGATAACTGCAGATCAACCCTTGAATTTCAAAGAGGCGGTAACCTCTAAAGCATGGAAGGAGGCTATGCAAACAGAGTTGGATGCTATCAAGAAAAACAAGACGTGGCAACTCACTGATTTGCCACCGGGTCATAAAGCAATCGGTTTGAAATGGGTATTCAAAGTGAAGAAAGACAACTTTGGAAACGTGGTGAAACATAAAGCTAGACTCGTCGCAAAAGGCTTTGTGCAAAAGCAAGGAATCGACTTTGATGAAGTTTTTGCACCGGTAGCACGACTTGAGACCATAAGGCTTATCCTTGCCTTAGCAGCTCAACATGGGTGGGTTGTCCACCACCTTGATGTCAAGTCAGCCTTTCTTAATGGAGATCTCAAGGAGGAGGTCTATGTCACCCAACCGGAAGGATATGTTGATAAAATCCATAGTCACAAGGTGTATAAGCTCTTTAAAGCTCTATATGGTTTAAGACAAGCTCCACGAGCATGGAACATTCGCTTAGATAAAAGCTTAAAAGGGCTCGGTTTTTCAAAAGGTTCACAAGACTCGGCGGTTTACATAAGGAAAACAAATGGCAAAACTCTTATTGTTGGTGTCTATGTTGATGACTTAATCATCACCGTGTCGAACACCGAAGACATTGTCAAATTCAAAGATCAAATGAAAAAAGAATTTGAAATGAGTGACTTGGGTTTGCTTTCTTACTACCTTGGAATCGAAGTGTCGCAAGAGAAGTGGGGAATATCTTTGTGTCAAACGGCTTATGCAAAGAAGATTTTAGAGCAATTTGGGATGCTAGATTGCAACCCAGCGAAATCACCAATGGAACCAAAGTTAAAGGTCAAGAAGGATGAAGATGGTGAAAAAGTTGACCCGACCGAATATAGGCGAGTAGTGGGATGTTTAAGGTACTTGACACACACTCGACCAGACTTATCATATTCGGTTGGAATTGCAAGTCGTTTCATGGAAAAACCAACAACTTTGCACTTCCAAGTAGTAAAACATATTTTACGGTATGTAAAAGGAACCGTCGATTATGGACTCAACTATGGAAAGGGTCGTGAAATTGAAGACTTGGTTGGGTTCACCGATAGTGATCTCGGAGGTGACACTGTTGATAGCAAAAGCACGAGTGGGATGGTTTTCTATCTTGGTAGAAATGTAGTAACTTGGCAATCTCAAAAGCAAAAGACTGTTGCTTTATCCACATGTGAAGCAGAGTTCATGGCAGCCACGTCGGCAGCATGTCAAGCCATTTGGCTTGCAAATCTCATGAAGGAACTCACCGGACATCATGTTATGCCTATCACTTTGTATGTTGATAACAAATCTGCTATTGCCTTGATGAAAAACCCTGTGTTTCATGGTCGAAGCAAACACATTGACATTCGTTTTCACTTCATACGAGAATGTGTTGAGCGTGGGCAAATTATGGTGGAATATGTAGCCTCGAAGGATCAAAGGGCAGACATCTTTACCAAGGCTTTGACATATGTGAGGCACATTGAAATGCGCAACATGATCGGCGTAACGAATCTCGAGCCAAGTTTGGTTTAAGGGGGAGAATGTGAATGTAAACACAAACTTGCAGCCACCACCAACCACACCTACACCACCAACCACACCTAACTTTGTTGAATTTCTCATATGAACTCATTTTTAGGTTGCAGCTATTGTAGAAATTAAGGACACTACCATCACTATAAATAGATGTTCTAACATCCATTGTAATGCACCACAAAAACATAAAGTGTTTTAGAGTTAGTAGTTCTTTATTGTATTTCAGTTTGAGTTCTGAATAAAAGAACATTTGAGTTCCAACACATGTTGCATTTTCTGTTGCAGGGTTTTCCCTCACTCAATAAAAGGGTTTTTGATTTTATTTGTATGTTTATATATTTCCTTCCTTTTGTATTTAAAGTATTAAACCCTGATTAAGCGTTTATTTCATCGGGTTTTAAAACCATGGATTATCAGAGTTTGTAATTTTTAGATTTACAATCGAGTCTAAGCCATTGTCTCTTCTTAATTTGTGTTTTAAAACCCTAACTTTATTGAGTTTCTTTGTTTTAGGTTTGAAATCAAATATAAGACAATACCGTTAGGAGCTTCAGCACTCTACACGGTTAGGAGTAAACTACCCTAAAAGATTGGTAAGTCACTTCTCTTTGTGGAATAAGGTCTGCGTTCATGTTTTCTTTTGTGTTTACGACGAGTACCTCCTTTAAATTTGACTTTCGATTTTGCAAATGCTTGGGTTTGCGCTTGATAATGAGAAAAGTTTAGTATTGAAAAGAGGGGTTGTTTTGTTGTATATGAACTGTGATGAATGCTTTTTCCGATAGCATTCGCATTTGTATTTGCTATATATGTACTGATGAGATAGGAAGATGATATAAACTACAAATGTTTGTGTAAGACTGATATACACGGTAGGTGTGTACCATTTGCATTTGTAGTGGTACTAATCTATTATTAGTTTCATATATTTGTGTGAATATTTGTGTTTGTTATGGGTTAGTATGTGTTTTGATGAGAAGAAAGTGTAGAGTGAGAAGAGGGAGGGGGTGGGGGGTACTAATTTTCTATAAATGTCTCCCCTCTTTAATCTTGTTTTTATTTTCTATGCTTTCACAGTTTCATGTTTTTTTATCCATGTTGTTGGTAAAGGCTAAAGGTTATTGCTTGATGCCGCTACTTGTCGCCGTTGACGCCTTTCATGCTGGTGGGGTTTCCATCACACTAATAGTTGCTCCCTTCTCTCCTTCCGTCCTTTCTTCCGTTCACCCCACCACACAATCTTGGGTTACTTTGATGATATTTTTTACATTTTTTTTGTTAATGTGGTTTAGATAGAAGTTATGGAACAATAAATCTATAAGTAGAAAACAAGACACAAACCGACAAACACAAAGCTATCGGTTATGAAAGGTACTTTTGTCATTCTTCCATAAGCTTATAAATTTTTACTTTTACATATGTCGAAAAGGTAACCTAAGTGGTTAATATTTATTAATCGTTCAGTTTGAAAATCTTAACTTAATATCCCAACTCAAGCCGTATATAAAAACATCTATTTTTGGTTTTGTCAAAAATCTTCTTTGCAAGAAGGCTATTTCTAGAAACTGGTTTCCAAGAAGCTGCAAAAAAGATGAAGAAAAATAAGTATTACTTTGCATAGCATGCCTATTTGTGAAATGAGATAGACGATATCACCTTCTATTATTAAGTATTATAGTTTTCTTTCACAAGAATAGTAAGTGTTTAATGTAATAGATGTTGTCTAAAGAATCCTTCTATGATTCACAGGAAATGAGTTTAGACTAAACAGAAAAAGAATGACTTGAGTTAAATTTAATTAATTGCAGATAAATGACTTTAGGTAAATTCATAATTTGACAATTTTCAGAAAATTAAGAGTAAAATACAACTTTGGTCCCAATGTATACTGTTTTCTTAGTCTTGGTCCAAGTATGATTTTTGTTTTGGTTTTGGATGGCACAAGTACTTATATTATTCTTTTGTGGTTATAAATTGCTTATGGGTTTTTGTTGTTTGACTTTTAGGTGATGTGGCCTTTACTTTGGCAGGTATTAAAGGATCTTCAAGAGCCCAAAGTCTATACATGATAATATTAAGAATTCTTCTACGATGCACATGAAAAGAGCATAAGAATGAATTTGGTTAAATTCATTAAGTTAAATCGAGAATAATTACTTTAGTTAAGTTATTTCGCAACGTAGAAGTTTTAGAAGTCCTAAAATATTGAAACATGCTCTTTGCATTTAAAGTTGTAAAATGGTAAAAAAAATAATAATAATAACAACATATAAGCATTGTCGTTTTTTTATTTTTTTCCCTTTTTGGACACTTTACTTTGAATCCAGTTATAACATTAAAACTTCCTTTTGTAAAAGTGGTAACTATAGCATTGCACTTATTTTTTACCATGTACAACACGACCCAAAAGTGGACAATTATATCATGAACATAGTTGCAACATAACGAAACCTGGTATGATTTTTGAGATCCAAATAATGAATGAAAAAAATGTTGAAGTTAATGGCAATTTTTACTAATGTTCATGTCAGGTACCCTTAAGAGTTTGGATATTGGATGTAACTCCAAAACAACAACATACTTTTATTAGTAATCCAAAACAACAACATATGTTTATTTTTTTAATTAAAAACTTATGTTTATTGTTAATTAAAAATATCATTGTACTTGTATTTTTAAAGCAAAACAAGAATGCATTTTTAATTTTAACCAAACATAGAAGTGTATAATTGTTTTTTAACCGAACCAACTATAACTCAATCACCGTCTTGAGCTGTTTTAAATATTTTGGTAGACCGTTTTTTAACCATAAAAATCCCTAGTTTTTTAACCAAAAAAAGTCTTTTTAACTATTTTTATTTGGTTGGAGTAAAATTAGAGTAAAAAACAGGTTTTATAGGTTTAACTAAAACAAAAATGTATATTCATCTACGCATATTTATTAAGATAAATAGCTAAAAGTCTAAAATGACAAAAATTATGAAACACTAATGTAAAAAATGATAAAAATAAATTTGTTTTCATCATAAATGCAACAAAATATTCAAAATAGAATAACGTGATACAACTATAACAAAACAATGTTGTACTTTTATTTTTAATGCACAACTTAAATCATTTTTAATTTAGACTATACATTGTGTGTTATTTAGAAAAGGAAACTAATCGACCAAAAGGAACTATTCACCAACAACCGAAAAAAACCTAATCAACAAATTTGCTGAAAAGAAAGAATCGACCGTCCTCTGTATTATCCGCCAGCCGCATTGCACGGGTAACCCAAAACAACAAGATATTTTAATTTTCTTGACATATTGTGCGTTCTTTGTAATATGATTGTAACGTAGTTAAAATTTTAACCAAAATAGCCGACAAAGAAACTATTCGTTTTAGCGGAACATCGAACTGAACCGCGTGGTTTCGTCCCTAACAATTTGTGTCCCGCCGCATTGCGCGGGTACACAACTAGTTAAACCAAATAAGTATATATATACTTTTTAAATTTTTAAATTTTCTGTTTTAGTACGTATTTTATATAATTATTTAGTCTAGCATTTGAATGTATGATAAACTAATAATACTTTTAGTGTTTTATTCTGCATTCCTAATTCCAATTAAACCCTTCTTGAACACAAAAAGTAAATCGACACTCTTCCCTTCCACACAAGCACTCCTCTTCCAGAATTGCTAAGTTCAATAATGATTGAGATTTATATAAAATGTAATTAGACTGTAAATTATTTAAATGAGATTCTTGGCATCAAGTTTCAGATGATATGCAACTTAAATTATTTATTGCTTGTTTTTCGGATTTAAACTAAACCATACAGGGGCGGAACCAGAAATGTTGGGCAGGGGTGGCACAAATTTTTTTTTTACGGTATATAATAAGATTTAAAAAAATTAAAAGTACGATTACATTAAATATAATAAAAAGTGTAGATATTACATTTTAAATTTGACACCTCCTTGTACACATCTTTTGAAAACGATCCATTACATCTTCAATGTTAACTTTCATAAGGGCTTCCTTTTCAACATTACATACCATTTTTCAATAAAAATCTACAAGCACCAATTGAAGCACGCAACCGAAGTTTATAGTTACTCTCCTCAACTTCGGTTTGCTTCTTAAATGCTACATTAATAGATTGTTTTTCTTTCATTAAAAATTCACACTTTTGTCGTGCTTTGTTGTGTAAACTATCGATATTACCCACATGAATTCTCAATGCTTCTTTTTTACTCCAACTATTAAAACCTTCTGTAACAAATGCATCTCTCCCACCTTGTTGTCCCACCATGTCGCCAAACAAATAGCAAAATAAACAATAGGCTTTGTCCACTTTTTTGCTATACTCTAACCAATCAAATTCCTCAAACCATTCATCAACAAAACGTCTTTTTTTCTTACCTATTATCTTTATTGGAAATGTATGACCCCTTGGTTGAGGAATGAGGGTTTGAATGGAAACATCACAAAATCAATCAACTAACATAATCAATCAACTAATTCAATAGAAACATCAAAAAATAATAAATTCACCAATACAATCAATTAACCAATACTAATTTCACCAACATAATCAATAATTTCAAGAAATAAATAAATAATTTCATTAACTTTAAAAACATATACTTACTTGTTTCATTCTAGCCTTCTAGGGTTTGAATTTTGAAGAAAGCTCAAAATTGGGATTTGGGGTTACTAATTTCGGAATTGCTTCAGGCTACAAGAGTGAAGAGTACAAGTTCGATTTGCTTCAGCGAGACTAGAGTGCGAATTGCTTGAGGAATGAGGCGTCTTTTTTTTTCTTCTACTTCGACTCAGCGAGACAGGAACAACAGGAGGGAGTGGCGTAAATTTTTTTTTCCAGACCTGTTTCTGCTTGCGAGAACTAACCAGCAACCAGGCGTCTTTTTTTTTTTTCCTTGCTGGGCCATTTCCTGCGTGCTGGGCTACTGCTAATTCTATTTAATTTTTTTTTGCCTTTTATTTTTAGGCTAATGGGCTGCAGAGTATATATAGGCTATTTCTAGATAAATTTTCAGTAGTGGCCCGTGCCACTATGGGCTAAAGCCCAGATCCGCCCCTGAAACCATATAAACTAAACCAATTAAACTGAACACCAAATAAACCGAAGCTTATTCGGTTCGGTTTCAGTTAATATTTTGAAACCAACAAACTGATTAAAATAAACCGAACAAACTGAAAACCAATTAAACCGAAAATCGAATACTGATCAGTATGTTTATGACCTTAAATAATAATTTAGTCAAATTTCCATTCCTTCCTTATAAAATGAAGGAATGTAACATTTATCTCATGAACATCTTTGTGAATATTCACACTTTCCAATTTATCAATTAAACGAAAGTATTTTTCAATGGTTACATTTAAGCTTTCTTCAAGTCTCTGGTTAAATTTTCTAAATTTGGCAAGTAAATGAGTCGTTTTATTCTTCTTGCTTATGTGTGCCTTTGTAAAGATATTTCAACCTTGTCTGTATATCTTTTGCGGTTTATAGGTTTTAATCAAAGAAAATACATTTAGCGGTAAACTGTACTTCAATGATGAACTTGAACCAGTTTATGATTTTGTCATAAATTTATTATTTTGTAAATATTGGTGATAGCTTTCGTTTATGTTATTTGATAAAACTAATATTTTACATATTTATAATTAATTAATTTAGTATATCAAAATGATAAGTAAATAAAATTAAAGTTTCAAAAATGAAAATCACATTGAAAGCTATATATTTACTACCAATTCCGAATTATCAATTGCAACTATATTGATACTTGATGAAAATATAATTATCCTTATAATTAATTTGAGTTGGTTGTTGATTTCCAGCCTCCATCTAGAAGCTCTCCATTCTAGATGCCACCATTGTTGACAAAGCTTAAGGTGGCAAATTTGATCTTCTCTTCCAAGAATTCAATGTGTTCATATACTATAGTTTTAGTGGCTAGTTTAGCTATAAATAGAGGCTTAAGTTTCAGTTCTTAGACATCCCAGAACACACCACAAACACATAGAGTTAGAGATAAACACTTAGAGTTTAAGTGTTAGAGAAATGGTTGGTTTTTTGTAATAGTCGAGTGTGAGAGTTGCTCCTCCTATTGTAATTCTGTTCTAGTGTTAAATAGAAGAGTTTTCCAATCCCAACAAGTGGTATCAGAGCCTCGTTTCGGTACCGATCGTTTTTTGGTCGAAATTTTTTTTCCTCAAAATCGATTTCCGGGCACACCATTGTAAAACACTCGTTCCCATGATTCCGAAAATATTTTTTTCGGAATTTTTCGACCACCGGAAGACCTCCAAAAGTCCGGTCAAAGGTTTGCCGGAATAGTGGCCGGAAAAACCAGTTCGCCGGAAAACTCGCCGGAGAAGACGATCGGAGAAGACGACACTGTAGCGACACTGTAGCGACACTGTAGCGACACTGTAGCAAGTTTCAGAAAACTGTATTTTGGCCCCCTGAAATTCCAGAAAGTTGCAAACAGGTCCCTCTAATTCTATAAAACTCCGTTTTGGTCCCAGTTTTTCCTGAAAGTTACAATTTTGGTCCTTATACTTCTGAAAGGTTTCAGAAAGGTCCCTATGTTTCAAAACCTTCCAGTTTGGTCCCTGTAATTCCACAAATTACAGATTGCCCCCTATACTTCTTAAACATTTCAAATTGGCCCAAATTTTTTTCAGAAATTCATTTTAGTCTGAAAAAATATATCCCACCTATTTCGACCCTTTTGGAAATAACCGTGATCTCGGTTTTGCCTAATTCCGTCCTAAAATTTCACAAAACGCAAACTACGAAGTCTTTCTCATGGAATCTACAAGTTCGGATATAATGGTCCGACTTACGCCCACAAATTATAATATGTGGAAGCCGAGGATGGAAGATTTGTTGAATCTAAAGGATCTAGCAGAACCTTTAGAAACCAAGGGCGTAAAACCTGAAAATACAACAGTCGACGTCTGGACGAGAATGAATAAGAAAACTGTGGCACAAATTCGACAATGGATTGACCACAGTGTTTTTCATCATGTTTCTCAAGAAACAGATGCATACAAACTCTGGGAAAAGCTTGAAAGTATGTATCAAGCAAAGACTGCACGCAACAAAACCCTACTAATGAGGCGCATGGTAAACCACAAGTTACGAAGTGGTACATCCATAGCCGAGCATACGAGTCAATTCCAAGATCTCGTAAATCAGCTCAGTTCTGCCGAATGGGTTCTCAAAGATGAGGAGCAAGCAATATTGTTGCTAAGTTCTCTACCTGATCATTGGGAAACACTTGTTGTTACTCTCAGCAATTCTGCCCCCGGTGGCAAAGTGACAATGGAGATGGTCACGGACGCTCTCATGAACGAGGAAGCCAGGAGAAAAGAAGCTGGTACAGACCAGTCATTTGCCCTCGTAACAGAAAACAAAGAAAGAGGCGGAGGTAGAACTGGTGGCAGAGGAAGAGGTCGAGGTAGAGGCAGACGTGGTCAAAGTAGAGGAAGATCTCAAGTTAGAGGAAGATCAAAAGAAAGGGGAAAGTCTTCAAGTACATGGTTTGAAGGCCATTGCAACTACTGCAATCATTATGGCCACAATAAGAGCGATTGTCGAAAGTTCCTACGAGAACAGGCTGAAACGAGTACTAGTTCAAGCAAGGAGGATGGTGAGACCATGGTCAACATTTCACAAGACATTGCCCTTGTTGCATGCGAGGAGGATGCATGCCTACACGTAGGCGCTCGTGATGACGAGTGGGTGATTGATACCGCTGCATCATATCATTCCACTCCGGACCGGGATTTATTTGCAACATATAAATCCGTAAACCATGGTACCGTGAGGATGGGAAACACCAGTTCCTCTAACATTGTTGGTATCAGTGATGTACATATAAAGACCAATGTAGGGTGTACATTGGTGTTGAAAGATGTTCGACATGTTCCGGAGCTAAGAATGAATCTTATCTCAATTGGAGCTCTTGATCTTCAGGGCTATGACAACCACTTCGGAAATGGCAACTGGAAGTTGTTAAAAGGCATTATGGTCATTGCAAGGGGAAAGCTTTGTGGTACTATTTATAAGTCATATGCAAAGTTGATTCAACCAAGTCTCAATGCAGTAGAAGAAGAGACATCACCAAATCTGTGGCATAGAAGACTAGGCCACATGACTGTGAAAGGGTTAACAACTCTTGAAAAGAAGAAGTCCATTTCGATGGAAAAAGATGTTTCCCTGGATCCTTGTGAATACTGCTTATTTGGGAAACAACATAGAGTTTCCTTTAGCTCCACAAGAAATAAGCGCTCTGAGTTGTTGAGCCTTGTCCACTCCGACGTATGTGGACCCATTGAAGTAGAATCCCTTGGTGGAAACAAGTATTTTGTGACATTCATCGACGATGCATCACGAAAAGTATGGGTTTATTGTCTCAGGTCGAAGGATCAAGTATTTGATCGTTTTAAAGCTTTTCATGTAATGGTGGAAAGACAAACTGGCAAGAAGTTGAAATGTCTCAGATCAGATAATGGAGGTGAGTACTATTCTCGTGAGTTCTCCACATATTGCACAAAATATGGTATCAGGCATGAAAAGACTGTCCCACGTACCCCACAGCATAACGGTATAGCAGAACGAATGAATCGTACCATTGTTGAGAAGGTCCGATGTATGATCAGTGCGGCTAAACTACCAAAGCCATTCTGGGGTGAAGCTGTATTGACAGCTTGTTACCTTATAAATAGGTCACCTTCAGTTCCATTGAATTTTGAAGTTCCAGAAAAGATATGGACAGGTAAAGACATAACATATTCTCACTTGAGAGTATTTGGGTGCAAGGCGTTTGCACATGTGTCAAGTCAATTGCGGAAGAAGTTGGACCTCAAATCCACTCCATGCATCTTTATTGGATATGGAGATGAAGAGTTCGGGTACAGGCTATGGGACCCAGAACTAAAGAAGGTTATTCGAAGCAGAGATGTTATTTTCTATGAAGACCAATATTATGATTTCAAGGCATCGATTAACGAGCAACAAAGCTTCAAAGTTCCTGAAATGATATCTGAAACAAAAGATGATATTCCGACCGATGAACAGAATAATGAAGTTGATGATGCAGATCAAGGAGGTGTTGAGCAGGGGGAGCTTCCACCTCTTGATAATATAGAGTCATTGCCAGATGTTTCTAATGAAGAAACTCAAGTTCGACGATCTGATCGAGTTCGTGTTCCTTCCTCAAGATACCCAACTTCGAACTACATCCTTCTTACCAGCGAGGGGGAGCCAGAGAGCTTTCAGGAAGCTCAATCTCATATTAACAAAGCCAATTGGCAGAAGGCCATGAAAGACGAAATGAATTCTTTGCACAAGAATCAAACATATGAGTTGGTGAAACTTCCCAAAGGAAAGAAAGCCTTGAAAAACAAGTGGGTTTTCAAGTTGAAGAAAGATGGAAAAGGAAACATTGTGAAGTATAAGGCGAGACTCGTTGTCAAAGGATTCCAACAGAAGGAGGGAATTGACTTTGATGAGATTTTTTCGCCGGTTGTGAAGATGATGTCGATTCGAGTCGTACTCGGATTGGTTGCCAGTCTAGATCTTGAACTTGAGCAGATGGATGTAAAAACAGCTTTTCTCCATGGTGATTTAGATGAAGAAATATACATGGAGCAGCCCGATGGGTTTAAAATCCCAAAGAAAGAGCATCTCGTCTGCAAGCTAAAAAAGAGCCTTTATGGTCTTAAGCAAGCCCCAAGACAGTGGTACAAGAAGTTTGACTCGTTCATGGTAAGTCACGAGTACAAAAGAACTATTGCAGACCACTGCATGTACTTGAAGAAATTTCCAGATGGGAAATTTGTCATCCTTTTGCTCTATGTGGATGATATGCTAATAGTGGGTCAAGATGCAACCATGATCAACAATTTGAAGAAAGATTTGTCTAAGTTCTTTGATATGAAGGACTTAGGCCCAGCTCAACAGATATTGGGCATGAAAATTATCCGTGATAGAGAATCAAGAAAATTGTTCTTGTCACAGGAGGAGTATGTTGAACGTGTGATCAAAAGGTTCAACATGGAAAACGCCAAGCCTGTTGGCACTCCGTTGGCAAATCACTTCAAGTTAAGTAAGAAAAATTCTCCTTCTTCTGATAAAGAGAAAGAAGAGATGAAGAAAGTCCCTTATTACTCTGCCGTAGGAAGTCTTATGTATGCGATGGTGTGTACAAGGCCAGATATTGCTCATGCTGTTGGTGTCGTGAGTAGATATCTAGCAAATCCAGGAAAGCAACATTGGGAAGCAGTCAAGTGGATACTGCGATACCTGAAGGGTAGTTCAAAACTATGTTTGTGTTACGGGGGAGCTAAGCCAATCGTGAAAGGTTATACAGATGCTGATATGGCAGGAGATCTTGATAACAGGAAATCTACATCAAGTTATGTTTTCACTTTGGCGGGGGGAGCTATCTCATGGCAATCCAAGTTACAAAAGTGTGTAGCACTGTCAACAACAGAAGCCGAGTACATTGCTGCCGTTGAAGCTGGGAAGGAGCTTATATGGTTAAAACGGTTTCTTCAAGAATTGGGGTTTCCACAAGCAGAATACATCATTCATTGCGACAGTCAGAGTGCTATGGACCTAAGCAAGAATTCGATGTACCATTCTCGCACTAAGCATATCGATATTCGTTATCATTGGCTTAGAGAAGCAATCGAAAGAGGAGAATTGAAGTTGTCAAAGATCAACACAAATGACAATCCTGCAGACATGTTGACCAAGGTGGTGACACAAGACAAACACAAACTATGTGCTGACATAGTTGGGTTAAGGATTGTTCAACAGAGGCTGGAGGGGGAGATTTGTTGATTTCCAGCCTCCATCTAGAAGCTCTCCATTCTAGATGCCACCATTGTTGACAAAGCTTAAGGTGGCAAATTTGATCTTCTCTTCCAAGAATTCAATGTGTTCATATACTATAGTTTTAGTGGCTAGTTTAGCTATAAATAGAGGCTTAAGTTTCAGTTCTTAGACATCCCAGAACACACCACAAACACATAGAGTTAGAGATAAACACTTAGAGTTTAAGTGTTAGAGAAATGGTTGGTTTTTTGTAATAGTCGAGTGTGAGAGTTGCTCCTCCTATTGTAATTCTGTTCTAGTGTTAAATAGAAGAGTTTTCCAATCCCAACATTGGTTAGTGTGATAGTCTACAATAACTTTTATTAAATTATGATCGACATAAATCCGAACTAAACTGAAAACGTCACATTTTTATCATTAGAACGATATAAACGTTTCGACGAGCAATGTCTTTATTTACATTTCAAGATACTACTGGTGTATCCGCGTAATGCGGCGGGCGTTGGGGGAGGGGTGAGCAAGGTTAGGCGATCCCATTTACGATTAAGCGAAAAGTTTTCTTTTGACGTACAGTTTCATATCTTTTTGGAGGAGGAGGGGGGGGGGGGGGGGGGGGGTACCCGCATAATACAGCGGGCAATGAATAGTTTGTTTTCGTGCTTATACGAATACGGTGAATAATTGCCGACGGCTATTAGTTTTCTTTTGACAGTAGCTTTAGGATAAAAAGAAAAGTACATTGCCAAAAGAACAGTATGCCTTAGTTTTGAGTTTATAATAAAAATACTTTGTTGATATGGATTTAAAAGAATAGTACGTTGTTGGCTTAGTTTATTTTGTCGTTTTAGATTTAAAAGAACAATACGTTTTGGGATAAAGATATAAACACATTGTAGTTTTTGGTTAAAAATTGAAGTATATTGCTTTTTTAAATTAATAAAAAATGTATATTGTTTTTGGAGACAGACCAGATCACCAACCCAAGGTAGTAGGGCGTCAAGCAACAATCACTACATTTCTTTGAATTGTTAAAATGAATAAAAAAATAATTTCAAAGTTCAATGTTACCAAATACACACACTCTTCTATCGAAAAATAAAAAATGAAAAATGAAAGTAAGTACTAATAAATGAAAATAATCATAAATGTTAGTAGTTGCAGAAGCATGGGTGTTTATGTTTTGTCTTTGAACGCTATAAAGTGATATTGTGCTAAATTTGGTTAAGAATTATAATAACGTATCAAATACTTATTTTGATGCTAAGACACTTATGGTATGCAAAGAAAAACATGAGTATGAGATATAAAAATCGAGTAATTGTATTGATATCTTTTATCAGGGCCGTATCATGAGCATGGACAAGGTGGTCGACCGTCCCGGGCCCCCAAATTCCGAAGGCCTCCAAATTTGTAGGCCCCCTTTATAAATCTCTTATATTAGTGTAGAAGTTTTAAGGCCCAAAAAAAAAAATTGATATAAGAAAAGGCCCAAAAAAATTTTGATATAAGAAAAGGCCCAAAAAATTGAGGAAATCAGGAAAGGCCCAAAATTTATATAAACTGATCGTTCCTTCTAGGCTATAAACTGATCGATGTTCTAGGCATTAAATTCGCTTTCCATCGGTATCTCAAACGTTTCACCGGGGCACGCTCAACTCCGACAATCCATAGGCCATAGCGATGATTAGTACTTGGCATCTCAAACGATAATCGATTCTAGTTCTTATTTCATTACTCTTCTCGATTTTGATTTCATTCCTCTACTAGATTACGAATTCTGATTTCACTCATTCACTCTCTCTGCTCGATTTTAATTTCCCTGAATCCCTCTCTAATCGACTAATCTCTAATTCTCTATTGATGATCAATTATGATTTCTGATAGAATTGTGATTTCACTCTACCAAGCAATCGATTATGTTAGTTTTTTTCTGGAATCGAGCTTGATTGACCAACAGAGGAAGCAATCGATTCTTGGGTATGTTTAGTTTTTGTAATCTTTTTTTTTTCTGTTTATATACAAAGGAGTTTTATATGTTTATACAATCGATTCTTGAGTATCGATTATTGAGTATGTTTTTTCTGTTGCTTGATTGTTTACAGAATTACAGTTTATGATTCATGTTCCTGATTTGCAGATTCACCACAGTCCACAGTTTTTTATTCCATATTTGCTTGATTGTTTCCAGATTTGTTGATCGGATTCTTCATTGGCATTCAGATTTGTTGATCGGATTCTTCATTAGCATTGCAGGTAGTTTCTCACCTTCTGAGTTCCCACTTTTTTCCTTTCTTTTCACCTCTGTTTAGTTGAACTTTAAAATGTTGCCTAGAAAATATATGTCTGGAAATGAAAAAAGGAAAAAAAACAAAAAATTGAACAATCAATAGAAAAACAAAAAGGATCCATGAATAAGTTTATAAAAAACTAGGCTCTTCTAGTTCTAATGTTTTAAATGAACAAGAAAATGGAGCAAATGAATCCGACAACATTACACATGAAAATGTCACTATTGATGATGAAATTAACAATAATGTACATGAAAATGTCACACATGAAGATGTTAATATTGAAAATGAGAATAACAATTATGAAGATGATAATGTCGCACATGAGAATGACAATAATGTAGATGAAAATGTCACTATGTAATACACGTTGGGAGAGTCGCATTAAAACTGTAAAAGCTATTAGATATCAAGCTCCTCAAATGAGGGATGCATTGATAGCATTAGGTGAATCATGTGATGATGCATTATCAAAAAGTGAAGCCGAAAGTTTAGTTAGTGCTATCAAAAGTTATGAATTTTTACTTGGTATGGTGATTTGGTATGATATTTTATTTTCTATTAATATGGTTAGTACAAAGTTGCAAACTAAAACTATTTGTCTTGATGCCACCATTGATCTATTAAAAGATATCATGACATTTTTTAAAAATTATAGAAATGATGGTTTTGCCACTAGTATAGATAATGCCAAAGCTATTGCATTTGATATGGATGTTGAACCTATGTTTCCAAAAAAATGGCGTGTTACTAGAAAAAAACAATTTGATGAAATTAATATTAAAGATGAACATGAATTTGAGTCACCCGAAGAATCATTTAGAGTCGAGTATTTTTTTGGTTGTTGATGTAGCAATTACTTCATTAGAAGCTAGATTTGCGCAAATAACAACCTTGGAAAATATTTTTGGTTTTTTATATAATTCAAAAAAATTAAAGTGATCGGATGATATTGAACTTAAAAAAAGTTATACTAATTTCGCAAGCATGTTTTCTCATAAAAACATGTGTGATGTAGACTTAAATGATTTGTTTGCGGAACTCAAAGTGTTGCAAATGACTTTGCCAAATGTGGTTATGTCCGCATTTGAAATTTTAGAGTTTCTTAAAAAAAAGGTTTTTATCCAAATGCTTCCATTGCATATCGAATTTTATTAACTATACCCGTTACCGTAGCATCGGCCGAAAGAAGATTTTCAAAATTAAAATTATTAAAAAACTATTTGAGATCATCAATGTCACAATAAAGATTAATGAGTTGGCTATGTTATGTATTGAGAAAAATATGTTAGACGACATTGATATTGATACTATTATTGTTAATTTTGCATCTAAGAAAGCTCGAAAATGTAAACTTTAGTTTTAGTTTGTTATTTTATTTTATTTTATTGTAATATATAGTTATTAGGTTGTTTGATTCATGAGGCATGTCTCATAGCCTTTTTTCTTTTCATAGGTGGGGAGTCCCCAGCCTTCAATTGTAATAACCTTTTTAATTAATAAAAAAATTCGGAGGTGCCGTCCTCTTTTATTAAAAAAAAATTTAGGAGCCCCATGTTTCTATTTTGCCCCGGGCCCCAAAATAGCTTGAAACGGCCCTGTCTTTTATTTTTATCCATATTCTTATCCATGTGAAATTATAACAAGTGTCACATTTAATAAAACTAATAATATTTTAAAACATATGTCACAATTTAATTTGGATAGAAAGATTAGTAGGAATAAAATGTAGAAACAAATATAAACTAATAATATTTTAAGACACATGTCACAATTTAACATGGATAGAAAGATTAGTAGGAATAAAAGGTAGAAATAAATACAAACTAATAATATTTTAAGATACATGTCACAATTTAACTTCGATAAAAAGATTGGTAGGAATAAAAGATAGAAACAAATATAATCTCTCATAAAAATCCAATATTGTGGTAGAAAAGCAATAATTTAAGCGACGGGGGAGTTGTTTCAAAATGCTATATTTCAATTAGCAAGAAATGCATTTGCGTGCCTTTCATAAAAGAAACATGAACGACATTATTGATAAATTTTTTTTTTAAATTCTTTGTTATTTAAGTTCTATAATGCGAGTTTTTTTTTTTCCTAATACATATGTTTAAAGTTAAGGAACTTGAAAGATATTACCATATTAAACCCACAAGCATATAAAGTTAACTTTGAGGAAATTGAAAAAAAAATAAAACACACGTGTTTATTTCTTTTATTAAACATAGGGCTGTATATGAACCGAACGAACACGAACGGAGGTATGATCATGTTCGTTCTTTTAAGTTTAACCGAACAAATGAACGAACACGAACGCATAAACGAACGAATTTCCTTGTTCATGTTCGTTCGTTAAAATATTCCTTTGTTCATGTTCGTTTATGTTCGTTCATTAAGGTTATAAACGAACATAAATAAACGAACATAACAAACGAACATAAAGCAACCTAAATGAAGATAACCAATTTAGGCCAAATAACTATTTTACTCAAACTTTATATTTCTTTTCCAACTATTACCTTGTAACCATCATATAATATATATATATATATATATATATATATATATATATATATATATATATATATATATATATATATATATATATATATATATATATATATATATATATATATATATATATATATATATATATATATATATATATATATATATATATATATATATAGAAGTAGGTTCCATTGAGAATGAAAATAATGTTGAGATCGTGAGAATGAATATGGGCCACATATTTTATATTGCAGCCCTAGTGCTTTGTACATATGATTTTTCACCACCACTACCACCTGCACCATCTGCGTCACCACCACCACTACCACCACCGTTGCCACCGCCACCACTACCGCTGCCACCGCCACCTCCGCCATCGCCGCCGCCGCCACCACCACCGCCACCACCGCTACTGCCAACTCTACTACCTCTATCACAATCTCGACCACCACCTTTACTACCACCTCCACTACCGCTACCACCACCCACGGCCACCACCACCACCACCTCCATCACCGCCGCCGCCGCCACCACCACCTTCGTCACCACCCATCTCCACCAACACCACCACCCCACTAACACCGCCGCCACCATCCCCACCGTCATCGCCACCCTCTATCACCATCACCATCATCATCGCCACCATCTACCACCATTCCGACCACCACAACCATATTTCAAAAATGATTATTCATATATGTTTATTCATATATGAATATGAATAATCATATATGATTATTCATATATGATATATGAATAATCATATATGAATATACACATTCATATATGAATAAATCATATACGAAAAAATAAACCCATCTCGTCGTCGTAAAACGGTGCGTCAGCGCTGACGCATCTAGTGACCCAGATTCATTCTCGCATTCATATATGAATACACACATTCATATATGAATAAATCATATACGAAAAATTAAACCCATCTCGTCGTCGTAGAGCGGCGCGTCAGCGCTGGCGCATCTAACGACCCAGATTCATTCTCGCATTCTCAACCTCTTTTCCATTCTCAATGGAACCCTCCTCTCTCTCTCTCTCTCTATATATATATATATATATATATATATATATATATATATATATATATATATATATATATATATATATATATATATATATATATATATATATATATATATATATATATATAAACGAACATAAATGAACGAACAACACCAATGTTCATGTTCGTTCGTTAAACTAAACGAACAAACAATCTTGTTCATGTTCGTTCATTTACTAAATAAACGAACTTCCCGCCGAACAAATCACGAACGGTTCACTGAACGTTCAGTTCGTTTACAGCCCTAATTAAACATACATACATCACTTTGTTATATTGGAATTAAAAAAGCATAATCTTATATCCAAACCCATCCCACCCCCAACCCATCATCATAAATATTTCTGTTTTTTCTCCATTTGAGTCCTTCACGTCGAATCAATTAGGGTTAATGAACTAAATGGGTAACGAACTCTTGCTTTTGTCCACATTTAGGTAAGAATGTTTTTTTGTACACTTTTACCCATCGAACTTATTGTGACCGTTTAAAAAATGGTAATATGACCCACGATTGTAGGTTTTCGCTGATTTAGGCATTAATGTATATTACGTGGCATTAACTTAAATTACGTGTCATTGGATCAAGGCCGCTGGATTACAGAATCGACTGACTCTCGTCGTTGAGATCAAGGTTGTGGGGATTTTCAGTGATAAGAATCTGGGAGAAGTTCGTGTGCCGATCAAAGAGCTCCTGGAAGGCGTATCAACTAAAGGTAAAACGGAGCAGCTTGCTAGTTATCAGGTGAGGAAGCCGTCCGGGAAGCCGAAAGGGTATCTTAGTCTTTCATATAAATTTGGAGAAAAGTTTTCCGGTAAGGCGGAGGAGCCCGTAACGGCTTATCCTCCCGGTACGGCAGCTGGATCCAGTTCCGCGTATGCACCGCCGGCAGGTCAATATTACCCGCCTCCTGCTGTTGGATACCCTCCTCATACAGAGGCTGGATATGCGTACAAGCACCAGCAACTACCGAGTTATGGTGGTTACCCTCCACCACCGCCGGGGTACAATGGATATCCTCCGCAGCAGGGATACGGGTATCCGGCAGTTCAGCAGCCTCCAAAGAAGAACAAAGCTGGTATGGGGTTTGGAGCCGGTTTGCTAGGTGGAGCACTAGGTGGATTGTTGATCGGCGATATTGTGTCGGATGCTGCTAATGGCGGTGGATGTGGCGACGGAGGTGGATGTGGCGGTGGCTGCGGCGGTTTTTGATAATACGTTCTTGATTTTTGAATTTTACAAAAGCATGATTTAGTTTGTTTGTTTTCATGTCTATTGTAAATATACTTTCGTTTTAAATCGATAAATTTAACTCGATTTACTATAGATATGATATATGATTGTTACAAGCATTTAATCGTAATAATTATGTGATCTAGGGTTAATGAACACAGTAAAATGATTTTAATGCCAGGTAATTCTTATCCAATGACACGTAATTTAAGTTAATACCACGTAATATACATTAATGCCTAAATCAGCGAAAACCTACAATCGTGGGTCATATTACCTTTTTCTAAACGGTCACCACAAGTTCGATGGGTAAAAGTGTACAAAGAAAACATTTTTACCTAAATGTGGACGAAAGCAAGAGTTTGTTACACATTCAGTTCATTAACCCAATCAATTAACTGCAATAGTCAACAGTAAGTCATTTAATGACATTTGCACCCATGATATTTTAAACAAATGGGATATAGTATAATAAAAATAAGAAACCCACATATTTTCCAAATATATAAGATCTTTAAAGTTATTAACCATATGCTCGGCCTTGAAAATCGACTTCTAGAAAAGTAAGTTGGTCAAATATTTTTAGGCAAATATACTATTAATAACAACGTACTTCATCAGAAAGTACAACCATCTATGTAAAATGTACAAGTTGTAATTGCTATGATTCTTTTATATACCACTAGCGGGGCACACAACTCTTCCAAATACATCTCATGCACATATAGTCATAGTCACATTCACATACACACAACTAAACACACACACACACACAGAGCTTATTTTCACATCTATTATATTTAGATTAGTTCTTATATTTTTTGACATCTTCCATCATGCATGCCATAATAAATAAAAGGAACTCTTTAAATCAATACAATCAAAATAATTGGAATGTTCATACTTATGATCTATGACGTTAGTGATATTGTGATGTTACATATACAACACTTGGTATCATTGTTCACTAAAATCGTATTATGTTGGAAGATAATTATAGGTAGATGGAAAAAAGGAACTTACCGATAAATAACTGTACCTCAAGAAAGACAATAGCAGATCAACACAAGTGCTTGGCAAGAAACGGACTGAGAAATTGGTGTTGCAACGTGACCAAGATTAAACCCTAATCTTCATAGAATTCAAACCCTAAAACCTCTGGATCGAATTAGGAAAAATGAAAAACATCAGTTTCATTAAGTGCCCTAAAATAGACAAAACTCATTTCCTACAAACCCATCGAAGAAAGAACGAAGGGCATGTTTCATTTTAGAAACACTGGGGAGAAACACAATGCAGTGTGGTGGGTTGGTCTGGTATAGGTTAGGGTTGATGGTGGGTGATGGAAAAGTACGAACAATTAGACAATTTAAATGAGGAGATCTAAAGCAAAATAGGTCTGATTTTTACCTTTTTCTACTAAAAATGGAACCAGATATCATTGCTTCATACTTCTTCACCCACTTTAGCAATGCAAGTAGAGAGAGAGAGAGAGAGGAGTCGTTCGTGGTGCGACGTTATTGAAGGAGACGGGTTTGGAGCACCATCAAATCAGATAAGAAACAAATAAACACCAAAGAATACAAACAAATTGGAGTGGTGGCAGCAGTGGATGGTAATGGTGGTCTTCCTGTTCGATGATGGTGACGGTGATGCTTGATGGTCGTAGACCTGTAGTGGTGGTCCGGTGGTGGAGTTAGGGTTCGATATAGTGGTTTAGGTTTTGTATAAACGTTTCTTTGCGAGACAGTCTTCTAAATATGTACTTTACGCATAATTAATTGAACGTTTTAAAATTATATTAAGATTTTATTTGGTTTCCTTAATTGGAAATCAAGTTTTTTTTTATACATATATTTTTTTATTTATATAATTAATTTAACTTGTTTTATTATAAATTTTAATCATAAGTTTTAAATGTAACCAGTGGGGTGCCGTGCTACGCACGGCTTCTCGAAGGAATCATTCCATTGAATTCCGAAGCCTGTAGGACTCTATCACCTTAATTCTTTTGTCAAAAATTGAAAATACTATGAAACTACAACGTCTAAACAATTAGGTACAAGTTCCTAAACATTTGAGGGACTTTTCTTTGATTGTCGATCTAAACAATTAGGTACAAGTTCCTAATCATTTGAGGGACTATCCCAATTATATATCAAAGTATACAAAATATGACTTACCAGTTTTGCAATGACAACATTTGGATCTTTCTCGAATGAGACGGCTACTTCGTCCAAGATAGGAGCGAGTTTATTGCAATGACCACACCAGGTTCGTAAATCTCTAGTAGAACTATGTAACAAATGTTTTTAGGTCAAGTACTCCTATTATATATTTTCTATAAATTTATACAAAATAACTGTTGGAACATATATTAATTTGACTAAATTACCGTTATTTTTCGAGTCCAAAACCATGTCTCTAAGACTCTTGGCAACAACCACCTTAACAGGCTCATCGTTAGTTTCAGGAATCGCCTCGCATTTTATAAACGGCTTTAGCTTTCCCTCTTGTACTAATGCAAGAAAATTTTATCACGATTCCTTGTATTTTTCTTATAATAAAATGCAAGATAATTACTAAGAATATACCGTGTAGTCCTTCAACCAAGGAACAATTTCTGAAATTTGCACATTTGGTTGAACATATTTTAGACCATCGGTATTTTGTGCGATGATGACAGGTGCTAGATATTATTGTACAGCAATTTTTTTGAACACCAAAGTACTGTTCATCAAGATTTAAATGCAGGTTTAGAATGTCCTTTAAAATAAAAAAATAAAATTTGTTTAGTTATTAAAAAAGATAGTGTACCTGGAAGACACCTTTACTATCGGGAACATTACCCATGAGGAATTTTAGTCCTTTCCCTTTGTACAAGGCAGCAACTTCATGGTAAATTGTCCTGAAATTTTCAATTTCCTCATGACTGTAATCCACCAAAAACATAACTTTGGCATCTTCACTTTCAAAGTATTTGCTTAAAAATACTGAGTATTCTGGGCTTTGGTAAAAAAGAGTCACAAGAGGAGTGCTGGCTTCTTCAATGAAGTTCTCCATTGCATCAACTTTAGATTCCTGAAATCTGTGAATAGTATATGTTGTTCAATTGCTAAAACAAACAACGAATCAAAATATTAATAATAATGTACAACATTACCGTAAAAGCAAGAAAAAGTTCATCAAAAGGCTTTAGTAATCGAAGAGTTGGCTTTGTAACGGATGATTCCCCACGTGGAATGAGCTCCGCGTTTGTAGTATGACCAAAATCATAATCAGATCGTAACTTTTCAGCAAGAACCATAAAATTATCGAATTTATCCCCTGAAAATTTGGGGAAAATCCCGTTCTGCGAAATTACACATCAAACATTTTAATTTCATTTCTAATTACGACAAACGATCGTGAACAAATAGGTAAAAACTGGAAAATGCTTACGATTGAGCTCTTTATGTCGTCTACAAGACTTTCTACATGTTGTGAAGTTTTGATTTCAATTGATGCAGGAGCAACTTGTTTTTTCAAGTAAGTAATTATACCATCTGCCTAAAGTTGAAGAAAGAAACGTACATCGTCTTCAACAACATAAGGTAAAATTCACAGTCTTTGTCACGGAAACAACAATCAAACCTAAACAACCTTCTCTTATTGAAACCTATGATTACCGATTGGGTACTGGGTGGTCGATAGATTAAGTAAGTTTCGGGGAAAAAGAGAGAGAATCATACCCATTTTCCCTATATAGAGAGTAAAGATGAAAATAATAACATGGAGGTGTCGAAGATGTGATGTAGGAAAGAGAATCATACCCATTTGGGTCTGATCATCCTGGAGAATCATACCCATTTCCACTGTCAGTTCCTATTCAGGTCTGAAGTAAAACCCACAACACTGTAATTGAAAAAACAAAGTAAGATGTTACCAATAATAGTTAATTTAAAGTACATTCATGTTCCTTGTAACTTTGGAATTGATACAAAACAAAACCTGCATGCAGTTTCTTGACATGCCATAAGCTTTCATGTTTGACTTTGCCCGTGCCATTCAAAACCTTCTACATATTTCAGGTGTCCTGATTTCTGCAGAATGTTTCTCCTTTCTTACTCACATAAAATAATATAATAATTAATTACTTTAAAAGCCTGCAAGTATGAATTTAGTTAAATAACTTACAAAGGCTCACGATCTGTGTGAAGCTTCTTACAAAGGCTAAAGATGATAATGTTTTCATGTTCATACCACCATCATCATCTTTACCTCACTCTTTTTCATCACCATCATCCTCCCCCCTAGTATCACTATCCACATTTATAAAAACTTCTTCCTTGTTCTCCGACTCTGCCAACAAAATAATTTTCAAGCAATCAACAAATTTTTAATTAATGAAACAACGTATAATCACAAAGAAGAAAATTTTAAGAAAGCTTATGGATGTAATGATCCGGGAAATGGCATCTATATGGTTACATCCAAAATCATGATTTTATTCAATTATAGGTCAATATTGGAACTCATTTTCAATGGGAAACGAATAATGATATGGTTTTGGTGTCCTTCCAATTAGTCGTAAGATTGTGAGTCTTCACAGTTTCCAAAATCAAGCTTATAACAGAAAGTAATATAAACCAACTGTCAGATCCAGCAGAAAAATGAAGAATAAAATAGAATAAATAATCACAAACGCAATTGATACCAAAAGAAGTACAATTCTTTCTGCAATTTCTACCAAAATACATCCTCTTATTCAGAAAAAATAGAATCTTTAACAGCCCAAACACAAAAGTCTATCAATAATCATAACACAACCGAGAGATGCATTGAAAAAACACCCTCCGTCTCATCAGTTTATGATGCGATTGCTTACCGGAACTGACAACGAAATCACCGATCCTTTGAATTCGTGCCTCATTGTATATGAAATTGTTGGGGGAAAAAACGTTAAGGGATTAGGTTTACCTGAGGACCGTCTGGTGGAGCTTGAGGGATGAACTTAGAGTCACGGGAGTCACCGAAGCAACAACCATAGTAGACGCACTGTAGCCATATGCTGAGATTCAAGAAATTAACCAAATTTTATATTTTATACTTAATAAACCAATAAATATGTCGATAAACAAAAAAAATTCACTAAAATTTTTAAAGAATCTCATACCTGATGTCGGAACAGGTGAAGATGAAGATCGAAATCAAACCCAGAAGGGAAACAAATCAAACTATAGAACCCTACACCAGTGTTGGAGTAGGAGCAGGAGAAGATGAAAATCCAAATGAAATAAAAAAGGAATCCAAATCATACCCAAAATTAACCGTAGCTTTGTTCAAATCCGAAAGCAAACCTACATAATTAAAGTCTACATTCATCTCTCTTCCAACATACAGGAAAACAGTGCTGCTATGTGTATGTGCATAGACAAAACGTGTCATGGGGAGTGAATGAAAGGGTGAAGAAATAACATACCTTTGGTGTAACCGTGTACGGAGGGAGATAAAAGAAAGAAGAAGAAAGGTGTAGCAAGGACGGAAAGAGGATGAAGCAAACCACCCCTTGTAAACCAACCGTTACAAACCCTAGATTTCTTCACCAAGTATCAGGGAACGGGTGGACGGATCATAGAGATGCTCAAAACTGTTCGAAGTGCTCTCTGAAGCGGTGGTTAATCGGAGCAACGTAAGGATGACGAAAACCCTAGGACGCTAAATGGAGGAATTGTTGGAGACTGGATGAAGCGGTGGAGACGATAGAAAAGAGGCAGTGGCATCTCTACATAGACCGGGTTGAAAGATCCATTTACACACACGTGACACAACCCGGAAATAAAAAAAACGTACACAAAGTTCCTAAAAAATACCGGAGATGCACGCTAATTAATATATAGATAAATATTTAGTATAAATCTAAGAGTAAATTACACGAATGGTCCCTGTGGTTTGGGGTAACTTGCGCGTTTGGTCGTTAACTTTTCTTTTTAACTCGGACGGTCCCTAAAATCAACTTTTGTTGCACGTTTGGTCCCTACCATACATAAAAAAACTATAATACCCTTAAGTATTTTGTTTTTGATTTTTTTTTAATTTTTATTATTAAAATAGTTTATTAAAGAAATTATTTAATATAATTGGTCCTCCTCCACCCTTTCTCCTTTCCCCGCATCTCCTCCCTCTCGCCGGAGTAAACCACCGTCTCCGCTACCGGACAAAATTCTCACAAACTTTGTCACCGGCCTAAATACCACAACATCTACCATCGGAAAAAATAACCTATCGAATCAATTTGAACCCAGAAATCACATATATAACTCAAATTCTGAAATCCTATCAAATAAACAAAAATCATATCTAGAAATTCAAACAAGAACACAGAACCAGAAATTCAAACAAGACCTCGGAACCAGAAATTCAAAACAGAAATCAACACCACAAGTGTTTCCTGCACCACCCATTGTTGGATTCAACAAACCATCCGCAGGAAATTGAAATCTGAGTCGGGGTTCCAAAACCATAGAATAGTAACAGGCGGCTTTCTTTTTGTCGAAACATCAGTGTGCAAGGAGGCAACTAGGTTCCGACGAGAGAAGAGAAGGACCCTGAGGGAGCAATAGAAGGGCTTACCGGGTCCAAGATCATCAGCATTCCATCGCTAGAGAATGGCATTCAAAGAGAGGGGATCGTGAAAAGGTGGAGGCTCCGTACCAGACTTCAAGGGAACCGGGCTTGAAGGTTCGCTACATGTCTCACAAAGACCCTCCTCCATATCAGGCGCGTTTCCCATCGCATCATCCGAGAAATGATTGGTCTTGGTTCGATTCTGTCGATTTCCATTACCGTAGGGATTCTTCACGATTGAAACGGTGGTTCAATTTCACCGTCTTCGCGCTGTACCCTTTTGCACGTCTAGTGCGCCCAAGAAGAGAAGGTCGCTTGAAATCAGACACGTATACTTGATGATGCAGGTGGACGGTACAAAGGATGGTGGATGATAGAGATGAAGGAGATGCAGGTTAATGGTTTGAAAAGATGGGAAGGGGAGACGGCGTGAAGAAGGGGAGGGGAGTTACCAGCTTAGAGATTTATGTTTAATATTTTAGTCATTTTTAATAGACATAATCTAAAAACAATAAATAGCAAATAAGTTAAATTAAAAAAGAAATAGAAAGGGCAATATAGTCATTTTAAGTCAATCAGAGACCAAGCGCGTAACAAAACAAATTTATAGGGACCGTCCGAGTTAAAAAAAAGTTAGGGACCAAACATGCAAATAACCCTAAACCACAGGGACCATTCGTGTAATTTACTCTAAATCTAATCATATCAATGATACTTTCTCATTTTAATATGAGAAAATGACTAAAATAGCCTAATCTCATAAGGGTTTTCCTCAAAACAGCCAAAATTCAAGGGTATACCTCAAAATAGCCAAGGAAAACACAGTTGGCAGCCATGGGCTGCGTTTTCCTCTCTTGGGCTGCGTTTTCTCTTAACGGGCTCACTGGGATGCGTTTTCCTCTAGACGGGCTGCGTTTTCGTTGGCTACCAGCCCATCAGCCCAGATATATAAATCGGGGAAAAAAACGTCAAATTTTTTGATCCCGTAACACTTTCCGACATCATAAATTTTTGTTAATCATGTTTGTGAACACATCTACTGATACACTTCACGTTAAAAAATTTTCAACTCAATCCGATTTTGTATGAACAAATGACGAGTGTTCAAAGTTGGACAAAAATTTAAACTAAACCCATGAACCACCAAGAACCTCAAGAACACAAGGAGGAAAACGCAGCTGGGAGGGAGGAAAACGCAAAAACTCAAAAACTCAAGGAGGAAGACGCAGCTGGGAGGGAGGAAAACGTAGGTGGATGGAGGAAAACGCAGTTGGTGCTTGGGAGGGAGGAAAACGCAGTTGGTGAGAGGAAAACGCAACCCATGGCTGCCAACTGTGTTTTCCTTGGTTATTTTGATGTATACCCCTAAATTTTGGCTGTTTTGAGAAAAATCCTTATGTGATTAGGCTATTTTAGTCATTTTCTCTTTTAATATACATAAAGATATAAATCATTATAATCTGACATATATCATACTTGATAAAGTTTTGGTCTCAAATTTCGATTTTTGTTGGATTGCAATAAAGTATAATTTGTTTTTTTTATATAATATAAAATATGTTTTTCATACATCATACTGATAAAATATGAAGTTCTTTAAATGTTCAACTTCACATAAATATAATAAATTATATGTTATTTTCTATTGAACTTGATATCCTAAATGTCTTCTCATTTCGAAGCTAATTACACTATTGTAATCAGTATAAATGATGAAATTAGACCAAATTATTATTTATTTATTATTACTGTTAAAGAGTCATTGACCAACTCATGGTTTTGAATGTAATCTCTCTTGACAATATTTTGTTTATCTTTTTGATGTATGTTGTACTTGTAACCGCTGAAATCCTTTGTGTTATTAATGAACATACCTTATCTTCTACACTTGTGTTTATAATCATAATGTGAATCTGAGAATTGAAATACCGAAATCCACTCTTGGATTTCAGATTGTGCCTCAAAGTCTAAGTTTGGAAGAATTACAAGTTCAAAAGTGAAGTGTTAGAAGACACCGAAATTCACACATGAATTTCGGTATTGAAGATTTCGGTTCAGTAGTTTAAGCAACTTCGGAAGATCAATCCCATACCAAAGTTTATCCTTAAACTTCGGTTCCATTCAGAAGTTTATATAAAGATAAGAGATCAAGTTAGATGAAGATAAAGACAAAGATAAGAAGATCCGTTTGTAAAGTACAATCAGGCTTGCCAAATCTTGTTCCCCAAAGTTGCATTGGCACATGTACTGTTTAGATAGAGAACAATCAATATAGGACAGCCTAGTCTGACTTTGTACGTTTATCCTTAGTGTAAAACGGAATGAACTGGTATGTAGTTAATTCCACCCTTAGGTCTTTGTCTAGTGGGAACTCTCCTTGCACTATAAAAGGAGAGTTCCACCAACACTTTTCTTCATGGTTTGGAGAACTGTCTGTAACTCTTTCTCTATGATATAAAATATCTTCCAACAATTGGTATCAGAGCCATTGTGGCTGTTTGTAAGGTTCATCGTGCTTAGTTCACTGAAGCCTTGGCTTTATTAACAACCTTTGGACCCGCTATAAACCATTGTATTTTGCAAAGCTCAAGTCTCTAAACTCAAATCTTTTCAAACAAGTTCTTTCAAAGACTTCTTCAAACATGCTAATGAATTACTCTCTCAATGTTACCAACAACGTTGGTAGCTGAAGAACACTTCTGTGGAGAGAAAGAAGATCAAAGAACACTTGGATTGGTAGATTGCAGTCCGAAACTGCATGTTAGAGGTTCCCCACCATCTCTAACTCGAGACTCTTCACTTCACACAAAAGGGGAGATTGTTGAGAATCATTTTGTTGTGACGAAATGTTGTGATGAGATCTGAAGTCCACCATACGAAGGACAAGCTGCTTGAAGATCCGAAGGCCTTTTGTAAGATGATCTGAAGGCCTACATTAACCATTAGTTGTAAACTTTTGTGTGCATGATGAGTTCTCAGGTCCGTACCTAACACTCAGTTCTTTCTATTTGATAGTAATACTTACATTTTAGTGTAAAATCATGTATGTACTATTTTTAGATATTTTGTACTTTTCTTCGCCTTAGTCACGTATAAATACCAAGGATTACCATCTGGGCTGATTGCGCGTTTTACAACAATCAATCTGTAAACCCTAAATTCTCTAATTAAAGCATTCGGCACCTTGTTCACTTAATTTCATCTTGTTCATTGTTTGCTTATTCAATTCTTAAATTGTTTGTTTATTTTATCATCTTGTATTGAATTTGATATTCATCAGTAAGCTATTTTCCTTTTGAAGAATTGAAGTTTCTAACTTTCAAGCTTTCATAACATGTCAACAATTTTCAGAATTCAAAGAACAAAAACTGAAGCAAACCACATAAATTAACTCTTATAAAAACTCATAATTTAGAAAGTTAACGTCAAAAGAACGCTAAAATCAGAAATTCACTTCAACAATGAGAATCAAAATCAAAAAACAGAAATTCAGAATTCGGCTTATATAATTTCAGAAATAAGAAATCATGAATTTAGAATCAAACTTACATAAATTCAAAAACCAAAATATGCAACTTCAGCCTTTCACAAGTTCACTCTTCATCGAGTTCATTCAGAAATCGGAACTTCAGAAAAAAAAATAGGAATTGGGATGATGACGAACATAATCAGTGAACGCCTAAATCAATTAGATTGGAACAACCGAACAAATACAAAGTGATGATGAGTGAAATACTGAATCTGTTCTTAATAGAAAAATCAAAAATTGGTTTTAAATAACAAAATGTTCAGAATCAGAAATCGTTATTGATTCTTAATAGCAAATCATTCAGAAGGATCTGATATCCGAATTAGAATTTCAAAATGAGTATGATGTGTGCGTATACCAGTAATCTGGACAGAATCGTTTATATACTTCTAATTCGGTTCTTTGATATTTTCGTTCTTGACATATGTGACACTTTTTATCATTCGGCATTGGCTTCTTCACCGATTTTTGGCTTCTTTTTTTTAGTTTTTCAGTCTATCAAGAAGTAGGGTATTCATTATTTAAAGATATATTCAATATTAGGTAAATAAAATAATGTGCCCTTAAAAGTTGGAGGCCTTGGGCGGTAGCCCAAGTTGCCCCACCTCGCCGACACTTTAAATATTATATACCCTAATATCACAATCCTTAATTATTTTAATTTAATGGACAAGAATTGGTCATACAATCATATAATACTTGTAATTCACATTTAATCCTGATTATATATATATATATATATATATATATATATATATATATATATATATATATGTATGTATATATATATATATATATATATATATATATATATATATATATATATATATATATATATATATATATATATAATTAAATTTTTTATTCTAAAAAACCAACATGAATATATTTATTTTAGTAGAAAGAGACTAAAATAGCCTAATCATATAAGGTTTTACCTCAAAATAGTCAATAGTTAAGAAGATTTTAAAAATAGCCATGTAAATCACAGATGGCTAATGTCATCTACAATTGCCCCCTCTCATCTACAATTTCGCATATGTTAGGTTAGCCAACCGCGATTTCATCAACCGATATAGAAAAATAAAATTCCAAGTTGTTAATTTGGAAATTCACCTTATGCGATTTCCTTTCTACCATCTTTGATTTCCTCACGATCATCTGCAATTTCCTTCAAATTTAGAGGAAATCGCAAATGAGCGGGAGGGAATAATAGCGGGAGGGAATAATAGATGTTAGAGAGAAAATCGCACATAATAGAGAGAAAATCACAGATGGTGAATTTACATATGTGGTTTTCTCTCTATTATTTGCGAGTTCCCCTAAATTTAGAGAAAACCGCGGATGATGAGGATTAAATTGGAGATGGTAGAGAGGAAAGCCTGATAAATTTCTAAAATGACAATTTTGAAAGAGAAAAAAATGTATTGGATGATGAAATCGCAATTGGCTAACCCAATAGATAGCAAATCGCCAATAAGAAAGGGAAATATGTAACACCCGGCTTTTAAAACAAAACACCCCTGAAAATTTTTCATTTAAATTAAAGGTTTCAGTACTTAAAACTAGTACAAAGGGGTATATTTTTAATAAAATCGGGTACAAGCGTATCAATGAGAGTATATAATACCCATATCTCCTTTGAAGCCGGGCTGCTACTGACAGCATCTACAGGTCCACTTCTTGAGTCACAGACTTTATCCTTACCCTTATCAGGGTAGTGCTAACCTGCAGGGACATTTAACAAACGGCATGAGCTACAAAGCTCAGTGAGTAATCGTATCTGCAAATAACATGTATCAAAATACAATCATAAAACTGTCTGGATATCGAATCCAAAATCCTAGCCTTACTGGCTGACCATATGTATCTTAGGATTTCATATCCTACTGCATAGCCTTACCGGCCTAATCGTGTGATCATGTGATTTTCAAATCACATCAGATTATTGTACACTTCATCACGTCCAGTATGTTATTTGCATACCTTTCAAATCATTTCTGTCCCATCTTTCTTAGTCATATCTGACTATACCATATATCATGACTATATAAGTCGTATCATTTGTCATGGCTATACAAGCCGTACCAAAACATTTCCAGCGTATGAATCGTAGCCCGAGGGCCGCACCAGTTTATCATAGCCCGAAGGCCGCACCAGAATATCATAGCCATATAGGCCGCACCGTTTGGATATAGCATCCAATATCATAGCCACAAGTGGCCACACCATCTATTAACAGTTTCTTTCACGATCAATTATGGCTCACGGGTTAGCCCGCTGTTGCCTTGGCTCACGGGTTAGCCTGCTGTTGCCTAGACTCACAACTTATCCGGTCTTGTCTATATAAGTTTGACTCATCAAGATAAACCATGGCTCACGGGTTAGCCCGCTGTTGCCTAGACTCACGGCTTATCCGGTCTTGTCTTATATGGGTTCGACTCACAGTTCCGTTCTTGTCTATTAAAGACTCACGGCTTATCTGGTCTTGTCAATATTGACTGACTCACAGTTCCGTTCTTGTCTATATTAGATTCACGACTTATCTGGTCTTGTCTTGTCATTATTATTGACTCACAGTTCCGTTCTTGTCTATATTAGACTCACAGCTTATCTGGTCTTGTCTTTTCGAATGTATCTTTGAACCATCAATTTCGTCCCACAAATCAGTTTCAACCTGTAACAATTCAACCATCATATATCATATATGATATCAGTGAGATTACTCACCTGGATGCTAGCTGCATTTAAATCCCGGTTGTTTCTTGCCTTTGCGTGCACCACAACCATTTTGTCCCATACCTATTTATCCATTTCATATCAAATGATAATAGGTTAATAATCATTTCAGTTGACTCTACTGCACAAGAGTCCTATACAATACAATTGGGGACTATTTCCAAGCATTTCCAATCAATAACCATCGTTATAAAATTTAATACACTTCCCGAAATACGCGTATTCTACTACAGTACTTTCGGGAGGTCGTATTCGTATTCCGCTAATTTTCCATGAAGTTTCACAACATATTAGACCTATGTTTAAAATTTCAGGTCAATCGGATAAGCCTAGCATAAGGATCAAACTTGGAAAATGCTCAAAATTTTAACAGAGAAGAGTTTAGCTTCTGCCGCGAGATCGGGTCGCGATCCACCCTTGGGTCGGGTCGCGATCCCTGCGATTCCAGCAAGGAAGCCCGTTTTTTGTGCTATAAAATCCCATTTTTCCATTTTTAAGCACTTATTGCTCGACTTAATCACAAGGAAATGTTCCAAGACCAAAACCTTTGACTAATAACAAGTTTTAACCCATAAAATGATCAAATTAAATTCCATTTCCAATTTTCCCGTTTTCACAATTTTAGTCCAAAAACCGAAATTGTTGAATTTAACTTGCTTCTAATGATTTCTTTCAGTCATTATAGCATCTAGAACTCATTTTAATCCATTAGAATCAAGTTTATCACAAGAATTCATGTATTGGTGTGATTAAGGTGTTTTTAATGGCTTAAAATTTGTTATTAGACAAAGGTTTTAGTCCTAGAAAAATCCCTGATCATTAAGTCGAGTATTAAAGGCTTAAAAAAATAAGAAAATGGGATTTTATAGCATAAAAATCGGAGTTTCTGGCCTGCTGTTCATTGATCGCGACCCGACCATAGGGTGGATCGCGACCCGAAGAAGCAAGTGCGGCGCGCCCAGCTACCAGGCGCGATGTGCCCCTCGCGGCAGAAAGGAAATTGCTCTCTGTTAAAATTTAGTGCAATTTCCAAATTTGATTTTGATGCTAGGCTTATCCGATTGACCTGAAATTTTAAACATAGGTCTAATATGTTGTGGAACTTCATGGAAAATTATCGGAATACGAATACGACCCCCCGAAAGTACTGTAGTAGAATACGCGTATTTCGGGAAGTGTATTAAATTTTATAACGATGGTTATTGATTGGAAATGCTTGGAAATAGTCCCCAATTGTATTGTATTGAACTCTATTGTATTAGAGTCAATTGGAATGATTATTAACCTATTATCATTTGGTATATAAATGAATATATAGGTATGGGACAAAATGGTTGTGGTGCACGCAAAGGCAAGAAACAACCGGGATTTAAATACAGCTAGCATCCAGGTGAGTAATCTCACTGATATCATATGTGATATATGATGATTGAATTGTTACAGGTTGAAACGGCTTCGAGGGACGAAAATGAGAAGTGTACAAATATATGTAAAAGACAAGACCAGATAAGCCGTGAGTCATTACGATGACAAGAACGGAGCTGTGAGTCAATACATATATATATACTATGATATGACAAGACCAGTTAAGCCGTAAGTCTATAATAGACAAGAACGGAGCTGTGAGTCAAAATTATATAGACAAGACCGGATAAGCCGTGAGTCTAGGCAACAGCTGGCTAACCCGTGAGCCATATTTTAGGCAACAGCGGGCTAACCCGTGAGCCATAGTTTATTTTGATGTGTCAAACTCATATAGACAAGACCGGATAAGCCGTGAGTCTAGGCAACAGCGGGCTAACCCGTGAGCCAAGGCAACATCGGGCTAACCCGTGAGCCATATTTGATTTTGTATTGCATGATATTCTGGTGCGGCCTATACGGCTATGATTTTGGATGTTATATCCAACTGGTGCGGCCTATATGGCTATGATATTATTATATAGAGACGATGCGGCCTTATGGCTACGATTTCGGGTTGCTGAACCTAAACTGGTGCGGCCTTCGGGCTACGATTCATACGCTGGAAATGTTTTGGTACGGCTTGTATAGCCATGACAAATGATACGACTTATATAGTCATGATATATGGTATAGTCAGGTATGACTAAGAAAGATGGGACAGAAATGATACAGAATTGATTTGAATGGTATGCAAATAACAGATGGATATGACAAGGTGTATAATTATCGGATGTGATTCGAAAATCACATGATATCACGATTCGGCCGGTAAGGCTATGCAGTAGGATATGAAATCCTGAGATACATATGATTAGCCGGTAAGGCTAGCAGTCCGGATTCGATATCCAGACAGATATACATGTTGGGCCAGAAAAGGCTATAAAATAGTATTTGATAATGAAAGATCAAATAATAAATATATGTATCATATGTAAAAAGTTATATATGGATGTATTTATTATACATGTTATTTGCAGATACGATTACTCATTGAGCTTTGTAGCTCATACCGTTTATTAAATGTCCCTGCAGGTTAGCCTAACCCTGATAAGGGTAAGGATAAAGTCCGTGACTCAGGAAGTGGACTTGAAGATGCTGTCTGTAGCAGCCCGGCTTCAAAGGAGATATGGGTATTATATACTCTCCTTGATACGATTGTACCGGATTTTATTAAAAATATACCCCTTTGTACTGGTTTTAAGTAATGAAACCTTTGTTTAAAATGAAAAATTTTCAGGGGTGTTTTTGTTCTAAAAGCCGGGTGTTACAAGTCGGTATCAGAGCCGTGGTTTAAGTGAACTAGGTGTCTATAGAGTAGATTCCTGGACTTAAACCATGAGATAGTAGACATGATGCATAGTTAGGTGTATATAGTTGTTATTATACATATATAACCTAACTGTTGCCGACTTCTGACATATAAGAAGTATGAACTGTGAATCTTCTTGGAAGACATTTAGTGCGTGAAGCTCTAAGAAATAGACCAACTCTTTCTCAAGACTCCGTTGTATGAGGAGCAAAAAGGGGACGAATAGCAGAAAATCCACATGATGAGCAATATTAGTTGATGTGGTCAGAAAAAGAAATTGGTTGCTCACCCTATTGATATTCTAGGTGAAAGAACAGTAGTTGAGACTACAAGAAAAGCAGAAAATATTAGTGGACTTCTCAGAAGAAGTTAAAATGATTCAGGTCTAGCCTTAAAGGGAAGAGACCAAAACGAATAGATGATGTAATGTAAGAAGTGCAGGAAAAGCACTCAGAACATTTTAGAGTTGAGACTCTATCGTTGACATGCTGAAATTACAGAAAATGAGAGCATATTGCTCGAGTTTGTGGTGTGGGACGGAAGTGGGTCCAGCGTGGAACTATAGATCACTTCCTTATGAAATACTCACATGCTAAATGTGGAGTAACGGGTAATGAACCCAGGAAAGAAAGAAGAAATGAATGGTTAAAAAGGACCAGTGGTACCTTGAGCATTCCAGCAGATTGTGGAAGAAGCTCGTGAGGAGACTGATATGATCTCCGATATAATTGTTCTAAATATAACTCGTGTATGTTATATTTGATCCATGGAGCTATGCTTTGGATCGGTGACTTTGATGTCATGTCAGAATATTTCATCAATGATTATGGATGAAATGTTGAAAGTAGCTATAGCAGTTAGCAAATATGTTCAAGATATTGAACACCTGGAAGGTAGTTTGCTTAGGATTTACGGGACCATTCTTCCCTATAAATCTGAAGCCGATAACTACCAGTGAATCTGAAGCAATTGTACTTATGAATTGGTTAGCAATGAATTATGCTAACCTGAATTGTAGAAATAAGAACATTATGGTTCTTAAAACAGAAAATGAAACAGATGAAAATCCATGGTAAATGACCGTTGTTGAGAATACCGGTTATCTCCTTTGCTTAAACTCAGAAAAGAGTTAGTAAAAGAATGATGTTGTAATTGGCATACATAGTATTGGCCAAGTTAAATAAAACAGTGATAGTAGTGTACTACTTCAAATAAATTCTCGGATGCTTGTATTGAAAAGAACTTCCAAGATTTCTGCCAGATTGGCGAGAAGAGTTTATGATTAAACTAATTTTGGGAGCCGTTTTTGGTATACGGGTTCTGTATTGATTTGCATCTGTAGAGATGGCAGAGTTGGAAAACAACTAGAAGAAATTCTTGAATTGGGGTCTCTTATGGCTGTATGTGTCATCGTACTGAGCCCTACCTTGTTTGAAAAGAAGAAAGACAAATTGATGCATGTGTGCATTGATTATTGAGAATCTGAAATTCTCGAAACCAGACCGAATATGAGGTGCAATTGTACCAGATATTGGAGTTATTTCACTGAGTTAAGTGATATGTAAAATTCTCCAAGTATGAAAATTTGGCTAAAAGAAGCTTTATATTCTTTGGGCATGTTAATAATGCCAGAGATGATAAAGCATAGCTAGTGGAAATGATACTGTGATAAGACAGAAACCGCCTTGGAATCTGACTGAAATTAGTAGTAGTTTCCTTGGATTGGCAGGTTATTATAGGAGAGTTGTAGAAAACTGCTCCTTAATTGTTATTCCATTGATTAAAATGAATCTAGAAAAGTAAAAAGTCTGAGTGGTAGAAAGACCACAGAGATCTGGTAAGGGTTTGGAATAAACCTTGTGCGAATTTCTGACGTTAGCGTTGATGCTAAGCGGATAAATTGGATTACAGGAATGCGTTCGGATTTGACTGTGGATGCATGATGTTGCAGTAACAACTATGACTTGGTATTAAGCTTTAGAGACGCTATGTATATAGTGTAAAGCCTATTGTTTATACGGATCATAAAGTTTAAAATACTTAATTGATCAAAGAAGCTAGATATGAAATAATAAAGATAGATGGGTTACTTAGAGATTTCGGGTATGAAATCTTGTACCATCTAGAAAAGGACAGATGTGGCTATAGATGCCTTGAATTGGAAAGAGTAACCTTTGAAGGTTACATCCACATGTATGAGTGTGGCAAATTGATTACCTGAGTTGATTCAGGTAGCACAGAAAGAAGTGTGCAAGTCTGAAAACGTGAAAAGAAAATGAATGATTAGCTATTGAAAGAAGCTAGCTAGAAACTTACGACAATTGAAAACCCTTGGGGTTATGTATGTGAGTTCCAAAGTCAAATGAAACATGAAAATCATCTTGAAAAGATGCATTTTGTACTAGATATACAGTATACCCGGAGCAATACCAGATTGAATAAGGCGATAAAACCTATGTATTGGTGGCCAGGATTGAAGAAAGATATTGAAAGACATGTGAAAATTATTTGACTTGTACGTAAAGTAAAGTCAAAACGTCAGAAAAGTGCGAAGAAATTGACCCGTGGTTGGTCCCAGAGAAGAAATGGGACAACATTGTTATAGACTTTGCAATAAAGTCTCTGCAAGTACCGTGAATTGATGAACAAAATGATCTGATGATGCAGATTTTAGAAGATGTGCTTGAAAATTGCACAGCAGACCCTAGTGGAAGATGAGAAGATTGTCTATCTTGGATAGAAATTACAAGAAATAGCAGCCTGCATGCTAATAGTTGATGACTCATATGAAGAATGGTATGGAATACCGTGTTATCCTCCGATTTATTGGATTGAAGATGTGATAAAGCCGTTGGCTAGATCCTAGTTTGTTGCACAAACTGAAGAAAAGACTTGATGAGTACGAACGAAATTGAAGAAAGGTTAAGAAATTATAAAGTGGTATGTGAATCGCCGAATATAAGTCTTTAAAATTCCAAGTAAAGGAATATGGTAGCATTGAAAGTAATCCTTTGGAAAGGTTAAAATCTGTTTGGGACGACAAGAAAGAAATTATGTATTGATAATTTCCAACAAATTCATTAAGATGAAATGAAGATAGATACGTAGATAAGGTACCCGGGACAACCGGAGGAATGATATGCAAACTGAGATATAACCACGAGATAAGAAGACTAGTATGGTTAAGTGCTTAGGCAATACCATATAGATTCCGAGATGATGCGGAAGACCGAAAGCAAAATGATGGAGACATACCCTCAACTCTTTATATGATTTCGGGGACGAAATCTTTTGAAGGAGGGGAGAATTTGTAACGCCAAGACACTCTTTTTATGTAAATATATAAAAAGGGGTAAAATGGTCATTTTACCTTGGAAGGGTAAATTGGTCTTTTGGATAGAAAAGAATTTAGTGTGAAATAATATTTTGAGTTTTGGACTTAAAATGTTATAAAAACTGATTTTTGGTCATTTTACCACAAAAGGGTAATTTGGTCATTTGACCATGTGAAGGACCAAATATGAAAAATATTGTTGGTTGTGGCAAAAATGTAAGAAATGAAAGTTTTATTGTAATAAAACTTGATTTTGTGGTCAAAGTTCAAGAAATGGAACTTAGGGACCAAAATTGTAAATTTTTGAGGTATAAATAGAGAGGTTGACTCTCTCTTTGACTGGCCATTTGTGCAGCTATGGGAACGATTTTGGGAGCAAAATTCTACAGAAATCATGAAGCTTGAGGCAAGGAATTGGAATCATAGCTTGGAATTGGTGATTCCTATGTTAATCAAGGTTAGTAAACTTGATTTTAACCAAGTTCTTGAAGTGTTCTTGGTTTGGTTTTATAGAAACTGAAATTTGTAAATTTCAGTTATAATTATGTGTTTAGATTGATGTAATGCTTCCAATAAGTCATGCTAAAAGGACTTAATCAAAGAATATGGAAGTAGGTTACAATTATTGATGAATTTGGAATGTTGCTCAAAAACCCTAAATCATGTATTGGTGTGATTAAGGTGTTTTTAATGGCTTAAAACTTGTTATTAGACAAAGGTTTTAGTCCTAGAACAATCCCTGATCATTAAGTCGAGTATTAAAGGCTTAAAAATAAGAAAATGGGATTTTATAGCATAAAAATCGGAGTTTCTAGCCTGCTGTTCATTGATCGCGACCCGACCATAGGGTGGATCGCGACCCGAAGAAGTAAGTGCGGCGCGCCCAGCTACCAGGCGCGATGTGCCCCTCGCGGCAGAAAGGAAATTGCTCTCTGTTAAAATTTAGTGCAATTTCCAAATTTGATTTTGATGCTAGGCTTATCCGATTGACCTGAAATTTTAAACATAGGTCTAATATGTTGTGAAACTTCATGGAAAATTATCGGAATACGAATACGACCCCCCGAAAGTACTGTAGTAGAATACGCGTATTTCGGGAAGTGTATTAAATTTTATAACGATGGTTATTGATTGGAAATGCTTGGAAATAGTCCCCAATTGTATTGTATTGAACTCTATTGTATTAGAGTCAATTGGAATGATTATTAACCTATTATCATTTGGTATATAAATGAATATATAGGTATGGGACAAAATGGTTGTGGTGCACGCAAAGGCAAGAAACAACCGGGATTTAAATACAGCTAGCATCCAGGTGAGTAATCTCACTGATATCATATATGATGATTGAATTGTTACAGGTTGAAACGGCTTCGAGGGACGAAAATGAGAAGTGTACAAATATATGTAAAAGACAAGACCAGATAAGCCGTGAGTCATTACGATGACAAGAACGGAGCTGTGAGTCAATACATATATATATATATATATATATATATATATATATATATATATATATATATATATATATATATATATATATATATATATATATACTATGATATGACAAGACCAGTTAAGCCGTGAGTCTATAATAGACAAGAACGGAGCTGTGAGTCAAAATTATATAGACAAGACCGGATAAGCCGTGAGTCTAGGCAACAGCGGGCTAACCCGTGAGCCATATTTTAGGCAACAGCGGGCTAACCCGTGAGCCATAGTTTATTTTGATGTGTCAAACTCATATAGACAAGACCGGATAAGCCGTGAGTCTAGGCAACAGCGGGCTAACCCGTGAGCCAAGGCAACAGCGGGCTAACCCGTGAGCCATATTTGATTTTGTATTGCATGATATTCTGGTGCGGCCTATACGGCTATGATTTTGGATGTTATATCCAACTGGTGCGGCCTATATGGCTATGATATTATTATATAGAGACGATGCGGCCTTATGGCTACGATTTCAGGTTGCTGAACCTAAACTGGTGCGGCCTTCGGGCTACGATTCATACGCTGGAAATGTTTTGGTACGGCTTGTATAGCCATGACAAATGATACGACTTATATAGTCATGATATATGGTATAGTCAGGTATGACTAAGAAAGATGGGACAGAAATGATACAGAATTGATTTGAATGGTATGCAAATAACAGATTGGATATGACAAGGTGTATAATTATCGGATGTGATTCGAAAATCACATGATATCACGATTCGGCCGGTAAGGCTATGCAGTAGGATATGAAATCCTGAGATACATATGATTAGCCGGTAAGGCTAGCAGTCCGGATTCGATATCCAGACAGATATACATGTTGGGCCAGAAAAGGCTATAAAATAGTATTTGATAATGAAAGATCAAATAATAAATATATGTATCATATGTAAAAAGTTATATATGGATGTATTTATTATACATGTTATTTGCAGATACGATTACTCACTGAGCTTTGTAGCTCATACCATTTATTAAATGTCCCTGCAGGTTAGCCTAACCCTGATAAGGGTAAGGATAAAGTCCGTGACTCAGGAAGTGGACTTGAAGATGCTGTCTATAGCAGCCCGGCTTCAAAGGAGATATGGGTATTATATACTCTCCTTGATACGCTTGTACCCGATTTTATTAAAAATATACCCCTTTGTACTGGTTTTAAGTAATGAAACCTTTGTTTAAAATGAAAAATTTTCAGGGGTGTTTTTGTTCTAAAAGCCGGGTGTTACAGCTTCTGCCGCGAGATCGGGTCGCGATCCACCCTTGGGTCGGGTCGCGATCCCTGCGATTCCAGCCAGGAAGCCCGTTTTTTGTGCTATAAAATCCTATTTTTCCATTTTTAAGCACTTATTGCTCGACTTAATCACAAGGAAATGTTCCAAGACCAAAACCTTTGACTAATAACAAGTTTTAACCCATGAAATGATCAAATTAAATTCCATTTCCAATTTTCCCGTTTTCACAATTTTAGTCCAAAAACCGAAATTGTTGAATTTAACTTGCTTCTAATGATTTCTTTAAGTCATTATAGCATCTAGAACTCATTTTAATCCATTAGAATCAAGTTTACCACAAGAATTCATCATCTAGGGTTCTTGATCAAAATCTCAATTCATCAAGAATGGCAACCTACTTCCATATTCTTAGATTAAGTCCATTTTAGCATGACTTAATGGAAGTATTAAACCATTACAACACATAAACATAACTGAAATTTACAAATTTCAGTTTCTATAAAACCAAATCAAGAACACTTCAAGAACTTGGTTAAAATTAAGTTTACTAACCTTGATTAACATAAGAATCACCAATTCCAAGCTATGATTCCAATTCCTTACTTCAATTCCATGATTTCCTGCAGAAATCGCATCTTCCTTGCTCCTCCCGTTGCTGCACAAATGGCTAGTCAAATAGAGAGTCAACTCTTCTCTATTTATACTTTCAAAGTTTACATTTTTGGTCCCTAAGTTCCATTTCTTGAACTTTGGCCCCAATAATCAAGTTTTATGACATAAAACTTTCATTTCTTATATTTTTGTCACCAGCAACAACATTTTTTTCATAATTGATCCTTCACATGGTCAAATGACTAAATTACCCTTTTGTGGTAAAATAACCAAAATCAGTTTTTATAACATTTTAAGTCCAAAACTCAAAATATTATTTCAAACTAAATTCTTTTCTGTCTAAAAGACCAATTTACCCTTCCAAGGTAAAATGACCATTTTACCCCTTTTTATTATATTACATAAAAAGAGTGTCTTGGCGTTACAAATTCTCCCCTCCTTCAAAAGATTTCGTCCCCGAAATCATACAAGGAGTTGAGGGTACGTCTCCCTCGTTTCGCTTTCGGCCTTCCACATCATGTCGGAGTCTATATGGTATTGCTTAAGCACTTAACCATACTAGTCTTCTTATTTCGTGGTTATATCACCACTCGCATATCATTCCTCCGGTTGTCCCAGACATTATTACTACATAATTTCTTTCTTGTCGTCCCAGACAAATTTTTAACCTTTCCAAAGGATTACTTTCATACAATCATATTCCTTTACTTGGAATTTCAAAGGTTTATATTCAGTGATCCACATACCACTTTCACAATTTCTTAACCATTCTTCAGATTCGTTCGTACCCAGTAAGTCTTTCCTTCAGTTTGTACAACAATCTAGAATCTAGCCAACGTTTTTATCATATCTTCAATCCAATAAATCGGATGATAACACTGTATTGCATACCATTCTTCATAGAAGTCACCAAATTACAAGCATGTAGGTTGCTATTTCTTATAATTTCTATCCAAGATAGACCATCTTCTCATCTTCCACTAGGGTCTGCTGTGCTATTTTCAAGCATATCTTCTAAAGTCTGCATTATTAGGTCACTTTGTTCACCAATACACGGTATTTGTAGAGACTTTATTGCAAAGTCTATAACAATGTTGTCCCATTTCTTTTCTTTTCTGGGACCAACAATGGGTAAATTTCTTCACATGATTCTAACGGTTTGACTCTACTTTACGTACAAGTCAAATACTTTTCATGTGTCTTTCAATATCTTTCTTCAGTTCCGGCCACCAATACATAGGTTTTATCGCCCTATTCAATCTGGTATTGCTCCGGGTATACTGCATATCTAGTACAAAATGCATCTTTTCAAGATGATTTTCATGTTTCATTTGACTTTGGAACTCACATACATAACCCCAAAGGTTTTCAATTGTCATGAGTTTCTAGCTAACTTCTTTCAATAGCTAATCCTTCATTCATTTTTCACATTTTTAGACTTGCACACATCTTTCTGTGCTACTCGAATCAACTCAGGTAATCAATTAGTCACACTCATACCTGTGGATGTAACCTTCAAGGTTACTCTTTTCAATTCAAAACGTCTATAGCCACATCCGTTTTTCTGAGATGGCACCAGATTCTATAACCGAAATCTTTAAGTAACCCATCTATCTTTGCTATCTCATATTCATCTTCTTTTGATCAATTAAGTATTTCAAACTCTTATGATCCTTATAAACAGTAAGCTTTACACCATATAGATAGTGTTTCCAAAGCTTCTATGCCAAAATCACAATTGCTATTGCAATATCATGCATCTACAGTCAAATTTGGATACATTTCTATAATCCAATTTATCTTTTCCGCTTAGCATCAATGCTAACGTCAGAGTTTCACACAAGGTTTATTCCAAACCTTTACAAGATACCTGTGGTCTTTCTACCACTCAAACTTTATACTTTTCTTGGTCAATAAAACAATAGTCAAGGAGCAGTTTTCTACAACCCTCCCATAATAACCCGCCTATCCAAGGAAACTACTAATTTCAGTCAGATTCCAAGGCGGTTCCCATTTTATCACAGTATTATTTCCACTGAATATGCTTTATCATCTCTGGCATTATTAACATGCCCAAAGAATATAAAGCTTCTTTTAGCCAAATTTTCCATACTTGGAGAATTTTACAAATCACTTAACTTAGTGAATTAACTCCAATATTTGGTACAAACGTTCCTTATTTTCGATCTGGTTTCGAGAATATCAGATTCTCAATAGTCAATGCACATATGCATCAATTTGTCTTTCTTCTTTTCAAACAAGGTAGGGCTCCACACGATGACACATACGGTCATAAGAGACCCTACTACAAAAATTTCTTCTATTTATTTTCCAACTCTGCCATCTCTACAGATGCAAATCAATACAGAGCCCGTATACCAAAAACGGCTCCCAAAATTAGTTTAATCATAAACTCTTCTCGCCAATCAGGCAGAAATCCTGGAAGTTCTTTTCAAAGGAAGCATCCGAGAATTTATTTGAAGTAGTACACTACTATCACTGTTTTATTTAACTTGGCCAATACCACGTATGCCAACTACAACATCATTCTTTTACTAACTCTTTTCCGAGTTTAGACAAAGAAAATAACCGGTATTCTCAACAACGGTCATTTACCATGGATTTTCACCCGTTTCATTTCTGTTTTAAGAACCATACTGTTCTTATTTCTACAATTCATGTTAGCATAATTCATTGCTAACCAATTCATAAGTACAACTGCTTCAGATTCACTGGTAGTTATCGGCTTCAGATTTATAGGGAAAATGGTCCCGTAAATCCTAGGCAAACTACCTTCCAGGTGTTCAATATCTAGAACATATTTGCTATCTGCTATAACTACTTTCAAAATTTCATCCATAATCATTGATGAAATATTCTAACAATGCATCAGTGTCACCGATCCAAAGCGTAGCTTCATGGATCAAATATAACATACACGAGTTATATTCAGAACAATTATATCGGAGATCATACCAGTCTCCTCACAAGCTTCTTCCACAATCTGCTGGAATGCTCAAGGTACCACTGGTCCTTTTTAACCATTCATTTCTTCTTTCTTTCCTGGGTTCATCACACGTTACTCCACATTTAGCATGTGAGTATTTCATAAAGAAGTGATCTATAGTTCCACGTTGGAACCACTTCCGTCCCATATAACAAACACGAGCAATATGCTCTCATTTTCTGTAATTTCAGCATGTCAACGATAGAGTCTCAACTCTAAAATGTTCTGAGTGCTTTTTCTACACTTCTTACATTACATCATCTTTTCGTTCTGGTCCCTTCCCTTTAAAGTTAGATCTAATTCGTTTTAACTTCTTCTGAGAAGTCCACTATTATTTTCTGCTTTTCTTGTAGTCTCGGCTACTTTTCTTTCACCTTGAATATCAGTCAAGGTGAGCACCCAATTCCTGTTTCTGACCACATCAGCTACTAATGCTCATCATGTGGATTTTCTGCTATTCGTCCCCTTTTTGGCTCTCATACAACGGAGCCTTGCGAAAGGGTTGGTCCATTTCCTTGAGCTTCGCGCCCTAAATGTCTTCCAAGAAGATTCACATTTCATACTTCTTATACGTCAGAAGTTGGCAACAGTTAGGTTATATATGTATAATAACAACTATATACACCTAACTATGCATCATGTCTACTATCTCAGGGTTTAAGTCCAGGAATCTACTCTATAGACACCTAGTTCACTTAAACCACGGCTCTGATACCAACTTGTAACACCCGACTTTTAAAACAAAACACCCCTGAAAATTTTTAATTTAAATTAAAGGTTTCAGTACTTAAAACCAGTACAAAGGGGTATATTTTTAATAAAATCGGGTACAAGCGTATCAAGGAGAGTATATAATACCCATATCTCCTTTGAAGTCGGGCTGCTACTAACAGCATCTACAGGTCCACTTCTTGAGTCACGGACTTTATCCTTACCCTTATCAGGGTAGTGCTAACCTGCAGGGACATTTAACAAACTGTATGAGCTACAAAGCTCAGTGAGTAATCGTATCTGCAAATAACATGTATCAAAATACAATCATAAAACTGTCTGGATATCGAATCCAAAATCCTAGCCTTACTGGCTGACCATATGTATCTTAGGATTTCATAGCCTACTGCATAGCCTTACCGGCCTAATCGTGAGATCATGTGATTTTCAAATCACATCAGATTATTGTACACTTCATCACGTCCAGTATGTTATTTGCATACCTTTCAAATCATTTCTGTCCCATCTTTCTTAGTCATATTTGACTATACCATATATCATGACTATATAAGTCGTATCATTTGTCATGGCTATACAAGCCGTACCAAAACATTTCCAGCGTATGAATCGTAGCCCGAGGGCCGCACCAGTTTATCATAGCCCGAAGGCCGCACCAGAATATCATAGCCATATAGGCCGCACCGTTTGGATATAGCATCCAATATCATAGCCACAAGTGGCCACACCATCTATTAACAGTTTCTTTCACGATCAATTATGGCTCACGGGTTAGCCCGCTGTTGCCTTGGCTCACGGGCTAGCCCGCTGTTGCCTAGACTCACGGCTTATCCGGTCTTGTCTATATAAGTTTGACTCATCAAGATAAACCATGGCTCACGGGTTAGCCCGTCGTTGCCTAGACTCACGGCTTATCCGATCTTGTCTTATATGGGTTCGACTCATAGTTCCGTTCTTGTCTATTAAAGACTCACGGCTTATCTGGTCTTGTCAATATTGACTGACTCACAGTTCCGTTCTTGTCTATATTAGACTCACGGCTTATCTGGTCTTGTCTTGTCATTATTATTGACTCACAGTTCCGTTCTTGTCTATATTAGACTCACAGCTTATCTGGTCTTGTCTTTTCGAATGTATCTTTGAACCATCAATTTCGTCCCACAAATCAGTTTCAACCTGTAACAATTCAACCATCATATATCATATATGATATCAGTGAGATTACTCACCTGGATGCTAGCTGCATTTAAATCCCGGTTGTTTCATGCCTTTGCGTGCACCACAACCATTTTGTCCCATACCTATTTATCCATTTCATATCAAATGATAATAGGTTAATAATCATTTCAGTTGACTCTACTGCACAAGAGTCCTATAAAATACAATTGGGGACTATTTCCAAGCATTTCCAATCAATAACCATCGTTATAAAATTTAATACACTTCCCGAAATACGCGTATTCTACTACAGTACTTTCGGGAGGTCATATTCGTATTCCGATAATTTTCCATGAAGTTTCACAACATATTAGACCTATGTTTAAAATTTCAGGTCAATCGGATAAGCCTAGCATAAGGATCAAACTTGGAAAATGCTCAAGGTCGGGTCGCGATCCCTGCGATTCCAGCCAGGAAGCCCGTTTTTTGTGCTATAAAATCCCATTTTTCCATTTTTAAGCACTTATTGCTCGACTTAATCACAAGGAAATGTTCCAAGACCAAAACCTTTGACTAATAACAAGTTTTAACCCATAAAATGATCAAATTAAATTCCATTTCCAATTTTCCCGTTTTCACAATTTTAGTCCAAAAACCGAAATTGTTGAATTTAACTTGCTTCTAATGATTTCTTTAAGTCATTATAGCATCTAGAACTCATTTTAATCCATTAGAATCAAGTTTATCACAAGAATTCATCATCTAGGGTTCTTGATCAAAATCTCAATTCATCAAGAATGGCAACCTACTTCCATATTCTTAGATTAAGTCCATTTTAGCATGACTTAATGGAAGTATTAAACCATTACAACACATAAACATAACTGAAATTTACAAATTCCAGTTTCTATAAAACCAAATCAAGAACACTTCAAGAACTTGGTTAAAATCAAGTTTACTAACCTTGATTAACATAGGAATCACCAATTCCAAGCTATGATTCCAATTCCTTACTTCAATTCCATGATTTCCTGCAGAAATCGCATCTTCCTTGCTCCTCCCGTTGCTGCACAAATGGCTAGTCAAAGAGAGAGTCAACTCTTCTCTATTTATACTTCCAAAGTTTACATTTTTGGTCCCTAAGTTCCATTTCTTGAACTTTGGCCCCAATAATCAAGTTTTATGACATAAAACTTTCATTTCTTATATTTTTGTCACCAGCAACAACATTTTTTTCATAATTGATCCTTCACATGGTCAAATGACTAAATTACCCTTTTGTGGTAAAATAACCAAAATCAGTTTTTATAACATTTTAAGTCCAAAACTCAAAATATTATTTCAAACTAAATACTTTTCTGTCCAAAAGACCAATTTACCCTTCCAAGGTAAAATGACCATTTTACCCCTTTTTATTATATTACATAAAAAGAGTGTCTTGGCGTTACAAATTCTCCCCTCCTTCAAAAGATTTCGTCCCCGAAATCATACAAGGAGTTGAGGGTACGTCTCCCTCGTTTCGCTTTCGGCCTTCCACATCATGTCGGAGTCTATATGGTATTGCTTAAGCACTTAACCATACTAGTCTTCTTATTTCGTGGTTATATCACCACTCGCATATCATTCCTCCGGTTGTCCCGGGTACCTTAACTACGTTTCTTTCTTCATCTCATCATAAGGAATTTGTTGAAAATTATTACTACATAGTTTCTTTCTTGTCGTCCCAGACAAATTTTTAACCTTTCCAAAGGATTAATTTCATACAATCATATTCCTTTACTTGGAATTTCAAAGGTTTATATTCAGTGATCCACATACCACTTTCACAATTTCTTAACCATTCTTCAGATTCGTTCGTACCCAGTAAGTCTTTCCTTCAGTTTGTGCAACAATCTAGAATCTAGCCAACGTTTTTATCATATCTTCAATCCAATAAATCGGAGGATAACACGGTATTCCATACCATTCTTCATAGAAGTCACCAAATTACAAGCATGTAGGTTGCTATTTCTTATAATTTCTATCCAAGATAGACCATCTTCTCATCTTCCACTAGGGTCTGCTGTGCTATTTTCAAGCATATCTTCTAAAGTCTGCATCATTAGGTCACTTTGTTCACCAATACACGGTATTTGTAGAGACTTTATTGCAAAGTCTATAACATTTTTTTCATAATTGATCCTTCACATGGTCAAATGACTAAATTATCCTTTTGTGGTAAAATAACCAAAATCAGTTTTTATAACATTTTAAGTCCAAAACTCAAAATATTATTTCAAACTAAATTCTTTTCTGTCCAAAAGACCAATTTACCCTTCCAAGGTAAAATGACCATTTTACCCCTTTTTATTATATTACATAAAAAGAGTGTCTTGGCGTTACAAAATAGCAGCTGACACTAACAAGTCTTCTATGATTTCCATGTCTATTTTTGGAATTTTCTTAACTTTTGGCTATTTTGCGATAGAATATTATGTGATTAGTCTATTTTAGTAATTTTCTCTTATTCTAATGTATCTTGTTTGCAATGTCTATTTTAGTTATTTTCTCTTATTTTAATGTATCTTGTTTGCAACATGACATTATTGTTGTTATTACATGTCAAAAATATATTATATGTGGTTAAAAGATAAATTAGATGATTGAGATTTAGAAAAAAAAATTATAAATCTAAGACGAAAGTAGTTAATTTTATGATAAACTTATAAAATGATTAAATTAACATGTGTTTGTTTAATAAAATCAATGAAAATCTGATATAATAGGTGTGTTTGGCATGGAACGTTTCGGAGGGTTTAAGAGTTTCTAGTTTCTAGTGTTTAGGAAATAGCTCTAATAAAGATGAAAAGCTTTATTCGGCGACACGAGTTTGAAGATTTTATTTTAAATAAAACGCTACAATTTTAAAAACTATTTGAAATAGCGTTTAACAAAAAGCTTCTACCAAATATATCATTAATTACTAGAATACCCTCCAAACTAGAATCAATATTTATGCATATGCCCTTATATGTAGTTTTACATATTTTAAAAGCTCCCAGCTACTTTTGCCGAACAGTCATATACAAAATAAAAGTTGCAGCTTCCGGCTACCGGCTACCAGCTACCCACTATCGCTATCCGCTTCCTGCTACCAGCTACCCGCTACACGCTACTAACTACCAGCTTGTAGCTACTTTTGCCTAACACGTCAATAAAATAAAAAGAAAACTATAAAATAAGCGGATAATTAATATATAATTACTCATATTGTATATTAATATAATAATTACAATAACTATAATCATTATATTTATTTATAAGTTTTAAAAAATAACATATGGGTTGCCTAATATAATTCTAAGAAGTAATCTATACTAATATATAGAAAAATAATATTTCCAATATCATTCAAATATAAAATGTACCGTTCATTGCATGATGCACGTTTCTTTTTCGAAATTATATCTTATAATGACTACTATTTTTCATAATATAAACAAAATCTCAAAATATATTGGGAGGGAGAATGTAGAACCGAGAGAGATTAATCACATGCACCCAACGCCAAGGCTTTGGTCCGGTCCGCCGTTGACATTCTGAGACTTATTAATTGTCATGCATTTGCTGTACTGATTCTGTTGTGCCTACTTTTGTGTCGCATTCGGAAAAGGGTTTAAATCCGATCTGGTCTGTCACTGTGATGTATATGGTCCATATGCCCATCTTTTCACCTACCACCCATGACTCATCCAGGTGGTAGGTCTCAAAACACTGTAGATGAACGATACATGATTAAATTTCCTTCAAATAAAAGAAAGTATTATTGATATAAATATGATAGTTGATATACAACAATGCAAGGGAAATTAAAGAGTAAACCATGTAAAGGGATCTTTGGTATAGAAAAAATAACATGGTTTAATTTTTATTTTATGTTTTTTTGTGAGAAAAAAACAAATCCGTCTAATTATCTTAAGGGGGCGTTTGGTTTTTCTAAAGGGGCTTTTCTTTTTGTGTGATTTCTAAAGTTTTAAAGGGTTTGGATTTGGATGCATTTGAATTTAGTTGAATTTAAATACATTATCTATTTGGTTGGTAAAATTTTAAGGGAAATTAAAATTCATTTTTCTAATACTTTGTTTAGTTTTGTTGGAAACATAACTTCAACCGATGTTGCATCTAATTTGATATTGTTTCTAATAAATGATAAGCCTAATCTAGAAAAAAAAAAATCAGAAATTACCACAACTACGAGCACGACTGAAGTCTTTGGAGATGGAAAAAACATAAGGCTTCTTATCCTCATCGATTTCAATATGATCCTTCAAAGCTTCAAATTTGGTCTCGAGCAAAGCAAGAGAGACGTTCTTGGAGGTTCTTCTAGGTACAAGCCATTACTTGAGGGGAAACAATGCATTATACGAGAGGGACGAAGCAATTAAGTCCAGAAGAAAGAACGAGAAGAGCATAAGTGCGACATCGAGGAGAGCATGACACATGGATATGGTAATGCTAGATGGATGGGATGACGACAAGAAGAAGACACGAGATGGTGTGGAAGGGTCTTACAAGGTGGTACAGTGTGGTATGGGGAAACCGTAGGGAGCAAGGGGCTTCGTGAGGAACACCCCCCCCCCCCCCCCCCCCCCCTTGTAGTGACCCCTCGTTTCTTGGCTCGCACAAGGGTTTTTCGTCACACGGGGAAAGAAGAAAAGTAAAAGCAACAGTCCAAACTGTTTGAATTAAAAAAATTTAAAACCAAAATTTTTCCCCCATATATATATATATATATATATATATATATATATATATATATATATATATATATATATACCTTAATTTTGATTGTTTATTCTTTCTGTTGTGTTTTACTATTACAACAATGACTACTGGTTTCGATTTTCTATAATTCAATCAAAAGAAAAAGAGATTATCGGTAACTATAGGGTCAAGAGTAGAGAATCATCAACACCACCCTAATTATGTGTCGTTAGCTACACTAATGAGTAGAGAAGTGAAAAGTGAAAAGATGGAGAAACCCTATGTGAGATATGGATGTGCAGCTCAATCGAGAAAAGGCAAAGATTATTGCACGATGAAGATAGATTGCCAGCGAGTTCATGGGAATCCTTCTTCGACTTTCTCTGTATTTGGGGTACGTGATTATCGATTTCTCAGTCATTTAATTACATTAGTCGTAAATCTTGATAACCTAGTTATACTTTTGTAGCTTAGTCCATATCTCTATCTTCCACGATTATTTGATTTCTATAAGTGAATTGAATCAGTAATCGGTTATTCATTCATGTATACAACCAAATATCAAGTTTTGTTTAAAATTTTAGATCTTTGATGGTCACAATGGGGACGCTGTAGCAATATATTTGAAGGATAATATTTTTAATCACGTCTTGGACGCCATAACTCGAGATCTTTGACGCGATGAATGGCTTCAGGCTTTACCTAGAGCTTTGGTCGGCGGTTTCGTCAAAACTAATAAGCAGCTCCAAAGAAAAGGTATGAAAAACTTTTCACACACACATCAAACTTCATTGATGATTGATGAATAGTTGTATCAAAGATGCATATGGATAATCTTTACAGGGGTATTCATTTATGAATATGTATTAACATTAACATTGATAATACAAGTATATTCATCAATGAATATGCCTGTAAAAGTTAATGTTATTCCATATCAATGTTAATAAAAAAATATGGATACAGTGAAGAATATTGCTATGTCTTATAGTTATCTCATACCAATGTTAATGTTGATATATATATATATATATATATATATATATATATATATATATATTCATCAATGAATACGCTTGTAAATATGATCCATACAAGTATTCATCAATGAATGTTTATATATATATATATATATATATATATATATATATATATATATGTGTGTGTGTGTATGTGTGTGTATGTATGTATGTATATATATATATATATATATATATATATATATATATATATATATATATATATATATATATATATATATATATATATATATATATATATTGATGAGAACTCTTCCTCTTCGTGTTCGCCAAATGACCGGAATGAAGGCCTGAGTTCACAACAGCAAGAAAACGGTCAGTCGCACTCCAGGAGGCGATCCCGGGAGGGCGCTCCGACGGTCTAATTAATACGGTGATCGGAAAAATCAGAGAGAATGTGATGATGAAAAGTAAGAGTGAGAATGACGATGATGATCTCCCCATAGGGTCGATCATCATATACCGTTGTACCTTTGGGGACCACACGATCGTTAAGATCGTGGGCCTTCTTTGATTGGCAGATCCTTTGTGCTCGTCTATGATTGGTGCGTAGGTCTGACCAGGTAGTGGATCGTACACTAACCGAATCGTCTGTTGGTAAATCGTACACAGGACTCTCATGAGGAGAGTTGTCATTCTCTTATTGGTTTGTGAGATTCCCGAATATTCGCGGTTGTTGGCAAGCGTGTCGTCCAGCCAGGCGGGTTGCGCGGCCCCTGGCGGCTGGCTGGACGTTGCTTGCCGTCGTGCTGGCGGGCTGCCGAGCTGTTGAGTTGGCGAGCTGACGGGCTGGCGAGTATGTCGCCCATGGTATATCATCAAGTCCCCCAGTCTAATAGTTAAGATAGACGCGTGCTAGCTCTGACATTCTAGACTTTAGGTAATCGGCGGTTCGCTTTTGGCTGACTGGGTCCGTATTTATTGCTGTCATGATGTGTCAGTTTCCATCATTAGCGATTTTCGAGTTTCCCGCTTCTTATCCCTATTCCTTCGATTAGGGTTCTCTACTTTCTCTTCTACTACATTCTCGTTCTCCTCTGCCTTCTTGCTCTTTCTCTTTCGCTATACTGAGGCAATGGCTGCGGTTGTTGAACAAGAGATTGCCGATGAACTTTACGGTCCCCTTGTGGAAAAGTATGGTTTCCAACCCGAGGATGGTGTTCTAATTCCTTCTGAAAATGCCATCTTCTCTTTCCCCCGAGGGAAAAACTGGGGTTTATTTGAAGACTTTCGACGCCGGTTATCGTCTTCCGACGTCGGATTTCATAGAGGAAGTACTCCGACGGAACCATGTTGGCCTACATCAGTTGACCCCAAATTATGTGAACAAGATTGTCGCTTTCGAGCTACTGTGTCGTTCACAGGGTATAGTCCCTGATTTCTTTATCTTTAAGCACAACTTCAGGTTTGCAGCGGTTGGCGATAATTACGCTTTCTACCGGAGGACTAGTGTGCATACCCTGGTGCCTGAGCCCAAGTACTCCCCCAAAAATTGGCAAGATCATTGGTTGTGGGTGAATGCTTCTCGAGTTGGAACCATTTATCACTGCCCGGGTACGGCGTCCGATCAGATTCCGAAACTATACCTTCACCAGGAGGCGGTAGTGAAGATCCTAAATAGCTTTCAGGTGGCCGCCGATGAATTTCCGGAGCATGTTTTGGCCGGAGGGGGGATGAGTACTGCCCGGAGGATGCGAGGTAAAATGCCGGAATTTTTCGTTGTTCAAAAAGGTACATCTTTGTGCTTTCTTTTTAGTTCTCCTGTGCTCATCTTGATGTTTTCTTCTTTGCCCCCCTTTTTGTTAAGGAAAGTGTTGATTCCATATGTAGGTGGTCCTCGTAAGGTTCGCTTTGAAGAGGTTCTTTCGAAGAGTTCGAAAGAGAAATACCAGTATCGTGAGGTAGATTTGGTTGACAAAGTACCGCCGTCGTTTGTTTTCCGTAATCCAGAAACTGTCGCTCGTATTGAAAATATTAGGGGGGGGGGGGTCGAGAAAAGATCAGTCTGGCGAGGTTCCTTTAATTGATGCTAAGGTGGAGGGTTTGTCGACAGGGGATGGTGGGAAATCGCATGAACTTGTTGTGGAAAGTAAGGAGGGCATTATTGAAGAGGCATCCAAAATGTTAAGTAAGAGGAAGGTTGCTTGGGATACAGTGGAGGGATCAGAGAGTTCTAGGGATACTCGACTAATCAGACGTGTAAGTCGTCGTAGATTGTTGAATCGGTTGAAAGAATACGACCTTGGGGTTATTGACATTCCCGATGATGATGCTCCAAAGGATTCCAAATTGATTCCTGAGTCTGGCACTGGTAAGGGTAAAGAAAAGATTGGTGAAGAAGTGAAGGTTTCTAGGTCTGAGGGTACACAAGGTCTGGGTAAAAAGGGTGGGTAAAAAGGGTGATGCTGGTGTTGAGTTTGAAAATGTTGGTTGTGAAAGTATGGGCGGATTTGAAGTTGATGATGATGAGGTTGTCGGTTCGGGGAAAGGTGTCGACACGTTGGGGACGCATGTCTGGAAGGATTATTCAACTCTGCCATTCGTTCCAGATTGGAAATTGTTGAATGGGTCTCGCCTATCTTCGAGAGAAACGGCTATTGATTTTGCCTTACATGCCTTTCCTCCTGCTGCAGATTCAGAAATGGAGGATTTTACGCATGATGGCTTGGTGAGTACACTGAGGTTTGCATCTACTCAGTCGGCGTATTACTTGGCAGCTGCTGCGAAACGCATCGAGCACTTAGCCAACTCCTATAAAACGCATGAGTCGTAATTGGAAGCCCGGAAGGCTGCACCGGAGAATAAGCGTTTACGCGGGGCAGTGGAGGAGTCGATCTGAAGTATGAGCTCTTAATGTCAGAAAAAATTTCTGTTGAGGTGCAGCTTGCTGGCACCCAGGAGCGTTTGGACAAGGTGACTGAGGAAAACGAGGCACTGATGATTCGTACAGAAAGTTTTGATGCAGGTATGTGCGAGAAAGAACGTATGCTGGAGGAGGGAGCTGCAGCTTTGGCCAAGGTGGAAGGAGACTTGAAGTGGGTTGTTGAAGAAGGTATGGTCAGGGTTGTGGAGAAGGTCTTCATGATTCCGGAGTTAATCCACAGTGTGAACTGCATCAGGCGTACTAGTTATGTTGCAGGTGAGGACGCTGGCCGCCGTGCCTTGCGCCAAGAGCTTAATATTGCGGGTCCGGACGTGGAGGAGGGCAGTTCGTCCTCCAGCTATGCTCATGAAGTGAATGATGCCATGGAGGAGTTCGCAACGTTGGATTACGATGGGTTACTTCGTTTGGGCCAGTTGAGTGTTGGAGAATTGAAGGAGCTGTTACGGGTCGAAGCCGACGAGTAGGGTATGTTTGTTTGGTTTGTGCAAATGATGGTTGTTGTTTGAACAATATGTCGTACATTTTGCTTTCTTTTTCTGTGTGTTTGTCCTTTGATAATGTTGCATCGCTTTACTCTTTTGGTCTCTAGCGAGTTGTTGTTGCTCGTGGTTTGCAGAACAATTGGTTCGGTGTTTTTGTTTTGAAATGTTCGTTGTGATAGTTGGCCACGAGTATCTGGATTTGGTTGTTATGGTATTTTGAGTATAATTGCGTATCTCTCTTTGTAGCAAATATATTGTTTGGCTTTGTAAATTTTGCGGTGATGATTGCTACTTTTTAACCATAGTTTTGGTTTCAACTGGTGTGGTACATAGCCACATTTTGTGTTGTATGGCCACAAATGTTAAGTTTGGACTTAATGGGTGTGGTGCTCAGCCACAAACGTTGAGTTTTGGCTTAATTGGTGTGGTTCTCGGCCACAACGTTAAGTTTCGACTTAATGAGTGTGGTGCTCGGCCATAAACGTTGAGTTTTGGCTTAATTGGTGTGGTGCTCGGCCACAACGTTAAGTTTCGACTTAATGAGTGTGGTGCTCGGCCACAAATGTTGAGTTTTGGCTTAATTGGTGTGGTGCTCGGCCACAACGTTAAGTTTCGACTTAATGAGTGTGGTGCTCGGCCACAAACGTTGAGTTTTGGCTTAATTGGTGTGGTGCTCGGCCACGACGTTAAGTTTCGACTTAATAAGTGTGGTGCTCGGCCACAAACGTTGAGTTTTGGCTTAATTGGTGTGGTGCTCGGCCACAACGTTAAGTTTCGTATTACGATTAGCATTTGCGGGTTGGGTGATCAGTCCAACCCATCTATCGTTTGTTTGGGAAACACATGTTGAAATAGAGAGTGCTTTTGCTTTGAAATAAAGACATATATTAATTTTCGGAGACTAGCTCCTTGCGAGAATTTGGTCATACATATTCAGTAGTTTTTGGATTGCGACTGTTCGAATGCAATGTTTTTAGAAAAAGAACTTCCTTAGATGTTGAGCATTCCATGTCCTTGGTATCGTTTTTCCATCGGTGGTTTCTAGCACAAAGGACCCATTTCGGCGTGCTTCTTGTACCTTGTAAGGGCCCTCCCATGTCGGTCCTAGTTTGCCTCTTGGCTGCGCGTGACTGATTTCGTTCCTCCTTAACACAAAGTCCCCTACCTTGAAAGCTTTGGACTGTACACGCTTATTATAGTACCTTTCTGTGTTGGATTTGTACGCTGCTTGTCGTAGGTTGGCGAGTTCCCTTTTGTCGTCTAGTAAATCCAAACTGTGTCGCAAATCTTCTTCAGCTTTCTCTGGTGTGAAAGTAGAAATTCTAAGGGATGTTATCATTAACTCCAGGGGAAGTACAGCTTCCGTGCCGTATGTTAAACTGAATGGGGTTTCTCGCGTGCCAGCTCGGGGGGTTGTTCGGTAGGACTATAGTACGCTTGGGAGTTCCTCCACCCAGTTACCTTTAGCTTTTCCCAATCTCTTATTGATTCCGTTGACAATGGTCCGGTTGGTTACTTCCGTTTGACCATTCGCCTGCGGATGTGCCACCGATGTGAATTGCTGTCGGATGTTTCTTTCTTCGCACCAACCTCTGAACGGATTTTCTGCAAACTGTAATCCGTTGTCGCTGATCAACACCCTAGGCAAGCCAAACCTTGTCAGTATGCTCTTCCACATAAACTTTATGATGGTCTTACTCGAGATGGAGGCTAGTGGCTCAGCTTCCACCCATTTCATGAAGTAATCAATAGCAACAACGAGGAACTTCACTCTCCCAGGGGCCTCGGGAAATGGTCCTACAATATCAATTCCCCACTGGTAGAACGGACATGGGCTTCTAATACTCGTCAAAGTGTTGGGAGGTAGGTTTTGTACTGGGGCAAAGGTTTGGCACTCGGGGCATGTTCGCGTCATCTCTGTCGCGTCGTGGTGTATGTCTGGCCAGAAGACTCCCATTCGCAATATTTTACCGGTTAGAGCGCGCGCACCCTCATGAGCTCCCGCAAGTCCCAAGTGTGTCTCTTCCAATATCTGTCGTCCTTCCTGCTTGGTTATGCACTTCAGCCATGGGGTAAGGTATCCCTTTTTATACAATATTCCCTCCATTATAACGAAATTTGGGGCTTTGACCCTTATCTTTCGAGCGCTTGCATCGTCTTCTGGTAGTGTGCCGTGTCGGAGGTATTCTACATAAGGTGTCATCCACGTTACTTCTTCGTGCCTCGTGTCACAAATTTGTTTTTCGTCTATGCTTCTTGCTGGTAAAACTTCGACCAATACTTGCTTCGTCAAATGATCAAAAGAAGTTGAGGCGAGCTTACTCAGGGCATCCACCCTCCTGTTTTCTGATCTTGGAGTTTGTTTGATAGTGAACTTGTCGAAGGATTTGGTTAGCTTTTGAACTGCGTCCATGTACCCTTGCATTCTTTTGTTTCTTGCTTCGTATCGGCCATTAACTTGGTTTGTTACTAGCATTGAATCGCTCAAAGCTGCAACTTGTTTTGCCCCGTTTTCAATTGCCAGTCTTAAGCCTGCTAGCAGAGCTTCGTATTCCGCTTCATTGTTAGATGTCTTGAAATCGAATCTTAATGCGTACGTAATCTCCTCCCCATGTGGGCTCTTCAAAATTAGGCCTGCGCCTGATCCCTCTTTGCTTGCTGCTCCGTCAGTAAAAAGGGTCCATTCATATTGTTGCTTAGTTATAGGTTTCAGCTGGCTGTCTGGCGCTGTCACTTGCATCTGTTCTGGAATTTCGATGAGGAAGTCCGCCAAATCTTGGCCTTTGATACCTGATCGCGGCCGATATTCAATGTGATGCTCTCCTAATTCTATTGCCCATTTTGCTAATCGACCGGAGTTTTCTGGCTTCAAGAGTATTTGTTTTAGCGGTTGGCTGGTAAGGACCTCAATGTGGTGCGCCTGGAAATATCGTCGGAGTCGCCTGGCAGCGTATACGAGTGCCAAGACAAGTTTCTCCAATATAGGGTAATTGACTTCTGGGCCCTGAAGTGCTCGGCTTACGAAATACACTGGTAGCTGCATGGTGTTCCTTTATACTACCAAAACCGCTGAAATCGCCTCTTGTGCCGCCGACAGATATACGAACAAAGTTTCCCCAAGGGTCGGGCTGGCGAGCGTTGGCAGTTGACTAAGTGTTTCTTTGAGTTTCTGCCATGCTTCGTCCGCTGCAGGCGTCCATTTGAATCCTTCTTTACTTACTTCGCCTTTCAGCGTATTAAAGAGTGGTAACGCTTTTTCAGCTGACTTGGCTATGAAACGGCCTAAGGCAGTTAATTTTCCGTTGAGACCTTGCATTTCCTTCACTGTAGTAGGTATTTTAGTTTCGATAGCGTCTTGGAGTTTTGCTGGATTGGGGAGGACACCTTGTTTTGTTACATAGTATCCCAAGAACTGGCCTTCTTCTACCCCGAAAACACATTTTGATGGATTTAATTTCATCTTCGCCTCCTCCAACGTTTTGACAGTTTCTTCAATGTCAGCCGTTAGTGCTAGTGTTTCTTGACTTTTAATGACCATATCATCAACGTAAACTTCTATATTTCTTCCGATTTGATTGCGAAACATTCTGTCGACCAAGCGTTGGTAAGTTGCTCCTGCATTTTTCAATCCAAATGGCGTTTTTTATAGCAAAATGTTCCCCTGTCGGTGTAAAATGCAGTCTTTTCTTCGTCTTCTTTCTTCATCTGAATTTGGTGGTAACCTTTATACGCATCCAAGAAACACTTCCAACGGAAACCTTGAAGTGACTCTACTTTTTGGTCAATTTCTGGCAGTGGGTAACAATCTTTGGGGCACGCCTTGTTTAAATCTGTATAGTCTATACACATGCGCCAACTACCATCGTGTTTCTTGACCATTACCGGGTTGGCTATCCAATCGGGGAAAATTGCTTCGCACAGAATTCAGGCGGCCACTAGCTTAGATACCTCAATGTTGATTGCAGCGTTACGTTCGCCAGCCTGGCTTCGCTTCTTCTGCTTTATAGCGCTACTTCCCGCTTTAACATTCAAACTATGTTCTATGACATCTCTATCTACCCCCACCATGTCAGACGGTTGCCATGCAAACACGTGTTTGTATTTCCGAAGTAGGGTAATAATTGCGTCTCTTACATCAGCAGGGAGTGTGTTACCTATTTTGACAAGCTGTTCGAGGTAGGCTGGATTAACGATTGCTTTGTCACTGGACTGTTCCGAGCGCACTTTTTTGGTAGGGCAAACGATATCTGTGGGTTGCATGACCTGGTAACATCTCAATTGTTGAGGGTTTGTGGCGAGGACACACGCCGTGCCGCCGAATGTTTTGAATTTGAGTGTGCCATGGACCGTAGATGGTACTGCACCAAACTTCAGGAGTCCTGGTCGCCTCAATATCATGTTGTGCTCCGACGGTGCCTGTACCACTACAAATTCGAGGAGAACGGTTTTGTAGCGTTTTTCATCGAAGCTTCGCAGAGTAAAGGGCAAATGTATTGTCCCGACTGGCCAGATGTTGTGTCCCGTGAACCCTACCAATCGACGCGTGGCTGGCTGTAGGGTGTCTTTAATCACTTGAGGGAGTAGGGTAAAACAATGCTCGTGAATAATGTCTGCAGCACTTCCGGTGTCGATATATACTCTGTGAATCTTGATATTTTTGACATACCCAACGATGATTAGAGGGTCATATCCCTGCCAGTTGTCTGGTCTGGGATCGTCTATAGAGAAATCCAGGTTTAAAATCTTTTGCTGGGGGCACGCGGCCTCCTCTCTGGCGCGTGAGATTCGTTTGTGGCAGGTGCGGATAGCTAATATCTCAAGTCCTCGTCCAGTTCCTTGTTCATCCTTCTTGTTTCTTCCTATGTTTCGGTTTGCTTCGTATTGTTCTCTTAATTTCTTTGCTGTTTCTACGAGATTTCCTTTAAGCTACTTTTCCTCCATCTCTCGTTTCAGCATGGCGCAATCTGCCGTGTCATGAGCCCTACTTTTGTCGTATTCATAGTACCGGTTTATGTTATCTTGGGCTTTACCAATGTTCTCTTTCACCACATAAACGTCTGCATTTCTGTTTCGCTGCTCTTCTCTAGGAAATGGATTGTATCGTCGTGGTGGTCGGCCTCTTCTAAAGGAGGGAGTGGGATAATCAGTTCGTCGGCTATGGTGTTGGTATCGATCATGGCGTTTATGGTACTGGTCTGAAGTTGCTTTGAGGTATGATTGTTTTTCGACGGTTCCTTCTTCTTGACGGAGGAAACGTTCTACTCGCTCCTTGAGTTCGTGACGTGTCTGGGGTGGTTTTCCCAGGAACTTCCTGGATAGCGGTCCTGGGAGAAGTCCCCAGGTAAAGGCTCCTGTTACCATTCTATCGTCTTGTCCTGGGACATCGAGTGTTGCTTTGTTGAAACGGCGAAAGTATTCTTTCACAGACTCTCCTTCGCGTTGTTTACATCCCATGATGGCGTGATTATCGCCTCTGTACTTTCGGAGTTGCATAAAATTTGTTAGGAAAAGTTGTTTCAACTGCTCAAAATTGTAGATACTGTTTGGTGCTAAGCTTTTAAACCACGCGCCTGCGTTTCCATCTAAAGTTGTTGGGAAGTACGTGCACCAGAATCGCTGATCTAATTTCAGGGACGTCATATGCCATTCATATGTATCAATGTGGCTATCAGGGCATGTTGTGCCATTATACACTTTCAACGTTGGTAGCTTGGCCGTACTTGGAATCTCGTAGTCCAGTAACTCCTTGACGAAAGGAGAACGATTGGTTGTTATTGTCGAGATGGGAACTGGTGGATATTGCTGAAAAGGTGGATGAAGTGGTACAAAATTGTATGGTGGCGTTATATAAGGTGGCGTATAACTGCTGCCGTAATATGGCGGTAGCCCGAAAGACGTATGGGGAGTTTGTGTACCGGTAAACATTTGATAAGGGACAGTTGAGATTGGTATAGGAGTTGATGAGGGAGTAGTGGTTAATGGCGCTGAGGAAGGGAATCCCAGAGAAAAAGAGGGATTCAGCGCCGTTCCCGATTGAAGGAAAGGAGGAGGAGGAAACAACGGTGCTCCCGACGCTGTGGGTGTGGTTGTTTGTGATGTAAGTAGTGGTGGAGTTAACGATGTTCCGGTTTGAAAGAAGGGATTAAAGTATGTTACTGGCGGTGTTGTGGAGGTTGACAGTGGCGGCTGCCATGGTGGTATGATAGCGGCTGGGGAAGGTGTATTGAATATACTTACCGGTGTTTGTGGTGTAGCGGCGTCTAAAGATGCCATCGGTCGGATTGGGCTTGGCGTAACGCCGCTTTGCTGATTCTCCGATGGTGTAGCCATTCAGTATCGGAGAATATGATCCTTGCGTTGTCACACAACGGATGTCGCCAATGATGAGAACTCTTCCTCTTCGTGTTCGCCAAATGACCGGAATGAAGGCCTGAGTTCACAACAGCAGGAAAACGGTCAGTCGCACTCCGGGAGGCGATCCCGGGAGGGGGCTCCGACGGTCTAATTAATATGGTGATTGGAAAAATCAGAGAGAATGTGATGATGAAAAGTAAGAGTGAGAATGACGATGATGATCTCCCCATGGGGTCGATCATCATATACCGTTGTACCTTTGGAGACCACACGATCGTTAGGATCGTGGGCCTTCTTTGATTGGCAGATCCTTTGTGCTCGTCTATGATTGGTGCGTCGGTCTGACCAGGTAGTGGATCGTACACTAACCGAATCATCTGTTGGTAAATCGTACACAGGACTCTCATGAGGAGAGTTGTCATTCTCTTATTGGTTTGCGAGATTCCCGAATATTCGCGGTTGTTGGCAAGCGTGTCGTCCAGCCAGGCGGGTTGTGCGGCCCCTGGCGGCTGGCTGGACGTTGCTTGCTGTCGTGCTGGCGGGCTGCCGAGCTGGCGAGCTGACGGGCTGGCGAGTACGTCGCCCATGGTATATCATGATATATATATATATATATATATATATATATATATATATATATATATATATATATATATATATATATATATATATATATATATATATATATATATATATATATATATATATATATATATATATATATATATATATATATTCATCAATGAATACGCCTGTAAAGATGATTCATATGCATCTTTGCACACACACACATATCAAACCAATAATGACAGTTTACACATTATTAAGTTCATGCCTAATACAGTAGGGATAATGATAGTTAATCACTGATGAAAGTTGCATACTTAATATAGTTATTTAGTTCCTAATAAGATTTACCTATCTTTCTGTTAATTGACTTGACTTGACTTGATTTTTAAAGTAAATTTAAATGTTATCTCTAATTGATTTGTTTATTAAACCGACGTCACTTGAATTCTAGATGTTATATATCTTTGTGCTTAAACAAAAATAGGTACATTAACTGATGAAAACTAAAGTCTTAATCTTTGATGAATGTAATCAAGTGATTAACTTTGGAGTGTTTGTAATTTTGTATTACAATAGTATTCATTTGTGATTTACTATTCATTTGTGATTTACATGTACAGATGTACGATGTTCAGTTGTATTCATTAATGATTATATGTGTTACATGTGCAGAGGTATGACGTTCAATTGTATTCATTAATGATTATGTGTGTTATTTATTGATGATTATATGTATAGATGTATAACTTTCAGTTGTATTCATTAATGATTAAATATGTTATTGATTGTTGGTTATATGGTCAGTTGTATCAGGTTGAGCCACATTAGAACTTGGTTCTAAAAATTTTCCAAATTGCACAAAAGTGACGTTCGTACAAGAAGGAGCAAATACAAGCAGACCTAGAAGATGATCGGGGGCATTTTCTCTGTGTTGTGTTGTATTCATTTATGGATATGAAAAAAATACCTAATGAAGACATTGTATATTTTCCTTTCTTGTGTTATTCATTTATGAATAGATGTATATACATTTATGAAGTATTATATTTTTTCTCTATATTGTTTTTTGTTCATTTATGTTTAGTCGTATACATTTCTGATTAAAATTATGTTTTATTCATCTATAATAACAAATATTACGATTAATGGATAAAAAAGAATAATAATAATAATAAATCATATTAAATGATAATTTTGTTAATTATTGATGATTAAAAAAATGCAATTTATATATTTCAAAAATTGGAAAAAAAATCATTAAACTAGATTACATCCCACTATTTTAGAAATTGGTTAATTATCTTGATTATCCATATTTAGATGTATTGTAAAATTTCATTTATGTCCCTATAATATGATTGACTCATATTGTTAATTCGAGAGAGAGAGAGAGAGAGAGAATTGAGAGATTTCAAACTGTATATTGAAAAGCTTAATTTACATGATGAAGCTAAAACTAGTTATATAAAAAACCGTAAATCTAAAGCTAACTCTCTCGTGTGCGTAGCACGTGTACAACTAACAAACTAACTGTTACATAACAAACTAACTAACACTAACTAACACTAGTATGATAACACCCCCCCTCAAGCTGCAGGGTGGGACACACCAAGCTTGTTAAGCAGTTTATGATGTTGGCGACTTGACAGGCTTTTAGTGAAAAGATCAGCAAGCTGAGAATCAGTGGGAACATGGTGTAGAGAAATCAATCCATCATGCAATTTTTCTCTTACGAAATGGCAGTCAAGTTCCACATGTTTGGTTCTCTCATGAAATACCGGATTTCGTGCAATGTGTATGGCAGCTTGACTATCACAGCGGACAGGAACAGGAACAACATTTGGAACTGATATTTCGTGAAGCAGTCTTGTTAACCAAGCCAATTCAGCAGTTACTCGTTGCATGCTGCGGTACTCAGCTTCAGCTGAGGAGAGAGAAACTGTGATTTGTTTCTTTGACTTCCAGGCAATTGGGCTATGTCCAAGGAGGATGATGAAGCCACTGACACTCCTTCGAGATTGAGGACAAGATGCCCAGTCTGAGTCACAGTAGGCTTGCAAAGTAAAATCATTCTCGCTATTCATTAGTAAACCTTGATTAGGATTACATTGTAGGTACTTTAGAACATGATAAGCAGCATCTAGATGTGGAGTTCGTGGGTCAGACATGAACTGACTTAGATGTTGAACAGCAAAGGCGAGGTCTGGTCGAGTATTGACCAGAAAGTTTAGTTTACCCACAAGTTTGCGATATAACTCAGGAGAGGGTAATGTATCTCCTTGTCCCAATAAAAGTTTGCAATTTGTTGGTAAGGGACATAAAGCAGTACCTTTACAAGTAAACTCTTTTAACAGGTCCTGTGCATACTTTCTTTGGGTGAGAATTACACCATTATTTGTGTATAAGGCTTCAATTCCCAGAAAAAAATTTAACCGACCAAGATCTTTGATTTTGAAAGTCTTATCTAAGAAATGTTTTAAACCATCGATTTCTTCAGGATTATTCCCAGTTATCATGATATCATCGACATAAACAGCAACAAAAGTAGTGTAAGAACCCATTGTTTTGCGAAATAAGGAATAATCATTCTTTGAGTGTTGATAGCCTTTCTCTTTCAAAGCAGATGACAATTTTGCATACCACTGACGGGATGCCTGTTTAAGGCCATAAAGTGATTTATGAAGGAGACATACTTGATTAGGATTATCAAGTGTTAGACCCGGAGGAGGCTTCATATAAATTTCTTCATCGAGATCGCCGTGTAAGAAAGCGTTATTGACGTCCAGTTGAGATATGACCCAGCCTTTCTTGACAGCTGTAGCAACAAGAGCTCTAACAGTTGTCATTTTTACCACCGGCGAAAAAGTTTCATTGTAGTCGATACCTGCTTTCTGAGTAAACCCCTTGACAACTAAGCGTCCTTTGCATCGTTCCACGTCACCATTGGCTTTGTACTTTACCTTGTATACCCATTTACAACTGATGGGTCGTTTTCCTTTTGGTAAATCAACGATAGTCCAGGTATGATTAGCATCAAGGGCTGCAAATTCTTTATTCATAGCATCTTGCCATTCAGGGATAGAAGCAGCTTCCTCATAGGTTAAAGGTTCTTTAATCATATGAAGATTAGCAATTAAGTTCTTGCTTGAATTAGATAATGCACTAAAACATACATGAGTTGGAGAGGAATTATGAGTGACAGCATGTAAACAGGAGGCATAAGAGGGACATTGAACTGAGGAGGAATTACAAGAAGTAGAATTACAAATGTAATCTTGTAAGTAAGATGGGGGATTATGTGACCGTGTGGAGCGTCGGACAAGAGGGTCAGGAGGAGGAGCTGGAAGAGGTGGTGGTGGTGGTGGTGGTGGTGGTGATGGTGGAGGAGAGGGTGAATTGGAAAAAGGAATAGGAGATTGGGAAATATTTGTTGATGATGGTGAATGTTGAGTGATTGCAATCGGGATATCTTCAAAAATAGTAGAAGAATCAGAAGTGGAAACAAATAATGGAAGTGTAGAGTTGGTATTTTTGAGTTCATAGGGAAAGATGTGTTCATGAAATACGACATCCCGTGATAGTATAACACGTTTGTGTTCCATATCGTATAGCTTATATGCTTTCTTGCCATAGGGATAACCAATGAAAACACATGGAGTAGATCTTGGTTGGAACTTATCTCGAGTATGTTGTATGGTACTTGCGTAACATAAGCAACCGAAGGATTTCAAATGATCGTAAGATGGAGAGGTACCATACAAAAGAGAATAAGGTGAATTATTTTGAAGGATTTTAGTTGGAAGCCTGTTAATGAGGTAGGTGGCTGTGAGAACACAGTCACCCCAAAAGTGGATTGGAAGTTTTGATTGAAAGAGTAAGGCTCGTGAGGTTTCAAGGAGATGTTTGTGTTTACGCTCTACCACGCCATTTTGTTGGGGTCGATATGGGCAGCTCGTTTGATGAATGATACCTTTTTGAGCATAATAAGATCGGACCTCATTACTTGAACCAAGTTCAAGAGCGTTGTCAGATCTTATAATCTGAATTTTCTTTCCAAATTGTGTCTCAACCATTTCAACGAATCCTTTAATAACACCAAAAGAATTGCTTTTAGCACATAGAAGGTGTGTCCATGTGGATCTTGTAAAGTCATCCACAATAGTCAAGAAATAGGACTGGTTTTGATAAGTTTTTGTATGATAAGGTCCCCAAGTGTCAATGTGAATGAGTTGAAAGGGAGAAGAAGTATGAATAGTACTGTGTTTAAAAGGTAGTTTGTGTTGCCGAGCTTTAGAACAAATATCACAAGAAATGTCAAAATTATCATGAATGATATTATGCAACCCAAGAGTTTTTAACTTGTACAATGGAAGATGTCCAAGTCGATTATGCCAGACAGAAATAGAAACATTTTTAGTACTAGAAACAGCATTACAGTTTGAATTAAAGCTGTATATATTGTTTGAGAAAACTAAAGATGAATGTAATGAAGGAGCAGCTTTGACAGACAGCACTATTCCTTGATTAGTCTTTGGTTTAGAATGTAAGTAGTATAGCCCAGCACGATGTCTACCAAGTACCAGAGGCCTCTTCATTGAAGGGCCCTGCAACAAGAAACAAAAATTTTCGGAAAACACAATGAATGCCTTCATTTGTTTGCAAAGTTTAGAGATGGAAAGAAGGTTGAATCTGAACAAAGGAACATGTAAAACATGATGAAGAATGACATTTTCAGCCAACATAATACTTCCATACTCATAAGCATTAGTATGTTGTCCATTAGGAAGTGAAATTCTGAAAGGATATTTGAGTTTTTGTGTGTGAATGAACAAGGACTTATTGTAACACATATGGTCACTGGCACCGGAGTCAATAATCCAGGTAATTGAATCGATTTCAAGACAATGACACTTTAGGAGTTTATCGTTTTGATGGAGAAGAACATTACCTGCTAGATGAACAGATGAATGATTAACCTTCTGTGACTCGGTATTGTTACTACTTTGACTGTCATTGTTGTCATTCAGTTTGCTTAGTAAAGAACAAAGCTGATGATATTGATCATTGGTTAGGTCTTGCATAGAGTGATTAGGAGAATTTTGAGGTTGAGAGTGCATTTCTTTTAATTCGTGCGCATCAGTTGAGTGAAGACTAGAGGCATTAGCTGCAATATTCTTTGACTTGGTGAATTTGAAATCCTTTGGGAAGCCGATGAGTCTGTAACACTTATTAGCAGTGTGACCTAATTTGTTGCAAAATGAACATGTAATGTTCTTTTTATTCTCATACTTTCCTTTGGAATTACCTCCTTGATTACTAGTCTTCACATTCATAGAAGCAGAATCAGGACTGAAATGAGATGGAGAGTAGATTTCTCTTTGTTTTTCATCTTGAATTAGAAGAGCGTAAGCCTTTGCAACAGAAGGTAAAGGATTCATCATAAGGATATTACCTCGAGTTGTGCTGTAATCACTGTTGAGTCCCATGAGAAACTTTATGAGGTTTTGATTTTGTTGACATTCCTGCATCTCTTTTGCAGCGTTGCATGTGCAATTAGGGATTGTTGAAAGAGCATTCAATTCGCCCCAAAATTTCTTCAGTTTAGTGAAGTAAGTAGCTAGATCACTCGATCCTTGATTCAGATCTGAAATTTCTTTCTGAAGTTGGTATAATTTTGCACCATTAGACTGACCAAATCGATCTTCTAAATCGTTCCAGACTTCTTCCGCAGATGATGAGTACAGGACGGATTCAGAGATATCACTTGAGAGAACATTTAAGATCCATGACATAACCATATCATTGCATCGTTGCCACAGATCAAACGTCGCACTATCAGACGAAGGTTTGGAAACTTTACCATTGACGAATCCAAGCTTGTTCTTCGCTGATAGAGCAATTGAGATAGCCTTCTTCCATGATCCGAAGTTCGATCCATCAAATTGCTTTGCTACAAGCATCATACCAGGATGATCGGATGGATGAAGGTAAAGTGGATCGGAGAAATTTGTTTGAGTTGGATTTGGATTATTCGTTGATTCAGCCATGAATGCGAATTGATGAATTAGGATGAGTGGTGAAGATGAGGAAGAGCAGTTCAAAGCTCTGATACCATGTTAATTCGAGAGAGAGAGAGAGAGAGAGAATTGAGAGATTTCAAACTGTATATTGAAAAGCTTAATTTACATGATGAAGCTAAAACTAGTTATATACAAAACCGTAAATCTAAAGCTAACTCTCTCGTGTGCGTAGCACGTGTACAACTAACAAACTAACTGTTACATAACAAACTAACTAACACTAACTAACACTAGTATGATAACACATATTTGTAATCGTGTTCTCAATCTTTTAAGGGTTCTCAATTGAACCTCTCCATATATATATATATATATATATATATATATATATATATATATATATATATATATATATATATATATATATATATATATATATATATATATATATATATATACACACACACACACACACACACATACACACACACACACATTTTTACACTTAAAAAATTGTCACACATACAAAATTTTCCATATATCGGATAGGTTTTCTACCCCAGAACAAGCAACCATAGCAGCAGAAACTTACAAAAATTCTAACCCAAATAACATTTATTATACCTACAAGGAAGCTACTTATTGACAATTTACAAGTACGAGAAGGTTTATCAATACCAAACTTTAGCAAAATCGATTTGCTTGAAGAACCTGTATGTAGAACAATTCCCAAGCTAAGCAATGTAGTACCCAAAAGAGAATACCTCTAATGGTTCACACTTATTTAGTCCAAACAATTAGGTTAATTATGTATTTAAGAAAGCTCGCTATAAAACTCTATAGAGGGATTATAGATTTTGTAGAGAGAGAGAAGAGAACAATTTCAGTCTAAGAGCTCTAGAAAAGTGGTAAATCATTAATGAGGACCAGGAGGGATTTTATAGCTTGCAAGGGTGTTAAGGATAAACCTTATTTGAATTCAAACTGGATAAAGGATAATTGGTTAACTAATCTGTATTATCTTTAAATTCCAAAATCCCTTCACTTGTACTCTATCTTGAACGATTTTGGAAGGGATGAATCCCTATCACCCACCATTCATGGTGCACAAATTTAAGGGGAAAATCCCTTTAAAATTTGCCATCTATCCTCCCCACACATTATCCATTGGTCAACTATTGAACAATTAACATTTAGTCCCTACACTTTTAATTAATCCCAAATTAATTCAAATTAATTCAAATAAATTCTAATTAATTCCAAACTAGTTTCTAATTAATTTATCAGCACATAATTAATTAATAAACTATTTATTTCTCTCTAACCTTAATACCATTTGGACTACTGAGGGCAACCCAAAAAGGACCCTACTATTAATGGAAAGCCCTTACTAATTTAGTTATGACCTTGGACACTATTCCAACAGTCTCCCACTTGGACAAGTCATCAACTACTATTAGCCATAAGTCTTCCACTTAATCCATAGAGCGTGCTTCCTTAGCCACTATCGAACTTTGAATCTTATTCTTAGAATCAGCCCTTAAGATAAGTGATCATCTATTCCTTTGTTCTACAAGATATCGTATGAACCTGAGACATGGATAATAATCAATCTCGAGGTTATGTTTCCCGATTTCCAATTTATGTTGACCTTATTGGACTACTGGATCGAACACATCAATCTAGTATAGGCTAGGCCTAGGACTACAATGTCTATATCAAATCACCGAGGGGCCCATGATATGCGTTTCTTATTTAAGGCAAAAGGAACAAATAAAGTTTGACTACATAGCTATACTCAACTCTTCATGTCATACATGGACATACCTTTTATGACTCTCAGTTACGGTTGCGTTTAAGTAAACCAATGTATAACAGAAATCGTAAACTAAAACTCATGCATATCCGCTTGATGAATAGAACATATTATCATCTTAGAATTACTCGTCATTGTATCCATGAAGTAATCTCTAAGTTCGGGTTTATCCAATACCCAAATCTCTATTTGAGTACTAATGAATGTTAGTTGCATCTCCATGCTATGTCTAATCTCTATTGACATCGACCAACATTCCATGACAATCTTAATTCAACACTTACTTCTAGGAGTGTGACTGACTGTGAATGTTTGACTAATTTAATACTCAGGAAGTGGATTCCAAACATGCAAAACGAAACACAAGAATAAATAATTGCAAAATGGTAGTTCACCAACTTATAAAAAAATCGCTATTCAGTAATCACCAAATGCAATTACAATTTATTACTGTTACAATGTTTCAACTATCAACTAACTACTAAAACTAACATCATCTCTCAAGTCTATGCTCTTTGCATGCTCATCGTGCTTGATTTTACTCAACGCCTTCATGAAGGGATCAACCGAATTATCCTACGATGAAACTCTATCCACTACGATGTCCCTGTTTTCCACCTTGTGACGAAGATAGTTGTATTTCCTGAGTATGTGCCTTGATCTTCCGTGATCCTTAGGTTCCTTAGTCAATGTAACTGCACCTTCGTTATCATAGAAGATTTCAACGGGGTCTTGGATCGTTGGAACAACTATGAGATCACCGATGAAGTTCTTTAACCAAACGTCTTCCTTTGCAGCTTCACTAACTGCAGTATACTTGGACTCGCAAGTAGAGTCTGCCACTGTATCTTGTTTGTAACTTTTCCATGTAACCGCACCCCATTCAACAAGAAAAACCAACCGGTTTGTGAGCAATTGTCATCTCTATCCGTTTGGAAACTCGCATAACTGTACCCACTGAATTTGAGTTCATCTTTGCCACCGAATGCCATGAAATTTTCTTTCGTATAACAATTCAAATAATTTGCACACTTGTACTAAAACACATAAACTACAAGCATCTAGATCATACATCACTTAGCATCATCATGGCACACTTAGTGTACCCGTAGCATTCATCATCACAAGACATTACTACTTAACATCATCATACATATAACATACTATCGAATACAAAGTGTGCTCATTCCCGTTGAACTCCGGTTGATTTCTCGTCTTATATCACTTTCTCATTCACACTTGACTTTTCTAAAAATATTTTCTTATCAAAACATTCTTTTGAGTCTTGGTTTGAGTTTAGGAACATAAGAATGCATGCCTAAATCCCTCAAACCATGCTCTGATACCAACTTGTAACACCCTAATTTTTTTAAATTGTAAGTAATAAAACCTTTAAATAAGTCTATAATATACTTTCATAAAATTTAAATAATAATTTACCAGAGTACGGGTGCAAGAACTTTTCACAAAACCGTTTAAAATTAATTAATTTAACCTAACAAAATAAATTAAATAAATTGATGTGCTTTTCGTAAATCATTTAGCAACAGCACCAGCTTTGAATGAAGCTTCAAATACAAGCGGAATACTTAATTTAATAAATTATTTATACTAGTCCTTTCATTTAACTTGATACGAGCTCAGAGCGATCACGTCGTGTCTTTTTCCATAAATACCCTTAAACCTGAAATGTTAGAATTCAACGGGTAAGCGGAAACGCTTAGTGAGAAATACAGTACTCGCATATGATATCAATCACATGCATTCATGTAACAGATACATTCATTTACAAACATGCCATACAAGCTAACATAACATAACATAACACATCATAACTTAACTACTTTAACACATATAGTTGGTACCAACTACTATACACATGCTGATTCCCCCGAAGGGCTTGTCTCGGACACTGCCACTGGCCACTTCACCCCGTGGGTCCTTCATGACCAGCCGACTAAACCACTTCATCCTCTGAGTCTTTCGTGATTAGTCAAAATGCATACAATATACATTCAAATAATTCATATCACATATTTTCATTAAAATGACATAAACAAACATACACGTCACACATAGCACATACTTGCACCGTTAACATAATAGGCGAGTTAGTGTAACTCACGTGATACCATAGTGTTGCTAGCAGCGATGCGAATGCCAACCATCAAACATTTCACATATTCCTACAAGTATTTTCAATAAACACTACTTAGATTATAGTACAATTTGCTACTTTTTATTACTTATATACATTATACATTTTAGCTTCTTTTTCTACCCATACATTAAGCCTTTACCAAAAGACCTTAACCCGTTAAGTTATTTGCAACATAAACTCTTGTTAAGACCATTTGCATAGTCATTTAAAATTGGTATTGAATTCACGTATTACTTGTCGTTTATTATTAAGTTATTTTCCGTTTACTTTGTCTTAAAGCATTTAGGCATTACATCATTTATGAATTAAGCTCATACTTTTAACACTAACAAATGTCTTTATAAACTTCTCAATACATGTTAAATATGTCCAAGCATCTGATTCCTAAGGACTTAATAAGACACTTTTGTGATTTTTCACAATTAAGCCATTTTTGACCCTTGTCCAGGTTTTTGACAATAACTCATAAACCATAATTCCAAATGACAAATTCCCTACCTTTTTGGAAACTAGACTCGATTTCAAACAAATATCTATCTGTGGTAATTTTTCCAGTTTGGCTTCTATTTTTCACAAAACAACTTGCACGAACCGAGACATAATCTGTTACGAGATTTTGCATTCCTTTTCCAATATTTAACATCTTTTCTTAGCTTAATCTCATCATTCATCTTCCATTATGTTCTTTATGGTTTAAGCTATTAATAAGAGTATTAACATGTAGTACATCAATTTATTCTTTACAACCCATCAATTTATAATTCATGAATTCTAATTAACTTACAAATTTTCATTTGCTACGTAATGTGGCAAGTGTAATTGTATCATTCTCATTACCAAAACAAGGCATAGTATACGAGAATATATACACACAATTATACACAAATAAGGCCTAGGACACACAGCCTAATAGGAACATACATGGGCTAAACAAACTAAGAACATATATATATACAATGCAATGAAGGTCCGCTAACATCCCCCCGCAGTTTGAACGGGAGGTTGTCGGACATTCAAACTAGACCGAAAATGTTGAAAAAGTGTGAATGGAAGGCCCTTGGTGAAGATATCTGCATACTTAGAGGCGGAAGCAACATGAAGCATGCGTATTGCCCCGGTGGCAACCTGGTCACGAACGAAGTATATGTCAATCTCAATATGCTTTGTACATTGATGTTGTACCGGGTTTGATGACATGTAGACAACACTAATGTTATCACAGTATATGATCGTGGCTTTGGCAGGGGGTGTGTGAAGCTCCTATAGGAGGTTGCGTATCCAACATGTTTCAGCGACAGCATTAGCAACACCTTGATATTCAGCTACGGCACTGGAGCGGGATATGACACCTTGTCTCTTGGAGCACCAGGATATGAGGTTGTCACCAAGGAAAACACAATAACATGATGTAGACCGTCGAGTGACAGGGCAACAACCCTAGTCTGCATCATAGTAAGCAATGAGGGAGAGGTGATGAGAGACATTGAGGTGAAGGCCATGGTCTACTGTGCCCCGTATGTACCAAAGTATACGCTTAAGGGCGTGTAAAAGGGGCTCTCGAGAATCGTGCATGTATAGGCAGATCTGCTTAACAGCGAATGAGATGTCTGGTCTAGTGAATGTGAGATACTGGAGTGCACCTGCTAGGCTGCGAAATAAGGATGGATCATCCACCGGTTTGCCTGTTGAGTCTAGCTTGTGAATGGCTTCAGCGGGTGTGCAACAGGGGTTGCATTGAAGCATGTTAGCCCGTCTAAGAATGTCAAGAGCATACTGCTCTTAAGACAAGAAGAGACCCGTCGAACTGCACTTGGCAGAGATGCCGAGAAAGTAATTTAGTGGACCCAGATCTGTCATGGCGAACTCACAGATCAGAAGGGTAATGATATGCTGAAGAAGGGGAGTAGATGAGCCAGTGAGAACAATGTCATCAACATATAAAAGAAGATATGTCGTATGCTGCGAAGACCGGAAGATGAACAGGATGGGTCAGTGTAGCTCTGAGAGAAACCAAGTCGAGTGGCATGCTCAGCAAATCTGTGGTACCAAGCCTGTAGTGCCTGTTTTAGTCCGTACAATGAGCATTTAAGAAGGCAGACGTGATCGGGATGCTGAGAGTCTCTGAAGCCGGGAGGCTGATGCATGTAAACAGTTTCCTGAAGAGATCCGTGGAGGAAAGCATTCTTCACATCAAGCTGGTGGATGGGCCAATGACTGGAGACGGCTAGACTGAGAATCGTACGTATCGTGGTCGGTTTAACAACCGGGCTAAATGTCTCGTCACAGTCAATGCTGGGTTGTTGACTGCGACCGTTGGCAACCATGCGAGCTTTGTAGCAGGAAAGGGAGCCGTCAGCGTTAAATTTTTGTTTAAACAACCACATGGACCTGGCAATGTTCACCCCGTTCGGTCTAGGGACCAACTCCCAAGTTCCATTCGAAATAAGAGCATGGTATTCCTCATTCATGGCTTTATTCCAGTGAGGGTCCGCTAATGCCTGTAAATATGACCAAGGGACAGGGGATGCAGAGGTGGTGTGGAGGTTGAGGCTATCAATAGGCTTATGTATGCCGGCCTTCCCGCGAGTGGTCATGGAGTGAGACGACGTGACGGGAGGTAGATAGGTGGAAGGTGGTACAGGAGCGGGAGGGTGACTGGGGCAAGGAGATGGTGGAGCCGTGGGAGAGATGGCCTCGGGTCCGGGTGTGTCGATGGAATGGGTGGACTGTGATGTGTCAGGAGTTGGTGAGGATGGGGATGGTGTAGGAGATAATATTTCCTTGAGAATGGGTGACGGCTCGATGTTTTGGTCAAGAAAATCATAGGATGGTAGTTCGTTTGGTATGACAGATCCATATGGAAAAATATTTTCGTCGAAGACAACATGGCGGGATATGATGATTTTTCTAGTGGAGAGGTCGTAGCATCGGTATTCACTATGAAGAGACGGATAACCTAGGAAAATGCAAGGGGTGGTTTGAGGTTGAAGTTTGTGAGAGGTAGCGAGGTGAGAAAAACAGAGACAACCAAAAACTTGAAGATTTGATTAAGATGGGTGTCGTTGATAAAGCCGAAAATGTAGAGTGTCATTGTGAATGGACGAGGATGGAAGAATGTTGAGGAGATAGGTTGCCATATGTAAGGCTTCAACCCAAAAGGTAGGTGGGAGATCACCTTGAAAAAGGAGAGTTCGAATGACATTGTTGATGGTTCTTAGCATTCTTTCGGATTTGCCATTTTGTTGGGACGTGTCAGGGTAAGAAAAAAGAAAAAGAATGCCATTGCGAGCAAAGTGATCATGGAAAAGTTTGTTGTTATATTCGCCCCCATTGTCACATTGAAAAGCTTTTATAGTTGTATTGAATTGGGTTTGAATGAGATTTTGAGAGGTGTAAAAATTTGCTAAAGACTTCATTTTTGTGTTTTAAAGGGTAAACCCATACATAATGGGAGTAGTGCTTCAAAAATACGACATAATAGCGAATGCCACTAGTGGTGGTTATTGGAGATGTCCAAATGTCGGAGTGTATGATATCAAACGCATTAGCAACAACGGAATTGGAATTGAAAAATGGTAAGCGAACAAATTTCCCAAGTTTGCATGCATGATAAGAAAAACTATTAGTGTCTTTATTACAAACAATAAATTTATTGGAAACTAGAGACTTCAACACTTGATCACTGGGGTGACCCAACCGTTGATGCCAAAGAGACACGCTTGAGGCAACGAACACTTGAGGAGAGGGGGGTGACATCATAGAGGGGTCATCACTATCACAACGAATCAAGGGTTGTTTGCTCCTGAATCATTAATAGTGAAACCAAATTCATCAAACTCAATGGAGCCTTTATTATGATGAGAAAAGGAACGAACGGATATGAGATTATTCTTGATTATGTTGGGAGTATTGAGAACATTGTTTAAGTAAAGAGGACGAAAGGGATTAGGAATAGGAAAAATGGTGTGTCCGGTCATACTTATAGGCATTTTTGAACCATTACCAACATAAATAAAACGAGGTCCATGATTATTTGAAACCGATTTTAATATACCTTCATTATTATGCACATGATCCGTAGCACCCGTATCCATGATCCACCCGTCTTTGTCGGGATCGTTGAGTGAAAAAGTATTAAATAATTATGGAAGAGTCGTTGCTTGATCACCGAAATTTTGCCAAGATGGAGCAGATGCAGGTTGGACTGGAGCTCTAGCAAGATGGGCCGGAGGTGTTGGGCTAGGTACTGTAGCAGCGAGATGGGCCTGTGCTGGGGGATTAGTTGAAAAGGGGCGCTGATTGGTGTGTTGTGTAGGCGCTGGTCCAAGAAGCCCAGCAGTGGCATTCGCTGGTTGGTATGGGGCCCAATTAGGAGAAGAATTAGAAGAGGCCCAAATAGAATTAGAAGCTGGGCCGCCAAGGGTTCGCTGTTGCTGCATTTGTCCGTCGGAAGTAGGAGGAGCGTAATATACCCAGCCATAACGAGGCTACTGGTTCGGCTGGCGTCGGCATTGGTTGGACTGGCAGCAGATCACCGGCCCTGCTGCCGGTTTTCGTCGTAATTTCCGGCGGTATTTCCGGTGGTGGCAGAGGTATTACCGGAAGCGTGCAGAATGGTGGGTGAAGAAGCGTGGTCATTGTGCGATGCAACAGTGGGAATGGGTTCTTGTGGCAATTGAAATTCTTCGAGAGTGACGATGTCTCTAGCATCCATGAAGGTGGGAAAGGGGTACCGATGGCGAATCATGGTTGCTACGCTGTGAAATTTGGCGGGTAAACCATTCACAGCATACATCACCAAGTTATTGTCGGGAACTTTGGATCCGAGGTTTTCCAGTTGATCAGCATGTTTTAATCTTGGAGAAATAAGCAGAAGCCAACATATCTCCCATGGTTATGGTACGTAATTCTACATCTAACCTCATGGCTCAGGATTCTTTGTTGGAGCGGAAGAGATTCTCGATACGGACCCATATTTCGCGAGCAGACTGACCATCTTTCAATACCATATGCAGAACATTTTGTGAGAGACATCCATACAACCACAATTGAATCATATAGTCTATCTTTTCCCATTCGGGATCGGTTGATTTTGGATGGGAGTCATCGATATGGTCGATGACATCGAAAGCCTTGCAGTGAGTGTTGAAGAGGGCACGCCAGGCATCGTAGTTGAACCGCTCAAGATCAAGAACGATGGGTATGTAGGTTTTAATGTTAGTGATGCCAAAGATCTTGTTTGGAAGGGAGGTAGGATTTGAGTTGTCTCCAAGCATGATGAAGATGGCGATGAAGGAGACACGGGAGTATAGAAGGAAAGGAGAAGAATTATGGGAAAGAGAGAAATCAGATATTTGAAACGGAAGGGAGAGGGAGCGTGTTATTCTGCTCTGATACCATGTAATTGTATCATTCTCATTACCAAAACAAGGAAAAGTACACGAGAATTATACACAAATAAGGCCTAGGACACACATCCCAATAGGAACATACATGGGCTAAACAAACTAAGAACATATATATATATATATACAACGCAACGAAGGTCCGCTAACAGCAAGATCCCACCATAAACAGTCCCATTATATATATATATATATATATATATATATATATATATATATATATATATATATATATATATATATATATATATATATATATATATATATATATATATATATATATATAGGAATAGGTTCAAATGAGAACCACTAAAAGATTAAGAACCGTGAGAACCGATATTCACACATTAAGATTTATGTTTTTTTTCGTTTTTTTGTTTTTTCACACTTGTTTATTATGTGAAAATACATCAAACTTAATAAATTTCCTTATTTTTTAATACGGTTTACAATATTCACAATATAATAAAATTTCTAGTTATTAAACTGTGAATACTATAGCGTAAATTTTTTATTAAACTGTGAATTAGTGGTTCTCACGGTTCTCAACCTTTTAGTGGTTCTCATTTGAACCCTTTCCTATATTAATATATATATATATATATATATATATATATATATATATATATATATATATATATATATATATATATATATATATATATATATATATATATATATTAATCCCCATATTTCTATGAAATATCAAAACTAACATCATCATAATTTTTGTTTGCATGCCACGGACCACACCTTCCTTAATAACTAATGTGGTTTCACCATAATTTAGTAAATATCAAAGTTGAAACCATCCAATTTATTTTGTTAATCCTAAAACACTATACCATGAAATTGTTTCCCGTTGGAATCCCCATACTCCACGGAGAACACCACTAAACACATCAAACATTTAATATCATAGTTTGCTTACGAAAATGCCGAGACCATTAAGATATGTAGGTATGATGATTGTCGAAGCTTTCCCCAACTCCATCTCTATGATTATCTAAATTTCACGAATCTTTTTCCCCTTCTCTCAACAATAACATAGCGATAGATAGATATAGGTTTATAAGGCTCTAAGAGCCATAGGATCCAACAGAAAAATAGAAGAATCCCGCAGCTTGAACTCCCGTCTCCATCTTCCTCTGGGCTTGGTCTTCCTCGGCAACAAGACGTGATTGAGAGGAGAGGGAAGGGTTTCGTGATGTGTGGATCAACAAGAGGTTACATCAAGAGATGATTTGGGCTTCAAAAGGAATACACGAAGGCCACGTCTAAATCACATAACAATCCCGATCTACAACTATCTACGGCCCAAGGAAAACAAAGTTTCTAGTTCCATACTTCCATGCAAAAGTTTGATGAATTGGCAAGTTTGACCCACCTACTTTGCTATACTAATTTTAAATCACCCTAAATCTTAAATCGCCGACTTCTGAGTTTTGAAAAATGAAAAAAGCTACCCCCAACTATAATTAACCTAGGATATTATTATTATTATTACTATTATTATTATTATTAATTATTTATAACTATTTATTAAAATGTTTTTCGTAAAATCGGATTTAAATCAAATATCAATTAAACAATTATCAAAATGAAAATGGTCCGTTACAAGTATGTCATCCATATGCAACACTAGAAAGACTACAATGCTCCCACTAGCTTTGACATATACGTAGGACTCATCTTCACTTCTAGAAAATCCAAACTCTGACATTTTCATGGAAGCAAAGATTACAGCTTCGAGATGCTTGTTAGTCCATAGATGGACTTCTCAAGCTTGCACACCTTATTAGGATACTTGGCATGTTCAAAACCTTCCGGCTATGTCATATACACATCCTCCGAAAGTTTTCCATTCAGGAAAGCCGTTTTGACATCCATTTGCGACACCTCATAATCATAGAAGGCGGCTATGGCAAGCATTATCCTAATAGACTTGATCTTGGCTACTGGTGAAAAGGTTTCATCATACTCAATCCATTGGGTTTGATTATAACCTTTTGCAACCAACTTAGCTTTGAATGTGTGTACATTCTCATCCATGTCGGTCTTCTTCTTGAAGATCCATTTACAACCCACTGTCTTTCGACTATGTGTATCATCACCCAAATTCCAAACTTGGTTATTGTACATGGATTGAATCTCGCTATCCATTCCTCTTTCCATTTGGCAGCCTCAGGGTCTGCCGTCGCTTCCTTGTAGTTGGCTGGATTTTCTAAGTTTACCAGCATTTTATCACTGATAAACGTGTCCCCTTCCGCAGTAATATGGAAACCATAGAACTCAGGATGCATACTAACTCTACTAGATCTGTGAAGAGGTAATGAATTGTCAACCGACACAACAAGAGTTTCAGCCTTTGGTTGAGTGCTAGTTTCAACAACAGGTTCCTCATTGGTTGACTCCTGAATCTTTTCAAGATCAACAGTGCTCGCACTGTCTTCTTTAGATATAAGCTCTCTTTATTGAAAGACACCTCTTCGAGCTACAAACACCATGTTTTCACTGGGTCTGTAAATCAAATATCCAAAGGACTTCTGTGGGTAGTCAATGAATATACACTTCTCGGCTCTAGATTCAAGTTTATCTTGGGTTTCGTGCCGAACGAAAATCTCACAACCCCATACCTTAATATGTGTGAGTGAAGGACGATTCCACTCCACATTTCATGAGGTGTATTAGAAACCTTCTTAGTTGGTACAAGGTTTAGGATATGAGAAGTTGTTTCTAAGGCATATCCCCATAAACTTATTAGAAGAGAAGCTCGACTCATCATGGAACGAACCATGACTAACAAGGTTCGATTTCTCCTTTCAGCAACACCATTAAGTTGGGGTGTTCTAGGAGGAGACAATTGTGAAACTATTCTACATCCTTTAGATAGTCACTGATCTCGATACTAAGATACTCTGCTCCCCTGTCAGAGTGGAGTATCTTTATCTTCTTGCCCAATTGATTTTCTACTTCGTGCTTGAACTCATTGAAATTTTCAAAAGTGCCTGACTTATGTTTAATCAAATAAACATAATCGAGTCTACTTAAATCATCAATAAATGCCATATAGTAGCGATTTGCATCCATTGTGGTGGATCTAAAGGGTCCACACACATCCTGTGGATTATGTCCAACAGCCCTTCCCCTATCCCAAAAGTCATTGAGAAAGGTGATTTTTTCATCTTTCCTAGTAAACAAGATTCGCATACATCATATGATTTTAAGTCAAATGATTCCAAGACTCCATCCATTTGGAGTTCGGTGATGCGTTTCTTGTTTATATGCCCAAGACAACAATGCCACAAGCATGCTTTGTCTAAGTCATTAGAAGAATCAATGTTTAACATTACATTACTCAAGTTATTCACACACACAACATTCTCATATGCAGTATTACAAGGATAAGCTTTGAATATAAAAGAACCATCTTTGTAAACAGAAATATCACCATTATTATTATCAAATAAATAATTGTATCCTTGGCTAAATAGTGCATGAAAAGAAATTATGTGTTCTAGACATTTCGGATGAATAACAGCAATCTAGTAAATCTATCCTAACTCCACTATCAAGCATGAGCTCATAAATCCCGATCTTTGTAACAGGTGTGATGCGTCTATTCCCCATGATCAGGTTTGGCTCTTCTCTCTTCAACTCCTAACTTTGCCTTAGGCCATGCATACTAGAGCAAATGTGAAAACCACATCCTGTTTTAAGGACCCACGAATTAAAAGTATTAGTGTCACTGAGTTGGATCTTTTACATACATGAGGCGGAATCAGACACCTTGACTTTACCATCCTTTATGTCTTGCAGGTACTTTGGGCAGCTTCATTTCCAATGGCCCTTTTGAGTGCAGTAAAAGCAAGTGGCCTCTTTCGGATCACTGGTTGGAGGAACCTCATACTCAGGCCTTTCTCTTTGACCCATGACTAGACTCTCTAGCTTAGGCTTTCCCTTTCCAATTAGGTTGAGAATAAGCCTTTTTTCCCTTACCATGTCAAATGGCCATGACGGGAACAATAGAGGCATTTGAGCCTTGAGACTTTTTCATGCTCGCCTCGGGGTTTGTAGTAAACCGTGCAACTGCATCAACGTAGTCTACGTGTTGTTCAAATGATAAGTCAGGATGAACTAATCATAAAAACCAGGGAGAGAGCTCAGGACCATGTCCACAACGAGTTCTTCATCAAATTTCACGTTGAGTTTCCTAAGTCTTTCAGAGTACCGTTACATCTTCTGCACATGGGCACACAGACTCTCATTCTTTCATTCTGCACGTCTTCAGTGTTTTGACGATCTCACAGCGCTCCTGCCTTGCTCTCTTGTGAAACATTTCAGAAAGTTACAAGTTCATTTCAAACGGCCAACTATCCTGGGAGGTATTTTGGAGCTCTGGGAACATGGTCGCTATCATGATGCAAGACACCTTAGTAGCGTCATCGACATGCTTTTGGTATTTGGCTAGTTCTTTGGGGTAGCGAATTTCTCATCGATCTCAGGAATCTGGTTATTGAGGACATACTCTTTGCCCTTATAAGGAAGCTTCATCTTTATATTCCGCATCCAGTCCATATAGTTTGGACCGGTAATTTTTCCTTTGAGAGAATGGAGAGTAAGGTGAAGTTTGAGTTGGCGGGTGGTGGTGGAGGAGGAGGAGGGGGAGGGAGATCGCCATTAATTTCAGACATCTACGAGAGAGATAAGTTTTAGTTAGTTGATTCATATTTTCCTTAGAATAATTACCCTAATTATGTTTAAGGCTAGGATCCATATTTTACTATTCATTCTATGAAAAGGGATGTTGTAATCATAAATGAACTTATTTTAGGTAGGCATACAATTTGCCAATTTCAATCACTATGAAATTCCTAGATCTTTTGAGATTCATTGATTCATCAATCACATGTTAATCTCGGATATGCTATCTTACCTTTGTGGCTGGGATGCCGAGGACCACAAACAAGATTGTGAATTAACCATGCAAAACCGCATTGACACATTTGTTCCATTTACGGTCTCAAATTGACATGCCGGTAAACCACACACGCTCAATCAATAACCATAAACTCGAATTGCCACAACAACATTCACTTACAGTCTCAAATTAATGTGTCGGTTAACCACACACGTTCCATTAATAAATCATATGGAAATGATGTGCGTTTTCGTGGACTAGCATACATTTTCACATTTTCCTATTTATCTAAACGGGAATTTTGTTTGGATAATTTTTAAGTTAATACTTTTAACTTGACATCAACGTTTTTTAGACCCTTTCGATAACTCCATTGGTTCACACAAATAGCGGTGAGCGAAAAGCACACCTATTCAATGGTCATTTTATAGGGTATTTCCTTAAACCATCTTAGAGTGCTTAGAATGGATGAGCCTAGTCTTGATCCAATTTGATGTATTTAATCTTAGTTATACATATAATATAAACTATTGTATGATGTATAAGGTATATTTTAAAGTTTAAATTTACCAATTGTTTGATCATATTAATTCAATTAACCTATGTGTTCAAATGATAATATCAAATCACCATTTAACTATTCTAATCATGTGAAGAAACATGTTAACAATTAACATCAAACAATAAAGATACACATTTAGGATCAAATTGAACTAACTAATTAATCCTAATTATCCTTGTATAATCAGATGACAATAATTAATTACTAATTAAATATTGAAATCATATGAGGACACAAGATAATGATTAATTTAATTCAATTATCCTAAACATTTTCAAAAATAATTTAAACAATTAAATTATCAATTTCCTAATTCAATAAAAAGGAAATAATTTCAAAAATTCAAATAATGCTAAAAGATAAATAAATGTTTTAGAGATAATTACCAAAAATATTTTAAAACAATTTAAAATTTTCAAAACTCCAAAAATCGATTTATCCTAGCCATTAAAGAATTTTCGAAAAACATATAGCATGCAAAAAATCATGTAGTGCAAATATCAACTAAGCATGGGTTCTGATACCACTGATAGGTTTTCTACCCTAGAACAAGCAAGTATGGCAGCAGAAGCATACAAAAAGTTTAAGGAAAGTAACAATTCTTAATACCTACGAGGAAGCTACTTATTGACAATTTACAACTACAATAAGGTTTATGAATACCAACCTTTAGCAAAACCGATTACTTGAAGAACCCTTGTGTATAACAATTCTCAAGCTAAGCAAGAAAGTACCCAAAAGAGAATACCTCTAATTGTTCACACCCAATTAGTCCAAACAATTAGGTTAATTGTGTATTTAAGAAAGCTAGATATAAAACTCCACAGATAGATTATAGATTTTGCTGAGAGAGAAAAGAACAATTCCAGTCTAAGAGCTCTGGAAAAAGTGACGCATCATTAATGAGGACCATGAGGGGTTTTTATCGCTTGCAGGGATGTCAGGGATAAACCTTATTTGAATTCAAACTGGATAAAGGATAATTGGTTAATTAATTTGTATTATCTTTAAATTCAAAAACTCCTTCACTTGCACTCTATCTTGAACGATTTTAGATGGGATGGATCACTATCACCCACCATTTGTAGGTCCCAATTAATCCTAGATCTTCCCAATTAATCCTAGATCTTCACACAGTATCAATCAAATCAAAACAAACACGAAAGCACTTCTTCAATCCACTCGATTATATTGAACAATCGACAAGTACATAAGAACACAGTTACTTGAGCAATACAAAATCTCGCTATGATCATCTAGAGCTCGAAAACAACCAACCCAAAAATAATCTATTTATACTTACACCTAACCAAACCGAAAAACTAAGCCCCATGGGCCGAAAACCAAGGCTAGGCCAGATCGAGAAACAAGGGGATTTCAGTCCCTGACCGAAATCCTCAATCAGCCCCTTAAACTTGATATTTTCTGTTTTAGACCCTTTAAAATGCAAAGATTAAACCAAATAAATTAGTCCTAACAGTCTCCCCCTTGGTTTAATGCTTTCATTTAGTCTTCAGGCTTCTCTTGAGTTAGACTTCAGTTGAACACTACTGAACACTTCAACAATCTTCCCTTGACATGACAATCTCCCTCTTTGCAGGTGATAGGTATAGATGTTAATGAAATTTAGCACATTTGCAGTGACAACTTTATCTTCGGTACTGGTTGTCTTCAGATTTGACTTGGTAAGTTCCTTAGGCTTCAGTAAATGTCTTGAATCAGCACATCGAGCTTTTGATTTGACTTTGACTTTGACTGGAGTCTGACTCTTCATCTCTTCACTTGATCACTTTAGGTTTTGATGTAGTAACAAACTAGCTGAGGAGGAATTCAAATAGCTTGCCACATGGAATTTTGTTTCACCTTCTTCGGGAACATAAACATTATGTCAAATTTTTGAACGTTGCTTTTGACTGGCGCTTCTCGATACGTACAGTGACCGCAAATCCTGTGGGTCACGGAGTTAGAAACTCTCACCACAGTTGTTCAAGGATTCATCCTTGGCTCAGAATGAGACTTCTTGCAGTATCTGTGTGAACCCGGAGGAACGCACTTCGATTGTTTGAGTATCGGTGAACTACTCGTAGCCGTTTGATTTTGGCCCCCTGCATATCCTTGATCAAAGATCTCAATGCAGTTGACAAGTCAACAAGTTGACTTGGCTCTTGGCGAGACGTTCAATGGTATCCAAACTCTACGGAGTGTACCATCCTAGTGCCAATTTGAATCCAGTAAAGTTGTTGGGGGTCTCATAGCTATTGTGGTAAACAACAACGATCACTGACCCAGAGTTTCGATGCTTCATCAATTTGAGATAAAATCACATTGAGTCACGAACATCTTTATTAGAAGAAGATTAGGTCAAGAGCAGTATGAGCGTGTAATATGTCTTGGTTATTAGACATACCCATCAGCTAGACTTTCGAATTGTCATCAGTGTATGGTTTATTACACTAAGTCATCCAACTCTTGAATTAGAAGCTTTGTAGGTAAGAATGTTTTTGATGCCTCACATCTACTACTTGTGTTGTAGCAGAGGTCACTGGAATAGAGTTTTGAAATATCATCATCATTTGGTTTATAATGATGAGTCATTTGTTTCTTGCAACAGAAAGGTAGAGGTGGTTAAGAATGGATTGGTGCGTGTGATAGATTACGGTGCACAACCTAACCATCGGCACAGACTTTTTAACTTTCGACTCTGAGTGGTTTTACTCAAATTGTCTAGAAGTTGATGTTGCAGAAGAACCTTTTAGATTTGGTTAAGAAAGGTTGTCAGTGCTTCAAACTTACTATGGTGTAACAGTAAGAATCGCTAGCACCTAAGTGTTACCTCAGCAGTGAGTGGTATTACTCAGTGCGTCGTCGGTAAGTAAAGAATGTATGAGTGAGTCACGGTTAAAATGAGTCACATCTTTGGCATGAAATTTTGATCTGTATTCCTGATTGGTATTTATCAGGAACATTGACGATCGTGCAAATTGGATAAAATATTTTTGAATTTTTCTAGGTTTTTTGAAAGATCAAGAGAAAATATTTTTGGAATTTTTAATTTTCTTAAAGTAAAGACATAAAAGTAAAAGGGATATTTTTGTATTTTTGAAATTTTGAAATTTTTGTTTTGTTTTTAATTCTCCCCCTAAATTTGTGCATAGAAGAGAATTGCGGAAGTAAAAACCATGAACAAATTTAAATAAACAAAAATAAAATATTCACAGAACTGATTTAACTGTCAGTGAAACGTATCATTTCAGTTCAGGAATAAGTTACCTTTTCAGTTTTCAACACATCGTTAGACACGAACCCCATGTGATCATCTTTTCTTCCTCTCCTGCAAAGGACACATACTCTCTATCAATGATTTGAATGTTGTATAGTTGAGAGATGTCTCCATTCATGTGCCTAGAACAGCTACTAGAACAGCTACTATCAACTAACCAGGGTCTAAAGATATTCCTCCATAGCTATACCTGCACATGATGCATGCTTAATTGGTCTTGGGAACCCAGTCCATCTTGAAACTGGGTTGACCATCACTATCCACACACTTGACTTGTTCCAAGATCATATCCTGCTTATCAAATAAAAATGAAGAGTTAACAGGAATATGAGACAAGTTGGAATTTTGGCCTTTTCGTACCCATGGGTAATTTGGTTTGGGTCTTTTGTTGTTTGACCGGATGGGTGTATCAGCACTTGAGTTTGAAGCAGCACTCCCCCTCAATTTGTGCTTATGTTACCAGTGAGGACTCGAGGACGATCCTTGAGATAAGTTTGACCTTACCGATTTCGATTTGGTGTAACCATCTCTTGAATCAGTCCTATTGTCCTTGGGGCCTGCTTCTTGGCCTTTGCTTCATTCCAGTCGCCATCTCTTGATTGTGATCTTGAGAGCTTTCTTTTGGAAGACCTTCCCTTTGGCACATTCTGCCAATGTTGTACATAGAAGGGAATGTATGGGAAATAAGGACAATTCCTGGCGATGTGACCTGCAATGTCACAATTGAAGCACGTTTGCCTTTTCAAGTAAATGAGATTGTGACTCGATCCTTGTCCAGATGAGTTTTCAAGGAATTTCCACAAGAACAAGCACAACCACATTTATTGGGACTAGGTCTAGGCCAAACAGGAACTTCCCCTTCTTTTACAAACTTCTGTGATCTAAATTTTCCAACATGTGGATTTTTGGAATTTGAACCATCACCACAAGAAGTTGTAGATTCAGCATCAATGGTTTCAGTGCAATCATTAGTAACAGCAGAAAATGAGGCATTAGATGTTGACGCATGTTCAGTAGAACTAGGACTATCTTTGTCCTCCTTGCTCGCATCTTCCACTATTACTTCATTCTCAGCGGTGCCAGACTGATCCTTTTGAACGGAATTAGAAAAATAACATTCCTCGGATTCCTCGGTTTCAAGAGTTGAGATATTGTTATGATTAAACGGAGGTGCAATAGTTTTGAATCCAAGACCTTCACCATCCGTAGCTTCTTCAGTTTTTCTTGATTCATCAGCTTGACGTCAAGCATCCATGAGCTGGTCAATTTCATCACGCTTCCCTCTTTCTCGTTCAGCTTTATCACGGGCAAGCATGATTTGATCACAGAGGCTTAAGCCCGAAGGATAATCGTCATTACACAGGGTTGGCACACTTTTATACCCCAAACCCTCGCCCTGCTTGTTTTGCTACTTAAGCTGTTGCTCAACCATCGATTCAACTACCGCACTTGATGCATCAAACTTTTTGATATTAAAATCAACATCTTTGTATTTTGCTTTTAATGCTTCAAGCTCGGCAGTTAAACTGACTATCTCTTCTTTGGCGAAACGATATCGAGTGGCCGCTGTACTCCAGTCCTCTTGAACTCTATTAAAATCAGATATTTTAGCGTCTAGTTTTTCTTATAGGGGTTTCAATTTCTTTTTAGTATTATAGACAAGATTTTCATATTCAAATATTTGTCTAACTAAATTATCGTTGTGTTCGCGAAGTTTGGCAATTATATCAACACACGATTGAGAAGAACAAGCAATTTCTGAAGCGTCTTTTGTTGCCATTTTAGAGGTTCAAATGGACCGAAAAAGCCTTCAAATGCCAAAATATTGATCGAAAACCCAAAAACAATTTCTGCCGAAAAACAAAAATTTTGAAAATTTTACCCCCTTTTTAGCGAAAACACTATAGCTCGAGACAAGACCGAAAAACCTACACCGAAAAACAATTAACCGAAAATCTGGGGCGAAAAACTCTCACACCGAAAAACCTTCAACACCGAAATCCACGAAACCCTAAGTGACACCGAAAAACCTTTAGCGGGCTCACCGAAAAATTGATAACGGACCGAAAAGCTTTAAACCAAAACCGAAAAACTTCAAAAACCCTAACCGATTCAGCGCCGCCACCGAAAAACCTTGGAGCGTGACCGAAAAACCCTCACCAGATCTAGATCTCGCACAAACAAGGGTTAAAACGCTGTTTTGGATCAAAAACACAGTTTTTGATGATTTTTGCTTGAAGATTGCCAAGGACACGAAGAACACCAGGAATAAAAACACTAAAAAACTCGATCATACAGTCCAAAATAGTCCAAAAACCTCCAAAATTCCAAGATCCAAGCAAAGGAAAGATGAGATTGATACCAAAACACTCAAAAACACGAGGTTTTCAAGCTCTAATACTAATTGTAGGTCCCAATTAATCCTAGATCTTCACACGGTATTAATCAAATCAAAACAAACACGAAAGCACTTCTTCAATGCACTCGATTATATTGAACAATCGACAAGTACATAAGAACACATTTGCTTGAGCAATACAAAATCTCGCTATGATCACCTAGAGCTCCAAAACAACCAACCCACAAATGAAGGCACAAGACATCTATTTATACTTACACCTAACCAAACCGAAAAACTAAGCCCATGTGCCGAAAACCAAGGCTAGGCCAGACCGAAAAACAAGGGGATTTCGGTCCTGACCGAAATCCTCAATCAGCCCCTGAAACTTGATATTTTCTGTTTTAGACCCTTTTAAAATGCAAAGATTAAACCAAATAAATTAGTCCTAACACCATTCATGGTGAACGAATTTAAGGGATAAAACCTTTTAAAATTCGTCCTCTATCTTCCCCAAACATTATCCATTGTTCAACTATTGAACAATTAACATTTCGTCTCTGCACTTTTAATTAATCCCAAAGTAATTTTAATTAATTCTAATTAATTCCAAACTAGTTTCTAATTAATTTATCATCACATAATAAATTAATAAACTATTTATCTCTCTCTCTCTCTCTCTCTCTCTCTCTCTCTCTCTCTCTCTCTGTGTGTGTGTGTGTGTGTGTGTGTGTGTTAACCTTAATACCATTTGAACTACTGATGGAAATCTAAAAAGGATCATGTTATTAATCGAAAGTCCTTACTAATTTAGTTATGACATTGGACACTATTCCAACAATATCTATATTCCACAAAATCATAAATTTTCTCAATGGAATCCAAGATATCTTTTAAAAAATTGAAAGCCTCAACACATATATTCCCGCAAACTGAATCATCGCCGCAACCCTATATTTCACAAAAGGAATGTCCTATTTTCTTGCCACCACAATTCTATTTTCCGTCGATACCATCTACGTTTTACCCTCAATCCCCCTTTAACCTTTTCTTTGGTATGCCTAACAGCGCTTTCTCCGAACCACAATCCTAACCCGTCGACGAAACCGATTTTCGATTCAAGTGTCAAGGTCGTGCCCGAGACAAAATTTGAATCTGACTCCGATGATGCCCCGCTCCAACGTAAAAATTCTAATAAATTAGAGAAGAAAACCGGTCTCGCAGCTCCTTAGCCTTGGACCCTCAAAGAATAAGTCACTTTAGTACGGGCGTGGGTCGATGTTTTAGAGAATGTCGAGGCCGGAAACACTCAATCTAATTATTATTTTTGGGAAACTATTAGAACTTTGTTTCATAAAAGTTTGAGGTGTGAACTGTTTCGATCGAATGATACAATAACAACAAAATTTCGAGACGTCAACAAAGCAACAACAAAATTCAATGGTTTGTACACAAATTTCAAAGATCAACGGGAAAGTAGTGAAAGAAATGAAGACATACTCCAAAAAACACTTACGGTTTATCGTTCGAAAAACAAAGGAAAACTGTTTACTTTTATAGGGTTTTGGGAAGTTGTTAGAGCGTACCAGAGATGGAAGGGCCTCCCAGGTAGTGACACATGGATCAAAAGGATCCAAAACACCGCTTTCACTGAACCACAATCCGAACCCGTCGACGAAACCTATTTTCAATTCAAGTGTCAAGGCCATGCCCGAGACAAAAGTTGGATCTGACTCCGATGATGCCCCCGTTCCAACGTAAAAATTCTAATAAGTTGGAGAAGAAAACCGGTCCCGCAGCTCCTTAACCTTGGACCCTCAAAGAATAAGTCACTTTAGTATGGGCGTGAGTCGATGTTTTAGAGAATGTCGAGGCCGGACACACTCGATCTAAATATTATTTTTGGGAACCTATTAGAACTTTGTTTGATAAAAATTTGAGGCGTGAACCGTATCGATCGAATGATACAATAACAACAAAATTTCGAGACGTCAAAAAAGCAATAACAAAATTCAATTGGTTGTACACAAATTTCAAAGATCAACGGGAAAGTAGTTAGAGCGTACCAGAGATGGAAGGGCATACTCCAAAAAACAATTACGGTTTATCGATCGAAAAACAAAGGAAAACTGTTTACTTTTATAGGGTTTTGGGATGTTGTTAGAGCGTACCAGAGATGGAAGGGCCTCCCAGGTAGCGACACATGGATCAAAAGGATCCAAAACATCAGAGATCCATTATATGATGTCTACCGATGCACACATCGGTTTCGACCTTTTAGCAAAAGCTAAAGGAAAAGCCATGTCTTCAAGCTCGGTTAATGATGAGCGCATGGATGAAAAGAACGAAAATGTTGATAAAACTTAGAGTAAATTACAGTTTTGGTCCCTCAAGTTTACCAAATGTTGCACTTTAGGACAAACTTTTGGAAATTCACGTTGGTGGTACCTAAGGTTTGTGAAACGCTACAAATCGATCCCTGGGTCAGGTAAAAAGACTAACTTGCCCTTTTTAATTTCTTTTTCTTTTTCCTTTTTCTTTGAATTTATTATGTACTTTATTAATAAAAAAAGAAAATACCCCACCCCTCCCCCACCTCACCATGTATATATATATATATATATATATATATATATATATATATATATATATATATATATATATATATATATATATATATATATATATATATATATATATATATATATATATATATCCAAACTCAACAGGTAATCGTCGGGTAAAAGGTAGTTTGATTAGGGAGGAAAGCCACCATATTCAAGGAGCCTCAATATGTCGCTATATTGTCCATGAATGTCGCCTAAACCAGAAAATACATCCAATCAGAAAAGTCAAAATTGTAAGATATAGTTCTCTCTACCATGGTTTTCTTCAATCCATCCTTTAAACACACACCCACAACCGCCTTCACCAAGAAGACTTTCGGGCCTGAAAATTCGTGTCGCCATTTTTAGAACATTGAAAGCAAATTTCTGAAGGTGGGAAGCAATTTTGAGTTCATCCTCTGGTTTTGGACTCGAAAAATTGTTTTCGCCACCGTTACTTGTAGTGGCCGGAGTAACTATCGGAACCGCCGATTGATCTTTGCTGGTATCGTTTCCTAATTTACTTTCTGCAATCACACACGATGATAACGATGGGATACAGGGATTCATTACCAATTGCACCAAACATGGAGGAGAATGACTGGTAATTTGACATTACACTCAAAGGAATCCATATTCTTTTCTAATTCATTTAGATGGAAGATGTTCAGGAAGGGCAAAGCTAGATACAAAGAATTGGTGCATGAATACAAAAGGTCATAGAAACTAAAATATAATAAACCAGAAACTGTTAATGAGTATTATTCCCCATCTGTCTTTGATTTACATAATACACGACTAAAAATAATACAGTGTATATGGGCAAGAGTGGGCCTAAGAATACAAAGAACTGTGCTAGGCTAAATACATAATACTACAAAATACAAAGGAGATGGTCCGCTAACATCCCCCCGCAGTTTGATCGGGAGATGAATTTCGAACGTTCAAACTGGTCTTGAATTCGTTGAAAAGAGTAGTCGGTAGGCCTTTGGTGAAGATGTCAGCGTACTGAGCAGAGGAAGGGACGTGGAGAACTCTGACAAGACCCCTGGCGACCTGGTCCCGCACAAAATGAATGTCGATCTCGATATGTTTTGTGCGTTGGTGCTGAACCGGGTTCTGTGACATATAAACCGAGCTGATGTTGTCACAGTAAACTATGGTGGCTTTGGTGGGTGGACACCTGAGCTGTCATGGCGAAGCAGATTGCGGACCCAACAAGTTTCGGCCACGGTATTGGCGACACCGCGATATTCCGCCTCGGCACTAGAACGAGAGATAACGCCTTGCCGCTTAGAGGACCAAGAGATTAGGTTATTCCCAAGGAACACACAATAACCGGATGTCGAGCGACGAGAAACGGGGCACCCACCCCAATCGGCGTCAGAATAAGTGATAAGGTCTGAAGTGGGAGACACAAAGAGCTGAAGACCATGGTCAATGGTACCCCGAATGTAGCGCAGAATACGCTTTAAAGCGTGAAGGTGTGGCTCCCGCGGATCGTGCATGTATAAACAAATCTACTGAACTGCAAATGCAATGTCTGGGCGAGTGAATGTGAGATACTGAAGAGCTCCGGCCAGACTGCGGTATAGGGATGGGTCTGCCACAGGTGGTCCTGTGGCATCCAACTTATGAGTAACCTCGGTAGGTATACGAGCTGGATTGCACTGAGTCATATGAGCACGCTCTAGAATCTCAAAGGCATATTTCCATTGACAGAGGAATAGACCCTGTGGAGTGCGGGTGGCGGAGATGCCTAAAAAGTAATTAAGTGCTCCCAGATCGGTCATGGCAAACTCGCTTCCAAGCTGAGCAATAATCGAACATAACAGGATAGTGGATGAGGCGGTGAGGACAATGTCATCAACATATAGGAGTAGATATGCGATGTCAGGGCCATGATGGTAGGTGAATAAGGAGGAGTCGGTTCGACTATGCTGGAAACCCATACGGAGGGCATGCTGGGCAAAGCGTTGGTACCATGCCCGTGGGGCCTGTTTAAGGCTGTATAAAGAGCGCTGCAAGTGACATACGTGATTTGGGTGAACTGGGTCCCGAAACCCAGGTGGCTGGTGCATGTAAACAGTCTCCTAAAGATGACCGTGAAGAAAGGCGTTCTTCACATCAAGCTGGTGAATAGGCCAGTGTCTAGAGATGGCAAGACTGAGAACAGTGCGGATGGTAGCCGGTTTGACAATCGGGCTGAAGGTCTCGTCACAATCAACTCCCGGCTGCTGACTACGGCCGTTTGCCACCAAGCGAGCTTTGTATCGGGAAAGAGAGCCATCCGCATTGAATTTCTGTTTAAATAACCATATAGAGCGGACCACATTGACCCCCGGTGGTCTCGGCACAAGAATCCATGTGCCATTTGTAATGAGAGCATTATATTCCTCATCCATGGCTTTTTGCCAGTGTGGATCTTGCGAAGCCTGTATGTGTGACCGCGGGACAGGGGAGATGGTGGTGGAGTGGAGATTGAGGCGATCAATGGGTTTGACAATGCCACTCTTGGATCTAGTGTGCATTGGGTGAGCCGGAGGGGTTGGGTCAGGGTGGAGAGGGGGGCAGGAGGCGACACACCGGGAGCCGCAACATGAGCAGGAGAGGGAGGAGATGAGGGAGTGGTGGCGTCAGTCTCAATGGGTGGATCAGGATGGGTGGGAATGGGGGTGGGTGTAGGGGGTGAAGTATCTGCTGGAGGATAGGGGATGAGTCCGTGTCAGTCAGAAAGTCATATGAGGGAGGGTCGGTGGGAGTAACCGATCCATATGGGAAAACGGTTTCGTCAAATGTGACGTGGTGAGAAATGATTATCTTTCAGGTGGCAAGATCGAAGCAACGGAACCCACGGTGGTAGGTTGGGTATCCGAGAAAAACACAAGGTGTGGAACGAGATTCGAGTTTGTGAGTGGCGTGAAGGCGGGGAAAACATAAGCAACCAAAGACACGGAGGTGATCGTAGGTGGGATGTCGGGCAAAAAGACGGAAGTGAGGGGTGTCATTAGATATGGAAGTAGAGGGAAGGATGTTGAGAAGGTGAGATGCCATATATAAGGCTTTAGGCCAAAATGTGGGAGGCAGGTGAGAATGCAAAAGGAGAGTGCACATCATATTGTTGATGGTACGAATCATGCGCTCAGACTTTCCATTTTGTTGTGACGTGTGGGGGCAGGAGAAACGAAACGTAATCCCATGTAAAGCGAAGTGATCATGAAAAAATTTGTTGTTATATTCGCCCCCGTTATTGAAACTGTTTAATGTTCCCCCCAAACTGGTTTTTAATAAGGTTGGAAAAATGTAGAAATTTATCAAAAGCTTCAGATTTCTATTTGAGAAGATACACCCATAAATAATGTGTGATCTAAAAACAGAATATAATATTTCAAACCACCACAACTAGAGATAGGAGATGTCCACATGTCAGAGTGAATAATTTCAAATGGCGAAGAAACGACAGAATCAGACAAACAAAATGGAAATCTAGTGTGTTTGCCAAGTTGACATGATTGGCAAATTACATTGTTTTTTGGTAAAGAACATGTAATGGAACTACGCGACACTAAATGCTTCAATACTTGATCGCCTGGGTGACCGAGTCGTTGATGCCAAGTAGAGGAGGAAGAAGCGACAAAAACGTGACTTGTGGAGCCGGTGACCGGATAAAGCGGCCCAGAGCTATCACAACGGATGAGGGGGCGTCGTGTCTGATAATCAAGAACAGTAAAACCGTAAGGGTCAAAGTCAATAGAACAATTATTATGCTTAGTGAATTTGCGAACAGATATAAGATTTTTAATGATATTTGGGGTGATGAGAATGTTTTGTAAGTGAAGCGGGCGATATGGATTTGGTATAGGGAATGGGGTATGTCCCGAGGTCAAGACGGGTATCGCAGATCCATCACCAACAAAAATAGAACGAGGCATATAATTATTATTACAAAAAGTTTTGAGAATACCTTCACTATTGTGAACATGATCGGTCGCCCCGGTATCCATGACCCAGCCGTCATTTTTTGGATCGTTTAAAGACATTGAGTTGAATGCGGTTGGAAGAGAAGTGGCCTGATCCGAAATCCCAGGCCAAGCCCATGGGGGTAAAGGGGCATTGCTGGATAGAAAATGAGCCTGAGAATTATTATTGTGTTGCTGTGCGGTAGCTGTTGTGGGCCGGCTTCCAAGAAGGCCTGATTGGATGCCATTGGCCTGCTCCAGTTATGTCCCAAATTGGAATAGTTCCATGGAGAAACCCACGAAGGGTTTTTATGAGTTCCAGTCCACTGTTGCTGTCCTGATGGCTCGTTCGGCAGAGGGAAATAAACCCAGCCGTAGCGCTGGTTTCCGCTGGTGTTGCCGGCGTTTTGTCCCGGTGGTCTGCGACGATTGTTGTGATGGTGACTCCCGCGGCGGTCGTTCCGGCGGGTGTTGTTTCCGCCTCCCCGATTTGAACTCGGGTTTCCAACGTGAAGGAGAGCAGGAGAGGAAGAGTGATGATCGTGCGATGGAGCAGGGGCTGGATGAGAGCGGAGACATTGTTCTTCAACATGTAGCATAGACCAAGTTTCCGCAAATGAGGGTAGGGGCCGGCTGTGACGGATAATTCCGGCGAGATTCTCGAATTTGCCGGAGAGCCCGTTAATGGTATGTATAACCAAATGCTTGTCTTTGACCTTTTCGCCAATACCTTCAAGCAAATCAGCAATATGTTTAATTTTATCACAGTAGGCATGAACCGAGAGGTCCCCCATGGAGATGGACCGGAGTTCGCTTTCAAGATGCATGGCAGATGCGTCTTTGTTCTCACGAAAAACAGCCTCGAGATTAAGCCAGACTTTTCGGGCGGTGGCGTTTGAGGTATATGCAGAAGTTATGAGAGATTGGGTGATTGACCCATAGAGCCAATTCTTGACGATGGCGTCAATTTTCAGCCATTCCGGGTCTGTGGGTGGAGTTTTGGGGTGGTCGTAAGTTGTATCAATATGGTCGAGGACTTCAAAGGCAAGGCAGTGGGTAGTGAAAAGCTCTCGCCAGGGATCATAGTTGTGGGTAGAGAGATCAAGAAGAAGGGGAACATGATTTTTAATGTTGGGTATACCATAAGCTTTGGCGGTGGAGGTTGATGGTGGGTTGTTGCCGGCAGCCATTAGGGTTTAGAGAGGAAGAGGATGGTACCTGGGAAGGAAAGGATCGAGATGTGGAAGGCAAGAGAAGAAACGGTGAGAGATTTTAGGAGGGAATAGAAGAATTCTCTGATACCATGTTAATGAGTATTATTCCCCATCTGTCTTTGATTTACATAATACACGACTATAAATAATACAGTGTACATGGGCAAGAGTGGGCCTAAGAATACAAAGAACTGGGCTAGGCTAAATACATAATACTACAAAATACAAAGGAGATGGTCCGCTAACAGAAACAATACCTTGGTTAACTTTCTTCAGAATAAAAACACCAGAACCCAAATCCCGAAATCTGGCTTCCATTGTCGAGCTTCCTGATCAAATCGAATCAAAACCCTAGAGTATGTAAAATACCAAAACCATACAAAACAATGGCAATTTTACGCCAAATTGAATTAGATGAAATCAATATCCAGTTTCTACGGAAGAAGAAACAGGGAAAAAGGATCAAAGACTTGCGGTAAATGAAAGAAATTAGAAGTGAAGTGTGTGTGCTCTTGATCGTTCTCTTATTCCGAAAACTAAAAGAAAACAACACTTCGTGATTTCAACGATCTTGATCGATGTCGCCTGCCTCCGGCGACATGCTTATCATTGTCGTCCTCTTGGTTCTTGGGATACGGAGAGAGAATAAGACGTTCGAGGGTTTTGCGAGCTAGTATAAAGAGAATTTTAGGGTTTAGCGAGCGATGGTGGTGACCCTCACTGTATTCCGACTACAGATGCGCTCCACTACTCTCTTCTCGTTTCTGATTTCTTGCTTTTCACGATAGTCTACAAAAACTTTGGCACACAATCAAATTTTATTTGGGGACACAACACCAATGTCGATCATCATTGTGTAATTCTGTAGAGAAAAAAGAAATTACCTTTTTCTCGGCGATTACCAGTTGAGTTTGGAGAGAGAGAGAGAGACGTAAGGGGTGGGGTGGGGAGGAGTGGGGATATTTTTTATTAATAAAGTAAATAAATTCAAAAAAAAAATTAAAAATGGCAAGTTAGTCTTTTTACCTTACCCAAGGACCGATTTCTAGCATTTCACAAACCTTAAGGCTAAGGGGTGTGGGAGACGTGAGAACGCGAGAAGAGGGGGGAGAGAGCGAATGATGGGATGACACATAAGGAAGTAGGGGTGTTATGATACCGGCTTGGTAGAGACGCGTGAGAACGTCCGGAAGTGCCACATCAGCCGAGACGCGGGTGTGCGTCCGGCACACCCCACAGGCTAAGGACCACCAATAAGGTTTCCAATAGTTTGTCCTAAAGTGCAACATTTGGTAAACTTGAGGGACCAAAACTTTAATTTACTCTAAAATTTATTTGACTATGTCGTCTCATGTGAAATTCCAAGAAGAATGGACACAAAAGAAGGAGAAAGTCCGCGATGACAAACAACAGGCAGTCGACATGCATCTTTTGATACAACCGACAAATCATCTTTTCGGACGGACTCTCGAGATGGCCTTGAAGGTGAAAGAAGATATTATCAAAAAATATGAATCTTAGTGTTTTAGTTTTTTTTTTAATTTTAGTTTTATGTTAGTTTTTATGTTTCATTTTTTAATTTTAGAATACATTGCTAATAGACTATCGTAATCATTTGATGCTAATAATTTTTGTAAATATTTTATAAAGAAAATTTGAACATAGATATCTCAAATGTGTTTTGGGTTATCCTTAAAATAAAAAGGATATGTTTTAGTAAAGCCGAGGTGATTTAACTTGTATAAAAAATTACTTGTTTTGTTAAATTTAAGCAATATTTTTTTTATGAAAAAACCTATAAAATAAATGACTAAAAATGAAAAACGAAAAAGGAAAAGATGCCAGAATCCGACACCGAAATATCAATAGTTTGGTATTTCTGAAGTTAAAAATGAAATTCTCGGTTTGGTTTTGGTTTTAGTAAAAAAATTGAACAATTTGTACCTGTGGTTGGTGAACAAACTCTAAATAGTGGTTTGAAATTAAGTTGTATTTTGAAAAATAAATTTTTTTTATAAAAGAAAGTTGCTGTTGAATTCTTTATTATTATTTTTTTGTTATTATTGGCTTTTTTTGAAAATTTTAGAAGTATTAATGGGTTTTCTGGAAATGATAATAATAATAATAAACGAGTGATCTTATTGATCTAATGATTTTCTTGAAAATATTCCAAAAAGATGCTACGTAATAAACCAGCGATCTTATTAATGTTATAAGATTTTGAAAATACTCCGAAAAAATATATATGCAGCCAGCTGAAGTGGTCTTATTTTCTGCTTCCGGCGGGGCTCGAACACGCGATCTTCGGCTCATAAGACCAACGCTGTAACCAACTGAGCTACGAGACCATTTTGTCTTAACTTCACAAACAATTTATTTGGAAGAACGTAACCGATGCTTGATGTTCAGAATTACATTTTCAATCAGGCTTCCACTCCCCCGCATACTAATTTATGAATATTAACTTTTATATCTATAATTACTTTAAATAATACTTTTCCCTAATAAATAATAATTCCATCGAAGAAGTTTGACGAAAGACATTTCCATCTTCTTTTGAAATAGCAAAGCTTTTATTGTTATTGGCCTACTCATAATATACATTCACAATGACAAAACACCGACGTTATGGTGATTGTTTTGGTGGATGACAATCTAAAAACTAAGCCTATGACTTGGTCAATGCGTGGTCCAATGATTTATTTTGACTGACAAGTAACGACAATAATGTTTGGAGTAAATTATAGAAATGGTCAAACGCTGCATACTAAATTTTCTGGATTTTGTATAATTGTTTCGTTTGTTGAATTGGAAGTCCCTAAAAGTTTATTTTGGTGCACCCATAGTCCATGGCCTTAGCCATCACTAGAGCCTAGAGGTCCCTCGTTAACTCAACTCATGTGCATTGCATGTGACGGCAATTTGATCAATTCTTCATTCTCTCATTTTAACTCACTTCATCTTATTTTTTCGACGTCCATCATGCTCTTTTCTCATTAACTGATTTCTTCCTCCTCCTCTTCTTCTTCTTCTTCTTCATAGATTCCTTTCCAAGCTTCAAACACCCACGTTTATGGATATATGTAAGCAAATGTTACGTTCAACAATGTATCAATTACATTTGGAGCCAATCTCCCTCAAATATAAATAGATCTAAACCAGTACTGTCTCCACACTTTTCCTATTGCAGCTCTAAAGGATTTCCTCAACGGCTGAATGAGAAAGAAACTCAATGAATCCACACTTACTATGATCTCATCAACCAACCATTAGTGACCACAATCTCAATTATGTTCAAACCAGACCTAATTAGGTCATGATCATCTCCACAAGACCACAACTAGGTTCTATACTAAAGGAAAGAATAACATCGAGGATTTCTTGAGGATCAACTATTGGCATAAGAAGTTTCCAATTAGACCACCATGTGATAGAAAAATAAGAAGAAGATTGAAAGCCCTAGACCCTCATATATGCTACATTGCTCAAAATTTTCTATATATAAGAGATCCATTTATAAAGAAAAAGATATAAATAATTGTAACGCCCACAAAGGGTCCTAGACTACTGGGCTTTCCCCGGTGTGTCTCACATCTATATTCTGGTCAGAGGGACTGAAAAAGCCCTCTAAGGTAATTGTTGTGTGTCCAAATGAGAAGGAGAATCAGTCTCCATAATATTAAACAACATCCTCTGTAGCCAATATATGGTTGGCCGGGACCTCAGAATTTTTATCTAAGAGTCTCAACATACACCCAAGCAAAAGCCTCAAAGGACCAATAATAGACTGATCTTCGGGAAGAGCTAGAGTACTTTTTGACATTTTTTTTAATAAATACGTCTTTATCATCTCTTATGGTGGGGGGAGTAGTTCCCTCCCATCCCACTGAACCCACTCACCACGTCAACTTTTCTCTCTCCTCTCACTTCTATCTTTACCATCTTTCACCCATTGAAGCATTTCCCACCGAACCCAAGATGCCACATCAGCTTTTTAATATTAAAGTTAGATAAATAATACCAAAAATAAGATTTTTTAATATATATATATATATATATATATATATATATATATATATGTGTGTGTGTGTGTGTGTGTGTGTGTGTGTGTGTATATATATATATATATATATATATATATATATATATATATATATATATATATATATACATATACATATTAATAAATGAAGCAATTTAGTGCCACGTGACATCTTTCTATACCTTTTATTTAACACGTGGCTCCCTAATATGCATTTTAGTATATTTTCCCTCCTAAAAAACCAATCCTCCATCGTGTCCCTTGATTTCCGTTCAATCAAATCCTCAAAATCAGGGTATTCAATTTGAAACCCCTAATATTTTGCCCCTTTCCTTATTAATTGCAGTTATGGTTCCTTCAATTCTCTTTAAAACTCTTAAACATATATCACATCTTCAATTGCCTTGCTCCCAATCGTAGAGTAAGGGCTGCTGCTTCCAATCAACGTTTAGTGTTTTCGTTTTACCACTGCCATCAATGAAATTATCGATCTCTCTATCATCTTATTCATTGCTTTTCTTTACAGGACTCTCATCTCCCGGATTATCAAGATAGCCTCCTTCCAGATTATGGTTCCTGGAAGTGGATTTAAGCTGCTACCAATTTTTTGTTGTTGTTGTTGTTCTTATTCTGGATCCACTCAGCACCATTAATTTTACTCTAATACTCTTTGTTTATCTCTCAAGTTTAATTATGTATCACGATATTTATAGATTATGTTCCAATTCCTCCTAATCGATCTATAACATTAACAGGTATTATGATTCTTTCTCCTCTCTTCTCTTTAGTCTACTTCTTTTTCTGAATCTTCAAACCCTAATATTTCTTGTAAAGTTTCTTATGCTCTGTCGGGTACACAGTGATGATTATTGCATTATTTTATTATAAATTTATATTGGGCTTTGTTTCTATGTGTTTATTTATTATTTGGGCAAGTGATGAAGTAATGTAGAGAGGATGACTTTGTTTTTTTATAACGCATATTAAATGTTTGATTAAATGCCATAACAAGTATTCTTGACATTGACTAGAGAACAACAACAATGCTCTTTCTACTCTTAATGACAATTACTACATTTTTTGTTAAAATGTTTCTTCTGATAGACTCCCAGTACTTGGAGAAAGAAGATTCAGGATTAACGGAAAATACTAGAAAAAGACTTATCAGGTTGTTGACGTTTTCAAAGAGACCGAATCTAGATCGCTTTGAATCCACTGATGTTTCTCTATCAATAGCAGGCCAAAACCATTGTTGATAGATCTATACATGTCGTAGCAGAAACAAAGATGATGGAATAAAGTGTCATTGAAGATTTGCATCTACAAACAAAGAACATGGGTTAAATTGGTAAGCATATGTCTATGAACGTTTGTTTGCTTTTAATTTCTCATCTCTGTGTGTTTTTTCATTTCCTAGGTATGATTTAAGGGGTACAACCAACTAACCTTTATGTACGAGTAGTTAATGCTTATTCTTATCCTAGCCAAATGAAAAAATTGTCCCGTTACATTAGTGTATTCAATTTTAAAATTCAAAAGGAGGCGGTTATAATTTTAGTATCTTAAAGTTCTTTCCGTTTCAATTTTTGGCAAATTTATTGTTTTTGGTTTTCAGTGTCAACGATGGAAATAGGCAAATCAAATGGTGGTATAAGAATTTTTTATATCTCAAAATTTTTTATCTGGTTCCTTCAATTTGGTATTTCTAATGCTATCTCACAGTAATGGCGTAGGCTTTCTATATCTAATTTCGTTTCTATAATTTTTTTTTATCTTTTCCATGACAAATTAAATCAATGACTACAATTAAAATTTTAAAAATACTCCGTAGATATATCGATTGCAGCTATTAGTCATTTCTTTGTCAGTCACAACATTTCAATTAATACAGCTCTCTCACTAAAGTACTCCATGTTCGATTTCATAGAACAGATTATAAAAGAAAGAGCATACTTGAATCTATGACAATAAATTGCCACTTACAATCCATGTTATATGTTATACTTTTTCTAATTATTGTGCGGTGTCCTTGGGTTATTTTCACTTATTAGAGTTGAACTTCATTTTTTTTTCAGATGGTAGGACTGTTACCAAGGAGTTAGAATGCGTAGATTAGTTGTATTAAACATACGAAAATTATTAGTATGGCATGATTGGGTAAATAAAACATGTTTGATAATGTTAACAAGGCAAATTAAGAGAATATTAAATGAAATTCATAACATATTTGTATAGAGAATTGAGTTGGTACATATAATTGATATTTCTGTATTTCTATTTGATTAAATTATTCATGTCCTCATTTCTATTAGACACGTCATTGTTAGATGGTTAGTTAGCTTGGTAGGTATTTTTTTTAAAATTCAATCATATATTATCTGAAAATACCATCTTGTATTTTCTTAATGTTTATCACTAACAATTTCATTTTTTTAGTTAATCCACCCATGTAATACACGGTTATTAACTTAGTATATATATATATATATATATATATATATATATATATATATATATATATATATATATATATATATATATATATATATATATATATATATATATATATACTAATAAAGCAAGCCTAAATATGCCACATGACTTTTTTCTAGAGTTTCTTCTTGCCACGTGTAATATTGTTACGCCTTTTAGTCTTCTTTTCCCGCCCAAAGCATCAAAAATCCAGAAGTTTCATCTTGCGTAATTACTCTTTTTATCTCCTCGAATTTCGCCTTTATTTTGGAAACCGATTTACTATCAAATTTCAAATCGAGAGGACGAATATAGTATTTTTGATCAAGAGGACGAAATTATCACTTTAAAAAGTTGGAATGTCTGTTAATCGGTGATAGAATTGCTAATTTGTTGTAACAATTGTTTCAATTTAGGATTTATATCTATTTAATTAATGTACGATAAATTATAATGTCCATCATTTGTACTTTATGATATTCTGATTAAATATATGACAAAGCACAAGAAACAAACATATTTTGGGTTAGTTATGAAATAAAACCAATTTTTTCAATTAAAACCAATTTTAATGTAATTTTAGGTTTTAAATTATCTATCAAACGTAACAACAAATTTACTTTTTTTGACACGTATGAGGCATGTAAAGTGATTAAGTTGTATAAATTGCATAGGGTAATTACATAAAAGTCGCTAACTTTTCCAGATTTTTAGATTTTGACACTATGTTTTTTATTTTTGCTATTAAGTCATTAGGTTTTCTGAAAAATTGCAAATCTGACCATATAACCTGGTAACCTGTTGCCATCCCGTCATATGGTCATTTTCGCAACTGTTTGGAAAACATAATGACTTAATTGCAATTTTTCTAAAAACATAATGACTTAATTGCAAAAATTAAAAATGCAGTGTCAAAATCAAGAAAACTGAAAAAGTTAATGACTTTTATGCAATTTACCCTAAAATAATCACAAAGAAAATTATTTCCATTTAAGTAAATTAAACCAAATAACTAATGAAATAATCATTGTGTTCTATAACTTTTTCGAGGGCTAATCCAAACAATTTTTTTTGAACAGCATCAAGATTTCCCGCTGGAAAGAATACAAAGCCAACAAACAGAAAAAAAAAACAACGAGAAAAAAAACAGGACCCCGGGAAACTTTGACGCCCAAGCCTAACACATAGACCCAATAATAGCAACAAACTATACAACCACCAAATCAAAAGGACAATTAACTTTAGAGCAGGCATTGACCTACCGACTCAGAACCACTTCAAGTGAAAAGAAAAAACAGCAGTGAAATTAGGCCATGTTCAAATACCAAAACTGCCTTCACAGGAATCCACCTAGGGGTATAATCGTCCATAAACTGCAGCGACCAAAGACAACCTGGGTAAGTAGATCCCACCGAATGTAACCGCCTACATCTTACTATGGAAAACATTGAGGGGTATAATCAGCCTCCACCGCCTATAACCTTAGCCCCTGAAAAACAACACCCAGCACATCGAAACCAAACTGAAAACAAACAAACCAATCGCGAGAATTTAATGGAAAAGTGAACATCTTCGGCTTTATTATTTCTCAAAAGAGTTATTATGACCATTTGCTTAGATTTATAATGTTCGATATTATTATTTTTTATTACTAAAGCGTAATTTTTGATGTGAAACACTTCCCTAAAAAAAACCTAGGGAATCAAATAGCGTGGCCATCGTGGTTCAATATGTCATTGCCATGGGTGCAAAATTTATATGAAACTAACCCTCTATGTTTCTTATAGTTGATATGCTTCCGCTCTATCCAAATTGTGATAACCAAATCTACTATTTCTTTGAGTGTTCGAAAAACAAATGCTTCCCACCGCCACTATTTAGTTTGACACAACGTATCAAATGGATGAAAACACACATCAACCACATTAGTAGATAAAAATACACATCTAAGAAAAAAAGTTCTTTTTTAGTTTCTCCACATTCAATCAACCAATGTATAGTAAGTTCTTTGGGAAAAAAAATATTTGATGTAATTGAATAGAGCTGTTTGAAAATTGAGTAGAATATTATCTTCTGCATATATAACAAAACCAAGCACTCAACAAATAATTAAATTAAAAGGCTCAATCTGTATGATTGCTGCATTATGTAAGGGAATCGGAAAAGTCTCAATTGTTACACTAAGTTTCGGGACTAAAAAAGATTTGATCTAATTGGATAGAGCTTTCAAAGTACATGAACGTTGCAAGGTACTTTGATATAATTAAAAAAAAGAATAAATGAACAATAGGAAGGTATTTCGGTGTAATTGGATAAAATTTTCAAAAATTGGCAAGACAATTTCAACCTTTATACATCAATGTAGGAGCTTGGAGTGGAATTGAACATCAGGGACAGGCCATAATCAGATTGGACCCAGTTTTTTGGATTGTTTTTTGTATTTAATTGATTTAATATTTATTCTTTTTTTCAAAATTATATAATGTTTCAAAAATATTTCTTTTGACAGCTATACTTGGGGGTATATTGGTATTTTCGGAGTCAATATATTAGAATTTTGGATATAATTAGAAGGCTTTGGATGTAGTGAATGGTTGTGTGTGTGATCAATAAAAAAATATGTAAGTACGTTGCTCTAATAGATCAAATTAAAGTATATTGAAGTGGCGTGAGTGGCTATGTGTGTGCGCGCTTTAAGGCTTTATGTTTGTTGTCCAAGTATAACATCAACACCTTAATTAATACAGAGACACAAGTGTTACTGGAACAAGGTTTTAGGGGTGGAACAAGGTTTTAGGGGTGAAACAGGTACATCAGGTATACTTTCACACTTTCAGGTTTTATATTTTTATATCGGTAAAAAAGATATAAGTACAATGCTATTAAAGTAACAAAAAAATATAAGTACTTTGATATTTTGGTTAAAAAAAATTATGTTGCTCAAATTCTCTTTCCATTCAGTTTTCAATTATTTTTATATTAATGACAATTTATTTATTGCATATCTATTGTCACTTTTGGATTAATAAGCTTTTCTTTGTATGAATTCGTTGCCATTTATCACATCTACTTCATTATTGTAAGCCTCCGGTAACTGTTATTATATTAATGTGTAATAGAAATTTTACTTTGTTTTACAAAGATATATATTATCCTGGAGTTTTTTTACAGTTTCTTTTAGTTACTCAAATATTGACACCCAAAGAGGTTTCTGTGGATGTAAATCAAAGTAAAATGTTGTAATAGGAAGAAATAAAAGTAGGACGCTTTAATACACCAGCAAAAAGAAGTACGTTTCCATTTCTTGCATTAAACCTTTTTCTTCCTTTCGATTTAACAAAATACATTTCTATTTCTAGCATTTAAGCCTTTTATCTTTTCAATTATTGAAACAACAATGGCACAACCCTATTTAATTTATTTCCAAGCTTTGATCGAAGGTAACCACAAAATCTGGTTAGACAACGAAAAAAACTAAATTAACCTTCCATGAAATCAGTGATGGTTAAACATAATTTCATTTTTATATGACTCTTTATTTGATGTTCTTAAATTTTGTATTAATTTTGTTGTATATTCCTTTATACTAATGCATTTAATATGTTATATTCATTATATTTTACGTTCTCACCCCATGTATCACACGGGTTTTAACCTAGTATATATATATATATATATATATATATATATATATATATATATATATATATATATATATATATATATATATATATATATATATATATATATATATATATATATATATATATACCACCCGTGTAGTACACGGGTTATTAACTCAGTATATATATATATATATATATATATATATATATATATATATATATATATATATATATATATATATATATATATACACACACACACTAATAAAGCAAGCCTAAATATGCCACATGGCTTTTTTCTGGAGTTTCTTCTTGCCACGTGTAATATTGTTATGCCTTTTAGTCTTCTTTTCCCGCCCAAAGCATCAAAAATCCGGAAGTTTCATCTTGCGTAATTACTCTTTTTATCTCCTCGAATTTCGCCTTTATTTTGGAAACCGATTTACTATCAAATTTCAAATCGATTTCCTTTGCACTCACCAAATCATTCAAATCGATTGCCTTTCTTCCTCACCTCCATTGCTGCTCTCTGTAAACGCTGCCACCACACTATCTCTTCTATCTAGCCACCTTCGATATCTTCACCGTCTCTGAATCGCACCGCCAACGAAAATCAACACCACCACTATCTGAATCGGTATATATAGTGAAGGTTTGTTTATCTTTATTACAATATTTCAATTTCTTGTGGGTAATTGCTAATTGATATCTTTTTTTGGCATTCAAATGTAGTTTAACCCTATCAAAGACAATATATGATCTACACGTTTCTTAAAATTGTGAAGATGTGCAAGTTAGTTTTGTACGCACTTTTTCCAAAATCGATTGAACTCTTTTGATTCTCAAGTCGTTAAATTCTTTTAGGGCTCTATTTCCTAATTTATTTTTGGACGTTGTCTTTTGGTTACTGGTGGTTTGATGTTCTTACTTTATGTACTGATTTTTGCTTCTGTTAGGTTAATTTGAAATTAAATGTTTTGCACACCAATTGTTTGTGTATTTTTTTCATTTTTTGATTCAAATGTTTGTAGGTGAGAATCATTCTTGTTGGTAATTGCTAATTGATATCTTTTTTTTGGCATTCAAATGTAGTTTAACCCTAGCAAAGACAGTATATGATCTACACGTTTCTTAAAATTGTGAAGATGTGCAAGTTAGTTTTGTACGCACTTTTTCCAAAATCGATTGAACTCTTTTGATTCTCAAGTCGTTAAATTCTTTTAGGGCTCTATTTCCTAATTTCTTTTTGGACGTTGTCTTTTGGTGTCTGGTGGTTTGATGTTCTTACTTTATGTACCGATTTTTGCTTCTGTTAGGTTAATTTGAAATTCAATGTTTTGCACACCAATTGTTTGTGTATTTTTTTCATTTTTTGATTCAAATGTTTGTAGGTGAGAATCATTCAACATGATGACTATAATGAGTTGATTCCTTCTAATGTATTTTTTGAAGTTGGAATTACTAGAGCTAGACTTCAATTTCAATACTAGCAAGGTAATGAGGTCGAAGCACACATGAGGAAAGTACTTTTAAAGTAGTATTCATTTATAATAGGCTTAAAACTCTTGGTTCTTAGGAATAATTAAAATAAAATAAATCGTAAATTTATAATATTGAGAATTATAATAACGATAATCATCAACTTTGCAATATAAGGTATGATCTTTTTGGTGATTAAAAGTTGTTATATTATGTATTCATTTGAAAACCATCTTGCATTTTTACTGATGTCTTTAATATTTTTAATCTGTTTTCATCCAGATTTGACTTCTCATTGAACAACTAGTACATTGCATCATCTTCATTGGATAAAACTGTGAGGGTACGAAATATTACCAAATGGCCTCTATATTCGAGTAATATATACATTGAGTTACCTCCTAGCTTTGTATTCAGTTCCATCCTGTAAGTGCATATGCAATATAACTTTAACTTAATTATTGTCATGTTTTTATTTATTTATTTTAGACTGCAACATAATACACTTAGGTAGAGTTTAGTATGATGAAATCGGAGAAGAATGGAATTGTTCATTCCATTGCATCTTTCTCTTTCAAGAAATTTTCAAATTAAAGTTACCTCAATGCATGTACACTGGGTAACCTAGGAGTGTGTTTAACATCATATTAAAGTTTCCTCAATGCATGTTGCAGACGTGAGTTCACTCACCGTGTTACATCAGTATCAATGTCCAAATTCGCTTCACAAGAAGTTGAAGCTCTTCAAGAAGGTGGTAATCAGGTAGAATCGCAACATGATATTACCCAATGTCCTTTTCTCCATGGAAGCTAATATGTTTTTCACATTATAATTTGCTTCTTCAGCATGCAAGGGAAACATTTCTTAAAGATTGGGACCCACGACAGCAAAGACTTCCAGATAACAGGTAATCAAAATATAGAATAATAGATACACTTTTTAGTTATTTTATTTATTTTTATAAATTGAAAACTAAAAATTCTAAAATGAACTTGTTATGTATGCAGCAATGTGGGGAAAGTACGAGAGTTTATAAAGAGTGTCTATGTGGACGAGAAATTTTTTGCTTCAAAGACATCTGGAAAACCTCCACTGGTAAGTTACAAGTACTACATCTTAAAAAATGAGCCTTTTGGGCATGCTAATTTCTTGAATCTTAACATGAACATATTTTCCGTTTTACTAATTTCTTATTACATTTTCTACAGGTTTTCAATTTAACAAATTGAGAATCATTTGTTCCAGTGAGAATTTAACTGGTATTCAAGAAAATCATTTACAAATAAACATAGATGAAGAAGCCTTATTTCATTTCACTGGTATCATCCACTCAGGATTATCATGTAATCGATGATGAAGAAACAAATAACCAAACTACCCTTATACCCATGATTGACAGTGAAGAAGAAAACATCACATGAAAAAAAGATCATTTCTTCCAAATAGAATTAGTTCTAAAATTCTTTTGAAACAAAATTTTCATGAACATGTGTTTGTGCTGGAAAAGAACCGGTCAGCCTCTCCTATCGAAAGTCAACTATTCTGTCAACCATCAAAAGGCGGATCAGCCCTCCTTGGTCATTTATGCATGTCTCTAGAGGCTATTTGTTAGGGTTCTTTGTTAAAAATTCTTATTTTCTCTACCAGTTTTATAATAAGAAATTAAAATTGTCCACAGGCTTCTCTATTTTGTAATGATGTTGAAAAAATGGAAGCTTTATTCAAAGTCTTTAATTGGAGACATTTTCTTTGCATGGACCAGGAGCTCTCTTAAATGATAAAACTTTATCTTTAATTTTTTTTTTTTTTGATGTGTTGCATCTCTTGCTGGTTGAGTGTTCAATGATTACATCTATAAATGAAATATATCTGAACATTTTTCTATAGACCCTATCTCCTTTTTCTAGCTTTGATGTTGTTTGTTACAGTAGCTTATTCCTCAATTTATGGAAAAAATATTGGTGTTAGCATTGAACTTTAAAAAAAGTTCATTAATGACGTCGTACTTTGAAAAATGACTTTTTTTTCAAAATCTTTTTAGATGATCTAAAAAGATTCATTTCTTTTACATTAAAGTTCCTTTATAGGATACTTTTTTTGAAAAAGAATATCACTTTGCAAAAAACTTCATTAATAGCATCGTACTTTGAAAAAATTGACTTTTTTCGAAATCTATCTAAATGATCTGGAAAAGTTTCATTTCTTTTACCACCTCATCCAAATGAAACTTGGAAAGCGGGAATAAGGTCTAAGGTAGGACAGCCAAGGCATTTATAGGACAATATTCTGGTAAAAAAAAGCATTGAACTTTGCAAAAAAGTTCATTTATAACATCGTACATTGAAAAAATAACTTTTTCGGAATCGCTTTAGATGGCTTGAAAAAGTTTCATTTCTTTTAAATTGAAGTTTATTTATAGGACATTTTTATGGAAAAGTTCATTAATAGCATCATACTTTGAAAAAATGATTTTCTGAAATCTTTTTAGATGATCTGGAAAAGTGTCAATTCTTTTACATTAAGGTTTGTTTATAGGACATTTTATGGAAAAATTAGCATTGATATTTGCAAAAAAGTTCATTAATATCATTGTACGTTGAAAAAATGACATTTTTTTAAATCCTTTTAGATGATTCGGAACATTTATAGTTCTTTTACATTAAAGCTCATTTATAGGACATTTTATGGAAAAAATATCAAATTTAGCGTTGAACTTTGCAAAAAAAATCCATTAATAACATCGTACTATTAAAATAATATGTTTTTCTTAGTATATACTCCCTCCGTCCCAAAATGATAGTCCACAGACAAAAAACACACAGATTAAGAAAACATTAAATGCATCTTACTTTTTCCCACAAAATGACTGTTTTACCCTTTCTTTGCATTTAATGCCGGCACTAGATGTGTTGGCTGTTACAATTACAATTAGGGGTATTTTGGTAAAGATGTCATTTATATTTAGAAGTGGACTAACATTTTGGGACAAACTAAAAAGGAAACATGGACTATCATTTTGGGACGGAGGGAGTATGTTTTTTTGCATGCCAACCGTGTAACACACGGGTTTGTAACCTAGTGTGTCTATATATATATATATATATATATATATATATATATATATATATATATATATATATATATATATATATATATATATATATATATATATATATATATATATATAATAACAATAAAAGCCTTTATATGCCACATTGCATTTTTTAACGCTATGTTATGACATGTGTCACATGTTTAGAAGCCTTCTTATTGAATTCCCGCCTAAAACCATCGTATTAACTGTTAATTAAGATTATACTGTTTAATCCTATAAATAAGGAAATAGAAGCAAAAAACCAGGAACGATTTCCTTTGAAATTAGGTTCCGATATCTTCTCTCTGTTCTTTCCTTCCTTTGAACGATCATCTCGGATCAACAACTCAATATTTCTTCATCCTAATTGCAAAAAATCAGGAAGGAAATCTTCTTTGATTTTGAATCTTATACCCCTTTTCTCGATCGTGCATATATATGGACCTTATTAATACAGTCGTTCAATCAAGATGTTCTCTACGGATGCCTTCTTCTTCATTTATCAGCCGAAATTTTCTATAAACCCCAAATCCGTTTTCTGTAATTAAAGAAGATTTCTCAAGAATACAACAATGTCTCTGGAAGTCCTGCAAAAATTGAGGTGCCGGTGGAACCCATCCTTTATCTTCCTCATCATATCTCTCCTCGGTCTCTGGATACTGGTACTGTTGCGGAGGAGGTTGCTGGTATTGTTGTGGTTATGTAGGTTGAGGTTTGAAAATTACTGGTTGTGGTTGAGAAAATGGTTGAGAAGTTGGTGTCTGCTGTCTAGAGACTAGGGTGCCATCACGGGTCGGCGCTCCCCAAGACATTGCAGAGGTGAATAGATTGGTGGATTGTGGTTGTGATACTGGTGGAAATAGTGGAATCGATGGCGGAGTGCATGATGGTATGGGTACAGGGGCTGAAACTGCACCAGCAGAAGCACTCGTGCTCCCGAATTGAAACTCCGAAACTGGGGGAATAAAAGACATCCCCGTTGCCTCACCCGAAGGTTCCTGGGCAACATGCTCTGGACCACTGCTAATATTACTAAAACTCATGATATTGGAACGCCTACGGGTACGGATTTTGCACGCAGTTCGCTCAATCTCAGGATCAAATTGCAAAGGGGATACTTGCTCACCCCCTGCGGGTACCCATGCACTAGTGCAACACGCCCGTAAAATCAAAAGCAAAAAGAACTAACCAAATGAAAACTCGAAGAAAATTCAAAAACTAGAGTTCCTACTAATCACCTAATCTTAAGCTCACAACTCCCCGGCAACGGCGCCAAAATTTGACACGCCTTGGTCGTCGTGCGGTAAAAAATAAGAAAATAACCTAACACACACTAGCATAGTGGTAGTCAGGGTCGATTCGCAGGAGTTACGTGGTCAAGTCAGGTGATAGATTACCAACTATAGTGTCACGCTATAGTCAGAGGACCTAGTTTCTAAGCTTTTGACTATTGAACCCAGAAAACCTAAACTGAACAATCTCAAAACAAGCATAGACTAAGCTAAGCTTCAATCCAAACCTATTTACTTTCTGAAATCAGAAGTACATCTCTAATTCAGAAGCAAACAAAGGCATCCAAACAAACCAAACATAAACCAAAACAAGGCATAAACTAAACCAATAACTAAGGTCCCAAGGAACAGTCACTGGCTAAAGCTCAAACCTAAAAAGCTAACCTAGTTGGCTACTGAAATCAGCAAGGGAAAACAGTCCAAACAAGATCAAAACAAACATCCAAACACAAGCACACAAGCACAACTCAAAACAAGCATCAAACACCGAAAAACCAATATTACTAGTAACCCAATGATTTTCATAAACCAAAAACGAATTCCATTGATCCAATACAGTAACCAACACCGAAAAACAATAAACTAAAATGCTCAAGGTCAGTGGTTGTCACTCCCAAATACCCTAGCCACTAATGCTAACTAATACTAAAAAGAAATTAAATTCTAAAACATAAAATACCAATTGTGAAGTTGCAGAAGCTTAATCACGGAGTCAAAGAGCCTTCAGGTCGATTTTTCACCGGGTCTTTGCTAGGGTTTTCGGCTGGAAAAGCCTCTATTTATAGTTGTAAATTTCCCGCAGCCGCGCCGCGCATTTATGATTTCCGCGGCACGCGTACTGATCTCTTCCCGTTTTCTCGGCATTTGAATTTGTTCCACCGCCTTATATCCGCGTCGCGCCTTCTTGATTTCCGCGGCGCGCGTACGTAATTTCCTGATTTTTCCTTCTTCTCCAAACTTCCTCCAATTTTCACGCTTTTGGTCCCTGTTTTCATTATTTTCTTCCAAACAATTACTGGCACGAAAAGTGATAATACCACGATATATATGATATAATTTCACTAAGAATAGGGCTCAACAACGACTAAAGTATGCAATATCACTAGGCGTTGTCAACCACCCCACACTTGTGCCTTGCTTGTCCCCAAGCAAGAGAGTTTTTTTTAATAAATTCTAACTATGACTCAAATAATTTTTGACTGTGTTCAGTTTCAAAGCTTATTGCCCTATGAGTTAGAGTGAAATAGTTCATGAAAACCTAATCAGAGTGTTCTTTGGAATTCATGGCCTTCTAGAGAACCCTTGATTACAAATTTTCTGTCCACAATGAAGTGTACTTACTCATTCAGATTCTAAAGGCCATTAAGGAATTGTCCATGACTTTCGATGCTGACCGTGTAACGAGCTTTCGAAAATACCATCCCAAACCAGACGATCTTAGGTGGTAAGGTGCATAAATGCCTCTTCGAGGCCACCCTTTTTGGACCTACCGGCTGGAACAACAAAGGCCACAGATTGACATTTCCTCCCTGAATTCCAATCCTAAAACACTCTAATCGTCTAACTCCTAAAACTTAACTTGTTTGACTAAACTAATAGCATGGTAACCACTACATAGTATCTCTTGAAAAATACTAATGCTATCAACAATCACAAACCATTCATTTCAAAATTACAATTTAGTAAAAAATTTTGAAAAAGTTGCTAAAATTTTGAAAATTGGTCTTTTCCCGCAAAAATTTCAAAAACTACTCTTTTGACCGTCCACATCCCACACTTAAAACCGTACAACGTCCCCGTTGTACGTAAAAATATTTTAGAACAAGGGAGAAAGAGTTACCCCTTTGGACGGTAGATTGCTTGGTTGGTACTTGGTATCACAGGTACAAATTCGAACAAAAAGGGTCCTTGATTTCGTATTCTGGAGTTGTAACGCAACAGTGAACACGCCGATCGTCAAGACAAGTGGAGGGGGCACGGTGACCCACACTTGTCTGAGACAACTCCTTCCTAATTTGGTATAACATGCATGACTCAACAGAACATTAAATGCAAACATAACAAATAAAATATAAACAAGTAAAAGATAAAGGTGTGTCATAGATACAGTACATATATGAAAAAAGAAAAAAGAAAAATACATCAGTCGCCACCTGGTGGTCTGGAAGGTCCAGCCTCATGATCATGGGCTCTGGCTAGGAATGGTCGGGGGCGTCGTCCCTGCTGGGTAGCTAGATCCAAAAGTACCTCCCCAATCCACTCCAACTCGTCCTCCATCCTGGCGACCCTGGCCTCCAATCGGTGGATAGCCAATGGATCCTCCTGCTGCTATGGCTGTGGTGCTGGCTCTGCTGGTGCGGGCTGCCTCCTGCGTCTCCTGCCAGGCTGAGTGTATGCTGGCTGGGGGTCCTGGGGTGCCTCGGTTGGCGCCCTCACAAACTGTCCCGGGCGCTGCTGCTCAATGAGCCCCATCTTCTCCAGAGCTCACGCCGTAGTGCGAACTGGAGGTAACGCGGTCAAAGAAGCGACAGTCCTCGCGGTGAGGATCCGGTATGATCGGGCCAGGCGGGTGATGAAGTACCCCCGGCCCAGAGGACTGCTGGCGGATGCGCCTGTCGCACCGGTGGATAGGGCAACGGCTAGGGCGAAAGGGAGGTGAAGAAACCTGGAGGGGTCGAGAAGGACCCAGAGATAGGTCATGTCATCGCCGGACACCTTCTCGCCCCCCCTCCCGCTGCATGATGGAGGTGGAGACGATGCGGTGCATGAGACGGTGGAGTGGATCATGGAGGTGGCTCTCCCTAGAGGTCCCCGCCTCGTAGAAAATGTTGGACAACGGTGCCCAAACCTCCATATTGGCAGCCCGCTCGGGCTGCCCCTGAATGCACGCACCCATGAACTGCGTGAAGTGGCGGTGCTGTAGGTCCGCCTCGATGTAGATACCGGTGCGCCTCCCAAACTCCCGGAGGTTGCACTCCCTCTGCACATTTCCCAACCTGAACCGTATCAGCCTGGAACTGGCATCTGTTGCTCCAGGTGCAAACTGGACTGTGGACAAGAACTCCAGAAGGAGCTCAGTGTAGACAACATCCTCCTCGGTGGCCATGAGCCTATCCGAGCCCCGGAAAGTGAACGAGGCATCCCTGTGGGTCCATGTGCGGTGCAAAAACGGCTCGATCTCACCCTAGAGCCCAGCATTCCTGAGAATATCCCGATCAATAACTGTCGCCTTAAGAACCCGGCGCCCTGACAGTGAATCCCTCCTAGAACTGTACTCCACAGAGCTGGCTGGACCCTCTGGAAACTGAAGAAACTCATGATCTAACCTGAACGACATCTGCACAAAAGGAAATTTTTTTTTTGCAAATTCAGTCCTTTTCTTGCCCACCGCACCGCGGAGCGGCCCAAGAGCAAGGGCGCGGCGCGATGAGCGGCTATTTCCAAAATCCAAGCTCAAAATCGAGTTTTAACATGTTTAAACTCAATCCAAATACACCACAAGGTAGCCTAAGTGCCGACTAACTCATCTAGGGTCTCTATTTGACACAATAAACACCCTATGAGTCAACATTGGCGATTTCTAAGTTTTGAAGTTTTTGGAGAAATCAACCAAATTAACAACCTAATCACTAGTTTTAACAAGTAAAAGCTAGTTAGAATGACGTACCGTAGTAGTGGGTATGAAATGAGCAAGAAAAAACACGATAAATTTTTGTTGATCAGAGCTCCGAGGCGTGGTGTGTGTGAATAGTGTCGCGGCTTACCTTAATATGGAAGAAAACCGACCGATTGATTCCCGTGCCGCGCAAATGCACAACCCGCGACGTGCGTGTCTCCAAATCAACCCCTGCGCATCGGGTTGGTTTACGATCCCGCGTCGTGCAAATGAGCAAACCGCGGCGCGGTCATTAAAATTTCCAAATTCTTCACACGACCCCACATTTTTCTTGGACCAATACCTACAATTGACAATGATATATTTTTTCTAATTATTCCTAAGAAATACAGAACCTAACCTATGACACGATGGGTTGCCTCCCAACAAGCGCTAAGTTTAACGTCTTCAGCCAGACGTAGCACTCCTACTCCTATTCTTCCTCTTCCTGAACTTCTAATGACATTTGCTTGAATCCTGGTATGAAATTATGAGCCATCATCGACATTAAGGATGTGAGTTGGGTCATCCTATCGCTCACTCCACTGATCCATTGCTGTTGTGATTCCAGAAGCTTGAAGACTTTTGCTTCCCTTTCTCTTGATTCTTTCTCATATTGCTGGCGTCTCGCTTCTAGCATCTCCATCATATCCAGCAACTGTTCCTTGTCAATAGTGGCTAACGGGTGATCCTTTGTTTCCTTTAAAATCTCCTCCTTGCCTCCTTCTCCCGTTCGCGTCCATATTTTTCCTTTGTTCCCAATTCCAGGCTCCATTAACACACTTTTGTCCAGTTGCTTGTCATAGTTCCCTGGCGGTAAAGATACAGGGTTTCCGAACACATTCAGCCTTCTTTTTCGCGTCCCAAAGGAGATGTCCACATCCCCCGTCTTGCAGTCAATCACAGCGCCAGCCGTAGCTAAAAATGGGCGTCCTAAAATGAGTGCAGGCGCGTCATCCAAACTTTCATACTCCATGACTAAGAAATCTACAGGATAAAAGAAGTCTCCAACCTTGACTATGACATTGGTCAGTTTTCCTCGGGATACCTTTGTTGACTGGTCAGCCAGCTGCAGTACGACCTTTGCTGGTTCTAATTCCTCATTCTTGTACTTATCATATAAGTATCTCGGTAGCACATTTACACTTGCTCCCAAGTCCAGTAAAGTGTTCCGAATGACCACATCTCCTACAGTAGTAGTGATCAATGGTGATCCAGGATTCTTCTCTTTTTTGGGCAGTGTTCCCAACAGTGCATCGCTTGCCTTGATTGTCAATCTAACAGTGTCTGTTGTGGAATCTTACTTTTTCCATTTCTATCACACATCTCCTGAAGAATTCTTGTATCCTCAGGAGCATCCTTGAGTTCATCCCACAGAGGTTGGTTTATCAATGGCCCTATTGGTTTAGGCGCTTCCTGTTTCTTCTTCCCTTTCTTATCTTTCTTTTTCTGTTTGATTCCTGCTATCACTGACTGCTTTTCTTCCTGGACCTCCTTGTCCACCTTTGGTTGAGTTCCCTTCTCAACAGGAACTTCCTTTTCTGCTATTCCTTTCTCACCTTCTCATTTATTCTCCACTTTCTCCTGGACTTTTTCTTCTTTCTCAAGCTCTGCCTAACTTCCTGAATCTAATAAGTCCTTCAAAGTGACCTTTCTCCATTCAGCCTCAACATTATTAACGTGTTCCTTTCCGGCTCGTTGATTATGGGTTGGATTAACTTCCGTATCACTTGGCAACTTTCCATTGTCCCTTTTTCGCTGATCCTCGGCCATTTGTCCAATTCGCCTTTCCATGTTCGCGATAGCTTTTGCATTGGCTTGAGACTGCTGCTGAGTAGCGCTGAACATTTCATACATTTTTGCAACCAAGTCTTCTTGAGTTCATAGGGCATTGTTGACAGCAGTGTTGGGCCTCCTATTATTATTGCTACCACTCCCACTCGCATTTCCATTATTGCTTGCGGGCTGGTATGACCTCGGTTGATTAGACGATTGACCTTGGTAATTATTTTGTCTCTGGTTGTTGAAGTTCTGCTGCTGCCGTTGATTATATGGTCTGTAAGGTCGTCCATTGTTGTACTGACCTTGACCCTGGCCATAAACTTGGTTTGCCTCCTGAGTTTTCGGTCCTCCTTGACCTCCTTGTGATTGACCTTGAGGTCCATTCTGCAGCGTTGACATGAGCCTGTCAAACTTCTTATTTAATTCACTTATTTCATTTTTTACCTCCTGCTTCCAATCAGCATCGGCTCCCACTGCTGTTGCTGTACCTACAGTTTTTCTCGTAGAAAAATTCGCTTTGGAGCCATTGCTTAATTGTTCCAAGAACTGCCAAGCCTCTTCTGGGTCTTGCCACATAAATGTCCCACTTGATGAAGCATTTATCATAGCTTGATGTGTTTCGCTGACTCCTTCAAAGAACAATTTTACTAACTGCCATTTGGGAACCTCATGGTGTGGGCAGGATCGTAATAACTCCTTTAACCGATCAAATGCTTCATGGAAAGCTTCTCCTGGTTTTTGCTGGAAGTCCTGAATAACCCTCTTGATCTCCGTCGTCTTGCTTGTCGGATAAAATTCTTGTAGGAACATGGCCTTGAGCTGGTCCCACGTGGTGATGTTGTTTGATGGTAAAGACGTAAACCAGTATGTGGCTTTGTCTTTAAGAGTGAATGGAAATAACCTAAGCCTAAAGATGTTCCTATTAATATTTCTAGGGGTATTTGCATTAGCAATCGCTATAAATTCATATAGGTGATTGTATGGGTCATCCTGCTTGTACCCCCTAAACTCCGGTAATATTCCTAACAATTGAGGCCTTATTTCTACTTGAGATTCAATATTGTCAGGAATATAAATTGGCGACGAGTCATCATATTCCCATGGCTGGAAATGTGATGCAACTGATTGCCTCCTCGGTTGTGCAAAATATAAAGGTTGAGCAGGATTACCGTAGAAGTGTTGATCTTTATACCCCTGCTGACCTGGTGGTTATTGATGCTGTTGTGTTCTTCTGGGAGGTCCCCGACCTCGGTTCCAGGGTTGCTAAGGTGCCGGTGGAACCCATCCTTCATCTTCCTCATCATATCTCTCCTCGGTCTCTAGATACTGGTACTGTTGCGGAGGAGGTTGCTGGTATTGTTGTGGTTGTGTAGGTTGAGGTTTGAAAATTACTGGTTGTGGTTGAGAAAATGGTTGAGAAGTTGGTGTCTGCTGTCTAGAGACTAGGGTGCCATCACGGGTCGGCGCTCCCCAAGACATTGCAGAGGTGAATGGATTGGTGGATTATGGTTGTGATACTAGTGGAAATTGTGGAATCGATGGCGGAGTGTATGATGGTATAGGTACAGGAAACAGCCCCAGGTTAATCAATAAACTAAAATGCTCAAGGTCAGTGGTTGTCACTCCCAAAGACCCTAGCCACTAATGCTAACTGATACTAAAAAGAAATTAAATTCTAAAACATAAAATACCAATTGTGAAGTTGCAGAAGCTTAATCACGGAGTCAAAGAGCCTTCAGGTCGATTTTTCACCGGGTCTTTGCTAGGGTTTTCGGCTGGAAAAGCCTCTATTTATAGTTGTAAATTTCCCGCAGCCGCGCCGCGCATTTATGGTTTCCGCGGCGTGCGTACTGATCTCTTCCCGTTTTCTCGGCATTTGAATTTGTTCCACCGCCTTATATCCGCGTCGCGCCTTCTTGATTTCCGCGGCGCGCGTACGTAATTTCCTGATTTTTCCTTCTTCTCCAAACTTCCTTCAATTTGCACGCTTTTGGTCCCTGTTTTCATTATTTTCTTCCAAACAAGTACTGGCACGAAAAGTGAGAATATCACGATATATATGATATAATTTCACTAAGAATACGGCTCAACAACGACTAAAATATGCAATAACTGACCATGGTGGGTTTGTAAGGGCGAGTATCTATATATATATATATATATATATATATATATATATATATATATATATATATATATATATATATATATATATATATATATATGTATATATATATATATATATATATATATATATATATATATATATATATATATATATATATAGAGAGAGAGACAGAGACAGAGAGAGAGAGAGAGGGTTAGGATCCGGTAGGAACCCAAAATCCGATAGGAACCGCGAGGATTCTTCTCGTCCAATCATTCTCATAAGGGCAATAACGTCAAAACGTCTTCCTTCGACGTGACACAATCACGTGCAACGCACGTCCAAGGAACGAAATACGAACTCGAGGATTTAAGTGGGTTTTTTTTTTCAACGTGATTTAAGTGGGTTTTTTTCTCGTTTTTTTTCCTTTTTCTTTTTTTTTATTTTTTTTTTTATTTTTTTTTATTTTTTTTTCAAAAAAAATTATTTTTTTTCAGTTTTTTTATTTTCAATTATACTCGGTTTTTAGATTTTTATTTTTTATTTTTTTATTATTATTATTTTTTGAATGCTACAGTACTCGATTTTTAGTTTTTTTTTGTTTTTTTTCATTTTTATCTATATTTTTAAATTTTTAAGATTTTTTAATCTTAATTTTAACGTTTTCTTTTTCGTATCTTTAATCTAATCATTTTGAATCATGATATTTTTAATCATAATGTTTTGGATCATGTATTTTTGGATCATAACATTTTGGATCATAGTTTTTTTGCATCTTGGATCATAAAGTTTTGAATTATTTCGTCGTTGTATGTTTTTTTTAACTCATTTTGGATCATAACGACTGTTGGATCTTGAATCATAACGAATTTTGGATCTTGGATCATAAAACATATTTTGGTTCTTAATATTTTGGATTATAGACTTTTTTTTTGGTAATTTGATAAGTTTTTGCTTAAAAATAAAAAAGAATATACACATAAAAACTTACTTTCAAAAAATTCTTTTTACAAACTTACTAATATGATGTCTAGAATGATCCCTTAAATTTTCATAATTTTTGAAAGATTTTTTTATTTTTTTGAATTTTTAAATATAAAAAATAATAAAAATATTTTTTTTTCAATTTTTCATGATTGTGCTTGTTTTGTAGAGAATTAAATTTTAAGAACTTTGGTTTTTTCGGAATTTTTTTTTGAAGAAAAAAAAAAGTTATTGCCAAAATACAAAATGGGTGGAAAATAAAAAAAAAAGCTTAACCAATAAGAGCCTGACACGTGCCGCGTGACTTTGGAGGCGCATGGAATTTGAATCAGATGCGGAAACTCTTTTGCTACATTGACCATTTGACCTTCAAGAGTTATGTTTCCCTCCCTCTTAGTTTCTCATATGTACAAAAATAGTCCTTCAATTTTAAAACATAATCATTTTTTTCACATTGAATCTAATCCATTCAATTTTCAAGATTAAAGGTCCAGATTTGTCCTCGCGGTTCTTACCGGATTTTGGGTTCCTACACGATCCTCCTTCTATATATATATATATATATATATATATATATATATATATATATATATATATATATATATATATATATATATATATATATATATACATATACATATACATATACATATACATATACATATACATATACATATACATATACATATGTATGTGTATGTGTATGTGTATGTGTATGTGTGTGTGTATGTGTATGTGTGTGTGTGTGTGTATGTATGTATGTATATATATATATATATATATATATATATATATATATATATATATATATATATATATATATATATATATATATACATATACATATACATATACATATACATATACATATTGGAATTCATCGATAGAATTTATTCCGTGTTTCTCTACTTCATTGTGCTCATAACACTTCTGTTATTGGAGTATTAGCTTTGTAATCATTCTGAAATCAATCAAAGGGATATATTGTTATATTTAGATCACTGTTCTTTAAATTCCGCATTTTGTTTTCGTCATTTGGATTCTTGATGTGTCAATATGATATGTTCTTTTGTCCTAGAATGCAACTTAGTTTCATATTTCATCCAAATTGTGAAAAAACATTTAACCATAAATTTGGGTTAAATTCTAGAAACAACATACATTTATTAATTTTTTGATTGTAGCATCCTACTTTCGTTTTTTACCATTACTACATTGCACTTCGAAAATCTTTATATTATAGCAACGGTATATAAATACAATGCAATATTTACTGTTATAATCAGGTACATTTTTTAAGTATAAGATCATAATAAGAAATAAACTTAAACTACAATGCAATAACCTGTAGATGTCTTGAGAAAAAGTTGTAAATACAATGTTGTGATAGAAAGAAGTAGGGCCCTGTAGTACATAAATAAATGAACTTACATTGTTATTCCTTGCATATAGCCTTTTTAAATTGGTAGTACAAGTCTAATTGGATAATAAATATCTTATACAGAGTATATCATACATAGAATGACTTGATCACCAAAACTTTGTCATGTTCCCATCTGTATGCCATATATACAACAATGTCATGTTACCATTTTGCGCAACAATTTTTTTGTTCTAACAACTTATGCACCAATGTGTTACATTTTTACCAATTTATCCGAATGTGTTTCACTTTTTATCAATTTTTTCAATTGACGCCAACTATGCAACCATGTTTCAACCGGTTAAACATGTTACACAAAAAAGTGTTTTCATTTATTTGCGTATTTTGTTTAGAAAACAAGGTTGTTACATAAATTAAAAAGAATGGCACGTTGCATAAACAAACTCATAACCCTTAGTTAAATTATATACAAAATGCCTTATAAATGATATGTCATATCTACCAAAACCTCTATTTTATGCACATGTATATTGTTAGGTGAATGTGAATATTTTGAAGATTTATTCGAAGGTTGGTGAATGGTTGGTAGCCTAATAAGTTTGGTAGCCTCATTCCAAGTTCTTCATTTCACATTAACTTCTTACATGTATAAATAGGTCATTAGTTGAAGAACAACATGCACCACAACACACAATACATGTAAAGGATTGAGTGTGTATCTCTTGTAATCTCCTCAGTCGAATAAAATCTAGTTGTTGCCCGTGGACGTAGGATTTGCACCGAATCCGAACCACGTAAAAATCCTTGTGTTCTTCTTGCTTTATTTTCGTGAGTTTGTGTGTGTGTGATAGTGTTTCCGCTGCGTGTACCCTGTCCGATTCCTAACAACTGGTATCAGAGCTTCGGGTTTTGGAGGAGGTCTCGGTTTTAGAAATTAGAGTATGCTCTGTGGTTGCAGTTTTGTCTGATCTTCCACATCAGAAACTAATTTCTATTAATCGTATTAAAGGTATCTCGGTACTTTGAAGGTTACTGTTCTGTCACACAAAAGTACTATAAAATATTTGTCTCTTGTTTGTCGTAATGGCTGAAGACAAGGTTGTAATCGAGAAGTTCAACAGTTCTGACTTTAGCTGGTGGAAAATGCAATTAGAAGCATTGCTATGTCAGAAAGATTTGGACGTGGTACTTGGAGACAAACCGGAGAAAATGGAAAAAGCTGCTGAAGATGCGTGGAACTCAAAGGACAAGAAAGCTAAGGCGGTTATTACATTGTCGTTGGAAAGGAGCGTCGCTTTCAACATCATGAAGGAAACCACGGCGCGTGGTATGATGGATGCTCTGATGAACATGTATGAGAAACCGTCAGCGGCTAACAAGGTGTTCTTGATGAGGGAGCTGTTCACTACAAGGATGAATGAGGAAGGCTCAGTTACTGTTCACATTAACAATCTAAATTCAATTCTGTCCAGATTGTCATCTGTGGGAATTAAATTTGATAACGAGACTCAAGCTTCACTGCTACTAGCTTCACTACCTGATAGCTGGTCTGGAACAGTAACCGCTGTTACAAGTTCAGTGGGGACCAGTGGTATGACTTTTGAAGGGGTTAGAGATTTGGTTCTTGGCGAGGATGTCAGACGCAAGAATCAAGGTGGATCTTCTTCTTCTGAGTTATTAAACATCGGAAGATGTAGAGGGAATAGCAGGAATAGTGGGAGCAGTGGGAGTCGGGGAAGAAGTTCATCTAGAACTTGGAAGAATGTGAAGTGCTGGAACTGCCAAGAGGTGGGACATGTTAAGAGTCAATGTCCAAAGAAAGAATTAAACAGTGTTGGTGCTGAGAATGTTTATCAGGAAGATGCATTGATACTCAGTATGGAAAACTGTGTAGACTCTTGGGTCATGGATTCAGGGGCTTCGTTTCACGCCATGGACAACGGAGAAACGATGGTGAATCTAAAAGAAGGAGATTTTGGGAAGGTACGGTTAGCAAATGACGAGATGCTTCAAGTAACGGGCATGGGAGATACTGATCTGGTTACTTCATTAGGAACTACATGGAACCTGAAAAATGTCAGGGTGATTCCGGAGCTGAAGAAGAAATTGATTTATGTTGGTCAGCTGGATAAACAAGGACTCGAAGTAAGGTTTGGTGGTGGTAAATGGAGGGTGGTCAATGGTAATTCGGTGATTGCTCAAGGTATGAAGCGTGGGTCATTGTATATGGTCGAGGTACCTGCTGAGGGAAGTATGATCGTCCCCGTTAAGCATGACAAAATCTGGTTCGCTAAATCTAGTGCTAAGAGAGTTCATTTTGCAAACATGAATTCTGGAGCCAAGGGGATGTTAGTTGAACGAGTCGGAAAGTCTAAACTATTCAAGGGATTTTGTGACAGTGGGAGCACGGGGTGTGTTCCGGGTACAGTTACAAAGAGCCGTTGGGTTTTGAAGACTAAGACTGAAAAATTCTCTCCTGTTGGAAGTTTGCAAAGTTTGGAGAGTGTTAGTGGTCCTCGGTGTATCTCTGGAGCTGGTGGAGTGTCCAAACCGGTTGAGACAGAGGATGAGTCGGTGGTGGGATTAGCCACGACTGAGTTGGAGCTAGTGGGAGTTTCAACTGGCCCTTTTAGTACTTGAAGATGAGGGGCGGCTACAACTAAGGGAATTTGACTGAGTCTTAGCTTGTTCTTGGGAACTGGAAGCTTGGAAGACTTGTTATGTTAGGAGATTAATGAGAGATGTTCAAAATCTTCAAGTGGGAGATTGTTAGGTGAATGTGAATATTTTGAAGATTTATTCAAAGGTTGGTGAATGGTTGGTAGCCTAATAAGTTTGGTAGCCTCATTCCAAGTTCTTCATTTCACATTAACTTCTTACATGTATAAATAGGTCATTAGTTGAAGAACAACATGCACCACAACACACAATACATGTAAAGGATTGAGTGTGTATCTCTTGTAATCTCCTCAGTCGAATAAAATCTAGTTGTTGCCCGTGGACGTAGGATTTGCATCGAATCCGAACCACGTAAAAATCCTTGTGTTCTTCTTGCTTTATTTTCGTGAGTTTGTGTGTGTGTGATAGTGTTTCCGCTGCGTGTACCCTGTCCGATTCCTAACATATATCCCATTCACTCCAAATAATAAAAATAAAAAACAAGTTGAACATTCAAAGGCTTTTTAAATAATCAAAACCTTGTACAACATGGTTTGATATTGCAACATTGATAAGGCTCAACCGATAAATGAATGATACTTCCCTCAACATACTTTTTGGTCAAACCACCCCGCGAATCCGTTGACCATCCACCGTACAATGTTTCTCCCGCTTCCTCTGAGAACTCTTTGCCACTAAGTTCAAGCAGTCGAACCCTTTTCGCCCTGGAAACCGCATACGAAAGCTCTTGAACGTACGTTGACTTTGACTTTGACTTTGATTCGTAAAGATCGTTTTCAAACGAACTCACGCAACTCCCATCAAGACTCGGCATTGACTGTGAAGAACTTGTGTTGACTTTGACTTTGACTTTTGGCTCGTTGGCGTCGTCTTCACTATTGGCAACTTCCATGTCGGTGTAATCAGCGTTGACCAAGACGGACTCGTGTTGACTTTTGTTGACTTCCTCTTGATGAACATTTTCTGATAAATCGAGTTCCTCTATGGATGTGTTGTTGGCTAAAGCTTGAAGGATAGTGAGTATGTCGTGAAGACCGAGTTGACATTTGGTCAAAATTAGGGTTTTTAAGCAACAATGAGGGTTTTTGAGTAGTGATGCTAAAGCACTTGCACACTGTATTCATGATTCAATCTTCTTGTAAGGATCTTTAAATAAATAAATAGGGTTTTTAAGGAAAAAATCATCATCCTTTTTAAGGAAAAAACATTGACTTGGGTTATATTTCAGGAAAAATACAGAATAACATAACATATTTTCATCATTTCACCGATTTATCCATTAAGACATATAAAAATACTTTTTGTGGTGATTAAGTCAAAAAAAATTTTACGGATTAAACAAAAAACATTTTTTTTGGTTACCCATATTTTAAAAGGTTGAACTACAGAAAACCATAATGGACTTTCACAGTCATTACATTAATTACTTTTTAAGATTATTATGATAAAGTTTGATGGCTAAATCAATAAAAACTTATACTCCACTGGCTAAATACATAAAATGGTGAATTTACATTGTTTTTTTCTGGTTTCAATTAGGGAAATCTCCAATAAAGTTTCAATATTTTGACTCAGTTTATGAAAAAGTCCCAATAAATCTTTATTAACAAAAAAGTCCTAAATTAATTTTTATTAACAAAAAAGGACAGAAAACCGGTAATGTTGGGATTTTTCCGTAAACTGTGCGAAAATATTAGGACTTTATTGATGATAAAACATGTAGTTTCTGTCCTTGTTTGTTAATAAAAATTAATTTAGGACTTTTTTGTTAATAAAAATTAATTTAGGACTTTTTCATAAACTGAGACAAAATATTGGGATTTTAATGGAAATTTCCCAATTAAACCAAAACTGCATAACCCGAAAAAAAAGTTTTATAATACAGTCAGAAGAAGTTTTGTAATAACTACATAAAATAGTTTAAGTGTTTAAATACTTAATTGAAAACACATCAAAGAGAAAAATTAAAAAAGATTAGCCGAATGAAACAGGTCAAATTCAAAAGAATAAAATTCACACAAAATATATATAATATACAACCTCCTAATTGCTTTACTTAAATTAAATTTCAGTTTAGAAAATAGTTTTTGTCATAGTATTAAACTATAAATTATATTAGTTACAATCTCCTATTTTTTGACATTAATAAAGTTCATTCAATAAAAATAATCAGATGAGAAATATTAATAACTTAGTTTTAAATAAAAATAACCTTTTCCATGAGTGGATTTCCTCTAAGATTTAACTCTAGAACACCATTAATCCAAAAAGCATTAGTCTCGAGTTTAATGACATAAGCTGATGTCACCAAACAACCCGATAAATCAATCTTCACCACTTCACGATTCTCATTATTCCATGAATCCATTAACTCTATCGCCCTCTCCTGCACAAATTAAATATTTTAATGGAATATATTCAGGAAAGTCCTTATATTTAGACCCTATATTCGATTAAGCCATAAATGTTTTTGAGTAAATTGCAATTTTGGTCCTTGAGGTTTACACCAAATTACAGTTTCGGTCCTACTTTTGAAAATCTTGACCGGTAGTACTTGTGGTTTCCAAATCTTTAATTTTTGGTCCCAGTGGTTTCCCAATATTTTACTTTTGGTCCATGTGGTTTACACAAACGCTAACAGATGGAGGACTAAAAGTGAAAGATTTGGAAACCACTGGGATCAAAAGTGAAATATTTGGAAACCATAAGAACCACTGGTGCAAGATTTTCAAAACATCAACCAAAACCAAAACTGTAACTTGGTGTAAACCACAAGGACCAAATTTGTAATTTACTCTTGTTTTTTTATTCAATTAAGTCCAACATTTTGTTAAAAGTTTACAATTTTGGATAGTAGCTGGTTACGACGTTTTATATTAAAATAACTGATGATGTATAAGGTAAAAATGTAAGGACTTAATTGAATAAAAAGTGAAAATTCAACTCTAAAATTGTTAAAATAGTCAAAATGTAAGGACATTAATGAATATTTTCTTTTTATGTATAACTAAAATTGTAAACATTTAACAAAATGTTGGGCTTAATTGAATAAAGGGATATATTCATAAAAGTCCTTATATTTTGATCCTATACTCGATTAAGCCCTAATTGTTTTTTTATTCAATTAAGCCCAACATTTTGTTAAATGTTTACAATTTTAGATAGTAGCTGGTTACACTGTTTTTATATTAAAACAACTAATGATGTATAGGGTTAAAATGTGAGGACCTAACTAAATAAAAACTGAAAATTCAACTCTAAATTGTTAAAAACCTAGTTGTTCAATATAGGTTTTTGGTGTGCAAAGTTAGATAAGATAAAAATAGACTTCAACATCGAAAGTATGAGCATTTACATACACTACATCTTACCGGATCCTATCGAAGGACCCAACTAGTTATTAGACTCCAACAATTAGAAAAAAATCATATTTTGAGTGTACATGTTCCTTATAAGTTTCATGTCATACCTAATTGTAGACTTTATACTTGTCATGTTTCAGATCAATGTGTGACGTACTTCTAAGTGTGGCATTGACAACGCCTAGTAATATCAATTATTTTAGTCGTTGTTGAGCCCTATTCTTGGTGAATTTATATCATATATGTTGTGGTATTCTCACTTTTTGTGTCAGTGCTTGTTTAGAAAGAAAAGATGTAAACAAGGAATAAAAGCGTACAAAATGGAAGAAGTTTGAAGATAAAGACAAAACAGTCGAATTCGCACGCGCGCCGCGGTGATGTACAAGGGCGTGACGTGCTGACTCAACAATGAGGCGATGGAGAAGATTCAAATGCCAAAGAAACGTGGATAAACTAGCACGCGTGCTGCGGAATCTAAGTGCGCGCGGCGCGGTCTTTTATTTTTCAAAACTATAAATAGAGGGTTCTAGGTCGAAAAATGCAGCGAAGACCTGGCATAGGAACGACTCCCAAGGCTTCTTTGACTCCGAGTTTTAGTTTTCAGCAACCATAGTTGGTATTTATGTTTTTCTCTTTTAATTTTCAAATAGTTTAGTAGTTTTGGTAGCTTTGGCTAGTGTTATTGGGTGTGACAACCATTGGCATTAGTTTTAGTTTTGGAAAGTTTACGTTTTTCTGTTTTGGAACAAGTTGGATCTGAGTTTTTAATAGTTAATCATTCGGTTAGTGTAAAATGCTCTTTTTATGGTTTTTATGCTCTTGGATGCATTTGGATGTTTGAATGTTTGATTGTGTTGGTTTGATCTTGATTACTTCTGAATTATACTTCTGATTTCAGTTAGTGATTAGGGTTAGTTATTGGTTTTGGTTTTAGTTTGGTTGATGCTTGAGTTGGAATTGTTGGATGTTTATGATTTTGGGATTGTTTTTGGTAAAAGTCGGAAACTAGATCCTCTGGCTGTAGAGTGACACTACAGTTGGTAATCTGTTGCGTACTTTGACCACGTAACTCCTGTGGATCGACCCTGACTATCGCTATACTAGTGTGTGTTAGGTTATTTTTACTATTTTTGACCGCACGACGACCTAGGTGCTGTCAGACATGACCCTCACTGAGAACTTGCTTACATCTTAGGTCAAAGGCTAACATAAATTCAATGCATGCTTTTCAAGATTCATTCAATAACAATGATCCATGAAGTGTAATATGTGTAGGTGAGTCCAATATCCATAAATACATATGAATCTTAGATATTCTCTAAGACACAAATTTACGAGTTTTATTTAGCAAAGTTTTATATAGTGATATCTTACTTCTTATAATTTATATAAAAAGATGTTGTTGGATTAAAATATAGAAGTACGTTGTATTTTATTTAACTTAAAACCGATTTCTCATGATGTGGCGTCAATTTAATACTTATTTATATGGCAATAGTTCATTTTTACTAATCTATACATACATGTTTCATTTTTTTTCTAATCTTTTCAACTATGTTTTACTATCTTACCAATACACCTAGTACAAACTATACAACCATGGTTCAACATCATAAACAAGTTGTATATAATATGTTATATTGTCCTAGAATGAAACGTAGTTCCATCTTTCATCCAAATTGTAAAATGCCATTTAACCATTAACTTAGCTTAAATGCTATAAACAACATACAGTCGTTAATTTGTTGTTTGTAGCATCGTACTTTCATTGTTTCCCCTGACTACATGGCACTTTGAAAAACATCTACATGACAACCATGTTATATAGATACAATGCAATGTAACCTTTTACATTAGTACTACAAGTCTACTTTTATACAAAATGTCTTATACATACCATGCCTTAACCGCCAAACCGTTTGTCATGTTCACATTGTTGGATTAGGTGTCTAAGCCATGACTTTACATTTATATTTATCTTGTTAATTGAAGCAAAGTCCATTTGGGTTGCCCTCATAGCTAGAGGTTAGGATAGAGTTCAGTAGAGTAAAAGGTTGATTTATTAATTGTTTAATAAATCAATAGAATTAATTAAATGGTTTATTAATGTATTTAAGTGTTAATATATTAATTAGAAACTATAATAATTAATTAAGATTTAATCTAGAATTAATTGGATTTCATTCGGTGATTAAATTAATTAATTAAAAGTGCAGGGACTGGCTTTGTAATTATTCAATAGTTGAATAAAAGGCTAGCCAGTGGAAGCCTCAAGTTGGGCGAAATTATGAAGGCCATCTCCATAATTTTGAAACCCTAGTTAGGGTTTTTAGAGGCTTGCCCAAATGGATAACAGGCTTGTCCATTAAGGGGCTTCTCTAGGGTTTCTGCTGTAGCCTCTTGGAGGCTATATAAGGAACCCTCTGGAGGCTCAAAACCTGTGCCAACTTCAACCAGAAAAACTCTGCTGGACTGTCTTCTCCATTGCTTGGGTGTGACACCATTTGAGGCAGGACACTTGTGCTGCTAGCTTCAAGGATCATAAGATCAAAAGGTTGGTTTTCTCAGTTTTGATCTTTAGAAATAACTGTTCCCTTTAGGTTTTAGTTTATTATCTTCATAGAAGAAAACATAGATCATATTAGGGTTGCATGTGAACCATAGGAATTATTTGTTCATTGATTGTATAGAAAACCCTTCAGTGGTATCAGAGCATAGGCTTGTTTTCTTATGTTTGATATAAACTGCTTAAACTATTTTTCCTTGAGTGTTTTTGCGAAAAACACCTCTTGGATGAGGCTTTGGTCGAAATCAAGGCAAGGGTTTCCTAACCCTAGCCGCCACCCCTTGTTCCCCCCTTTATTTGCTTGCCTTTTAAGTTGGTTGTTATTTTTGGTAACTGTATCTTCAAGATAACTGGAACCCTTAAACCCTAGCTAGCAAATTTCGAACCTTAGGGGTTTAAGATAGGTAAAATTAATTTGATTAATTTATAATATCTATCTTAGTTTTAATTAGTTTAATTAATTGTTAATTAAAAGATCAATTAAATCAACTTAAAGAATTAATTTAAAATTTTCAAAAAATTGAAATAAATTAGCGAAAATTATGAATAAATTAATTCTAAAATATTTTAATAAGATTAAAATATATCTTATATATTTATGATTAAAAGTTAATACTTATATATAAGATTAAATGGTTAGTCTTACCGCTAGTAGGCCTCATTCACAAAATTGTCCTATAAAGAGGGTATAAGGCGACTGCCTATAAAATGGAAGTCTAATGGGTATCCGCTCTTACCCACCGCTCTCCTGGTCAGTCGAGTATCGTTAGCCGAACGGGTTTGATAGGACCGCTAAGCCTCTTAAAAGTATAATGCTATAATTGAAAGTACTAGAACTTTGAACAAAATCCCAATCTAGTTACTTTAGGTCAAAATGTGAATGAGTTGCTAATCTATGGAATTGCACATTGCACTTTGTGGAACGTTGGTGGAGCGTGTGTGGTTTACCGGCACGCCAACTGGGGTCCGCAAAGAGTTGCAATGGGTTTCTCGATTTTGTCATTATTAACGGAGCGTGTGTGGTTAACCGGCACGTTAATTAGAGATGACAATTGACTTCGAGAGTATCGAGCGAATTTTCATGGTTATTCACACCCGGTTTGCGATCCTCGGCATCCCAGTCACAAACAGTGGGGCACATCCGAGACTAAACATGCCATTGAATAGTTCAATGTGTCTCAACAGATCTAGGAATTTCATAAGATGAAATTGATAAGTGTATTATCTACCTTAATGACCATTATGTTGTGATTACGGCATCCCTCTTCACATCATAGTTGGGGCATTTTGGGTCCTAGCCTTTATAAATAATAAATTGGGTAATTATTTAAAAGGACTAATTAAACTTATAAAAATTCTGTTTGTTGTAGATGTCTGAATCAAGTGTCTATTCTCCTCCCTCTCCTCCTTCACCCATTTCTGAGAGCTTCAGAATGCACCTGCTACATATGGTAAGGCTGACTAGCCTAAACTATATGGTATGGCTTCATAAATAGAGAATAGTTCTCTGTTTTGCTGGCAAGGCATATCTGACTGAGTGTCCGCTCCCCAAAACATGACATCACACAGTAGCCTGTGATGTGCATGACTCCTTGATTGCCAAGTCAAGGAAAGTTCGTTGCCTAATACTATTGATCATTGACCCCGAGTTCCGTAGGAATTTAGAATTCCTTGGGTCAGATAAGTTAACACAGCTAGTTGTGGAAAGGTTCCATGAACTGGTTGAGAAAGGACGAGCTAAGATCTTCAAAGAGTTTGAAGTGTGCAGGAAGTAGCACCAGTTCACATGTTCTCAAGACTGAGAGACACATAGGTGAACTGTATAAATTTGGTCCCCCTTTTGATCGGGAGTTAAAGCATTAGCTCGACTCGCTGATCTGTTCATTCTGATGTACAGAAAGGGAAACCAGATAAGACAATCGTGGATATGCATTCAATGTTGACTCTGTATGAGTCGTTCATAGAGAAGCATAGTTCCATTGATTCAGCTGCTTCGGGATTGAGTCCAGTAATATGACACATCAAGAAATGATCCAGATCGTCTGGACCGGTTCCTCGATGTTTCAAACTGGGAATCTACAGGATGGGACACAGTCACGGAAAGATTGGAAAATGCTCCGAAGCCAAACAGTTTGGCAACTCAGCAATATCTTAAAAACTCAGAACCCCTGATCCTTAATTCCTTGATACAGGATGTGTTTCTCACATTTGCTCTGTATGCATGGACTCTGTAGGATGTGGGATGTTGTTGCATAGGAGCATATTCAGATTGGATCTGAAGCTCATGCAGTTTTAGAGTTTAGTTAGATGTTGAAATCATGTTATTAGCTTATTAGATGCGTATGACATTGTCTATCATATAATATATTGTTCAAGGATTTTGCTTTAATAAAATTGTCAATTTTCCTTTTAACACATGTTGTTTGAAATATCCTTGAAATGTTGTATGATTGTGTTGAATGCATGATTAGTAATAACTTGAATATTGATACATCCAAAGTGTTTGGATTTAGAAATTATGTCCCTTATGATTGTTAATGTTATAAGAATCAATTCAACCAAAGGTCCAATTGGACAGGACTTTGGAATCATTTGACTTAGAGTCTCATGATGAATTGAGTTCTTAATGTGTTAAGAAATGAATCAACCAAAGATCCAGTTGGACAGGACTTTGGAATCAGTTGACTTAGAGTCAGATGATGATTAAGTTCTTTATAAAGCACAAATGGCAAGAAATGAATCACCCAAAGATCTAGAGGATAGGATTTTGGAATCAATTAACTTAGAGTCAACTGAAGATTGCAAGCCTTGACCAAGATTAACAAAGTCATAAAATTTACATAAAGATGTAATAGACATCAAGATCAGGAGCAACGAACACATCAGTTACTGTGTATTGCTCGAATCTTCCTATAGAACATAATTGTTTGTACTTCACAATATTTGTCATTCGGTATGACGAATATGGCTTCGCTTATCAGAATAAGCGATTAGATTGAAACCTTAAACAGTTCAAGGACTTCAAAGGAATTACAAGATCCACAAAACCTGAGTGACAACATAAACTGGGAAAATGTTTCACAGTTATTCTCTTCCAAGAACATTAATAGTTATAATGTGTCTTAGGGAAGATGATGGAGCACTGGTCGAAACAGTTCGATCATCGATGTATGAGATACACTGTCAATAAGTTTCCCGTAAACTAAACACTAAACCAGTCAAACCATATAAACCATATTCCAACCGCATCTTAGACTAAGTAGGTTTTGCATACACTGTCTGAAATGTAAAGCTGGGATTATCCCACTTGTACATTGAAAGTCCAGGGTCATGTAGTGTTCATCTGAACCTCATGACTAGCCTGAACCTAATCAGAAATGTCGTTTCACTGGCTATCCCGCTGTACCTGGAAAAGAAAGAGATCTTTCAAAAAGAACTCGAGTTCTAAGGAAACAGTGGGAGTTGGGACAGTCCTGAATGAGCTCAGGATTAGCCAAGTAAAAGAACCTTTAGTCATCACTAGGCTTAGAGCATAAATCAGATTTCTGTTTCAACACTGAGATAATATTCTCTTGACCAGTAGTACTGATCACCATCATAAGTAGTTATGATTAGGGTGACATACCAAATAGTGGTGAAACACTATAGTTGGTACGGATTTACAATCCAACTACTTGGAAGCATTGGTGAGCCCGGTTGCTGCCAATTAAGAGAGCCTTAGGACGAGATATAGTCTATGTGGCATTTTGATTGATTTTTACACCTGGTCTAAAAACCAGTGGGAGTAATTAAATCATCAAAAGAAAGCAGCAAGGACAGAAACGTACCTTCAGAACATCTGGTTGAGTGAGACGATGCCCAGAGTCAAGTAATTGATTCTGGGAGAAGCACTCTCAATAAAAGATGAAATCTGAAAGGATACTGCATGACACATTGTAAGTCGTTAGTGGAGTGCGTGTGGATCACCAGCACACTAATAGGGACTCACAAAGAGTATGCCAATACAAAGGTACATAGGCCCGGGATTACCCCATGGGCATCTCGCAAGAAAGGATATTCGGATTCTCAAAATATGCCAAAGGATTGGATTTTGAGGAAGGGCTGAAAGATTTCCATTAAGATGTCAGAAAGGTTTGGATTCTCAAAATGTGCCATAAGCTCTGGATTTTGTGAATAGTCCATAACCGTGTCAAAGCCAGTGGGAGTGTTGCTGTTATCTACTATCTTCGTATGAGAGTTACATATTGTTTCTAGGAAACGTCTCTTTTCATTACAAAGTGTAATGACTTGGTGTTAAGAGACGGATCGCTATGAAAGACTTAATAGAGATACGACATACTCAGGTGGTTGTAAACATCTATGATATAGATCGAAACTCTGCCAAAATGATCTTGATGAGACTCAAGATGCATAGCTCAGGAAAAGAGTTTCCTGTCATTGCAAAGTGTAATGATTTGGCATATAAAAAAGGTGCAGCATACTCACATAATCCATAGACATCTATCAGATAGATGTTGTCATCAGTATAGACCTGGCCATAGTAAGCATGATCTTGATAAGATTCAAGATGCATGGAAAAGAGTCTCCGAAAGGAAGTGGTTATTGAAAGTCGTGACACAAGGATTGCAACTAATCCTATGATTCCAAAAGAGTTTGGAATAGGACTAGATCGAATCCAACAAGTTTCTTGGATCTATCAGAAGTGTCATGAACATGTCTTGATGACTTAATGCTTAGAGCATAGTGAGTCAGATTCAATATATGACTTGGCTGGAAATACTTAATGGATTTTTGTACATACATGAGAAATCATTGGAAAAATGATTGGGGTGAATGTTATAGTAATTTGAAAAGAGTTTCAAATAGTAAAAGGACATAATGGTTAAAGAGTTTCGTTGGCATTCCGATGGAGCGCGTGTGGGTCACCGGCACATCGTAACACCTCGAAATAGTCTTAGGGTGTAGTCATGTAGACTAAGGATCCCGATAACCATGGAAAGTCACAGTACATAGAATGGAGTTGTTAGTGAGAATGACAGTATGACCAAAATTGAGATATCATCAGAAGAATGTCCGATTGGATAAAGTGTATTAATGTATGACATTTGGATACATAGAAAGAGTGAAAGGTCATATAGACATAGATACATAACACGAATTAAATAGTTTAAAAGGAATCTAGAAACCGATAATAGTTTTATGTAAAATCCGACTTGGTGATTACCTCGTGGAGACTTGGTAATTAGGCAAGAGTAGCCACCAATCAGATTTTTATGTTTCAATTTTGCATGTTTCACTTCCCGAATAATTTGATTATTCAAAAGTCCACAGTCTCTCATACTTTTCGGGAGTAAGTATGAACGAAGACTGTCGTGAATTGGTTTGTAGATTGTCTAAGGAGTTAGACATTGCAGTAAGACTGCGACAACGTTCATGAGTGCTTAGAAATAGAGATTTGAGTATTGGATAAACCCGCGCTCAATAGATTGCTTCATGGATTACATCACGAGCAATGTTGAGACAATAATATCGTATGATCTTAAAGCGGAGACATATGAGTTGAAATTTACGAGTCGGTTGTGCATTGATAATACGTAAATGCATCGGTAACTCGATGTTATAAAACACATTGTTGTGTACGATTTGATAAGTAAAAGACACAAGCATATGAGTCAAAGCTTATTCATTCCTTGACCCTAATGGGAAACAGATATCTGTAGGCCGCTCGATGATTTTGAAGTTGACTAAAGTGCTGGCCAGCCTGGACTAAATTGATGTGTTCAATTAGAAGTCCGAAAGTCATAAGCAGAATCAAAAATCGGGAAACAGAGTATCGGAAAGATATTGATCTCAATCCATGTCTCGTGTCTGAAAATATCTTGTTGGACGAAGGATCATATGATCACTTATCTATGGACAGAACTGACTGGGTCAGAGTTCGGCAGTAGTTTCTTGGAAGCTGCAGGTTGTTTATTAATCAGAAGATAAATTAAAGTCATAGACTTATCCAAGTGGGAGACTGTTGGATTAGGTGTCTAAGCCATGACTTTACATTTATATTTATCTTGTTAATTGAAGCAAAGTCCATTTGGGTTGCCATCATAGCTGGAGGTTAGGATAGAGTTCAGTAGAGTAAAAGGTTGATTTATTAATTGTTTAATAAATCAATAGAATTAATTAAATGGTTTATTAATATATTTAAGTGTTAATATATTAATTAGAAACTATAATAATTAATTAATATTTAATCTAGAATTAATTGGATTTAATTCAGTGATTAAATTAATTAATTAAAAGTGCAGGGACTGGCTTTGTAATTATTCAATAGTTGAATAAAAGGCTAGCCAGTGGAAGCCTCAAGTTGGGCGAAATTATGGAGGACATCTCCATTATTTCGAAACCCTAGTTAGGGTTTTTAGAGGCTTGCCCAAATGGATAACAGGCTTGTCCATTAAGGGGCTTCTCTAGGGTTTCTGTTGTAGCCTCTTGGAGGCTATATAAGGAACCCTCTAGAGGCTCAAAACCTGCGCCAACTTCAACAAGAAAAACTCTGCTGGACTATCTTCTCCATTGCTTGGGTGTGACACCATTTGAGGCAGGACACTTGTGCTGCTAGCTTCAAGGATCATAAGATCAAAAGGTTGGTTTTCTCAGTTTTGATCTTTAGAAATAACTGTTCCCTTTAGGTTTTAGTTTATTATCTTCATAGAAGAAAACATAGATCATATTAGGGTTGCATGTGAACCATAGGAATTATTTGTTCATTGATTGCATAGAAAACCCTTCACACATCCGTATGCCATTTATACAACAATGTCATGTTACAATTTGCTTGACAATGCTTTGTTTTTCTACCAACTCAACAAGGTTTCAAATATTTACCAACTTATGCAACAATGTTTCACTTTTTACCAACTATGCAACCATCTTTCAACCGACAAACATGCTACATAAAAAAATGTTTTCATTTATTCAGAAACCATTGTTAGCGGTTCTTCATTTTTCCAAAAATTGGTGGTTTATTAGAATAATGAAAAAATGATGGTTAAACCAAAAATAATAAAAGATAGTGTTTTTTAATTATATACGTTAAAATGTAAATATTGTCTAGGATTAATTACGAAAAAAAACACTATATTTTGTCAAAAATTCGGTTTAACCACCATATTTTAATATTCGAAAAAAAACCACCATTTTAGGTAAAAAGTTTCATCGAAGTTATTGTTACCAGCTTCTTCAGGTCATAATGATCGGATTAGAACTTTTTTTCCAAAAATTAGTGGTTTTATTAGAACAAATGAAAATTTAATGGTTAAACCAAAAAAATTGATAAATATAGTGTTTTTTTTCGTAGTTTGTGCTTTAGAAAACAACTTTGTTACATAAATTAAAAAGATTGGCACACTAACTCTTAACCCTTAGTTAAATTATATACAAAAAGCCTTATAAATGGCATACCATATCTACCGAAACCTCTATTCTATGCACATCCATGTCACATTCACTCAAAAAAAAAACAAATTGAACATTCAAAGGCTTTTTAAATAATCAAAACCTTGTACAACATGGTTTGATGTTGCAACATTGATAAGGCTCAACCGATAAATGAATTATACTTCCCTCAACATGCTTTTTTGGTCAAACCACCCCGTGAATCCGTTGACCATCCACCGTACAATGTTTCTCCCGCTTCCTCTGAGAGCTAGTTGCCAATAAGATCAAGCAGTCGAACCCTTTTCGCCCTGGAAACCACATACAAAAGCTCTTGAACGTATGTTGACTTTGACTTTGACTTTGATTCGTAAATATCGTTTTCGAACAAACTTACGCAACTCCCATCAAGACTCGGCATTGACCGTGAAGAACTTGTGTTAACTTTGACTTTGACTTTAACTTTTGGCTCGTCGGTGTCGTCTTCACTATCAGCAACTTCGGGGTCGGTGTAATCGGCGTTGACCAAGAAGGACTCGTGTTGACTTTCGTTGACTTTCTCTTGGTGAACGTTTTTAGATAAATTGAGTTCCTCTATGGATGTGTTATTGGCTAAAGCTTGAAGGATAGTGAGTATGTCGTGAAGACTGAGTTGACATTTGGTCAAAATTAGGATTTTTAAGCAACAATGAGGGTTTTTGAGTAGTGATGCTAAAGCACTTGCACACTGCATTCATGATTCAATCTTTTTGTAAGAACTTTAGATAACCAAATAGGGTTTTTTAGGAAAAAATAAAAAATAACATAACATATTTTCATCATTTCACCGATTTATCCATTAAGACATATAAATACTTTCTGTGGTGATTAAGTCAAATTTTTTTACGGATTAAAGAAAAAACAATTTTTTCTGGCTATCCATATTTTAAATGGTTGAACTACAGAAAACCATAATGTACTTTCACAGTCATTACATTAATTAATTTTTAAGATTATTATGATAAAGTTTGATGGCTAAATCAATAAAAACTTATACTCCATTGGCTAAATACATAAAATGGTGAATTTACATTGTGTTTTTCTGGTTTTAAATTAAACCAAAACTGCATAACCCGAAAAAAAAAATACATACAAGACACTTGGCACTAAAAGTGAGTGATATTAGTCATTTTATAAAGATAAATCAACTAAAACCCGGCTCAATAACTCATGAAATGTCTAACATTACTGAGCGTTATCATATAGCTTAGCTTTTAGACTTCTATTGGTGATTATTATACCATAAAGTTTCTAGATATGAAGGAGGCTTGTGATTATTAAACCCTACTTTTGGCAAATTTGAGTTTAATCTATATTCTAAACCATGTGTGTGCTACTTGAACTATGTGTTGCTTTTATATATTTGTATTTTAACAATGTTTTATTGGGGATTTGATACTTGGTGATAACTTGTTTTAGAATCGTCATTCAGATTTATTGCATATAGGAGGGGTTGTGACTTGTGTGTGGCTCGGCCACGTTTGGGGACAATTTCCCTTTTGTTGTGATGATATTTCAAGCTACATTAGCTTGGGGATGATCCTTGCTAACCTATTTCATGGATGACATGTTTAATGGTCACATGTCTATCCTAAAACTTTTCGGTGACAGATGATCTTGCCCTAACAATGATTCTAAGAAATTGTATACCTAGTTTTAGTCTGACCATTTTGACCCCGGTGAAAAGACTTGTTAGAGAGTAGAGAACTTGTGGATTGACTTTAGATGCATATGCATTGCATTCATGTATTCATATTTTTAGTTTGGTTATGAAGTGACTACCTTAAATGTTTTTATCCCCACCTATTTACAATGATTCTAAGAAATTGTATCCCTAGACTCCACTAGTCTAATTTTATTATTTTGATATGTACTCACAGTGAAAGATTATTGGAAGATATACAGGTGACCTTTGGTGGATTTAGCACCGGACATTTAAAAGACTTGTATTCAAGTATTATAGATGTATTTGGGTGATTAAAACATTTGTTATTGATTCGCCTGTGACACCCTCATTAGACTTCGACTAATCTAAAGACTTAAGTGATTCTAGCTTTTGGGACCAATATTTTCTGCACATGTATTTTTTAAAGACCAATGGTTTTGGTCAACTATAAGCTAATAATTTGAAACTTGATTGGAATATAAAATTTGGTGATGTTTGGTTTTGGAATCTTATTTTCACAACATTTTTCTATTTTAGATTCTTTGTAAAAATATGTCAAATCATTAAGAATGAAATAAAATGGAGGGATGTTAGTATTGCTAATAGACTATCATAATCATTAGATGTTAATTATTTTTATAAATACTTTATGGGACAAATTTGAACATAGATATTTCAAACGTGTTTTGGGTTATCATTAAAATAAAATAGGGCATGCTCTAGTCAAGCTGTGGTGATTTAACTTCTATAGAAAATTATTGTTTTGTTAAATTTAAACATTATTTTTGATGAAAAACCCTATAAAATAAATAACTAAAAACAAAAACCGAAAAAGGAAACATATGCGAGAATACGACACCGAAAAAACAAATAGTTTGGTCTTTTCGAAGTTAAAAATAGAATTCTTGTTTCGGTTTTTGTTTTAGTAAAAAATCGAACAATTAGTATCTGTGGTGAACAAACTCTAAATAATGGTTTGGTTTTAAGTTGTATTCCGAAAAAAAAAAAAAGTTCTTGTATTTATTGGCTTTTCTGAAAATTTTAGAAGTGTTAATTGGTTTTTCTGAAAAAATAATGATAATAATAAACGAGTGATCTTATTGATGTAATGATTTTTTTAAAATTATTCCAAAAAAATACTACGTAATAAACCAGTGATCTTATTGATGTAAATTTTTCTTGAAAAATATTTAAAAAAATAAACATGTAAGCAATAGAGGAAGATGTTTTTGGTCCCGGCGGGGCTCGAACCCGCGACCTTCGGCTCATAAGACCAACGCTCTAACCAACTGAGCTACGGGACCATTTTGACATAATTTCACAAACGTTTTATATGAAAGAACGTAACCGATAATTGATGTTCGGAATTACATTTTCAATCATGCTTCCACTTCCACGCATACTAATTTATGAATATCAACTTTTATATCTATATTACTGACGTAATACTACATTTACGCCCTTTTTTATTTTCAATCATGTTTTTACAAGAATATAGAAAATATATATACTGATGCTAGGTAAGTTTAATTCGATGAATCTCTTATTCATTATATCTATTGAATTTGAGTCTACCATTTAATATAATTACATTACATAATACTTTTCCGTGATAAATAATAATTCCATCAATGAAGTTTGACGAAAGACATGACCATCTTGTTTCGAAATATCAGAGCTTTTATTGTTATTGGTCTACTCATAATATACTTTCACGATGGACATTAGTCTGTATGTACTATATCTCTTCGAATAACAAAAAGGAAATTCTGCCAAAGTGCAATCAAGATTCAAGAATGCACATTTTTTGTTGAATATTGTTGAGTAGTAGATGGCTTTTGAGGAGTTGCCGCTTTAATCATGTATGGCTTGAACAATATTTGACCATTCATTCCATTCACAACCCTTATTTTTTCATTTTTATCACTAAACCTAACAAGTCCATAACCTATTGAACACCCAATATTTGTGTCAAAAGTTACCTTAGCACCTTTCACTTATGGATATATGCTATGCAGTTATCGCACTCCAAAATCAAATAACGGTCACAAGTCGCTATTTGAAATAGCAGTTTTCGCGGTGGTATAACAGTAATATAGCGTTTTTATATTATGTAGAACTTCTATATTAGAGTATTAGTAATATATAGAATTAATATCATAAAAGTTCATTGTGTCATTGCATCTATAAATATAACTAATTGCAATTCTGTAGCATCAACAACTCATTAGGAGACATAAGGCTAAAAGATTATTGAGTATATCTCCATGCTATAGCATCGTTGCGCGTTAGCTATTAACTGCTCAGCCTGCAGTTGAGTGTGCGAGAATAAACTGTTTAACAATAAAACATAAGTTACATATAGCAAATTCTAAGGACTATACATTAATATACTTGTATTCATAAGCACAACAACAAAACCAAACCAAAATCCAAATCATAAAAATTACAAAGGTTCATATAAGAAATATAAAAACAAAAAAGAAAAAAAAAAAAAAAAAAAAAAAAAAGACGAGAATCAAAATAGTGCAAATAGCGGTGCAAAATCGCGCAGAATCATGCAAAATAGCGCGCTAATAACGCCAGTGCGCTTATTCCTTCGGTAAACAAAAATAGCGATTATGAAATGTTGCTAAAAAACGCTATAGCGCGCTGTTAACTACTTAGGATATATGTAAGAAAATGTTACATTCAACAATGTATAAGTTACATTTGAAGCCAACTCTCCCTCAAATATAGATAGATTTGAACCACTAATGTCTCCACATTTTTCCCATTGTAGCTCTAAAATATTCGCAAATTTTGTTTAGAAAACATCTTTGTTACATAAATTAAAAAGAATGGCACATTGCATAAAGAAACTCTTAACCCTTAGTTAAATTATATACAAAAAGCCTTATAAATGGTATACCATATCTACCAAAACCTCTATTTTATGCACATATATCCCATTCACTCCAAGTAATAATAATAAAAAAACAAGTTGAACATTCAAAGGCTTTTTAAACAATCAAAACCTTGTACAACATGGTTTGATGTTGCAACATTGATAAGGCTCAACCGATAAATGAATCGTACATCCCTCAACATGCTTTTTGGTCAAACCACCCCGCGAATCCGTTGACCATCCACCGTACAATGTTTCTCCCGCTTCCTCTGAGAGCTCGTTGCCACTAAGATCAAGCAGTCGAACCCTTTTCGCCCTAGAAACCGCATACGAAAGTTCTTGAACGTACATTGACTTTGACTTTGACTTTGACTTTGATTCGTAAAGATCGTATTCGAACGAACTCATGCAACTCCCGTCAAGACTCGGCATTGACCGTGAAGAACTTGCGTTGACTTTGACTTTGACTTTTGGCTCGTCGGTGTCGTCTTCACTATCGGCAACTTCGAGGTCGGTGTAATCGGCGTTGACCAAGGACTCGTGTTGACTTTTGTTGACTTCCTCTTGATGAACATTTTCGGATAGATTGAGTTCCTCTATGGATGTGTTGTCGGCTAAAGCTTGAAGGATAGTGAGTATGCCGTGAAGGCCGAGTTGACATTTGGTCAAAATTAGGGTTTTTAAGGAACAATTGGGGTTTTTGAGTAGTGATGCTAAAGCACTTGCACACTGCATTCATGATTCAATCTTTTTGTAAGAATCTTTAAATAAATAAATAGGGGTTTTAAGGAAAAAAAATATCATCATCCTTTTTAAGGAAAAAACATTGACTTGGGTTATATTTCAGGAAAAATACAGAATAACATAACATATTTTTTTCATTTCACCGATTTATCCATTAAGACATATAAATACTTTCTGTGGTGATTAAGTCAATTTTTTTTTACGGATTAAAGAAAAAACATTTTTTTTCTGGTTATCCATATTTTAAAAGGTTAAACTACAAAAAAGCATAACATACTTTCACCATTTTACCGGTTTGGTTATTACACTAATTACTTTTTATGATTATTATAATAAAGTTTGATGGCTAAATCAATAAAAACTTATACTCGACTGGCTAAATATATAAAATGGTGAATTTACATTGTGTTTTTATGTGTTTTACTTTTATATCAAAACTGCATAACCAGAAAAAAAAAATTTAATACAGTCAAAAAAAGTGTAAATTTGTAATCACTACAGAAAATAGTTTAAGTGTTTAAATATATAAAACCATGAAGGTACAAGTGTTTTTCTGTATGGTTCCTTATACTTTATTGAAAACACATCAAAGAGAAAAATTAAAAAAGATTAGCTGAAAATGAAACGGGTCAAAAGGATAAAATCCACACAAAGTATAAAACCGAAAAAAGAATTACAATTTTACGTAAAATCTAAAAAAACACAAAGGATTTAGAAAATAATCATCTAAAAAACTAAATTTGTATAAAAACCCGTAACGCGATAAGTTGAAAAAAATATTTCAATGCAAGTAAGATTTAAAAAAATGCAAAAACAAAATTGTAAAATAAGTCGGAGAAAATTATGAAAATAGTTTGCACCAAATCAATAAAAAAGTGAAAACTAGATGTGGCAAAGTATAAAAATTGGCCAAAAGTGTAAAAAAACTTCATGGGGGCAGAAATTGTAATAAGAAAAAACTGGATGTGGCAAAAGGTGAAAAAACGAAAATTTTGGCCAAAAATGTAAACTTGAAGGGACAAAGGAAAACAATCTTGGTGCATGTTAGCATGGTGCACGTTAGCATGTTTAGGAGGTGCATTTTAGCATGTCTTCATGCCAAAATGACCATCTCCTTTTTTTTGTTACTAATAATGTTAAATTTTATAAAAATTAAACCTAACAAGATGAGAAATAGTAATAACTTAGTTTTTAAATAAAATCTAACCTTTTCCATGAGCGGATTCCCTCCAAGATTTAACTCAAGAACACCATTAATCCAAAAAGCATTAGTCTCGAGTTTAATGACAAAATCTGATGTCAGCAAACAACGCGATAAATCAATCTTCACCACTTCACGATTCTCATTATTCCATGAATCCATTAACTCTATCGCCCTCTCCTGCACCGATTAAATATTTAACGGGTTAAATGCAGGAAATAGCAACGTACTTTTGTATATTTGTTTATTATAGCATCGTACTTACATGTCATCTAAATAGAAAGCAATTTTTTCAGTGTTGTAAGAAAGTAGAATGTTGTAATAATAGAAAGAGATGAAAGTAGAATGCTATAATACACAAAAAGCAAAAAAAAGAAAAAAAAGGAGAGATTTCTCACATTTCCAATACTTGTATCACCAATCATCAATCCGGATAATTTTGATGTTTTAACAAATTTACAAAGGCTATCAACTGCGTTCTTGTTTAGCTTTATGCCATTTAAATTCAACTGAGAGAAACTGCAAAATAAATAAATAAATAAATAACGTTTGGAAATCTTTTTTCAGGAAGGATTAATGTATTAAATTTAAATCCACCAACAGAAAAAAAAAATGCGTCATGGTTTCTCAGATATTTTTTAAAATATCATGTATGTCAACAACACTTGAGAAAGAAAAAAAAGATGAAGATATATATAAGTTTTTCTTCTTTACTGAATTCAGAAAAAAAAAAATTATTTAATAGAAAAAGTCTAGGAAATGACTCCTAATGTTTTACAACTCAGCCCTTATTTATTTTTCCGTTCATTTCTCTAAATTCTTTTGAGTTTCTAAGATCTTTTTTAGAAATCATTTATCCAGACACCATTATATTTATATCTCAAAAAAAAAAAAAAAAAAAAAAAAAAAAAAAAAAAAAAACAGGGCCCACCTGTTTAAAGTGGCAAGTTTGTCAAAAAGATTGACTATAACATTTCCAGATATGGAGGAATTGTATCCTGTAAAATGATAGAAAATTAGGTCTGTTTGACTTATGAAAAAGTCAACAAGAACATGATAGAACATTAGTAAATAGTATCAATGGTGATAAAATTCATGTACCTATGAATAGTTCTGAAAGAATCAAACTGGAATCAAGTGAGTCAGTAACCTTCTGGATTGTTCTAGAAGTGATAGAACAACGTTCTATATTTAAGCTGTAAAGAGCTGCAAATAAATAAATAAATAAATAAAAAGGAAAAGTTGGAGATTTTTTCAAAGCAATTTAGCTTTAGCTTTATTTTGTTACATATAAATGAATAAGGGCACAAGAACTTAATGGATTGTTGTTTCATGAGTTTTATTAAAAATATTTGGAAGATGATAATTTTATATATTTAAAAAAATAATAATAATAATAATAATAAGAGATCACCTTTGCAGTTTTGTAAGATTGTAGAAAGGTAAGAAGCACATCCATCAGTCAAACGATTCCCGGATATATTAAGTACTTCCAATCGGGACAAAAGTACAGGGCATTCACAAATCTGTATTTTTAAAAAAAATAAAAAATAAAAATTAGCTTTTACAAACAATGAAAGAAATCAGTAAGAATTTAACAAAATATATTTATATTCTTTAATCTTTAATTTAGGGAAATCTCCAATAAAGCCCCAATATTTTGGCTCAGTTTATGAAAAAGTCTCAAATTAATTTTTATTAACAAAAAAGTCTCAAATTAATTTTGATTAACAAAAAAGGACAGAAAACCGGCTAATGTTGGGACTTTTCTGTAAACTGTGCGAAAATATTAGGACTTTATTGAAGATAAAACATGTAGTTTCTGTCCTTTTTTGTTAATAAAAAATAATTTGGGACTTTTTTGTTAATAAAATTTAATTTAGGATTTTTTTCATAAACTTAGCCAAATGTATTTATATTCTTTAATCTTTAATTAGGGAAATCTCCAATAAAGTCCCAATATTTTGGCTCAGTTTATGAAAAAGTCTCAAATTAATTTTTATTAACAAAAAAGTCCCAAATTAATTTTTATTAACAAAAAAAGACAGAAAACCGGCTAATGTTGGGACAAATCCATAAACTGTGCGAAAATATTAGGCTTTATTGAAGATAAAACATGTAGTTTCTATTCTTTTTTGTTAATAAAAAATAATTTGGGATTTTTTTGTTAATAAAATTTAATTTGGGATTTTTTCATAAACTTAGCCAAAATATTGGGACTTTAATGGAGATTTCCCTTTAATTTATCCTCCTAAATCGCTGTACTAGAAAAAATTATAAATTTTATAGACAATGTACTTTATTTGTTTTTTTTTTTACTTTCATTTTCGTTATCGATAATAGCAATATGTAGCGTAAAATTTTTAAAACGCTTACAAGTGTTAAATTATATATATTGCTATTCTGGTTATAGTTTTTGTCATCATTTTTAATACCTGATTATTTATAAAAATTTAAAAAAAATAGACCTGAAATAGGGCAGTTGGACCAAAGCGATTACAATGCAAATCCAAAATTAAACCGCCATATTTTTGAGTTGATGACATAAATACTTGTTTTAGCTTTTCCATACTTTCATTTCCTGAAAATAAATACATAAAGAGCTTGTAAAAACATAAAAAAATCATGAATTTATTGCATGATAAGGAAATTTATTGTAAATGCAAGAAATAGCAACGTACTTTCATTTATTTGTGTATTGTAGCATCCTACTTTCATTTCTTTCAATTACACCATTGTGCATTCAACTTTTTTTAAATTAAGGCATTAAACATTAAAAAAAGGGAAAACTCCATTAAAGTCCCAATATTTTGGCTCGGTTTATGAAAAAATCCTAAATTAATTTTTATTAACAAAAAAGTCCCAAATTAATTTTTATTAACAAAAAAGACAGAAACTACATGTTTTATCTTCAATAAAGTCCTAATATTTTCGCACAATTTACGGAAATGTCTCAATATTAGCCGGTTTTCTGTCCTTTTTTGTTAATAAAAATTAATTTGGGACTTTTTTGTTAATAAAAATTAATTTGGGATTTTTTCATAAACTGAGCCAAAATATTAGACCTTTATTGGAGATTTCCCTTAAAAAAAATCTACCTGATTATAGCATTGTACTTTCAATTTTTTTTTCTTATTACACATTATACTTTGAAAATTTTACCTGTTGTAAAATGTGAAATTGCATTGTATTTGTATGAGATGCAATAAATGTGTAGATTTTATTAAAGTAGGATGCTATAATAAATAAACATATGAAATTACATTGCTATTTATTTCATTTAATCCGAGATAAGAACATCGCAAACATGAAAACTTATTTTGAAAAAATTGCAAAAATGGTCCCTGTGGTTTGTCGAAAATTGTCACGTTTGTCCAAAAAAGTTTTCGACAAATCACAGGGACTAGTTTTGCAATTTTGTCATTTATTTTTCAGGCATTATTTTATAACAAAAAAGAAAGTATCATTACCTAATAAATTGTGGGAAAGATTTAATAGTGCAATTGTCTTATGAGAATTTAATGCATTTAGTAATGGAGTTGCTGATATATCCTGCAATTCACAGTCAGAAACAACAATTTCGTCCTCTGATACCTGAAAAAAAAATTATTACAAATACTCAAATATTAGAAAACCTTTTTTATTAAATTATCAAGATTTTCTACATACTTTGAAGATATTTACAAAAGCATCCAAATTTTACCTCTAAATTTTTTTATTAAATTATCAAGATTTTCTACATACTTTGAAGATATCTACAAATAATCAAATATTAGAAAACTTTTTTTTATTAAATTATCAAGATTTTCTACATACTTTGAAGATATCTACAAATAATCAAATATTAGAAAACTTTTTTTTATTAAATTATCAAGATTTTCTACATACTTTGAAGATATTTACCAAAGCATCCAAATTTTACCTCTAAATTATACAACTTCTTAAGCAACTTAAGGTTTGGTGGTTCAGAAAGATCATTACAACAGTCAACATAAAGTTTGACCAATCGCTTAGGTACCCAACCTACAAAAAGTTAAATTTTTAAATCCATTAAGTCAAAAAGAAACTATAAAATAATCAAAATTAAACAAGAAACATACGATCAATAGAGACTTCAATCCAGCATTTTCCACACGTATAATCTTTTGGAGTATTTAATACATCAAAAGATTCTAAAACTTGTCCACCATTTTTAAAATGTTTAATGATTGGTAAGAGCCCTACAAAAAAATAATTAATAAATAATAATAATAATAATATAATTTATTGGGTGGCCAAAAAATTAGGAATAAGAGTGTACCTTTAGACCGATTCTCTTTTATGAGTTTTAAAAAATATAGACATGCGACTTCAACTTTTATATGTTCAATGCTTTTTAATTTATCCGTTAATTTACATGAGTCTTGTTCTATGTGCACAAAATCATCTTCAACTTTGAATATCATATGTTTCTGCAAACAAAATACAGAAAAAATTAACCACATATATATATAAAGGTTATTAATTTCACAAATTAAATCGCCTAAGAAACATATTTTAATGAGTAAATTACAGTTTTGGTCCCTGTGGTTTATACCAAATTACAGTTTTAGTCCTAGTTTTGAAAATCTTGCACCGATGGTCCTTGTGGTTTCCAAATATTTCGCTTTTGGTCCCTATAGTTTCCAAATTTTTCATTTTTGGTCCCTCCCTCTGTTACCGTTTGTGTAAACCACAAGGACCAAAAGTGAAAGATTTCAACACCATAGGGACCAAAAGTGAAAGATTTGGAAGCCACAAGGACCAACGGTGCAAGATTTTCAAAACTAGGACCAAAACTGTAATTTGGTGTAAACCATAGGGACCAAAACTGTAATTTACTCTATTTTAATCTAAGAGAGTAAGAGGTTGTTTCTTTTTTTTTTTTCCATTAAGTCTTGTATGGATTTAAAGTGTTGTATACGTAACGTTTGATTCTTTTCTAGACTGAAGAAACTGTAAGGATGAGACTAAATGACCATTTTACCCTTACATTCCAACCCCTAAGAGATATACTATTATATTTAGTTATTTACCACTAAGAATATTGAATAAGAACATGACTATGAGACAATAACGAATAGAGTAATTTACAGTTTTGGTCCTTGTGATTTACACCAAATTACAGTTTTGGTCCTGGTTTTGAAAATCTTGCACTAGTGGTCCCTTTGGTTTCCAAATCTTTCACTTTTGGTCCCTGTGTTTTCCAGATCTATCGTTTTTGGTCCATGTGGTTTACACAAATGGTAACAGAGGGAGGGACCAAAAGTGAAAGATTTGGAAACCACAGGGACCAAAATGTAAGATTTTCAAAACTAGGACCAAAACTGTTTTCCAGATATATCATTTTTGGTCCATGTGGTTTACACAAATGGTAACAGAGGGAGGGACCAAAAGTGAAAGATTTGGAAACCTTAAGGACCACAAGTGAAAGATTTAGAAACCATAGGGACCAAAATGTAAGGTTTTCAAAACTAGGACCAAAACTGTAATTTGGTGTAAACCACAAGGACCAAAACTGTAAGTTACTCTAACGAATACAGAATACTTACACAATATTCATCATCACAAGCATCAAAAATGGGGCCAGAAGGACCGTTTTTTTGGCAGATATTTTCAGAAATTCTGGCATCACATTTAAGACCCTTTAAATCAAAATGGGAATCATTAAAAGTTTCATTTTTCCTTGAGGATCTGAAATCTTGTGAAGTTATTGGGGCGAGTTTTGAAGTCCTGTCTTTATGGGAAGAAGTACTTTCTTCTAAATGTACAGGTGTACAAGTACTCATTGCACATTTTGAGGCAACTGGTGATATATCCTGTCAAGAATATACCAAAATCACAAAATATTTGTCAATAAAAAATACCAAAAGAAATAGCAACGTACTTTCTGGGATTGATCAATGAATTCTTTACCTGATATTCATGCACATGACTGGTTAGATCGTGTCTACTCTTGACTGAAATCAAATATTAATCAATAAAGTCAGTTTTTTTGGCGTTCAATTTCAAGTAATATAAACAGTAATATGTGTTAAATGCAAGAAATAGCACCCTACTTTCATTTATTTCTATTACGGCATTGTACTTTGAAATATCTACACAATTACAGCAATGCTATAATTAGATAGATTTTTAAATTGTTGTCCTAATAAGAAAAAAAAAAGTACAATGAAGTAATAAAAAATACAAATAAGTGTTCAATGCAAGGAATAGCAATGTACTTTCAATCATATGTTTATTAAAGCATTCTACTTTCATTTCTTCCTATTACAGCATTGTACTTTAAAATACCTACCAAATTATGACAATGTCATCCAAATACATCATAACAGTTTGGACTGCAATAATTAGGTGGCTTTCTCAATGCATTTTCGTTAATAAGAAAAAAAATTAAAAGTATTTAGCACAAGAATATGCAAAAAGACCAAAAACCACTCACATTCATTAGAAGTGGCAACATGTTCTTGTATAGGGTATTCAAAAACTCTTCCTTTTAAACACCCGACTTGTTCATTTTCATTTTCATTTTCATTTTCATCATCAGAAAGAACCAAACGACCCCGTTTTCTGCTACCCGTTTGACTACATGTTGACCTAGAAATGCTTCTTTGTGAGGACTTAATAGAACCAGACCCTTTTGTTACTTGTGAACCTTTTGATTTAGATAAATTGTTACTTGAACGAAGAAATGAGACCAAAGGGATTTCATCATCATCTGATAAATCCTCAATTCCATGTGAATTTGATTTTGATACGTTTAATTTTGGTGAAAAGTTCATATCATCTCCTTCTGTATCTGTCTCAGAACAACAGTCTTTTGGAATGTTTACTGGTTCAAGATTATTGTTTGACTGCTTTAATTTGTCTATTTGTGACTGCAACCTCCTACAATACAGCAAATAGCTTAGTCAAAACTCAAAAAGGTTCAATTTTTTTAAACTTTTAGTTCTATTTAAGCAATAAAGATTGGAAGTTAATACATTGGACTTGTTGAAGTCAAAATCCATGAAAGAAACATTGTACAAATTTATATCTAACAGCACATCTAATTGCAGTGATATGGAAACTTGAAAGACATTAAATAATTACTCAAGTAAAGAAATTATATTTGTTATAAAAAATGAAGTGGTATCAAGAATACGGTTTGGTTTTGAAATAAAAAACAAAAATGACCGTAAAGATTCAAACTTTTTAAAATAAAAAAGGTAAAATATAATTTCATAGTTAGTTTTTCCATTATTACCTGGCCTCTTCAGCATTATCAAATCTGATCATGTAACTATAATGCATATTTTCAAGAGCAGACAGCTGGACAGAAACTAAGTTAGCTTGACAAGCAATCCTGCAAGAAAAGACAACAGATTACATCATCTTTTTTGCAAATCAATATAAGGCTTTTTAGGTAGTCTTTTATTTCAAATATATATAAAAGTCGACCTGTTATCAACATTAATATTAGTGAAAGATAAAGATAAAGATATAAAAAATGGCAAGACTCGCCTGTAGCCTTCACTAAATGCATCCAAAGCATTTGCCCATTTACCAATTGAATCCAAAACATCACCAAGATTAATTTTTGCCAATGCTTGCCCCTATAGTAACCACCACCTCTAAGTAAGAAGCCAGAAAGCGGGCCCACAAAGAAATCAATTTATAAAAAAATATCTAGATGACGTCAGATATTCAGACTCTTTGATAATATGCAACATACTTCCATTAGTTTGTTTTTTATAGCATACTACTTACATTTTTCCTATTACAATGTTGTTTACTTGTTTATGAAGATAAATGGAGTAGAATGCTATAATGCACAAATAAATGAGAGTACATTGCTATTTCTTGGTAAATCGGATAGGGTAATTATGAAAAAAGCACTATATTTTGCCAAAAGTTCGGTTTAACCACCAATTTTTAAAAGATTTGGAAAAAAACACCAATTTTTTGTAAAAAATTTCATTGAAGCCATTATTACCGGTTCTTCGGGTCATAATGGTTAAACTAAAACTTTTTCTAAAAATTGGTGGTTTATTAGAAAAAATGAAAAATTGATGGTTTAAACATAAAAAGTAATGACATATAGTGTTTTTTCCGTAATTATATAAATTAAAGTGTAAACATTATCTAGGTCTAATTGCGAAAAAAGCACTATATTTTGCAAAAAATTCGGATTAACCACCAATTTTTAAGATTCGGAAAAACCACCATTTTTGGCAAAAAGTTTCATCGAAGCCACTGTTACCGGCTTCTTCAGGTCATAGTGGTCAAGTTGAAATTTTTTCCAAAAATTAGTGGTTTTATTAGAATAAATGAAAAATTGATGGTTAAACTAGAAAAAAGGCAAAAATATAGTGCTTTTTTCGTAATTTCCCCAATCGGACCGATACGTATAAACGTAGAATAAGTTAAACATACCTCCATGTTGCCAATTGACTTGTATGTCTCCCAACTTTTAGAATACCATTTTTGGGCTTTATTAAAGTTTCTAAGCTTTTGGTAAGATTCACCAATAACTAAATAGGAATCACCCAACTTTTCTTTGTCACAAAGTTCGTTTGCTATTTTTTTCTTCTTTTTGGCAAACTCACAATGCTATTACATAATAAGGTAGAATATTAATTAAAAATGATAAAAAGAAAATGTAACAATTGAAGTAGTTTAAAAAACATACCTTCTTCCATGCAAAAATCATGCTTGATTTCTCAATAAGGCAATCAAGAGATGCATTCTGTTGTAAAAGACACTTCCTTTCACCCGATTTACCTCTAGCCAAAACCATGTTTCTTGACAACTTTTTAAGATTTTGTTCTTCTTTCTTTAAATCCTCCATTACCTTTGTTGCTTCTTTGACTATTTCTATGTTCTGGTCAACTTGGTCAACCAAAGCATGTTCATCATCCATAGATTTTGCCAACTTCATTGCCTTTTGATAACAAAGAATAGCCTCTTCATATTTCTGAACCCTGTAATGCAATTCACCAAGGTTTATGTACCCTTTTGCTTCCCCTTGACAGTGACCAATATTCTTACAAATCACAATATCTTTCTCAATGTGCTTTCTAGCTTTGTCCCATTTCCTTAATTCCATGTAAACATTACCAAGGTTATGATGGAGTCTTGTGCGTCCATCATCATTCTCAATAACTTCTTCTTCATCACAAATCTGTAATCCCTTTGTGAGAATCTTTTCTGCTTCTTCCAAGTTATCAAGGTCCATTTCAACCATTCCTATGTTGTTGTGAGCATCGATGTATTCCTTTAGGAAAGTGTAGTTGTTAGATTGTGGATTTTCCTTGAGAGTTTGAGCAAGCTTCATGGCGGATATGAAATACTTTTTGGCATTTCGAAGGGAGGCATGATCATCATCTGATTTTAGAAACATTTCATGGTATGTCCGACCAAGTTGTGTGGTTGCCCTTTGTTGTTCAATTAGGTCGTCTGAATCCTTTGCAAGCTCCAGATGCTTTTTCTGTAAACAAAACAACGATTGGATACAAATTCATGACAATAAAGAAGTAGTAATTTACAACGAGGGCAAATTTCACCGCCTGACATGTATTCAATAATCCCGCTAAACATGAATTCAGATCCCAAACAGTTAATTGATTCCATAGACTTGCAAATGGAAAGTAGAATACTAAAAATACGGAGAAAATGAATATCAATTTGGCAGATCGGGTGAAGCACCTGATAAATTAGGGCATCTTTGAAATGCTGAAGACGAAGATAGACTTCACCAAGGGATTGGCAAGTAGGAAGCAACTGTTTCTCAGGTAAATACTTGATTGAAACCTCGTAATCGAGTCGAAACCATCTCAAAGCCTCAACGTACTCTCCTCTGTTCTTGAATATATCTCCAATTACGTTCGCCCATCTTGCCTCTTCCTGCCGATTCCCTTCCTCTGATGCGTTCCTGTATGCTCGCTTCGCTGTGCTCAGTTGAGCGTCTTCTTTCTTCATGATCGGCAAGAAGCTAAAAGGGACTCTGATTGATTATGTGAATACAATGGAGTAATTATCCTTTTCGCTCTCACGTTCTTGATACTTTTTGTATACATTTGTGTTTTCCCGCCAAAATATATTTTGCCCAATTCTATTAACATTATATTTTAACATTATATTCAATTAAACCTTAATTGTTTTTTTATATTCAATTAACCCTAATATTTTGTTAAATATTTACAATTTTGGATAGTAGCTGGTTATGCCAATTTTATATTTTTACAACTGATGATATATATGGTTAAATGTAAAGACTTAATTGAATAAAAACTGGAAATTCTAAAATGATCAAAATACTAGTACTTTGAATGAATATTCTTTTTTATATATAGCTAAAATTGTAAACATTTAACAACATATTGAGCTTAATTGAATATTAAAAAACAATTAGGACTTAATCAAATATAGGGTCAAGATGTAAGAACTTTTCTAAATATATCTCAAATATTTAATATAGAGTAAATTGCATTTTTCCATGAATTTAGCCCTTTCAAAAGTCAGCTTTTGTAATTTTTAATTTTTATTTTAATTTTGATGTTTCATGATAAATTACCATGAATTTAGCTTTAGCCCTCTCGAAAGTCAATCTCTTGTAGTTTTTAATCTTTATTTTAATTTTTATGTTCATGGTAAATTATATTTTTGTCCATAAATTTAGCTTTATTAAATTTTGTCAATAAATTTAGCTTTATCCCTCTCAAAAGTCTACTCTTGTAGATTTTGTAGGATTTTTTTTACGCACTCATTTATTATAGCATCTATAATATGAGCTTTTTCAAACTAAAAAGTTCTTGAAAATGAAAAATTTGTTAGAGAAGCTTTTTCAAACCAAAGTTTTTTCAAATTGTTTGTTAATTAGCAAGCTCGTTGCAAAATCTTTTTCAATTATCATATGAGTCCTATATGTTTGAAACCAATTGTAATTAGACAATATATATAAACAATTCATTTAAAGCATATTGAAAAAGTTTTCTTATGGAGAAATATTGAGCTTTTTATTTTTGAGTTTTTTTCATGAAAAACCTCCTCCAAAAATTTATCCTATTGTGGATGTTCTTACTTTGGTTGTGTTTGGTAACATCTAAATCATTCATATCTGAACCATTTAGAGATCTGCATGATTTAGAGGCTCAGAATGAACTGCCTCTGAATGAAAATATATTGTTTGGTTATACATCTAAATGAACTGTGCTGAATGATAAAAAATATACCATTTTACCTTCTGAAAATAGCATAACTAGTACAAGATTGTAATAATAATCTTGAAACAACCCCATTTTACCATTACACTTTGAATCAATAGAAATCAAAAACCTACATGGGAAGATTCATTTATTGATTAAAAATGAATAAATCAATAAAGTCATTTAAAAAGTATACCCAATAAGTGGTTAATTTCAAATCGCACAAGTTCTGCATATCATTGTTCAAAAAAAAAACTAGGAAACAAAGCGCTAGTGATAGAGAGATAGAGTTGATTGGAAGAAGCAAAATCAGGTAGATGTGTAAAATGGAAAAGCAACAGCTTCTAGAAATGGATTTCTCTGACGAGTTAGTTTCTCAAGCTCTCTCCGCCATCGGCGGCAAATCCATTTCCAGTGCCACCAAATGGATTTTCAGGCAAGAATCAATAATAGACAACAAAAAATCCCCGGTCCTCACTCAATCTTCTTCCCATTCCAAAGTCAATCAATTCTTTTATTTAGACTCCTCAAAGAAAGAAACCATGATAGTCGCCTAACAATCACCAAGAACCAGCAGCGGCAAAACCGGAATCATCACCACAGCCAAAATAACTTCAAGGGAGGTAGAGGCAGTTTCTGTGATCGACGGCTAGAGCTAGGCCAGCGAGTACATTAAACAATGATTTGAAGCTTATGGATGTTGCTATGATCGACTACTGTTGCTATGAAAGTAATAACGATTTGAGATCGGAAGTAAGGGAGGCGGAGGTAGGTGGAGGCACGTTGGCGAAAGGTGTCAATGACGCCGACAGTAGCACTAACGGGAGTAGGTGACGATGAAGGAGGGTTGTTGATTTGTTGTGCGATGGGAATATTAATGGAGAGAAGAAAAACGACTGAAAGAAGGGATGAGTTTAGGTTCATGGGTATTTTTGGAATATTTTTGCAAAAGTCTTATTCAGATATACCCTAAACTCTTAATGGTTCACAAGCCCACTAAGAGGCTCTGATCCATTCAAATGTGATAATATTATGTATCATACGACTCTCATTTGTTCAAAGCCTCTTAATCATTCAGATTAAGAGGCTATCAAGCACAACCTTTATGTATCTCCTTTTATATTTTTGTAGCTTTTCCATTTGTTTATTATTTATTTTGTCTTTTTGTTGTCAATTTTTTTTATATGTTTTGTCCTTTGTTGTCTTTTTTTAAAATATTATTTTATTACATATTATTATTATTTAATTCATAACAAATAAAATGATACTAATAAAATATATATTTTTTATTAGCAACAAAATAAGTCATAGTAAAATAAGTATATTTTTGTTGCACTAAATAATTTTTTTTATAAATGTAGTTTTTTTTTAATAATTATCATATATAATAACTCTTGAGATATTACAATCATTGTGTGGAGCATTTGGTGGAATGTGCACATTCAGTCGAGCTTTATATATGATTTCCAATCCAGCAGAACGTCGTGATCTGTGGTAACGTCATAATGGCAAAACAGTAAGCATTGGATATGCTCCTTGTAAATCAACATTCACATAATGATTACCGTGAAGAAATGTAATAGCAATAACCAGATGATTTAGCAAGTTTTGTGGTCCAAGCCATAGTAGGAAGACTAAATGATTAAACGCGTGACCTTTTGTAAATCACATTGATGAATTGTGAAATTTCATAAAACAACAACAATAATAATGTAATATTAATATTAATATTAATATTAATCCAACAATAATAACAATATTAATAATATAAAAATAAAAATAATATAATAGAAAAAACAAAAAAGACAAAAAATCAAATGGTGGTGCTAAAAACCCCCACTCTCATGGGACATGTATGTGTAAAGTCAAACACACACACACATACACACCTACATACAAATGCATATTGGATGGAATTTATTTAATATTACCCAAAATCAAATCAAAGAGGGGATAAACAAGTAAAATAAAACAACAAAATGACAAAATGTCATGTCAAACGTGATGCATTAATTAATTTTATGAAAAGATGATGGGTCCATATAGCAACACATATTTTTTATCTTTATTTTGATTTTGATGCTTCATGATTTTGGTTCATGTACAATTCTAATGAATAGTTTATAGTTTTGTTTGATATTTTGTATATTTTTACTATTTATTTGTTAGTATATTATGATGGTTTTCAATTTTCCTCTACAATCCATAAGGTTTGTATAAATACTCTAAAGTGTCGTTTCTTTTTAACTAAATACACTTAATATGCAAAAACCAAATAGATTCGGCTACATATAGTTGTTTATTTTTTTACTTAATTTTAACAAAATATATTATCGGTTTTAGTTAGAAAAATGATATCCTTAACATTAAGGTGTGATCAAAATGTAAGTACTTTTAATGAATATTTTCTTTTTATATATAGCTAAAATCGTAAACATTTAACAACATATTGAGCTTAATTGAATATTAAAAAACAATTAGGACTTAATTAAATATATGGTCAAGATGTAAGAACTTTCCTGAATATATCTCAAATATTAAATATAGAGTAAATTGCATTTTTTTCATGAATTTAGTCCTTTCAAAAGTCGTCTCTTATACATTTTAATATTTATTTTAATTTTGATGTTTCATGATAAATTACCATGAATTTAGCTTTAGCCCTCTCAAAAGTCAACTCTCTTGTAGTTTTTAATCTTTATTTTAATTTTTATGTTTCATAGTAAATTATATTTTGTCCATAAATTTAGCTTTATTAATTTTTGTCCATGAATTTAGCTTTATCCCTTTCAAAACTCTACTCTTGTAGATTTTGTAGGACTTTTTTATGCACTCATTTATTAGAGCATCTATAATATGAGCTTTTTCAAACCAAAAAGTTCTTGAAAATGAAAAATTTATTGGAGAAACTTTTTCAAACCAAAGTTTTTTTCAAATTGTTTGTTAATTAGCAAGCTCATTGCAAAATCTTTTTCAATTATCATATGATTTCTATATGTTTGAAACCAATTGTAATTAGACAATATATATAAACAATTCATTGAAAGCATATTGAAAAAGTTTTCTTGTACAGAAATATTGAGCTTTTTATTTTTGAGTTTTTTATGAAAAAATTCCTCCAAAAAGTTCTTATATTATGGATGGTCTTACTTTAGTTGTGTTTGGTAGCATCTAAGTCATTTAGATCTGAACCATTTAGATATTTGAATGATTTAGAGGCTCTGAATGAACTGCCTCTAAATGAAAGTATGTTGTTTGGTTAGACATCTGAATGAATTGTGCTGAATGATAAAAAGGACCATTTTACCCTTTTGAAAATAGCATAACTAGTACAATATTGTAATAATAATCTTGGAACAAACCCATTTTACCATTACACTTTGAATCAATAGAAATCAAAAACCTAGGGAAGATCCATTTCTTGATTAAAAGTGAATAAATCAATAAAGTCATTTAAAAAAGTATACACAATAAGTGTTAATTTCAAATCGTACAAAACATGCATATCATCATTGAACAACAAAACTTAGGTGTTGGAATAGTGACCAAGGTCATCAACTGGTGGTAATATTTCTAATAATAACAGGGTCCTTTTAGGTTGTCCTCATGACCCAAAAAAACAAACAGAGTCAGAAATAAATAAAGGATGATTAGTTTATTAATTTATTGAGAAATAAATTAATTAGAAACTAGATCAATAAATTAATTGTAAATTAATTTAGAACCAATTAAAATGACTGGATTGTAATTGATTAAAGGTTTAATCAATAGAAACAAGTCCAGGGGATGCGGCCGCCAAAAAGCTACTAAGTTTGAAACCCTAGGAGCCTTGCAGTATAAATCTAGGCCTTGGGGTTCAACCCTAAGGCATCCTAAGCAGCTATCTGTGCCGGCTCCTCCCATCCCTTTCTCTCCTTTCTGGATTTTTAATCCCTCTCTAGGGTTTTGATCTTTGCCTCCCCTCCCAAGTGGAATACTTAATTGTCTGTTTTTTGGAGATCACTAGGTGTGAATCATTAGTAGGATTCTACTTTGGATCCTGATCATCCCTTGCAATCATGGCCATGGCCAGAAGCCAAAGAAGAAGAATTGTTGAGGTATATATTCTGTTTAAGTTTTAAGTAGCAATAACTATTATGAACTGCATGATCCTAGACAATGTTCATGGATAATCTGTGATTTGATCTTGATTGTCTTCCGCTGCATGTGTTATGTGTTTATATGATGAAATCCCAACAGTGGTATCAGAGCCTCTGTTCATATGTTATCTGTACTTTGATCTTAAACTGCTGAATATGATATTATGCTTCTTGTTAAAATCGAAATTTGCATAGGTTATGCTAGAATTTTTTGGATTTAAACATGTTATGATCTTAGGGTTTATGCTAGAAAACTAAATGTTCATATGCATGCTTAGAATATTTGATTTTTGCCTGGTTTCTTGTGCCTCCTTGTTCTTGTCGAAAATTGCTAAGGAAGGGTTTTTCTGTGACTTGCATGTGTTTGGTGACTATGGGTTACTGCCCTAGCTTGCCTTACAAGTTTCCTAACTTGCTTGACTGCCTTATTTGCCTATTGCCTTAATTTGATTGATTCCAATAGGATTTATTTGTTTAATTAATTGTTAAAAGGTAGTAATTGAATTAATTAATAAATAAAATATTTTAAATTATTTAAAATACATTTATATATTTATAGGACAATATCTATATATTTATAAAATAATTAATTAAAATAAAAACATTGGTCAAACCATGACTAGGCTCACCCACAAAATCATGTATAGGGTTTGAAGGAAGGTTCTCATGAACCTAAATGAGGTTGGGTTTTAAACAGCATTCATTGCCTACCACCTTCACCGCCCAGCACCTTTTACCATGTGGAGTTACCGAAAGGGTTTGATAGGGCAATGTTTCTCTAAGTTAAAAGTATTAACTTAAAGTATTAAAACAAAAATATGTTTTAATTATAAATACAATGTGAACTATGTGCTATCCATGTGAAACACACATTCTTTTTATAATCTTCTGGTGGACCTGTGTGGTTAACCGGCATGCCATATAAGGTTATAGTTGAGGGTGATGTGACACTCGCGATTCTTAAGCGTGTCTTGAGTCGGGCATCACGTGGGTTCTACATTGTCAATTCACCATCTGATTCATGATCAATGGCATCCTTGTCATGAATTTGAGATGAGCATAAACGAAATTAATATGTCATTGATAGTTATCAATGGATCTCACAGATCTAGGAGTTTCATAGTGAATGAAACTGACAAAGAGTTTTGCCTACCTTAATAACCATTGTGGTGTGATTACGGCATCCCTCCCCACATCACAACCGGAAGATTCCGGATCGTAGCCTTAAAAATAAATTGGGTAATTATTTAAAAGGATTAAGACTCAAATTAACTAAACTAAAACTCTGTTTTATAGATGTCTACCAATAATAACAACAACAACTCGGGTCATACTCATCCTCTACATCCTCCCGCACCAACAAACATCTCACTGCTATCCATCCTCTCGAGGGAAAAGCTTACGGGTCCGAACTATCTTGACTGGATCTGGGCCTTGAGGATTTCTTTGAGATTCGAGGGCAAAGAGTACGTCCTTGATGTTGATATCCTAGAACTAGCTAATGATGTTACTTATGAAGATGTAGCTGCTTATGATAAGCATTACGATGACTCAACTAAGGTTGTTTGCCTGATGTTGGTGACCATGTCCTCTGAGCTCCAAAAGGGTTTTGAGAATGCTAGGGCATATGACATCAATCTGCAGCTTAAGGAAATGTTCCAAGAGCAGGCAAGGAAGGAACGATTTGAGATCGTCAAGTCCCTGATTCCTTGTAAACTGCAAGATGGAGCGTCTGTGTGTACACATGTTCAGAAAATGAAGGCGTACATTGACATCAATCTGCAGCTTATGTGGATTACAATCCATACCATAAAAGGGTGTTTGAGATTGCTTATTTAATTCCATAAGCACTTTTTGATAAATTTATGTGATGGCATAAATAATTTTTTTAAATGTTTGGATTAACTTATGTGATGGCAAAAATAACTATAATTTGATACACCATATTAAAAAGGTGTTTGGATTAGTTTATATTTGTAAAATGACAAAAAGAAAAGTGAGGAAAAGATGAAATGGAAGGAAAAGAGAGCGAGAGAGTTCATTAAAGGTATTATAATCATTTTATCTCTAAAATTATAAGTTGATTTAAAAAGTAAGAGATTTCTAACTTATGAAATGTGACTTATTAAAGGGCAGTGAAAAGTACTTACATGTTTGTCAAACATTTATTAATCTCATTGCTTTTTTAGAAGGCAATAAGCCAGTAAGCACTCTTGATAAGCTATCTCAAACACCTCCTAAGTCTAATCAACTATGTATATATCACAATTCTAAAATCTCAGTATCACTCACGTATAATTATAAACACATATTTAATAGGATAAAGATGTGAGACTTATATATATGGGAAGGTGTGTTTAAGAATAAACTCACTCAACTTTTTCCTCCTCCTCTCCACCACCATCAATGACGTGCGCAAATTGGATTTTAAATTTAGTTTAACTTAGTGGTTCGATTTTTGGCTTATTAAGGAAAACCGAATTTTGCTAAAGTTGGCTTGATTATAATCCAACTTTTAGCGTAAAATAACCAAATCGATTTGTAATCCATGTAAGCCAATTTGGAAAACCGGTTACGCAATATCATAATACAAGATCATTATTCATACTTAGTATACGTACTTGAACATTGCACTTTAAACTTCATCATTCTAATTTAGGTTCATACTTACCATATGTACTTACACATTACATTTTGACTTCATCATTTTAATTCACTTTCATACTTAGCATACGTACTTGAACATTACACTTTAGAATTCATCATTTTAGTTCATTTTCATACTTAGCATACATACTTGAACACTACACTTTAGAATTCATCATTTTAGTTCATTTTCATACTTAGCATACATGCTTGAACGTTAAAAATGATACGAGCACCCCTGATATTGGTCTCCTCTCCATAAGGTGTAACATATTCACCTCATAAAGTTATGCTTGCGTATGGTCTCCCTTTCATAGGATGGACACACCACTCCTATGAAGTTGTGCTTAGGTTCTCCCCCTCATAGGATGAAACACACCAATACCATAGGGTTGTGCTTGGGTTCTCCCCTTCATAGGATGGACATACCACTCCTATAAGGTTGTGCTTGAGACTTCTACTTCACGACAGGAGGTACCATCCCAATAGAGTCTATGTGAGCTTCCTTCTCGGGTAAGGTCTAGTCCGGACTTTCACTTTCACTTTTTCATGCATTCAACTTGACACATTAAGGCATTTTCATTATTAACATTTCCATATACATTCCATAACTTAAACTTAATTCAAGGTTTAAATATTACTTGATACAACATTTATAAAACTCAATTTATTCAAACAAGACTTCTTGACTTAAGAAAACTTGACTAAAAAAGTAATAAGTAATTTAGTCAAAACATATTACTTATGCCATCTTACAATTCTTTTGGAAATCATGTTTTACTTTTCTTTTGGAAATCATGTTTGTAACTTGCATCAAAACTTAAAATACTTTAAAATCATTCATCATTCAAAGTCATTTATTTTCATAAAATCAAAAATCATATTCTTGTTGATATGTACCCATAAAATATCAATATGTACTCACCTCAGTAGCTAGGTATGTCTAGCTACACTAATCCACTAGCTCTTGCCTTTACTTGCTTCAAAATATCCTTCAACCTCTATTGATTTATCAAGAGGTTAGAACATAATACACAACTAAACACATAATATTTGTTTAATCATCCATGAACTCCTTCTAATCATTATCAAATTCTATGTGATTCTTAAAGCATAATAGTCATTTTGGACACTTTTACCCCTTTTGTCCCAGTTTAACTAATTATGAGGTTTTTAGATTTCTACAAGGTTATTTTAGAAAGATACAAATTTCTTAATTCTTTATAAGCTCATTTCAATGGGTATATTTCAAAACATCATTTGATTTACCCATTTATGTCATTTTGGTAAATTCCAATCATGAAAGTTTCTAAAAAATGGAAACCGTTATAAAATGTGTTATTTTCTGTTCACTTGACACCAACGTGTACCCTAAACTTTATAAATTTCATCTAATCAGATTTATGTGTTCTTTTTCATGTTATTGCTTTATGTACTAAAATCGTCCCATAGAGGTGGAATACACAATTCCATTCCAACACCAACATATGTGATATACATCTAAATCATATTTATAATTCACAATAACTTGTATAATTACCGTACTACATTCCAACGATGGATTTAATATAATCCTTTTTATCATAGTATCAAATTCCACTTTAAGTGTAATACTACCAACACAAACATCACCTTTTTAATTCAACACATATTTATACCAAACTAACATTTCTTTTCCAACATAAACACACCATAAATTATGTTAACATTTCTTGTTGTCAAAACTGTCTCATACTTGCAACTTTTACCAAGAAGAAATATAAACTAGCATAATTCGATCCATACATACATACCAAACAAAATTAAAGTATCGATTCTAAGGGTAATTTAATTCTTTCCTTTTAGATTCCTCTTTTCTATTAAGCGTAGGAAGTGATAATTCCATTCCACTTCTTCCATATTTGCGTAAACATGTACTTGATAACAATTGAATATCTTTCTTTATAACAAAAACATACCAACTTACTTCATCATATTCTTTAACCAAACATATGTCAACAAATTCCAAATTGCCTATCAAATATACTTGGTTCATTAAAGCTTCTGAACTGATTTAAGCACATATTTCATGAATCATACTCTAATTACTAACATGCATTCAAGAATATTAAGTCAAACATCAACATTCACCATTCTTAAGTGTTTTGAACCTATAAAGTGATAAAAATCAGAAAACCAACTTAAATCCCAACTTGTATCAAGAAATTCCAGATTTAATAAGCTAGGGTTCAAGAATTTGGATTTTTATCTTGAAATTCCTGTCAAAATTCAAGCAAAATCTGAAATTGAAGTTGTAACCGTTTGAAATAGTATCCAAGGTCATTAACTATTGATAATATTTCTAATAATAGCAGGGTCCTTCTGGGTTGCCCTCATGACCCAGAAAAACTAATAGTGAGCGAAAAAGGAAAAGGAAAAATTAGTTTATTAATTTATCAAGGATATGATACATTTATTAGAATAAATTGCCAATTATTTAATAAGTTAATTTGGAGAAATTAATTGTACGGGATTGGATTGTAATTAATTAATGGAAACAAGTCCACGGGCCTAAGTGTATGGAGGCTTCTTAAGTTTGAAACCCTAGGAGCCCTCCAGTATAAATAGAGGCCTTGGGTCAAACCCTAAGACATCCTATAAGCCTAACTTGAGCCGCCATTTTCTCTCCTCCCTCCCCTTTTGGCGAAATCTCAATCCTTCTCCAGGGTTTTGAGATTTTTGCCTCCTTCCCAAGTGGAAGTTTTGTCTGTCTGGTTTTCTGGAGTTCCTGGGTGTGAATCATCAGAGGGATTCTACTTTGGATCCTGTTCATCTAATACAAGGTTGCATTAACCATAAATAAAAGAAGGAGATAAACTGAGGTACATTTTGTTCATGTTCTAAGTTGCAATAATTCTTATGAACTGCATGATCCTAGACTATGTTCATGGATATTTATGTGATTTGATATTGTTAAGCCTTCCGCTGTATGAATATTATGTATATATGATCAAATCCCAATAGTGATATCAGAGCATGTGTTCATATGTTATGTGCACTTTTGATCTAAATTGCTGAATATGTTTGCATGCTTGATGATTATTTTCGAAAATTCTAGGATGATGCTAGAATATGTTTTGAAAGTACATGATATGATTATCGGGAAAATATTAATACAATGTGTAAAAACGAAATTATTAAAAAGTCGTAAAAATAATTTTGTACAAACGATTTCGTCAAAAAATATTTGTAATATATAAAGGAAGTTGTAAAACAAAATTTCTTAAAAATAGAATGTTTAGGATTTATGCTAGAAACTTGGACGAACTTGCATGTTGTTTTTTGAAATTCATAAGGTTTATGCTAGAATGATTCCTGAAATTGCACGTTATGAACTTTGCCTGTTTTAGGATACTAGAAGCCTTAATTTCGAAATTTTGAAGGGTTTAGGAAGGGTTTTTAGGCCTTGACGGCTAGGGTTTACAAACCCTTGCTTGCCTTGCAAGTTTCATAACTGGCTTAGTTTCCAAGTTTTCCTTATTGCCTAAATTGCAAGCTGATGGGTTTTGATAACCTAAAACGATCATTTTGCGAGAAACAATCTTAAGCGACAAATGGAAGCAATTTTAAAATAACAATTATTTTAAGATCATTTTAACAAAACCACCAAGAGGATCCAATTACTAACTTAGAAAGATTATTGACAACCATAGGATGAAAAGAAAACAACCTTTGAAGACTTTGATCCCACTTGGTTTTGGAAAGTTGATGAAGATGGCAAGAGAATTCAAAAGAGAGTTCCTCTTTAATGTATCCACCAACAAGAGTAAGGCACTAGGAATGGTAGTTCCTTTTTATATATGTGACTTCTTAAGCCTTTAAGTGCTTAGCACAATAAGCACTTCTACACCACTTATACTTGCAAAGGCTTCAAAATAGATGCAAGAAAGGGGGAGAGGATAAGGAGGACAAATTTTTGTCTTGGAATGAGAAAAAACTCGTTAGTTTTTTGGTCTTACACTTTCTTATATACCTATATATAAGATCTAAAACTCATACTTCTAATAAATGCCAAGTGATGGCATGTAAGAAGCATGTGTTGTGTAAGAAGGAGGTTGGCAAGCAACCTTCCCATCCCTTTGACTAATTGGCCAACAAGATAGATAGATAGATAGATAGATAGAGAGAGAGAGAGAGAGAGAGAGAGAGAGAGAGAATAATCTGGTTTCCCGAACTAGATGTATTCATGTAACTAGAAAGTTGAGTGGAAACCAAAGTGTCCAAAAACTTGTACATGACTTATTAAATCATACTATATGATATAATAACTAGTTTTTACTCTCTTGATTTATTATTTTCATAAAATAATTATTATATCCTAATTAATTACAAGAGTTGATTATTTATTAATAATCATATTAATAATAAATATTCAATATGTGCCAACTTGGTAAAGGTGTGACGCTGTAAGATCATATGTTATTGGCAAACGTCATTCTAAAATGATTCTTGAGCATATGAATCCAGCACAAGCATGATTAATTTAAGTTATATTTAATTAATTATTAACAAGTGTGTTAATTAAATTAATGGATAATATTAATTTTAAATTGTTTAAAATTCATCTATATATATTTTAGAATTATATATATATATATATATATATATATATATATATATATATATATATATATATATATATATATATATATATATATATGTATATATACACATATATAATTTAATTAAAATAAAAACATTGGTCAAATCATGACTAGACTCACCCACTTTTAAATGTGTTATAAGGTTTGAAAGAGGATTCTTATGAATCCAAATGAGGTCGGTTTTTAAATGGTATTCATTGCCTACCACCCTCACCGCCTGACACATTTTGCTAAAGCGGTGTTGATGCAACGAGGACGAGTGATTGCGTACGCCTTTAGACAACTGAAGCCTCACGAGGCCAACTACCCCACATACGATTTGGAGTTGGGAGCTATATTCTTTGCTCTCAAGATTTGGAGGCACTATCTGTACGGAGTAAAGTGCACTATATATCGACAACAAGAGCCTAAAGTACTTGATGGATCATTCGAATCTTAACATGAGGCATAGTAGGTGACTTGATATGGTTAAAGATTACAACTGTGATATACTCTACCATCTGGGGAAGGCCGATGTGGTGGCCGACGCACTAAGTTGTAAGGTGGTTGGCGTACCTCTTAGTGGCATGCGTTTAAGGATGATGGTGGTTGCACATCTGTTCGAGATGATACTGGCAGCTAAGGATGAGGCTTGCAAGGTAGAGAACTATAAAAAGGAAAGGATAGTTGGACAAATGACAGAGATGGTTAGGGACAACAAGAACCTTCTGACACGGTACAGTCTAATTTAGGTACCAAAGGCGGGTGAGGCTCGTCAGACATTGATGGAAGAAGCACACAAGTAGAAATTCTCCATCCACCCAGGGGCGACGAAGATGTACAGAGATCTTTGAGAGGATTACTGGTGGCCCGACATGAAAAAGAATATGACTTGGTACATGGAGAGATGTATGACCTGCGGAAAGGTCAAGGCTGAACATCAGCAGCCTCATGGCAAGCTTCAGCCCCTAGAGAGCGACCCGTCACTATTGTAGAGAGAAAGATAAAGGCCTTGCATCACAAGGTAGTCGGAATGGTAAAGGTGCAGTGGCAACATCGAAAGGGGTCAGAGTGGACTTGAGAATCCAAGGAAGAAATGCAGAAGCATTACCCAGAGTTGTTGGAAGGCGTGAATTTTGGGGACGAAGTCCAGACAAATGGGGAGACTTCTAAGACCCGTTTCCAGGTACATTTCCTAAGGCCTAACTTTTCATTTCGACCCTGGACACATACCGGTGCTACCATTTAGTTGTTAGCGACGTTATGTGTAGCGAAATTCATATGCGTGTTGGCTGGCGATAGCGCCACTAACATCCATGGTTAGTGACACTATGCGCCGTAGATGTAAAACCTTAATACGAGTTCTGATTCCTATTTAAAGGCCCCTAGCCTTGAGGGTTCGGTTATGAACGCCTCTTAGAGCCTTTAGACGAACCCTAGCATACTGTTCATCGCTCTTTGCCTCACTTTTGCTTTTTTGGAAGGTTCTTGAAGAAGAGGAAGGAGTCTTTGGTGCTTTGAAGCTTCATCCACTATTGGGTCTGGTTTCCTTTGATCCCAGAACTCTTGTGATTCAACTACCGAGTGTAGGAATTTAGAGGTTAACGACACGACTTTGATTCAGGTGAGTGTCCTCGCCTTACTATATGTGGTTTCATGCTCAGACAACTTGTATGCTTGATTGTTGTGTTTACAGTTGTTTGATTTGTACATACAACTGTTTTTGTATTTGTGACTACCGGTATGATAGTGTCACGTCCCGATTCGGTAGGATCGTAGGACTGTGCCGTGTCCCAATTATGGAATAAGTAGGACGATGCCGCATCCCACAAGGGTAGGATAGTGTTGTGTCCTAATATTGGTTGTGTTATATGTGTGAATGTATGATATTTGGGGAGCTCAATAAGCTTTGTGCTTACCCATTTATTTTAAACCTTTTTTTCAGGTGCTTCAATAGATAAAGGAAAGATCCCGGTGTGACGGCAACGTATCTCATGGTTATTGACGTTTCTACTACTTTATGCTATTATTAGATTTTATAAATAATTTTGGGACATATGATACTGGATAATGTGTTTGATGAATCCTGCTTTTGTTTTCTAGTAAAATTACTTGTGTTTTTACTTAAATTTTAAAGAAAAATTTGGTTGAAATTTTGGGGCATTACAGTAATGTGAGACAAAAGGGTTATTTCAGCAAAAAAACATTTCCTCATTCTCTCTAAACATCTTTTGTCTGTGTTCTTGGTGAGATTAGTGTGGGTGTATGTGTGTGTGTGACGTATTTTGAAGATTCAAGGATTGTTTCAAGGGGCTCTTTGGAGCAAAGTGATTGAATCAAGGTATTAACTTACTCTCCATGCTATGTTTGAATAAATTCTCTCAATTAGTAGAAATCTCATGAACTCTAAATTTAGGGTTTGAACAATATCATGAAATTATTGTTGGATAATTAATTATTGATCATGTTTAAGCTCATCACTAAGAATATCATGTTTGTTTGATGGGATAAACTAGAATTAGACAAAGGTACAAAAACCTACTGCATGACACAATAATTTCAAAGGAAATAATGGTGTATTATGAGATTCAAAAGCATGTCATGCATAACCAATATATGTGGATCAATGACTATGGCTTTACATTTATAATGCAAGTTATCAATTGTCCAACAAGAATAACATAATGTTTGGGTTTGAAAAATGAATGTCAACATGATGGATATGCTATGAGAAACATAAGATTGGTGATAATTAACAAGTTTCCTCATGGAATTACTAAGAGATCATATATCTACTAATTGTAGATGTTAACACAAGGTTGTTGCATCATTTAACGAGTTGGTTCATAGAACCATTGGTAAAGTTCATTGTAGTGTCATGTTACCATGCCAAGAACATCCATGATATTGTACTTGAAAACAATGTTTTTTGTTTAACCATCTTTTGTATATTTGGTTTAAACTTATGTAAAAAATCATAACCATAGCATAAAATCTTTTGATAAAATGGGGGTGTTACATCTAAGCTTCTCAAGCAGGCAATTCAATTTTCCAAAGTGCCCCACATACACAAATATTCGACTCCTCAAGATCTTGGATGAGATCTAGGTGGTATTTTACATGTGGATAACGAGCCGTAGATATAGAAAAACATTTGACAAGTTCAGGTGGTGCCTAATTTCGGTGTGAAAATTTTGATTTGATATTTGTAACTTGTGTAACGCTTCCAGCCATTAAAAACATTATAAAAAACCATAAGTAACAACTTCATATGAAGATGTATTGTTTACAATAAGGGAAGACATGCATGCTGCCACAAGGATTTAAGTTGCATCTTATTCAGAAATCACGTCATCTTTATCTTTTTGCTGATTACCCATTTTACCCTATATATATGATATATTTTTCTAGAATTTGATCCATAAAATACAGGCATGATTGGGCACGTTTTAACTCACATATAAATAACGTTTTGTATGCTACCAAACGCGTTTACGGTACTCCCCAAGTGCCCAGAGTGGAAAAATGTTCCTGTATTGTGGATAATGCAACAAGCAATTCTTCATGTAGGCTCCCACAGCTTCCTGTGTAAACCGGGTAATGTCCATATCACGGTTTCTCAAAACAAACATTGTAAAATAGCTGTAAACCCAGAAATGACTTGCTCATTCACCAATGAAAATAAAATCCACGAATGAATCTCATTGGAAAACGTTAGTGGAAATGGAAGTCTTTCGTTTTATTTTCTCATGGGGCACACAGAAGTATAAATTTCAACGATTTAACTTATTTTTAGCGATAATTACCTGCTGCGGAAAATCTCCGTTATCCATCTGAGCGTTAATCAATAGCTTTGCTGCTTTATGTAAAGGCATCGGATCTCTCTCGACCTACGCATATATTTAGTAATAAACAATTTCTATTAACATGAGCCAACAGTTCGAAACTGACTGCGAATTGGTAAAACTAGAAAGGCATATTAAATGTGTTCTCAAACATTATGATATTAGAAGATGGAATTTTTATATAAAGTAACGTAAAAGGTTTGTATATAGTTTGAACGACGATTAAAGTGCCGTGTCTATTAGTTTTAGAATAACTGTTTTAACAGTTGTGAACTACAAAAATCACCATATATAAAACCCAAATTGACCCTTTTTAAGAAAACTTTTCGCTAATTGCCACCCCTAATTAGAAAATCATTGAAACTGACCTGTCCACAGTACAAAAGAGCAAGCATAGCCCATGATGTTTGCACCAAATTTGTTCGGTTTCCATCCAACGGTGTATATACCTTCATTACAATACAAACAGAATGTTGGGAGCTTTAAAAGTAGCACATTTCTGTTTTTAATAATAGCTTGTTTTTTTTTGGAGTTAAAAATATTTCAAAACCACTTTAGTTGTACCCCTAGAAATTAAATCAAAATGACATAATTTTTAGCAAAGAAATGAAGCTTACCTCAGTAGGGCAAGAAATGAAGCTCTCTCCCCAGCCCCCCTCTTCATTCTGTATTGAAAGTAAGAATTTCACACCTTTACAGACTGCTACACTATTGTCATATGTCTTTCCAGCAGAACTTAAAGCCCTTAAGGCAAAGAATGTTCCATATATGAAGCATACTCCCCAGTAACCATACCTAGCAACAAGTCAAAAAGAAGAGATAAAGAGGGTTATTGTTAAAAGTGACTTTGTTAGGAAATGGATGATTAACCATCAGTTTTGATAAAGACCATCACGTTAGAAGTTTCCAAAAATTCCCGTTCAGGGAAACGACACTCAATGACTAATAACTTCCACCAAAATTTTCTTTATATTGGATACACATATCAATAATTTCATGGCACAAAGAATAGTGATACAAAAAAAAAGTTATATATCGTACTATAGCGTACCATGAACCATCATTCCATTGTGTTTCTTCCAGATAGCGTATCCCAGTCGAAATTGAAAGTTCTATTTCTTCCTTTCTGTGTCTTGGGTGGACACGGTTGAACTCTACCAAAGCCACGATAATGGAAGAGGAAGTCGCAACATGCCTGAATCACCAAAGATACTTTTGGTGAATTGAAAGTTCTATTTCTTAAAATTAGCCATATAATTGCACCCATTTGGCTTAAGTGGTTGTAATTTTGGATCATTAATTATAATATGGCAGTAGTGACAGGGTTGAAGATTTACTCTTTCTCAACAACGATATCTGCAAACATCTCTGAAGGATTAAGAAACTGTAGAAATGGTTTTGGAATCGGTGGCTCCCAAACAGCAAATCCTCCGCTTATAGGACTCTGAATAAAAACAAAAGAAAGAGGAACGAACGTGTTAATTCTTTGTTTAACCTTTGACAAATATATATATATATATATATATATATATATATATATATATATATATATATATATATATATATATATATATATACACATATACATATACATATACATATACATATACATATACATATACAAATACAAATACATATATATATATATATATATATATATATATATATATATATATATATATATATATATATATATATATATGTATGTATGTATGTATGTATGTATGTATGTATGTATGTATGTATGTATGTATGTATATATGTATAGGTCCCTATAAAAACCCCTCTACAAAGGTTGTAGTTCTAATATCAAGTCTATAGAACAACTTTTATGTTTTTAATTTGTCGCTTATTATTTGTAATGGTTTATTAATGTGTCGAATATTATCGTAGTATTAATAAATTTTGCTTATATATAAAAAAACTATATTTAAAAGCGCACTTTTTACTTTTCGCACAGAGTTTCAAAATCAACGGACCAACATTGTATATATTAAAGATAAAGAAGATAAAACATTCATTTCTAAATAGGTTAGATAGATGTATCGTACTTGCATGTGAAGAAGGACATTCACTGCTTCATATAGTCGGGCAATTTCATCTTTCTCTCCAGCTATTTCTTTTGGCATGCATGATAGTAAGAGTAGACACTACATGATAATATGAATCACAATATCTTTCTTTTAAACAGAAACTCTAAGTAGATAGAGAAATTTCCCATTAAAATGACATGTACCGTTAGTGCTTCAGCTGTACAGTCAGAGACAGTCCATCCATGGTCTTGATCGGAGAAGGTCCATGATCCTTTGGTGAACTGTCGACACATTCTTTTAAAATCTCCAGAAGGATTTTGTTTGACCTGCATACAGTTTAGTTTTACGATTAGGATACTTGTCAAAGTTTAAAATAAAAATCATGCATATTACTAAGAAACAACCTGCGATTCTCTTAAATAGAAGTGTGCCTTTTTGAGACAGTCGTCATATTCCTCTATCATATTACTTGCAATTATTGCTTGAGTTGTAAGAGCACAATCCCACACTTGACTACCAAAACTATGCATGGTCATTCCATCTTCTGCAATCCATAAGTAATCTGGAACTCTGGCTAGGTGATACTTGAACTCCTCACCATTTGGATTCTCTGCCCACCAACACATCATTTGGAGACTCTGCACAAAAATAAACATTTGTTAATTTTCATGACAACACGATTCATTCTATTTGAATTCTTTTCTTTCTTGCTTAATTTTAGCTTACTTTTTCGACGCATCCTATGGTCATGTATCTAGTCTCTTCTGATTCATATCGCATGAGTTCAACAACTCTATCAAAAGATCTCTCTCGAAGTTTGGAAAACGGCCAGTATTTAAGGACAGGCTCGATAATGTAGTGGAGGCCATGCCACAATGCATCTTGAAGAAATGAATGTGGATAGTAGTAGTCCTCCTGCAAATAGAAACATATACTCCCTCACTTCAAAAAGACGATGCAAATTTTATGTTCAAGCTGTTGGCAAAGGTTATTAGCTAGAAAGGTACCAACCTTACAACAATTATTTCGTTGTTTATTCCAATTAATCTCCTCAAATGGGGTCGAATGAATTTCTTTTCGCAATGATGAAACAAGAGGTGTGATTGGTCCGTGGATTCTTTTCCCGTATAAATATGACATTGGCATGTAGGTTGTCCGACAATAGCACCACATCTCAGCTGCATAAATCATAAGGATAAACAAAATATTGAGTATTTTTTAATAACATTTCAAGATCTATTATCCCCAAAGTGGTTTCTATGTATGAAATTAAGGGAAGTACAAAGGATATCATTTTCCACTTTGAGAGTATGCAGTTACCGGGATGAAATGGAAATGCTGATGGGAAAAGCCAGAATTCTGGTGGCAATGGGTTGCAGCCATCCCATTCATACACGCCAAGCACCTACATATATGTAAATCCAAAAAAATAAATAAAGGAATATCCACATTAGTCTTGGCAAGAAGTGTGTAATAAGATGTAGATAATTCGCAGAACATGTTTCACCATAACTTCCCTAGAAAAATTATATATAGATATTTACCGAAAGATAGACCTTTCCCCAGGAGGGTATGGAGGTTGCACCACCATGGTCAAGTATCCACTTGCGGGCTCCAGCCATTGCACCATCTCCATCATCTTCTCCTTCTCCTAGTATACGTAGGGCTACATAACTCAACGCAGATCCAATCATCGTACTGTGGCCCTCCATATAAAACCCCCATCCGCCATCTTCATTCTGCAGTTATATGGCAACTTGAATTATTTAATAGAGTGTAAACTACGGTTTGGTCCTTATGGTTGATATCTTCTTGCATTTTTTGTCCAAGATTTTAAAATTTTTGCATTGATGGTCATTGTGGGTGGAACATATTGCAACTTTTGGTCCCCGTTGTTACCAAAACTTACACATTTGTCGTCGAGTCTCTTATCATCTAAGAAGCTCCGTTAAACATCTGTTAGAAAGACATTTTTACACTCAGACTAAAATTGATAAAAGTTATATATTCTAGGGATCATTTTGAAAATTGTTTGCAAAACAAAATAAAACTCTCGATCTAAAGTAGCAACCATCACTTTTCTCCCAAATCCCTATACAATGCCCTTTTTTGACTTTTTAGTCGTTGGCTCCACCTCCGCCTATACTACTGACCATAGCCACCCCCTCACTTCTTGCGCTTACCTGATCTCTACTCATTAAATCTGCCACTTGTCACTTCTGTAGTCATTATTTCTCTGTCTCTTCCACTTTTGTAGTCCGGGACCACCTATACAGTTAGTCCCTCCTTCCGCCATCGATTTACTCTCCTCCACCTCTAACTCCAGCTCGTTTTCTCTCTCTCTCTCTCTCTCTCTCTCATGTATTTCGGCCATGAAGTCATCCTCCACACTCTCCTCCACCACCAAAATTGTTAGTAGTAGTAGTGGAGTCGGTGTCATAGAATCATCGACCAATAATATCTCTACTTCTCTCTCTCTCTCGCTCTCTCTCACTCTCTTTTTCTCTCTCACCTGCACAAAACCGCCACTGATATGGCTTTAGTCCATTTTAGGCCGTTGTCAAGTTTTAGAGATTGGTTTTCTAGGTTATGGTCATTTTTCAGGTGGTAGACATATATAATGGTGGTATGTGTTATTTCTACTTTAATCTAATTTTGAGTTACATATGGTGATACACGGTGGTAGTGATGAAAAATGATGTTGGTGGGATATGATGGCGGATGGTGGTATACAGTAGTGGTGGTGGTATCTAAAAAACAAAATCAAAAAAATATAAAAACAGGGGCATTTTAGTCATATCATATGCATGTAATAGAATGACATTAACAATAACTAGGATATAGGCTAAAAATGAAGGATTTGTCAACCTTATGGAACATCCATGTAAAATTTTGAAAACTAGGACCAAAGGTGTGAGAAGGTGTCAATCATAGTGACCAAAACTCTAATTTACTCTTTGATATAATATAATTTTCTTAGACATTAGAAATTTAAAGATCTCAAAACCTTTTTGGAAAAGTATAACAAAGGCAATGTCTAGCGAATCTGAAGCGACAAGAAACCCTACTGTATACGTATGTTAGAGTACAAATGACATGTTTTTTTTAATTTTAATATTTCCACCCATATTCACTTGTTATGCTATTTCAAGGATGACCTACGTCGGGAAAACTTAAATTTCTAAGGAAAAAACAGAGACAACTAATCTTTTGAGATTTTCGTGCAACTTATCAAGACACATTATTTGGTGTGTTAGTTCTTATGGTATGAATAACTAAAACACTAATAAGATATAAAAATACTATGCAAATAATGTTATTTATTCATGAAAGAATATAATATATTTTTTATAACCACATCAATTTTATAAAACGGATAAAAATACCAACATGAATCTAGACGACAAAAACAAAAGGCTGCAGCAAAGGAGAATTACAACACTAAGACCATTAGGAGTGGGTATCACGGAGTGACCGTGATGGACACGGTGGCAACCTATCACGGCGTGCATACCGCCCCGGGTGCTCCGTGATGGGGGTTACCGTGATGGAAGGTGATGAGGTTCACGGGAGACAACGACCAATCAATTTTTTTTCTTTATTTAAATTACTTTTATATATAACTAGCCAATCACACCCAACCATTTTTATTATTATTGAATTATTTTTTATTGAGAAAAGATGATGTGGTGTGATGGGTATTGTTAGGTGGTGTGATGAGAATGTGATGGTGAGGTGGCGCTGATGTGGCGCCCATCACATTTGGGCAATGTGATGGGTACTCCCACCAGCCTAATCAAACCAAATAAGAAGACCAAATTTTGGTTCATATTTTAAACAATAAAAAACAAATGCTCTTATACGTCTTCGAATAGTTTATGAGTCGGCACTGATGTATCTCGATATGAATTCATTTGCATAAAAAAGCTATATATGTGAGGAAGCTCTTTCTATTGTTGAAGACTTTAGATTGTAGAGTGGTGTGTGTATCTTTGAAGCAAGGAGGTTTATAGATTGATTGATGATGCGACTGCTTCAAAGATCAATGTTTTAATTTTATTTTTATTTGCATAAATGCTTGTTAGTAATGTTGGATTAGTACTTGGAAAATCACGCTCATTTAGCTATATTAGTTGCTTTTTTAATGGTTTTAAGTTTCACTTTTAAGCTTCATTTAAGGATATTACTACTCTTTGAATCACCTTTGGCTTCCAACCTTTAACCTATTCTCCATTTTATCCCAAAAATCATCAAAACTACTAACATGACCTCCTTGCTAATGTGGTAATAATATAACATAGATGGTTTATTTATAAGAATTTGATATCTTACCTGATGATTATAGAAGTATCGTATCATCTCTTTCCGATGTTCTTCATTCAAGTTTGTATTAATGGTACCACTGATGTATAAAGCAATCAACTGCAAAGAAATGGAACAAGAACATCCTTAAAATATTGGTGTTAGAAAAATATACTGTAATGGTACTAATGATACTATATATTAAAGATGTAAGAATAAAATCGACCAGCATTACTTATTACAGGTTAATGCTGGCGAAAGTGAGGTCACGATATCGTGTTGAAAAAAATGAAAGCAAAACAGCTATATAAGGCTTTAACTTGCGTTGGAAATCACAAACCTACCTGGATAGAATATATGACATTTCATTTGCATAATTTGTTGAAGCCAATAGCTGCTTTACGTTGATAAGTCTCATGTGTATATAATAATAAATAATTGACTGACAAATAAATTTAGTTTCTATTCATTATATACTTACAAGTGGAGGGGTAAAAAATAAGGGGCCAGCACTTTCAGCAGGCCAATGTCCATCTATTGCTTGGATTGCACGGTTTAATCGAACCGCTTTCTTTATGGTAGTTGTTACAGCTTCAAGATTCACTTCGTCGCCTTCATGTAGTCTCACTGGAAGTATGCTAGTAAGATCGATTGCATTTTCCTTCACCAGCTATTCATAATATAACATCAACATCAAGTTTAAGTATTACCAAAAAAATATCAATTCACAAAATGATCTTGAGAAATTTCGTCATGCATTACAATAATATATTTTACATCAAACTATTTGGTAAGGCCATCTTCAACTCCACTCTAAAAATAAAGTTACTATATTTTTTACTCTATTTTGCTCTAACCCCACTCTATAACCAACTCTATATTTGAGTATTTGAATAGTATTACTTCAAATATAGAGTAATACTATTCATTTACACCAAATAGAGTTAATGTTTCTCTTGTCATTTTTAGTTATCTAATTTTTATTTTTATACATTTCTAGTTTATTTAAATATAATAACAAATATTTATAATCATATTATATATTAAATGATATTAATTAATTATAATTATCAAAATTGAATATTTATACATCAAATTCAAAATTGAATATTCATTTTTAGTCCGATACAAACATTGACGTTGACATGATGATAGATGAAGATGGTCGATTCCAACAATTTCTTGTTCGATATAAATGTATTAAAAATGAAGAATTCTACTTCAATCTTCGGAATGCGTTAGTCGACCATTTATGAGAAACTTATTCGACCGCATAAATATGTTTGAACTTTTCAAATGTATAAATGCATGCATAATATTTATTAAAGAGTGTATTATAAATGTACTTTTATTATTTAAGAAGTTTTGTATTAATAAAATCATAATTTCTTGAAACTAATTATATATGAATAAATTATTTTGTTATTATGGTTTTGATAACATAATTTAGAATATTATTACAATAAAAAGATAAAATAATTATATGTTAAAAGTTAATAAATAGAAGAGGAGATTTTGACAATTTTGTAAATGAAGAAAAAGAATATGCTAGTAATATACCTTTTAAAGTAAAAATAGTGTGAAAAATTGAGGTGGGTTGGAGATGGTCCACTTTTACACCATTTTTTACTTCAAAAATAGAGTAAAAATTTGAGGTGGACTGGAGATGGTCTAATGAGCATAAATATTTTTTCTAAAGATGTATTCGACAAGATTTCATTGACTACATAATTATTGTTTTAGAAAGTATTAACCTAGATCGATATTTAATCTCTAATAATCATGACAGTTATAAAAAATAATGGAAATTGGTCTTTCCACATAAAATATTGATTCATCCATATTAAATATATGTTATATTGACTTGTACGATAGCTGCAAATGTGTTATACATCATGTGGATGAATCAAATTTTCAAGTGGAAATATCACTTCCCAAAAATAATTCGTGCTACGAATGGATGCCTTCTCATAGTGGTGTAATGGTTCATAAAGGGTTTATAAGCATCATAAAAGCCATCTCCTATAGTATAAATATGTATGTATTGTGTCTATGACATGTGGTCGCGTAATTAATAAAATTGCTTTAACTTTTCAGCGTAAGTTTTCCTTTTTATCTTCATGTAATCCTTTTCTTCTTCAAATGTTTCCTCCAACATAATGGTATTAGAGCCCAAGGTTTGATATTGAAGAACCGCAAGAAACACATGAAATATTCGAATGGGAGATGGAGAAGAACACAACAACAATCATTAACAAAAAGAGGTGATTGAATGGAGGAAGTTTGGATTGATGTCTGGGCTGAAAATATATTGATAAAGTTAAAATGTGTGGTTTTTCTGAATGAAAAGATTCTAGAAGAAGATTAAAATGATTTAGATGTTGTGGAATATTGTTGAAAACTGATTCACATCAAAGTAGTCGTTAAGGCGTTTTATTCACGTTGTCAGAATATGTCTAAATAAGATTTTATTTAGCTCCTTATTTCTAGGTAAAGTGTGTTTTCCTTTTTCTGCATTTAGTTGAGATTTTATGTACTTCATGTAAGCTATTTATAGCTCTGTTTTCCTTTCAATGGAATTAGTTGTTCTTCCCATCTCTTGCTCTACTACTTACCCAACATTGTGGTATCAAATCCAGTTGTAAGCCTGATCTCAAAGTCAAAATCCAAATTTGCAATATAACTACCAATAACTCCGCTGTAGGCATTTGACAGCCACAAATTCCAGTATTCAAAGGAGATGCATATGAGTTCTATAGCGTAAAGATGTTGATGCTATTCCGATCACAAGATTTGTGGGATCTTGTGGACCAAGGGATAATTGAAGGAACTTAAGATGATGCTGGACGAAAGGAGACCTAGCAGAAAGATGCAAAAACACTCTTCTTTATCCAACAAGCTGTAGATGAAAGCATTTTTTCCAAAATTGCAGCAACAGCCATCGCAAATGAAGCATGGAACACTCTCAAAACGGAATACCATGGATCTGCTAAAGTGATCACAGTGAAATTACAATCTCTTTGACGAGACTTCGAAACCGAATCCATGAAGAATCATGAGACAGTTCAAGAGTACATTGCTAGTATTTCATCAGTTGTGTGCCAAATAAGAGCATATGGTGACAAAATTATTGATGAAACAGTTATGTGAAAAATATTGAGAAGTTTGCCTCCAAAATTTGACCATGTAGTTGCTGCGAAGTATCTAAAGACCTCTCTAAGTACTCTGTTGACGAGCTCATGGGATCATTACAAACCCATGAAGTTAGAATCAATAAAAGTACCAGAAAGGAAGAAGATCAAGCATTAACAACCCAAGAAGAACACTCAAGGTTTGTGCCTAACAAAGGTAGAGGCAAGGGTTACTTAAGAGGAAGGGGTCGTAGCAGAACGAGCTCCTCACAGTGTATGTATTGCAACAAATTCGGGCACACAAGCGATATATGTTGGAGCAAACAAAAGGAAGCATAATATGTTGAACGAGAAGAAGAATACTACTTATTTATGGCTACTGAGATGTTGCTCAATGCACAAAATGATATTTGGTATCTTGATAGTGCGTGTTCAATGCATCTAATAGGTACCAAGTCAAAGCTCAAAAGGTTTGATGAAATACAAAGAACCCGAGTCAAACTTGGTGACAATTGGTATGTCCAGGTTGAAGGGAAAGGTGTCGTAGCAGTTGAGTTCAATGGAAAAAAAGTGATTCAAAATGTACATTACGCTCTTGCTTTGGCTCACAACTTGATAAGTGTGGGTCAACTCCTAGAGTCGGGTCTCGATGTTATATTAAAAAAAAGACAGATACAGAAGCTAGATGGATAAGTGATTGTAGAAGCCAAAATGACCCCTAACCAAATGTTTTCGGTAAAACAACCCAACATTGAACAATATGGACTGATATGCAACAACAACAACAATGACACAACAATGTGGCACTTACGGTATGGGCATCTTGATATTAAAGGTCTACAATAAATATTTAAAAAAATAGTATCTAAAAATCTAAAAGTAATTAGTAAAAAGTCATCAAGGATATTTTATAGTATTTGGTGTAACAAGAATATAGGAAAAAGATTCGGGTCGTTTGGAGTTATAACGAAGACGTTATGACTGCTTAAAGATGACAAAAAAGTGACAAGGCATGAATATAGGGGTATTTTTGGTATTTTGCGTATTTGGCCCTAAATTAAAAATCAGGTAGCGTGTTTTGTTTCTCCTGATGCGATTGAGTGCCTATTTGGATAAGCTTTTTAGAAGTGCTTATTGGCTTATTGGCTTCTCAATTTAACTTATGAAATACCTTCAAAAACGTTGTTTTGGAAAAGTCATGAGTCCTTGGCTTTTTGGGGAGCTTTGGGCTTTTTGAATGGAAAAAGACGTAAATATCTGAATCCACCAATACACCTTTAACGTCATCTACTTTCCTTTCCTTCACGTGGAAACGATCGAGAAGAACCCACCCTTCCCTCATTGTATCGACCTTCTTCTCCGGCGGCTGGTATCTCCGGTGACTGGTATCTCCCATCGATCTTCTTCTCTGGTGGCTGGCATCTCCAGCGATTGCAGTTTGCATTCTTTCCGGCGCATCCCGATTACCATTGATTTCCATATAACAATCTGCTTCTTGAGGTAAGAAATCTGCTCGATTTTTCTTGATATAATCCCGTATTATGTGATTTACTTGTTATGCAATTGATCTCTGCAAAAAACTTTGCTCGGTTGCTGATTGAATTTATTCCCGATTTGTCCTTCTCGATTTTTACTTCCATTGGACCATCTGAGATTTACTTGTTACGTAATTGATTACTATGAATTTACTTGTTATGTAATCGATTACTAGTATTTGAATCATTCTCGATTTTTCCTGCTGGGGACCATCTCTTGATTTCACTGTGAAACTAATTTTCTGGTTGGGACCATCTTTGATTTCACTATGAAACTGATTTTGTGTGAATGTGAATTTTCTTTGAATATGAATGTGAATCTGATTCATTATGTGAATGTGGATCTGATTCTTTGAATGTAAACGCGATTCTCTGTCAATGTTTTGTCATTAAGCTTTGATGCAGTTTATTGATTTGTGATTGAGTGAACTAAAGATATATGGTGTTGATTTTTTAGATAATGGACTCAAATATTCCTAATGTTGTTGATCGTGAAACACTTAAGAAGAAGAATAAACCGAAAATCATATGGACTCTAATATTCCCAATGTCTTTTTTGGTCATTTTACATATATAAAAGCTAAGCCAAACACTTTTTAAACCTCCTTATCAACTTATTAACTTTTCTCACCACATAAGCTTATCCAAACTCTATAAAACTCCTTTTTGAAAAGCCATAAGCTAATAAGTGCTTTTGTCCAAAAAGGCTTATAAGTAAAATAAGCATATCCAAACATGGCATGTGTACGCGTAAACAGAAGAGAGAAGTATAGATCAGGGGAGGGACCAAATTCACAAACACACACATAATCACACATTGCGTGTGCGTGTTTATGTGAATCTACGACCAAGAAAGAAAGTTCGAGTTTTTGCGTGAAGTTGAAATCGAGTGAAGTTGAGAACGAGAGAGAGAAAGAGAGGCAAAGAGAGTCGGCGACAAGGGGAGATAGGGCGATGGCCTTGCTGCTTCTTATGTTTTCCGGCAGAGACCGATGCTAGCGGCGGTGGTGGAGGTAATGTCCGACGGTGGAAACTTCCATTTGGTCTAATTTTGAGTTATTTCAGCTTAGCTTCATAATTTCTTGAACAATTGTCAAATTCAAAGGTAATTCCTTAACCTAATTACAAAAGGTGTGAAATTTACTTGGATTAGTGAATCCATGTTACATAAAGTCAATATTTCCTTTAGAATACCTTGGGTTGAGTCTAAAAACTAGCTTGTATATATGAAATTACTAGTCTAAGAAGTTGGAACTCGAAACTTGTTGATGTATAAACAAAATGGTGTTCGTTATTAGTCATGAATGCATGGTAAAAAATCATGAGATCTATTTGAATATTTGGAATTTGTGCTTGGACATATTTGATGACTTTGTGATGATGAAGATCTTGATGAAGTCTCATTACATAGGGATGAAAAGATGAAAGATTGATGTTTATGTTAGTTTGGCCATAGTTATACAAAATGGGCAATAAATACATCTTTTATGGAACATGTTATACAATTATAAGGCAAATGAACGGAAATGGATAGTAAAAGACTAGAATTGAATTACTGTTGGAATTGATATCTGAGTCTTTGTTTGGTATGTATAGATGGGTGGAATTGTACTAGTTTATGACACTGTTTGATAAAAATTGGCAAGAATGGGATACGCTATGTGAATAAGGATTTTATGATATAAGTTGAGGTTCTTTTTGGTAGGATTTGCAACTGTTGGACAAGTCTTGGAAAATATGAATTTGACTCGAAACATGTTGATACACTTGAACTTTATTACATCATGATTACATGTTGAAGCTATGTAAGACCTATTTTCTTTTGAGATGCTTATTAAGGTAAGTAGAGTTATTACCTTATAGTCGGTGTGATTCTAGCTATGAGTTTGTTTAGCGTAAAGGTGTGGCGATTCTTGTGATTTCCTTCGAGTTTTGAGTTGTTGATGAGTGAGAGGAGGTTGGAATCCCTCTTATGTACTAATCTTAGTTTAATTAATATTAGTTAAGTTGTTATATGTGTTAGTGTGGTTAGAGGACCTTTTGGGAGAAGTTTGAGTTTGAAAAATGCCAAAAAGAACCAACCCGGGTCGTGTAGTTAAACCCGGACCGTGCTGTACCTACTGAACGAATAGAATAAATGTCGTGAAAGGAACCCGGGTCGGGTTACGCCTGTAGACCCATATAAATATGCAGCAAAACCTCATTTCGAGGAAAAACAAACCTAAATCGATTTTTAGAGCATTTTTGGGCGATTTTGGGTCAAATTAAAGCTGGAGATTCGTAGGGAAGCATACAGAGATGCAGATCTAACCCCGTAAACGCGTTATTGAATCCTAATTCGTTGAGGTGAGTAATTTCTCGGTTTAATGGTTTTGAAACCCTAACCTTTAATTTTGTGATTTAGTTATATATTCTTAAATATGGTGTTAGTAGATTGTTAGTTGATGTCTTTCGTATTGGTGTGATTATAGTCGAATTCCTATGGTTGAATGAGTAGAACCGCGGATTTGGGGGTTTTGGTAAATATAGAGTTGATATTTACCGTTTATACTCCTTTTTCCTCTTTTGATTTATACATCTTTGAGATAGATGTTATTGAGATGATTATGGATGTTGGAGAATTGATTTAGACTATGGCGATATAACCAAGTCTAGCGAACAGGAGCCTGGTACGCGTAAATTGGGGTTCTACATACTAAGCTGATATCAAGTGAGTACTTTCGAATACTTGAGTAAGAGTTATACCTTGTTGTATATATATGTTGTACATAAATATGGGTTATGTTGATATTGTGGTAGCTTAGAGTTAGAGTGGTTCTGTTATCTGTGGATAACAAGAAACGAGTTACAGTCTATATTTGTGTATAAGAGTAGAGTATATGCTAGAGTGAGTGAGTTAAAGAGTCTTTGAGTTTGATTGCTACAACCTAGATGGTTGTTATAATTGAATATACATGTGATTGTGAAATGAGTATATGCGAGTATGTGTGATTGAGTTTATGAGTAGTATCAGTTGGGATACTTATTATTGAGTTGATGACGCTAATAATTAGCTGGTGTTTGTAAAGCTAATATGTTTGCAGGTTTCAGAGTGAAGAGAAGGTGAATATCTGCTAATGAGATTAGGAAAGGAGAATGATGAGAAATTATACTGAGAGAGATTCGTGGAGTGTGATTGAGATTACTCACTAAGCTTTTTATAAGCTTACACTTGAGTTGGATGTTGTTTTGCACGTATCTGTAGCAGTGACAGGGGAAGGCATGTGATAAAGAGAGATGGACAAGTTTAGAGCCTGTCCTTTTTGTTATATTAGATTTATTTGTAATGCCTGGTCAAATTGTAAGGACCTTTTGTGTAATTATACATGTTGATAACATCTTGTTTCCGTGGTTTGAGTACAAGTATACCCATTTGATGTATAATTGTTTGAAATTTTTTGGGTGTACTCTGTATGAGGAACCTGGTGTTACAAGCTAGTAATCTTTTTGAATGATATGAAAGTTGTGAAATACAAATAAAGTGTTATTGATGAAAATCGGTAAAGTAATGAAATGGAAAGGAATGATGTATTCCAACCTTTTGGGGACAATATTAGCATTGTACAAAAATAACCTAAATAAGAATATAGAATTCAATTGGAACGATAATATGAAATGTTGAGAATGTATTAGTGTCAAATTAATGGAAAATATCACATTTTACAACGGTTTCTATTTTAAGAAACTCTATTGACTCAAATTTGCTAAAGTGACATAAATGAGAAAAATGGCAGATGTTTTAACATCTAAATATTATAGTAAGATTATGGAAACTTAAAAATTGTAATGTTTGCTAAAATAACCTTGTAGAAACCTGATAATACCATATTTGGCCAAAAGTGGGACAAAAAAGGTAAATTTGGCAAATTTGGATATTGAGCTTGTATAAGACATGTTAGCCAATGGAATTGAATTGAATAATTATTAGAAGAAGTTCGGTTATGATTAGAATAATATTATGTGTTTAGTTGTGTAATTGGTTCTAACCTCTTAATAAATTAATAGAGGTTGAAAGATGTTGGAAGCATGTAGAGTCAAGAGCTAGTAGATATTTGTAGCTAGACATACCTAGCTACCGAGGTGAGTACATGAGGATTTTTATAGGGTACATAGCATCAAGTTTTAAATATTGAATGTTTTATGTTAAATGTTTTATGAGTAATGATTTTCCAAATGGTTTTTAAAGATTGAATTAGCAAGTATTGATTTATATTGAATGATTGAAATGGTTTTACATGTTTTGAATGATGTTTATCACTGAGACCAACTTGTGATTAAAATGATGAATGTAAATTGAAACATGAACTGAGAATGTGAGAAATTGTGAAAGATGTCTGGACAAGGTGCATACCCGTATGGGGGGGGGGGGGGTCAAAAGACACTACTGAGATGGTACCTCTGGTCATGAAGTAGTTGTCTTCAGCACGTCCTTATGGAGATATGTTCTACTCCATGAAGGGAAAGGGAAAGGGCATGCCCTCACGGATAAATTGGTTGTATTCCAGGGAGGGGAAGGTATTTGGGGAAACCCATATAAAGCCAAATACTAATAAATGAATCATGATTTACATTTGGTCTATATTTTGATAAGAAAGAGTTCAATTTATGTTTACTCACGATAAAATGGAGAATATACTATTTTATGATGATATAATGACTTAAGTTCTAATGTTATAGCAACGAACTTTTGTTTTGATGATAAGTAATGATTCTAAGAATTTATAAATGAAGTAATGACCTATGTTTTGATGTTTTGACAGTAAAATAGAGTTTGCAGGTTATGAAAAGAAAGAAAGGTTTTTCTTTGTTTTATAATAGTTTTTATATTCAAATTGATTTAAACTTGTTGGGTCTAAAACCGATGTTACTCACGAGGCTTATTGTCTCACGTATGTGTGTTTTTATAGTGCAATGTACTCAGGATCAGGATGGCTAGCATTGGATCAAAGGAGTGAAGAACTTAAAAGCTAGTTGGGGATTGTAGATAAAATCGAGGACTGTAAGATATTATATTCAATAGACGGTATAGTAGTGGTTTATGTATTGAGAGACTTTATTTATGGTATAGTCATACCCTTGTAGATATATTGTAATGTTTTGGTGATTTTCAGAGTTTTTATTGGGCTATTTTGCTTGAGTCTGGTCAGTATGGAGTTTATCCAAATAGCCTAGAGGTCATGCCGAATTTCGGTAGAAATATTAGATTATTTTCAGGATATTAGCTGTTAAATCTTTATTGCTTTACTATGGTTGTTTTGATCTGAATTTGTAATCCCCAATGTTGTTTAAATACTTCTAAATGCAATTGCTTTATTTGAGTCAAAAAGTTTTAGATAATGGTTTAATGGTTAACAACGAAGTTTTTGAAAGAACAAAATTTTTATTTAGAATGTTTTATAAACTATTACACCAATTAAGGTGTATAAAAGATGGGGTGTTACATTGGAGCAGCAAAATGAGTGCTTAGGTATGTTGCAAGCACAAGTAATTTTGGAATATGGTACACTCGAAGCACAACATTTGACTTGACATACTACACTAATAGTGACTGGGCAAGCTGCTAAGATCATTGAAAAAGTACATTTGGCAATTGCTTTGTCTTAGGATCAGGACCTGTTACATGGACATCCAAAAAGCAAGACAGTGTTGCACCATCATCCACTGAGGCTGAGTATGTGGCAGCCACAACTGCTGCATGCCAAGCTGTATGGTTAAGAAGGTTGCTGGAATATTTGAACCAAAATCAAGCTCATGCCACTTATCTGTTATGTGATAATTAGTCTACTTAGAATTAACCAAAAATCCCGTGATGCACAGGAGAACAAAACACATCGAAATCAAGCATCATTTCATCCGTGATCTAGTTGCTGAGGAAACACTTACATTAGAAATATGCAGGAGGCATACTAACCAAAACACTAGCTCCAATGAAGTTTGAAGACCTGTGTGAAAGGTTGTTTGTTACCAGTTTTGAATCAAGGGAGGATGTTGAAGACTAATTCAAATCAAATTAGTCGTTGAGGTGTTTTATTCACGTAGTTAGAATAGGTCTAAATGAGAAACGACACATGGTCATTGGTTCCTCGTACACTAGGGATAAATGTGGTTGATTGCAAGTGGGTTTATAAACTGAAAGAGATCAATCAGGAGCCATAGCCCAATACAAAGCATGCCTTGTTGCCAAAGGCTTTCGACTACAACCTGGCATTGACAACCAAGAAACTTTCAGCGCGGTTGTTAAAGCAACCACAATTTGCATTGTTCTTTCTATTGTCGTCTCACAAAAATGATGTTTACGACAGCTTGATGTTGAAAACGCCTTTACACATGGGGATTTAAAAGAAACGTTCTATATACAGCAACCCCCAGGTTTTGTTGACCCAACCAAGTCGGATCATGTTTGTCTCCTACACAAGTCTCTGTATGTCCTCAAGTAGGCCCCTCGGGCATGGTTTGAACGACTATCTACCGCTCTTCAGAGCCTTGGTTTTCTTGGGTCTCGGACTGACCCCTCGTTGTTCATCTATTCTTCTTAGGGCACACTAATGTATATGCTTGTCTATGTTAATGATATTATTTTGACATGAAACAATTCGGGGGCTATCGATCAAGTAATCAAGAATCTAAGAAAAACATCTGTCTCAGCGGAAATACATCATGGAAGTCCCATATCCGATGATAACTAACGTCAACCTTGCGATTGGCGACAGTCCCACTCTTGACGACCCAGTTCGCTAACGCCAGCTGGTCGGTGCTCTCCAATATGCTACTCTTTCGAGACACAACATCGCATTTGCCGTCAACAAAGTTTTCCAATTCATGCATTCTCTAACTGATAATCAATGGATTGTCGTCAAACGTATTCTGCGCTATTTGGAATGGACTGCCTCTTATGGGTTGCATATACAACAAAACTCGGGTTTCAATATTCATGCCCACACGGATAGCTCAGTTCCATCAATCACTTCCTACTCCGATGCAGACTGGGCTGGCTGTCCAAATGACCGTCGATCCATCATGGGATTCGTCATGTACCTTGGTACCAATCTTGTGTCCTGGTCTGCTCGAAAACAACGAACTGTATCTTGGTTATCAACAAAATCAGAATACAAAGCCCTAACAGATATCATTGCTGAACTTGGATACAGTCCCTACTGTGAGAACTTCAAGTTCCTATGAAAACTGTTTTGACATTATGGTGTGAAAATCTAGGGGCTACCTACTTTTCAACTAATCATGTATTCCGGTAATCATTATATATGGGTTATGTGGACATTAAACGAAGCTAACTACATGTAGGTGTAATATGTGAATCTTCCAATCCCGTGTTATTCTCGAGTGGATTGCACATTTGGTGGTACCATATCCCTCCAATGTTGTGGCGTATAATGACCTATTTTGAGTGACGGAATCCTCAAAGACATGTGATCGATGTTGGTTAGGTTTGTTGTGACCGAGAGATGACCATAATGGGAATTAGGCATGTTGTTACTATTATATATTATGCTTGTTCTTTATCTATTGTTTTTTGGTGATATTGTTGTGTTGTATGCCAATATTGCTGTCTTGTTTGCTGATAACTATTATGTTGTTGTCTTGCTTACTGATATAATATATATATAGAGTCAAAACCTATGTGTCTCACTAGGATTTCTAGTCTAACGTATTTGTTTGTTATTTATCTTAAATAGCAGATGTAGGGACACTAGCAGTTCGAGGCACGAGACTTGTTGAGTGTACGGAGATACAATTGTTTGGAATTTAGTCTGAACTTAGTGGATACTTATGCTTTTACGTTGATTGAGACATCCTTTGCAGTTTTATTTTGAATGTTTTATCAATGACTTAAACATTTATTTTTTTTTGGTATTTTAATGTTGCATTTATTCACTCAAATTTTGGTTTTTAAAAGCATAATACTATTTACAAATTGGGCAAAAAATATAGGGATGTCACACCATATATAAAATCAGAAGTGTGATGGGAAAAGTCGTGGACTTTAGTACCTGCATCCGCGTGAAGAGATCACCACAAGCATGAAATCCTCCATTTCTTCTATTATCTTTGAAGTTCTTGCGAAGCCTTTCAATTTCTTCTTTCTCTTTCTGAGTTCCAGCATCTGGATTAAATTCCCAAAATTGTCTACCAACAAAGTTGTTAGTACTAAACAAATAAGGGCCATCCCCTTCAGCTATCTTCAACTCCCACATCGTATTCTTCGGTTGATTAAGTCCTGCGGTAATAGTCTAAATCGTGTTTCAGCAAAATTAATTATGTTAAATAAACCATGCAAATTTTCCTATCATAAAATTCTTGATATATGAATCAATACATTCACAACTAAATCAAAAATAAACTACCCTTTAACTTTGAGAACTAAGTATATGTTATCAAATATAAGTATATGTTATTAAATATAATTGAATAATATTGTATAATTGTATTCAACACTAAAAGGTTAATTGCTATTCTTAGTCAACTAGCGGTTATGTTTATGATTTTATTATTGGTTTATTTATTTCATGTAAATAGTAAATATTCCCAAGCAGTTTAGTAGGTACTTGCTCAAGTTTAAAATCAAAAAATTGCTAGATTTATATTAATATTGAAACCATACATTAGAATGAGATGAAAAGGGAAATATATAGCGAATAACTATGGAAAATCAAATTGAACAAAAGATGATTCTATTCCTAACTATATATAGTAATATGATAAATATATGCTAACATGCATTTCAGACTCACAATGTTATATTGAAAGTAAATAGAGTTTTAAGGCAAAAAGTAAATCTTGAAGTTGAGTATGCATTAACAAAAATATCAACAATGCACATACAATATGGAATTAAGAGACCATGATTGTTCCAAGTTGAACGTCATGATGAGTGAAATGACAGTCAATCTAAATCAGATTGGTCGACCTTTGAGTAAACGATGTAACAATAGTCATGCCATTGCATGATGCTTAACTTCCATGTTGGATTATGACCCAAAATCGGCTTTATCAAACTATTATGAAATAAGAGAGTCATCAAGGAAGATAAAAAATCAATAGTTTTGTTGAGATATGAGTGACTCAATGATATTCAAGAACCAAAAGAACTATGCCCCAATAAGAACTGATAAATAAGGGTTAAGGGTGAAATTCCTATGTTAGGAATTAGACCCGAAAGAGTGAAGTGTTTGAATGTGCGTAATAGCAAGCGATTGTATTTAAGAATGAAAGAGTTGTTATCACCAAAATAATTTAAATTTTAAGATAACAACATTATTTTGCATAATACATATTTACAAATAGAATGAAAAAGCCTACAAATCCATCTTGTACGATGTAAACTACATATTTTTACCAACTAAATGTGGTTGTATTCGCTTTAGAAGATGTAGAGTCACTACTTGTACGATATAAACTACATATTTTTACCAACTACTTGTGCGATGGGAAATTTTAGAAATTATGATTGGTTTTTTTAGAAAAAAATGTCGATGCTTAAGTTGAATATTGGCAGAACTATAGTTACTTTTATGTTAGTAAATAGGATTTAAAGTAGAAAGCATAAAACGTACACGTCCCATTGTAAGGAAGAGAGGGAGAGATGTTTTTCATTTGAGAAATAATGCACGAATAATAAATAACAATAGTTAATTTTCTTTTCATCAACATGTAACTCTACTTTTTAATTGTTTTGTAGTGGTGGAGATCAACTACTAAAGGTGACTTTATTTTAACATTCTTTAAAAGTGGTCATGTTTTACACCCTTCCCTTCATATGGTGATGAAAATTGTATAACTTGTTTAGATTATGTTGTATAGATATTATATCACCACCTCAAAAGTGGTGTTATTTCAGCTTCACATATTTTTATGGGATATCACCGCTCAACATCATTACATTCTTATTATCTTTTTATTTATATAATCAAAACTTTTTTTTATAAGTTATCAGAGAGAGGAAAGAGAAATAGAAAGGAAAAAAGATAGAGAGAGGGCTGGGTGAGGGAGGGAGAAAGAGAAGACCAAGCATGGTCTCATATGGTGCAGACCACCTCATCACCACACCACTTACGCACAATACCAGGATGTTCATTATTTCCACATCAACACCATGTCCTTAACATGTGTGGTGCACATACCAGACAATCTTATAATAACTTAGACAACGCTCTGTTATGTGAATGTCCTTTCTCACTGTTATCACTACTATTATTGATGATTTTCAATCAATCACTCATTATTTTATAGATTAAAAATAAAAATTGAATCAGCATAAGCGATTTAGTCCATATCCACAACACAACTCACTATCAGTTTCGTTTTAATTTTATATGCCACATGACTCTTTTCTATTGGTTCGCTTTATATTTATTGAATAAAAATTAGCATATAAAAAATCAATAATTATCTCAATAAAAAATTTAAAAATATAAAATTCGTAATTTTTCCTGTCTATAGATAAAAGTATAATATTGGCATAATTCATATTCATTCTCAACTCGTCATTTCTAATATTTTGATCTCATATTTGGTATCATGGATCATTCGTATCCAAAGTTTGTTTTAAATATCGATGATTCTCGAGATTATGCTAGCTTTAGTTATGAAAACTCTTAGTTTTCACAAATCTTAATCAATTTTCTGCCACAATAATACTCGAATCTCACAAATATTGGAAAGAACCCAAGATACAATAAATGTGATGCTAGCGAAGACAACACTTTAGTGTAAACATATTGTCTTACTAGTGAAGATGAGATTTGTGGCAAAAAAACATCATTACACGCAAGAGTGAATGAACAGTATGACGTAAATCAGGTAGAAACCAACAAAAGCTTAACAGTGGAAACATTGGTCAAATGAAAGGTCATTGGAAACGACTTAACCAAAGTGTTGGCAAATGGGTTTAATGCATGCCTAGAAAATGGAATAAGCATGAATAATTCGCAACAGAGAAGCTCATAACAATATGAAAACTATTACATTGAGCATATATGACAAAGATTCGGAATTAAAGAATAATTATGTGGTTTGTATTTTCAATATATTGAATTTTATATTTCATATTATGATTGTAATTTGATTTATTTATTTGATTTACTATGTTTCGTGAATGTAAAAATAAATATTATTCATTTTTATTTTGTTTGATATTTAAAACAAATAATTTATTTATTTTGAAATAAAATAATTATTCTGAAATAAAATAAAAAGAACATCATATATATATATATATATATATATATATATATATATATATATATATATATATATATATATATATATATATATATATATATATATATATATATATATAAAATCAACATTCGTGTGTGACTATGTTTTATGTTTATTTTAGGGGTGAGAATGGGGCGGTTTGGTTCGGTTAGTGGCCAAAACCGAACCATAACCATTACAATCGGTTAATGCATTTTAGTAGCCATTGATTATGGTTAATATTGGTTATGGTTAACGGTTTTAATCGGTTAATGGTTTTGGTTAATAGTTAATAATGGTTAACCATAATTATATAAAAATTTAAAGTTCGTTTATCTATAACTTTCTATGTTTTGTATGAATTTAAAAGTTGAATTGTCTCAAAAGTCAAAACAATGATATTAAATATTAAAAAATATCAACTTTTTATTATTTTACAAGTATACACTAAAATCCATGCAGACGTTAAAAAAATTTGATTTACTTTTAAAAGTTTATTACATTTATCATATGATCTTATTTTTTTCATAACAAAAAGGAACTAAATTCCCTTTTTAGTATCATCATTTCCACAACTAACATTAGTGAATAGTGAATCGTTTAAATGCTATTGGCATGTTACTAAAAATTTTTCTAGGGTTTTAATTTTTTATTTTTCAAGAATAAAATTTTACCTTCAATATTATACTAAAATTAGTTTTTTTAGTTTTTATTGACTTATTAGTTTTCTAATGAATATGTACCGAGCCTTGATTTAAAAATTTTAAGGATTAGATTAAAAAATTAATATATATATATATATATATATATATATAATATTTTTCAAATATATATTTATTAATTGGTTCGATTCGGTTATATGCGGTTCGGTTTTACTTAAAAACCAAAACCGAACCATTATGATTCGGTTAATAAAAATCATAAACCGCACCACCTTTTTATCAGTGGTTCGGTTTTAATGGTTCGGTTATATCGGTTCTATTGGTTATGGTTCGGTTTTTCGGTTATTATGCTCACCCCTAGTTTATTTAGTATTACTTTTTTCAGAGCCATAACTACTAAATTAAGATCTTAATATAATTGTTAAAATATTTAATACAAAATATAAATAATGTTTTGGAAATAACATTTTTGATTCTTTTTATAGCAAACTTTTATATTTACGTTTTTCTTCTCAACTAATTTTGAATTAATTGTTTTCATTCCTATTAATTATAAAGTTATATTATTGGTATTTCGTAAGTTACGATTCCGATCCCTTATTATATTTTTAAAGTTACATTTTTCGTCCCTTATATAATTTGTTTTTCTGTCGAGCTGCGTTTTTCAATATACCGGGCTTACGCAGCATCCCGCGGACGGTCCAAACACTAGTTATATATATTTAATGAAAAATTGATTTTGGTTTAGATGTTAACAAGTGTGAAAACCTGGATTGAATTGAATTGCACATGTAGAAGAGAAAATATTATTTTCTAATAAGAAATTAAATTGGCTTGGATCAGTAATATACATAGTGTTATAGAATATTTTTTTTATAGTTTATTATTATTAATTATTTTCACTTGGGATTTTCATTAACGAAGTTAAAGCTCTTTATTATATTCTTTTAAGTATATCTTTTCGGCATCTTAATATTTTGTTGTGCCATAATATGTTACCTTTCTATCTCAGTATAACTTTTCATTTGAGTTCTTAGTAATTATATAACCATACAATTTGCAAAGTGTAATGTTAACTTTTTTTTTAATTGTTTATGTCTTTATTGCGTCAAATAAATTATAAAAATGGAATTAGCTTGGCTGACAAAGTGTTGCTGTTTCTTTACAAAAGGTCACTGTTTCTTTACAAAATGGAATTAGGTTGTTATTACTTTTGACCAAGAGGTCTACGTAGCCATCATCTACAAATAGAGATGGCAAAAATAACCGCACCCGACGGATATCCGAAACCCGAAACCAAATTTAACGGATAAATCCCCGAGTTGATCGGGGATGGGGACGGGGACGGATAATACCCGATATGAAAATCGGGGATGGAGGCGGGGATGGTTCTACCTATCGGATACCCATAACCGTAACCGAAACCGACCCCGGATTCCCGATATATATATATATATATATATATATATATATATATATATATATATATATATATATATATATATATATATATATATATATATATATATATATATATATATATATATATATATATATATATATATATTTGACGTCATGCGTTTTAGCCGTAAATTTGAAGTCTTGAATGTTATTATTTGTATATGAAGACTTTTTTATAGTTGCAATTTGGAAATTTGGAGTTAGCTACATAAAATTTCAAAATTTGTAATGGGAAAAAAAAATACCTGATTACCCGTTGGGGATGGGGATGGGGACGGATTTTTAATACCCGATGGTTATGGGGGCGGTTATGGGGATGAGGGCGGGGATACGGTTATGGGGATGGGGAACGCAATCCCCGGTATACCCGTCCCCGTTGCCATCTCTATCTACAAATGAGCGTTTTCTTTTTGACCCACCTCGACTTTTCTTTTTTAATTTCATTTATTATAGTATTACTAAACTACTCCTCTTCTTTATTTTCTTTTTCAAATTATATATATATATATATATATATATATATATATATATATATATATATATATATATATATATATATATATATATAAACTTAATTTATGTATGATTTTTAAATTCTAATGTACACGGGTTCGAATAGGAAATCGTCAACAGTGTTGTTTTTGTTGCAAGTAACAACAATATTGTTTACAGAATATAGTTTGGTAGTTCTGGAAAAAAGTACGAACTAATGAAGCATCAAAAAGACTATCTGATGAAATTCATTTAACTAATATATTTTCTTGAGCTAAATGTAACACAAATATTTAAACTACTTATGTTGCTATTTTTTCCATCTAATCCTTTATGGAGTTCCCGGTGTATCGCACGGGGTGTGACTACTAGTTTATTACAATTTAAAATGTTGGTATATATATATATATATATATATATATATATATATATATATATATATATATATATATATATATATATATATATATATATATATATATATATAGAACATCCAAAATTATTTAATGTTTTCAAAGATGTTATTTAAAAATTTAATACAAAAAGATCTAAATTTTGGATGACAATATTTTATCAAAAATATATAAATAAACCGTCTATAAACATTAGTAGGTTATTGTGGTTTTTTTTAAGGGCCATCTTAAAAAAACCCCCTCATTATTAACATATAATGTCCCATCAATTTGAGTTTCTTTTAATATATATATATATATATATATATATATATATATATATATATATATATATATATATATATATATATATATATATATATATATATATAATGATATTTTTTAATTATTTTTTTGGTAATTTTATAACTATTATTAATTGTATTTATTTAATATAAATACTTATTTTGGTATTTATAATTTAAATTTTATTATAACTTTTTGACGTTTACTTCGAATACGTTTTCTAATGTGTTGTTTTTAACGTTTTGTTCGTTGGTAACATTTAACGTTGTAATTTAGTATGTTTTTTATCTAATTTTTGACTTTTTGTTTGAATACATTGTTATATGTTTTTTTCGTTTATATCGGTGGAAAGTTATTAAATAATGCGATTAGACTTATGAGTTTGCATTTTCTAATTTTTGATTTTTGTTTGGAAACATTTTTATATGGTTTGTTCATTTATATCGTTTATATGTTTTGTTCGTTTCTAATTTTTTACGTTTTGTTTGAATATATTTTCTAATTTTTATAGTTTTTGATGTATTAATTTTCTAATTTTTTAATTTTACCAATAACTTTCCACCGATATAAACGAACAAAACATATAACGATGTATCAAACAAAAGGTCAAAAATTAGAAAAAAAATACTAAATTACAACGTTAAATGATACCAACGAACAAAACGTTAAAAAAACACATTAGAAAACGTATTCGAACTAAACGTGAAAAAGTTAGATAAATTTAACTTATAAATACCACAATAAGTATTTATATTAAATAAAAACAATTAATAATAGTTATAAAATTAAAAAAACAAAATAATTAAAAAATATCATTATTATATATATATATATATATATATATATATATATATATATATATATATATATATATATATATATATATATATATATATATATATATATATATATATATATATATATATATGGGTGATCTTAAAAAAACCCCTTCAATGTGTGTAGGTGAGTGTGTTGTGTGGGTTGACTCACACACACACATGTCACATCACATGAGGTTTTTTTACCAATACCATATATATATATATATATATATATATATATATATATATATATATATATACATATATATATATATATATATATATATATATATATATATATATATATATATATATATATATATATATATATAAAGAAACCCAAACTGATGAGACATCATATGTTAATAATGAGAGAGTTTTTTTTACCAATACAATTTTTTAAAAGTCAAAGATGCTATTTCTTGAAAAACGCTTATATCAGGTTACAACGGATTTTTTTTCAAATTCAAATTATTAGTGGCTAAATTAAATAAATATACTTTTTGTGGTTAATTCAAAAATTTTTCTAACTATTACTGGTTTTTTATAGAAACTTGATGTATAAACATAAATGACTTAAATGACTTAAATGAAATTTCCGTTAAACAAAATTTCTGGTTTTCTAACTATTACTGGTTTTCTAACTATTACTGGTTTTTTATAGAAACTTGATGTATAAACAAAATTTCTACATCTCTTATCAAAATATATAATTAAAGTTGATGTATAAACATAAATGACTTAAATGAAATTTCCGTTATCAAGGAAAATATAAAAGTTAACAATATTTATAATATTAAAATGAAAATAATTAGATTTGACAAGTATAACAATAACAATAATAAGAATAAGAATATTATTATTATTTACAATAATACGAATAATAACGACAATAATAATATATATCAAATAACAAAATAATAAAAAACAATAAAAAGTAAAACAATCAAATTAAAGGACGTGAAATTAACAATTGAAAACGATGCATATAAAATCGTCTTAAAAATAACATATTTTAATTGTTTATTCACTAAAAATAACTTTTGAAAAAACTTTAGCACTGTATAAAAACTACACTTTTTAGCAGTCGCATCATTCATTTTATTGTACCTGGTTCCACAGATTTTGGACAATGTGTGTTGTTTAATACATCCTATCTAGGATATATTAATGTGAACATTTATAAACGTTATGATGTCTATAGCCACCCAATAATTATTTTAAAATTGTTAAAAACACTTATAAAAAAATTATCAAAGTATAAACTAGGGTGTATTTGAAAAATAAAACGGGATATAAAAAAATTTCAACAATAGAACAAGATTGCTGGCAAGAATACATTTTTTTATTCTACACTCTATATGTGGTCATAATTGGTGACATTTTTTTTTTTTGAACGGCTGATTAGTTGTTAGAAGTTAATACACCTTGTTAGTCAACTCCGTCTATGCTTGGTATAGAAACCAAGACCTCCAATCTAAGAGGCAAAGCCTCTACCAAGTGGGCTAGTCCCACATTGGCTGACATTTCCTAAACAAAGTTTTCTTCTTATATACATTGAGCTTACCTTTTGTATATCTTCTTAAAAAGTAAGCGTAAGAGCAATAAATATAGTAATAAAATGGGAATTTATTAAAGATACAAAAAGGTTCAAGCAATCACGAGGTGCAGGGAGCTTGTATAAATGTGGTCCCAAAATATTTAAGTCATTTGTACCGTTATAGTTGAGCACCATGAGCATCTACCGACACAAAATCATTAACGGGACGCTCTAGCAGTTAATAATTTGCATGCTCGGTGCTTCAATTAATAATCATTTCATTAAAAAAGATCATGCAATTCAAGTTACTCGGATTGTGAAAGCGTTAATTGACTATTTATACAATTGCACTTGAGTAGAGTGGTATTCGGGTTGGGGGTCATTCTTGTAGATCATTTTTATTTTAGAAACAAATTGAATTCCAAGGCAGTCGGAAAAAACTTCGTAGGTAATCGGAAACCGACAGATTACGATTTTCCTAAACATTACCAATAGAGTTATTTACACACGCATTACTGACGCAGTCCGTTGTACATTACCAACGGAAAAATTACCTATAAATTACTGACACACAGGCTTACCTACACATTACCGATGGAAGCCTGTTGACCATAGTTGAACCTCAACACCGACGAACATATTACATATTACCAACGGATTATCAGTGACGGATTATCGAATAATCCTACATTATTTAGTGACAATTTTCCATCACTAACGTTTAATTAGATATCAAACAATCCATCTTAATTAACTTTTATCTTTAGTGTTCTTTGACTTCAAGAATTGATGGAATCACCTAAACTGCTCTAAAATCCTTGAAGATCGTATAAGTTTTCTTCCATTATAAAGCATTTCTAACAAAATGTAGGGAGCTTACCGCCTTACATATGAATGAAATAAGTTGTAAGTTTCTGCTATTACGAGTATACTACGCCGATGGTGGGTAAATCATCAAGGTAGTCATATATGCTCAACGATTTCCTTTACACATCAAACTTTTACGAGCAAACTATAATCATTTATACTTAAAGTAAACATGTCACATGAATAAATCAATAAATGAATGTGCATTCTCCAGTTAAGCGTAATTTTGTGAATTGGAACTTCAAATAGGCGACGGGAATCATATTTTAACTATTCACTTAAATCTTTGGGTTTAAACTATACACCAATTAATTGTTGCTCATGCTAAAATGTTCTTTTCAAATAATTAAACGTTATTAAATCATCTTATATTAAACAATATCGTCATACATATTATATTGAATCGACATGCATGTAAAAACTAACGACAATGATATTTAAGATCAGACAACGATTATACCTGTGTTGCGAAATTTTCTACAAGATGAAAGCTTTAAAACATGAAAGTCTTCCTCTAACTTCTGGTTTTTTATGCGTACTTTTGTTGTGATTGCTTTAACGTTATGTCTATTTATAGGCCAAAGGTGTGAAGTTTTGCACAATGTTCAATATTGTTTTGTTAAATGTACGGTTGGAAAAAGCGAACTCAACTACAAACTGTACCCATATTTATTAACTATCTAGAATTTTTTTTCTTTTTTCTTTTGACATCTCTTATTTAATTACTAGGCGAATTGGGGTCAGTTGACTAACAAGTAGCTAGTAGTCGGATAAAGTAAATTCATACACATTATATGATTATACATACTCAAATGCTAAAACGAAGAAAAAAACATACACATTTTATAATACTACAAACCCGAATAACTCAAATACTAAAAGTTATAAATACATACACGTTTAAGAAAGTCAGAAATACGTAAAAGTCACTACTAGAATGCTAGGGTATCACGACCACAATTTCCGTTGATATCCGGTAGCGATTCATTGTTACACACGGATTACCGATGAAATTGGCAAGGGATACAAAAAGCATCATAGGACCCGGTTAAATCAAATAAAGAACCCAGTTGATTATGCCTGGCGAGTCCTATGCGAAAAATGAAAACCGGGACCTTTTACTGTCAGCTTTGAATAAAAAGCGGGACATATAAGGAGACGAGCTCGATCACAAATGATATTATAAAACACAGTTTGTAGATATGCAACCAGGTCTTTTTTATTTAAATTTTATTTTTTAATATTATTGTATTAAAATTACAATACCTTACAATTGTTAATGCTAGTTTTGCAATTGGTTAAACTAATTACAGGAATCCTCACGTTAATTTCTAATTTATCAAGCATATGAAAAATATAAAAGTGTAACTACATTTAGAATAAAAGTAATTATCTTATATTCTAATAATTTCCTTTTGTCTTCAAGATCAGTAACAATATCATAAACTTCATCTTTTTCTCTTTCGGTTTTCTTGCTGCAAGCCTGCCAGGGCCGGCCCAATAGGCTGGGCAAGCTGGGCGACCGCCCCGGACCCCCAAACGCCAAAGGGCCCCTGATTTTTAATAGATGTTTATAGTCCATGTCCATTTTTTTAGCATTAGCCCAATACTTTTAAGCTAAGCCCAATTGTGTCCAAGTCATAATCAGGAAGCGGGAATACGGATGCAGATACAACCTAACGTGTTCCACATTAACTATGCTGCTCCCGTTTCCAAGGGAGATGATTGTTTACGGCTCACGAGTACCGAGTACGGAGATCGAATGGAAGCAAAAGAGGACTGCAAGACATCGATCTCCTCAACAATATTTTTTTACCGTTCATAGAATCTCAGTTAGGGATGAACTTTTGACCCGGAGAACCGGACCGGACCGGGAACCGAACCGGAACCGGAACCGACTAGGAACCGGAACCGTGTATTCGGTTCGGTTCTCGGTTCTCCATTTCCCACAAAATCGGTTCTCGGTTCTTCGGTTCTCGGTCCGGTTCGGGCGGGGTCCGGAACCGAACACATTTCTTAATAGCACATTATAGTATACCCGAACCGGAACCGAAACCGGACCGGAACCGAACCGGTAGGAACCGGAACCGGGGTATTCGGTTCGGTTCCTGGTTCTTCGTTTCCTATAAAATCGGTTCTCGGTTCCTCGGTTCTCGGTCCGGGTCGGTCCGGGTCCGGACCGATTCTCATCCCTAATCTCAGTCATCATATAAGGTTTCAATTCTTAAACTTTTTCACAGTTTCACTTTTCAATTCTCATCGATTTGCGATTTCTGATTCCAAACGAGTCATAATTCTGAATTCTTGCTTCTTAATTCTGCAAGTTGGCTTCACCTTCACGATTCTGCGATTTCAATTCTTGCTTCTTAATTCTGCGATTTCAATTCTTGTACTTCTTGGCCACCTTCACGATTCTAATTTCTGACGATTCTGAAGTTCGGTTCAACAATCACGATTCCAGGTTTATTTATTTTTTATTTCACGATTTCTTTCTAAGAATGTACTGCAATTTCTAGGTTTGTGATTTCTTTTTTGTTATTAATTCAATTTCTGATTTCACAGATTAATTCTTGCTCCTCAATCGATTTGCAATTTCTGTTTTGTTATTCACGATTCTACTTCTTAATTCTGCAAGTTTGGTTCATCAATCACGATTCTGAAGTTTGGCGGATTCCAGGTTTGTTTATTTTTGATTTCAGGTTTCTTTCTAATTTCTGATTCTATTCTTCTGAAATCGCTACAGCCCCTTCTGATTTCTGATATACAATCTCTTCTGGTTTCTGGATTAATTTGCAATCTCTTCTGATTTCAGGTTAACTGTCAACATGTAGTTGTTAGGTTGTTTGGCACATGGGGTATTGTCCCATAGTCATTTTTTTCCCATAGGTTGGGAGTCCCCAGCCTGCTATTGTATTTATTTTCTGAATTAATAAAAAATTCCGGAGGTAATGCCATCTTTTATCATAAAAAAAGTTTATCGTTAGGGGCCCCATTTTATATTTCGCCCCGGGCCCCAAATCGGCTTGAGACGGCCCTGTTTCCATATTGTAACAATACCAATGAAGGCTGAAAACCCCTTCTTTCCGGATTCGATTGGATGAACTCATGTGTAACAACAGTAGAATTGTTTATCGATGGTGCTTGATTAGATAAATTTGTTAAAAACCTTGACCCACATCGGATGAAAAAAGCTTTACAAAGATAAAATCTAATATGATGTCAATATGTATGAAGTCTGATATTTCGGATTAGACGATTAGTGGCTATGACCTGTCACATAAGGTAAGTACTAAAGATACAGGCAAGTCCAAAATGTATTTCATGTACACCTAGTTTGAAATGTCATATTACAGAATGCAGTTGATCGAGTCTGAAACCTAAGCTTTTGGAGATGGTGGTCAAATTGGTTAGCTTGAGAAATTTGAATCAATTACCTATATTCCCAATAATCATGTGGTTATTTTTATTATTGATCCTTGGCTTTAATTTACAACTAACTGGAATTAGGCAGCCTTTTAGTCATGATGAATTGCAATTTTTTATTCTGTGTCTGAAGTGTGTAAGATAATCCTAAGAAACTTATATTTACAAAATAGGTGATTAATTTTTTTTATCGTTTATTTGTAACGTCAGCGCTAGAGTTTATACATTGATTAACACATAGCAGCCTTGTCTTAATCTCTTATGAATAATGGAATCAACCGTAGCACGTTGCAGCGTTGACTTTCAATCAATATGCATCATTGATTACCTGTGCCAATTAAATATGTGATTTTATATTGCCCATATTTATGTTTTAACATACCCTGGGACGAAGAACATCTCCAAGTTCATGTATGTTTGAACGCAGCCTTTCTTATTTAACAATATTTAGACTTGCTTTCCCTATTAATTCCAACGTAATAAAAGTAATCAAAAACTATGAAACAAGTTTGATTTATTAACATTAGAGGTAACACTTTAATATTGAGTAGTGGTCAGTAAGAGGTCGAGTACTCGTCCGAGTTGTCCCAATTTTACAACACTGCTTACAATACACAAAATAATAACAATATACATACAATATCGGCAATATGCCTTAAATAGCAACATACCTAAAAAATCGTAACATTTTCCTACACAAATTCCATAACACTTCGTACAAATACTTACAAAAATTCCATAAAAACAATTAACACAAACAACCATAACAGTAACATAATTACAATATAGGTAATCTACTTTAACAACTAGCACACTTTAACAAATTTCATACTAATACCACCTCTGGAGGGAGAGGCATGATCGTGATGGTGAGTTAGATGATGGCAGGGTGAGATCGTTAAAATCGCCATGTTGTCACCATAAATCTCCTGAGAAAAATGTGGAGTACGTAATAAGCCTGATGCTACTGGAACATGGTTCTAGCACTTTGAAGGCTATAACGACGATAATGTTGTTGATATTTAGTCCCCCAACGACACCATGTGTTTTTGTTTAGAGAAAAATAATCATAAATAAAAATAGAAATTAAAAAGATCGTTTTAATAGTATTTTAAATTACTATTAAGGATGATTAGTATAGCAACTCCTTGTCGTCGCTAAATGGTTTCAAACTTCCCTATGGGAAGAGAAGAAAATATCTGTCTAACTTTTAGTGACGACAACATTTTTTTATCATGTTAGAAACTCTTTACGATGACACTCTATCAAGCCCTAAGCGTCCGTCGCTAAAAAGCATATATATTATTGAATTAAAAAAACGAGAACAAACAATGTATACACCTATTATGAAAAAAAGGCCCGCCAAAATTATGAAATTCAAAAATGATAGCAAAATAATTGTTTTAACGTTATTCAAAATATCACACGATGGAAAGAAATCATGGAAATGACACCATTTTATTATTAGATCGAAACGAAAGCCAAAACATGGTCAAAACAAAGAATTAGACACCTTTCCCCATTCATGGGCTCTGCAATTTCCTACCATTTCAAATTTGTAATTAAGTCTGGTTTGAACTTTGAAACTCAACATTTTCTAATACTTTCTCAATCCTTTGGTCATCCATGAACTATTGGACCAATAGGTAAGTATATTTTTTTATATAACGGTCATTGATTTTGCTCTCACATTCCAATTTATATAAGTATTTTCAAATAAGATTCTCTTTGGCCAAGATTTTAGTTGTTATCCGCTGGTAAAAAAAATCATTACATTTAACAAGCGCACCATTCTTATTATATATATGATGAAATATGCTTATTTTATTTGACAACATCAAGAGCGTCGCTCATATATATAGGATTGAAATACCACCACTTTCACAAAAAGAACAGCTTTCGCATACAGAGATAAAGAATGGGAAGCATATCCAAGAGATGGACGACACTAAGCGGAGAAGACAATTGGTCAGGCCTATTAGATCCTCTCGACATCGATCTCCGGCGATACATTATCCACTATGGCGAGATGGCTCAGGCAGCACGAGACGCTTTTAATACAGAGAAGGCATCAAAGAACGCTGGAAATAGCCTATACAATCGTAGCAATATCCTCTCAAAAGTTGGAATCGAGCAAGGAAACCCTTTCAAGTATAAAGTGACGAAATATCTCTACGGCACATCGTCCGCCCCCCTTCCATCCTTCCTTGTGAAGTCCTTGTCCAGGGAGGCCTGGAGCAAGGAATCAAACTGGATAGGGTATGTGGCGGTGGCTACAGAAGAAGGTAAGGTGGCGTTAGGGAGGAGAGATATTGTGGTTTCTTGGAGAGGCACAGTTCAAAACATGGAATGGATCAATGATCTGAAATTTCCATCGGTTTCTGCTCCAGAAATATTTAGAGAGAATCATCATGTCAAAATTCAACATGGGTGGCATTCAATCTACACTACTGGTGATCCCAAGTCTCGTTTCAACAAATCAAGTGCTCGAGACCAAGTGAGTTTCTTTTATGAACTTTCTTGTTTATGAAATAATATTGCATAAAATAACAAGGTCTTTTTCCCTTTATTTCTAATATGACGCATAGGTTATTGAAGAGGTCATGCGATTAGTTGAAGTATACAAGAATGAAGAAATAAGTTTAACAGTTGTCGGCCACAGCATGGGCGGAGCACTTGCCACGCTCAATGCAGTTGATATTGTCTCAAATGGATTCAACAAGACGATGGGCATACCTGTCAAGACGTTTCCTGTGACAGCTTTTGTTTTTGGTAGCCCTCGTGTGGGAAACTCTGACTTTCAAAAGTTTTTTTCGTTACACAAAGATATCCATGTCCTACGCATTCATAATGCACACGATGTGGTTCCACACTACCCATTGAAGATGGGGTACTTGCACATCGGAGAAGAGTTGGTGATTGATACAAGTAAGTCCCCATACTTAAAGAGTCCTGGAGATATTCACAGGTGGCATGACATGGAGAGTTATTTACACGGAGTCGCGGGAACCCAAGGTAGCGAAGGAGGTTTTAAGCTAGAGGTTACACGTCATATTGCTCTAGTAAACAAGTATTCGGATAGTTTGATGGACGAATATCATGTGCCTCCTTTGTGGTGGATTAAGAATAACAAGGGCATGGTTCGACAAGCAGATGGATCGTGGTTGTTAATTGATCATGAAGACGACGATATTGATACGTCCGACTAGCAAAATTAATGTCGTTTTATGTATGGTATGAATAATTAATTTTCTACATTGTTGTATTTAAACCACTTCTCTGTGCTGAATGGATAATAAAGACGCAATCATAATCATTTACATGATCTCAAAGTAGGATTCAGCCAATTTATGACAGACCTATAAACCCTAAAATCAAAACCCACCACCTTTCCACCGGTGGACCAATGCTCGGCCTACTGGCTACTACATACATTCATAATATTATTCATGTAAGATTAAAGTAGATGATACGTATAACCACACCAACCCATCTTGGTTATGTACGATGTATGCCTTCGGCCGTGATGCATGTTTTGCTGCATGCGGCGTGTAGCCGCAAGACACACACGATATATGATGCGTCAAGCGTGCCATTTGCAATTAGTATTTAAACAACGGGTTGATTTAAAAACCTCAATTCCCCTGTCACTTTGAAAAGTTTTACACTGCACGAGCATTTAGTTTGAAAGAATATTGTTACAAAATTTGTAAGAATAGTGTAAAAGGCCGATTTATATGCTCAATGGATAAAACCAAGTGAACCGCGAGTGATCCTCTACAAAAATTAACATAACATGAGAAATCATCCATAGAGGACCTGGAACCTATTGTTGGGTAATCTTCATGGAAAAATTGGAATTTTAGTTTTTCATTAAAGTTTTGAATAAGTCATAGCACGTTCCGTTTTGTTAGTAGGTTAGCTTTATCCCTTGAATATTTATACTCCTGTAGTTGTGTTTTTCATTGTGAAGAATAGAAGATATTTGCCCCATTTTTCTTTTCGTATGCAACACCACAACACAGGTCACGTTGCTGTTTTTTTTTTTCTTTTCCTTCATATGGTGATCAGAAGAAAGAAGTAGAACCAGAAAGTAAGAAAGGCAAGACCCTAGTAGCAAGAAAGCAGGTAGCAAGAGGCAAGGAGAAGACCATTTTTGAAATTCTAAAGTTTTAGCAAGAAATGGCAGAAAACGCAGGAGCCATGACGATCCTCGAGCAAGGTAATGTACCACTTCAATGTCCTAAACTAACCGAAACAAACTACACATCGTGGTCTATACTGGTTGAGACGGTTTTAAGGGCATACGGTTTATGGGAGTTGGTGGATCCCGTAACAGGATGAACCGTGGAAGCAAGGAAAAACTACACCACGAAAGCCATAATTAATCTTCCAAACTCTTGTTGGGTGCAAACCCAATCCCACGTCGGTCAAAAATAGAAACTAAATGCTAACATATAAGGCAATGGGTAATCCCTTCTATTGCCAATTGATTTTAGAAAAATGAACCCCCTTGTTCTTATATGTGGTAGCATGGTTGGGCTAGTAGCGGTCCTAACAGGTGGTCTCAGAGCTATGGTTGTAGCCCGGATGATGTGGTTGGCGCAGGTGGCGCGATCCCCGGTAATCCTCAGTCCGACGAAGTTGATCCTGGAAAGCCTTATATCGAAAGTCTCCCTGATGGCCCGGTCAGGTTGAGCGTGTCCCGAGAGTAGATCGGCGGTATGAAAAAGGATTGGATCTGATAAACAGTCGTTAGAGGGGAGGCCAAGGTCAGAAAGCGGAATATGGTGGAACTTGGGTTTGAGGGGAGGATTGTTGGGTGCAAACCCAATCCCACATCGGTCAAAAATAGAAACTAAATGCTAACATATAAGGCAATGGGTAATCCCTTCTATTGCCAATTGGTTTTAGAAAAAGGAACCCCTTGTTCTTATATGTGGTTGCATGGTTGGGCTAGTAGCGGTCCTAACAACTCTACCGGAAGATATTTTGTCGCAGGTCTCGAAACATAAAGATGCAAAGGATGTTTTGGAAGCGATTTGGGTTTGATACTTAGGAGCCAATCGAGTCCAAAGGAACGTTTGCAAACTCTTCAGAGTGAGTTGGAGATGTTAAAGATGAAGAAGAACGAGACTATTAATGATTTTTCAGGAAAGATAGGTGGCATTGTAGCAAAATTTAAAAGTCTCGGTTCAAGTATTGGTGAAGAAATAGTTGTGAGAAAGCTTCTCAATTCAGCCCCGAAGAAATATCTACCGATAATTGCCTCCATCGAGCAATACTCGGAGATGAAACCATGTCTTTTGAAGAAGTGGTGGGAAGACTCAAAGCTTACGAAGAAAGACTCAAAAATCCATGATGAAATTGATGAAGAATAATGACATCTTTTGTTGACCAATGGTGAGCATGATGATAAGCAAATATGGACGAGGAAGAGGTTGGGGAAGAGGATTTGATAGAGGGGAAAGAGGATGTGGAAAAGGCTCAGTTCGAGGTGATAAAAGCGGGTTTAGATGCTATGATTGTGGAGTATTTGGACACTTTGGAAATGAGTGTACAAAATGGAAGGATAAGGAATGAAGCCAATTTAATACAAGATGAAGAACCTGCTTTGTTGTGATGATGAAATGGGTCAAGATCATCAAGATTACGGGGGTGAATGTTGGGTAATCTTGATGGGTAAAATTGGAATTTTAGTTTTTGATTAAAGTTTTGAATAAGTCGCACCACGTTCCCTTTTGCTAGTAGGTAGTTCCTTTTTGTTAGTAGGTTAGCTTTTTCCCTTTAATATTTATACTTCTTGGGCTCCACATATATTTACATGGTATCAGAGCCGGTGTCCCGTATCCCTGTAACCTCATCGAGCCTACGTCTCTGAGGGGGAGTGTTAGTGTATCCCACATTGGTGCGACACGGTCCTATAAGTTTGTATATATGTTGGAGTCTCCCCTTCTCCACAAGGGCTCTTTTGGAGAGACACTCTTGGGCTCCACATATATTTACAATACTCCTATAGTTGTGTTTTTTATTATGAAGAATAGAAGATATTTGCCCCATTTTTCTTATCGTATGCAACCACAGCACAGGTCACGTTACTGGTTTTTTTTCTTTTCCTTCATAAATTGTTTTAGCTTGGTTTGAGTCCTTAGTTTGAACCGATAAATCGCAATGCATTTTTTTTTGAAGGACTGATTGTATTAACACAAGCAAAAAGTTAGTAAAACCAAAAAACGATTACATCAAAATTGCCAGAATGGTTTCTGGAACAAACTTCCAACTTACTGGAAGTTTTTTGTTTATAAACACGAACATATTAAAATAAGATATTACAATTTTCTCGGACACATATCCTCATTATTAAACTTTCGAGGATAACAAACTAACATATTATATGAAGACCAAATCACCTATAAAGATGATAACACAACCGTTTCAACATGCTATGTTCTTCATTGCTGCCATCTGATTGTTATCAACACATTAAAGAAAGTCTGAGACAAAGCCAAAGTTCGAAACACTCATCTCTACGTTCTTCATTGCTGACATCTAATTGGCCATAGCCTCTTCACGACCCTCTGAACCATTAACCTAAAAACTACACATATGCCTCTTAACCTAAAAACATCTTTTTATTGAGAGCCTCTTAATGGTTTAGACCTATGAATCATTCAGATCTAAACCATTCACATACTACAAAACAGCCCCTAAAAGTTTCAAAATAAAAATTGGCATCAGTACAATAACGAAAATCCGTAGCACAAGGAAGAAACACATCAAAATTCGAAAGAATTGATTATAATAAATAAATATTTTCCTATTTTTTGTTCTTTGATATCTTCCTTGGATTATTTGTTGATGTCTCTTCCTAGATATTCTTTCATTTAATCTTCTTGTTTTGTTTGTTGATGTATCACCTGACGTGTCTAAATTATCGAGCCCCGAGACGATGGGGTATGATCTCTCTATATTTATACCATAATTTTTGATACTTTATGGCCACATTATCTCCACTTCTCTACTATGTTATTAAACAAATACTCATCACTCCACATCATCTAAAATACTATTTTTTATTAATTTAATACAAACATATATATATATATAATGAAAAAGCAATTTACTAAATAAAAATTTCATGAAAAAAAGAAAAGTTACATGTATTAACCTAAAAATAAAAATTACCAAAACTAATAAATAAAAGTTACCAAACGTAAAAATAAAAATTACATTAATAAACCTAGAAAATGAAAATTACAAAACCTAAAAATAAAAATTACCTTAACGAAAAGTTATGCTTAACATTTATGTTTTTCTTGAATTTCTTTCTTTATCGTGAGTAGTGTTTTGAGATCCTCCTAGTCGAGCTCGCTTGTCGGCATCCTCAAAATGCTCATGTCGTGGACGAGATCTTATTTTCTCTCTTTTTCTTTTTGGAGCTGAATATGTTCGCCAAATTTTGATTTAAAAAATCAATCTCCTTCGCTTCGGCTATGTTTTTACTCGAAGACAACACCACTCTCATTCTCTTATCTCTACGTAGTGGTCGTCGAAGTGGTTGTTCTAGTTCAATTTCTATGAAGTCATGTTGAGGTCAAATTCGATATAATCGTCCGAAATTTGGGTGTGGTCGTTTGATTCGGAAGTTTTTGACTACTTGTTGGATCTGGTTGATTAGCTAAATACAACAAGCGGTGTAAATGGCTTGTTGTCGTGTTGTTGTTGATATTGTTGAAGTGTCGTATTTATCACGTCAAAATCATTTCTTTTGATTTTATGAAAATTTGGAAGATTATTGAATATGTCGTTGAACCCGGTGGAACTAGCTCGTAAATCTTGTCATTTGCTCAAAAGAGCGTCTGTATTTCCGACATCGATCAAATCATCTTGAGATTGCGAGCTAAAGACCCGCCAATGCCGCTTCTTCGACTTCGGTCCAAATTCTAGGACCCCTTTGTGCAATTGTTGTCTTTTTGGTCTTTCTCCTTAAGGTTTTGGGTTGTGCCTCCTGTTGAGTTTTTGGTACCGATTCCGGTAGTGTTTCGGTTGACTCTTGTTGAATTTGTTGTATTTGAAACGCTTAAGAATGAAATTGTTATTGGTGTACGTAAAGTTGGAATTAAAATGGTTGTTGGTTAGGGAACGGTTGTTGGAAATAAAGTTGTTGAAATGGTTGTTGGTAACAGAATGGTTGTTGGAAATTTTTTTTTGAAATTGTTGTTGGAAAAGATTGTGTTGTGGAATTGGTGAGCCTTGTAACAAATTCATGAAAGAACCTGTCGGTGAATCGAGTGTCAAAAATTGCCGCAATGTGTTTGGGTTGGAGTTGGATGGTGATGCGTTTGCGTTTTGTTACATTTTTTTTTTGAAAATATGGCATATGAATATTTTGTCATTTTAGATATTGATTTGAAAGTTGTAGTGTACGTAAAATGGATAAATGGTTGGTATTTATATAAATATAATTTTAAAATTATTTAAATAAAATTTTTTACTCACCAACGTCTCCATTCAACAGTCATCTACCTCTTTCAACAGCTAACATTAGTAGAAAATTTGTCTTTAATGACAGACAAATAACGAAATACAAAATGTTGGCATAAAAATCTATCATCATTTGTGATTTACAACAAACATAATTGTCTGTCATAAATCTCTGTCATCCTTTACAAAAACTTACGACATACAAAATGTTTGTTGTGAATTAGTGTCTAAAAAAGAATAAAAAAAGCGCCTTTTAATTTTTCCGAAAAAATAAATACTATTTATGTGTCCCCTATTTTTTTCAGTTTCACGACGCAACCCTATACGGGGTCTTCTTCGGCTAAGTCTCACAGCTACGACGCAACCCTTTACGGGGTCAAAGACCCACGATTCACCTTATCCCCCACAGGTATGTTCCTCGATCTCGGTTCCTTAATTATGTTAAACACTCAATCCCGATACCCTTGATTCCCCTATTGGCTCTTCAAAGTGCAACATGGAGTTCACCGTTATAAGCTCTTATGAATACGGTTGATTCTCTGTTCCTAATTTCTTGTATAAAGTTCTCATTTTCTCTTATTATATCTTGTGTAAGTCACCATAGAGTTCAACATTGTTTTGTTCTAAGTTGACCATCCCCAGGTGCGAATCTAATGATCAATCAACACTTCATATTATGCGATTCCACTTCGTATCAATGTTGTGTGATTTTAGGGTTTTGTTGAACCCTCGACCTTCTTGTTATCACACTAATGCTTCTGCACCCAAATGGGTCATGTTTCAAACTGTTAGCATCGATAGAGACTAAGCATCATTTGAGATCTTCCCAGGTAACACAAAGCTCTACAACTCTTTTCATTATTTTCGCTCGAAGATCTTCCTTGGTAACACAATGATCGAGCACCCAAATAGGTCATGCTACTGTGTTTGTTTTCTTTGAGCAGTTGTTTTTTTGGCCAATTTTAAGTGTTTCAAGCTAGATCTTTAACCCTCTGATTTCATTAGTCTTATGTTTGTAGCATGGAATTATTGATAGGTTTTTAACCATAGAACAAGTAAGCATGGCAGCGGAAACATACAATAATGCTAAGGCAAGTAACAATTACTAAAACCTACAAGTAAGCTACTTATTGACAATTTACAACTACCAGAAGGTTTATGAATTCCAACCTTTAGAAAAACCGATTTGCTTGAAGAACCCTTGTTTAGAACAATTCCCAAGCTAAGGAAGGTAGTACCTAAAAAAGAATACCTCTAATGGTTCACACCCAATTAGTCCAAACAATTAGGTTAATTAGGTATTTAAGAAAGCTCGCTATAAAACCCTAGAAAGAGGGTTATATATTCTGCTATGAGAGAAGAGAAAAATTCTAGTAAGAGAGCTATGGAAAAATGGCACATCAATTATGAGGGCCAGGAGGGGTTTTTATAGCTTGCAGGGGTGTTAGGGATAAATGTTATTTGAATTCAAACTGGATAAATGATAATTGGTTAATTAATCCGTATTATCTTTAAATTTAAAAACCACTTCACTTGCAATCTATCTTGAACGATTTTGGAAGGGATGAATCCCTATCACCCACCATTCTGAAAGGTTTTCTGCAACTATGAACTAACATTCCTAAGTTCACATGCAACCTATATAGATCTAGGTTTTCTTCTAATTAAACATATAACATATCCTAGAAAGCCAGAAGAAATTAACTAAAAGAATAAAATAAGAAAAACCAACCTTTTAGGATTTCTTGGAAACCAAGCAGCACAAATGTCCTGCCTCAAATGAAGTCACACCCTAGCTTGAGGCTTTGGCCAAAAATTCCTTTAGAGAGAGTATAAAAGTCGTGGTCCTAGGGTTAGGGAGAGTCTCCCTATTTATAGCCTCCATATGGTGATCAGATAATCGTTACAGATAAACCTTTTTGAATTCGAATTAAGATAAACTATTATTTTAATCATTCAAACACCATTTATCTATAGTATATATATATATTTCGAAAATATATATATCTATATATATATTTTCGGCCACCACATGGTCACTAACACTGCCACTTACTCAACTATCGAATAATTACAGTTTTAGTCCCTGCACCTTTAATTAATCAATTTAACTGCCAAATTAATTCCAATTAATTCCAGAAAAATTTCTAATTAATTATTATAGTTTCTAATTAATATATTAACACTTAAATATATTAATAAACTATTTATTTAATTTCTATTGATTTATTAATCATATAATAAATCAACCTTTCTCTCTACCGGACTTTCTGCCAATCCTCCAACTATGAGGGCAACCCAAATGGACTATGCTACTATTAATTAGGTAAATACTAATTATTAGTCATGGCTTAGACACCTAATCCAACAGTCTCCCACTTGGATAAGTCTATGACTAAAATTACCAATTTACCCTCTAATTAATTTAGCAACTGTAGCTTCCTAGAAACTGCTGCCGAACTCTGACCTAGTCAGTTCTGTCCAAAGATAAGTGATCATATGATCCTTCGTCCAACAAGATATTTTCAGACACGAGACATGGATTGAGATCAATCTCTGTCTGATACTCTGTTCCCCGATTTCCGATTCTGCTTATGACTTTAGAACTTCTAATTGAACACATCAATTTAGTCCAGGCTGGCCAGCACTTTAGTCAACTTCAAAATCATCGAGAGGCCTACAGATATCTGTTTCCCATCAGGGTCAAGGAACGAATAAGCTTCGACTCATATGCTTATATCTTTTACCAGTCAAATCATTCACAACAACACGTTTTATAACATCGAGTTACCGATGCGTTTTCGTATTATCAATGAACAACTGCCTTGTAAATTATAACTCATATCTCTCTACTTGAAGATCATAGGATATTATCGTCTCAATATTGCTTGTGATATAATCCATGAAGCAATCTATTGAGCGTGGGTTTATCCAATACTCAAATCTCTATTTCTAAGTACTCATGAATGTTGTAGCAATCCTATTGCTATGTCTAACTCCTTAGACAGTCTACAAATCAATTCACGACAGTCTTGATTCAATACTTACTTCCCAAAGTATGAGCGACTGTGGACCTTTCTGAATAATTAAATTATTCGGGAAGTAAAACATGCAAAATTGAAACATAAAGATCTGACTGGCAGCTACTCCTGCTTATTACCAAGTCTCCACAAGGTAATCACCAAGTCTGGTCTTGTCATAAACTATTATCGGTTTCAAAAATTTCTTTTAAACTTTCAATTCTAATTTTAGATCTATGTCTTTATGAACCTTACACTCTTTCTATGTATCCAAAGTATCTTATACTTGTACACTTTATTGCAGATGATCCAATCGGATGCTCATCCGATAACATCTCAATATGTTATCTTGTCAATTTCTCTCCTAACTCCATTCTGGTAATGTGTACGGTGACTTCCTATGGTTTTGGGGTCTTTAGTCTACTTGACTGTACCCTAAGACTATTTCGAGGTGCTATGATGTGCCGGTGAACCACACGCGCTCCATCAGAATACCATCGAGATTCTTTAACCATCATGACCTTCAACATCATGTCCTGACGTTACCCATTTGAAAAACTTTCAAATTAACACTATCACCCCAATCATTTCCTAATGAATTCTCACTTGAGTTCAAACAATCCATCCAGTATACCTAGCCATGCAATGTCCTGAATCCAACTTACTATGCCCTAAGCATTAAGTTATCAGGACATGTTCATGACTTTATGATCGATCCAAAACTTGTGGAACCCGATCTAATCCTATTCCAAACCCTTTCGGAATCCAAGGATTATTTATAATCCTTTGTGTCATGATTTTCGAAAAACTATTTTCCTTTCGGAGACTTTTCTCGTGCATCTTGAATCTTATCAAGATCATGCTTACAATGGCTAGGTTTATGCTGGTGATTTCATCTTTTCAATAGATGACTGTGAATTACATGAGTATGTTGCACCTTCTTTATTTCTTTCATGCCAAGTCATCACACTTTGCAATGACAAGAAAAAAAAACTTTTCCTAAGTCTATGCATCTTGAATCTCATCAAGATCATTTTGGCAGAATCTGGATCTATCTCATAGACGTTTATAACCACCTGAGTATGCCGTATTTCTATTAAGGCTTTCATAGCGATCCGTCTCTTAACACTAAGTCATTACACTTCGTAATGAAAAGAGACGTTTCCTAGAACCATTATTTATCCCACATGTGGGGATAGTGGATAACGGCGACTCCCACTAGCTTTGACACGGTTATAGGCTATTCACAAAATCCAGGACTTATGGCACATTTTGAGAATCTAAACCTTTCTGACATTTTAATGAAAATCTTTCAGCCCTTTCTCAAAATCCAATCCTTTGGCATATTTTAAGAATCTGAATATCCTTTCTTGCGAGATGCCCGTGGGACGAAACCCGGGGCCATGTACCTTTTGTAATGGCATGCTCTATATGTGTCCCTATTAGTGTGCCGGTAAACCACACATGCTCCACTAACGACTCACACTATGCCATGCAGAATCCTCTCGGATTTCATCTTCTATTGAGAGTGCTTTACTCGGAATCAATTGCTTGACTCTGAGTATCGATTCACTCAACTAGATGCTCTGAAGGTATGTATATATCCATGTTGCTTTCTTTTGATGATTCAGTTACTCCCACTGGTTTTTAAACCAGGTGTAAAATCAATCAAATTTTCACACAGTCCGTGTCTCGCCCTAAGGTCCTCTTATTTGGCAGCAGCCGGGCTCACCAATGCTTCCAAGTAGTCGGATTGCAAATCCGTACCAACTGCAGTGTTTTACCACCAATCGGTATGTCACCCTGATCACAACTACTTATGATGGTGATCAATACTACTGGTCAAGAGGAGATTATGTCAGTTGTAAAGCAAAAATCTGATTTCTGCTCCAAGCCTAGTGATGACTAAAAAGGTTCTTTCATTGCTAATCCTAAACTCATTTAGGACTGTCCCAACTCCCACTGTTTCCTTGGACCATGAGTTCTTTCTAAAGGAGCTCTTTAGTTACAGTGGGATAGCTAATGAAACGACAATGCTGATCAAGTTCAGCTGGCCATGAGGTTCAGATGAACACTACAAGACCCTGGACTTTCTATGTACAAGTGGGATAATCCCAGCTTTACATTTCAGGCAGTGTCTGCAAGACCTACTTAGTCTAGGATGTGGTCGGAATATGGTTTATATGGACTGACTGGTATATTGTTCATCTTATTGGAAACTAATTGGCAATGTATCTCATACACCGAGGATCGAACTGTTTCGACCAATGCTCCATTATCTTCCCTAAGACACATTATAACCATTAATATTCTTGGAAGAGAATGAACTGTGAAATCTTTTTCTCAGTTTATGTTATCGCTCAGGTTCTGTGGAACTTGTACTTCCTTTGAAGTCCTTGGACTGTTCAAGGTTTCAATTCAATTGCTTATCCTGATAAGCAATGTCATATTCGTCATACCGAATGATGAATATCGTGAAGTACAAACAATTGTGTTCTATATCAAGATTCTAGCAATACACAACAACAGGTGTGTCCGTTGCTCTTAATCTCAATGTCCTTTACATATCTATGTAAACTTATGACTTTGTTCAAGACTTGCAATATTCAGTTGACTCTAAGTTAACTGATTCCAAAATCCTATCCTCTGGATCTTTGGGTGATTCATTTCTTGCCACATGTGCTTTATAAAGAACTTAATCATCATCTGACTCCAAGTCAGATGATTCCAAAGTCCTGTCCAACTGGACCTTTGGTTGATTCATTTCTTGACACATTAAGAAATCAATTCATCAAGTGACTCTAACTCAAATGATTCCAAGGTCCTGTCAAACTGGACCTATGGTTGAATTGATTCTTATAACATTTGTATTAACAATCATAAATGACACAATTCTTGAATCCAAACACTTTGGATGCATCAACATTCAAGTTATTACTAATAATACATTCAACACATTCATATAACATTTCAAGGATAATTTTAGACAACAGGTGTTAAAAGAAAATTGACAATTTTATTAAAACAAAATCCTTGAACAATGTAATAGACAATGTCAAAAATGTATCTAAAGACTAATAACAATACTTAATATCTATCTAAACTTCAAAACTGCACGAGCTGGAGATCCAATCCATATGTGCTCCTATGCACCAGAGTCCCGTGCCTTCTTGATTCCATGCATACAAACCAAAATGTGACTGTCACATTATGTATCAAGAAATCTTGGAACAGGAGTTTTGAGGTTTTTAGATATACCTGAGCTTTCAAAAGAGTTGGAGCATCTTCCAATTTTTCCGTGACTGTATCCGATTTAGCGGATTCCCAGTTTGAGACATGTCTAGTCGATCTTGACCGTTTCTTGTTACGTCTCTTCACTGGATTTAATCCAGAAGTAGCTGAGCCATTGGAGCTATGTCTGTCCAAGAGTGACTCGTATAAAGTCAACAGTGGACGCATTTCCATGAGGGTCTTTTTCTGGTCTTCCTTTCTATACGTCTGAATGAACAGATCGTACTCATTTGTCAGCGAAGCGAGCAGGATGTTAACACTCTCCTCCTGACTCATGGGATGACCAAGTTTATATAACTCGCCTATGTACCCTTCAATCTGAAGAACATGCGAATTGATGCTACTTCCTCCCTTTAGCTTGCACTCTGCAAGTCTTCCGAGGATTCTAGCTCGTTCCTCTTCAACTGGTTTTTGGAACCTTTCCTCCACCAGTTGCATCAACTCATATGGCCCCAAGGATTCAAAATCCTTGCGGAACTCGGGGTCAATGGTTGATAGCATGAGGTCACGAATCTCTTCGGATTCATCATAAGGACCTTTTATGATGACTTGTTCCGGTGGAACTGGGATCGGATACTCGGTGAGATGTAGCTTGCCAGCAATGCCGAGACCCAGTCTCCAATTGCGAAGCCATTCTTTACAGTTGAGGCCAGTCAGCCTTTCCATATTAAGCAGGTGCATTCTGATGCTTTCAGAAATGGGTGAAGGAGGAGAAGGAGGAGAATAGACACTTGACATCTATAAAAGAAATAGAATTTATTAGTTTAACTGTTCCTTTTAAATAATTACCCAATATATTATTTATTAAGGCTAGGATCCAAAATACCCCAACTATGGTGTGAAGAGGGATGCCGTAATCACAACATAATGGTCATTAAGGTAGATAAACACTTATCAATTTCATCTTATGAAATTCCTAGTTCTGATGAGATTCATTAAACTTTTAAATGGCATGTTTAATCTCGGATGTGCCCCACTGTTTGTGACTGGGATGCCGAGGATCACAAACTGGATGTGAATAACCATGCAAATTAGCTTGGTACTCTCGGGTTAATTATCATCTCTAATTGATGTGCCGGTAAACCACACACGCTCCATCAACAATGATAATACCCGGGAAACCCATTGCAACTCTTTATGAACCCCAATTGGCGTGCCGGTTAACCACACACGCTCCACCAATGTTTCATAAAGTCCAATGTGTAATTTCATGGATTAGCATCAATTCACATTTTTCCTAAAGTAACTAGATTGGGATTTTATTAAGTGTTCTAGTACTTTGAATCATTAACTTTTAGTGATTATTAGGTGGTCCTATCAAACATGTTCGGCTAACGACCCTCCACTGATCAGGCGAGCGGTGGGCGAGAGTGTTCACCCATTAGACCGCCATTTTATAGGCAGTCTCCTTATACCCACTTTATAGACCAGCTTCGTGAATGAGGCCTACTAATGATTTGACTAACCATTTTAATCTTATACATATAATAATAACTCCCTAATTATAATATATATAAGATGTAATTTTTTTAAACCATTTAAAAAATTGTTTCTGGTTTATCTTTTAATTTATTGCCAATTTAAACTATTAAATTTCAAATTAAATTAAACCTTAAAATCGATTTTAATTATCTTTTAATTAACCAATTAATTAAATTAATTAAATTTGATATTTTAAACATTTTAAAATATTTTAGGATTTATCTATTTAATTTTCGCCAATTTAAAGCAATTAAATTTTAAATTAAATTAAATCTTTGAATTATCTTTTAATTAACAATTAATTAAATTAATTCAAAAGTAGATAGGTTTTTATCAAATTAATCAAATTAATTAAAACCTATCCTAATCCCTTAAATTTCGATTTTTAGGATAAAGGGTTTTAAGGTTTATCTTTTAAACAATTTAAAGTTACCAAAAATAGAATACCTTCTAACCTAATCCACAAAAAAATGCCAAATCATAGGGGAGGGGCTAGGGTTTCTAAAACAAACCCTAAATTTCGAAATTGGCCACATTAGGGTTTATAAACAGTTAAACCCTAATTTTCAGGAAAGCAGTTATAGCAATTTAACAAGAAAAACAACCAAATAGCTCTGATACCACTGAAAGGTTTTCTGCAACTATGAACTAACATTCCTAAGTTCACATGCAACCTATATAGATCTAGGTTTTCTTCTAATTAAACATATAACATATCCTAGAAAGCCAGAAGAAATTAACTAAAAGAATAAAATAAGAAAAACCAACCTTTTAGGATTTCTTGGAAACCAAGCAGCACAAATGTCCTGCCTCAAATGAAGTCACACCCTAGCTTGAGGCTTTGGCCAAAAATTCCTTTAGAGAGAGTATAAAAGTCGTGGTCCTAGGGTTAGGGAGAGTCTCCCTATTTATAGTCTCCATATGGTGATCAGATAATCGTTACAGATAAACCTTTTTGAATTCGAATTAAGATAAACTATTATTTTAATCATTCAAACACCATTTATCTATAGTATATATATATATTTCGAAAATATATATATCTATATATATATATTTTCGGCCACCACATGGTCACTAACACTGCCACTTACTCAACTATCGAATAATTACAGTTTTAGTCCCTGCACCTTTAATTAATCAATTTAACTGCCAAATTAATTCCAATTAATTCCAGAAAAATTTCTAATTAATTATTATAGTTTCTAATTAATATATTAACACTGAAATATATTAATAAACTATTTATTTAATTTCTATTGATTTATTAATCATATAATAAATCAACCTTTCTCTCTACCGGACTTTCTGCCAATCCTCCAACTATGAGGGCAACCCAAATGGACTATGCTACTATTAATTAGGTAAATACTAATTATTAGTCATGGCTTAGACACCTAATCCAACACATTCATGGTGAACGAATTTAAGGGATAAAACCCTTTAAAATTCGTCCTCTATCCTCCCTACACATTATCCATTGTTCAACTATTGAATAGTTAATATTTAGTCCCTGCACTTTTAATTAATCCCAAATTAATTCAAATTAATTCCAATTAATTCTAAATAATTCCAAAGTAGTTTCTAATTAATTTATTATCACATAATAAATTAATAAACTATTTATTTCTCTCTCACTATTAACCTTCATACCATTTGGACTAATAAAGGCAACCTATAAAATCCCTGCTATTATTGGAAAGTCCTTACTAATTTAGTTATGACTTTGGACACTATTCCAACAGTCTCCCACTTAATCCGTAGGTCGTGCTTCCTTAGCCACTGCCGAACTCTGAATCTTATTCCCACTTAATCCGCAGAGCGTGCTTCCTTAGCTACTGCCGAACTCTGAATCTTATTCTTAGAGTCAGCCCTTAAGATAAGTGATCATATATTCCTTTGTCTTACACGATATCGTATGAACCTAAGACATGGATAAGAATCAATCTCAAGGTTCAAGGTTGTCACACCCTCAAACCGTATTGGCGGAAACGTTCAAGGGTGGATGACTTCATGGACAATATCATAACAAGTTGAAATATAGTGATTCCAAGCAACACAACCATCATAAATAATTGTAAAGGTTACATAGTTTAATGTATCATGTTTCGATTACAATTACAAATGGTAACAAAATATGCAAAATGACGTCGTAACGTCCCTTCAACCAAGCCTGTGGTTTACCTTTTTAGTTTCCTGAGAATACAAGTAGTTGAAAAAGTGTCAACAATTAAGTTGGTGAGTTCATAAGATTTTGCGTAAAAAAGTCCTTTGTTTATAATCGATAGTGTTGAAAACCAAGAAAATCCAATATTTTCTCATAAAAATGTCCAAGTCTTTAAATCCCAAAGACTAAAATGTAATACGTAAATTGTAGTGTAAAATTCCTTAGAAACGTATATTTCCACGTAAACAATTTATAAAAATATAAAGTTGATTATTTTCCCCTGTGAGACACCCTATAACCATACTGTGACTAGTTGGCTTGCTGTGACGTTCTTCAGGCGTCAGGATGTTAGACATTTGGACACCTCAGACCTGCCGGTCTAGCTGTAGCTAACAGCTCAGGTGCGGGGTTGTCAAGCCCGTATAGATCTATACTCAAATATCATGCTCTCTTACCGAAACTGTGGTTATAAATTCAGGACTTATAGTAGGTACTTTTAAAAGTACTGTGAAGATTCATCTCACAAAAATGTATGTATTCAATCAACTTGTTTACGTAAAATTTGTATATGAAAACTCTTGTAATTATCCATTACCATTTTTACCATGATAATATAGTAATGTATAATAATTATATAATTTTATATAATTATTTTGTCTTGTTCAAAATGTCATAATAATTTTGTGTTCATAAACTATTCCAATAATAGTCTATTTTTAGTATTCCGTCGTGTTAGTCATATTTTTACGAATAATAACGAAATAACTTATTCAAATGATTATAAATATCATCTTTTAAGATATTTCCCACAAAAATGGTGTAATAACTTGATTATAACCATTTTTGCTAGAACATAATATTTCCGGTTATAAAAACGTAGTTTTTACTAGTTTTCGTTTTCATGACGTTTATGTTAAAGATCTAGTATTTTTACACACTTTATTTATAGTTTTGTAACTTTTACACAAACATGATATGTCATAATGTTTATAATACATAGATCTAACCATATTTCATGTCAAGGTCATTTGTACACAACTTCTAGTTTTCGTTTTTATAACGTTTTTATCCAAGATCTAGCATTTTTACACACTTTATTTATAGTTTGGAAATTTTTACACAAACCTAATATATCACAATGTTTATAATACATAGATCTAACCATATTTCATGTCAAAAACATTTTTACACAACAACTAGTTTTATAAACTTGTGTAAATCATCATTTATAACATTTAAACACATATAAACTTGGATAAAACAACATTTATAGTATATAAACTTGTATTCTCCCCCAAAAAGTTTAGAAAAGATGAAAATGAGGGGTATGAACTCACCCTTGAAGCGTGCTTTGCTTAGAAACTAGGTTAGTCTTGAGAGATTAGCGGTAGGAACAAAGATCCAAGACTTGGAGATCGGAGGACCCTTGGACAATGCTATTACCCAAAGATTTTTCATAGATGTTAGTGTGTGTAATTGGAATAAAACTTGTGTAATAGAGTTTAAAATCACAAGATGAAGTAGCTTACCAAGAATAAGATGTTTTACTCTTGAAATGGTGCAAGATGGTGGTGTTTGTGGTGGTGTATGGTGGTGGCGGTTTGAAGAGAGGGTGGTGGAGGACTGAGCCGAGAATGAGAGGGAAAGGAGAGAAGAGAGAAAGGTTTGTTTGGTGTCTTTAGTCAAATGAACATCTTTACTTGATTTAATGGTAGGTTTCTTTTGTATTTTTTTTATTAATTGCATTTTTTCATTAGCTAGGATTGTGAATAGTGAAGTTAGATTATGGTGTGATGGGTTGGGTTCACCATGTGGCTGCCGATTTGGGGTAGGGGGTGGGGTGGGGTGGGGTAGGTTAGTTTTTAAATAAATAACAATATACTTATAAAAATAGGTGATTTTTATAAAATCGTAAGACGTTTTAGTAAATTTTTATGAGTTTTTGACGAAACGAAGTTCTAAATAATTATTTTGTATAAAAACATTGTCAAACATTTATTTTGATTGAATTATAACTCGTTGGATGTTGAAATACGCGTTTCAGCGCAGTATTCTTCCGATTTCGCGATTTTCAGCATTTTACCGGAAATTGAATTTGGCTTTGAAATTAAATACTAGATATTATTACGTTCCATAATATATGAATTGTTATTTCATAATTGATGTTTAAGGCACCACATTTTGTATTTTGAGTCCAAACCCTGTGTACATTTATCCGTTCACAGCGATTTAATTGTTGTAACTTTCACATACAAAATCCGTTTTCGACGTTCTATATATCCACAAGTTCGTATTTACAAGTAGATCGTTTTATGAATATTATTATTCTCAAAATAATAATCGTACGATTATCGAATTTTTACGCTACAGTAGTTTACTATCCGTATTTTCGACGTTAGATCGATAATTGTTTTGAATTAGCGCACGTAGTATTATAATATCTAATAATACATCGTAATATCATGGAAAAATTACTTTTCGATATATGGATTAACGTACGCTTCGTTTGACTACAGTTGACTTTCGTTGACCAAAATTTACAATTGTCACATCATTTACCCGTTAGAAAGAATTTCGTCCCGAAATTTAGCTCTTGAGTAGATCCTCAAGGGTTTGGGAAGAGATGTGGATACTTTTGTTTCATTTGGTCTTCACGCTCCCAAGTAAATTCTGGTCCACGCTTGGCGCTCCAACGGACTTTCACTATTGGTATGCGGCTTTGTTTCGTTCTCTTGACTTCTCTGTCCATGATCTCCACGAGTTCTTCTACAAAATGGAGGTTCTCATTCACCTCGATCTCGTCGAGCGGAATGACAAGAGTCTCATCAGACAGACACTTCTTTAGGTTGGATACGTGAAAGGTGGGATGTACATTGCTGAGCTCTTGTGGTAGTTGGAGTTTGTAGGCTACTAGACCGATCCTAGCAAGGATCTCAAAGGGCCCAAAGTATCTGGGGTTCAGTTTCCCATGCTTTCCAAAGCGTATCATTCCATGGTGAGACCTTCAACAGCACTCGATCGCCAACCTGGAATTCCAAAGGTTTGCGTCGTTTATCTGCATAACTCTTTTGCCGGTCACGAGATGTTTTCAATCGTTCACGGATCTGAACGATTTTCTCCGTCGTCTCTCGTATGATCTCCGGACCGGTGAGAGTGCTGTTAGGTACTTGGCCTCTGGCTAGTTGAGTATCCCCTACCTCAGCCTAGCACAAAGGGGATCTGCACTTGCGTCCATATAAAGCTTCAAATGGAGCAACTTTGATGCTAGTGTGATAGCTGTTGTTGTATGAAAACTCAATGAGCGGTAAGTGGGTGTCCCACGCCTTACCAAAGTCTATCACACAAGCTCTCAACATGTCTTCCAGCGTTTGAATGGTTCTTTCACTTTACCCGTCTGTCTGTGGATGGTACGCTGTACTCATGTCGAGTCTGGTTCCCAAAGCTTTTTGCAATGATTGCCAAAATCGTGAAGTGAATCGACTATCTCTATCAGAGATAATAGAAATTGGCGCACCATGCAATCGTACTATTTATTTGATGTACGTCCTGGTAATTAAGTTTCTCCATCTTGTCGGTCTCCTTGATTGGCAGGAAGTGAGCGGATTTGTTTAACCTATCGACGATTACCCATATGGTGTCTAACCCACCAGTTGTCTTTGGTAATTTGGTTATGAAGTCCATAGTTATTCGCTCCCACTTCCACTCAGGTATCTCTGGTTGTTGCAGCAAACCCGAGGGTTTTTGGTATTCTACTTTAACCTTGGCGCAAGTCAGGCACTTGCCCATGTAAGTAGCAATTTCTGCCTTCATGTTTGGCCACCAATACAGTTTCTTGAGGTCCAAGTACATCTTGTCGGACCCAGGATGAACGGAGTATCTAGTCTTGTGAGCCTCATTCATGATAATGTCTCTGTATCCGCCAAATCTCGCGGTCCAAATTCTGTTCATGAGGTAACGAGCTCCGTCATCCTTAACTTCAAGGTTTTTATCCATCCCTCGCAAGGCTTCATTTGCGACGTTCTCAGGTTTTAAGGCTTCTAGCTGCGCCTCTTTGATATGAGTGGACAAATGGGAATGGATCGTCATCGACTGAGACTTTACTCGGCGGCCCGAGTACTCTTTCCGACTAAGGGCATCTGCCACAACGTTGGCCTTTCCTGGGTGATAACGAATTTCGCATTCATAATCACTTAGCAGCTCTACCCATCGTCGTTGTCTCATGTTGAGCTCTTTTTGGTTGAGGATATGCTGGAGACTCTTATGGTCGGTGAAGACCGTACACTTAGTGTCGTATAAGTAGTGTCTCCAGATCTTCAATGCGAATACTACTGCTCCCAACTCGAGATCATGCGTGGTGTAGTTGAGCTCGTGGGTTTAAGTTGTCTTGAAGCGTAGGCAATGACTTTTCCTCTTTGCATGAGTACGCAACCCAGACCCTGATTCGATGCATCACAGTAGACCACAAAGTCTTCTGTTCCTTCTAGAAGGGACAGAATAGGGGCGCTGCACAAAGCTTTCTTTAAAGTCTGGAAGGCGGCGTCTTTTTTATCTTCCCACTTGAATGTTACACCTTTCTGTGTCAGGGCAGTAAGTGGCTTCGCAATTTTGGAGAAATTCTGTATGAATCTTCGGTAATAGCCAGCAAGGCCCAAAAATTGACGAATTTCGGTCGGCGTTCTCGGTGCTTCCCAGTTTTCGATGGCTTTAATTTTGGAGGGATCCACATGTATCCCTTCCTTGCTGACTACGTGGCCTAGAAAGTCCACCTTTCGAATCCAAAATTCACATTTTGAAAATTTCGCATACAGCTTCTCTGCTCTTAGCGTCTCCAAGACTTGCCTTAGGTGTTGACTATGTTCCTCCTTACTTCGTGAATAGATAAGTATGTCGTCGATGAACATTATCACGAATTTATCTAAGTAAGGTCGGCATACGCGGTTCATCAGGTCCATAAACACTGCGGGCGCATTAGTTAATCCGAAGGGCATCACAACGAATTCATAATGGCCGTAACGAGTTCTGAATGCCGTTTTAGGAACGTCTTCTTCTTGGACTCTGAGTTGGTGATACCCCGACCTTAGATCGATTTTTGAGAAATAACTCGATCCTTGGAGTTGGTCGAAAAGGTCGTCAATTCGGGGTAACGGATACCGGTTCTTGATAGTGAGCTTGTTCAATTCCCGATAATCAATGCACATTCAGAATGATCCATCCTTCTTCTTCACGAACAAGACCGACCCTCCCCAAGGTGAGAAGCTCGGCCTGATGAACCCTTTACTTAGTAGTTCGTTCAGTTGGCTGGATAATTCTTGCATCTCTGCCGGGGCTAGCCGGTACGGCGCTTTTGCTACTGGGGTGGCTCCAGGGATCAAATCGATTCCGAACTCAACTTGTCGCGCGGGCGGTACTCCTGGAAGGTCTTCTGGGAATACGTCAGAAAAGTCGCAGACTTTGGGAATATCTTTGATGCTCTTTACTTCTTTCTTCTCGTCAACAACGTGGGCTAGGAAGGCATGGTATCTTTTCTGTAGGTATTTTCGGGCTTTGATGCAAGACACGATTTGAAGGCTGGTACTGGGTTTATCACCGTAGACAACAAGGGTTTTGTCATCCGGTAGATGAAGTCGGATTCCTCGTTCGTAACATATGATGTCGGCATGATGGGGAATTAGCCAATCCATACCAACAATCACGTCAAAGCTTCCTATTCTAATAGGCATCAAGTCGATTTGGAAGGAGTGATCGTCCAGAGTAAGTGTACAGCCTAGGTATATGTCGTTTGTGCTTTCTGTTTTGCCATTTGCCATTTCTACTATAAATGTTTCATTGAGTGGTTAAGGTTTTTTTTTAGTAAATATTTAAACTCGTGGCTTACGAAACTCCTCTCCGCACCGCTATCAAATAGTATACAAGCATATGAATTATTGACGAGGAACGTACCGGTAACCACGGTGGGATCCTCCACCGCTTTCGCGCATCCCATAGCTAGGACTCTTCCATTTCTCCCAATGGTCTTTGTCTTCGGGCAATCACGCTTAAAATGCCCCGTCTCACCACAACCTTAGCAAGCTTGACTCACCCCAGCATTAGAGGCTTGGGTGGTTTGTGGAACTGGAGCCTTGCAGAAACGGGCGGTATGACCCTTTTTGTTATAGTTCGAGCAGTGCATTTCCCTACAGGCTCCAGTATGGTGGAAATTGCACTTGTTGCACTTGGGTAGAGTCCTATTATATTGCTTGGTTGTTGTTGGGGTAGTCGGGACAGTGGCTGCACGGACTGCCACAATCTGTTGTCTTTTGGCACCTTCTTGGTTAGGCTGGCCCCTTCCCCTATTCCAGGGTTTCCTTTTGTGATCATTCTCTTTTGATTGTTCAGTTTTAGGTGTCATGGTGCCCTGACGGACCCCATGATCGACTAATTGTTGGGCCAGTCGTTTGGCGCTGTCGAACGTAGCGGGTCTCGCTGATTCTACATTCCCCTGGATCTGAGGAGATAGCCCCCATATATAGCGTCACTTTCACTGATTCTGGGGTGACCATAGCAGGGCAGAGGGTTTCCAAGTCGTTGAATCGGTTCGTATAGGTGATTAGATCTGAACCCTTCATAGTGAGGTTCCACAGTTCCTGTTCTAGTTTTTGGATCTCCCCTCTGGGATAATACTCTTTCATCAGCATGGTCTTTAATTCCTCCCAACTCATTGAGTTGGCTACAAGAAGTGTCAGAGCCTTAACATGACCCTTCCACTAGGACATGGTCGTCTCAGCAAAGGTACAAGCGGCGAATTTGACTTTGAATTCCTCGGGGCATGCAGAGATATCAAAGATTGATTCAGTTTTCTCAATTCATCTCGTGAGAGCAAGGACACCACCAGTACCATGGAAAGCCACATGTTTGCAATTAGCGAAGTCCTTGTACGTACATACTCGCGGTTGGTTTGGTGTCCCCATTCGTGGAATCGTGGTGTCGTTTCTACTTCCGCTCCCGTTTGTCCCATTCGAGTTTATTTGAGCGATAGCAGCTGCTACCGCAGCAATAACAGCGGCTTGGAAAGTAGCTGAGTCCATCATGGGTGGCTCGGGTGTTTCGATTGGTGAGCGCCTAGTGTTTCTTCCACGAGGTGGCATATTTCTGCCACAAGGATTCAAGATTTGACGTTGGTTAGTTTCTGGAAGGATCGTTATAAGTATGTTGTCATTAAGATACGACGCTTATATTTTAAGCTTATCTTTGTCCTTTTCTTTTCGTAAGTTGTAACCATATTCCAGTATCAAACATACATATCAAACACTTGTACAACACTTTATAAATACAATATGTCATCATATTAATAATACTTTGTAGCGTTACATGATTTTGAGATGGGAAAATTTGACCTTCGCAGAGGTCTACAATGCAACAATAAACAAACGGCGTAACGACCCACAAAGAGTGTAATCACTTAATTGTAGGGTCGCGCCTACAAGAGCGAGCAGCGTATAGCACTTGCTCATAAAATCCTAGTCTATAACAAAATTTGAGTAGTACGAGTACTACTCATGGCGAACTGGATCCTCTGGCTCCACGGAGCGTGGCTACCTGTGCTCTCAAGTCGGCAGCCTCCCGCATGGCCTCCTCGGCCCTCTGCTCTACGTCCCGTATCCTCTGCTCGGCCTCCGATAATCGCACGAAGGCCTCTCGGAACATCCCCATGGTCGTCCTCCCATCCTCCTCAAGCGAGTCGACCCTCTCGGAGGTACGGTCATGAGCCTCATCGAGGCGTCGGACGCGTGCGGTGGTGACCTCAGTAGCAGCCCCCACATCCAGGACTTGGCTGGTAGTTGCCCTGATCCGATCCTCCTGGCAGCTAATACGCCCAATCATGACTGGCAAGGCTCTGTCCGCGGAACCTCCCTCGCTGAGGTCGAAGAAGTCTCGACACATGCCATAAGGGGGAATCAGGCCTTGCTAGCGACTCTATTGGCGTAAGTGCTCTGCCCACACGGGTGTCGGGTCCTGGAGGGGTTCATTAATTAGTAATGGACGGTGTATGGGAAGTACCCTCTTTCGAGGAGTACGCATCCACAATGGGCCATTAGGATGTCGGTATACCCTGGAGGTCTGTATACCCTGGAGCTCGGTGCTGGAGGTGACTCATGCATATCACGGATAGGAACACGAGGGTTCACAATCTACGGCTCGTCTTCGGACTCCTCCTCGTCCCATTGGTCCTCATCATCCGACATCTCCTCTGGTTCTTCTTCCGAGTAGTAGGGGCCTCCTGGTAGGTGATATCCGGCCATGACGTCTGTACGAGAATAGGGGTGTAAGAAGTATATAAATAGATTCTTAAATACACACACATATATATATATATATATATATATATATATATATATATATATATATATATATATATATATATATATATATATATATATATATATATATAAATAAGTAATGTACACAAAATACTCCTATAGTATTTTAATTTTATGTTTAGTTCTATAGCGTCATAAAATACTCCCATAGTATTTTAACTTTATGTTTAGTTATTTGGTTATTGGTAAGTGTTTGGACTTGTTGTTCACCACGACTGTTCCTAAGTACTCCTTAGTCATATCTTGGACCAATACAGTTGATCAGGCTCTATTTATCCAAGATATAATTATCTAAATACTTAGGCCTAACCGTAGTGTTCAACTCATCCTACCACTTTTGTATGTCTTTGTTATAATAATTAATATCGTTCTAGTATGTATGTATGTATTTACACTTTTATAAAAATTACCGTTCTAATTTTTAAAAGTATACTTGTATGAAAATATTTTGAGAGTTTTAGTCCAATTGTATTTATAGTTGTATATCTTTAAATGGATTGATATACTTAGTTCACTATAAACAATGCTCTGATACCAATCTGTCACACCCTCAAACCGTATTGGCGAAAGCGTTCAAGGGTGGATGACTTCATGAACAATATCATAACAAGTTGAAATATAGTGATTCCAAGCAACACAACCATCATAAATAATTGTAAAGGTTACATAGTTCAACGTATCATGTTTCGATTACAATTACAAATGGTAACAAAATATGCAAAATGACGTCGTAACGTCCCTCCAACCAAGCCTGTGGTTTACCTTTTTAGTTTCCTGAGAATACAAGTAGTTGAAAAAGTGTCAACAATTAAGTTGGTGAGTTCATAAAATTTTGCGTAAGAAAAGTCCTTTGTTTAGAATCGATAGTGTTGAAAACCAAGAAAATCCAATATTTTCTCATAAAAATGTCCAAGTCTTTAAATCCCAAAGACTAAAATATAATACGTAAATTATAGTGTAAAATTCCTTAGAAACGTATATTTCCACGTAAACAATTTATAAAAATATAAAGTTGATTATTTTCCGCTGTGAGACACCCTATAACCATACTGTGACTAGTTGGCCTGCTGCGACGTTCTTCAGGCGTCGGAATGTTAGACATTTGGACACCTCAGACCTGCCAGTCTAGCTGTAGCTAACAGCTCAGGTGCGGGGTTGTCAAGCCCGTAAAGATCTATACTCAAATATCACGCTCTCTTACCAAGACTCTGGTTATAAATTCAGGACTTATAGTAGGTACTTTTAAAAGTACTGTGAAGATCCATCTCACAAAAATGTATGTATTCAATCAACTTGTTTACGTAAAATTTGTATATGAAAACTCTTGTAATTATCCATTACCATTTTTCCCATGAATAATATAGTAATGTATAATAATTATATAATTTTATATAATTATTTTGTCTTGTTCAAAATGTCATAATAACTTTGTGTTCATAAACTATTTCAATAATAGTCTATTTTTAGTATTCCGTCGTGTTAGTCATATTTTTATGAATAATAACGAAATAACTTATTCAAATAATTATAAATATCATCTTTTAAGATATTTCCCACAAAAATGGTGTAATAACTTGGTTATAACCATTTTTGCTAGAACATAATATTTCCGGTTATAAAAACGTAGTTTTTACTAGTTTTCGTTTTCATGACGTTTATGTTAAAGATCTAGTATTTTTACACACTTTATTTATAGTTTTGTAACTTTTACACAAACATGATATGTCATAATGTTTATAATACATAGATCTAACCATATTTCATGTCAAGGTCATTTGTACACAACTTCTAGTTTTCGTTTTTATAACGTTTTTATCCAAGATCTAGCAATTTTACACACTTTATTTATAGTATGGAAATTTTTACACAAACCTAATATATCACATGTTTATAATACATAGATCTAACCATATTTCATGTTAAAAACATTTTTACACAACAACTAGTTTTATAAACTAGTGTAAATCATCATTTATAACATTTAAACACATATAAACTTGGATGAAACAACATTTATAGTATATAAACTTGTATTCTCCCCCAAAAAGTTTAGAAAAGATGAAAATGAGGGGTATGAACTCACCCTTGAAGCGTGCTTTGCTTAGAAACTAGGTTAGTCTTGAGAGATTAGCGGTAGGAACAAAGATCCAAGCCTTGGAGCTCAGAGGACCCTTGGACAATGCTATTACCCAAAGGTTTTTCATAGATGGTAGTGTGTGTAATTGGAATAAAACTTGTGTAATAGAGTTTAAAATCACAAGATGAAGTAGCTTACCAAGAATGGGATGTTTTACTCTTGAAATGGTGCAAGATGGTGGTGTATGGTGGTGGCGGTTTGAAGAGAGGGTGGTGGAGGAGTGAGCCGAGAATGAGAGGGAAAGGAGAGAAGAGAGAAAGGTTTGGTTGGTGTCTTTAGTCAAATGAACATCTTTACTTGATTTAATGGTAGGTTTCTTTTGTATTTTTTTATTAATAGCCTTTTTTCATTAGCTAGGATTGTGAATAGTGAAGTTAGATTATGGTGTGATGGGTTGGGTTCACCATGTGGCTACCGATTTGGGGTAGGGGGTGGGGTGGGGTAGGTTAGTTTTTAAATAAATAGCAATATACTTATAAAAATAGCTGATTTTTATAAAATCGTAAGACGTTTTAGTAAATTTTTATGAGTTTTTGACGAAACGAAGTTCTAAATAATTATTTTGTATAAAAACATTGTCAAACATTTATTTTGATTGAATTATAACTCGTTGGATATTGAAATACGCGTTTAAGCACAGTATTCTTCCGATTTCGCGATTTTCAGCATTTTACCGGAAATTGAATTTGGCTTTGAAATTAAATACTAGATATTATTACGTTCCATAATATATGAATTGTTATTTCATAATTGATGTTTAAGGCACCACATTTTGTATTTTGAGTCCAAACTCTGTGTACATTTATCCGTTCACAGCGATTTAATTGTTGTAACTTTCACATACGAACTCCGTTTTTGACGTTCTATATATCCCCAGGTTCGTATTTACGACTAGATAGTTTTATGAATATTGTTATTCTCAAAATAATAATCGTACGATTATCGAATTTTTACGCTACAGTAGTTTACTATCCGTATTTTCGACGTTAGATCGATAATTGTTTTGAATTAGCGCACGTAGTATTATAATATCTAATAATACATCGTAATATCATGGAAAATTACTTTTCGATATATGGATTAACGTACGCTTCGTGTGACTACAGTTGACTTTCGTTGACCAAAATTTACAATTGTCACAAAGGTTATGTTTCCCGATTTCCGATTTATGTTGACCTTACTGGACTACTGGATCGAACACATCAATCTAGTCTAGGCTGGGCCAGCACTACAATGTCCACATCAAATCATCGAGGGGACCAAGATATCGCTTTTCCTATTTAAGGAAAAAGGAACAAATAAAATTTGACTATATAGCTATTGTCAACTCTTCATGTCATACATGGACATACCTTTTATGACTCCCAGTTACGGTTGCGGTTAGGTAAACCAACGCATAACAGAAATCGTAAACTAAGACTCATGAATCTCCGCTTGAAGAGTAGAATATATTATCATCTTAGAGTTACTTATGATTGTATCCATGAAGTAATCTCTAAGTGCGGGTTTATCCAATACCCAAATCTCCATTTGACTGCTCACGAATGTTTGTTGCATCTCCATGCTATGTCTAATCTCTATTGACATCAACCAACATTCCATGACAGCCTTAATTCAACACTTACTTCCAGGAGTGTGACTGACTGTGGATGTTTAAGTAATTTAATACTCGGGAAGTGGATTCCAAACATGCAAAACGAAACACAATAATAAATAATTGCAAAATGGTAGTTCACCAACTTATAAAGAAATCTCTATTCATTAATCACAAAATTCAATTACAATTTATTGCTATTACAATGTTTCAACTAACTAAGTACTAAAACTAACATCATCTCTCATGCCTATGCTCTTAGCATGCTTATCATGCTTGATTTTACTTAACGCCTTCGTGAAGAGATCAACCAGATTATCCTTCGACGACACTCTATTCACTACGATGTCCCTGCTTTCCACCTTGTGATGAACATAGTGGTATTTCTTGAGAATCTGCCTTGATCTTCCATGATCCTTAGGTTCCTTAGTCAATGCGACTACACCTACGTTATCAAAGAAGATTTCAACGAGTTCTTGGATCGTTGGAACAACTCTGAGATCACCGATGAAGTTCTTTAACTAAACGGCTTCCTTTGCAACTTCACTATCTGCAATATACTCAGACTCACAAGTAGAGTCTGTCACTATATCATTTTTGGAACTTTTCCATGTCGCCCCACCCCATTCAACAAGAACACCCAGCCGGATTATGAACAGTTGTCATCTCTATCCGTTTGGAAACTCACATCACTGTACCCACTCACTTTGAGTTCATCTTTGGCACCGAATACTAGGAACTTTTTTGTCGTATTTCTCAAATACTTAAGAATATTCTTTGCTGCTTTCCATTGACTTTCACTATGGTTGTCTTGATACTGGCTCACCATGCTTAGGGCAAATGAGACATCAGGACGAGTACATGTCATGGCATACATGATCGATCCTTTAGCGAAGCATATGAGACTCGAATCATTTTGTCCACCGCATCACTAGTGGCTGGACATTGAGCTTTACTAAGCTTTACGCCATGGTGTAAGGGTAAAGACACTTTCTTGGAGTCTTGTATATTGAACCTCTTCAATATCTTATCGAAGTATGTACTTTGGCTAAGTCCCAACATGCCCTTAGATCTGTCTCTGTATATCCTTATTCCAAGTATATATGTTGCATCTCCTAGATCCTTCATAGCAAAAAATTTCATAAGCCAGGTTTTTACACCTTCCGGGGTTGGGATATTGTTTCCTATAAGTAGTATGTCATCCATATATGACATACCACATTAGAAAGACTACAACACTCCCACTAGCTTTGACATACAAAAATTCTAAGGCAAGTAACAACTACTAAAACCTATAAGGAACCTACTTATTGACAACTTACAACTACAATAAGGTTTATGAATACCAACCTTTAGCAAAACCGATTTGCTTGAAGAACCCTTGTGTAGGAAAACTCCCAAGCTAAGGAAGGTAGTACCCAAAAGAGGATACATCTAATGGTTAACTCAATTAGTTCAAACAATTAGGTTAATTAGGTATTTAAGAAACCTACTATAAAACCCTAGAGAGGGATTATAGATTCTGTTGAAAGAGAAGAGAACAATTCCAGTCAGAGAGCTCTGGAAAGAGGCGCACCAGTTATGAGGGCCACAAGGGGTTTTTATAGCTTGAAAGGGTGTTAGGGATAAACCTTATTTGAATTCAAACTGGATAAAGGATAATCGGTTAATTAATCCATATTATCTTTAAATTTTAAAACCCCATCAGTTGCACTCTATCTTGAACGATTTTGGAAAGGATGAATCCCTATCACCCACCATTCATGGTGAACAAATTTAAGGGATAAAACCCTTTAAAATTCGTCCTCTATCCTCCCCAAACATTATCCATCGTTCAACTATTGGACACTTCACATTTATTCCATGGACCTTTAATTAATCCCAAATTAATTCAAATTAATTCCAATTAATTCTAATTAACTCCAAACTAGTTTCTAATCAATTATCATCACATAATAAATTAATAAAGTATTTATTTATCTCTCTCCATTAACCTTAACACAATTTGGACTACTGATGGCAACCTAAAAAGGACCCAACTATTAATAGAAAGTCCTTACTAATTTAGTTATGACCCTTAGACACTATTCCAACAATTATTGCTTCCTTCATGTCTGTTTCTGGATAATATGTATTTTGATGTTGCTTCGGTAAATATTTAACTTGAATGTTGGTTTTGATTATAATGGTTGGAAGACATCTGACTTGAAGTTTTTGCTACGTACATATCAGTATGCTTACATGTGGGTTTGTTGGTTAATAAGTCTGCTTATGCACTTGCTGATAGCTGAAGATACTATGAAATGTATTCATTAGAAGAGAGTGAAAAAAGAGCTATTTAATAAATGTTTCCTCATCAACTTTTATTCGTTGATGTACTATCATGATGCAGATTGCACCATTTAACCCAACAAAAAGAAGAAAAAAAAAGGTTGTCATTCAAGATCCTGCTGACGACTTTGTGGAACAATTGGTTGAGAAAACTGAGAATTCCTCAGGTAAATTTTTGTGTTTTTGTTAATTAATTAATTTATTTTACTTCTTATATTTTATTATCAAACATCGCATCTGGCATGAAGTCTCCGATGGCCTTGAACCTACATTTACTGGTCTTAAAAAGAAGAAAAATAAGAAATAGGTTATTTATTACGCTTCACATTATACTCCATAAAAACTTTTTTTGAAATGCTTAACAGAAATTCTTATGATTTATTAGGTACATACAGATACTTTGGATGATGACAAAGAAAATGTTGAAGAATATATGGATGGTAAGTAGTTACGTTAATTACCATATTGCCCTCCTTTATGTCTTTTTTCTGAGTGATGAATTATGGCATTTTTAACCTAGTTTTCAACAAATGTAACTTGCATGTGATGGGGTTTTAAAATTTAAAGATAATATATATATATATATATATATATATATATATATATATATATATATATATATATATATATATATATATATATATATATATATATATATATATATATATATATATATATATATATATATATATATATATATATATATATATATATATATATATATATATATATGGCAGTTGATAGAGTTTGAATTTAAGATAAAATGTTTATCATGTTTAAATTCAAATAAGGCTTATCTATAAGGGTTATCTCTAATCACCTTGAGGTTATAAATATGCATCGTTGGAACCCATTTTCTGCACCAACTTTATATGATCCTTTCCCTCTCTCTGGTTTTCCAACATGCTAGTATTTTGGGTGTGAACTATTTGTGGAACGACATTTGTGATGCTTGCTTCCAAAGAAAGAAACTAAAAGGTATGTAACCCTAATCTTGTTTTTATGATTTCAGATTAATACCTTTAGGATTCTTTAGATGTTCTTGCTTATAGATTCAATTACAGAAAACATAGATCATTAGGTTGCATGTGAACTTAAGAGGTTTATGTTTGTTTGTCTGCCTATTTCTTATTATTAATAACATATGATCTTATAGGGTCACACCTTTATCAAGTTGGTACTTATTGAATATTTATTAAGTATTTGATTATTAACAACTAATTTCAACTCTTGTATTTAATTAGAGAATAATATTTGTTTATGAAAATAATAATTAAATGAGAGCAAACTAGTCATTATATCATATGCTATGATATATTAAGTCATGTACAAGTTTTTAGACACTTAGGATTCCACTAACTTATACTAGATGCATTATTTTATTAAGGTAGTTTGTGGGACATATCACCTTATCCTATTTTCTCTCCTGGCTGAAACTTTCATGATGGAATCAACCTCCCTCTTGCACATACCATACCTCTAAAAAGGCATCTTCTTGCATTTAATGAAGGTATGAGTCTTGGATCTCAAGTTTAATTATATAAGAGAGTGTAACACTAAATTTTGTGCTAGTTTTTTCTATCCTCCTCATCCAAGTCATGGCTTCTCTTCTCCTACCCACTATTACTCTCTTATGAAGCTAGTTAAGGGTATTAGTGGTTACAAGTGCTTCTCCTTTAGTACTTATTTGTGTTAAATACTTAAAGGCTTAAGAAGTTCAAGATACAAGAAGGTGTAATGCCATGTTTGACTTGGTGTATATATGAATATGTACAAATTGTATAAAAGTGGTATTTTGGTGAAAAACGACTTAATTGTAAGAATTTTGTGGGAATTGTCATTTCTGCCAAACGACCAAACTATTGGCTAGGGTTGACTTGGTCAATGACCTAGATGAATATTAAGTTTATTTATGGGGTAAAATGTCTAAACTTAAGACATTATATTAGAATTAGATCGAAAATTTGTATCACAAGAAGTTTCGGGGGATTTAACAATGATTTCGAATATTTGAGGGACTAATAGGGTATAAAATTCAAACTTGAAACTATAAATATCATTTAGTAACCCAAAATCGTTATTCTTTATCTCCTAAAATCAGCCTAAGCCTTCATCTCTCAAACCTTGAAGAGAAATTCTGAATTTTCAAGAACTTGCTACAGTGTTCGGTTGATCCCCGGAGATTGAACCGTCAGATTATCATGAAATGTTTTCTCGAAGCTTCCAGAGGTCACGGAGGAATTTGGATTCTGAAATCTGGAAGTCGAGATACATGGTTCCGATTGGAACTATAGAATTGAGGTTAACTAAAACTGACCACGAACAGGGGGCAAATTCCAGGGAAAAAGGGGATGATTGCTAAAGTAATTTGATCTTGAAGTTATGGTTATCAACTCCATGATATAAGATTACAATAAGGGTATATGCATGATTCATAAATGTTTATAAATGTGTGAAAACATAATGTAGGTTGACTGAGAGTGATGATGCTCGGCAAGAAATTTAGTGGCTATAGTCCCTTGGGTAGACGAACGACACTTCCAGGTGAGTAACCTTTGATTTCTCCTCTTGTGTGGTTGTCGTGGTTCTGTATTATATTGTGGGAATTACTTATATTTTTTAGGTTATATATATATATATATATATATATATATATATATATATATATATATATATATCTATATATATATATATACATATATATATATATATATATATATATATATATATATATACATATATATATATATATACATATATATATATACATATATATATATATATATATATATATATATATATATATATATATATATATATATATATATATATATATATATATATATATATATATATATATATATATATATAAGTTCTGTTGGTATTAGTATTTTGGTTCCTTATTGTAGATATATTTGGTGTTTATGGTGAGAATTTGTGGTTATGGTGTTATGTTACTTGTTAGTCCTATGTGGCTATATTTTGTGGTAATTACTAATTGTTGAGCCGATATGGCTATATTTGATGGTGGATATATCATGTTGAGCCTTTTGGCTAGTAATGATAATGAATAATCTTCGTTGTGTCTATACATGCTATTATAGTAAATAATATTAATTTACCCTCCTATGTTGTGTTGGTGGTGTGTAGTTGGTACTAGACAGGTCTAGGTCTAGTATGTAGCTGTTATAGGCTCTACGTACTGAGCAATATAGGTGGTTTGATACACGGGGCAATGTAGGGTGGCTCGACATACTGAGCAATGAGGTACATAGTTGTGGTACCTGACAAGGTGCACTGAGTGCATATGGATGGCTCAACAAATTAATTATATGCGGCTCAAAGTGTTGAGTAGGGGAACACGGCTCAATGTACTAGGATTTAATTATAGGGCCTTTGTGGCTCGGTGTTACTTATGGGGCCTTTATGGCTCTTTGTTATTATGGGGCCTTAGTGGCTCTATGTTATTATTGAGCCTCAGGGGTTGAGGTTCATTTATATATTTGTGAGGACCGTTATGGCCGGCTGTTTCTCCAAAAATGTTGGGGGTGCGGTGAGTCTATGTGGGTCGAGACCATGGGGGTCGAGGAGGGGACGGATTTCCTTGGTGTGGTGTGATATTATTTAGTATGTGTGATGTGTTGATTGTTAGTGATTATAGTATGGTGAAACATGGGGGTTGTGATGTGTTGATTATTGGTGGTTGTGGTGTAGAGGAAACCCAGTGGTTGTGGTGTGTTGGTTATCTAGCGGATTGTGGTGTGGTCAAGTCTAGCAGTTTCTGGGAATAACCGAATGTGCTAATAAGACCATGGTTAATACTATGTTGTTAATATATGTTATATATTCCACTTTATTGGTTGTTATGTATTATTTGTTACTCACTAAGATCTTGTAGCTTATTGTTGTGTATTCCCCGTCTTGCAGGTTTTCTAAGGAAAGCTGTAACAAATAGATGGTAGATATCATGTAATTCGTTGTAGTGGAAGACCCGGCTCCTATAGTTTATATGTTAAGGTATGTTGATACTACTTGGGATGCTACACTTTTAACAATGTACACCCGTGTTGTTTTAGTTTGTAAAACATATGTATGTATGGAACAAAAAAATTATGAACTTGGGTGTACTTTGTTTTGTAAAGTCATGTGTTAGAAGTTGGTATCAGAGCCATGGTTTAAGAGTTTAAATGAATCAGCTTGATCAGCCATTTTAGAGAGAAGAGCAGATGACCATTCACGCTGTCCATCCTTTATTATCTCCTTACGCTGAGCCTTTGTCTCTTCATAGTTTTTGAGATTACCAAACATGCTCTAAAGATCCATTGTCTTGATCCTCTCATTGTTCTTTAGAACATCAACATATTATTCCTACTTCTCATCCAGAGAATCCAAAAACTTAAACACAATAATAGTATCATGTTTATAAAATTTGAACCTTCGCATGTTATTTATCAAGCAGTTCTGAGATTTTAGTATGTTTTCTTGAGTAGCCGTAACTTCCTCATTTTATAAGAAAGGAAATGTTCATACTTCATGCTTAGTATGTTTTCTTGAGTAGCCCTAACTTCCCCAGTGCCTTCAAAGGCAATTGTTATAGTGTTGATAATCTCTTTTGCAGAAACATATTTATGAACAAGATGATAGATTTGATAGGGAAGAGCATTACCGATTGCAGCTGTTACATGAACGTCCTAATTTTCCTTATTCCTGTCCTTTTAAGTATAAGAATGCACTCTTAAGTATAAGAATGCACAGGTGTCGAAGTTAATTTTTTGATGAAGTGTACTTGTCCATCTGAAGTCCTACTCATGCGAAGAGTCAAACTTTTGTGTCTGAAGATCCGACGGTCTCGTAGTGGAGGATCCGAAGACCTGAATAATAAACCTTATCCATACAACACGTTGATGTGTCAGTCTACACGTTACACGTTGTTGTATTCTTCTTGGATAGTACTAGAATAGGATATTCTCTTTTGTACTATGAATCTTTCTGTACAATTGATATCACTGATCATGTATAAATATAAGTGATATCGTCTAGGTCGAGTGTGCATGTTTTTCACCAACATTGTAAAACCTCCAAACGTAATATCAAATCATTCGACACCTTGTTTATTCAATACTTGTGTTCTTCATATTCAGTTGATTGAATCATTCTTCTAATCTTATAGCCTTATATCATTTTTCGAATTCTTTACAACAACATGAGTTCTCTTCATTTCACTAGGGACACCGTCTGTAGTTTCTCGAAACATAGGCACATAGGGACCACCAGAGAGAATGCTCAAGATATTATACTCCATGGTTTCGAGGACCATCAATGCTTTGCTTTTCCATATTGTAAAGCTATTGGAGTCGAAAGGAGGAAACTTGTGACAGATGAGGATGAGAATGAAGGCGGAGCCATAGAGTTCTTGTGAGGGATATGAAACCTGCTTTGATACCAGTTGTTACAAAGCACACTAGGATCAATTACACAAAAACATAAATATTCACACAAAAACATAAATATTCACGCAGAATTTCAAACACAGATTTAACAAAACGTATATCGACAATTTTACATGAAACCCTAGCCAACACAACTATACTAAGGTAGAAATAAGTATACGGAGTATCCCTGAGATAGTTCCAATATAAACAAGATAACTATGTAACCTCTATAATCACGGAATATACATAAATAACAAGTCTTCATGTTGCCACTAGAGATTACATGCTGAGAACATTTAATTAGGGTGAAGGGACTTTGCCATTCATCATATTCATCAGCGTCAGCCCAACAGTCTCTCCCCCGAATCATGATACTAATATGATGTATTCACCTTCTAGTTTGTCCAAAAGGGGGTTCTGGGTATTTTTCTGCTCACTAGGATATGGTAATACAAACAACCACCTCTTCAGTAGTGCCACATTCGCTTTCATTACCGCCCTTTGTATCAGTAAGTATCTCTCTTAATCTAGGTATCACGATCTTGTAGAAACACTTAAAAACAAACTGAAAATGGAGTAGCGTGGGCTTGTGTTTTGATACTCAAAAGTTTGATTTCGGTGATGGTGGATCCGATTCTGGGGAACTTGCGGGTTTAACAGTTTTGATTATTATGCTTCGTTGCTTTGTTATGTTATTAGAATTCAGTGCTCTAGAGATTTGTACCTTCAGATTTCTCAATGTCAAAGTACTTATTTAGGATATAAACGTCACTATATTTTGGTAGAGATGTCTATTTATTATTTCCTGCTAGATGTTCGTTAAAATGGTTCAATGAATATACTTTATGATTTAGGGTTTAAGTGCCACTCGTTTCTTCATTTTACTAGCATATCAAGTTATACTCTCATTTAAATTATTTATTTTTATAGGAAAAACATAATTCATTTGGTTATTACTCTTTTGGTCAAGACTTTCGGTACATATCTTTGGATGTAATCAACCAATTGTATTTGTATTGTAGTTTTTGTTCAAAGTAGTTTTAAATATAAGTGTATTTTTATTGTAGTTTTTATGAAAATGAATTTAACAGTAATCACATTTTAATGGAATTTAATGATATTGCGCTTTCTAAAAATTATTAATACATATATGAGTCGAGATGAGCTCAAAAGTTTTGATTATCCTGATGGTTCATTATTTGATTACTAGTTGTAAGCTACACTAAACATATTCATTCTTCTATCCTTTGTCTCCCACATTAGTGAGTGTTTTATATGTAATTTGAAACAAATTATTGTGATTTGAAGAATAATATGCACTAGGAAGATGACTAAAGTTAAGGATATGTAGGTAATTTTACATGTATTTCAAGAATCAACTTTCTTACCTGTTGGAGCTAGGTTGGAGCAGCGACAATGGAATTAGTAACAGATCCACGTCAGGTTGTGGTTTACCAAGAATTGAACACCAAATACGAGCTTCTTGTAAGTTGCAAAAACAAAACTATTTGTTTATGCATTTTTCGTGTACTTATTACTTGAATAAATTGATGGCAATAATCAATGTCTTTTTTAATGGTGTATGTATTTCTAGATTCAGATCCTTATATCGATTTCTCAAATAAAAATTCGTTGGTTTTTCACGTTATCAGCAAACTTTCATGTCTGACCTTGACATCGAGATTCCTAGTGCCTTTAGTAAGTACCTTCTATGATTTTGATGTTTAGTTCAAACATACAACAATTGTCGTTGAACAAAGACACTTTTGCCAATTCCTAGCCGATAATAGAAAAACCTAATATTGTGAATTGTTGGTTACAGATCCATTTGTAGAAGATTATGTGCAAATTCGTGTTCAATAGAGAAATGGTAGGAAAAGCTTGATAACTGTTCAGTGATTGAAAAAGGATTTTAGCTACAACAAGATTCTAAAGGACCTCAAGATGGAGTTTTGTAGCAATGCAGTGGCACTGTTGTCTAGGACTCGAGTTATGCTAGGTTTATATAATTGAGCCTCATGCCTTTTCCTTAAAATCGACCCTAAGGCTTTGGGATTTACCTCCCACGCCACTAGCATGGTGATGAGGTGAAGGTGATGTTAAAATTCTCTCAACTAGGTATATATTTGAGAACAATTTTGTAGATACTTTGTAAGGTCAGATCTTAGTGTTGATAGTTGTTAATATGTATAGGAATCTTTTTAGAGTTATAGTAGCAGGACTTTTTATCGGCTAAATGCAAAAGTAGCAATCTAAGAATTGAATTGTAAATTTGTTTATATTGACATTGGTTATATTTTCATAAACAATATTATTTTTAAAATGGACTTCATTGCTTATCTAGTAACCGGGCTCAAATCCAGGCATTAAAGCTTGTATAGAAACCAGCTTTTTACATGTGAAAAAAAAACTCAGTTCTTTAAATATTATAAGACGCAATTCCTTATGTAGAAACATGTCACTACAAACCTTATACAACCCGGTTCTTTGGATGGTAACCGACCTCTTTTTATAATGTATGACCTGATTTGAAAACCGGGTTAAATTTTATTTTTTGCATGACTCGTCAGCCATAAAACCCAGTTGATCGGGTTATATACGTCATATAACCAGATCCTAAACAGCTTTTTGGAGTAGAATTTCCTCGCCAGTGGTTTAAATGATATTTCTATATATGAATTTTAAATTGAAGAAATCAAATTGGAGAAAAGCTTCAAGCTATTAAACACAAATAAATAAGATTGAAAATTTTGAATTAATGTCGACGTCAGACAATTATGGATGTTTAATGGTATGCAACAGTATTTATAACGTGCCTTTTGGGTAATGGAAAACCGCAAAGTTACAATATGCATACGATATCACAACAAGAGAAAGAGCAAAATGACATCATTTTGTCTATATATTCAAAGATATTTCTCTGATTTCTAGAAGGAATGCCACATCACCGCCATGTGTGGGCCAAATGTCTGACATGATGGCAATAGATCGGCTAAATCCAAGTCCAAACGGTCATAAGTGAAAAAATGATATAACCAATAAGGGTTAATAAACTAAATGGGTAACGAACTTTGTGTTTTGTTCATATTTAGGTAATCATGTTTATTTTGTATACTTTTACCCATTGAACTTGTTGTGATCGTTTAAAAAAGGGTAATATTACCCACAATTGTAGGTTATGTTGCCTTTTTTTAAATAGTCACAACAAGTTTAATGGAAAAAAGTGTACAAAATAAATATGACTACCTAAATGTAGACAAAACTCAAAGTTCGTTACCCATTTAGTTCATTAACTCTATTGTCATTGACGTTAACTTGCCACATGAAACATTTGCAAGAGAGACTCGTCTTCTCTTCAATTCAAGAGAATAGTAGTAAGATTTCTGTGCCACATGAACCATTTCAGATTTTAATCAAAATGATACCAACAAAAGTGTACGGTTTCTTGATACAGTAAACGTCAAATACTACCACCAATGATTTTTGGGCGGCAACGACCGGATTAACAGAGTCAAGAAAACTATCAAAGTTAGTGATGTTACTCGTCGATCTTGAAGGGAAAGACAAAGACGATGTGGAAATCAATGAAGGTGTTGACAATGCAGCGATGGATTCGACAGAGTCAGTTTGATTGTCGGCATCCGTCACAGCCACAGCTAGCTCCTAACGCTGGTGATAATGATCATGTCTGCATAGCCCCCGATGTTCTGTAACACCTGATTTTAATGCCGATGAATATTCAGATAATCACGAAAGATATCACCGGTATCATTTCGGGAAATAACGATGCTTCCCAAATGAGGAGTTACTGTACTTTTGAAATCTTGAATTGGAAGTGTGGGTGTCTATATGAGTCTAGGTGTATATAAAGAGCAAAGAGCTGGATAATCAAAACGAATATCAAGAAATGGATAGGTTTCTTGGAAGGTTCTTGAAGAAGGAGAAGGGAGTTGATAAGGTAAGGTAGTGATTACTGTTATTCTCTTGAATTTAAGAGAAGATGGAGAGAGACACGAAAATGTTATATGCGGGCCCAACGTTGAGTGTTTTGTCCACATTTAGGTATGTAATCATGTTTTTTGTATACTTTTGCCCATTAAACTTGTTGTGACCGTTTAAAAAAGGGTACGTAATATGATTTACAAATTGTAAGTCATATTACCCTTTTTTAAACTGTCACAACAAGTTTAATGGGCAAAATTATACAAAATAAACATGATTACCTAAATGTGGACAAAACCCAAAGTTCGTTATCCATTTACTTCATTAACCTAACCAATAATATCAATTAGAAAGAGAGTCTTCATTTAGTCATTCCCATAAATAATTTTTCTATAGTCTGATTGCCAATAATATTTTATTTTATCATATGGATTTCTTTTTCATTCTTGTGATTGACTCCTTTATTTATCAATATAGGTACTTGTGCATTAATACATCATTCTATTAAAATAACCAGAAGATTTTATTAAAAATAAAAAACGGATAACTAAATTAATAAAACATAATAATCTACATATAAGACATGCAAATAAATAGAAAAAAGTTTTTTTCAACATTTATTTCTAGGCAAAATGTCACTGTAGCCCAACCAACTATTAGTTGTTGTTCCGCACTACTAGAAAATATACCTTTAATGACACACAAACAATGACACACGCTAATTTATGACATGCAAAATTGGTATGTCATAAAGAAAATGTCATGTTTCTTAAATGTTGAAGGATTTACGACATACATAATTGTGTGTCGTAAATCTTTGTCATTGTTTATAAAATTTATGACTTACAAATTTATGTGTCATGTTTTAATGTCATAAAAGGAAAAAAAAAACACGGGATACACTTAATCAAATTTGTGTGTCATGAATTAATTGGTGCTGTCATCTTATTTCCGGCCCTCCTGTTCCCTTCCGTTCACAACACTTTAGGGTTAGAGAGTTTCACAGCTCCACCCTAGATTACCCGTTTTCCTCTCTCGTTCCCATCTCCCTTTAGCCCTTACGATTCATCCATCTTCTTCAAAAAAAAAACTCGAGATTTGGGTTCCTGAAGCAAACCGAAGGAGAAGGGCACCACACACATACTTCGATCGTGTGTGTCACTACTAGAAATTCAAAGATCTGTTCTCCCGTGTCTTCTTCAGGTACCGATTGCCTCGTGTTCTCCTTTTCATCTTCTTCAAGATCTGTTCACATCAGACCGCCGCGTCAGTCACCTGGAATCGTCGTCGCTATGTTTGCTCCCATGCAGTCACCTGATTGTTGCTTACCCGTCAGAATTAGGTAAATACTTCGATTTCAGAACCCTAAAACCCTACGATTTCAGTATACTTTCTGCAACCACTCACAATCGGCAACTGTTTTACCTTTTCTCTTGTACGAATCACTCTCAACTTTCAATGTTAACTCAAATCGAGAGATGAGTGTGGATTCTTCGCGAAATCAAACGCAGAAGGTGGGGTCTACAACAGGACAGTTACAGTGATAAGTTGTACCAATTGATAGAAAGTATACATGTTGCAGATAACAGTAAGGCTATTGACATGATGATACAAAGGATATCGAATGAATTTCAATTCTATCTTCACTATTCTGATTTTTATTATTGTGTTTTGGTGTTAAGAGTTGAGTGAGTTCATAGAAGTTTTATTACTCTAATTGGCTTTAATGACGTTGATAGAACATGATTCTTGTACCAGGTGGATACATTGATTATTTAGAATGTTGGACTTCTAGATGATCTTGATAAAGAGCTTAATACTCTATGAAGAGTTAGACTTGGACTTGAGGTAAGTTTTTTACTTAATAGTTTATGATTGTAAACATATCATTTGTTTGGGTTTTGTTTTCATTTTTCCTCGTTAAAATTTTGTATTCTCCCATCCTTTACCCTCACATCTCTAACAACAGCAATGGTCGAGAAATCTAAACATTGCTGGAAAACTGTGGGTTGGTGGTGCCTCTGCAACTAGGCCCTGGCCCTTGGCTTTTTGTTTGATTGTTCTAGGAATTGTCTGTGATTTTGGCTTTCAATTCAGTGGTGGAGCAATCAATGGGTAGGATTAATCATGGAGCAGTCTAGGACTTTTAACTAATTTTTATAGCAGAAAGAGGATCAAGCAGGAGTTGATCATTGGAATTAAGTAAATCAGACTAGAATTAAAGAGGGATGAGAATTCACAGATTTTGTTCAACATGTTGTACATGGACGATTAATAAAATTGATGAGGGACATATTTGTATTTTAGTGCAATTTTATACGATTGCTTGAATCGAATTCCATTTCATTTCATTTGTAATTTAGTATAGTTTTATAAGATTGCTTAATAAAAGTGACGAGGGACATATTTTTAATTTAGTACAACAATTGTGTTAATATTAGGTTATTTAACTCCTAAATTTATACATGTTTGTTTAATGTTTCTTGGATTGTAATTTTTTAGAATTTAAAATGTTTCTTATATATATATATATATATATATATATATATATATATATATATATATATATATATACAAAAATAATTTTTTTAAAGCACCTGAAATCATGACACACAAATGTGTGTCGTAAATACGTGTCGTAAATTTATGACACACAAATATGTGTCGTCTTTCATTTATGACTAGGGCTTCAATGACACACATTTGTGTGTCATCTATACCCTTTAATGACACGCAATGTGTGTCATTAAAGACATTTTTTCTAGTAGTGTCGAAAGGTCCCTAAAGTTTTTTTTGGTCTTTTAGGGGAATAAAGTCTATTTTCACCTGCTCATAAAGTCCTCTCAGCAGGTTTCCAGGTTAAAAGTTAGAAAAAATGTCAGTGTAGCCCTATTAACTTTCATTTTTTGTTTTAAATAGTCCCTAAACTTATTTTTTAGTCCCTAAACTTATTTTTTTGTTTATAGTAACGGATCTACTATTTCAAACTGGATCTAATATTTTTTTTGCATCAGTTCACGTACATGAACCAACTGTCAGAACTATTATTTCAAATTGGCTCTAGCTTTACTAGTTGTAATTGTAGTCTCTAATTACCATTTAGCCCTTGAGAACCGCCTTCCACTAGCGATGGAGGACGAGTTAACTACTGTGAAGTGGCTCCATTCCTACGGGTGGCGGGTGCGCTTGACCCATGGCTCGGTTCACCGGATTGCTATATAGAGTCGTCAACGTAAACCTTTAGCACCCATCGACAGTTATCAACCTCCATATTCGCCATTGTAAACTAAAAAATAAGTTTAGGGACTATTTAAAACAAAAATTCAAAGTTGATAGGGCTACAATGTCATTTTTCCTAACTTTTAACCTGAAAACCTGCTGAAAGGACTAATGAACAGTTAAAAGTAGACTTCGTTCCCCTAAAAAGCCAAAAAAAATCTTTAGAGACATTTTAGACCAAGAACCAATAGTTGGTTGGGCTACAGTGACATTTTATCTTATTTTTAAGGTCAACACTAGAGGTTATCCGTTTATTAACATATAAGCCATGTCTTAATATCTGAAAAAGGAAGTAATTAATCCTATCCACGTTGCACCGTTGACTTGCGAATATTGTGACTCATTGATTACCTGTTCAAATTAAATTTTTTATATTATATTGTCATGATTCTGAGTTAAGGTAACCGCGGCAGGAAGCTATATTATTTGCGAAAGGTCGATTAAAAAAAGCTTCTTCCGGTGTTAAAAGATGTTTACAGTTATAATAAGATTTCAGATTATATCAAGTATCATGTTCATTACCGCGGAGATCACGATCTGTCTTTTATGACTGTGAGATCGTTTGGTGGAACGTTTAGGATTGACATCTCTACCGTAACAACTACTTGAAATTAATGATTGAATAATACTCATTAGACATAATATTTACCACTGAAGTTTAATATTCATTAATGGAGCTTTTACATGATCTGGATGAACTAACTACTTGTGAAAAAAATTCGGACTGAACATATGTGAAAAAACTAAATTACTCGGTATTTACACAAGTTAACTATATAGGTGATGCACTTAATTAAGTTATCATGGACAAGAACTAAGTAATGGCGATTTACAGGATGCATCGTTGCCAAAATTGGTTACGTCGTTCCATGCACTCATAAAAGACCTTTTTGGGTCATATAAAAAAGTTCAAGGAGTTACAGAAATAGCATTCACAAATTGAGTTTGATTGGTTGTGGTAGTCCGAGAATGAACATTAACTTTGAGAGCATCAACGATGCATAGTTTAGTAGAAGATGTGAATGAAGTAGAATTGTCTAATTCACATTCAATGGATTAAAGTCAACAATCGTAAGATGCATCTTAGCATTCAATATGTATGTGGTTTAATGGCAAATTTCTTATATGGGAAAAAGTTTATAATAAATGTTTTATCGAACTTTTATACTATGCAGTGTATCGTAGAAAACAATGACCAGGTTATATGAAAATTTAAATAATTATATGGCAATCCATTAAACTCTATATTGGACACGGATGGTAGCATCGCTGCACTAAATCCTGTGCCAGAAGTGGAGGAACTTAAGGCACCATAGGTGTGGTTTGTGAACTTATTCCTTGGTCCACTTTGTAACAGCAATAATGAATTGTATATTCACTTGTTTTTGGTATGCTCATCATATCAAGAAATTCGCGCAATCCGCAACGATTGGTGCAGTTGAGAACCTATTTGAGCATGTCCCTAGCTAGTGACGTGAATATTAGGGCTTTTAATTGGCTCAATATGCCGTTTTTTAAATAAAAAAATTTGGCTCAATATTAGATCTGGAAAAGGTGCCTTTATCAATTGGAGTGATTGGTGTATTTTATCAGCTTAGGAATGTAATAAACTCTTGTAACTCTTAGCTACTCACTAGCGTTTTAATTATTTTTTTTGTTAAAAGAATTCGTTATAAATTCTATAAAGTTTAACACATTATTGATGTTAGGACGTATATATATATAAGTTTATTTAAAATAACAAATAAACAATATCTACCTTTAGCAATTTGTTTGTTATAATATCTTTGATTTCATTCTATTATAATATTATATTTCAAATAAATTTAGGGCATTATCCTAATATACAAATAGAAAACAGTTTCTAGAATATTTATAATGTGATAAATTTGCGAAAAATTTTAAGTCCTTATTAGAATAATAAAACATTGCAATATTGTGACAAAAATTGATATATTATATTATATAAAGTAAAATTTAGTTTTATTATACAAAATTTAGTTTTATTTAAATGTTGTTTTTTTCATTAAAATAGAGATTTACACTTCGTTGCCTTTCCTATTCATAAAATAATTTTCACCCAAGTTTCCTTTTTTAAGCCAAAGAAAAACAATGATATAATTTATATTATTAATGATGTAGTCGTGTTAATATATTATTTGCACGATTCTTACGATATGATGAAATATGTCCAGTTTATTTGCCAACATGAATATTTAATCACCAAGTATACCACATTATATACAATTCAAACCACCCACAAAAACAAGCATACACAGGCCACGAAATACGCAACATTGTGAAAGAGAGAAAAGAAATGGGTAGCGTATCCCATAGATGGAAGACACTAAGTGGAGACGATAATTGGTCAGGCCTATTAGATCCTCTTGACATCGAACTCCGGCGATATATCATCCACTACGGTGAGATGGCTCAGGCGGCACGAGACGCTTTTAATTCTGAGAAGGTGTCAAAGTACGCCGGAAACAGCCTATTCAGCCGTAGTAATCTCCTCTCCAAAGTTGAAATTGAGCATGGAAACCCTTTCAAGTACCAAGTGACAAAATATTTTTATGGAACTTCGTCAGTCCCCCTTCCTTCCTTTCTTGTGCAGTCATTGTCGAGGGAGGCCTGGAGCAAAGAGTCGAACTGGATAGGGTACGTGGCGGTGGCAACTGAAGAAGGGAAGGCGGCGTTAGGGAGGAGAGATATTGTGATTTCTTGGAGAGGCACAGTTCAAACCATGGAATGGATTAATGATCTGAAATTTGTATCAGTTTCCGCTCCAGAAATATTCAGAGGGAATCATGATATAAAAGTTCAAGATGGCTGGCATTCAATCTACACCACTGCTGATCCCCGATCTCCTTTCAATAAATCAAGTGCCCGGGACCAAGTGGGTTTCCTTTATAAACATTTTTGTTACAAAAATTTGCAATAATTACAAACATATTTACACTTTATTTTCAATATTATGCATAGGTTCTTGAAGAGGTAAGTCGATTAGTTGAATTATACAAGAATGAGGAACTAAGTTTAACAGTAGTCGGGCATAGCATGGGTGGAGCACTTGCGACGCTTAATGCAGTTGATATTGTATCAAACGGATTCAACAAAACGAAGGGTATTCAAAGCATGACGATTCCAGTGACGGCTTTTGTTTTTGCTAGTCCGCGTGTGGGAGACTCAGACTTTCAAAAGTTTTTCTCCTTACACAAAGACATCCATGTCCTACGCATTCAAAATGCGAATGATTTGGTTCCACACTACCCATTGAAGATAGGGTACGTGCACGTGGGAGAAGAGTTGGCGATTGATACAAGTGTGTCCCCCTACTTGAAGACTCCTGGAGACATACAAAGATGGCATGACATGGAGAATTATTTACATGGAGTGGCGGGTACACAAGGTAGCAAAGGAGGGTTCAATTTGGAGGTGAAGCGTGATATTGCTCTAGTAAACAAGTATACAGATGGTTTGAAGGAGGAATACCACGTGCCTGCTTCATGGTGGGTTCAGAAGCACAAGGGCATGGTTCGACACGCAGATGGGTCGTGGTTGTTGATGGATCATGACGATGATGCTCTTGGTACGTCCAAATAAGAATATCAGACATCATTTGAACTTTGATGTACCATGTTTGTTTTTATTAATTCCTTATTTCTCACAACTTGATTTGAAATTGTTTGGGTTATATGAACTTTGAATAATGTAATAATAAGTTTCATCTCATAAAGTAATCTCCTAATATATTATTATTCAGAACTTTGTTTCTTTTAGTTTTATCCTTTTACTATTATATTATTGTTTTGGTAATTGAAGTTAAGCAACAAATAATAGGCCAATCATAAAACATTGTAGATATCTGATGGGAAAAACACAATCATAAATGGTAAACAATAATTGCGGAATTAATCTTCGTTTGAGTAAACATTCCCGACTTGAATGAACCTTTGAGGATGATAACAAATAATGTATTTTAGATAAAACCAAAACAGCCCCAATGCAGTTTTATAACCAGTCTAATCAACCCCAAAACCATAAGCAATCAACCAAAATATAACACCGGAATTTTAGCGTGGAAAACCCCTCAAAACGAGAGTAAAAACCACGGGACTACTAGAGCCGCTTCAAATCCACTACCATCAATATTTGAGCAATACAAAGTCTTCTCTAGATGAACTAGAGGTGTACAACAGTCATCATATACTTGGAAACAAATTACATCAAGTATATGGAATCAAACAACAAAGAGAAATGAAGGATATCACCAAATAAGTGTTGCTGTCCAGCTGCGAACAGATGCAGCGTTTCCCGATGCTCCGGAATAGATCTGGACAAGCCAACCTGACAGAATGTCGGTATGGATGTTAGGAAGCCACTGTCCGAAAATCAAGGCAAACGGACTGACGGATCTCCGGGAAATGATGAAACACTGCAGGGGTATCCAGAAAAACGGAAATGAAGAAAACCTACCTTTTGCTCTCTGTTTTCTCTCTATAATTTCTCGATGAAGTGAACCTGCACCCTAATGCAAAAGAAAGCTGAAATAAACTTATATATACATGGGCCAAATAGATTGGGCTTCCTCATGGGCTAAAAACCCATAAAAAACCCAACAAATCTCCCCCTTTTTTGCCTATGAGGAAGAGTTCGCCATTCCGGCGATCGAGCAACATATCTTCAACTTTCCCTTGCTAAAGCTTTAGTCAACATATTGGAACCATTATCATCGGTATGAACTTTATTAAGTTCAAACAACTTATCTTCAAGAGCATCTCTAATCCAATGATACCTCACATCGATATGCTTTGTTCTTTTGTAAAACATAGAATTCTTCGCAAGGTGAATAACACTTTGATTGTCACAAAGAACCACGTAGCGTTTTTTCATGAAGCCAAGCTCTTGCATAAATCTTTTCAACCACAATAGTTCTTTACACGCTTCTGTTGCCGCCATATACTCAGCCTCGGTGGTAGACAAACCAACACTCTTTTGTAGTCTTGACTGCCATGACACAGCTCCCCCTGCAAAAGTCATCAAATATCCAGAAGTCGATTTCATGTTATCTTTGTTTCCTGCCATATCAGAATCAGTATACCCAACAAGCATTGGCTCCCCCTTTCCAAAAGTTAAACCCAATTTGGAAGTACCACGTAGATATCTGAAAATCCACTTCACTGCTTCCCAATGCTTTTTACCTGGGTTTGATAGAAACCGACTAACAACATCTACTGCATGTGTAACCTCTTTGAAGAAGGGCAGTCTTTATCAGTCAATTTAAAGTTGTTAGTAAGAGGTGAACTAACCACTTTAGCTTTATCCATATTGAATCTACGAAGCACCTTCTCAATGTATTGCTCCTGTGACATGTGTAACCTCTTTGAAGCTCTATCCCTAGTAATCCGAATGCCAAGAATATGTTTTGCTGGCCCCAAGTCTTTCATAGCAAAAACACTTGCTCAATGCTTTCTTCAGGTGGACAATTCTCTTTGCAATCTTACCAACAATCAACATGTCATCAACATAAAGCAATAAAATGATGAAATCATCACCACTAAACCTGTGATAGAAAACACAATGATCTGAAGTAGTCTTTTTGTAGCCTTGCTTCCCCATGACTGACTCAAATTTCTTGTACCACTGTCTTGGTGCTTGCTTTAACCCATAAAGACTTTTCTAAAGTTTACAAACATAATATTTTTTGCCCTTAACCTGAAAACCTTCAGGTTGCTCCATATAGATTTCCTTGTCCAAATCACCATGAAGGAAAGATGTCTTGACATCCATCTGCTCAACCTCAAGATCAAGGCTAGCAGCTAAACCAAGAATCACCCGAATAGAACCCATCTTCACGACTGGAGAGAAAATCTCATCAAAATCAATACCCTTTCTTTGACTGAATCCTTTGACCACCAATGTTGCCTTGTACCTAGGCCGTGAGGTATGTTCTTCAATCTTCACTTTGTAGACCTATTTGTTCTTCAAAGCTCTCTTGCCTTTCGGCAACTTTACCAACTCAAATGTATTGTTTTCATGCAAGGAATTCATCTCATCTTGCATAGCTCCAATCCACTATCTTTTGTGCTCATCTTCCATGGCTTTTGTACAACATTCTGGCTCTCCCCAGTCAGTGACTAAAACATACTCATCAGCAGAATAACGGGTGGAAGGATGACGATCTCTCGCTGACCGCCTAAGTGGGACAAATGGTGGTATATCTAATACTGGTAGATCTGGATGCAACTCATCATCCAACTCTGACTGCTCTAGGACTTCATTATCATCAGTACCATGTTGTTCATCATTCTGAACATCATATTCATCCTGTGGCTCAAGATGTTGAGGAGAAACAGGATCCAAATCAATAAGATTATCCGTAGATTGAGGAACTATCTTTATATTCTCAATATCTTTCAATATCTGATCTTCCACAAATACAACATCACGGCTTCTTACAAGTTTCTTCAAAACTGGATCATATAACATGTATCCAAACTCATCTTGGCCATATCCAAGGAATATGCATGGCTTGGTCATCACATCAAGCTTTGATCTTTCATCTTTCGGAATATGCACAAAAGCCTTGTATCCAAAGACCCGCAAATGATGATACAAAACGTCTTTGTTTCTCCAAACCCTGTCAGGGACATCAGAAGACAAAGGAACAGAGGGAGTAAGATTAATAACATGTACCGCCATATTCAAAGCTTCACCCCAAAAAGAATTAGGTAATCCTGCATGCGAGAGCAAACATGTAACTGGCTCAGGCCCTGTTTGTTTACCACTTAACTGTGTTATTAAGAGGTAAAGTCTTAATTAGACATATTAAGAGGGTTTGTTTACCTCTTAAATTTTACATCTTAATTAGAAAAGAGCCTCTTATTGGGTCAGATCTCAACCCATGTCTGATCAATAAAGAGACGCGCCTTTTTCCTCTTTTACCCTAACGTTATCACGCCTCCTTCTCTTCTTTTACGATCTCATCCTGCCTCCTTCCTCTCACCCGCATCTCTTGACAGCCGGCGACCTCCACCCCCTTCTCTCCTCCGATGTGTCTGTAGCTTCCGTCGAGAAAGAAGGAGAACACGCCGTCATTGATTGCTCAAGAAAATCTCCACGCCATCGTTGATTGTCTCTACCCCTTCTTCTCCTACGCTTCTTCTCCTCCCACGGTCTCTTCTCGTCGCCGTCATCGTCCTCTCTCGCCGGCGACGCCGTTGCCGCTGCTCTGGCGACTGGCAGTTCCCTCTCCTTCTGCCGTCAGGCAACTGCTGCTGTCGTTGATTCCCTCTGCTTCCGCTGTTGCTGTTCAGGTATGACTTTGCAACTCGGTTTTCTTCTTTTAGAAATCAACTTTCACGATATCTTCTTAGGCTCATGAATTTTTGTTGCTGATGCTTATATTGTTCATATTTTTGATTTTTTTGTTGAAATCTATTCATGTTATTGATATTGTTGAAATCTGATGCTCGATTTTTTTTTGCAACTCGTTTTTTTCCCTGATGTTCATATTGTTGAGATTTTTGTTGAAATCTGTTCATGTTGAAATGTGATGTTCATATTTCCAAAATGTTCAATAGTTAACCAAACTTGTTTCTTTTCCCAGAAATTAGTATTGATTCTTTTCCCAGAAATTAGTATTGATTCCAGTTTAATTTTTTATTTGATTAGTATTGATTCGATTTTCTAGTTCAATTTTTGTTCATGTGCAATCGATTGTGGTTAAGGGAAGATTGCAAAAATTGGTTCAAAGAAGTTCAATTTTTGTTCATGTGCAATCGACTGTGGTTATGAGTTGATTTTCAAAGTACATTGCTCCTGGAACTTGTTGAAGTTGGCATTAGGTTGTATGTAATGAATTTTTAAAGTTTTTGGATGTATGTAATGAATTGTTGTTTAGAATTTATTCAACTTTTCTTAATTTTGACTGTATGTAATGAATTTTTAAATTTTTTGGATGTTTTATTGTATTTGTTATGAATTTTAAAGTGAAGGGTAAAATGGTCATTTTTTTCATTCAGCACAGCAATTAAGAGGTGCTAACCAAACAACATGTTAACATTTCAGCTCTTAACAATACAGTCCCTCTTGAAATCTCAGACCTCTTAAAAATTCAGATCTTAAAAATTAAGAGGTTGCCAAACAGGGCCTCAGTCAGTGTTCTGTTCATTCGTTCTGCAAAACCATTTTGCTGTGGTGTCTTTGGAGGAGTCTTTTGGTGCCGAATACCTTGCTCTCTACAATAAGCATCAAAAGGACCAATGTATTCACCTCCATTATCTGTTCGAATACACTTAAGCTTCTTCCCAGTTTGCCTCTCAACTAAGGCATGAAACTGCTGAAACGCACCTAATACTTGATCTTTGGACTTTAAGATATAAACCCATATCTTCCTTGAATGGTCATCGATGAATGTGACAAAATATAAGCAGCCCCCAAGGGATCTGGTCTTCATTGGACCACATACATCGGAATGTACCAGATCAAGTATATTCTCCTTCCTAGAGGGAGGATAACTCTTAAAGGAAACTCTGTTTTGCTTACCCGCCAAACAGTGAGAACACTTCTTCAAATGAACATCATGCACACCTGTCAACACATTTTTCTTCAACATTAGAGACATACCCTTTTCACTCATGTGACCAAGTCTCTTATGCCATAAATTAGTCATATCAGTATTCACCACTGCATTGACCCTATCTTTAGAGATATTTGGATGTGCCATGTATAATTTTGAAGTTCTTTTACCTCTTGCCACGATCAGAGAACCACGAGTGAGTTTCCAAATTCCATCACCAAAGTTGTTGTGATAACCATTATCATCAAGTAAGCCTATGGATATCAAATTAAGTCTAATATCTAGAACATGTTTTACATTGTGTAAAACCAACTCCATCCCAATATCAAACTTCAAACAAACATCACCAATGCCAACAATCTTTGATAGCCCATTATTACCCATCTTAACAATCCCAAAGTCACCGGGAGTATAAGATGAATAAAAATCCCTTTGTGATGTCACATGACACGTAGCACCACTGTCAATAACCCAAATCGAATGATCATGTGCAAGGTTAACCATATCATAATCACAACAAATAAAGAACTCTTCTGTAGCAGTATTAGCTTCAGCACCATCATTGCCACCTTCATCTTTCTTATGGTTGTTCCTTTGTTTGTTGTAATTCGCCTTCTTGTTTTCCTTTTTCAATTGTCTGCAAAATCGTATTGTGTGCCCTTTTCTAGCACAATGATAACACTCAAGATTAGCCAACTTTCCTTTAGATTTACTACGATGCTTTCCTTTGTTGCTCGGACCTCACTTTGACTTCTCCCCCTGTTTTCTGTAACCAAGACATCTGAATTAGGAGAGGAATCTTGTGACTTTCTTCTCGTCCCTTCATTTAAAGAACTGCTTTTAGCCAATTCCATGGTGATAATACCATCTGGTGCAGAGTTGGACAATGATGTCCTAAAAGTCTCCCAAGAATCTGGTAAAGTGCCAAGGAGCCATAAGCTGTGTATCTCATCTTCAAACTTGATACCCATTCCTTCAAGCTGATTAATAATTCCTTGAAAAGAATTCAAATGATCTATAATAGGATTTCCATCATGGTACTTCAAAGCTATCAACTATTTAATCAAGAACAATTTATTGTTCCCAGTCTTCCGAGCATACAACTGCTTAAGCTTGTTCCACAAAGTACGAGCATGAGTCTCCCCGCCTATGTAGTTAATCGCGCCGGTATAGCGCCGGTATAGCGGTTCGCGGTGGTCAGCATAATCGCGGTTCAGTTTAGCGGTGGAAAATAGCGGTACCGGTATAGCGCCGGTATACCGCCGCGATTTACCGCGATTCACCGCGATTTACCGCGATAATGACCGCGATTTACCGCTATTATCCGGGTGGAGGAAATTTTTTTTTTTTTTTTTTTTTGATACTTTGACATTTTCTATATTAAAATGTTATATTATATGACTTATTTCTTAAATTAAGCATTATGTGATGTTTTTTGAATGACTTTTATGATATTAATTCTACTAGTAATAGTCTAATATATAAATTCTACATATTACTAAAAAACCGCTATATCACCGCTATACCACCGCGAGAACCGCAAAATTAAATATCGGTAGGTTACCGCGATTACGGTTTTGACCGCGATAACTGCATAGCTCCCCGCGAATATGGTTCAAAACATTATCATCAACTGCTTGTCGAATATAACACAAACTTTCCTGTGCAAAATATTCCATTCTGCATCTGTTTTATCTTCAGGTTTATCCGTACTAAACACAGGCGCATAATAATCCTTCACATAAAGAAGGTCTTCCATCTTGCCTTTCCAAATATGATGATTAGAACCATTCAAATTAACCATCCTACTTATCTTATCTTCCATCGTTCAAACAAGTAACCTAATAACAAGAGATAATGGCTCTGATACCAAACTGATGGAAAAAACACAGCCACAAACGGTAAACAATAATTGCGGAATTAATCTTCGTTTGAGTAAACTTTACCGACTTGAATGAACCTTTGAGGATGATAACAAATAAGGTATTTTAGATAAAACCAAAACAGCCCCAATGCAGTTTTATAACCAATCTAATCAGCCCAAAAACAATAAGCAATCAACCAAAATATAACACCAGAATTTTAGCGTGGAAAACCCCTCAAAACGAGAGTAAAAACCACGTGACTACTAGAGCCGCTTCAAATCCACTACCATCAATATTTGAGCAATACAAAGTCTTCTCTAGATGAACTAGAGGTATACAACAGTCATCATATACTTGGAAACAAATTACATCAAGTATATGGAATCAAACGACAAAGAGAAATGAAAGATATCACCAAATAAGTGCGGCTGTCCAGCAGGGAACAGATGCAGCGTTTCCCGATGCTCCGGAACAGATCTGGACAAGCCAACCAGACATAATGTCTGTATGGATGTTAGGAAGCCGCTGTCCGAAAATCAAGGCAAACAGACCGACGGATCTCTGGGAAATGATGAAACACTGCAGGGGTATCTAGAAAAACGGAAATGAAGAAAACCTACCTTTTGCTCTCTGTTTTCTCTCTATAATCTCTCGATGAAGTGAACGTGCACCCTAATGCAAAAGAAAGCTGAAATAAACTTATATATACATTGTCCAAATAGATTGGGCTTCCTCATGGGCTAAAACCCCATAAAAACCCAACAGATATCATCCTTAAAGTCTTACCAACTATTTTTTTTAACACTGATCTCTATTAAAACTACCCTATAGCAATGAACTAGAAATCTTAAAGATAGAAAATACAGAGTCTACTGAGAAAGTAATTCTCCATGCCCAATTAGGTGGAGAGGATATCTATATATAATAAAATAATTACCACATACACCCCTAGAGAAATAAATATAGGAAGTTTCTACAAGAAGCAATAAATAAACTAGGAGTGTCTAATATCCCCCTTCAACCGAACGGTGGCGGTCGAACACATAACTTATCCTTTAAAAATTTGAACTGATGATGTGGAAGAATTTTAGTAAAGATATCAGCCACTTGAAGGTTGGTTGGAACAAAGTTGGCGTGAAGCTTCCCAGACGCAACAAGCTCACGAATGAAATGATAATCCAGCTCAATATGCTTGGTGCGTTTATGAGAGACAGGATTTTGTGTGTGAAACAACGCACTCTTATTGTCACACAAAAGGGTGGGTCGAGCCGGAGGTAATGCATGCAGTTCCCGTAACAAATGGGTGATCCAAACAATCTCCACAGTAGTGTTGGCCATTGCACGATACCTGGACTCACAACTCAAACGAGAGATGGTGGGTTGTTTCTTCACACTCCAAGAGACAAGGCTGCCGCCTAGAAAAATAGAGTAGCCATAAGTAGAACGGCGTGTCTCTAGGCAACGAGCCCAGTCAGCATCAAGATGACCAGCACGCTAAAGAATATCATGAGCATACTTGGATTGGCTAAGGAACAAGCCTGCATCAGTGTAGACAACTTCTAGCCCAAGAAAGAAATTTAGGCGGCCAACATCCTTGATGGCAAACTCATGGTGCAACTTGGTGATGAAGGATCGGATGACCGTATCATCATTGTCGGTCAACAAAAGTCATCAACGTAGACAAGTAAGTACAGGATGCGGGAATCACGTTTGAATACAAACAAAGAGGTGCCAGCCCGATTGCACACGAACCCACCGTCAACAAGAAAGGTACTCAATCGATGAAACCAGACCTGCAGAGCCTGCTTAAGACCGTAAAGGGCTTTGTTGATGCGGCACACATGATCACGGAACGTAACATCCTGAAAATCCGACGGTTGCTCCATGTACACAAGTTCATTCAGATCGCTATTAAGGAACACTTTATTGAAATCGAGTTGACGTAGGTGCCAATTGTTGAGGATGGCTAAGGACAACACACCCGAACAGTTGAGGCTTTAACCACCGGACTAAGGTTTTGGGAATAGTTAAGACTCGGAATTCAACTGAATCGCGGACCAACTAGGAGAGCTTTATGTCGCTCAACCGAGCCATCAGCATGACATTTGGTCCGAAACAGCCATCGGCAACCAACAACATTATGATGCATTGGACGAGCTACCAACGTCTAGGTATGGTTCCGATGAAGAGCATCCATCTCCTGTTCCATGGCCATCACCCATTTAGGTTGTTTAGCAGCGGACTTAAAACCTTTGGGTTAAGTGGAAGTGAAAATTGCAGCGTAAAGCCCATAAGCAGAAGTGTGGGCCAAATCAGCCCGATGCTTTGGTTTAAAAATCCCGGCCTTGGCACACATAGTCATCGGATAACCTGATGGCTGACGAAGATTAGCCGAGGCACTGGTAGAAGGAGCTGGGGGTGAAGGAACTGGCGTAGTTGGCTCGCCTGAAGCAGACGGGGACTCGTGGATAGCATGCGCGTCACATGGTGGAGCCGGCCCAGATGGAGCAGTTACGTCGAGGGTCTCATCACAAATGTCACAAGCAGACAGTGGCTTAAGGCAGTCAGAAACGCACGATGTTGGCAAGAGGGTAGCCTGCGCAACAGGAGCACAAAAAGAATCGTCGAGAAAAGGTGGTTAACGTTAATAAAGGTGACGGAATGGGAATGCGGTGTCGGAAAACGGAAAACATTGTTCATCAAACTGTGCATGTTGAGTTATGTAAATGTGTGATGTGTTGGGCTCGAGGCATTCATAGCCTTTATAACAGGAATAATAACAAATGAAAATGCACGGTAGGCTCCGCGTACAGACCTTGTGATCTGCATAATCTCGCAAGTAGGGGTAAACACGACACCCAAAGGGCCGGAGGTGATCATAAGTGGGAGGTCGACTAAAGAGGAGCTCAAATGGAGACTTATTTTGTAAGACCGAGGAGGTGAAACAGTTGATTATATAAACTGCAGAACTGAATGCATGAATCCAATATGATAGAGGAACATGAGAGTTAAATAACATTGCGACACTCGTTTCAACAACATGTTGATCTTTGCGTTCCACCCGAGCATTAGTATTTAAAAAATTTAGTGCCACCATCGGTTTGAAAGACTTTTACTTTGCAAGAGCATTGCGTTTGAATGAACTTGAGAAAAACGTCCAAGATGGTGTTGGTTTTAAGTGGATAAAACCATGTAAACCGAGAATAATCATCCACATATGTAACATAATAACGACAGGCATCAATAGAACATGTAGGTGAGGGTCCCCACAGATCACAATGTATCAAATCACATATTTAAACCATGTTTTTCATTTATCGCAAAAGGTAAACGGTGTGCCTTCGCCATTTGACAAGAAGAGCACACAACCGGTTTTGGCAAAAGAGAGGTAACCGACAAATGGCCCTCTTTATGCAAAAATAAAAGAGTGTGAAAAGAAACATGTCCTAAACGAGAATGTCATAATTCAAACGATGATTTTAATTTGGATTTGGTGGTAGTAAAAAAGGCCTGAGGATTTTTAGAAAGAACGTATAAGCCACATTCACACCAACCTTGGGCGAGAACTTTCCTCGTTGCGCAATCCTGAATGTAGAAATAAGGTTGGGGAAATAAAACATCCAAGAAAGTATCAATGGTTAATTTTCTAATGGATAAAAGATTTTTAGAAATATTGGGGATTATCAACAGATCCCGTAGTCTGATATTGTTATCTAAAGAGGAGTGTCCAACGTGTGAAATGGAAAGAACGGTACCATTTCCAAGGGCGACCTTATTGGTGTCGGTGTAGGGAGCCGATTGAGAAACGGACGAAGAAGAGGACGACATGTGATCCGTAGCACTGGAGTCAACAAACCAATCAAGCTCCAAGGATGAAACATGGCATTGGCCCAGTCTCTCATGATCCAAAAACTGCATGAGCACGTAATCACGATCTTGTAACAGCAGCAGTGCTCCTGTCTCTCATGATCCAAATAAGCTCATATGCATTAGCGTCCTGCATCCTACTTAGTCTCTACATACAGCGCAAATGTGAGAAACACAATATGTATTAAGGAATTAAGGATCAGAAGTTGTGGAGTTTTGAGATATACCTGAGTTGCCAAACCGTTTGGCCTTAGAGCATCTTCCAATCTTTCTATGACTGTATCCCACCCTGTGAATTCCCAGCTTGAGACATCTCAGAACTAGCCCAATAGTTCTCTTGGACCGTCTCTTCTTGATATCTCTCTTGACCGGACTCAATTTAGAAGCAGCTGGATCTATGGAACTATGTATTCCCATGAACGACTGATACATTGTTAACACTGAATGCATTTCCATGATAGACTTGTCTTATTTTCCCTTCCTGTATATCTAAATGAACAAATCATATTGGCTGGTAAATGACTCGAGGATAATGTTGGTGCTCAACTCCTGATTAATAAGATGACCTAGTCTTTTCAGTTCGTCTATGTATCTCGCAATCTTGAGAACATGCGTACCGACGCTGCTGCCTTCTTCCAGTTTGTACCTTCAAGTTCTTTGAAGACCCTACTCCATTCTTGTTGGATTAGGTGTCTAAGTCATGACTATACTTTAGAAATATACTTGAATTGATAGCAGCACAGTCTTTTTGGGTTGCCCTCAAAACCTAGCAGAGGACAAGATAACTTAAAGAGAGAGAGAAATATGATTTATTAATATATTATGAGAATAATATATTAATTAGAAATCATAACATTTAATTAATGATTAATCAGAAATTAATTTAGAATTAATTTTAAGATTAATTGGATTAATTAAAAGTGCAGGGAATGAATTGTAATTGTTCAATAGTTGAGTAAAAGACAATTAGGGTTCTGCATGTAGGTTGGATGAAACCAAGGCCTAAGGCCTTATGGGTTTCAAAATCCACATATGGCATTGGCATTATTGATGACAGTGATAAGTAGATTCAGTTATATGATAAAAGTCTTATCATATCAGGAATCCAAATAAGACAGTTATATGCCTTATCACTTATCACCTGGAAACTATAAATAGAGGCCTCCTCCTTTCTTATCTCTTCTTTATTGCTTGCTTGGTTCTAGGTGTGAGCCATTAGAGGCAGGACACTTGTGGTGCTTGCTTCCAAAGCTTTATAGGTATGAAAGTCTAAATTGTTTTAGAATATAATTTTAATTATATACCTTTAGTTCTTAGTTATAGATTTAATAGAGAAAACATAGATCCTTATTAGGGTGCCTGTGAACTTAAGTTTTTAAGCTCATTGTTTGCATAAAACCATCAGTGGTATCAGTGCTGTGATCTGTTTTCTGTTGAATAGCTATAATAGAAGAACTGTTATTAGGGTTTATTGGATTTAAACCATTGACCTCAAGGGTGTTGACTTCTAGCTAGGATTTTAGAAACCCTAGCCTCTACCCTGAAGTTTTTGAAAATTCGAAGGCCTCCTTAGGGTTTTTCTATTTTTGGTAAATATGATTATTTAATAAATAGAAATCCTTGGCCTTGTTTTTTGGAAAACATAGTGGGCAAGGATTAGGATTAATTAATTTGATTAATTTCATAATCCTTATTTGATTTAATTAGTTTAATTTACAGTTAATTAAAAGACATACATTAAATCAATTTGGGTTTAATTTTGAATTTAATTAAATTGTTTAATTTGGAAATTCAAAAAGATAAATCAAAATATTTTAAAATGTTTAAAATATATCTTATATATATTATTAAAATTTTATACCTATATGTATAAGATTAAGTCAGTCAAATCGCTAGTATGCCTCATTCAGAAAACTAGTATATATAGGGGTATAAGGAAACTGCCTATAAAATGGCGGTTGAATGGGTGTCCATTCTCACCCACCGCTCCATCGATCAGTGGACTGTCATTAGCAGAACAGATTTGATAGGACGAACCTAATCTCATTAAAAGTATAATGATATTAGACAAAAGTACTAGACCCCTAATCACAATCTAGTTACTTTAGAAAAATATGAAAAGTATGCTAACCCATGTAATTGCACATTACACTTTATGAGCCATTAGTGGAGCGTGTGTGGTTTACCGGCACACTAATAGGGGCTCATAAAGAGTGGTAATGGGTATCTCATGATTTATCATTGTTGATGGAGTGTGTGTGGTTAACCGGTACATCAACGTGAGATGATAAATGACATTGAGGTTACCAAGCGATTTGCATGGTTATTCACATCTTATTTGTGATCCTCGGCATCCCAGTCACAAATAGAAGAGCATAATCCGAGATTAAACATGCCATTGACCTAGGTTGATGAATCTCATAGATCTAGGAGTATCATGGATATTGAAATTAATAAAAGTATATCTACCTTAGTGACCATTATGATGTGATTACGGCATCCCTTCCTAGTCCTGTTAAATAATAATTGGGTAATTATTTAAAAGAGGATTAAAACTAATAAATTTTGATTGATGTCTGGACTCAGCGTCAAGTTTCCTACTCCTCCTCCAACACCCATTTCTGAGAGTTTCTGAAAGTATCTATTGAATATGACAAGGCTGACTGGCCTGAACTATGTAGAATGGCTTCACAAATGGGGAATGGTTGTCAGTTTTGCTGACAAGCCATATCTGATTGAGTATTCGCCTCCCATTCCACCGAAGCATGGCATCACACGACAGCTTTGTGATGAGCATGACTTCTTGATTGATGAATCCGGAAGAAGTTCGTAGCCTCATGCTAATTGACCATTGACCTAGACATCCACAGGGATTTTGAATTCTTGGGGTCATATGAGTTAGCACGACTGGTTTAGGAAAAGTTCTGAAAGCCGGTTGAAAAGGAACGAACTGGGATCTTCAAAGAGCTTGAAGTGTGCAAGCTTGAAGAAGTAACGTCGGTCCGCATGTTCTCATGATTGAGAGATACATATGCGAACTGTATAAACTTGGTCACCCTATTAATCGGAAGTTGAGCGTTAACTCGACTCGCTGACTAGCCAGTACGATCTGTTCATCCAGATATACAGGAAAAGGAACCAGGACAGACTGTCGTGGAAATGCATCCGATGTCGACTCTGTACGAGTCATTCATAGAGATGCATAGTTCCACTGATTCAGCTGCTTTAGCATTAAGTCCAGAGATGAGACATATCGAGAAACGATCCAGATCGTCTGGACCATTCTGAGATGTCTCAAACTGGGAATCCATAGGGTAGGATACAGTCACAGAAAGATTGGAAGATGCTCCAAAGCCGAATCCTTTGGCAACTCAAATATATCCAAAAACCAAAACTCCTGATCATTAATTCCCTGATACCAGATGTGATTGTCACATTTGCTTTGTATGCAGGGACTCGGTAGAATGCAGGACATTGACGCATAGGAGCACATTCAGATTGGATCTTGAACTCGTGTAGTTTTGAAGTTTAGTTATATATTTTGATCTTGTTATTAGCTTATAGATGCGTATGACATTGTTATCATATAGTATAGTATATTGTTTCAGGATATTTTGATTTTCTTTAAATTATCCTTGAAATGTTGTATGAATATGTTGAAAGCATAAATGGTAATAACTTGTATCCAAAGTGTATTTGATTTATAAATTGTATTTTTCTATGATTGTTAAAGCAAACTTTTATAAGAATCACTTCAACCAAAGGTCCAGGTGTACAGGACTTTGGAATCATCTGACATGGAGTCACATGATGAAGTGAGGTCATAATAAAGTTAATTGTTACAAGAAATACATCACCCAAAGATCCAATGGAAAAGATTTTGGAATCAGTTGACTTAAAGTCAAATGCATATATTGAACAAATTAACAAAGTCATAAACTTGCATGGAGATGTAAAAGACATTAAGATTATGAGCAACAGACACATTAGTCAATTGCTCGAATCTACAAATAAAACACAAATTAGTTATACTCCATAATATTTGTCAATCGTTATGACAAATATAACTTCGCTTATCACAATAAGTGATTGTTTGAAACCTTCAACTGTTCAAGGACTTCAAAGGAAGTATAAAGATCAACATAGTCTGAGTGAAAAACATAAACTGAGAAAAAGTTTCATAGTTCATCCTCTTCCAAGAACATTAATACTTATAATGTGTCTTACTGAAGAATATTGAGCATTGGTTGAAACAGATTGATCCTCAATGTATTAGATTCACTTCCAATAAGGTTCGATAAACTAAATATTCAACTTGTCAAACCCCAAAACCATATTCCGACCACATCTTGGACTAAGTAGGTTGCATATACACCGTCTGAAGTGTAAAGCTCGGTTCACCCCATTTGTAAATAGAGGGTCCAGGGTCATGTAGCATTCGTCCAAACCTGATGACTAGCCTGAACCTGATCAGCAGTGTCACTTCGTTAGTCTTGCCACAAGTACTTATGAAAAAAGAGTTCTTTTAGAAAGGACTCACATTCTAAGAAAAAAGTGGGAGCAAGAGTGATCCTGAAGGAGTTTAAGGATCAGCCAAATCAAAGAACCTCTAGTCACCACTAAGACTTGACCAGGGATCGGATTCTTGTTAAACCTGACATATTCTTCTCTTCGCAGACCAGTAGTATTACTCACCATAATAAGGAGTTATGATATGGGTGACACACCAATTAGTGGTAAAACACTGGTACGGATAAGAAATCCTACTACTTGGAAGCATTAGTGAGCCCAGTTGCTACCAAATAAGAGAACCTAAGGGCGAGACTTGGTCTATGTGACAATTTGATTGATTTTACACCTGGCTAAAAACTAGTGGGAGTAATTGAATCGTCAAAAGAAAGAAACATAGATAGAAATATACCTACATTCTAAGCAATAATGGTTGAGTGATGCGGTACTCAAAGTCATGCGATTAATTTTGAGAGAGACGCTCTCAACAAAACTAAAACAAATCTGAAAGGATATTGTTTAACTGCACTTTGTGAGTCATTGGTCGAGCGTGTGTGGTTTACTGGAACACTAATAGGGGCTCATAAAGAGCATGCCAATACAAAAGGTACATAGCCTCGAGATTCATCTCACGGGCACCTTGCAAGAAAGGATATTTGGATTCTCTAAATTTGCCAAATATTTGGATTTTGTGAATAGCCTAAAAGAGTCCTCTAATCATGTCAGAAATGTTTGGATTTTATGATAGTCTAAAAGAGTCCTATAACCATGTCAAAGCCAGTGGGAGTATCGTTGTGATCTGTCTATTAATGTTTGTCAGTTACATACCATTTCTAATAAACGTCTCTTATCATTACAAAGTGTAATGAATTGGCATTAAGAGATGATTTGCTATGAAAAGTCTAGAACAGATATAACATACTCAGGTGGTCACAAGCATCTATCAGATATATGACATCATCAGTTTAGACCCTGCCAACGTAAGTGTGATCTTGATGAGATTCAAGATGCATGACTTCAAGAAAGGAGTTTCTTGTCATTACAAAGTGTAATGAACTAGCATAATCTAAAAGGATACAAGATATTCACGTAGTTACAAACATCTATCAGATAGATGAAATCGTCAGTATAAACCTAGCCATTATAAGTATGATATTGATAAGATTCAAGATGCATGAGAAAGAGTCTCCAAAAGTCATGACACATGGATTATAAATAATCCTCAGATTCTGAAAAGGTTTGGAATGGAATAGATCTGATCCCATGAGCTTCCTGGATCAATCACAAGTGTCATGAACTTGTCCTGATGACTTGATGCTTAGAGCATAGTAAGTTGGATTTAGAATACAAGCTGGCTGAGAATATTGGATGGATTATTTGAACACACGTGAGAAATCATTGAGAAATGATTAGGGTAATTGTAATAATAATTTGAAAGGAGTTTCAAATCTGTAATTACTTACATTAGTATGTGGTGCTAAAGGACTTTATGGTTAAAGAGTTTCATTGGTGCATTGATGGAGCGTGTGTGGTTCACCGGCACATCATAACACCTTGAAATCGTCTTAGGGTGCAGTCATCTAGACTAAAGATCCCGAGAACCATGAAAAGTCACAATGCACACCACCATTTCCAAAATGGAATTAGGAGAGAGAAAGACAAGATGACATATTGAGATATCATCGAAAAAGTGTTCGATTAGATTATCTACAATAAGGTGTATCAATGTAAGACATTTTGGATACATTGAAAGAGTGAAGGTCATATAGATATATAAATCTTAGTTGAAAGTTTAATAGAAACCAAGAAACACATATAACAGTATTATAATGAATTTGACTTGGTGATTACCTCGTGGAGACTTGGTAATAAGCAGTAGTAGCTACCAGTCAGATCTTTATGTTTCGATTTTGCATGTTTTACTTCCTGAATAATTTGATTATTCAAAAGTCCACAGTCGCTCATACTTTTGAAAATAAGTAGTGAATTAAGACTGTCATGAATTGAATTGTAGATTGTCTAAGGAGTTAGACATAGCAATGGTATTGTTGCAATTTTCATGAGTACTTATAAATGGAGATTTAAGTATTGGACCAACCCGCGCTCAGGGAATTACTTCATGGATTATATCACGAGTAATTCTGAGGCGATAATATCTTATGATATTGAAACGGAGACATATGAGTTGAAATTTACAAGTCGGTTGTGCATTGATAATGCGTAAACGCATCGGTAACTCGGGGTTATAAAACGTATTATTGTGCACGATTTGATGAGTAAAAGACACAAGCATATTAGTCGAAGTTTATTCGTTCCTTTTGAAGGGTTTTCTACAACTATGAACTACAGAATTCCTAAGTTCACATGCAACCCTAAAAGAGATCTATGTTTTCTTCTATGAACATGTAATATAAATTCCTAAGGCCAACATTTATTTTTAAAGATCAATACAATAATTACCAACCTTTTGATCTTGTTCTTGAAGCTAGCAGCAAAGAGATCCTGCCTCAAATGAAGTCACACCCTAAGCAAAGGAGGAGAGAATCTAGCAGAGGTCCAGAGAGTTATGGGAGGTGCAGGTTTTTGGGATGGCCAGGGGTTTCTTTTATAGCCTGCTGACCATTTGGACCAGATCTCTTAAACCCTCATTAGGGTTTCGCCAACCTTGGAGGAACCCTCCAAGGTGGTGCCAATTCTGTCCCCTAGCCTCTGGTTTGTCAGTTATTCAACTATTGAATAAATACAAACCAGTCCCTACACTTTTAATTAATTTATTTAATCACTTAATTAAATCCAATTAAATCCAGATTAATTTCTAATTAATTAATATTGTTTCTATTTAATATATTATCACTTAAATATATTAATAAACTATTTATTTAATTTCTATTGATTTATTAAGCAGTTAATAAATCAACATTTCTCTCTATTGAACTCTACACTAATCATCCAGCTATGAGGGCAACCCAAATGGATTTTGCTTCAATTAACAAGATAAATACAATTATAAGTCTTGGCTTAGACACCAAATCCAACAGTCTCCCACTTGGATAAGTCTATGACTTTAATTGTCCATTTACCTTCTGATTAATCTCAATTACCTAGAAACTGTTCCTGAACTCTGACCCAGTCAGTTCTGTCCAAAGATAAGTGATCAGATGATCCTCCGTCCAACTAGATATTTTTAGACTCAAGACGTGGATTAAGATCAACCTTGGTCTGATACTCTGTTTCTCGATTTCTGATTTGCTTATGACTTTAAGACTACTAATTGAACACATCAATTTAGTCCTGGTTGGCCAACACTTTCAGTCAACTTCCAAATCATCGAGAGGCCTATAGATATCAGTTTCCCATCGGGTCAGGGGACGAATAAGTTTTGACTTATATGTCTATACCTTTTACTAGTCAGAATACTCACAACAATGCGTTTTATGACATCGAGTTACTGATGCATTTTCACATTATCAATGAGCAACTGCCTTGCAAATTACAGATCATATCTCTCCACTTAAAGATCAAAGGATATTATCGTCTTAACATTGCTCGTGATGTAATCCATGAAGCAATCTGTTAAGTGCGGGTTTATCCAATACTCAAATCTCTATTTTCTAAGTACTCATGAACGTTGTAGCAGTCTCACTGCAATGTCTAACTCCTCAGACAATCTACAACCGATTCATGACAGTCTTCATTCATACTTACTCCCTAACAATATTTTCGACTGTGGAATTTCGAATAATCCAATTACTCGGGAAGTTTAAACATGCAAAATTTAAATACAATAATAAACAATTGACAAAGGTAGTAAACAATACTCATTTATAAATCTCCATTATAAAATCACCAAGTCAACTACATTAATACTATTACAAGTTTCAAGCCCTATCTAATTACTAAAACTAATATCATCCCTCAGTCCAATGCTCCGAGCATGCTGATTGTGCTTGATCCTTCTCAAAGCCTTAGTCAAAGGATCGGCAGGATTATCTTTTGATGATACCCCCTTAACCAAGAGATGACCTTCTTCTACCCGATGTCGAAGGTAATCGTACTTTCTGTCGATATGCCTGGACTTTCCATGATCTCGCAGTTCCTTTGTCAAAGCGACCGCTCCTTCAATATCGCAGCATAGTTCCATCGGCTCCTGAATGCTCGGGACAACTCCAAGGTCACCGATAAAGTTTTTTAGCCAAGCCACTTCCTTAGACGCTTCACTCGCTGCAATGTACTCTGATTCGCACGTTGAATCAGCCACTGCCTCTTGCTTGGAACTTTTCCAAGTGACCGCTCCTCTGTTTAGAAGAAATACACAGCCCGACTGAGACCGACCACTGTCTCTATCTGTCTGGAAGTTGGCATCTGTATATCCACTCACTTTCAAGTCATCACTACAGCCAAGGACTAACACCATCTTCTTTGTCCTTCGTAGATACTTGAGTATGTTCTTAACTGCTATCCAGTGTGCCTTTCCAGGATTGCCCTGGAAATGACTAACCATGCTCATGGAAAAGGATACGTCGGGGCGAGTACATGTCATTGCATACATGATCGACCCTACTGTCGAAGCATAAGGTACCCGACTCATTTCAGTTATTTCTTCATCGGTACTCGGACTTTGAGTCTTACTCAACTTGGCATTACTTTGGATAGGTAGCTCTCCCTTCTTGGAATTTTCCATACTAAACCTCTTTAGTACCTTTACCAAGTAAGTACACTGACTTAGGCCTATTAACCTTTTCTCTCTATCTCTTAGTATCCTTATCCCGAGAATATAAGCAGCTTCTCCAAGGTCTTTCATGACGAAACATTTCCCAAGCCAAGACTTGACATCTTGCAGGGTCGGAACGTCGTTTCCCATGAGCAGTATGTCATCAACATACAGCACCAGAAAAGTGACTATACTCCCACTAGCCTTGATATATACACAGGACTCATCTTCACTTCTAGAGAAACCAAACTCTTTGACTTTCTCGTGGAAGAAAAGATTCCAGCTGCGAGAAGCTTGTTTCAATCAGTAGATTGATCTTTCAAGCTTACACACTTTATCAGGATGCTTTGTGTCTACAAAACCTTCTGGCTGATTCATGTAAGCATCCTCAGTCAGTTTCCCGTTAAGGAAAGCGGTTTTGACATCTATCTACCAAATTTCATAATCATGAAATGCAGCTATGGCAAGCATTATCCTTGTTGACTTTATCTTGGCTACTGGTGAGAAGGTTTCATCATAGTCAACCCCCGGGGTTTGAGTAAATCCCATCGCAACCAGTTGAGCTTTATAAGTGTGTAGTTTACCATCCATGTCGGTCTTCTTCTTGGAGATCAAGTTGTAACCGACTTTCTACGAGATCGATTGTACTCCCACTGTCCTCTTTGGAAATGAGCTCTCTCTTTCTCTCTCTCGAAAGACTCCTCGTCTAGCTACAAAGACCACGTCCTTGCTTGGTCTGTAGAACAAGTATCCAAATGACTGTTTCGAATATCTGATGAAATAACACCTCTCACTTCTTTCTGCAAGTTTGTCTTGAGTCTCTCGTCTCACGAAAGCCTCACAACCCCAAACTTTGATGTGTGCCAGCGAAGGAACTTTCCGGGTCCATATCTCGTGAGGTGTCTTAGCAACCTTCTTGGTTGGGACAAGGTTAAAGATATAGGCGGCAGTCTCTAAGGAATACCCCCAGAAATGAATTGGAAGCGAAGTTCGATTCATCATGGAACGAACCATGTCCAACAAGGTTCGGTTTCGCCTTTCAGCAACACCCTTCAACTGTGGTGTTCTTGGAGGCGACAACTGTGAAACAAATCCACATTCCTTAAGATAATCGAGAAACTCGATACTAAGATACTCACCGCCTCTATCGGATCTAAGCATCTTTATCTTTCTGCCCAGTTGATTTTCTACTTCGTTTTTAAACTCTTTGAACTTTTCAAAGGTGTCTGATTTGTACTTGATTAAGTAGATATACCCATATCTACTAAAATCATCAATAAAGGTCACATAGAACCGCATGCCATCTTTTGTGGTTGTTCTGAAGGGACCACACACATCTGTGTGTATGATATGTAACAAACGTTCACCTCTTTTAAAGGAACCTTTGAATGATGATTTTTTCATCTTGCCAAGTAAACAAGATTCACATACATCATCCGATTTAAGGTCGAATGATTCCAACACTTCATCCTTTTGAGGTTGGGCGATGCGTTTCTTATTAATATGACCAAGGCGACAGTGCCACAAACACGCCTTTTCTATACCGTCCGAAGAATCAATATGTAATACATTTTTACCATAATTATCAACAAACATAATAGTCTCATACACTCAATCACAAGGCATAACATTAAAAATAAAAACATCATTTTTGAAAACTGAAATTGAACCATTCAATTTATTAAAATCATAATAAAAGCCTTGTTTGAACAATGCATGAAAAGAATTATGTTTCTTGCCATATCAGGCGAATAGCAACAATTATGTAAATCTAAACTAACTCCACTACTAAGCACTAGTATATAGACACCGATCTTGTTAACAGGTGACGTTCGCGTATTGCCCATGACCAGATTCAGTCTACCGTGCTCCAGCTCCCTACTTTCCCTTAGTCCCTGCAAATCAAAACAGATATGAAAACCACATTCGGTATCAAGGACCCAAGAACAGGAAGAATATGAGTTATTAGATACAGAATAGGTACCTGCTTCTGATGGCTTCACTTTGCCATCTTTGATGTCTTGCAAGTACCTGGTGCAGCTTCTCTTCCAGTGACCCTTTTCTTTACAATAAAAGCAGTCGGCTTCTTTGGGACTCATGACATGCAGAATGCTGGAAGTCTTGGCTCTTGGGGCACCGCTAGATGACCCGACATGAACCTTTTCCCTCTAGTTTTGCTTTGGAGGGCCCTTCATTTTCTTTCCCTTGCCAGAACTAATAGCCAGGACAGGCGGGTTAACAAGGAGCAAACCTTTTCCCTTCATCCCGTCTTCAGCAGTACGAAGCATGTGGTATAATTCAGCCAGATTTGCCTGATTGTTGTTCAAATGATACGCCAGTGTGAACTGGTCATAAGAACTTGGCAAGGAGTTTAGCACTATGTCAACAGCTAAATCCTCATGAAAAGGCATTTCCAGCTTCCTTAGCCTCTCCACGTAACCGTGCATCCTGTGCACGTGAGCACAGATAGACTCTCCATCTTTAGGCTTCCCATTAGTGAAGGCTTTTACAACCTTACGCCTTTCAATGCGCTCTTGCTTGCGAAACGTTTCCACGAGCTCTTTGTGCATATTGTAGGGCCAGTAGTCCTCATAAATTCTTTGCAATTCAGAGTTCATGGTGGCGGTCATGATTCAAACCACTTTGGTTGCATCATCCGAGTGTTTTTGGTACGAGGCGATTTGGTCGGGAGTAGCGGTATCTGGGTCAACCTCAACTAGCTCGGTTTCGAAAACATATTCTTTGTGTTCAAACCTTAGAGCCATTTTGATGTTGCGGATCCAGTCATTGTAGTTAGTGCCGTCCAACGTCACTTTGGAGCACAATGACAGGATCGAGGTGACATTACCGGGGTTTGAGTGGGGGGCGGTTTGGTCAACAGAAGACATCTATATAAGAAGAATGTACTTTTTAATTAGACATTAATAATTGATCCTTATATTCACCCAATAATAAATATAAGGCTAGGATCCTACAATATCGAAGAGGGATGCCGTAATCTTTATTGTAAATTTTATAAGGTAGGCAAATGACGATTCAACCAATTCCACCGCGGAAACATAATCCAATTATAATGGAATTCCTAGTTTCTTTTGAGATTTATTGAACTGTTCGATAGCATGTTTTAATCTCGGGAATGCCCCACCATTTGTGACTGGGATACCGAGGATCACAAACCGGGTGTGAATAATCATGCGAATTAGCTCGGTACTCTCGACATCAATTACCATCTCTAATTGACGTGCCATTTAACCACACACGCTCCGTCAATATTGGCAAAAGTCGAGAAACCCATTGTGACTCTTTATAGACCCCAGTTGGCGTGCCGGTAAACCACACACGCTCCACCAACGCTCCACAAAGTGCAATGTGTAATTCCATGGATTAGCACCAATTCACATTTTTAACCTAAAGTAACTAGATTGGGATTTTGTTCAAGGTTCTAGTCCTTTCAATTGCAGCATTATACTTTTAAGAGGCTTAGCGGTTCTATCAAACCCGTTCGGCTAACGACACTCGACTGACCAGGAGAGCGGTGGGTGAGAGTGGACACCCATTAGACTACCATTTTATAGGCAGTCGCTTTATACCCTATTTATAGGACATTTTTGTGAATGAGGCCTACTAACGGTAAGACTAACCAGTTTTATCTTACATATAAATATTAACTTTTAATCATAAATATATAATATATATTTTAAACTCTTTAAAATATTTTAGATTTAATTTTCTAAGAATTTTCGCAAATTTTTATGTATTTTTCAAAAATTTAAATTAAATCTTTAAGTGATTTAATTGGTATTTTAATTAAACAATTTAATTAAACTAATTAAATCAAATAAGGGAATTAATCAAATTAATTTTCTAACCCTTATCCGTAGTCATCGAAAATTGCAAGCAAAGATAAGGGGTTCTAGTTATTTTAATTATCCAATAATTACTAAAAATAACAACTAACTATTCAAGGCAGCATGGAATTCACAGATAAGGGAAGGAGGCTAGGGTTTGCAAAACCCTAGCCACCAAAAATCGATGAGGTCTTGGGGAGGGTTATGATTTTCGCAAAATCACCCAAGCCAATATAAACAATTACATCAAATTCACAAGAAAACAAGCCATAGCTCTGATACCACTGAAAGGTTTTCTACAACTATGAACTACTAAATTCCTAAGTTCACACGCAACCCTAAAAGAGATCTATGTTTTCTACTATGAACATGTAATATAAATTCCTAAGGCCAACATTTATTTCTAAAGATCAATACAAGAATTACCAACCTTTTGATCTTGTTCTTGAAGATAGCAGCAAAGAGATATTGCCTCAAATGAAGTCATACCCAAAGCAAAGGAGGAGAGAATCCAGCAGAGGTCCAGAGAGTTATGGGAGGCGCAGGTTTTTGGGATGGCCAGGGGTTTATTTTGTAGCCTCCAAGGGTTATAGTCAAAACCCTAGAGAAGCCCCTTAATGGACAAGCCTGTTGACCATTTGGACCAGATCTCTTAAACCCTCATTAGGGTTTCGCCAACCTTGGAGGAACCCTCCAAGGTGGCGCCAATTCTGGCCCCTGGGCACTAGTTTGTCAGTTATCCAACTATTGAATAAATACAAACCAGACCCTGCACTTTTAATTAATTTATTTAATCACTGAATTAAATTCAATTAATTCCAGATTAATTTATAATTAATTAATATAGTTTCTAATTAATATATTATCACTTAAATATATTCATAAACTATTTATTTAATTTCTATTGATTTATTAAACAATTAATAAATCAACCTTTCTCTCTATTGAACTCTACACTAATCCTCCAGCTATGAGGGCAACCTAAATGGACTTTGCTTCAATTAACAAGATAAATACAATTATAAGTCATGGCTTAGACACCAAATCCAACACCTTTTTCCCTAATAGTAAAAGCAATATCTATGGGCCCCCTCGGTGATTTGGTGATTGATTTGTAGTGTTAGGCCTAGCCAGGACTGTTATTGACGTGTTTAATTAGAATTCCTATATCATCACAAATCATAGAACCGAGAAACATATTATTGGACTGAGATTGATTCTAATCCATGTCTCTAGTCCGAATGATATCTTGTAGAACGAAGGTTCATTTGATCACACTTATCTTAGGACATAGAACTGACTAGGTCAGAGTTCGGCAGCGTGCTTTTGGAAGCTACAATTTGCTGGTCTATTTAGAAGATATATTGAATTATAGTCATAGACTTATCCAAGTGGGATACTGTTGGATTAGGTGTTTAAGCCATGACTATAATTTAGATATATACTTGAATTCATACCAGCACAGTCCTTTTGGGTTGCCCTCAAAACCCAACAGAGGATAAGATAACTTAAAGAGAGAGAGAGAGAGAGAGAGAGAAATATGATTTATTAATATATTATGAGAATAATATATTAATTAGAAATCATAACATTTAATTAATGATTAATCAAAAATTAATTTAGAATTAATTTTGGGTTGGATGAAACCAAGGCCTAAGGCCTTATGGGTTTCGAAATCCACATATGGCATTGGCATTATTTATGGCAATGATAAATAGATTCAGTTATATGATAAAAGCCTTATCATATCTGGAATCCAAATAAGGAAGTTATATGCCTTATCACTTATCACCTGGAAACTATAAATAGAGGCCTCCTCCCACCTCCCCCCCCCCCCCATTCTTCACGCCAAAAAGGAGTTCCTCCTCCTTTCTTCTCTCTTGTTTCTTGCTAGCTTGGTTCTTGGTGTGAGCCATTAGAGGGTGCATGTGAACTTATGTTTTTAAAAGTATGAAATTGTAAATTGTTTTAGAATATAATTTTAATTATATACCTTTATTTTTTAGTTATAGATTCAATAGAGAAAACATAGATCATTATCAGGGTGCATGTGAACTTATGTTTTTAAGCTCATTGTTAGCATAAAACCCATCAGTTCTTGCCTAACCAGCTCTTGATACTTTTCCTCAAGCAGACATGTTATCTCGTAAGGACGAAGAAGCTCAAAATCTCTGTGGATCTCGTGATCAACAGTCAATAGCATAAGGCAACGAACTTCTTCAGTCTCATCAATAAGGAAGTCATGTTGAATCTCGTCTTCCTTAGAAATGCTATGCACTGGAATTATAGGGAGAAGATTCTCGATCAGATATGATTTTCCTTCACACTTGAGAACTAGGTTCCAAGTACAAAAGCAGTCCATATAGTTTAGACCAGTAAGCTTATCTATATCTTGTAGATACTTCTTAAAGCTTTCAGAGATAGGTGATGGAGGAGAAGGAGGAGAATTGAAACTTGCTTCAAACATCTATAATACTAGAATTTTAGTTAGTTTAATTTTAGTTCTTTTAAACAATTACCCAATTATCATTTAACAAGGCTAGGATCCAAAGTCTTCCAGTTATGATGTGAAGAGGGATGCCGTGATCACAACATAATGGTCATTAAGTTAGATAAACTTTTATTGATTTCAGTCTCTATGAAATTCCTAGATCTGTGAGATTCATTGACTAAGGTCAATGGCATGTTAATCTAGGTTATGCTCATCACAAATCCATGACAGTGATGTCGTGGATCATGGATCAGATGGTGATCAAACAATGCAAAAATCGCGTGATCCCTAGCTCAAGATGTGCTTGAGAATCGCGAGTGCCATATCACCTTCAATTATGACCTAAATTAGCATGTCGATTAACCACATAGCTCAGTCAACATATCATAAAGAAAATGTGCATTTTTCATGGGTAACATATGATTCAAATTTTATTAAAATGGGACTTTGTTTTAATACTTTTAAGTTAATACTTTTTAACTTCTAAACATTGGCCTATCAAACTCTTTCGGTAACTCCACTATGTAAATTGTGACATGAGGTGAGGGTGGTACACAATAAATGTCATTTAAAAACCGACCTCATTAGAATTCATAATAATCCTCCTTCAAACCTTCAAACACATTTAAAGTGGGTGAGCCTAGTCATGGTTTGACCAATGTTCTTGTGTTAATTTAAGTTTTAATAATAATATGTAGATATTGTTCTAAATATATTAAGGGTAAACTTTAAACATTTTAAAATTTATGTGTTTCATATTTAATTCCTTTAAACCCATTTTAATAATTAAATTAATCAACTTAAACTAAAAGGAAGCAGTTTAGGCAATAAGGCATTAAAGGCAACAATGCAAGTTCGGAAACTTGCAAGGCAAGTAAGGGTTTGTGAAACCCTAGCCGCCAAGTCCTTAGGAGGGTTCTAAAACCCTTCAAAATTTTCAACAAGCATGTATTCAAGAACACATATCAGGAAAATTTCATAACATGCAATTTTCATGATTTTCTAGCAAAATACCTATGATTTTTGAAAATTCTAAGCAGGCAAAAAAATTCATATTCAAGTTTTGATTTAAAGTGCATGCAACCTAATAACAGAGGTTCTGATACCGCTATTGAGATTTAGGCAGATTAACACAATTAATCAGGTAGCGGAAGACAAAAACAGATTAAGTCCCATAAACTGAGCAGATTAACTAACAAGATCATATCACGTTAATAATTGGGGGATAATATGCTCTAATAAAATTCATCAAAAATAAGATGTATATGAATTCATACCTTTATTTAGATGTAAGGATCCAGAGTAGAATCCCTCTAGTGATTAACACCCAAGAACACTATAAGAACAAGCAGATAGAAACCCTTCTAGCTTGAAGGTGTCGATCCAAAACCCTTTGGGAGGGTTAAGAAAATCGACAAAAGGGGAAGAGGGAGGAGAGTATGGAGGTGGCAGCCCACAAGGAGGCTTGGGATTCCTTAGGGTTTGACCCCAAGGCCTTTATTTATACTGGAAGGCTCTTAGGGTTTCGAACTTAAGGAGCCTTTTGGCGGACACACCCCCTGGACCTGTTTCTATTAATTAAACCTTTAATTAATTACAATCCAGTCCCTTAATTAATTTGTGTAAATTAATTACAATTAATTTCTGATCTGGTTTCTGATTAATTTATTTCTCAATAAATTAATAAAAAAATCATTCCTTTATTATTTTTCCTACTGTTTATTTTTACTGGGTTATGAGGGCAACCCAAAAGGACCCTGCTATTATTAGAAATGTCACCAGAGTTGATGACCTTAGACATATTTCCAACAGTTCAAAAGTAAGATAAGAGAGTAACATTGTTCCTAAAGAATCTTTGAAAATAGGGGAAGGCAAGTTTGGAGGTAATATGATGAAATATTGAACGACAAGTGAATACTATAGAATATGTATGGTTCATTTAGTTTCCTCTGAAGAAGAAAAAATGATACGTCAAGGGATAACTACAAAAAATAAGAAAGTGAAGGCAATAACCTTATAAGAAGCAATCATAGGATTGCAATGCCTATAAAATGAATTCGATCTAAGAAATATTGAAAATAAAGGTTAATAGGAGAGCATCATAGAAGAGAGGCTATACTTAAAAAAAAGAATGCTATAAGTGCAAACATTGTGAGCATATTCTTCAAGGTTACACGGAAGGAACAATGTGAAGAAAGAAAAACAAGCAAGATACATCTACTTGTAGAAGCAATATGCAATGATTAATTTTCACATATGCATTAAAAAGACTTAAGAACTCTCAAAGATTTGTCCATGTATAAACTTAGTCAAGTATTCTATGTTTTAGTATGAATGACAAAATGTGTAGTATATTATGTCAATGGTTTTTAATGGAGACATAAGAATCTGAATTCAAAATTAGATGTATTATGGAAAAAAAACTAGGATTTAGGAAAAGGATAGACGCAGGCATAACAATTATATACTCCTATTGATTTGTAATTTATTGATAATTTGTAATATTTCAAGAATATAACGATAAAGGCAATTGATAGATGTGATAGTTAATTTCTAAAGCTAGAAACTATATAAGGATGTGTAGTCCATACATGAAAGCTTAGATATTGAACTGTCTAAATGGTAGGAATTATGTGAAATTGTTTTCATGATTTAGGTCTATTGACTAGATCATTATATTTAATAGTAAATGATCTCATATGGTTCTAGGAACGAAATTGAAGTCCATTAGTAAAAATCAATATTCTATGTTCTACAAAGGCTATTCATATTGTAAGGGAAATTAGTGATGTAATGATGATTACAATGATAAGTGGAAGTTTGACTCTAGAGCTATTATAGTGAACAACTTACAAAAATAGATGAATGGTTTCCTATTCCATATGTGTTAGGACTTTGGAATTAAAATATGAGGAAATGATAGTATTTCATGAAAGAAACATGAACCAACCAATAGGATGGTAAGAAATAATGGATGACAAAAGATATATTTAGAAAACGTTCTTTTATAAGAATCACCAGGTGCAGACGAAGTATAAGGATATGGGAATAGCCTTATTGTAATATTGATTGGATGTATAAAGGTCTTGAGGATTTCATGATTCCGTTTAATCAGAATAAATTAGTGAGTAGATCAATGATAATAAGGTGAATATGATATGCTAATATATAGGGTTTGAATTAAAGAACATTAATCAGGTAGTGTGATGATGTTGCATATCGATAAGTAATGTTAATGATCTAGGAACATATTATTATATGATTAAGGAAAATAAGGGACTGAGAATGTGAAGCTTATGATTGAACTATAAATTTAGTTGGCAAGTCAAGGATTATGTAAGTTTGGATGTCATACTTAAACAAGAGAAGTATGATTATTCAATTTTGATGTTAAATACTTCATAGAAAAAGTATAAGTTTGATATTGATTTAGTCGTAGTGTCATGGAAAATGATGATAACTTTAGGTATGAATAATAACACATGATATAAATAGAGACATGCCAGAATGTTCTTTAGAGCTGATTAAGGATGCAAATGTGAAATCATGTATAGTTTGGAGAAAACTAACATTGTTGGTGTTGCATTAAGTTGTAAGGAAAATTACATTATCACTCTTGCTAGACCTTTTAGGATCAAGGTCTTTTTAACCTTATAGAAAGACTCGGAGAAACCTAAGTTGAAGATCTCAATACAGAGAATCAAAAAGTAAGCTAATTGTGAAACAAAAATCATTACTAGAAGGTGACAGTTGAGGCATAAAATTGTTTCAATGAAGGAATTAGGTGCCCGATATTGGAGACGTTTATAAGATACTATTAGAAGACTCGTCAAAATAAAGGTATTCATAATACCTTTCATGTATGTTATCTACAAAAATGTTTAGCAGATGAAGATAACGGCATACCTGTATCATACATCCAAGTACATGATGAGATTCAATATATAGAAGAACCTGTAACCATACTAGATAGAAAGACAATAAACTTGCGTCAAAAAGAAGTATGACTGGTCAAAATTCAATGGAAGCATTGTGGAGGTGGTAATATGACATGTGAACATGAGATTGAAATGAGGCGGCATTACCCTCAATTATTTACTTAGCCTGATTTCGAGGATGCAATCTATTCTAAGGAGGAGGGAGTTGTAACGCTCATATTTTGACTATTGTTATTCAGGTATATTTTACGACATTAGTTTTAAGTTATTAAATTTGGATAGGTTGTGAAATAATATTTATTAGATATTTGGAAATATGTCGTGTTCAACTATAATATCGTGTTCATGATTTTGATAATTTTAATTATTTAGAATCCTTAATTAAAATAAGATAGAAAAGAGCATAGTAATAAGGAAAGACAATGTACATTTGTAAGTAAATAAGCCTTAAAATGTGAATGTAATTCTTGAAAGCTTAAGGTATTAAAAAAATGTATAAAATTTTAGATCATGCAAGCAAAAAAGTAAGTGTGTAAGAAGCATACAATAACTAAAGCACAAGGAACTAGTGCGAATACAAGGATGACAACATGACATAAGGACGAAAAAAACCAATTCTACAAAATCATGACTGAGCATATTTGGTTTGGTTAGTAAGTCTATATTGATGTGTTGTCAAATTCCTTAGTAATTAAGGAAGGTTTATAAGCATGAAAAATCCAACAAGTACATATGTGTCAAACATTCCAATGATAAGGTTAAACAAGTTCATATGTGTCAAACATTCCAAGGATAACGTTAAACAAGTAGATATGTGTCAAATTCTTATGAATTTGCAAGTTAAGAAGCTTAGTGAACAAGTAGCCATTGGAAGACACATATACTGTAAACATAAGCTAAATGGATTCAATTCTTTTCATACCAAAGTAATAAATACTCTCTACAATATCAAGACATGTGAAAAATTAGAGAATTTTAAAGGAAGGAAATAAGGAACTAAAGTTATAAAGTTTTACATCATTGTTTAAGATGAGTCATGTTGCATTTTCCCAAACTGGATACACGTCAAAATTAATATTTTTGTTATACATCTTTAAAATGTTTGGTATAAATGACGCTTTTTGCGTATCATGAATTAAATAATATTATTTGCAACAAATTATTAATGTTGGATTTTTATTCAATAATATGTGTACTTGGAAAGTTTAAAACAATTACTTTTTATAAAATGTTTTATTTAGAACAAATGCTATTTTCCATTGTGTGCTATAATTGATAAAAAGTAATGAAATTATGACTTAAATGTTACAAGAATATATATTGGACTATGATCGACAACGCATGGTTACTTTACTGAAAGATTCGGTTGACACGAAATATCTACATGGGTAGCGGTCATTTGATGTCACGAATGACATCCGGGTTGTAGTGAGCTATGAATAAGGTGATAGGTATAGAGCCAAGAGGTACGACCTACTCTAGGACCGTGCTCCCACTGATCCGGGGGATCTTGAAATCAGTCCAGCGGTCAATGGAATTGCTTTGTGCTATTTCAGTTATACCAGAAAAAATGCGAGGGTTATGAATGTTCTAATGGAAACCACCAAGGGTTATGGATTCAAAGGAAATAAACTTGTGATCTACTGACAAATCAAAATATATCTAGGTTCAGGAGATGTTGTAGGAACTAGCAAGGGTAAGAATAAGATACCCTAAGCCAAATGTAGGATTTCTGGAAGGATGATGTTTTTTTTTTTTTGGAAGATAGTATTTTGTTGTAATAAGGTAATGCCCTAGGCTAGTTTAGCTAGATGTATTTCACTTCCCAACTTAGATTACTCTGAAAATTAAATAAAAAGTTTAAAGTATCAAGGTTCAGGAGTATTTTGTTGTAATAAGGTAATGTATCTAGGTTCAGGAGTATTTTGTTGTAATAAGGTAATGTCGCGTCGCTAAATCAGCAATTCAACATTTTTCTTTATGTTCTGATTCCGTTCCATTTTACGTGCTTTTACACTCAACAATCACTGAACCCTGCAGTCACAACTTCCAAGCATATTGAGTATTTATCAATCATTTTATATCAATTAATGCTTAAAATATCGCCCAAAATATCAGCACTAATATCGCGGCATTGTAAGCTACATATAAGTAGGATGGTATAAAACAGAAAGCGGAATGGTATAAAAACAGAAAGCGGCGGAATGCATGTTAAAATAATTGAGTGATCAATCCATGACTTACGCAACTTCCTTCAAATATTTTGATTTTGTTCGGCCAATACTTATGTTGGACTGTTGCTTAATTGAACAAATGCATACACCCGGTAATTGGCATATACGCTAAATATCTATGGTCCTTTGATTCTCCTCTACATATAACTATATAAAAACTGATGGTGATGAAAATTTTATAGCTCAAAATGAAGAATTTAAGCCAGGAATTATAAACACTGCTTCACAACCTCTCCGAGAAAATCAACTTCACCTAAATTTTGATTGCAAAAAAGTAAAACTATACTTTGAGCAAGTGATCGAGTTGGGTTGTGAGGGAGATTACTTTGTGAGCATGTTAACTTGTGATAGGAATTGACTCGGTGGACCAAAAGAAGTAGCTCTCAAGTTATCTTTGGTCTTTTTAAACCTCCTTCAAAACTGCCATATGCACACACACACGTTACCCCTTAAATAAAAAATTTTACATGCCAAGACCTATAAAAGAAGTAACATGTGGAAGTGGAAATAGATCTTTAAAACTTTAAATCCATATCAAATTGAAGTGGAAAAGTAAACCACTTCTAATAAAAAATTTTACATGCCAAGACCTATAAAAGAAGTAACATGTGGAAGTGGAAATAGATCTTTAAAACTTTAAATCCATATCAAATTGAAGTGGAAAAGTAAACCACTTCTCATTGAGGATCAAGATGCAACAACTATTTTAGAACAACAGACTATCACTTCTTGAATTAGTTCGACAGAAACTACCAAAAAACTATACCGGAAACAAGATAATTAGAGAGTGAAAAGTATAAGAATCGAACTCCGCCATTGAATTTAATGACACTCTGCAATTTGACGGCAGTGGACGCATCACCCTTGCCGATGGCTTCATCAAGCTGCTAGAGAGCCTTGTTGTAGTTGGTAATGTAAGTCTCATGTTGTTTTTTGATGGAGCTGCACAATCTCTCCGATAGTCACTAGCTACAAAGTGTCACAATCGCATACATGAAGCATAAAAATTTGCAAACCACAAATTGTTGTTGAAACCTGGACAATCAAGCTAGGGTTTTCCACTAATGATTGTTCGAAAAACCATTTGTTACAGGGAGAAGTCGATGTTTCCAAATGAATGAGAAGGTATGGTATCAACAAAAAGAGATAGTGGATGGCAGGTGGTGGCATGATATTGGTAATTAAGGAGAGAAAAGATGGAGGCGCGGGTGTGGGAAAAGTTGAGAAATTTTTTTCTTATGCTAGTAGTTTCAACTAAGGCCGTTGGAGATGGTCTAAAAGCAAAAGGTTTGTGATGCGTCGTGTGGATGGCATGGACATTGTATATTTAAAGGCGTCGCCCTCCCTCTTTGAGGTTGATGGTTCAAATCTCGTTAGAGACATAGGTGGATTCAGGAGTAGGACTAGGATAGATTTGCCGTTCTAAAAAAAACATAAGTATATATTTATATGGATAATTAATGGTAATAAAACTTGTTCCGTGTACATATTTAATTATTGAAGTTTTTTTGTATACCATGTGTGCAAGAAAATATTAATATGATTGATTATTGTAGGTTTTTGCTAATTTAACATCCTACCTCGATTATGAATGACTTGATAGGGTACTCCACAATGCTTATTATACACGTAATTAACAATTTTTCAAGTGTTCTTCAAATTAGCAAGGTAATCGGCATGAGCTACAATAAACGGTCATATTGGTATATTTTTAGCACGCTAAACAAGTTTAATGATAAATAGCCAAAAAAATCGTACACGGAGCAAATTTCATCACCTACAAATTATTATTCCTAAATTATACTAGTTCTAAGCATGTAAGGTGTGGTCACTATCGAATTCTAAAAGAACAGGCGACCGAGAATAAATGTATACATATTAAAAGTATGATGTCATGAAAGATTGCTTCTACTTTAATATATATATATATATATATATATATATATATATATATATATATATATATATATATATATATATATATATATATATATATATATATATATATATATATATATATATATATATATATATATATATATATATATATATATATATATATATATATATATATATATATATATATATATATATATATATATATATATATATATATATATATATATATATACAGACACACTCAACACATCACAACCAAGCACCTAAAACTTTAGTCCATATACATACACACAACCAAAGAAACAAAGAAACAATAGTTGAATATTAGTATATCTATTAAACCGTAATTACACACATTAAAGTGTTCTTTATAAATACATGCATCATACATATATATCACCAGAAATGGGGACAATAGTATATTCTAAACCTCCGATGGTTTAAGGTTAACCCATAACCGGCACCGGTTCATCTTACAAATACAAACAAAAGAAACACAAGATAAGTAAGCACACAATACTAAGCAATTAAAAGGACAAGATCAAACATCAAACCCAATAGAATTTAACATAATAGGACTTGAATTAAATTATGATATCGGTCTCATGGTTCATCATCTATTTCACGATCATTCAATTCCCAAGTTCCATCATCTTTTTGAACCATTCCATTATGCTGCTCAGTCCACCAATTAGTAGGCACACCATATTCATCCTTTAAGGCACTCGAAAATTTATTTATAAGAGAGAGATCACGTTTTATCTCCAGTTTAAACCCTCCCTTAATACCTTGTGTACCTGCAACGCCGTGCATATAACCCTCCATGCTATGCCAAGTTATGACGTCCCCAATACCCTTCAAGTAAGTAGACTTTGTGGTATCAATCCCCAATTCTTGCCCAACATCAGAATACCCTATCATAGGATATTTAGGGACAATATCTAGCGCATTGTTAATGCGTAAGCAATAAAGATTAGTCTGTTTATTGAATACTTTTTGAAAGTTGGAGTCTCCAACTTTTGGGCAAGCGAAAGCGTACATGGTCACTGGGCATGCCCTCGGCGGCACAGTTGATTGTTTGTTGATTCCATTAAATACTATGTCAATCGCGTTTAGTGTTCCTACTGCTGCACCCATACTGTGCCCAGTAATGGACAAACTAGTTTCCTCATTTCTGTATTCATCCACTAGTTTCTTTACCTCAGTCAATACCTAAAGATAACAAAAAGGAACTTTTGTTCGTGAATAATGTCGTATATTGGTATTTCTAAACATACAAGAGCATAAGGTCACAGTGGATTATGCATACCTGTTCTTGAGCACTAACTTGATTGTAACGAGTTTTCGGATCTGCAGTAGTGTAGATGGAGTACCAACCCATGTGTACTTTCGGGTTATCTAAGTTGATGTCCCCAAATATCTTTTTAGCTGAAACCTTCACCAACTCAGAATCATGAACCATATCCGATGGGTTGACTGTCCCTCTCCAGGCAATCATAATATCTCTCCTTCCCAAGACCTTCGTCCCTTCATCAGTAGACACCGCGACAAATCCTATCCAGTTTGACTTTTTGCTCCAAGCCTGCGTGGACGAAGATGTAACGAATGCACCGGGAATTGGGACAGCAGATGTAGCGTATATGTATTTAGTAACTTTATATTGGTTTAAGGGGCGGCCCCGAACAATCCCACATTTGTCCAAAAGATTTTTACGTGAGTAGCGACAGTTTCCAGCATTCTTTGAGAGCGGAACCTTTATGTAAGCATCGTAAGTGGCTTCGGCCATTTCACCGTAGTGGTTGATGTACGTACGGAGGTTGTTTGGGGGAGAATCTAGCAAACCCAGCCAGTGAGTGACTCCACTTAGGATTTTCCAATGCTTGGCGATGTCATCCATTTTATTGTAAATCTACAACTCATTTCATTGTTTTGAAGTCATATTTATAGATGAAAGGTGTGATGCATGGAATATTTACAATGAATAGTGTTTGTTATATTAGATTAAACAAACATAATTCGTAAAAGAATAATCATTATAAGAAGTAAAAAAATAATTGTTATAAGATAAAACAAAATTCGAAAAAATGACTAGATAATTTATATTTTGTATGTTTCACTAAAACTGTCCACGAAATGCATATACAAAATTGCTTGGGTAGAAAATGAATAATCGCGTGGTTTTTTGGGAAATTTTTTTTTTTCTATTAATTAATGATTCATTTTATTGGTTAGTCACAAAAGATGCAAATAAAATATTTTTACCCTTCGTATCAAACTTTTCCTTATCATTTAATCACAATTCTCTCTCCCTCTCTATATATATATATATATATATATATATATATATATATATATATATATATATATATATATATATATATATATATATATATATATATATATATATATATATATATATATATATATATATATATGTTATAATATTAAATGGTTAATAATTATCATGAGGTTTAACCTCATATAAACAGGAATACAAAATGGACTTTTGGTCTAACCTAAACCCTAATGGTGTTATCCTAACCCTAATCATTAATATTCCCCCCGCAGTTTGATCGAGGGAAGACGATTAAACTTGAAAAATAAACAAAACATAAAAGATAAACATAATTAAAAGATAGCAGAAGCGGCAGTCTCAGAGCTCTAACAATGGTGGCTAAAAATGACTGCGCGTCGGTGAAGAACAGATGAGGAGCGACGGCTAGAGACCGTTCCGTTGAAGAAGAGGAGAGAGTCATGACAGCGATCATGGAGCCGACGGCAGAGAAGTCCAGAGAAAGGTAGGGAGCAAACAGAGAGGGCTCCAACTGCGGCAGACGAAGTCAATTCCGATGAGATCGACGACTGCAGTGTTGATAGAGTGAGAGAGAGGCCTCTGCATATCAGAGGTTGTCCGATGAAAAATGTCCGGAGAATAAGAGACCATCAAAGAAGATGGGACCTAGAAGACGAGACGGTATAAAACTTATAAAGTTGCAAGTATATATATATATATATATATATATATATATATATATATATATATATATATATATATATATATATATATATATATATATATATACAAACGTGTAGAAAGTACACACTAACAAATTATCGGTGTAAACATCTTTGTTAAAATTATAATTGTATAAAACTTATACAGTTGCAAATATGTATAAAAATAAAAATATGTTGATATTTAAGTAATTTGTATAGAATTTTTAGTATTGAGGATCAAGCATGTTTTAAAATGGCACCATTTTTCAAAAATGTTCGGTTTCGTGTTTTTATGGATTTTATATTTACTACACCCAAACTTTGCAAGCCTTTTTTATCTTGACCTAGAAAACTTTGAGGTTAGCATGACTAAACAACCAGAAATGTCATAATTATCAAATATAAGGAAAAAAAACGCATAAAGCATTCAATTAAAATATAAAAACAAAAGTAACCATAAACTTGAATCACTTGGGCATACATGGATTAAGTCTAGAGTTAAGCCTTTGTTAGATTGGTCCATTTGGAACATGTCTCCTATTTCTGCTTTGCACTCTTTGTAATTGAGTCTTTGGCTCAATTTGATGTTTTTTCTAATGAATCGTTGCTGTTCAAAAAAAACTTGGATATAATTGCATACATTTATTTACATTCTCACATAAATAAATATATACATGCATAAGCATTTTAAAGGATCGTCCATAACAAAAAGTAGAAAAAATATTTTTAATTTACATAAGTGCAAAGGTTTCTAATACATATATGTATGTACGTTGTTATTATTATTATGTGTATTTTTTATTCACAAATGATTATGTATATATGATTTTTATGTATGTGTGTATATACATAATCATTTGTAAATAAAAAATATACATATGTATAAATGAACATATGTTCATAAGTAAACATATATTCATGAATGAACATAACCAATTTTCAGGTAGTTTTATGTTTAGCCAATATAATTTAGTTGTATGTTGAACATATCACTATATATATATATATATATATATATATATATATATATATATATATATATATATATATATATAATCAGGATCGGGTGAGGACTCTTCTTAAAGTGAGGACTTGCGAGGACACCTTAAAAAAATTGAAAAAAAATATAAAAAAAATATAAATAATAAAATGGATCATAGTACTATATCGGAGAAAAAAAGATTAAAAAAAAAACGTTTTCGATCATTATTTTTATTATAATGAAATAATGATCCAAAATAAAAACAGAAAAATTGCATCATTACGTTTTGCAATGATGCAAATTTTTTTTTCAAATTTTTTTTTGATAATGATATAGTACTATTCTCGATTTTATGATTTGTATTTTTTTATATTTTTTTCAATTTTTTTAAGGTGTTCTCGCGAGTCCTCACCGAAAAAAGAGTCCTCACCGGAACCGGACCCTATATATATATATATATATATATATATATATATATATATATATATATATATATATATATATATATATATATATATATATATATATATATTTCAACCGGAAAAGATCTCAATGGCAGTTATATCGAAGATATCTATACAGTTGTAAACGGGAAGAGTCGATTTAGCACCCGTCATCACGGCTTACGAAGTTGGGTGAGTTGTTTTATGTCCAAATCCTATTTCTTTTATAAAGTTGGTGCCAAATGTGATAGCTTTATCTTAGATAACGTCATTAATAAAGAATGATGGTCTTTTCGTTGTGATGAAAACGCACGCTTTTTATAAGTGGGGCTACTACATCTAACCAACCAACACCTAGATGTTACAATAATTTCTATATTTAAATATATAATTATTATATAATAACTAAAAAAAAATTCTAGGTAATCATTTCAACAAATTTTTTCACGTAATCTTAGGGTGCACGGAGTAATGGAAGTCGAACCCACAGCCAGACGGTTAGAAGCCGTCGATCCCGCCAAACCCACCTCCACCTCCAACCCGCTGAACCCACCTCCAACCTATTTTCCTTCTTCGCCTTCAACGCACAACAGCTTCCCGAGCCCGCTGTGCCTCCTCTTTGAACCCGCCGGAGGGCGGAACCCGCTCGGTACCGTCGGTGCCACACGAACCCGCAGCTGTGCCCGCCCTCATCTTTCGCTACTCTATGTAGCCTTAGATAAACATTTTCTATATGTGTAGATGTTAAGGGTGTCAATCCCTAACAAATAAGATCGGAAATGAATCCGACCAATCACTGCTTTTCTGCACTGGATTAGAGTATAGGGTAAGCAGGGTCGAACCTCAATGACACGGAGTTCAAAGCTTATGCCTTAAAACGTAAAAATAAAGGAGGGGGGTTGAGTAACAAATAATGATAATAATAAGTTACAGAAACATACAAATAATAAAGTTTGACGAAAATCAATAATAAAAAGGCCTATTCCCGAGTCTTCAATGTTCAGTGTAATAAAATGAATCCGATTGACGTGCTTAAAAATACAATTCCAAGTTGGCTTTTGAAATTCATAAAATATAATCTTTATGAAAATAACTTGCTAAAATGTTTAGATAAATGTCCGCTTATTACCTAAACCTAGTTTCATTTTACCCGACCTAAGGTCCGCTTATAGGCCGAATGCAGAAACCGCATAAGGTGTGCAAGTACCAATCAATGTCCAATTCTTTGCGTCCGCTGGGAAGTGTGTGGACATATGACCAAATTCTAAACAAGGAATTGGGCGCTTGTTTTTGTTACCAAACATCAACTGTGCTCAGCGATTAGGTGCCTTACACAGTCGATTAACACTGTTTGAAAACGATCCAATTAAGATGGCCAGTCAAAAGTAAATCAAATTCAAAACTAGAATTGAAACGAGAAAATGATCATTGGAATTATTCAAAAGCATTCATCGAACCGAATGTTTCAAATTATACACCAAACATATCCAAACTCAGGACTAGAGTGCGGTTTCTAGCCAGACATGGCTAGAAACGAATCAAAATACAAAATTATAATCGAAAACGTCTTACAAATGATAAAAATACGTAACTGAATCTCGAGAGTCGTGATTCGGGCTTCAAAAACCTTCTAAAAACTGTTTGGAAGTGTCTCGGGGTCGTGGCTAAAGTACAGGAACTGAACTCCCTTTCTGGCAGGAGAAGGCTGCTATTTATAGCCATCAGGGGGAGATAGCGGCGCTATCTCCTAACATAGCGGCGCTATCTTTGAATTCCCCCAATTCCCGTTCTCCTGGTCAAACGTAAATCTCGCCTTCTTGATTTCCTCAACTGCCGAGATAGCGCCGCTATCTCAATAAATAGCGCCTCTATCTTAGATAGCGCCGCTATCTCAATAGATAACGCCTCTATCAATGCAGTTTCCAAGATTTGTCATTTTTGGTCCCTGCTTGTTCCAATTTTGGTCCTTTTTCGCCCATTTTGCTCATTTTTGCTTAAAAACCTACATAATTGATATTTTCCAAGTAAAGTTAGTATTTTAGCCCTTTTTAACTTATTTTTATCCATAAAACACTATGATAACGCCCGAAATATATGCAAAATTAACGCGTTATCAGTAGGTGTATTGTATGAATTGACCTTCATACAAATAGATGTCAAATCATCGATGGTTCTTTTAGCACGCCTTTTTTCATCCTAATTATAAATAGTAATAATTAGTAAGTTATAAAATAGCCTTTTTTATTTTTATATAAAAATAAATAATATACACTTTTTTATAAACCTAAATAATAACAAATAAAAATTTTAAAATATAATACTAAGACAAATAGATTTGTATTATATTTAGAAGTTTAATACTATAAAAATTAAAAGTATAAGATGTTTTAAAAAAACTGATATTAAAAATTATATCAAAAAGTCTACTTACAGAAATTCATGACCTAATCCGATAAACCTACGGTCGAAAAAAGTAAACCCTAAAATCCACAATTTTATATCCAAAACCCTAATATATACCATTTTTGTGACAACTCCCTCTTCCTCCCAATACTACAACAATTGTCAGCATACAACCACCATCGCCGACAATACCCAGTGCCCTTATCACAGCCTCTGACCACCACCATCCTCTCATTTTCTATCGTTTGCTTTGTGTTTTATAGATGACGAGGCCTATCGACATCACATCTACTTTGAATTCTGGTGACATCCACCATTGCCAACGACATCCATCAGCCTCTGTCTCTCTCGATCTGTCGCTTTCTAAATATGGTTGTCTCTAATTTTTTGTCGTTTGCTCTGTGTTTTATTAGTGGCGTGTCTGTGCCGACAACACATCTATTTTCGACGACAGCCGCCATCGACCTCGATCTTTCCTCAATATGTCTCTTTTTCTGCTTCTCATTCTCAATGTTGGTGGGTTGTGGCGATGATAAGTCGCTAGTGGGGGTGGTGGGTTATGGATAATGGAGGTGTTGGTAGAAAATTTTAAAAAATTACATATATTATTTACCAATGTAAAAGTTATCTTACGATGCATATTTTTGAAAGTTAAAAGATTAATACAAATTATAAGAAATGATAACTTTTTAAGCTTTTAAAGATCTTCATAATATTTTATCTATTAAAATAATTGTTAAAGGATCAAATTAGTAAAAACAAATTCCATAAAATATACCAAGTTTTCAAAATAATTCAATTTTAACACTATATTTTTTTTTCAATTAGTTCACTAAGTTTTCGATTTTTTCAATTAATTCACTGTGTTTTTAATTTTGACCATTTGACCTGTCAACATGGTAGCACCAGACTTGGCATGAGGACGTGTCAGTTTTTGATAATGCGACGTTGACATCGTGTGCTAACGTAGCATCCAAGTGACATAATTGAAACAAAATTGAAAACATAGTGACTTAATTAGAAAAATTGAAAACTTACTGACTTAATTGAAAAAATAGCACAGTGTCAAAATCAAATTTTTTTTGAAAACATAGTGTCCTTTTGAAATTATAGTTGTCGTTGAGCCCTATTCTGAGTGAAATTATATCGTATAAACTGTGGTATTGCTCACTTTTCGTGTCTAATGCCTGTGTGTAAAAAAAGATATAAACAGGGGCTAAAGGCGTACAAAATGAAGAAGTTTTGGATAAAGTTCACTTTCAGTCGAAAAGACACACGCGCCACGACCTGAGGAGTACGCACATCGCAGAAAGTCAAGGATCAGATGACGACTTGAAATTCAAAGAGCGAGAAACGGGGTTAGAGATAAGGGCGCGACGCGGATTTCGCGCTTGCGCGCCGCAATTAGCTCGATTTTGCAACTATAAATAGAGGCATCTAGGTCGAGTTTCGGAAGCGAAGAACAGACCCAAAGGTTGAACCTATGCTTCTTTGACTCGTGATTTTGAATTTCAGTAGGCATAAGTTGGTATTTCCATGTTTTTCATTTATTTTTAGTATTTTATAGTTATAGTTATCACTTGATTCCATCGATTCTCGATTGTAGAATCTGTTGGGACGAGTTTGATTTGGATTATTTTCGAAGTCAGAACCTTAAGACTTCTGGTTTTTGTTTTCATTCAATACAATCATTCGGTTTAAGTCATTTTGCGCGTTTTCGGTATTGGTTTATGTTTATTTGCTTGTTGAATGGTTTTTGATTGTTGAATGTTTCTGATTTTCTGGAATCAGAAAGTAAGTTTGGTTTGGAGTTTGGATGCAAGTTAGTTTGGTTAATGATAGTTTTAGTTTTCGGTATTTCATTTTATCGGTTTACGGGAAGTGTATGGAACGCCGCCAGCTATAGAGTGACACTATAGTTTGGTTTATTCTGACACTATATTTTAACCACTTGACTCCCACGGATCGACCCTGGCTGCTACTATACTAGTGTGCGTGTAATGTTTAATTTTCTATTTTTGACCGCATAACGACCTAGGTGTGTCAAAATTTGGCGTCGTTTCTGTGGAGTTGTGCGCTTAAACTAGAGTGTCAGTGGTTTATTTTTCTGATTTTGATTTTAGTTTTTGGTTATTTAGTTGATTTAGTAATTTGAGTTTTGGTTTTGACGGTCGTTTGCACTTGTGCATGCGTACGCGTCGAGGTGAACAATCGTCACCTCTTTTATTTGATTCTGAGATTGAATGAACCGCGCGCAAAAATCGTGTGCGTAGGCGCTTGATAAATATGAGTCCAGATAATGTAGTAGTCGAGGACATTACCAATGAGCCAATGGGCGAGGTAATGGGGGAAGCATCATTTATACCCCCAGTTTCATCAGAATTTCATATAGGTTCTACTAGTGCTAGTGGTGGTGCAGATTCAGCCCCTGCACCCATACCATCATGCACTCAGCCTACTGTTCCACCTTTAAGTCAACCAATTACCAACCCTGTTAGGAACCCTGCTTCTGTTGTGTTGACTTGGGGAGTGCCGACCCGAGATGGTACCCGACGTCCACGTCAGCCAGTACAAGTTTCCCAATCGCAACTACAACACAAACCACCCATTTATAAACCTCAACCACCTTTTTAACCCATACCACAACCTCAACCTCAACCCCAAATACAACCACAACAGCAACAATACCAATATCAAGATGGAGATCCAGGCTATGATGACGATGATGAAGGATGGATGCCGAACAATCCTGTTCAGCAGAATCAATAATGGAATCGAGGTCAGGGACCTCCGAGACGACAGCAATATCAACAGCAACAACTAGGGAAATGATATTATAACAACGAGTTATATAATGATGGTAATTTCGTTCCTCCCTTGTACTTTGCTCAACCGATCGGGCAGTCGGTTGCATCGCACTTCCAACCGCAGGAGTATGTTGATGCATCGCCTATTTACTTTCCAGATAATGCTGATAGTCAGGTAGAAATTAGACCATAATTATTAGGAGTATTACCTACGTTTAGAGGATACAAGCAGGACAATCCATATAATCATTTGTATGAGTTTTTTGCTATAGCGAATGCTAATATTCCTAGGAACACCAATAGGAACATTTTTCGATTAAGGCTATTTCCTTTTACTCTAAAAGATAAGGCTAAGTATTGGTTCACGTCCCTGTAACCAAATAATATCACAACATGGGAACAACTTAAGGCGAAATTCCTACAAGAGTTTTATCCTGCCAACAAGACTACAGAAATCAGGAGAGCCATACAGGATTTTCAGTAAAAGCCAGGAGAGGCGTTTCACGACGTATTTAAAAGATTGAAGAAGCTGATGTGATCCTGTCCGCACCATGAGTTTCCATGGTGGCAACTTGTTAAATTCTTTTTCGATGGGGTGGATACGACTAATCAAGCTATGATCAACGCTTCATCTAGTTGGACGATCATGATGAAAGATCCAGACGACGCCTGGAGGTTTTTGGAGCAACTGAGTAATGGTTCCAAAGTAAATTATTCTGCAAGAAAGCCAGTTAGTACCGCAACATGGTTCCAAAGCAAATTATTCTGCAAGAAAGCCAGTTAGTACCGCAACAGCTGTTGGAATCGACAATGATTGGAAAAAGGAGGTCAAAAAGGAGATAGGATAATTGAATAGGAAGTTTGATAGGCTGATGGCAGCTCTTCAACAGGGACCACAAAATCTTCAACAAGGACAAAGGACCCAGGAGGTCAACCAGGTTTATGGTCAAGGTCAATATAACAACAATAATGGACGACCATACATACCTTACAATCAAGGAAATCAAAATTATAATAACAACTGACACGCTTAGGTCGTCTTGCGGTCAAAAATTGTAAAATAAACCTAACACACACTAGTATAGCGGTAGTCAGGGTCGATCCACAAGAGTTACGCGGTCAAGGTAGGCAACAGATTACCAACTGTAGTGTCACTCTACAGCCAGAGGATCTAGTTTCCGACTTTTACCAAAAATAACCCCAAAAATCACAAACATCCAACAATTCCGATTCAAGCATCAACTAAACTAATACCAAAACCAATAACTAACCCTAATCACTTACTGAAATTAGAAGTATAACTCAGAAGTAATCAAGATCAAATCAACACAATCACACATTCAAACATCCAATTGCATCCAAAAGCATAAAAACCATAAAAAGAGCATTTAACACTAACCGAATGATTAATTATTAAAAACTCAGATCCAACTTGTTCCAAAACAGAAAACACAAAATTCAGCAACTAAGAACTAATGCCAATGGTTGTCACACCCAATAACACTAGCCAAAGCTACTAAACTACTAAACTAATTGTAAATTAAAAGAGAAAAACATAAAATACCAATTATGGTTGCTGAAAACTGAAACTCGGAGTCAAAGAAGCCTTAGGGGTCGTTCTTATGCCAGGTCTTTGCTACTTTTTTTCGACCTAGAAGCCTCTATTTATAGTTTTGAAAAATAAAAGACAGCGCCGCGCGCACTTGGATTCCGCGGCGCGCGTGCTGGTTTATCCCCGTTTCTTCGGCATTTGAATCTTCTCCACCGCCTCATTGCTGAGTCAGCGCGTCGCGCCCTTGTACATACCCGCGGTGCGTGTGCGAATTCGACTGTTTGGACTTTATCTTCAAACTTCTTCCATTTTGTACACTTTTAGTCCCTGTTTACATCATTTCTTTCCAAACAAGCACTGACACAAAAAGTGAGAATATCACAGCATATATGATATAAATTCACCAAGAATAGGGCTCAACAACGACTAAAATACTTGATATTACTAGGCGTTGTCAAACACCCACACTTGAGCCTTTCTTGTCCCCAAACAAGAGAGTTTTTAACAAATTCTAATAGAGACTCAAACAATTTTTGAATGTGTTCAATTTCAAAGCTTATTGTCCTAAGAGTTAGAATGAAATAGTTTGTGAAGACATAATCGGAATATTCTTTGGAATTCATGACTTTCTAAAGAACCCTTAATTACAAATTTTCTGTCCACAATGAAGTGTACTTACTCATTCAGATTCTAAAGGCCATTAAAGAACTGTCCATGACTTTCGATGTTGTCCGTGTAACGAGCTTTCAGAAATACCATCCCAGACCAGACGATCTTATGTGGTAAGGTGCATAAGTGCCTCTTCGAGGCCATCCATTTTAGACTTACCGGCTCGAACAACAAATGCCACTGATTGAAAATTCCTTCCTAAATTCCAATCCTAAAATATTCCAATCTTCAAATTCTTAAAACTCAACTTATTTGACTAAACTCATAGCATGATAACAACTAAACAACATTTCCTGGAAAATACCAATGCTAAAACATTCAGAAACTATTCGTTTCAAAATTACAACCTATTAAAAATTTTGAAAAAATTGCTAAAAATTTTGAAAACTGACTCATTTCCGACAAAAATTCCAAAAAAAAACTCTTTCGACCGTTCACACCCCACACTTAAAACCGTACAACGTCCTTGTTATACATAAAAATAGATTCAAATCAAGGGAGAAAGAGTTACCCCTTAGAAGGTAGATTGCTTGATTGTCACAGGTACAGAAAACACGAACAAAAATCCTCGACTCAGAATTCAGGAGTTGTAGCATAGCAGTGAAACACGCCGGTGGTTAAGGAAAGTGGAGGGGGCACGGTGACCCCATACTTGCTTGAAACAACTCCTCCATTTTGTATTACATGCATAACTCACAAAAAACATTAATTTCACACAGAAAAACAAATAAGATATAAACAAGCAACAGATAAAGATAGTATCATAAGTACAGTACATATATATCCCAAAAGAAAACAGTAAAATACATCAATCGCCACCAGGTGGCCTAGAGGGACTTGCCTCGTGGTCGTGAGCTCGGGCTAGGAATGGTCGGGGGAGCTGTCCCTGCTGAGTGGCCATTTGTAAAAGTACCTCCCCAATCCACTCCAGCTGGTCCTCGATCCGAGCCACTCGATCCTGCAATCGGCTGAGATCTATCGCCTCCTCCTGCTGCTGTGGCTGTGGTGGTGGAACTGGTGGTGCTACCCTCTGGCGTCGCCTGGCTTGTCCCTCTTCATAAGTTGGTCGGGGTGCCCTGGCGGCCTCTGTCACCACTCTTATATATCGCCCTGGCTGTAGCTGCTGGATTAGATGCATGTTCTCCAAGGCTCGCACCGTTGTGCGAACTGGAGGAATGGCCGTCAGGGAGGCCACGGTGACAGCAGTGAGTAACCGGTAAGATCTGGCCAGGCGGGTAATGTAGTGCCCGCCAGTCAAAGGACTGCTAGCTGACGGATACATTGCCCGGGTGGATAGGGAGACTGCTAAGGCGTACGGGAGGTGGAGGAACCTGGTGGGGTCGAGAAGCACCCATATATAAGTCATTTCCTCACCAGACACCTTCTCGCCCCCCTCCCTCTGCATGATAGAGGTGGTGACGATACGGAGCATGAGCCGGTGAAGCGGATTGCGGAGCTGGCTCTCCCTGGCCGACCCCGCCTCGAAGTAGACATTAGATAACGGTGTCCAAATAGCAGCATTGGCCTCCCTCGCGGGCTGCCCCTGAATGCACACATGAAGGAACGGCGTGAAGTGACGGCTCTGGAGGTCCTCCTCTGTTTATATGCCCGTGCGTCTCCCGAACTCCCTGAGACTGCACTCCCTGGGAACTCCCCCCAATCGAAATCGGACTAGCCTGGACCGAGCCTCTCTCGAAGCCGGTGCGTAGCAGACAGTGGAAAGGAACTCCAAGAGAAGCTCGGTGTAAATGGTATCGTCCTGGTTGGCCATGAGCATGTCCAAACCTCGACATGTGAATGTAGCCTCTCCATCGACCTAAGTGTGGTGAAGAAAGGGTTCGATCTCGTCCCAGAGTCCGACCGTCATGAGAATATCCCGGTCTATGATCGTCACCTCGAGAACCCGGCAACCGATAAGTGCATCTCTCCTCGAAACATACTCGACAGAACTCTCCAGTCCCTCGAGGAACTGGAGAAAAGGATGATCACGTCTGAAAGACATCTGCACAAAAGAAGACAGCCAAATTTTTTTTGCAAAATCAGTCCTTGTCTCTCCCACAGAACCGCGGCGCGACCCAAGAACCAGGGCGCGGCGCGTCGAGCGACTGTTGTGAATTCCACATCCATTCTCACTGATTTTCACCTGTTAACTCGATCCAAATACACTACCAGGTAGCCTAAGCACCGACTAGCCCCTCTAGGGTGATCATTTGGCAAACAAAACATCCTACGAGTCAGCATTGCCGATTTTTAAGTTTTTCAATTTTTGGAGAAATCGACCAAATTCACTACCTAATCGCTAGTTCTAATAAGTAAAAACTAGTTAGAATGACGTACCTCGATAGTGGGAATGAAATGAACGAGAAAAATGCGAGAAAAACGTCGGATGATCGGAGCTCTGAGGCGCAGCGTGGGTTTGTGTGTGTGAATAGTGAATGCGACGTACCCTTTCGCGGGAAAGGCGTGACCGCGGCGCGCGTACTCCCAAATCAACCCCTGCGCATCGGGTTGGTTTACGATCCCGCGGTGCGTAAAACACATGACTGCGGCACGGTCTTCAAAAATTCAAATTTCCTTCATAACAACCCCACACTTGCCTTGGACCAATAACAGCTGCAATGACGATGATAATATCTTCCTAATTACTCCTAAGAAATACAATACCTAACCTATAAAAGATGGGTTGCCTCCCAACAAGCGCTAAGTTTAACGTCTTCAGCCAGACGAGTTATTCCTGCTCCTACTCTTCTTGGTTTTCTTATGGCATCATCTTATAGTCTGGTGTGAAATTGTGGACCATCATTGCCAGTAATGAAGTCAACTGTGTCATCCTGTCACTAATCTGGCTAATCCATTGTTGCTGCGCTTCCAGAAGTTGAAAGACCTTCCCTTCCCTATCCCTTGCATCCTTCTCATATTGCTGATGCTTTGTCTCCAGCATTTCCATCATCTCCAGCAGCTGCTCCTTGTCAATGGTGGACAACGGATGTTCTTTTGTTTCCTTCAAAATTTCTTCTTTTCCTCCTTCTCCTGTTCGGGTCCATATTTTTCCTTTGTCTCTGATCCCTGGTTCCATCAGTGGACTGCTGCTCCAATACTTATCATTATACCCTTGGGGTAGAGATATAGGACTCCCAAACATATTTAACCTTCGTTTCCTCGACCCAAAGAAGATGTCTAAGTCTCCCGTTTTGCAGTAAATTATGGCGCCGGCTGTAGCCAAAAATGGACGTCCTAGTATCAGCGCAGGCGCGTCCTCCTGACTCTCGTATTCCATAACTAAGAAGTCCACAGGGTAGAAGAAATCCCCAACTTTCACTATGACATTGGTCAACTTTCCTCGGGATACTTTGGTTGACTGATCAACCAGCTGTAATACTGTCTTTGCCGGCTCTAACTCCTCATTCTTGTATTTATTATACAAGTATCCCGGTAGCAGATTCACGCTTGCCCCCAAATCCAGCAAGGAATTCCTAATGACCACATCTCCTACCGTGGCAGTAATCAGAGGCGATCCAGGATCCCTCTCCTTTTTGGGTAGCGTTCCCAACAATGCCTCACTGGCCTTGATTGTCAACCTCACAACGTCGAGTGTGGGAGTCTTGCTTTTTCCATTTTTCTCACACATCTCCTGAAGAATTCTTGTATCCTCAGGAGCGTTCTTAAGCTCATCCTACAAGGTTGGTTCATTGATGGCCCAGTTGATTTATTTGGCACTTCCTGCTTTTTCTTTTCCATCTTACCCTTCTTCCTTTGTTTAATTCCAGCTACCATTGGCTGCTCCTTCTATTGGACATCCTTGTCCTTCTTTAGTTGAGATTCCTTCTTAACCTGAATTTCTTTTTCCTCCTTTTTAACTTCAACTTTTTCGACTTTCACATCAACATCTTCCTTGCTTTCACTTTCACCTTTATCTTCATTCTCTCTATTCGGACCCTCAATTTCACTTTCATGACCTAGCAAATCTTCCATGGTCACCTTCCTCCATTCTGACTCAACAGCATTGACATGCTCCTTTCCTGCTCGCTGAGTATGGTTCGGGTTGATTTCCGTGGTGCTAGGTAGCTTACCATTGTCTCTATTTCGTTGATCTTCAGCCATCTGAGCGTTCTGCCTTTCCATGTTGGCGATGGCCTTGGCATTGGCCTAAGACTGCTACTGCATGGTGTTAAACATCTTGTACATCTTTGCGGTCAAATCTTCCTGAGTTCCTGAGGCATTGTTATTGCTGGCATTAGTCGGCCCCCTGTTGTTGTTGTTACCACTCCCACTTGCATTGCCATTGTTATTTGCTGGTTGATACTGCCTGGACTAATTAGATGACTGGACCTGATAATTGTTCTGCCTTTGATTGTTGAAATTTTGCTGACCCTGGTTGTATGGTCTATAAGGTCGTCCATTATTGTGTTGACCTTGACTTTGGCCATAACCTTGATTTGCCTCCTGCATTCTTTTTCCTCCCTGGCCTCCTTGTTATTGAGTCTGAGGTCCGTTCTGTAGAGTAGAAATCAGTCTATCAAACTTCTTATTTAACTCGCTTATTTCCTTCTTGACCTCTTTCCTCCAGTCTGCATCAGCTCCCACTGCTGCAGCTGTATCTACCGTCTTTCTAGTAGAGAAATTCGCCTTGGATCCATTGCTCAATTGCTCCAAAAATTGCGAAGCCTCATCAGGATCCATCATCATGATAGTGCCACTGGACGATGCATTGATCATTGCCTGATTCGTCTCACTCGCCCCTTCAAAGAAATTCCTGACCAACTGCCACTTCGAAATATCGTGATGAGGGCACGACCTCATCAACTCCTTCAGACGATCCAAAGCTTTGTGAAAAGGTTCTCCAGGCTTTTGTTGAAAATTCTGGATGGTTCTCCTAATCTCCGTCTTCTTACTCGTCGGATAGAACTCTTGCAAGAATTTAGCTTTAAGCTGGTCCCAAGTAGTGATACTATTGGATTAAAGAGACGTGAACCAATACTTGGCCTTGTCTTTCGAAGTGAACGGGAACAACCTTAACCTAAATATATTTTTATTCGTGTTCCTAGGGGTATTGGTGTTTGCTCTCGCCATGAACTCATACAAGTGATTGTATGGATCATCCTGTTTATATCCCCTAAATTCAGGCAATATTCCTAAGAGTTGTGGTCTAATTTCTACCTAAGTGTCTACATCATCTGGAATATAAATGGGCGATGAATCATCGTAATCTCACGGTTGGAAGTGCGATGTAACCGACTGCCCTCTCGGTTGGGCAAAGTACAAAGGTCTAACTAAGTTACCGTTATATTGATGATCATTGTACCCTTGTTGACCTTGCGGCGGTTGTTGCTGTGGTGCTCTTCGTGGAGGTCCCCGACCTCGGTTCCATTGTTGTTGTGGTTGCTGTTGCTGCGGAACCCATCCTTCTTCCTCGTCCTCATAACTCTGCTCAACCGGTACCGGTACCGGTACCGGTACCGGTACCGGTACCGGTACCGGTACCGGTACAGGTACTGGTACTGTGGAGGTTGTGGTTGAAATGGTTGTTGTGGTGGTTGTGGTATGTTTTGGAAAGTGGGTTGTGGTTTGAAAATTAATGGCGGTTGTGAGGGTTGTGATTGTGGTTGAGAAATGGTAGTGTGCCGCATGGTCACTGGGGTGCCATCACTGGTCGACGCTCCCCAAGACATAGCAGATGTGAAAGGGTTTGATGCGGGGGCTGAAACCGCACCACCAGTAGCACTCGTGCTCCCAAACTGAAATTCTGAAAGCGGGGGTATAAATGGAACTGCCCCCATTGCCTCACCCGAAGGATCCTTGGCAACATTCTCTAAACTACTACTAACATGACTAAAACGCATTGTACCTAAACGCCTACGTGCACGGTTCTTGCACGTGGTTCGTTCGATCTCTAAGTCAAAACGCAAGGGTGATAACTGCCCACCCCGACGGGTACGCATGCACTAGTGCAACACGCCCGTCAAAACCAAAGAGGAAAATACTAACCAACTAAAATCTCAATATCAAACCCAAAAACCAGAAACTAAAAGTCCTACAGATCGCCTACTCTTAAGCTCACAACTCCCCGACAACGACGCCAAAATTTGACACACCTAGGACGTCGTGCGGTCAAAAATAGTAAAATAAACCTAACACACACTAGTATAGCGGTAGTCAGGGTCGATCCACAGGAGTTATGTGGTCAAGGTAGGCAACAGATTACCAACTGTAGTGTCACTCTACAGCCAGAGGATCTAGTTTCCGACTTTTACCAAAAATAACCCCAAAAATCACAAACATCCAACAATTCCGATTCAAGCATCAACTAAACTAATACCAAAACCAATACCTAACCCTAATCACTTACTGAAATTAGAAGTATAACTCAGAAGTAATCAAGATCAAATCAACACAATCACACATTCAAACATCCAATTGCATCCAAAAGCATAAAAACCATAAAAAGAGCATTTAACACTAACCGAATGATTAATTATTAAAAACTCAGATCCAACTTGTTCCAAAACAGAAAACACAAAATTCAGCAACTAAGAACTAATGCCAATGGTTGTCACACCCAATAACACTAGCCAAAGCTACTAAACTACTAAACTAATTGTAAATTAAAAGAGAAAAACATAAAATACCAATTATGGTTGCTGAAAACTGAAACTCGGAGTCAAAGAAGCCTTAGTGGTCGTTCTTATGCCAGGTCTTTGCTACTTTTTTTCGACCTAGAAGCCTCTATTTATAGTTTTGAAAAATAAAAGACAGCGCCGCGCGCACTTGGATTCCGCGGCGCGCGTGCTGGTTTATCCCCGTTTCTTCGGCATTTGAATCTTCTCCACCGCCTCATTGCTGAGTCAGCGCGTCGCGCCCTTGTACATACCCGCGGTGCGTGTGCGAATTCGACTGTTTGGTCTTTATCTTCAAACTTCTTCCATTTTGTACACTTTTAGTCCCTGTTTACATCATTTCTTTCCAAACAAGCACTGACACAAAAAGTGAGAATATCACAGCATATATGATATAAATTCACCAAGAATAGGGCTCAACAACGACTAAAATACTTGATATTACTAGGCGTTGTCAAACACCCACACTTGTGCCTTTCTTGTCCCCAAACAAGAGAGTTTTTAACAAATTCTAATAGAGACTCAAACAATTTTTGAATGTGTTCAATTTCAAAGCTTATTGTCCTAAGAGTTAGAATGAAATAGTTTGTGAAAACATAATCGGAATATTCTTTGGAATTCATGACTTTCTAAAGAACCCTTAATTACAAATTTTCTGTCCACAATGAAGTGTACTTACGCATTCAGATTCTAAAGGCCATTAAAGAACTGTCCATGACTTTCGATGTTGTCCGTGTAACGAGCTTTCAGAAATACCATCCCACACCAGACGATCTTATGTGGTAAGGTGCATAAGTGCCTCTTCGAGGCCATCCATTTTAGACTTACCGGCTCGAACAACAAATGCCACTGATTGGAAATTCCTTCCTAAATTCCAATCCTAAAATATTCCAATCTTCAAATTCTTAAAACTCAACTTATTTGACTAAACTCATAGCATGATAACAACTAAACAACATTTCCTGGAAAATACCAATGCTAAAACATTCAGAAACTATTCGTTTCAAAATTACAACCTATTAAAAATTTTGAAAAAATTGCTAAAAATTTTGAAAACTGACTCATTTCCGACAAAAATTCCAAAAAAAAACTCTTTCGACCGTTCACACCCCACACTTAAAACCGTACAACGTCCTTGTTATACATAAAAATAGATTCAAATCAAGGGAGAAAGAGTTACCCCTTAGATGGTAGATTGCTTGATTGTCACAGGTACAGAAAACACGAACAAAAATCCTCGACTCAGAATTCAGGAGTTGTAGCATAGCAGTGAAACACGCCGGTGGTCAAGGAAAGTGGAGGGGGCACGGTGACCCCATACTTGCTTGAAACAACTCCTCCATTTTGTATTACATGCATAACTCACAAAAAACATTAATTTCACACAGAAAAACAAATAAGATATAAACAAGCAACAAATAAAGATAGTATCATAAGTACAGTACATATATATCACAAAAGAAAACAGTAAAATACATCAATCGCCACGAGGTGGCCTAGAGGGACTTGCCTCGTGGTCGTGAGATCGGGCTAGGAATGGTCGGGGGAGCTGTCCCTGCTGAGTGGCCATTTGTAAAAGTACCTCCCCAATCCACTCCAGCTGGTCCTCGATCCGAGCCACTCGATCCTGCAATCGGCTGAGATCTATCGCCTCCTCCTGCTGTTGTGGCTGTGGTGGTGGAACTGGTGGTGCTATCCTCTGGCGTCGCCTGGCTTGTCCCTCTTCATAAGCTGGTCGGGGTGCCCTGGCGGCCTCTGTCGCCACTCTTATATATCGCCCTGGCTGTAGCTGCTGGATTAGATGCATGTTCTCCAAGGCTCGCACCGTTGTGCGAACTGGAGGAATGGCCGTCAGGGAGGCCACTGTGACAGCAGTGAGTAACCGGTAAGATCTGGCCAGGCGGGTAATGTAGTGCCCGCCAGTCAAAGGACTGCTGGCTGACGCACACATTGCCCGGGTGGATAGGGAGACTGCTAAGGCGTACGGGAGGTGGAGGAACCTGGTGGGGTCGAGAAGCACCCATATATATGTCATTTCCTCACCAGACACCTTCTCGCCCCCCTCCCTCTGCATGATAGAGGTGGTGACAATACGGTGCATGAGCCGGTGAAGCGGATTGCGGAGCTGGCTCTCTCTGGCCGACCCCGCCTCGAAGTAGACATTAGATAACGGTGTCCAAATAGCAGCATTGGCCTCCCTCGCTTACTGAACTCAGAAGTATAACTTAGAAGGAATCAAGATCAAATCAACACAATCACACATTCAAACATCCAATTGCATCCAAAAGCATAAACACCATAAAAAGAGCATTTAACACTAACCGAATGATTAATTATTAAAAACTCAGATCCAACTTGTTCCAAAACAGAAAACACAAAATTCAGCAACTAAGAACTAATGCCAATGGTTGTCACACCCAATAACACTAGCCAAAGCTACTAAACAACTAAACTAATTGTAAATTAAAAGAGAAAAACATAAAATACCAATTATGGTTGCTGAATATTGAAACTCGGAGTCAAAGAAGCCTTGGGGGTTGTTCCTATGCCAGGTCTTTGCTGCTTTTTTTCGACCTAGAAGCCTCTATTTATAGTTTTGAAAAATAAAAGACCGCGCCGCGCGCACTTGGATTCTGCGGCGCGCGTGCTGGTTTATCTCCGTTTCTTCGGCATTTGAATCTTCTGCACCACCTCATTGCTGAGTCAGCGCATCGTGCCGTTGTACATAACCACGGCTCGCGTGCGAATTCGACTGTTTTGTCTTTATCTTCAAACTTCTTCTATTTTGTATGCTTTTAGTCCCTGTTTACATCATTTCTTTCCAAAGAAGCACTGACACAAAAAGTGAGAATATCACAGCATATATGATATAAATTCACCAAGAATATGGCTCAACAACGACTAAAATACTTGATATTACTAGGCGTTGTCAACAATCAGCCTTACAACAACCGTCAAAACAACTATCAATGGCCACCTTCTAACCAACAAAGACAGTTCCAGGCTGCCAACAACCATGGTCCTAGTAGTAGCAACAACAACAACAGGTCAACTACTGCTAATAACAATCATACCAATCCAGAAACTCCAGCAGAAATGATAGCAAAGATGTATGAAATAGTGAACACAAGTCAACAGCAAACGCATGCCAATGCTAAAGCCATTGCTAACATGGAGAGACAAATCGCACAAATGGCTTAAGACCAAAGACGAAGAGATAATGGCAAGCTCCTAAGTAACACAGAAGTGAACCCGAATCATACTTAAAGAGCTGCAAAAGAACACGTCAATGCAGTGGACGAGTGCACGCCCGAAAAGGTATGGAGAAAGGTCACGATGGAAGATTTGGCGGGAACGGAGAACAAAGACAAAGATGTCCAAAAAGAAGCACAGTCAACTATCGTCGAAATCAAGAAGAAAAAGAAAGCTGCAAGAATGAAAAGGAAGCTAACTGTACCAAGTGGACCGTCCATTAATCAGCCCTTATGGGATGAGTTAAAGAATGCTCCAGAAGATACCAGGATTCTCAGGGAAATGTGCAAAGAAAACGACAAGATCAAGAAGCCGATACTAGAAACAGTACGACTCACAGTCAAGGCAAGCGAGGCATTGTTGGGTACGCTGCCTAAAAAGGAAAAAGATCCTGGTTCGCCTTTGATTACTGTCAATGTGGGTGATGTAATTATTTGAAACACATTGCTAGACCTGAGGGCCAGTGTGAATATCTTACCTGGCTAGTCATACGATAAGTAGAAGAACGAAGAATTGGAGCCAGCAAAGACAGTTCTATAACTGGCAGACCAATCCACAAAGGTCTCACGGGGCAAGTTGACAAATCTGCTTGTCAAGGTGGGCGACTTTTTCTACCTAGTGGATTTCTTGGTAATGGAATATGAAAGTCAGGAGGATGCGTCGGCACTGATTTTAGGACGTCTGTTTTTTGCCACAGCTGGGGCTATGATGGCTTTCAAAACGGGTGATATGGACATCACCTTTGGTACTAGAAAACGAAGATTGAATATGTTTGGGTGTCCGATGACATTGCCACCAGGGTATGATAACAAGTATTTGAACAATAGACCATTGATGGCACCAAGAGTGAATGAAAAAGGTAGAAATCGAATGATGGAAAATGAAAGTGAAAGTGAGGATGAAGAAATCCTATGGAAAACGCAGGAACGTTTGTTAACGACGGCTGATAAGCAACAACTCTTTGATATGATGGAAACCATAGAACGGAAGCTCCAGGAGTATGCAAGAGATACAAGGAATAGGGAAGCTAAGGTGTTCCAGCTTCTAAATGCACGTCAACATTGGATAAGCCAAGTAAGTGATAGAATGACACAGTTGACGACCTTGATGGCCACAATCGTTCAAGACATCGCACCAGGAATAGGAAATCCTGTGCCAAAGGAGGAATGAAAAGGATGCTGTCTGGCTGAAGACGTTAAACTTAGCGTTTGTTGGGAGGCAAGCCATCTGTAGACCGGTTAGGTTTTTGTTTTTGAAGTAATTAGAAAAATTAATCATCATCATTGCAGGAATTTATAGCACGAAGCAAGTGTGGGGTCAATCGAAAAGAATTGCAAAAGTTGAAGATCGCGATGCGGTAAGGGCAAAACCGCGCCGCGCGTACGCAAATTAACCCGATGCGCAGGGGTTCTTTTTTGGACACGCGCGACGCAGGAAACCTGTATCCGTGTCACGGAATTTGATCGGTCAGAAAACCGCCATAAAAGCTACGTCTCCCTCGTCGCACCACACACACAAACGACGCGCCAAACAGAGCAGCACTTGATCACTCATTTTTCTCGCATTTTCTTGTGTTCCCGTGTATCTACGATTGAGGTATGTGTCTAGAACTCGTTATTTCAAGTCATTGCATGTCTTTGAAGTAGAAATTTGAACGAAATAGTCGGGTAATAGAAAAACTTAGAAAATCGGCAATGTCGACTTTTAGGGTGAGTTTTTCGCAAATTCTCACCCTAGAGAGGCTAGTCGGTGGTTAGGTTGCCTTGTATATGTGTTGGATGGGATTAAACATGTGAATTTTGGAGATTTTCACAACAGTCATACGGCGCGACGCGGTGCATTCATATACCACGCCGCGCGTGTTGAGGCGCCGCGCGAGGATCCGCGACGCGCGACGAGGACTAATTTTGCAAACTATTTTTCTGTTGTGATTTGTGTGCAGATGGCTGAGCAGGTTGACTACATGTCTGGGCACGAATTCCTACAGTTCCCAAACATTCTCGAGGAGACTCCTCAGTACCGGGCCCGACTCCGGGAGATTAGCACACGACCAGTGCTTCCGGCGATTCAGTTTGAATGAGCCATTTTGACCCAGGTGAGGTTGTGGGATCAGCTGCTACCCTACCTCCATCGCACATGGACTCATCCCGAGGGAGCATTTACCTTCACATGCCAGGGCTGGGAGCGACTGATGGCCACTAGGGACGATATTGTGTACAAGGAGCTAGTGCTCGAGCTTTTATCTACTTGCCGGTACACCCCAACCTCGCGAGAGCCAAGAGCCCAGCTGGTTCGATTTAGACTGGGAGGGCAGAGCCGGGAGTGCACGCTACGGGAGTTCGCCAGGCGCACAAAGATTTATACCGAGGCAGAGATCGGTGGTATTCACTTTCCACCTTTCTTTGTCGCGTGCTTCAGAGATCATCCACAGAGGGAGGCGGACGAGCTTCTTTAGGCAGAGATGTCCAACGAGTATTTCGATGCTGGCGCGACCTAGGAGAGCCAGCTCCACGCCCTGCTTCACCAATTGATGCATCGGATCATATCCACCTCTATTATGCAGAGGAAGGGATGTGAGAAGGTGTCACGAGATGACATATATTACATGTGGGTCCTTTCCGACCCCAGCAGGTTCCTCAACCTGCCATTTGCACCGGCGGTTTCTCTGACATCTCGAGCCGTGGGCACGACTGCTAGGAGCCCCATGGCTGTCGGGCATTACATCACTCGTTTGGCCCGATCCTACAGCATTCTCACGGCCAATGTTCTTGCCGGCCTGGCCCCAACATTACCCACTCACGCGGAGGGGCGATATTTTGAGAATATGGGGGTTATCCATCAGTCAAGGCGGGGTCTGTACCAGGTGAGACCGACGATCGAGGCAATTCCAAGCTGGCCCACAGGCAGAGGAGGACGAGGAGGAGGAGCAGCTTTTGCATAGACCCTCCCAGTGCAGGAGAGTGGAGGCGCCAGTCCAGCCACCACCGCAGACACAGTCACCACCGCAGCCTGTAGACGTGCAGGCTGCCTTACGAGATCTTTCTGCGAGGATGGCACTTTTGGAAGAGCATCAGGTTGGGATTAGAGAGGGATTACTCGAGCTCCTCACCCAGGCTGGACGACATCAACGACTCTTCCCTACTCGCGCTCATGATGACGAGGCTGGTCCATCCGGGACTCAGCATGATGATGATTGATTGTATTTTTCTTTTATCTTTTGAAAACATTGTACATAACCTATGTCTATTATTACTATTTTTTGTGTTTGTTTTTGCGTTTGATTTGTTTTGTGAGTGTTTGTTTGTGCAAGTACCAACAAGATCCACTGAGGGGTTGTTTCACGCAAGTGTGGGGTCATTATACCCCTACACTTGTCATTTACCGACATGTTCGCTGTTGCGCTACAACTCCGGACAGTCCATCATGATGTACGAATTTTATCCGGTGATAATTGGTTCCAACAAGCAGTCTACCGTTCCAAAAAGGGGTAACTCTTCCTCCCTTGTTTTGAAATGTTTTTTATGTACAACGGGGACGTTGTACGGTTTTAAGTGTGGGATGTGGGACGGTCGAAAGAGTAATTTTTGAAATTTTTGCAGAAAACATGTAATTTTCAAAAATTTTAGCAATTTTTCCAAAAAATTTAAGAAGTTGTAATTTTGAAACGAATAGCTTTTGAAATGTTATAGCATTGGTATTTTTCAAGAGATACTGTTTAGTTGTAAGCATGCTATTATTGAGTTAAAATAAGTTGAGTTTTTAGGAGTTGTAAAAATTTTAGAGTTGGAATATTTTAGGATTGGGATTTAGGAGGGAAATATCAATCAGTGGCCTTTGTTGTTCGAGCCGGTAGATCTGAAAAGGGTGGCCCCGAAGGGGCACTTATGCACCTTACTACCTAAGATCGTCTGGTCTGGGATAGTATATTCGAAAGCTCGTTACACGGACAACATCGAAAGTCATGGATAGTTCCTTAACGGCCTTTAGAATCTGAATAAGTAAGTTTGCTTTTTGCATACTGAAAATTTGTAATCAAGGGTTCTTTAGAAAGTCGTGAATTCCAAAGGGTATTATGGTCATGTTTTCATAAATCATTTTCAATCTAACTTCTGGAAACAATAAACTTTGAAACTGAAAGCATTCAAATGTTTGAGTCTTAGTTATAATTTGTTAAAACCTCACTTGCTTGAGGACAAGCAAGGCACAAGTGTGGGGTGTTTGACGACGCCTAGTAATATCAAGTATTTTAGTTGTCGTTGAGCCCTATTCTGAGTGAAATTATATCATATAAACTGTGGTATTACTCACCTTTCGTGTCTAGTGCTTGTGTGTGAAAAAAGATATAAACAGGGGCTAAAGGCATACAAAATGAAGAAGTTTTGGATAAAGTTCACTTTCAGTCGAAAAGACACGCGCGCCACAACCTGAGGAGCACGCACATCGTGGAAAGTCAAGGATCATATGACGACTTGAAATTCAAAGACCGAGAAATGGTGTTAGAGATAAGGGCGCGACGCAGATTTCGCCCTTGCGCGCCACGATTAGGTCGATTTTGCAACTATAAATACAGGCGTCTAGGTCGAGTTTCGGGAGTGAAGAACAGACCCAATGGTTGAACCTAGGCTTCTTCAACTCGTGATTTCGAATTTCAGTAGGCATAAGGTGGTATTTCCATGTTTTTCATTTATTTTTAGTATTTTATAGTTTTAGTTATCGCTTGATTCCATCGATTCTGGATTGTAGAATCTGTTGGGACCAATTTGATTTGGATTATTTTCGAAGTCAGAACCTTGAGACTTCTGGTTTTGGTTTTCATTCAATACAATCATTTGGTTTAAGTCATTTTACGCGTTTTCAGTATTGGTTTATGTTTATTTGCTTGTTGAATGGTTTTTGATTGTTGAATGTTTCTGGTTTTCTGGAATATACTTCTGGAATCAGAAAGTAAGTTTGGTTTGGAGTTTTGATGCAAGTTAGTTTGGTTAATGATAGTCCTTCTGGATGTAGAAACTATACTCAACGACCAATCCATGGATGTAAAATGCATTTTTGAAAGAGCCACCTACGATTTTATATGAATTTAACAAGATAAAGCTAAAACAGTGGAATTGCAATTGTCACATAAAATGACACTAGGTTGGGTTTTCAATCCCTGAATCCATTAAGACCAATATTAAGACCTCTACGGTCTGAAATAAGTCCAATTACATCAAAAAATCAGAAAACTACATGTACTCATTAGACAAATCACCAAGCAACATAAACATACACACACATCAACACACACAATGGTGTGTGATGGGTGGTAATTGGCTAGAATGACCCCAAAACTCAAACCATATTGAATCATAACATCAAACTAGAATCTTAGATCAGATGGAGACTTTTAAGAGCCTAAACTCACACACACACACACAACCCACATTGGGGTGGGGTGGTGGTAATGGTGACCACGGCTAGAGAAAATAGAAAGAGGGCAACCAAATTAAACATACCTTTTGCCGCAACAACTGAAGCTTGACAGCCCTATCTCATATGATCCTTCTCTCCTCGACTCCTACTCACACCACGACCAAAAACAGAAAACAGGAAGTAGAATGAGGATTCACGGCATGCAGCAACACTAAACAATAAGGGAAGAATGATGGTCATGGCTAGCAGCTAGAGAAAACCTGACAGATGAGAGAGGTAGATATGCACACACACCTTACACCTTTCTCACAACTCACATCCCTTCTTCCTTCAAAAACATCCCACGACAACAGCAACGAGAAATGAGTGAGAGAGAGAGAGGGAGCGAGAGAGAGAGAGAGAGAGAGAGAGAAAGACAAAACGAGAGGGGTAGTTCACGACAGCTAGGGTTGCATCAATTCAAGGACGTGCTTCTTTCATGTGAAAAAGTTGGGCTGGTATATATATACAATCGTAGGCCACAAGGGCTGAACACCTCATGGTCGAGAGAACAAGTTCGTCCACAGCCTTAGACTAGGTTTGATTCATGCAGAATTTGAATTTGACAATAATGGTCCCCCCTAATTGTCCTCCTATTTTTTGAAGCCTTCTTATGTTATTCTTAACAAACCAAGTTTTTAAAAATGACACTATACCCCCCCCCCTCAATCATCCAATTTCTTTTCAAGGTTTATTATTATTATTATTATTATTATTATTATTATTATTATTATTATTATTATTATTATTATTATTATTATTATTCGTTTAATTCGTCAAAAAAACGTATCGGAAACGGGGAGTTACAACTGTACCCCACATATAATAATTTCGTCTCAAAAATTCAACTCTAACACCTCTCGGTTAAAACGTCACAATCTTTCCTAGGAAACTTAAATTTACAATTCTCTCTTCTTACCCCCAACAGATAGGGTTCCCGCGCCTTCAAACGTACAACATCTCGTAAAACGATATGCCGGTGATGTTGGAATAGTGTCCAAGGTCATCAACTTGTGGTAATATTTCTGATAATGGTAGAGTCCTTCTAGGTTGCCCTCATGACCCAGAAAAACCTACAGAGTCAGAAAATGTAAAAGGGAATGATTACTTTATTAATTTATTGAGAAATAAATTAATTAGAAACTAGATCAATAAATTAATTGATAATTTAATTTGAAATTAATTTAGAATCAATTAAAGACTGGATTGTAATTGATTAAAGATTCAATCAATAGAAACAAAGTCCAGGGGGTACGGCCGCCAAAAGGCTCCTAAGTTTGAAACCCTAGGAGCCTTGCACTATAAATAAAGTCTTTGGGGTTCAATCCTAAGGCATCCCGTCCTAATTTTTTTCTAACGTGGAGTGTATTACTAGATGTGTTCACAAACATCAAAAACTCAAATTTTATGTCGGAAAGTGTTACTTTTGAAGCTCTAAACAAGGTTGTCGGTAACGTGAAATTTAATTTTTTCCAACTTTTAACGTTCATAGTTTGTTCATACGATCTTCGACTTGGTTGATTTTTTTTGTAACGTGAAGATTATCGGTAACGTGAAATTATTACTCGTATATGAATTGCTTCTTAATTTTTAAGGTTTGTCGAAAAAAACGACCATTTAGCGGCTACGGGCATCAACTGCTAAATCCACAAGAGGATTTCGTAGGTGATCTAGCTCATCTGTTAAATACTCAAGATTGTGTGCTAAATGCTCTCTCTCACTTGCTAAATCCTTCCCATCACCTGCTAAATCCTCTCAAGTTCATAAACCCTAATTTTTTGTGCTTTAAAGGCATATACATTAGGCATCAAAATTTGTTTGTTCACTAATCTATGGCTTAAAACGTTAAATTATTAACTAGGGAAAAGTAATACATAAAACAGAACATCAAATCTACGGAGCCATTTAAGAGCGTTTTTCGTCTACAGTAATGAAAAAAAATGTCGTTTTTTTCAGTCTATATACTTGGGCTGATGGGCCAGCCCATCAGCATTTAGCAGCCCACCTTAAGGATTTAGCAGCCCATGGCCAGCATTTTGCAGGAGTCTCATGGCTTGGGGAGCATTTAGCAGGGGAGTTGAGGAATTAGCAGGTGACCACCTGGTAAATGCTTGGCTATTTGAGGAAAAGGCTTTAATTTGTGTTGTTTTGAGAAAAACTCTTATGAGATTAGGCTATTTTAGTCTTTTTTTCTCTAAAAAATATTAACAGAACATTAGATATCAGGGCATTGAAAGCGTATTCTTCTCTTGCTCTTCTTGAAAAATAAAAGAATAATAGAAAACCTAATTAAAATATTACCTAATTGTCAATCGACGACTTGGACTTCATTGCGTGTAATCCACGACTTTTCATCTTAATTGGTCCTTTATTTTTCCTTCAGGCTTCAGCGCTCTTTATATATTTGCGTATTTCTATTCAACGATATTTGTATTTTAATATCTGTATAAATCTGTTTGTTCCTACAATTTTTTGTCATACACAACAATAATATGTTTTTTATGCATATTGTACAACCCATGTAAAACATAAATTGTTGTGTATGACAAAAAATTATTGTGTACGGATCAGCTCCCTATTTTTAAGTAGTAATGTATAAAATCTGCTCCGGATCAAATTGATTCTAAATGCCATTGTACTTTTAACTTTGTTACTATTATCATGTATAGTTGACCTATTTTTAGATGACTAAGGTTTACTTATTTTGGATTATAATAGTTATAATTTACTTAATTTTAGATTATAATTGCTAAAATAGTTAAGGTAGCTATTATTTGATTTTATATTAACTTGTCGCTAAACATGAAATCGCTATCGCTACATAGCATATAGGTAGTTCATCACTATTGTCTGCTATTCGCTATTGTATAGGTTTCTAGCTAAGTATTAGGGTCGGTCCGTTGATATTAAATGTCCTGTGCAAAAACTAAAAAATGGACCCTAAATGTAACTTTTTTACAAATAACTGAAATTCATTCATAAGTGTTATAAAAATTATTCTTCCTCTCTTCTTGAGAAGAAACTTCTGGTTTCTTTTTTAAAAATTTATCTAGAGACTCACTTTGAACATTTGTTAAATTTATCTAGATATTTAGAAAGCATAATTTCTAAAGATAGATAAATCATATAACAATTCAAGAGTCATTGAATAAAAACTAAAAATTAAAATAATAAGAAAAATTCAACTTATAAAATACTTGAATAACAAGTTGTCAATCTGTCGTTATAAGTATTAGTAATTACGTGGCTGTAGGAGAGTAGGAAATTAGGTTTGTAGTTAATAATTAGGTGTTTCCAACATTCATTTGGACTGGTAATATGTTTGGGCAGAAGGGAAAACGGAGTCATTTGCCAAACATTAAAAGCCAAAAAAATAACATTTGCTACTGCTACGTGGACTCGAACTTGGGACCTTAGGTTCTGAGGTGTAGGGCCTTTGCCATCTGATCCAAGTCGTTATTTGCAATTCATTCGCAAACGTAATAAATATACAATATGTATACTGTATACATATAAAAATTTCGGGCCCCCGGACGTCCGGGCCTGTGAGGTCGCACACCCCGCACTTGCTAAGGGCCGACCCTGCTAAGTATAAATCTTGGAACTTGGAGAGAAATGTAAAGTGATAACCTATGTACTTGGAATGCCTTTTATTGTACCAGAGTATTATGTGACCAACATATACTTATGTTTTTTCAAAAAAAAAAAAAAAAAAAACTAGTAGACCCATGGGAGTGCCAAGCGCGGGCTTGGGGCTTCCAACGTGGAGGAGAAAGCCCGCATGGGTACACTGCCTTAATGATAAGTTTTTTCTTACTCATCTTTTGTGATTATGTATTATATTTTTTCGGTTGCAAAGTAATTTTGTGCCAAATAACGTAAACTGAAAGTCATTATAGTGATATTATATTTTCGTTCAATATGGTTTATTAAACTTCATTACCAATATTAATCATGAAAAGAACCAATGATTTTATTATGACTTAGACTTATGGATTTTTGGTTCTAATGAATACATGATTATTAATAAAGTTTTTTTGAATCCATAAAGAAATTCATGTATGAATAGTTGATTGATTAGCAACATTTGTTTCTTAATAGGCTACATTACAGTTTTATTGTTTTCTAATTTTACATTACTTCAATGGTAATTTTAAAGTGTTTCTAAAAGTGTTCTCGGGTGGTTATACCTCATAGATTTAATATAATTTATTAATGAATTATAGGTTCTTTATTTCTAATAATGTATATAATTTATTGAAAGGATAATTATTAAGCACTAATAAAATGTATATAATTGTCCATGATGTAGGTGGTGACGATGAATAGTCAATAGATGAATCGTACAACAGTAATGTTGTGGACTCGCCCTCGTGGGAAGTCAAAATTGTGGAAGCCAATTGTACTAAAAGAGTTTATACCTCAAGAAGATGCTACTTTCCGATCGTTAGAGTATGCAATTAAAATGTATTCTACATATGCTAAAAATGCAGGATTTGGTGTAAGGTTATACACAACAAAAAAATTTGGCGATGGTTCAATAAAATTAAAGTGAGTATTATGCAACTGAACAGTTAAATTACCAAACAAATTGTTAGACAGTTTGGATCCAGAAGGAAGTGGTAGGAAGAAAAAAAACTCAAACTTTATAATTATGAATTCTAAAGCACTCATCAAGTTTGAATGGGAACACAAAAGAACAAATGAATTCAGAATTAAAGAGTTTCAAGAATTGCATAACCACCCACTTGAAACAAAAGAAGAGCGAAGCTATTCAAAGAAAGCAAGGAAGTTGAGTTATAAGGACAAAAAATTATCGTAAGAACTTCTACTTCAAACATTGGTGCTACAAAGGCACACAAATTATAGACTTGTTTAAAAGGAGGATATGATAATGCATACTACATTTAATGTTTTGGGCAGATGAGACAAATAAGGTATACTACAAAGAGATTGTAGATGTAATCTCATTTGATGCATTGTTTAGAACAAACAAGTAAGTATATTTAGTTTTACATCTACATTTTTTATTATGAATATTGCATGTAATTTTTAATATATTTAAATATTCTAATTACTAATTGTGAGTTAATTTAAATAGATATGGGATGGTCTGTGTTCCTTTCACAGCGATAGACAATCACAAACGATCATTCAATGTAGGAGCTGTGCTTCTAAGCAATGAGACTATAGAAACATATAAATGGTTGCTTGAGACATTTTTACGAGCTCATGATAAACAGCCGAAATTGGTCTTAACAGACGAGGATCCAGTAGTGAAACAAGCTGTTGAAGCTATACTACCTGAGTCCAAGCATAGATGGTGTATGTGGCACATCATGATTAAATTACAAGACAATGTATGTATATAATTGGCTATTATTGTACATATTGATTATTCATAAATGATTATGACTAACCATGTGTAATTTAGGTATCTAAATATTTTCTTAGAAAAACTGATTTAAAAAAGTGATTCATTAAATTGGTTTGGAATGGGTACATAGAGCCTAGAGTGTTTGAAAAAGATTGGAAACAACTAATAAAACAGTTCAAACCGGAAGACAAAAGGTGGTTCAATGATATGTACGAAAATAGAACGTAGTGTATACCTGCTTATTTCAAAGGTGTTTTGATGCATGGGCTGATGAAAACCACGTCAAGGTCAGAAATCTCAAATTCGTTTTTTTAATAAATTTGCTCACCACGACAATTTGCTAATAAACTTTATGATAAACTATGATACCGCAATTGAAAAACAGCGAAACTCAACATGGGAGGGAGAAAGCAACAAAAAGGCGAACCTTATTTTTAAGATGTCGACCGGTTTAGAAAAACATGTGGCTGATGTGTATACATACACATTATTCTTAGAAGTTCAGAAAGAAAATTTTAAAGGAACGTGGAGTTGTTCATTAGAGAGTGTGCAAATGGTGGGTGACAAGTGGTTATTATTAACCATCTGGATAAAGCAAAACAAGTCAACAACTTCAAGGTTAGTTTGTATAGTTTTTTTTATTTAAATTCGTATGGATGATTAACTACACATGAATGCCTCTAATATCTAACAATCATTGATGATTGACCTATCCAAACCATTGACATAAGTGTATTCATGAATGATTGTAATTAACAATCACACGTTAATAAAATCATGAATGTAATTTCATAATTGTTGATTATCCGATTTCAACCGTTTCTTATATTATGATTTGTGTTGAATTTTTTGAAAATCATGAATGTAAATCTAAAAATATGAATGAATTCGTATTAGGTTTTGGTTGTGTTCATAAATGATTGGAATTACTAATCATACATGATTTAAAGTGTAAAAACAAATAATAAACTAAGGTAAATAATTTGATAATTGTCATACCGGAAATAGCATCAAGGAAACTCATAAATGAATAGTTAATTACATAATTGTTGATTATCCCAATTTCAACCCTTTCTTACCATAATAAACGAAAAAAGGTTTTGTATAGAGTAACTAACATAGCATATGCTTTCAATGTTTAATAGGTTATAATGAAGTTGTCTAAATTAGCTCATGTGAATACTTCACAAAAATGGGAATATTGTGTCGATAAACAGTTATGTTTAACCTAATGAATAAAAATAACCATAATCATAGATGATTAACAATAATAACCATAAACAAATGATTAACAAATATAATCAGTTATGTTTAACCTAATGAATAAAATAACCACAATCACAAATAATTAACAGAACATAAGAACGTAATCATTATTGATGATTGGGACATGATTAGCATTAATAACAATAATCAATGATGCTTAACCTGATGAACATCAATAACCGTAATCACAGATGATTAACCTAATGAACAATAACCATATTCAAAGATGATAAACAACCATAATAATTTATGTTTAACCTAATGAATAAAAATAACCATAATCACATATGATTAACAATAATATTCATAATCAAAGATGATTAACAACCATAATCAGTTATGTTTAACCTAATGAATAAAAATAACCATACAAAATCAACAATGGTAGTAAAAAATTATATATACATAACTATAGATAAAATTAAGTAATGATACTTAAATCATTGATGATTAACCTAAAAGTTACAGAATTAGTGTTGAAAATCATTAATGATTAACAATACAAAATAATTTAAAAATAATCCAAAATTAAAAACCATTATCAATGTTGATTTACAATCACCATTACCCGTGCTGATTTACAATCACCATTACCCGTGCTGATTTACAATCACCATCGGCGATGATTAACTGAACATGAGAAACTCTAATGACAAACAATCATTGATGATTAAGAATCATACATTAATCAACTTATAAGACAAATAATCATTCCAATATATCATAAGCTGATAACCAAATTATGTCAATGCATAAATGATGAACATACTAAATGTAAATACGTTTAGGCTAGTAACCAAATTATGTCATAATCATTCTAATATTTTATATGCAAAAGGTGTTGTTTCGGTTAAATAGTATAAAAAACATATAATCAAAATAGTAGTTTATCTACTTTTTAGCAAGAAAGCAAACGAAAATACCATTGTTATTCTAACTAAATTGATTCTACCTATCCTGAATTTTTTTACAGCAGCTTCAAACCTTATTTCTTTACGTCGTTTGGGAGGAATCTTCTGATATTTAGCTGCTTCATTAGCAATATTGTTTCGTCGAAGCTTATAATTAGACATTAGGATTCTAATAACATACTTGACCCTTAGCTTTTCTAGTTGTAACTTATGACCATTGGATTATTGTTTGAATCCAATTTTGAAATCCCTCATTTTTGAACCAATATAAGTTTCCATATGATGCATGGTGAGAATACCGCAATCAAAATTGTTGTCCACAGTGCGCCGATCCATCTCTAGTCTATATGGTTTAACTTAAGTTAGTTCGTCAGCAATTGGAAACAGATGCCAAATATTCTGCCATACAGGTGATCTGTAATAATTAATGAATACAAATATTAAAATAAACGTGGAAATAATATCAAATAAAATATGTAATGTGGAAAAGAACTTGCAACAAGATTTGGTAGTTGTTCGTATCTAACACGAATTTTGTCATCCATTTTACTATTTTCAATGATTACAAACTCAGTATCTTAAAATCAATTGTAAATAAAAATATGTTGTAAAATACGACGGATCCGAATTGACTTTAGACAATATTAGCTCAATGCGGAATAGGATCAAAATTATCAAACGATAATAATCACAACGAAAAATACGAATGAAGTAAATAAAATAGAGACACGAGGATTTACGTGGAAAACCCAAATCGGGAAAAACCAAGGGCGGAGGAAGCCGAGAACCAATTCACTATATTTTGTGGTGTTTACAAAATATTTGGAGAAATATAAAAATACAAAGAGTTTATAACTCTTATGTATTAATAAGAAGATGAATAAGAAGAGAAGACGTTTTGGTGTGGTGTGTCTTGTAAACTGATTCTCTATGCTTTATATAGAGAATTACACTGCATGCCATCTTTGAAAAGAAAACACAAATTTTGAAAAGCTTAAAGTCGGCAGGCATCAAAACTTGCCAACTTTGAAAATACTGCAGCTGCAAGTTGCATGGAAACTTCTTCACGTGGGTTAACATATGCCTAATTGATTTTGTTAAACAAAGAAAACAACCACCTTTGACTTTTGCTCAAGATTTGAAAGCACTTTCCACAATCTCCACCTTGATTTCAAAATTGAGCAAGTAACAGACTGATTCTACAACATGCTTAACCATCATAAAACAACTCATCAATCTTCAAAACTCCATAAGAAACTGCAATCACCATATAGAGAAAAAATTGATCCTGGAAAAATGAAATACTTCCTCCACCACGAGCCTAATCAGGCTCAACTGCGATCAGAAATACCCATTAAGTCCAAACATAGTTTGAACTTGGCTATTGGAAGACTTTTAGTGAACACATCAGCAGGATTATAATCGGTATCGATCTTTTCTATGACGCAATCACCTTTTTCAATGATATCACGCACAAAATGATAACGAATATCAATGTGCTTTGTACGGTCATGAAACATCTGATCTTTACTCAAGAAGATAGCACTTTGATTATCACAGAATACTGTGGTAACCTTTATTCTATCATCGAGTTCTCTAAACAATCCCTTCAACCAAATATCTTCCTTAACTGCTTCTGTAATCGCCATGTATTCTGCCTCTGTAGAAGACAGTGCAACTGTAGACTATAGCTGGGCTTTCCAACTAATAGCACAACCGTTCACTGTAAACACATACCCTGTAATGGATCTTCGTTTACCCAAGTCTTTGCCAAAATCTGAATCAACATATCCAACCACCCCAGTGTTAGATTGTCCATAGCGTAGACACATAGAAGACGTACCGCGTAGATAACGTAAGATCCACTATACTGCTTTCCAGTGTTCTCTTCCCGGGTTCGTCATATATCTACTAACCATGCTAACTGCATAAGCCAAATCAGGGCGTGTGCAGATTATAGCATACATCAAAGATCCAACAGCACTAGAGTATGGTACGTGCCATGTACTCCATATCAGTCTCAGTAGTAGGACTTAAAGCGGATGATAACTTGAAATGAGCTGCAAAAGGTGTGTTGACAGGCTTTGCTTCATGCATATATTAAAACGTCTTAGGACTTTCTCAATGTAACCTTTTTGAGAAAGATGCAAGATCCTTGACTTCCTGTCACGAACAATTTCCATACCTAAAATTTTCTTGGCAGCTCCTAAGTCCTTCATTTCAAAATCAACTTTCAACTGGTCTTTTAACTTCTAAATCTCCTTCATATCTTTTGCTGCAATCAACATGTCATCCACGTACAAGACTAAGTAGATCTTTGAACCATCGTCACCTTTCTTGAAATAAACGCAGCTATCATAGGTGCACCTGTTGAATTTGTGACTGGTCATGAAAGAATCGAACCTCTTGTACTATTGTCTAGGAGACTGCTTGAGGCCATAGAGAGATTTCTTCAATTTACATACGTAGTCCTCCTTGCCAGGAACTACAAAACCTTCAGGTTGTTGCATGAAAATCTCTTCCTCAAGCTCACCATTTAGGAAAGCTGTAGTAACATCTAGTTGCTCCAACTCATAATCATTTGAAGCAACTAACCCCAACAATGCACGAATAGAAGTGTGTTTGACTACTGGGGAATAGATGTCAGTATAGTCAACGCCTGGTATTTGACTGTAGCCTTTAGCTACCAACCGAGCTTTATATCTTGGTTTCTCATTCAGGTTAACAGGTTCTTTGAGCTTGTAGACCCACTTGCATTTAACTGGCATTTTCCCTTTTGGAATAGGAACTAAATCCCAAGTACCATTTCTTTGCAAGGATTCCATCTCATTATGCACAGCAATCATCCAATCACTTGAGTCTTTAGATTTGATAGCCTCATCATAATTTAGAGGCTTCGTTTCCGACTCAATATCATTAGCAACAATAAAAGCATAAGCAACAAGTTCAGCTTCAGCATACCTCTTTGGAAGAACAATTTGTCTTCTCGGCCTATCTCTTGCAATGCTTCAAGTAGTAACTTGTGGTTGTGAACTTGTTGTTTCTTCAACAACGACATGCTCATTTGGCGAGGAAGACTCTTGTTGCTCAACTGGACTCGGAATGGTGACAGGTGAAGTAGGAAACTCCACCTCCATTTGAGCTTTCTCTTCATTTGCTTTTGATGATGCGACTGTATCTTCTGTAGAGTCTGAAGTTTGATGAATCATAGCAGACTAGTCAAAAGTAACATCTCTTGAGATGATGATTTTATTTAGATCATTGCTCCATAACTTGTAACCTTTAACTCCTGGATTATAACCAAGAAAGACACATTTAAGTGCTCTCGGTTCTAACTTCCCATTGTCAACTCGTGCATAAGCTGGACATCCGAAAGGTTTCAGATGTGTATAATCGGCAGGTTTCCCAGACCATAACTCATACGGAGTTTTCTTTTCGATTGCTCGTGACGGTGATCGGTTGATAACATAGCAAGCAGTAGAAGCAGCCTCCGCCCAAAAGGACTTTGGCAATTTGGAATTTGAAAGCATACATCTGACCTTCTCCATAATGGTGCGATTCATCCTTTCGGCTACACCATTTTGTTGAGGCGTATAGACTATCGTGCGATGTCGAGTAATGCCTTCCTTTCGGCAATAGGCATTAAACTCTTCTGAGAAAAACTCTAGTCCATTATCCGTACGAAGATACTTTACCACCAATGCTGATTGCTTTTCAACCTAAACTTTCCAGTATCTGAAGGTAGAGAAAACGTCTCCCTTATGTTTTAAGAAGAAACACCACACCTTCCTGGAGAAATTGTCAATGATAGTGAGCATATAGTTAGCTCCACCTTTAGAAGCAACTCGAGCTGGTCCCCACAAATCCGAGTGGACATAGTCGAGTGGTCCTCTCGTTGTATGGATACCACTTGCAAACCTCACTCGTTTTGCCTTGCCATATACACAGTCTTCACAGAACTCCAAATCAACAATCTTTTGTTGACCAAGTAAACCTCTTCGACTCAATTTTGACATGCCTTGAAAACTCATATGGCCGAGTCGAAGGTGCCAAAGACGGGACTGATCTGGATCAGAAAGAGACTTTGAAACAACAACAGCATCACTCGAAATTGTTTGCCCGTCAAGAAAGTAGAGGTCGGAGGTTTTTCGATTGGCTCTCAGTTTGTCGGAACCATATTTGAACACCCTGAGAACTCCACATTTACCGGCAAACTCGTATCCCTTTTTATCAAAGGAACTGAGAGATAACAAGTTTCTTCTGAAGTCAGGGACATATCTAATACCCCTAATGGTTCGGATAATGCCATCAAACATATGGATTCTGACTGAACAATGTCCAAGAACTGGACATGTAGTATTGTTACCCATCAACACATAGCCCTGATTAACCTTTTCAAATGTGTAAAACCAACTTTTGTTGTGACACATATGAAAAGTACAACCAGAGTCGAGTATCCAATCACCAGTGGAATCCAGTTTATCTGAATAAACTGTCAAGAGTTCTCCAATACATTCGACCTCTGCTACATCGGCTTCACCCGAAGTGCTAGCTTGTTTACCATTTGCTGCAGCCTTCTCTTTTTCTTTATTCTTCAACTTGAAACATTCTTCAAGCACATGTCCCTTCTTGTGACAATCCAGTTTATCTGAATAAACTGTCAAGAGTTCTCCAATACATTCTGGTTCTGTTGGAAGATTGAGAAGTTCTACTTCTCTCTGTTTTTCTTCCTCTGATATTCAAACCTTCGGCTTTAGAATCACTTGAACCACCACCGGTAATATGCTTCATCTTCTCTTTAGAATCCAAAGCTGTAAAGACTTCATCTAAAACAAGAGTGTCACGACTGTAGATGATTGTATCACGAAAATAGCTATAGGATTCGGGAAAAGATGACAACAAAAATAAAGCTAAGTCTTCATCTTCATATTGAACATCCATATTCTCCAAGTTATTTATTAACTCTTTGAATGTGGATAAATGTTCAGCTAATGAGCCCCCTTCAATCATCTTGAGATTGAACAACCGTCGCTTTAGATGCAACTTGTTCGGTAAGCTCTTTGTCATCAATAACTGCTCCAACTTCAACCACAAAGCAGCCGCCGACGTTTCTTTTAGAACATATTGTAAAACATCATTTGACAAGTGCAAACGAATCTGGGATAAAGCCTTCAGATCTTTCATCTATTTTTCTTCTTCGGTCCATGTAGCGGGCATCCTTTCGAAGCCCAAGAGCGCCTTGTGTAAATCCATCTGAATGAGAATGTCTCTCATCTTTACTTGCCACAACGGAAATCGTGTATTTTGATCCAGCAGCGGAATATCGTATTTCACCGAAGACATGATTAATTACTTGATAAAAATGATCCCAACAAGCTAATATCAAAACCTGGATGCTCTGATACCAATTGTTGTAAAATAAGACAGATCCGAATTGACTTTAGACAATATTAGCTCAATGGGGAATAGGATCAAAATTATCAAACGATAATAATCACAACGAAAAATACGAATGAAGTAAATAAAATAGAGACACGAGGATTTACGTGGAAAACCCAAATCGGGAAAAACCACGGGCGGAGGAAGCCGAGAACCAATTCACTATATTTTGTGGTGTTTACAAAATGTTTGGAGAAATATAAAAATATAAAGAGTTTATAATTCTTATGTATTAATAAGAAGATGAATAAGAAGAGAAGATGTTTTGGTGTGGTGTGTCTTGTAAAAATACAAAGAGGTTATAAAAATACAACCACCTTTGACTTTTGCTCAAGATTTGAAAGCAATTTCCACAATATGGTTGGAACGAACAATAGGTAAAAGCATTTATTAAATATTAACAAAACAATAAATCTGATTAGCTACTTTTTCGATTGTATGATATTTTGATAATCAAGAATGAATAGTTACGAGACAAATACCAATATATATATATATATATATATATATATATATATATATATATATATATATATATATATATATATTAGTGAGTACTCCTACGTAGATATAATCCAAAAAAATACTAATAAATGCTAATTGAATCATTAATGAAACAAATTAGCTATTTTAAGTAGTTACATGTATTTATAAGTAATTATGACTGAATATACTGATGATTCGATCATAAAACTAAAGTTGGTAAATTAACAAAACCACGTAATCTTGAATGAGTATTTATGAGACGAACATTGACACATATAATAGTTTTAATAATAGTAGCCTGATACACATGAACACATGAATGAATACGGATGATGTTGGGTTAATCATTTTCTAGTCCACCTCCATGTTTTCCTATCCATGCTTTCTTGTTGTCCACATGTGTGCTAGGGTGTGTTTCTACTTTACAATGTGTGTTTAATAATTTCTAGTTTATTATTGGTGTGTTATTCTTCTTTAAATAGATATAGAGTCATAGCAATGCATGTCAAGTCTTGTAACAACATTTTATGTTACTAATAATTATAAGTGTTTGATTTATAATTCCCTCATTTGGTATCAGAGCGGCGTTCGGTCGATGAGGGTGTGCAGCCCCAATTTCTCTTGATCGAGCTAGTTCGTGCAATGGGAGAAACTAACCGGTGGTGCGTGATAAACGGACGTGAAGATATCAAAGCAGGTGGCTGTGATTCGGTTCGTTTTGCGGGTGTGACGGAAGACGGTAAAGGTGGGTGTGACCTTGTCTTGTCAACCGGTGGAAGAGTGCTCTCCGAACAAGCTTGATCAAAGAGGTTGGGGTTGTCAAAAGAAATATTAGAAAGGCGATGGCACTAGCTAGAGAAGGAGGTCCGATGACGTATCAAGTCCCCGTTTTAACCCCAATAAATTATCCGGTGTGGGCGGTCAAAGTGAAATCCATTATGGATGCTCACGACATATGGGAGACGGTTGATGTAAGGGTGTTAGGCGAAGAAACGAATCTAAAGAAGAAGAAACAAGCTTGCTTTCTTGTTTCAAGCTATACCGGAAGAGATGGTGTTGCAAATGGCGAGTTACACAGATCCAAAACAGGTGTGGGATGGTTTGAAGACACGGTATTTGGGTGTGGATCGGGTGAGGACGGCTCGGGTTGCAACCTTGAAGAGGGAGCTTGAAGGTTTGCGCATGAAGGAGGATGAAACGATTGATAGTTTTGTGACAAAATTATCAGGGTTGGCCTCAAAAGCAAGGAGTCTTGGATATGAGATTGAAGAATGTGATTTGGTAAAAAGGTTGTTAGATTCGATGCCTAAGTCGTTTCTTCAAATCGTGGCGTCAATTGAACAATGTTTCGAGTTGGATTCAATGTTATTTGATGAAGCCGTTGGTAGATTGAAGGCATACGAGGAGCGTATAAAAGGAACGGAAAAAACGGAGGATGTTCAAGATAGTTTATTGTTGGCTAGTGGAGAAAATTCAAACGTTTGTAAGCATTGTGGCAGTGGAGGTTCAAATCGGGATGGCTTTGGACGTGGCCGGGGAAGAGGTCGTAGGTCTGGGAAAAGTCGGGATGGGGAACGTTTCCAACGGGATAAAAGTCACGTTAAATGTTTCAAGTGTGGTGAATTTGGTCACTATAACAATGAGTGTCCTAAGTGGGAAAAGCAAGAGGCAAATCTAATTGAAGATGAATCAGCAGTATTTTGATGGAAGACTTTGGATGTGACCGAGATGAAGGTCGGGTGTCCGGGAAAAGTTGTTAATCAAGATGGTTTGAAGAAACGTTGAGTGAGTACTAACGGAGGAATAAATGAGTAAGGGGGTGAATGTTGGGTTAATCATTTTCTTGTCCACCTCCATTTCTCCTATCCATGCTTTCTTGTTGTCCACATGTGTGCTAGGGTGTGTTTCTACTTTACAATGTGTGTTTAATACTTTCTAGTTTATTATTGGTGTGTTATTCTTCTTTAAATAGATATAGAGTCATAGCAATGCATGTCAAGTCTTGTAACAACATTTTATTTTACTAATAATTATAAGTGTTTGATTTATAATTCCCTCAGATGAATGAATATTTTCAAAAACATATAATTAGTAATGAATGTTGTACCAATCATGAATGAATTCTAATGATAATAATAACCTAATTCAGATAGTATCTTCACAAAGACATGTGATCATCAATGAATACTTCACTTTTAAGTATATGATAACAAATATCATACATGTGATCATGAATGAATATTCATTAAATGATCATCCACACACATACTTCTTCCTATATATTATAATGCAACAAGATCATTGATGATTACCATAAAAAGTAGTATAAAATGGTTAATTTAAGCGGTATACAAAAAATCAACAGTGATAGAGGAATATCATTGATGATATCAAATATCATACAAAAAAATAATTCACCTTTGAGTAGATGATACTCTTACCAACGGGATTGTTCGAAGCGATAAGTCGTTATCTTCAATGCATCGAACTATATTGTTAATAAACAAAGTATTGCGACCAGCTTCTGAGAAAACTGGGTTCTCTCGATACAAATGCACAAATGCTGTTGTATAATATTTAATTAACAAAAAATGTTTTTTTTTATTTGAACGGCAAATGTATCCTACTACTCCTCCTAAACTACTCATTCTTTAAGGAGAATGTGGTCCACGCGACTCCTCATCCAGATTCAACAAAAAAGCCCAACAGTCCAACACGTGCGCAAATTTCTAATTTGATCTAACCATAGCCAACGATTCAACAAAAAAGCCCAACAGTCCAACACGTGTGGCATATCAACTACAACATTTCTCACATTTTCATTGATCAATCCTTGAAATTCTTGTGACAGTCACAGGCTCCAATCAGGTAATGGAGTGTTTCAAAAAATTTCTAATTTGATCTAACCATAGCCAACGATTTATTTATCTGTAATACCGTTTGTGTCTCAAACTACCACCATTGAGATGCATCTTCAATACCATTCAAATTGTCAAGATTAATATCAAATTCTTGATGGGGAGACTGTTCAGAAAAATGAGGTTCTGATTCAGGAAATGTTTCTGTGGAATATGCCTTCATAATTCAACAATAGAATCTTCAAAAGGGCTGCTTCAACAATGGCTAGCTAAAACTTCAAAGATAGCATATAGAATTTTTTAAATGAGCCATTTTTTATTTAAGTGGCATGCTAAGTTTTTAGTATAAATAGGTTAGAAACCATCTCAAACAAAACACACCACAACACACAACATTTCTCTTCTCTTCCTCTTAATACATAAAGAGTTTTAACTCTTTGTATTTTTGTATTTCTCCCAACGTTTTGTAAACACCGCAAAATATAGTGAATTGGTTCTCGGCTTCCTCCGCCCGTGGTTTTTCCCGATTTGGGTTTTCCACGTAAATATCCTGTGTTCTTTCTTTTTACCGTTCGATCTATTCTTGGTTGATTATTCAATAGTTTTATATTCCGTTGAATCATTATCGTGATATTTGGGTTTTATACTTCGATCTTGAAGTTAATCGATTATTTATTGAAGTCGATTTTGTCTACAATTGGTATCAGAGCTATCCAGGTTTTCCGATAACGATTCGTAAAAACTATTTTCAACCATGTCATCGATGAAGTACGATATTCCTTTACTTGACAGAAACACAAGATTCCCTCTCTGGCAAGTAAAGATGAAAGATGTGTTGATCCAAATGGATCTCCACAAAGCACTATTAGGAATGGAGAAAATGCCGGCAACTTGGTCGACTGAGGAAAAAGAAATGAAAGATTTGAAGGCGTCGTCGCAGATCCGTCTGCATCTATCCAATGACGTTCTCCAAGATGTGTTGAAAGAGACATCCGCAGCGGCTCTCTGGCTAAAACTCGAGCAGCTACTTATGAGGAAAAGCTTGCCCAACAAGCTACACTTGAAGCAACGACTTTTTAACCTAAAGATGAGTGAAGGTAGTTCTTTGTCTGATCATCTCTCTACCTTTAAAGAGCTTGTAGGAAATCTGGAGAATATGGACGTCAAATACGAAGATGAAGACTTGGCGTTATTTTTATTATCTTCTCTCCCAGACTCCTACGATCACTTTCGTGACACCATTATCTATTCTCGGGACACTCTTGTCCTTGACGAGGTAATGACTGCTCTTGATTCAAAGGAAAAGATGAAGCAGATAGTTGGGAACAGCAGCAGCGATTCTAAAGCCGAAGGTCTCAACATCAGAGGGAGACCTAACGAGAGAGGTAGCTCTTCACAAAACCGATCTAGATCTAAGTCCAAATCCAATCGCAAATATTGCAATTATTGCCACAAGAAGGGACATCTGATCGATGAATGTTTCAAGTTAAAGAACAAGGAGAAGGCGAAGGAAATCGCAAAGGGAAAAACAGCCAATAACACCGTTGAAGCCGATGTTGCCGAAACTGGTTCCGATGGCGAGCTTCTATCCGTTTCGGACTACGGTTTAATAACCACGAGTGAGTGGGTACTTGATTCAGCGTGTACTTTTCATATGAGCTCCAATCGAAGCGTTTTTCATTCATATGAAAAGGTTAATGAAGGCCACGTTCTAATGGGTAACGACACTTCGTGTCGTATTATTGGACGGGGTACACTCAGGTTCCGCATGTTCGATGGCGTTGTTCGAACGATTCAAGATGTGAAGCACGTATCCGGTCTTAGGCGAAATTTACTAAGTCTCGGTACTTTCGAGAAGAAAGGTTACGAGTTTGTTGGCAAAGACGGGAAACTCCATATTTTCAAGGAAGGTTCTGTGGTCATCCGAGGAGTTAGAAAATCTGCAAACCTTTACATTATGGACGGACAAGTTATTTCTGGCGAAGCCTCGGTTAGTTCTAAATCCCTCTCCAATGTTGATCATTCTCGCCTATGGCATCTCAGGCTCGGTCATATGTCATACCACGGTATGAGTGAACTAAGCCGAAGGGGGTTGCTCGGGGAGCACAAATCAACCGAACTTGAATTCTGTGAAGATTGTGTATTTGGAAAGCAGAAGCGAGTGAGTTTTATCGGTGGCAAACATACGACGAAAGGGCCACTTGACTACATACACTCTGATTTATGGGGACCAGCAAAGGTTACATCGAAAGGTGGAGCCTCTTATATGCTCACGATCATTGACGATTTCTCAAGAAAGGTATGGTCGTTCTTCTTAAAGTCAAAGGGAGAAGTATTCCAAACTTTTAGAGATTGGAAAGTATTGGTTGAAAAGCAATCAGGTTATGAAGTGAAATACCTTCGTACCGATAACGGACTGGAATTCTGCTCAGAAGAATTCAACTCCTATTGCCGTAAGGAAGAGATTACACGTCACCGCACTGTAGTCCACACACCACAGCAGAACGGCGTTGCGGAAAGAATGAACCGCACCATCATGGAGAAGGTCCGATGCATGCTCTCTCACTCGAAGCTACCAAAGTCTTTTTGGGCCGAAGCAGCTTCCACCGCATGCTATATTATCAACCGCTCCCCCTCACGTACTATTGGAAAGAAGACTCCGTTTGAGCTATGGTCTGGTAAGCCTGCTGACTACACAAAATTAATACCGTTTGGATGTCCAGCATATGCACGGGTTGATAATGGCAAATTAGAACCGAGAGCCATTAAGTGCATTTTTATTAGATACAAGACAGGAGTGAAAGGTTTCAAATTGTGGAGCCCAGAGCTTATGAAGGTCATTACATCAAGAGATGTGACCTTCGATGAAAAAGCCATGCTTCATCCTGTCTCCAACATTCAGACTAGAGAAAATGAAAATTCGGAAAAAGACAAAGTTCGAGTGGAGGTGGAGCTTCCTTTAAATTCATCTTTCGAGGACCAGTCTCATGAAGGTGTCGAGGTTTCTCAACCCTCGAATAATCAACATTCCTCTTCTCATGAGCCAGCCGAAGCTCCAAGCCAACCTCACAGTCCCTCCATTGCAAGAGATAGACCTCCAAAGAGATATGTTCAAGCCAATTCTGTCGCTTATGCACTTACAGTTGCCAATGAAGTTGAGTCTGTTCTGGAGCCCACAAGCTACAACGAGGCCATTCAATCCAAACATTCTAATAAGTGGATGGTTGCCATGCACGAGGAGATGGAATCTCTTCAGAAAAATGGCACATGGGATCTCGTTCCAGCTCCAAAGGGTAAGAAGACAGTTAAGTGCAAATGGGTCTACAAGTTGAAGGAGGCTATCCACCCTGGTGACAAACCAAGATATAAAGCTCGTTTGGTAGCCAAAGGCTACAGTCAAATCCCAGGTATCGATTATACCGACATTTTCTCTCCGGTTGTGAAACACACGTCAATACGTGTCTTGTTGGGATTAGTTGCCTCTCATGACTATGAGTTAGAGCAACTTGATGTTACTACAGCATTCTTAAATGGTGTGCTTGAGGAAGAGATATATATGCAACAACCTGAAGGTTTTGTAGCTCCTGGCAAGGAAAGCTACGTGTGCAAATTGAAGAAGTCTCTTTATGGCCTCAAGCAATCTCCGCGACAATGGTATAAAAGGTTTAACTCATTTATGACCAGTCACAAGCTGAAAAGGTGCACCTACGACAGCTGCGTTTACTACAAGAAGTGTGACGATGGTTCAATGGTCTATCTACTTTTATACGTGGATGACATGTTAATTGCAGCGAAGAATATAAAGGAGATTCAAAAGATAAAAGACCAGTTGAATGCTGAGTTTGATATGAAGGACTTGGGTGCTGCCAAGAAAATTCTAGGAATGGAAATGGTGCGAGACCGCAGTGCAAGAACTCTATACCTTTCTCAACAAAGCTACATTGAGAAGGTTCTGCACCGTTTCAATATGCATGACGCAAAAGAAGTCAGCACTCCTTTCGCAGCCCACTTCAAGCTATCATCCGCCTTAAGTCCTACCACCGAAGAAGATCTTGCATACATGGAAAAGGTACCATACTCCAGTGCTGTAGGATCTCTTATGTATGCTATGATTTGTACACGTCCAGATTTGTCATATGCGGTAAGCATGGTGAGCAGATACATGGCGAATCCAAGAAAAGAGCATTGGGCTGCTGTTAAATGGATTTTTTGGTACTTGCGAGGTACTTCCTCTTTATGTCTACGGTTTGGCAAAACCGATAGTGGAGTACTTGGTTATGTGGATTCCGATTATGCAAAGGACTTGGATAAAAGACGATCGATTACAGGGTACGTGTTTACTTTGGGTGATTGCGCAATTAGTTGGAAAGCGCAGTTACAGTCCACTGTAGCATTATCCACTACCGAAGCCGAATACATGGCTACTACGGAAGCAGTGAAAGAAGCCCTCTGGTTGAAACGGTTGATAGGTGAGCTTTCAAACAAGTTATCCGTTAAAACTGTTTTCTGTGACAATCAAAGTGCAATATTTCTGACAAAGGATCAAATGTTCCATGATCGAACGAAACATATTGATGTTCGTTATCACTTCATCAGAGATGTTATTGCTAAAGGCGATATTACGGTAAACAAGATCAGCACCAATGATAATCCCGCTGTTATGTTCACTAAAAGTCTTCCAATAGCCAAGTTCAAAACATGTTTGGATTTGGTGGGTGTTTCTGATCGCATTTGAGCCTGATTAGGCTCGTGGTGGAGGAAGTATTTCATTTTTCAGGATCAATTTTTCTCTATATGGTGATTGCAGTTTCTTATGGAATTTTGGAGACTGATGAGTTGTGTTCTGATGGTTAAACATGTTGTAGAATCAGTCTGTTACTTGCTCAATTTTGAAGTCAAGGTGGAGATTGTGGAATATGCCTTCATAATTCAACAATAGAATCTTCAAAAGGGCTGCTTCAACAATGGCTAGCTAAAACTTCAAAGATGGCATATAGAATTTTTTAAATGAGCCATTTTTTATTTAAGTGGCATGCTAAGTTTTTAGTATAAATAGGTTAGAAACCATCTCAAACAAAACACACCACAACACACAACATTTCTCTTCTCTTCCTCTTAATACATAAAGAGTTTTAACTCTTTGTATTTTTGTATTTCTCCCAACGTTTTGTAAACACCGCAAAATATAGTGAATTGGTTCTCGGCTTCCTCCGCCCGTGGTTTTTCCCGATTTGGGTTTTCCACGTAAATATCCTGTGTTTTTTCTTTTTACCGTTCGATCTATTCTTGGTTGATTATTCAATAGTTTTATATTCCGTTGAATCATTATCGTGATATTTGGGTTTTATACTTCGATCTTGAAGTTAATCGATTATTTATTGAATTCGATTTTGTCTACAGTTTCTTTCATTTGTGGTTCTAAATCCGACGACGTTTCTTGAAACACACTCTTGCACTTGTCCCTCAATTCAATTAACTTTAAATCATTAGGGAACATTTCAACAACATATGTGATTTTGGCTCTAATATTTTCATATAATCAAAATTATTAATAAGCAAGAGTTGTTCATGAATTGATAAAGGTAATTACTAAAACCCTTATGTAGTTTGTTGTATTACAAAGCAACAATATTTTCGTACTCATCATCAATTTGTTGTATCACTAAAACCCTCATTTAGTTTGTGTTATCACTAAAACCCTCATTTAGTTTGTTGTATTACAAAAATCATAATCAGTAATGAATAAATGAAATATTGCTTAGTTGGTTATAATGATTGATTTATTCTAAATTATAGAACCCTCGTATCGTGAATGAATATTAGATAACCGAATGAATCATAAATTAATATTGCTAAGTTATTTAGTGTCACTAATATTAGAGCCAACAATTATGATGATATGAAACAAAAGATTAGAGCCATAATTATCACCTATGTTGTTGAAATGTTCCCTAATGATTTAAAGCTAACTGAATTGAGGGACAAGTTCAACAGCATGTTTCAAGAAAGGTCGTCAGATTCAAAACCTCAAATGAAAAAAAAAAAAAAAATTTCGTGAATCAAAACCTCATTTTTCTGAACCGTCTCTCCATTAAGGATATGACATTAATCTTAATAATTTGAATGGTATTGAAGATGCTTATCAATGGTGGTCTAAGACACAAACGGTATTATAGATAAATAAGTCGTTGGCTATGGTTAGATCAAATCAAAAATATTTTGAAAACACCCCATTACCTAATTGGAGCCTGGGATCGTCATAATAATTTCAAGAATTGATCAACGAAAATATGAGAAATGTTGTAGCTGATACACCACCAACACATATCCCCAGTCCAGTTCCTATATCATCAGTTAAAACTTGTCCAAATGCACTTTCTGTTAACCAAAGGATGAAAAGAAATATCGCAAACTGCGGTCACCCTTTGTTGTTCGGACAATTGGTACCTAAAAAGGCTTAAATGAAAATGAAAAACACATTTTTGAATGGGTATTTTCAACATTAGCCGAGCCAAGGTATAAATTTCATTATATTAACATAATTATTCATCTATGATATAAATCTACCATAATCAACTAACATTTAAATTTTTAACATCAGTGATGTAGTGTTTGAGGAGTTACGGGTATTTTCGCACAATGCTATCATATGGAGAGTTTTTTTCTCAGACTGTGAAATATTTTGGCATGTAATATTTGGGCACGTGCTAGACTATTGGGCTTTTTTTGTTGAACTTGGATGAGGAGTCGCGTGGAGTCGTGGACCACATTTTCCTCAAAGAATGTTTTACAAAACCACCTTAATTAACAGTAAATTTCAATCTACTAATTAACCATTTTTTTAATGATATAACAAAAGTTATATGATAAGATACGTTATATATCCTTTTTTTTATTTGACTTATTATACAACAGAACTTGCATCTAGGGAATCCCATTTTCTCAAAGCTGGTCACAAAACTTTGTTTATTAACAATCTAATTCGATGAATTGAAAATACCGACTTATCTCTTTGAATAATCTGGTTGGTAAGAGTATCATCTACTCAAAAGTGAATTTTTTATTTGTATGATATTTGAAATCATCAATGATATTCCTTTATCATTATTTATTTTTTTGTACACTGCTTAAATTAACTATTTTATTTATACTACTTTTTATGGTAATCATCAATGATATTGTTACATTAAAATATAGTAAGAAAAAGTATGTGTGTGGATGATCATTTAATGAATATTAATTCATGATCACATGTATGATATTTGTTATTATATACTTAAAATTGAAATATTCATTGATGATCACATGTCTTTGTGAAAATACTAACTGAATTAGGTTATTGTTATCATTAGAATTCATTCATGATTGCTACAACATTCGTTACGAATTATATGTTTTTACAGAATATTCATTCATCCGTACTCATTCATGTGTTCATGTGTACGAGGCTATTATTACTAAAACTATTATATGTGTCAATGTTCTTCTAATAAATACTCATTCATGATTACATAGTTTTATTAATTACCAACTTAGTTTTGTAATCGAATCATCCGTATTCAGTCATGATTACATTTATAAATACATGTAACTACTTAAAATAGCTAATTTGTTTCATTAATGATTAAATTAGAATTGATTAATTTTTTTTGGATGATATCTATTCAGGAGTACTCATTAAAAAAAAAATTTGTATTTGTCTCGTAACTATTCATTATTGATTATCAAAATATCTTGCAATCGAAAAAGTAGCTAATCTAATTTAAATGATTTGTTAATATTTAACAGTTGCTCTTACATGTTCATTCCAACCATATATTTTTGTTTGTAATTGATTTAAGGGAGAATTTCATATATGCCCTAACTAAACAACTAAATATCATATATGCCCTAACTAATATTTAGATATCATATATATCATAAATAAATTTCCAAAATATCATATACGCCCAAATCATATTTTTTTAGCATTTTTATATATTATTATAATCAGTTTTTGTTATTTAAATTCATTTTAATTAAAAAGAAGAAATTAGATTGGAAATCATGGTCGAAAATATGGAATTGACCCAACGGCGCCTCATGGAATATTCCTGAAAAAAGTTTCCCCACACGTTGAAGATTGTTAAATTCTTGCAATTGGACATTGTGGTTGGGATTTTTTTCGATGAGTGCAATTTTCCGATAAGTTCAATTGTGTTTGTGTGTGAGATTCAATAGTTTGAGGCTTTGATAACTACCCAAATTCACTAGTTGCCTTCCACGTTGGAGATCCATTTCGAGGATTTCTAATTTGCTAGAATGAGAATACAACCCAAGAATGTGGTTTTGAAGATTCGGTAATTTGGTCAATCTAAAATTTTCTTTTAATTAAAATGAATTTAAATAACAAAAACTTATTGTAAAAATATATAAAAATGCTAAAAAAATTTGATTTGGGCATATATGATATTTTGGAAATTTATTTAGGATATATATGATATTTAGATATTAGATAGGGCAAATATGATATTCAGTTGTTTATTTTGGGCATATATGAAATTCTCTCTTGATTTAAAGATCCCTAAGTTTGTTATTATTGACAATAGTAAAGTGGATGACGAAATTTTTGTCAGATACAGACAGCTGCCTAATCTTGTTGTAAGTTATTTTCCACATTACATATTATATTTTATATTATTTATACATTTTTTAATATTGGTATTCATTAATTATTACATATCACCTATATGGCAGAATACTCGGCATGTGTTTTCCATCCAATTAGACAAACTGGCTCAAGCTAAACCATATAGACTAGAGATGGACTAGTGCACTGCGGACAACCACTCTGGACAACCATTTTGACTATGGTATTTTCACGATGTGTCATATGGAAACTTATATGGGTTCAAATATTAAGGATTTCAAAACCCGATTCAAGCAAAAATTCAAAGGTCAACGGTTACAACCGGAAAAACTAAGGGCCAAGTATGTTACTAGAATCCTAATGTCTGATTATAACCTTCGACGAAACAATATTGCTAATGAAGCAGCTGAATATCAGAAGATTCCTGCCAAACGACGTAAAGAAATAAGGTTGTGCTAATTTAGTTAGAAGAACAATGGTTTTTTTTTTTTTTTTTGCTATGAAGTAGATAAACTTCATGTCTATAAGACATGAATATCAAAAATACGGTCCATTTTCATAAAGCATAATAATGAAAAAGTTTTAGCATAGTTGTCAAACTTCATGTCTATAAGACATGAATATCAAAAATACGGTCCAACAAAAACATTTGGTTTGTAAGTTTACAACCATGGGTGTTACAGATTTATACCAAAACAAACCATAACAAGCAGAGAAGGATTTAACCATAAGATCAAAAGATATTAGCTATGTTTAGCTCCATTCCATCTAGTCTCCCAAAACATAACTAACATAGCATTTCATCATCCTACTCTTGCGAACCTAAACCTAGGATACATGGCATAAAAATGAAATACTTAAGACAAAAACGTCTTGTGAGTTACATGGGTTTTGGACAAAAAAGTTATTACCATAATGAACATCGCATTCAAAACTTTGTAGACAATTCATAACATAACATACATTTAAAAACCTTTGTCATTAAAACATGTCATCATTTTTGCTTAAAAACCCCTTTTCGTAACAACTTTACATAAAAGAAACTTCATCGGCATAAACTTTCCTTACTTTACTTGATTGGTAATCATTTTACGTTTGGATTTTTATACTTAGGGCCTTAATCACCTTAGGCGATACCCCAACTCTGTACTAGGGTAGAAAGAACAACATCAGTCCACCCTAGCATCATATATTTTAGGACATCTACTTCGCGAAGGGATCGGTACCACCCCAGTAGACTCCTCTGGATTTCGTTACGAGGACCTCATCGCCCGGGCACAAAGAACCATGTTTTTTGTTCATGCTGTTTTACATTTAAATACCAATCGTTCATAACATATTAAGGCTAATAGCCCCAAAACATTTCTTTAAATCATATTTGGCTTGTTGCCAACTTTACTTTCAAAACATAGTAAAGAAGTTTTTCATGAACATAACAAAGATAAAATCTTGCATATGGATTCGAGATTCTAAATTTCATAACTTCATAAAAACATTTTGCCATGTACCCCTAAGAGGGGAAAAATACCACATGTACTCACCTCGGTCCGCTAGTAAAATAAGTCTCATTTCTATAACTCTTTTCAAAAAGTTCAAACTAGTGTTATTCTAAAAATATTAAATTTTAGTCCATTAATAAGTTAAACATTCTTTTTACGTGTTATAGTCTAATACTTTTCGATATTAACTTTTAAGCGAAAATTCCCTTTTTATGGTCAAGTTTGACCAAATCCGTCAAGCCAACAACTTTGTTCCTCATTTTACCCAAAAACTCCAAGTTTATAAATTAAACGTCAAACAATTACTTTTTATTAACTCTTTTATACTTGTAGCATACTTGTGTTCTTAATACACATAATATGACTTTATGCACCATTCGTTCCAACTTTCCAATTCAAAGAGTACAACGTATGAAATACACCAAATTTTCAACTTTGATCATAGTGTGTTCTTCACATACTTTTGATCTAGAAGATTACAATTCCAACATATCAATTCTATTCCACTTTCCAATTCCAATGTTTAATACTAACTTGCACCAAGCTTCATCATATCAAGTTTTAGAAAAAATCCAACCCAAAACAGATGATATAGAACCAATATTTCTTGATCATTTCAAATTTTCTCAAACATGCATAAAGGATTTCAAACCCAATATTCAAAACTTTCATTTCATATGTGATTTTTGACTCACAACTGTGATAGAAACAAGAATCTATGCTCAATCTCGACATGCATGCACAAATTTTTCGGATTTAGGAACTAGGGTTTGAAAATCAATCATACCCTTTTTCAATTTCTGTCCAAAGACTAAAAATTTAAAAAATTGAAGTAACTCAAGCATGAAATCGGACAAAGAACAAGTTTTTTTCTTGCTCTCCCTAGCTACCGCCGGTTGTGGAGGTCGTTTCCCAGAGAATTCGCACCGGCAGCGGCGTCTCGTTGCTTCTAGGTTGTTGTCGTTGACTTGTTGCAGTAGCAGCTCTCCCTTCCGCGACCCTCTGCACGATAATTGCTGCTCAGATCTGCCGGGTTGCTTTCTCGATTGCAGAATCAGCGCACACACACGAGTATGCGTGTGTGTGTCTCGCGTCTTTTCTTTCCCACCTTCTGATTCTCCTTTCTTTTCTATTTTCTGATTTTAGTTTGCGTAAAAGGGGAGGAGACGTACCCACAACAATTAGAGAAATCGATGGGTGGGTTTTAAGTAGAAAATGACCGAATTGCCCCTTATTCCAGACGGGTGTAATACTTCAACTTTTCTCCTTATTTTTTCTCAACTTTACTAGGGAATAACTCCTTCATACGAAATCCAAATCTTATAAACTTTATAACTTTAGAAAGGTGGGAATGAGCTTTACAACATTCCCATACTGACTTAAGTTTGATTCTTAATAGATTTTCCGCTATTAACCTTTGAAAATGACTCTTTGGTCATTTTTGTCACTTTTGGGCCATTTTAAAACCTTCATAACTCCTTTGTTACAACTCCAAATGATCTAAATCTTTTTCCTATATGTTTTTATCTCAAATATTACGAAAGTCACATTGAGGACCTTTTCTCAATTCCTTTTAAATTTTGAGATATTAATTTTTAAAGATTGTTCAATAGAAGTTTTCACTTTTAGTCCTTTATGCGATTTCCTTTCTACTCGGGTTCATATGTTACTATTATTTTACTAGAGTTACTTTCTTAATACTATAAAACTATTATGATATGTTTATGTACATATAAAATATTAGATTTATCGCAAACTAAATTGTGATCATAGCATAATATTCGTTTAACTTGGCATTAGGGTTTTCATACTACTTAACTAACTTCATGCAATTCAAGAAAGTTTCTAGTTGTCACATTATTTGCTTTTATAAGTTGATTAATGTATCATTCTTAATCATAAATGATTGTTTGTCATTAGAGTTTCCCATGTTCAGTTAATCATCACTAATGTTGATTGTAAATCAGCACTGAACCAGCACTGATAATGTTGATTGTAAACCAACACTGATAATGGTTTTTAATTTTAGGTTATTTTTAAATGATTTTGCATTGGTTAATCATTAATGATTTTTAACACTAATTCTGTAACTTTTAGGTTAATCATCAATGATTTAAGTATCATTATTTAATTTTAGCTATACTTATGTATATATAATTTTAACTATCATTGTTGATTTTATATGGTTATTTTTATTCATTAGGTTAAACATAACTAATCATGTTTCTTAGTCATCTATGATTATGGTTATTATTGTTAATCATTTGTGATTATGGTTATTTTAATTCATTAGGATAAACATAATTGATTATGGTTGTTAATCATCTTTTATTATGGTTATTGTTGTTAATCAAATGTGATTATGGTTATTTCTATTCGTTAGGTTAAGGGAGCTGATCCATACACAACAATATTTTGCGGTACACAACAATTTATGCTTTACATGACTTGTACAGTATGCATAAAAACATAATATTGTTGTGTATGGCAAAAATCTGTTTTGTACGGATCAGCTCCATTAGGTTAAACACAATTAATTATGGTTGTTAATCTTATGTGATTATGGTTATTGTTGTTCATCAGGTTAATCATCCGTGATAGTGGTTATTACTGTTCATTGGGTTAAGCAACACTGATTATTGTTATTAATAGTAATCAAGTCCCTTTCATCATTAATGATTATGTTCTCTGTGTTTTGTTAATTATGTTACTCATATGTGATTATGGTTATTTTTATTCTTTAGGTTAAACATAACCGATTATTTTGTTAATCATATGTGATTATGGTTATTATTGTTAATCATCTGTGATTATAGTTATTTTTATTCATTAGGTTAAACATAGCTGATTATGGTTGTTAATCATATTTGATTATGGTTTTTATTCTTAATCAACTATGACTATGGTTAGTTTTATTCATTAGGTTAAACATAACTGATTATCTACAGTATTCCCATATTTGTAAAATATTCACATGAACATTTTACCTCTAATTTAGACAACTTCATTTCAACCTATAAAACATTGAAAGCGTATGTTGTGTTAGTTACAGTATTCAAAACTTTTTTTCTTTTATTACAGTAAGAAATGGTTGAAATTGGGATAATTAACAATTATAAAATTAAATATTAATTTATAAGTTTTCTTGATGTTATTTCCAGTATGACAATTATGAAATTATTTACCTAAGTTTATTTTTTGTTTTTAGACATTTATTCATGTATGATTAGTAATCCCTATCATTTATGAACACACCCAAAAACCTAATATGATACGAATTTATACGTATTGTTAGCTTTTCATTCATGATTTTCAAAAAAGTCAACACAAACCATACTTGAAATTGGATAATCAACAATTATGAAATTATTAAATTGTTTACCTTAGTTTATTATTTGTTTTTATAATTTTTTTCATGTGTGATTATTAGTTACAATCATTCATGAATACACCAATGTCAATGGTTTGGATATGTCAATCATGAGTGCTTTTTAGGCATTCATGTCTAGTTAATCATCAATACGAACTTAAATAAAAAACCTACACAAACTAACATTGAAGTTTGTTATGACTTGTTTCCCTTTATCCAGATGGTCAATAATACAAATTGTCACCCACCATTTGCACAATATCTAATAAACAATTCCACGTTCCTGTAAAATATTTCTTTATGAACTTCAAAGAATAATGTGTATGTATACACCTCAGCCACATGTTTTTCTAAACCGGTCGACATCTTAAGAACAATATTTTCCTTTTTGTTGCTTTCTGTAGCCCATGTTGATAGTTTCGTTGTTTTTCAATTGTGGTATCATAATTCATCATAAAGTTTATTAGCAAATTGTCGACGCGAGCAAATTTATTAAAAAACAAATTTGAGATTTTTGACCTTGACGTGCTTTTCATCAACCCATGCATCGGAACATCTTTGAAATAACCAGGTATCTGTACGTTCTATTTTCGTACATATCCTTGAACCACATTTTTTCTTCCAGTTTGAACTCTTTTATCAGTTGTTTCCACACTTTTTTCAAACACTTGAGGCTCTATGTACCCATTCGAAACTAATTTAAAATCACTTTCTAAAATCGTTTTTAAGAAAATCTTTAGATACCTGATTTACACATGGTCAGTTCAGAATCATTTATGAATAATCAATATATGCAATAATAGCTAATTATATACGTACCTTGTATTGTAATTTCTTCATGATGTGCCACATACACCATCTATGATTGGACTTAGGTAGTATATCTTCAACAACTTGTTTCACTATTGGATCTTGGTCTGTTAAGACTAATTTCGTGTGTTTAACATGAGCTCGTAAAAATGCCTCAAGCAACCATATATATGATAGTTTGTAATTGTCTATCGCTGTGAAAGGAACAAAGACCATCTCGTATCTGTTTAAATTAACTCACAATTAATAATTAGAATATTTAAATATATTAATATTACATGTAATATTCATAATTAAAAAATATATATGTAAAACTAAATTTACTTACTTGTTTGTTCTAAATGTTGCATCGAATGAGATTACATCTCCAAACTCTTTTTGTAGTATACATTATCCGTCTCGTCAACTCAGAACACTGAATGTAGTAAACTATCAACACATTTATACTCGAATGTGTAGTTATTTGAGTTTTCTTTTGTCATATTCATTTTGTCAACTAACATTTGTGTGTCTTAATCTTTGATAATATTGCCCATTTTCCTTCGAAAATATTTGTAATCTGTCACGTCAAGGCCTACATTATAACATCTTCCATTTAAACAAGCTTGTAATTTGTGTGCCTTTGTAGCACCGATGGTTGAAATAAAAGTTCTTACGATAAATTCTTTGTCTTTATAACTCAACTTCCTTCTTTTCTTTGAATACATTCGCTCTTCTTTTGTTTCAAGTGGGTGGTTATGCAATTCTTGAAACTCTTTAACCAAACTAATTTGTTCTTATGTATTCCCATTCAAACTTGATGAGTGCTTTAGAATTCGTAATTATAAAGTTTGAGTTTCTTTTCTTCTGGATCAAAACTGTCTACCGATTTGTTTGGTAATTTACCGGTTCGGTTGCATACTACCCACTTCAATTTTATTGAATCATCACCTGATTTCTTTGTTGTGTATAACCTTACACCAAATCTTGCATTTAAAGCATATGTAGAATACATTTAAATCGCATCCTCTAACGATGGGAAGTAGCATCTTCTTAAGATACAAACTCTTTTGGTAAAATTGGCTTCCACACTTTTGACTTAGGCAGTCCACAACATTACTGTTGTACGATTCATTTATTGACTACTCATCGTCACCACCTATGTCATGGAAAATTATATACATTTTATTAGTGCTTAATAATAATCCTTGTAATAAATTATATACATGATTATAAATAAAGAACCTGTAATTCATTAATAAATGATATCTAATCTACCAGGTATAACCAGAAACACTTTTAAATTACTATTGATGTAATGTAAAATTAAAAAACAATGAAAATGTAATATAGCCAATTAATAAACAAATGCTGCTAATAATCAACTATTCATACATGAATTTATTTATGGATTAAAAAAAAACTTCATTAGTAATAATGTATTACTTTTATCATTTAATGAACAACCGTTGCTTTTATCATTTAATGAACACTCGTTGCTTACTAATGAACAACCGTTGCTTACTAATCAAGTATTCATACATGAATCCTTTTATTTATTCATCAGTGATTATGTTACAGAACCAAAAAGTCATAAGTATTGATCATAATAACATAGACCTTGATATGCAAAACACATAACAATTTACATTCATGGATGAAGTCATCATCGGTAAAAAATTCTTATTTTCATACAGAATCAAGGATTTGTAATCATCTATTACTTGAGAAAAGCATTACAGAATCGAATAATCAAACTAAAAATTGTATATTCATTAATGTTTCCTTTCCAATACTGAAAAACAAATGTTCTATGGATGAAAACACATACCTTCATTCTCCTCGTAATCGTTTTCATCATCTTCACCATAGTGAGATCTACTTTCACTACTACCACTAGATATATTTTATGATTCATCACTTTCGTTGCTACTAAAATATTAAAATCCATTTCAGAACCAAATATCTTTCAAGAATTAATCAGAAATCGAAGTATTGATCACAGGTCATATATTGTTTCCGCTGAACACGTATTTTCGATAATATTATCATTTAACACTACAAGGAACGGCACTAATAGCGGCGACGTGTCGCCGCTAATGCGTCGCCGCTAAAGCGTCGCCGCTAAAGGTTCGTCGCTATTACTCATTTTGTCGCCGGTAATAGATTGTGTCGCCGCTAAATGTTTTTTTTTTTTTTTTTTTTTTTTTTTTTTTTTTTTTTTTGCTTGTCAATTACCTGAAAAGTTATAAGATATATAACACACAAATACAACATGAATTAAGTTATCTTTCACAAGATGATGTACTATACAAAAATCATAATACATTAAGTACTTAACAAATAAGTACTTAACACTTACATAAGCATTACAATAACAATTAAACACTTTCATTAAGCATCATCAAAACAATTGGTCCATATTGGTTCTCGCGTTGTCAAACATTTTAGTTCTCTTGATCGCTTGATTTTAGGGAAAATTGTTTTTAATTTTATATATTAATAATTATATATATTATTAAATACTATAATATCCCTATAAAATAATTGGTCCATATTGGTTCTCGCGTTGTCAAACATTTTAGTTCTCAATTAAACCTATATATATATATATATATATATATATATATATATATTCGTGAGATCTTGAGATCTTTTAAACTAATTTTTATTTTTCAAAAAAAAACTTAATGCACTAAGTCGCTTATATTTAAGACATATTTTTAAAAAAATTGAAAAAAAATGCAAATACGAAATGTACATATGTGCATTTTTGAGCAAATGTGCATATGTGTACGTTTTGTGCATATGTGCATTTTCAAAAAAATCAACTTATTTTAAATATTTTTTGACGAAATGTCTTATATATAACCGACTTAATGTATTAAGTCACAATTTTGAAAACAAAATTATAGTCTAGGAGTTCTCACAATCTCATGAATATATGGGATCTCAAAATAACCCAACTATATATATATATATATATATATATATATATATATATATATATATATATATATATATATATATACACACACACACACACACACACACACACACACACACACTAGTGGAGTACCCTCGCAATGCGGCGTGCGGCAAATAATTTGATTTCGGCAAATGCTTTCGTTTCCAATATTTGTTTTGTTTCAACGATTAGTTATTCTTCGGTAGGTGGTGAATAGATTTCTTTCGGTGATTAACTTCCTTGTATTCCATTTTAGCAAATAGTTTCCTTTAGGTTTTAGGGGTGAGGGTTTGAGGTTTAGTATTCAAGAGTTTGAGATTTGGGTTTAAGGTTTAAAGTTTAATTATTAGGGTTTATGGTTTGAGACTTAGGGTTTAGAGTTTATGATTTGTGGTTCATGGTTCATTGTTCGAGGTTTGGGTTTTGGGGTTCATGGTTCGAGATTCAAACATAATAAGGCCGGCGGTGATTAGTTTCCTTTTGGGGATTAGCGTTGTATGTCATTGTTTTAAGCTAAAAATTAAAAGTATTTTGATGTTTAAATTTTATTTTATTTTTCCTTTGTTCTTCTATCTCAGTATAATTTAAAAATATCAACATTAATTGATTTGGTATGAAAACTCAACTAAACGAAAAAAATGAAAATTTTAATTAGTTTTCGTTATACTATAATTGATTATTTTAAAAATGTAAAACAAAGACATTTTAGTTTAACAAGTATAGAGCTCATAACTTCTACCTAAAAAATTGACATCCAAGCCATTCGTACCATTCACACTACAACAGGTTATTGTTTATATTGAAACACGTCTTTGTGTTTATATTGAAATACATCTATTAGCAAATCAATCTTTTACTTATAATTAAAATTTGTTACTGCTTGGATTTGAACACAGGACGATTAATATGTTAAATTATTTAAAGTCAAACGACTAATATTCTCCATCCAATAATCTTCTTATCCAACAATCCATAATAACCTAACAACTCAATTTTTTGTACCAAGAATACATCATTGCCATCATCTAATCCAACTATTTAACTTTTCGCCAAAATTTCGAGTCTTTATTAGTTGTTTGTGAGTTAGCACATCTACAAATCATATACTTCAGTCAACTATGTTTTTTTTATGAGTTGTGATACCTAAAATATGCATGATATTAATAATTAACTAAAATAAATGATATAATTAAAAGGACCAAACAGTAGAAAAAAGAATCAAGGGAAAATTAAAGTAGGACCTAATAATGGGAAAAAACTAAAGTACAATGTTTTAAAGGTACTTTCATTTCTTTCGGTAGAAATACTCAGTTTTTTTTTTTTTTTTTTAAAGTGCGGCGTATTAGGTTAAAATAGTAGGCTATAACAAATAAAACGATGATAGCATGATGCTATTTCTTATTTTTTTTAGAAAAAAGACAAACCAAGAAAAAATAAGGGTAAATGCCAAGGAAGAGGTACATCTTCACTGTCATTACCAATTAGAGCAACACTCTTTCAGATTTGTATTGCTAAAATGCCCAACTGATTTTTCATTATAATATATCATATAAACTAAATGTTTGTGTTTTTAGCTATTTATTCTGATGTGGGTAAACAGCACTTCTAAGAGAGAGATATGATAGAAGGGATGTGTGGGTCCAATCTTATTTTTAATTAATTAAAATTTTGAAATAAATAAAAATATATATATCACAACGACAACTTAGTTATTTCGGTTTAGGAAATGGTAAGCCTCACAACAAAACATGTTTGTAAGAATATACTATGAGAATCTTATAGTTTAAAGGCTGAAATAAATTAAAATTTAATGGGAATTTAGTTTTTTTATTGCCATTTCACTCAAACTATACAGCCACCCAATTTATGACATCAAAGCTTAAAAAATCAATCACTAATCACTAACATACGTAATTGTGTATTCTTATATTGAATTATTGATGCTTGTCTAGCTAAAACTTGGTGTTCCCAATCCATCTATTGCATGGCTTCAAAGCAAACGCTTCGTAGCGTCATTTTGCGTAAGTTATGGGTTGACTAGAAACAAGACACTGATTGTCATATTCTACCCACTAGTCCACAACCACGTACCAAACTCCATTATTTTGACAAAAATAATGCACCATGTATGAACAAGTATTGCAGATATTATAAAGTTACATCTACACATATAACTAAATTATTTCCTAGTACAAATATTGTTTATAAACCGTACTATAGGCAATCCTATAAGATTTAAAATTAGTCATATGTGTTAAATAATGAATTGGGAATTAAACTCGTGTGGATTTTAGTCACGTGCGTCGCGGCCCATTAGGTTTCCGCGTCGCGGTGGGCCGTGACAGCTAGGGTACGGCTACACTACTAGAATATTAAATGTTAGCGACAAAATATTTCCGACTAAATCATTTCGTAGGTGTTTTCTTACGGACTTCCGACAAGCCTGTGACAAAATTTTAAAGTTACGAATTTCCAACGATATACCGACGGAAATGGTAACTTGAAATGTTTCGTCGGAAATCCGTCGGAAATTTCCGACAAAAAACCGACGGAATAATCAAAAGTCACTTTTGGTCGCAAATACGTCGGAAATGGAAAGAGCGGGATTCCAAATTCATTTCCCCCTTTTGTTTTTGTTTTTCCCACATTTTTTTTTTGACGTTTCCCACTCTTTTTTTGTTTTCCCACTTTTTTTAATATTATAGAAAATTATATTATTAATATAAAAATAATAATAATTACTTCATATTATTATTCAAAATATAATTATTATTACTACTACTATTATTATTAGTATTTATGTTTATTAGGTTTATTTTAATTGTGTTTTATCAATATTTGGTTTATTATAATTACATTATATATATATTATTAAGAATATATATATATATATATATATATATATATATATGTGTGTGTGTGTGTGTGTGTGTGTACATGTATGCATGTGTATTGTATTTATATGTTTATATATATATATATATATATATATATATATATATATATATATATATATATATATATATATATATATATATATATATATATATATAGTTATGTATGTATGAGTTTAAGGTTTACCGTTCAGTGTTTAAGGTTTCAGGTTTGGGTGCATGTATATGTATGTGTAAGCATGTGAGTATAGGGTTCATGGTTTCATGATTAAGGTTTAGAGCTTACGTGTACGTGTTTTGGTTTAGGGTTTAAGGTTAAGTATACATGAGTTTATGTTAACTTTGCATTTACAAAGTTTTTTTTCTTTAAAAAATGGTATATATTAATGTTAATATCTTATACTATATAATATATCTGGCCTATATTGTTTTTATAAATACAGGGCACATGTTCATGTCGAACCGTGCAACCGTCCCTGATCCTGGCATTCAGGGTTCTAGAGGCAATCAGGATTCACCATCAGGAGGAAGTCAGGTTTCTAGGGCCAGACTTGCATCTCATAACTCCACTCCTCATCGTGTAGACCGTAGATATGCACCATATAAGTCTGGTCATGGAGGCGCCAGACCTGCATCACATGAGTCCACTCCTACTAGTCGTAGACGCGACATAGCTACATCACATGAATCCCTGCCTACTAGTCGTGCTACATTACGTGGAAGCGGAATACCTTCATCACATGAATTTAGTCCTATTATTTCTGGACATAATACACATACACTGTTGCCTCCTATTGATATTAGGAAGTTAGCCGAGGATCACGTAGATCCTGTTCACGTAGAGCCTGTGGGTGGTTATGTTGAATTATTACAGCAGATGAATCCAAAAGGGGTGTATTTCAGTAACGATGATTACAATGAGGGTGAGGAGGATGGCAACGGGGATGGCGAGGCTACGCCACACGGTTCAAATAACACACATGTATCTGCTTATGGTGCTTATGGTACCTCTCAAAGGCCATTTATCAATTGTGTTGGGAATAAGTATGTCTTTAGATTATTTAATTTTAGAATTGAATTTATTTTTATTTTTGATGTTATATTTATACTTATTGGACTATTTCAATATTGTAGGTTTGGGAGATTTAAAGTGCACCGAGCGATTAGAGAAACCCTAAACATAGTCATATTTCCCACATTTACATATGACATATCTACAAATACACATTTGTCGGTAATCCGTCGATTTTTAGAGAAACCCTAAACATAGTCATATTTCCCATGCAAAAAAATGTGAAACGGTCCCATATACCCACGCACCCTGCATAAAACCCAGAAATACGACACTCTGTCTGTAAAACCATAAATCATATAATAAGGACGCTTATAATAATAAAATTAATTTAGATAGGCATATGTATGTGTATGTATGGTGTAACACCCCGACTTTCGTATAATGGTCCACAAACATCTGTGTGGATTAGTTCCAACAAGTCTTTTGCCTCTCTCACAGTTTCATGTGAATGACATTATTGTCATCTTTCAAGTAAGCAAGATTCACATACATCGTCTGTCTTTAAGCCAAACGATTCCACGACCCGGGTTACTCTTTTTCTATTTTCATTTCAGCCCAACTCGACCCGTGTCTTAAAACTCGACCCGGTTTGACCTTTCAAGAACCCAAGTTGTTTCTTTTACCCTTTTAACATCCTACTTCTCCTAGATGGGTTTCTAAACATCTTAACTCGTACTTTAACTTATCTAATCTTATTTATATTATAATTAACATAACTCTACCATAATTTAAAGTTACGGTATTACATTATCAGCTTGTGCGTATTGGGTTTAGGGTTTAGTATGTCTATGTATATCTATGTGCATATTATGTATGTGTGTATTTTGACACCTACATGTCATTTACAACAGTAGAATGTATTAGAAGCCCAACCAGATGTTGCCAAGTCCTTGCATTCTCCCCCTTTAACTATCAAACTCTCTAGAAGGATTCAGGTAACTACATAAAACATTGCATTCTCCCCTTCAACCATCAAAATCTCTAGAGAAAGTCTAAACTCTAAACCCTAGACATTTACATATATACTCATATGAAAAAATTGTGAAAATGGTCCCACATACCCACGTACCCCACACAAAACCCAGAAATACAACTTCTAATAAACCTTATAATAAGGAAGGTTATAGTAATAAAACTAATAATAATAATAAAATTAAATACAAATTATAATGTCGAACTTATAATAATTATAAAACTGATAATAATAAATAAAAAACTAATAATAATAATTAGATTTAAAATAGAAGGATATAATCAATTAAAAGGGTATTTTTTGTTGGTGAGGTCTCAGCCCCAATGGGAAAGTGGTTACCCAGCCTTAGCATTTGCTCGAGTTCTACTCTCGGCGTGTGCATATTTTGAAAACTTTTTAGTTCCGTAGGAAATTTGTCGGAAGTTTTAGTTCCGTAGGAAATTTGTCGGAAGTTTCCGACAAACTACCGACAAAACCAAAGAAAACAATGACTTTCCTTTTCATTTTAACCCTACCCGCTCACTCTTACCCCCAAAAATTTTATTCCCGCTTGCCCAAAATTTTAATTCCCGCTCTGCCCAATCCATATACCTCAACGACGACGTCAACTCACCGCTTTCGTCTCTCTACGAAGATCATCTCGACGGAAGAGGAACCCCACGCCATACGTTCAGCGTCGATCTTGATGATTTGAAGGTCTTCAACAAAGACGACGATCTTTTATATCAAGAAGAGGAAGAGACCGCCGCCGATATCGTCGTATGTGACGATCCGGAGAAGGCGGAGGCGCTAAAGGGACCGATATTTGACATGTCTGCGTCGCCTAGGTCAGAGCCGCAGACGCCCAAATATGTACCGGAACACTGTAGATCTACGTCAGTGTATGTGGATGAGGGTGGGGCGGTTCTGGCAGAGGAAGTTGAGAACGCCGAAGTAGTAGCCATACGGAAGAAGGAGACGATAAGAGCTACTACAACCGGAAAAAGTTGTTTAAGAAAATCGGAACAATCCAAGGTAAAACCTAAAGAACAGTCTAAGGAACAATTGAAAGAACCAGGTAATTGATTGTTTTGTAGCAATTTCAGATTGGATTTGCAGAATTGATAATACTTTAAATCAGTTTATAACATGTGTCTTCTTCACTGCAGAATTGATAATATTTTAATACATGCTCCAAGGTGTGTATCTACTCTGTTAGTTCTTGGATTTTTAGATTTCGGATCTAATTTGTTGTTTGTTGGAGGTTTTTGGAGTTTGATGATTAACCTAGTTTGTTATAATGTGTTTATGGGTGTGTGCTTTTCAACAACGTTGATATGCCTGTGAGATGGGGACAACCGACCACACATTGACGTGCTAGGTAGGATCATAATTTCTGTTTTGGTTCCTGCAAGACTGTTTTGGTTTGATCTGAATTCTTGTCCATGGAACATCTTCTAATGTTGATTTTGTTGCTAGAGTTGGCTGGAAATCCAATTGGGGACAAGTGATACAGAATACTTACAAGCTATATTTTGTTGGGTATTTGAAACGACCAAGAGCTTGAAGATTCTTGTCATGCAACATGTATAAATCATGTGATTACCTAGTATGTTAGACGTTCATTAAGATCTAACTAGTCAAAACACTTTAATGTAATGACTGCAACAAAGGCTTTTCTATTTGATATAGTAATTTGCATATGGAGTTTATCATTGTTCTTGAATATTGGCATTTTGGGATACGACTAATTTCATCTTTTATAAAATCCCAATGAAGTATAACTTATATAAACGGGTGGATGGATTCTTTGGTTTCAATTATACTGATATAGTGATATGGCCCAGTTTATTTGTACAATTTGTGTAAAAAAATAAATAAATTAAATTTTGTATTTTATAATTTTTTTAAAACTGCATTTATTACCGACACAATACCGACAGAAAAATACATTAAAATAAATATTTTTCGGAAAATTATACCGTCAGAAATCTGTCGGAAATTCATCGGAAATATGTTTTGTGGGAATTCCGTCGGAAATATTGGGTTAGGAAGCCTTGTCGGAATTTTGTCGGAAATTTGCTACGAACCATTCCGTCGGAAATATGTCCGACATTTTGTCGGAAATTTGTCGGTTCCCTGTTTCCAACGGCCCTTTTATCTACAAACTAGTTTTGTCGGAAATGTGTCGCTAAACTCGATTTCCGACTAATTACCGACGAAAATGCTTGTCGGAAACGATCCAATTTTCTAGTAGTGCTAGGGTTTCAGTGTCCATTTGTAAAGCCTATAAATATAAAGACTGGTCATTAGGGTTAGATGATGAAAAAGTCAGAACTCATTAGTCAGAGGAGGCCGATTACTAGCAATCTAGGTACGCTCTATAACACTTGTATTTAGCTCTGGAATAAAAAATACTCTCTTCTGCCCGTGGATGTAGGTCATCTTAGACCGAACCACGTAAATCTGTGTGTCGTTACTTTGTGTTTATATTTCCGCATTTATATTCTCGTTATTATTCCTGGGCAATAGGTTATAAATTTAGATCTATTTCCTAACGAGTGGTATCAGAGCCGCAGTTTCAGATCTGCAGTGTTAGATCTGCGATTATAGATCTGTAGTTATTAGCGGTTTTAGGATTGCATGTTTTAGATCTGGTTGTAGTTCTGGTTGATTACAGTCGGTAATAGATCTAGGGTTTACGGCTGCCCGCGTCACGTCTGTTGAAAGACCGCGTCGCGCCTGTTGAAAGACAGCGTCTGTTGAAAGACCACGTCTGCCCGCGCCGCGCCTGTTGAAACCCGCACCGCGGCGACGTCGAGCAGCAAACAGTTTCGGGTTTACTCTAGTTTATCAAAGATAACAAGGATCGGTTAATTGAAGATGTTATCTCACAAGTTCGATTTGGAGAAGTTCAATGGCTCGAATGATTTCACTTTGTAGAAGGTGAAGATGAAGGCTCTTCTGGTTCAACAAGAATGCGCAGTTGCAGTGGAAGGAGAATATGCAAAGGACACGACAGATGCAGTAAAGAAGGAGATCGATGGGAAAGCACATAGTGCTATTCTTTTGAGCTTGACGAATGAGGTGTTGAGGGAAGTTGTTGATCAACCCACTACTGCCGGTATTTGGAAGAAGCTCTGTGATACGTATCAAAACAGTTCTTTGACAAATAGGTTGTATCAGAAGCAACGGTGGTACACTTTCTGGAAGGCAGAAGGTACTCAAGTAAAAGACCATCTTGATTCTTTCAATCCTATTATTCTAGACCTTCAAGGAGTAGGAGTAAAGATTGATGATAAGGATCAAGCCCTTATTTTGTTATGTTCATTGCCGAATTCACATGAGAACTTTGTTGATACTATGTTGTATGGAAGAACAATAATTACTGTGAATGATGTGAAGGATTCTCTCCTGTCCAAGGAACTTAAACGTAGAGTTTCTGGGAATGAGGAGACATCCAGTTCAGGTCTGTTCGTTGGCAAAGGAAGGACACCGGATAAGAAAGATGGTAGAAATCAAAGTAAGTCACGTTCAAAATCGAAAGCTTCTTCAAAAGTCAAGTGTTATAACTGCAATGAGAAGGGTCACTTCAACAGAAATTGTCCATTGCTGAAAGGGGGGAAGGGAGAAAATAGCAACAATGGCAGTGCAGCCATTGTTCAGGATGGTTCTGAGGAAGAGGACATAGGTGATGTATTGACTGTTTTTACATCTAGTTCTGTTGATGCATGGGTCTTGGATACTGGGGCATCTTATCATATGACTTTTCATCGTGACTGGTTCGAATCTTTTAAAGACTTGAAAGGAACGGTGAAGTTGGGTGATGATCGGGTTGCTCAGGTCAAAGGAAGCGGTACGGTACAAATTATGATGTACAATGGTATGGTTAGAAAGCTTGATTGCTGGTATGTTCAGGATCTTCGTAAGAACTTAATTTCTCTTACTACTTTAGCAAAGAATGGGTTGAAATACTCTGGTGAAGATGACTGGGTGAAGGTCACCAAGGGCTCTCTAGTAGTTACGAAAGGAAAGGTGTAGAAGAGTGGGATTCCTGTCTTAGAAGGAAATTCGGTTAGGGGAACAGTGGCGGTTACTCAATCTTTAGAGAGTAGTAATGATAAGACAGAGTTGTGGCATAGAAGGTTGGGACATATGAGTGAGAAGGGTATGTCAATTCTTAGTAAACATGGGCTGTTTGGTGGTGAGTTAACTGGAAAACTCAAGTTTTGTGAGGCTTGTGTCAAAGGCAAGCAACGCAGGGTGAAGTTTAGTTTGGGTAAACACACAAGCAAGGAAAACCTGGAGTACATTCACTCAGATTTGTGGGGTCCCTCTCCGGTCGAGTCTCATAAAGGTCATCGATACTTTGTGACTTTCATTGATGACTACTTAAGGAAGGTTTGGATATATTTTCTGAAGACTAAAGACGAAGTGTTTGGTAAGTTCAAGGAGTGGAAGACTATGATTGAAAAATGGACCGGAAAATCTGTCAAGACACTCAGAACTGACAATGGGTTGGAGTTCTGCAATGCCCCGTTTGACAACTTCTGCAAAGGAGAAGGTAGAGTGAGGCACCACAATATACGGAACACACCACAGCAGAACGGGGTAGCAGAACGGATGAACCAAACATTGTTAGCGCATGCTAGAAGCATGCGGTTATATGCTGATTTATCGAAGAAATTCTGGGCGGAAGCGGTTAATACTGCTTGCTATTTGGTGAACAGATCACCATCAACTACAATCGACTTTAAGACTCCTCTAGAGGTATGGTCTGGAAAACCCTCTGATTATTCTGGTTTATGTATATTTGGTTGTCCTGCTTACGCTCATGTTAATGATGGAAAACTTGAGGCGAGGGCAATGAAGTGCATATTTCTAGGGTATGCACATGGAGTGAAAGGTTATCGTCTGTGGTGTACAGAAAAAGGAAGAACTCCAAAATTTATTAATAGCAGGGATGTGAACTTTGATGAGTCTGCTATGGTGAACCAAAGAGGAGGTGATACAAGTCATGTAGGGAAAGATCAGTGTGCCAACCAGAAGGTGGAGTTTGTCGCACAAATTCCGGGCATAATGGTGATAAGTGAAGAACAGCATGTCGGTGATGATCAGCATAGACGTGATAAAACTCATGAACAGCCCAATGAGGATCAGTCTAGTGATGTTGAGGCCGATGGAGAGAACAATGAGGATGAATCTATAGCAAGAAGAATAGAGAAAAGGAACACGAAGAAACCAGCTAGATATGTTGCATGTGTCACTAATGGTGATATTGGTTCTGTTGCATATGCACTAGCTGTTGGTGAAAACATTGGTACTGATGAGCCTCGGTCCTACAAAGAGGCGGTGGCAAGTAAAGAAGGATCAAGCTGGTTGATGGCAATGAATGAATAGGTGCAATCTCTTGAGAAGAATGAAACGTGGGATCTTGTTCCATTCCCGAAAGGAGTAAAACCGGTCGGATGCAAATGGTTCTTTAAGAAAAAGGAAGGAATTCTAGGGGTTGAACCCGCAAGGTTCAAGGCACAGTTAGTAGCGAAGGGATTTTCTCAAAAGAAGGAATCGACTATCACGAGGTTTTCTCACCGGTCGTGAAGCATAAGTCAAATCAGGTTCTTTTGGCTATGGTGAGTGCGTTTAATTTAGAGCTTGAGCAGCTCAATGTCAAAACTGCATTTCTTCATGGAAGCTTGGAGGCGAAGATATATATGTCACAGCCTGAAGGTTTTTCGGGTTCTAATAAGGATCATGTGTGTCTGTTGAAGAAAACTCTTTATGGTTTGAAGCAGTCTCCTAGACAGTGGTACAAGATATTTGATTCGTTTATGACTTCACATGGCTACATTCGGAATCAGTTTGATAATTGTGTCGACTTGAAGCAGTTGTCTAATGGGTCCTTTGTTTATCTGTTGCTATATGTTGATGATATGCTCATTGCAGCAAAGGAGATGGCTGAAATTAATAACTTGAAGAAGCTTTTGGAAAGTGAGTTTGAAATGAAGGATTTGGGTGCAACAAAGAAGATATTGGGGATGGAGATTCAGAGGGACAGGAAAGCAGGGTTGTTATATGTTTCTCAGCAGAAATATATTGAGAAAGTCTTACAGTCTTTCGGTATGGATCAGTCAAAACCAGTTAAAACTCCTTTGACAGCGCATTTTAAATTAAACAGAAGTACTATACCAACAACTGATGAGGAAAAAGACTATATGAGTAGAGTCCCGTACTCAAGTGCAGTTGGAAGTCTTATGTATGCTATGGTCTGTACTAGACCTGATTTTCACATGCAGTTAGTGTGGTTAGTAGGTTTATGGGTAATCCTAGGAAAGCTCACTAGGAAGCGGTCAAGTGGATCCCGCGATACTTGAAAGGGACTAAGTGTTAGTGCTAAATGCCATATCGTTGACCAACTCGTAGTTTGATAGTTTTGGGATTGTATTATCAAACTTTCTATCTTGATGGAATGAACTTATTTTCAGTAGAATGCTTTTAAGTAATGAACAATCTCTTATCGTGAATGCTTTTAAGTAATGAACAATCTCTTATCGTGTATGTTGCCTCTGATAACCTGCATTCTGATTACTTGTCTCTATCCGAAATTCAGTATTGAATTTCGGACTCCGTCCTTCAAAGAAACTCAGTATCAGAACATAATTCACTTAGAAGATTGAGCTCAGAAGATCACACTCAGAACTAAGTCAGAAAGTCATAACATACATGACTATTTCCAGATACACTCTGATAACATCAGCCAGGACTCCGAAATCCACTCAGGATTTCGGACTATCAATATAAATATATCATTGGAAATATCACACTTAAGCATTCAACAAAGAAGACTGAAGAACAAAGAATATCTAAGAGATAAGGCAAAGGATAAGCACATCAACTTATAGGATATGATTAGACTAGATCAAGCGTGGTCATCTAGAAGCATGCCTATTGTACTTTAGAGCATTATTAAACTATAGACAAGCCACCCTAGTCTGACATTGTATTATAATAATAGATTTACCTTTCTTATCTGACTGAAGAGAGACGTGTTGTCTCCTCTTTAGTTCATAGGTTATTACCAGAAGGTCCTCCCTTAGTCTATAAAAGGGAGACCAAGTTCATCTTCAGTCCTCATGGTTTTGAGAGACTTTATGTAACACTTTCTCTTATCAATACATTCTCTCATTCCATCAACTCTTATGTTATCATCTGGATTTCTCATCTCTCTCTCATATCTAGCATTATTACTTTAAGTCTTTATATTTCCAAGTTACTTAAATGTCTATCTTTACTGTTTATTGTTGAGCTATTAAGATCTGTTCTAAGTATTAGTTCTTATTTATAATTCCGCATCCATCTCAAGTCTTCGGACTTGTCCATCTCCGAAACTTATAATTTCGGACTCTTAATTTCCGCAATCTTTTATTCCGCACTTACTTAGAATATTTGGCGACAACAATTGGTATCAGAGCCTGAATAGCTGTCTATAAGGTTCTAAGTGTCCAGTTTGCTCAAAACCCTGGCTGAAGCAACAACCTTAGAATCCTCTGTGGATCTTTGCATGCTATTGTAGCTCTCACAATTCTCTTAAAAACACTTCGAAATTCTCTTCTCTCTCAATGCAGATGAACTACTCTTTGAACGTTGCTAATAGCGTTGGAGGCTCTAATCGAGCCACTATACTCATTCCTACTGAGTACAATGGCTGGGCATCTCGTATGCGCAACTATCTCAAAACCAAAGGCAAAGACATTTGGCGTTCAGTTGAGGAAGGACGTCATCTTCCAACCTTCACTCCCAGACCTAACACGGTTGAAGAAGCACTAGGTGGCACTTCTCAACCAAGGCTAACCCCCTTGGACATTGAGAAAATGGACAATGACCAAATCGCCTTCACTGAGATTCAATGTGGAATACCACCAGAACTCTTCGATCTCATACAAAACTGTACTACAGCTCAGCAGATCTGGGTTCTTCTTCAAAACATGTTCCTAGGAACAGAAGAGGCAAAAGATCAAAAGTTGGTGTCAAGCGTGTCAGACTACACGCACTTTTCAACATTTGTCGGAGAATCTCTAAGTCAAGCATTCACCCGGTTCTCCATAATCGTTACCAGACTCCTAAGTTCAGGAGCAGAAAGAACCAATCAAGAAATCAATCTTCGATTTCTTGAAGGGTTAGGAAAAGACTGGGTACTCGTCAAGATGATTCTTCAATATTCTGGCAAATTAAAAACGTTCAACATGTACCGACTATACAACAATCTTATCGGACAAGAACGAGATATCAAAGGTAATCAGCAACTTCAACTTGGCGGACCTCTAGCCTTAGTTGCTGAGCACAACCATCAGACAAGGAACATCCCTCAGCAACAAGCCAATTCAAACACCACTAGCCCTCAGATCATTCTAACCCAAAATACTCAGTCTCAACAAACAAACTACATACCTTCATATCATCCCTCTCAACCACAAATCTCTTACCCATGAAACTACCAAACTCCAACAAAACAATACAAATCATCTTCAATCTCCAAACCATCCATTCAATCCAAGTCTCCTACCCTTGCACTACCAGCACCGGTACAAACTTCTGACTCTCACCACTCAGAATACAACGAAGCTGAAGAAGCAGCATACCAACACGAAATCGCATTGATCAGTCAAAAATTCAACAGGATACCATCCTACTCTAACACCAAAAAGAACTATCGTCCCACCAACCAAAATGGAGGATTTCAATCCAGAAACAGCTATCAAAGCGGACATCAGAATCCCAACCAAAATGGAAGATCAGCACCAAGAAAAAACAAAGCCAGATCCCGCTATAAGCTCTAACCCTGCTCCAACTGCTGAAATGAAAGAATCAGAAGTGATCAAATGTCACAACTGCGGAGGTCTATGGCATTATGCTGCTGACTGCCGAGCACCAAGAAATTATCCAAAGGCAAAAGAAGAAGAAAAGGTCAAAGCATTCGTAGCATTTGGAAGAAAAGGTCAAAGCATTCAGGAGATGATGATGAGCAGTTTGAAAACAAAAGAAAACGAGGACAAGGATTTGGAGAATGCATGATGGTACAGGCAAATCGAGAAACACCAATCCCAGGTCTGACAAGTTCCAAACATTCCGAGAACATCGCAGAATCCTCATCTTCTTACACACCAAAGAACTATGCAACCACAAGACAGGAAAAGGTGTCAACATCATAGAACAGGTACGTAACATGCTCCATACACATCAAATTTACTCTAACAATCTAGAACCTACTCTAGAAAATATATCTAACACTTGTGCAGATGCCTTAGCTGCGTATCAGCGGGTGTTGGAAGAAAGAGATAATGGGTATGACAAGGTGTTAAAGTTGAAAAGTAGACTTGAAGATAAAAAGCTATTTTGTGACAAGCTTACTGCTGATTTGAAGATCGAGCAAACTTCTAGAACTTTGCTAGAAAACTCAAATAAGCTTTTTACATCACAAAGGGATTTAGCCCGAAGTGATAATGTAAGGTTAAACAAATTAATAGATCAGTTGTATCATGCAACTGAAATTTTCAAATCTCCTGCCAATGTTAATTCTTCAGAAAATACTTTCAATTGGGGATGGGGAAGAAAAACCACAAATAAAAATTATCCTATATACAACAAAAAAAGTCCATTCTTTCAATATCCTTCAAATGAATATGATGATAAGCACGATAAAGACACAACCATTCTGAAACTCCAGATTTTGAATCAGAAAATGCCACTTCTGAGTCAAAAATAGGAGTCAACATTCCCTTCTCATACTTTTCAGAAGCAGACACTGCCGAAATCAGTAAACTGTCCATATCTTCAGTCCCATTCATGCCAAAACAAATGACCACGGTCACAAATAGTCCATCATCAAACTCTCAGCAACTCTACCTTTTAGAATACACTTCTGAAATCTTGGAAAACTCAAACAAAGAGAAAGTTGATGAGAAAATTGAAATGAAGAAGTCCCCAAGCAATATCATTATAAATAAAAATTTTGACAAAATAAAAATCAGAAATCCTAATGCTAGTGACATATCCAAGATGACTTCTGAACCCTTGTGTTCCGAATCCAAGTCATCCGAAGATACATCTCAACATAATCTTTCAGAAAATCCAATCAGAACTTCGCTCAAAAACCTTAAAGTTAATCATGAAGAGATAGACTCTTTAAATGATTCTTTATCTGACTCTTCCCTAAGAGAAATCTTTCAAAAAGGAAAAATAAAGAATCTAACTAGACAAGGAGAAAAACCAACTCTAAACAGAAAAGATCTACGATCACCTCGATCACATGCTCGATTTGAACAGAAAAAATGCTTCTACGCTAAGAAGCTATCGGAAGCTAATACTCTCAACATTCCAAGTCATACTAAGAGATCTACTCCTTCCACATTCCGAAAGTACATCCACAAGGGGTTACGTCCAACTCCTAAAATCAAACCCTTTCAACAAATTCAAAACATCAGAAAAATAGACTACAACTCAGAATTTCCAAAACTAACAAGAAATTCAAAAATAGTTCAGAAAGATTCATCAACATCTAAACAACCAGTGAATGAATTACTGAAACCAAAATTATCATTTCCAAAAATCTTCAAAAGCAACAAACTAACGACAAATGTCATCGGAACCAGATCTCAAAACTATCACCGTTCTGATATCACTCCGAAAATTTTAAAGCGACAACAAAATAATATTTGTTGCCATTGTTGCAAACATTATTCTAAGCCCATTATGTCTAGCACTTAAAAAACTTTCAAAAATACAACAAATGCCTACTCCTCAAAACCTTTAAGAAGATTTGTTCAAAAATGGATTGTGAAATCACCTGCCTCAGAATCAAATTCTTCCTCTAAAACAGAAACTCTCACCAAATCTTGCATGCCTACTAAAACAAATGGGACCAAACAAGTTTGGATGCCCAAGCTAACTGTTTAAATTTTCAGGCTTTTAGCACGGAAGAGCAGGATGATGAATGGCTAATTGATAGTGCGTGCTCAATGCACATGACCGGAAGTTTGGAGTTTCTAAGGGATTATAGAGAAGTCAATTTTGGAGGATATGTTACATTCGGAAACGACGCAAACGGCATCATCAAAGGCTATGGTGTACTGACAAACAGAAACTTTACCATTCAGAAAGTTGCATACGTTCTCGGACTAAAACACAATTTAATAAGTGTAGGTCAACTAGTCAGTACTGGTCTCTGAGTTGAATTTGACAATGAATTCAGCTATATTATGACTGGTACCAGAGACAGCTGTCTAATCCGATTACCAAGACAAATCAATATGTTCCCTCTAGACATCACTATGTTTCCTGGAAAACCAAGACTATGCTTACTAACAAAAGCTCACTCCGAAATCAGTTGGTTGTGGCATCAGAAACTAGCTCATCTCAACTTCCGATACATGAATCAGTTGGTAACTGGAGAAATGGTCAGAGGAATGCCACTTCTGAGGTTTGACAACGAAAACTTATGTGCAGCATGCACATTTGGGAAACAAAAGAAGAAACCTCACAAAACAATCTCCGACTCAAACATTACTCGTCCACTAGAACTTCTTCATATGGATCTCTGTGGTCCATCAACAGTTGCTAGTATAAATCACAAGAAATATATCCTGGTCATCGTGGACGACTACTCCCGATTCACCTGGGTGTTCTTCTTAAGATTAAAATCAGACACCTACTCAGAACTCAGAAACTTTATCACATCAATCGAACTTAAGATTCAACTTCCAGTAAGAAGAATCCGAAGTGATAATGGAACTGAGTTCAACAACAAGCAAATCAAAGAATTTCTGACATCCAAAGGAATAGAGCATAACTTCTCAGCACCATACACACCACAGCAAAACGGTGTAGTCGAAAGAAGAAACAGAACTCTAGTAGAAGCAGCCCGATCAATGCTAAACTTTGCAAATCTTCCTCTAACCTTCTGGGCAGAAGCAATATCAACTACTTGCTTTGTTCAAAATCGATCAATCATCAACAAGAGGCTACAGATGACTCCCTATGAAGTTTTAAACAAAAGAAAACCCAATGTTAAATTCTTTCATATATTTGGCTGCCGATGCTTCGTTAAAAACAACAAATATCACTTGGGAAAATTTGCACCCAAAAGCGATGAAGCAATATTCATGGGATATTCATTAAAATCAGTGGCCTATCGGGTCCTAAACAAAAGAACACGAGTTATAGAAGAAAGTTTTGACATAGAATTCGACGATCAATACCAATGGAGAAAGAAGAATCAAGATATTCTATATGTAATGGAAAATGATGTTCCAGTGGGACATCGACCCATTCATACAGTCGAAATTGATTACGACTTACTCTTTGATCCATCATAAACAGCAAAAGAAGCCGAAGTTGTCCATTCTCCTGATGCAATTCAGCAAATTATCTCAACATTAGGACCAACCACTTCCTCAGAACCTACCGCATCTGAAAATCAAGCAGACCCTCCGATAAACTCTTCAACAATCGAGGGGGAGCCTCAGTACCCCTCTCCTAGTCATCAGAATCAGAAGGAATCTTTCCACTTAGCAACTTCTGAGGGGGAGTCGAGACTCCCTACACATGTTGATGGGATTCCTCAATCCGAAGGGGACCATCAGCCTTCAGAAGATACTTCATCAGCAGATATCCTTTCAGAAAATGTCATAGCCCACTCTTCTGATGCTATAATCAATAATTCACCAATCTTTATACTTGAAACCGATGAAAATACATTAGTCGAAGAATCACAAATTCAAAACACATCTACTGATGACACTAACTTCATCCAAGATATCTCTCCTCCTATCTCTGACCCAGCTCTTCTTCCACGCTTACACAAATGGACTCGGAGTCATCCTCTGAACCAAATCATCGGAAATCCTTCATCCAAAGTTCAAACAAGATCAAAGAAATCAATTCAGGATGAATGTCACTATGCCGCTTATATCAGCAAAATCGAACGCAAGACAGTCCTTAATGCCTTAGACGACGACGATTGGATCAAAGCCATGCAAGAAGAACTGTCAGAATTCAAGAGAAATAAAGTTTGGGATCTTGTTCCAAGACCCTCCAATCACAGAGTCATATGTACCAGATGGGTCTTCCGAAACAAACTCGATGACATGGGCACTGTAGTCAGAAACAAAGCCAGATTAGTGGCCAAAGGTTATAGTCAGATCGAAGGACTTGACTACGACGAAACGTATGCACCAGTAGCAAGACTAGAAGCCATTCAGATCTTCCTAGCCTATGCCGCACATAAAAACATCATTGTACATTAGATGGATGTTAAAAGTGCATTTCTTCAAGGTGATCTCCAAGAAATAGTCTATCTTCAACAGCCTCCTAGCTTTGAAGATCTATCTCGACCCAACCATGTGTATCGCCTGAATAAAGCAGTATATGGTCTAAAACAATCACCTAGAGCTTGGTATGAAACACTATCAACTTTTCTAGTTTCATCAAGATACAGAAGAGGAGTCATTGATCCGACATTCTTTGTCCGATCCCATCAAAATCACATCATGATCGTGCAAGTCTATGTAGATGATATTATCTTCGGATCAACTAATCAAGCAATGGTCGATGAATTTGCAAAAGTGATGACAGACAAATTTCACATGAGCATGAATCGAGAAATAAACTTCTTCCTAGGCCTTCAAATCAAACAAACAACACGAGGAATTTTCATACATCAAGAAAAATACACAAATGAACTTCTGAAGAAATTTTATCTTGAAGGATGTTCTACTACCAAAGTTCCAATTTCCACAAATCACAAACTCTTTGCAGACCCCGAAGGCGAGCCGGTAGATCACAAACTATATCGAGGAATGATAGGTTCACTACTATACTTAACTGCCAGTAGACCCGATATTATGTTTTCAACATGTCTATGTGCCAGATATCAAGCTGCTCCGAAAATATCACACCTAACTGCAGTCAAGCAAATTTTCAAATACTTGAAAGGGACTAAAGCCATGGGATTATGGTATCCAATCAGAGATAACTTCAAACTTCAAGCATTCACTGATTCAGACCATGCTGGATGTAAATTAGATCGGAAAAGCACATCCGGAGGCTGTCAATTCCTTGGTGGAAGGTTAGTCAGTTGGTCCTCTAAGAAACAAAACTGTGTTGCTCTATCATCAGCAGAAGCCGAATATGTCGTGGCATCCACTTGTTGCTCACAAGTCCTCTGGATGAAAACTCAGCTATTAGATTACGGCTACCGATTCCTTCAAGTTCCGATTTATTGTGACTCCAAGAGTGCCATTGCTATCTCTCATAATCCCATTCAGCAATCTATGACGAAGCACATTGATCTAAGATATCACTTCATTAAGGATCAAATCTTAGAAGGTAACATCGAATCATACTTTATTCCTACCGATGATCAAGTAGCTGATGTCTTCACAAAAGCCTTAGACTCTACCAAATTCAACAACTTTCTGGATAAGTTAGGTATGATGAACCCTGATTCTGACTTCTTCCGAGAATGATCATCAATCTCTGATTATTCACTCGGCAAATCAGTGGGTTCTGACCTACCTTAGCAATTTCTGATTAAACTCTCAGCAATTTGCACTTTGTTTTCTCTCACAAAACAAACCTAGACATTTTGTCTCATCAATAACAAGAAATTATAAAACACAAAATACACATTCATTCATAAAAAGAAATCACATAGATTAGATCCATTAAGTCGTTACACAAACAAACAAATACCACCAAAATACACGACTTAAGATCTAGTACTATAAAAATAACATCTAAAACCACAAGCTTTCCACCTCCATCTTCTTCCTTCTCCACCCTCAATGTTTGTAGTATTGCCATTTGGGAGGATTGCCATAAGTGAAATTCTGTGAGATTCGAATAGACAATTCACAAACTCTCACACTTTTCCCATTCAACAACACCACATCATATACATCATCACCAACAACATCGTCAACCACACCACTCCACCAACCCTGTCGATCCCACGCGTCGACATAATCTCCCACCTTGTAATCGACTATCACAGTCGGAGGAATAGGATGAAGCAGACCATACTTCACTCTCACAATCATCATCTTCCCCGTAGTATTATCCGGAAGACATCTTAGCTGCACCTCACAACGTCTTTTCCAGGTTTTTGTAATCACCCCTTTGTAATAACCTCCTGCAAACTCCCCTTGTGACAACTTAACTTCCACCTTATCGTAACAACTGAAGAAACGAGCCATGTTGAAGATAGAAAGAGTTGTTTAAATTTTTTTTGATTTTGGTGTGTGTAGTTAAATAGATGAAATCCCGTCCTTTTATAACCAACCAACATGCCCCTTCATTTACCTTAATTCATTTACTTAGAGGTCATAATGACCCTAGTGGGTAGTTAATGCACCTATCAAATCAGCATCATGCCCAAAACGGTTGATAAGACTGTTTGGCGACTTAAGCAACGTACTGGATAAACTATCCTTCATCCCATGCTGATTTTCCTCGATTTTCGAGAACTGACACACACTCACCTAACCCACTTTCTACACATTTCTACTCTTATTTCCTGACAATACGACAAAAATCCATTTCCTCTCTGATTGCTTTCTTCTGATTACAAATATTCCGATAATTAAGTCAAACAAAAATATCAACCCACAACAAAGTTCCTTTTCATTCATACATAGTCAAAAGGTTTACAAATCATGCTCAAAGAAAAGATACAACCATATCCAGAAAGATACAACTCTAACCTTCATACGCAAAAGACATTCTGCCCACAAAATACCTAATCTCCCCCCCTTTTCTACCTCTCTTCATCAGAGTTTATAGTACTGCCACATCGGAGTCTCTCCGAGATGGTACCTCTGATGAATCCTAAGTTCGAACTCATCTACAAACAACCTAGTTCCATCCACCAACACCACATGAAACTGGTTGAATGGTGTCTTCCTTGAAATGGCAGCTGGCCACCATCCACGACGATACCATACCTCCACGAAGTCATATTGCTTGAACTCCACCAAAACCCTTGGAGGCACCGGTTGAAGATACGCAAAATCTACGTGTACACTCAACAGACTACCAGTGGATCCGTCAGTCAAAGTTGTCATCTTTACTTCATACCGATTGTTCCATACAGACTTGATCACACCACCATAAACAGCACCCGCAAACTTCCCATCTTGCATCCTCACTTCAACCTTCTCATCTCGACTAAATGGACGTCTCCCTGCCATACCTAACATCTAACCCCCCCCCCCCCTTTCGAATGACATACATGTTCATCTCAGACCTCCTTTTATAATCAATCAAACTTCATCATTTCACGACACATCATCACTTCGAGATCAACAACATAGAGATTTGATACATGATTTGACTAATTAGTACAGACAGATGGTGCCATTAACTCTCTTTACAGCACTGACGCGACAACTCTTCAGTTATCTTTTCAACAAGTCTTCTCAGAACTCCATATTCGGACACTCACTCATCTTCTGAGTCTCGTTCTCCGAAACGTAATCAGAACCCTCCTGTCCATACTTCCTCTGATACTTTTATCAGAAATACCAACTTCTCCGAAACATGATTCAACTCAGAACTCCATATTCCTTTTTCTGACTCCATAGATCTAATCTATCAGAATTCTCATTCATTTCTGAACAAGTCAGAACTCTCATCCATACTTACGACATCTCGTCACGACACATTTAATAGTGGAATAAAAATTAAATACGAAATACATTTATTACCCAATTATTAAAATCCACACGATCCATTTTTCTCCAACGGATATTCTCTCTCTCACACATGTCCGTCCTTTAATTGACCATCCTCTATCATCATTTCCTTGCATTTAATGTCAAGCATACCCTTTTCTGACACAACTGTTCACACGTCCCTTCTTTTTCGCAAACCGACGGTTCATTTCACTTTTTCGAATTGTTATAACCATTCCTTTCTTTTTGCTCTCTCACACTCCTCATATAAACCCCCCTTTCTCATTAATCCTCTCTCACCGCCGTCTACAATCCTTTAACCCTAAAACTTCTCAAAACTTCTCCCTCCGGTCAATCCTCAAATTTCTTCAATGGCTTCCCATTCCAGAAGCGATACCGACGCTGTCAATATTGTCGTATCCAATCTCTAACTTTCAGACGATATCCAAGTCTACAAACCTCACCTGCAAGTTCTAATTCATGTACTCTTGAGACACACACTGGCAAAAGCCTTCTTCCATCCCCCTCCCTCCATTCCAATCTCTCTTTTACAGGAAGTAGTCTCCTCCGCCACAAAATGTCCCAGCGGTTATGCCATCGCCCTGCACAACGATCACCGTGTCGTCATCGACAAGAAAACCTTTGCAAAAGCCCTAAACCTCCCCTACCATACCTCCACCTTTGACCAAACAACCGATGGTGATCTTAAGTCTATGATCTACAACATGGGTTATATGTATGACTTGCCAAAGCTCTTTCATATGTCTAAAGGACACATCTCCCCTTTATGGCAATGTCTCATACACTACATCATTAAGTGCTTAACGGGCAAAATAAGTGGTACAGACCAATTGAACAAACGTTTTATGACACTTCTTTGGAGCCTCTACTCCGGTCGAAAAGTCGATTACGCCGGAATATTGTTTGATGACTGCGTCAATTATGTTCCTTCCTCATTAAAACCAGCAGGTCAAATTCACTCTGCACGTTTTTAGGCTATATGCATCGAGCACATATATCAGAGTCTTGACCTTGCCTTTCCTGACCTAAGATCAGCAGCCGACAAACTGGTCATGATTAAGGCTAAACCATACACTGCCAAAACGGACCCCATATTCGGGGAAATATGAAGAGTGCCTGAAGCACTCCTAAATTTGGCGGATCGAGCACACCCTGCTGTCATCTCTCACATTACTTCTACTGAAGGAGTCGATGCTTATCCTCCTCACTCTCTTAAACAATGTGAGGCTCCTAAGAAACTTAAGAAGAAAGCTTCTGAATCTTCTCCATCCAAGCAACCATCGAAAAAGAAGCAACGAAAAGTCAAAACGGTATCTCTTTCTCTTTCTTTGAACCAGACACATCTTACTTCTGATACTGCCCCCCCCCCCCCCCCTTTTTTTTTTTTTCTAAACTCCCCCTTCTCTTCAATCAAAAGTCTCTAACTTCTGACAACCACTATTCTCCTTTTCACTTATCAGAAAGCTCTTGCTTCTGATTCCTCCCTCATTCTTTTGTCAGAAATTTTCTACATCTCATACCCCTTATCCTTTTTATACTTTATCGACATAACATCTCCCCCGATTCATAGTCTTCTCTAATCATTCAGCAGTTTCTTAATTATGTCTATTTTCTGGCATACATCTTTCTTACCTCATTTCTATGATCATATGATATAACCAACAATTAGTATCACAACAACTTGTTTATTTAATTCTAACTTCATGATTTCAAAATTAACCACTTCATCTATACATCATACTGTGCACTTGAAACATTAGTGATTATATCAGGTATGAATTCCATCCAGTATCCATGTTCAATATCTAACTTGCGTTCTTTATTGTTAGACTTCTGAACCATCCTCAAGAGATTCCGAGTCAGAACATTTGGAGGAAAGACAGAACTCTCCCGACTCGGAAGATACTCCGGATGACACATTCATGGAAGTAAACCAAAATCAACCCCCACCTTCCCCACCTAAAAAGAATTCACCAACCCCCACACAGAACCCCCACACTGATCTCCTTCCAAACCTCACTCAACCTCCTCCTGATGCATCTGAATTTACTAAATGGAAATTCAAAACAGTAGTACGAGACCAACAAGTATTGGTTGAACGACTTCGAGATCAATTCGAATATAAACAAAAGGAACTCCAAACTCTGTTCATCTTTGGTCCCCCATCTGACAAAGACTCGGACTATGTCAAGGCAGAAAGAATTCGAATTAATGCTCTCGTTCAACAACTTGATTCCCTCCTTCACTCATCACCTGAGCCACTGGTAGACTCCTCATTCTACCTCTTTGACACCACCGAAACTGACTGTTCCAAAATTGCATCCGCAATAGTCCCTCTCACCTGGGACAAATTCTGTGCTTAAGAAATTCAGAAAAAGCAACCACCATAGCAAACATTGGAACGATATACTGATTCCGACTCTCGAGTCCTTATCTCTGAGACTCAATCCATTCCAATCAGCACCCCCCTCTTTGGTGCTGATCAAGAGGTCGATAAACCTTCCTCGTCGCAAATGCATCTGATCGATCTAAGCGACACCAATTCATCCTCAGACAAAGCTGCCAAAGAGACTCAACCTTAATCCGTCAACTCCTTACTTAAGGATGATTCTCTTCATCAGAAAGTTGATGCTCTGACGACCCTCCTGACTGACTTCAGGTCCTCACAAAATCAGGAGCCCTTAGTCAAAGAAATCGCTGAACTCAAAGATAGAATTGCTGCTTTAGAGAAGAAAGACACCGAAATTCTTCTCACTTGCGACACTAATGCTGAACGGATCATCAATGATGGGCTCGCAACCCTAGATGCTCAACGCGAAACCGATGCAGCCAACATGATGAAGACAGCACAAAAGATGCTGACCGACGTTGAAAAATGCCAGCAACAAGTCCCTGAGGTCCTGACCAATGTGGAACTCAAACTCAAAGAAGCCATGAACCATTTTGCCAACTACCTAAATGGCGTTCTGGCTGAAAACTTCTCTCTTCGAAGAACCAACACTGTTCTTCTTCAGATGGTTACACAAACCATGCAGAACATTACCGGTACTATGTCAGGTCCCATTGAACAAATCAAACTCTGCACCAAGCTAAATATGGAAGTCATGGAGGCCCTCCAGACCATGTACGATACGACACTTCTTGATTGCATCAAGAAGGAAGTCACCATAGTCTCCGCCAAGCTTGACTCCATTTTGGCTCGCCTACCTGTGACCCTTTCCGTTCCTACAGGAGCCCCAGGAGGGGGAAAGGCGAATGACAAAGCAGAACCTGACCAAACGACTAACATGTTAATAGATTATACTGCTGGTCCAAGTGGAACAAAAGACCAAGAAAACATTCAACAAAAAGAAACAAATGAAACAGTTACTGATACAGGAACCAATGAAGACGAAAATCAGAACAAAGTATCAGAAAATGTCCAATCCCCTCCTCCGAAATCTCCAACTCCAAAATCTCTTTCTCCGAAATCTCCAACTCCGAAATCCCCTTCTCCGAAATCTCCAACTCCGAAATCCCCTTCTCCGAAATCTCCAACTCCGAAATCCCCTTCTCCGAAATCTCCAACTCCAATCCCCTCCTCTCCGAAATCTCTTCATTAGAAATCCAATCATTCAGACGACGAGATCTTTGTATACTCGCCAATCAAGGATTCTGATCCACCAGAGATCAAGGAAAGAAAATAGAAATTCTTTGACGATCAAGCTAATGAACATGCTAAAGAATTCAGCATCGAGTCGGAACATGATCAATATCAAACTGATCCAGCTGGTCCCAGCAGATCCCTCTACTCAAACACCAATTATCGACAAATAACCGACTCAGACTTCCAACCCTTCAAGTCATGCAATCCTCCTCCATCAAAAGAATACAACTGGGATCTTCCTCTGGCCCCCAACGGAGACAAATATAAGTATACTCTAAACCTCTCGGCAGTATCAGGACCTTTCAAAGATCTAGCTGCCCACGACAGAAACTTACAATTCTTCAAAAAATGGACCAAACCTCAAGAAGAAACTTGGTCAAATGAAGTCGTAACAGCAGTCCGAAGTATTAAAAGGAAACAATTTCAGAAAGCAGAATTCTTTGAATTTGAGCTTGTCAGAAATGGTAACTACAACAACACATCTCGGATAACAGAAGCCGACTTCAGAAACATGAACCCAGCCGACATTTTCTCGATAACTGACAACGCCTAATGATATTAAGTATTTAGGCATTGTTGAGCCCTGTTCTTGATAAAATTATATCAAATATGTCTGGGTATTCTCACTTTTCGTGCCATGACTTGTTTGGAGAAAAAGAATGGAAACAGGGACTAAAAGCTTGTAAAAGGAAGAAGTTTGGAAAGAATGAAAAATCAAGGAAACTCGTACGTGCGCCGCGGATATCTCATCTGCGCGACGCAGGCTTAAGGCGGTGGAACACATTCAAATACCGAAGAAACGGGAAAAGATTAGTACGCGCGCCGCGGATTCTTTATCTGCGCGGCGCGGCTGCGGGAAATTTGCAAATATAAATAGATGCAATTTCAGCCGAAAACCCTAGATTTCATTCCAGAAGACTCTCATTTGGTATTGGTTAGTTTTAGATTTTATTTGTAATTAAATAGTTGGATTTAAGCTTGGTTTTGTATCTTTGGGTGTGACAACCATTGATATTAAGCTTTGGCTTCTGTTTTTGGATCATTTGGTTACTGTTTTTATGTTTGGATTCGGATTTGGTGAATGAGAAGCATTTGGTTACATTTAATCTTAGCTTTTCGGTGTTTTTATGCTTGTGTTTGGTTTTGGATGTTTGATTTATGTTTGGATATTGTTTTGATCTTATTGGGACTGTTTTCCTTTGCTGAAATCAGTAACTAATTAGGTTAGTTGTAGGCATTAAACCTTGGCTAGTAACTGTTCAGTAGAACTTTAGTTAGTGGCTAGTTTATGCTTTGCTTGGTTTTGCTAGTTTGGATGCCTTTGATTGCTTCTGATTCAGAGATGTACTTTTGATTTCAGAAAGTGACTAGGTCATTTAAACTTAGCTTAGCTTGGGTGTGTTTGATCATTGCTTTTGTTTGCTAGTGATTAGGAAGGTAGAAACTAGATCCTCCGACTGTAGCTGTGACACTACTAGTTGGTAATCTCTCATCTAGTCTAACCACGAAGCTCCTGTGGATCGACCCTGACTACCGCTATACTAGTGTGTGTTAGGTTTTTCTCTTATTTTTTACCGCACGACGACCGCTGCGTTGTCAAATTTTGGCGCCGTTGTCGGGGAGCTGTGCGCTTAGATTAGGTGATTTGTAGGACTTAGTTTCTGATTTTTGATGTTTGATTTTATTTTGCTGATTTTTGGTATGTGTACATCCTTATAATGAGTGATTACATGTACCCGGATCAGTATGAGTATTATGAAAATCCGGCCGACACTCATTACGAGAATGATTGCTACAATGAATCATTCGATGACAATGGATGGCGGACCGAGGAGTCATCTCAGCCTGAGAATTCTGCAACTTGGGCCCAACTTTGGGTATTCATGTATAACAACTACCACGAACAGAAGGACCAGGCTGATGCTCTTTTAAGATTGCAAGCTTCTTTAGATAGGTTAGAGGAAAGTTGGAAATGTTCACCACCTTCGCCAGAACCGGAGGTGAGTGATTTTTATACCAATGATAATGTGTGTGAACTTGCATCACCTGAATATGTGATGGAAGGGCATACACCGTGGGAAAGTCAAGAGACCACTGAGAGGGTCGAACATGTTGTTGAGGAAGAGGTTGTAGGTGACAATGCTACCTTTGACTCAACAGCTTTTGATGTTTTTGAGGGTTTTGAGAATGTTGAGCTGGTGATGAGTGAATCTGTACCATCATCAGACAATTTGGTTGATGAGGATGTTGTGGAGGGGACTGTAAGTGACAATACAGATCCCAGCCTAACAATTCCCGAATTTGTTGAAATTGTTGATGTTTTTGGGGAAGGGGGTGTAGATGACAATACTACTACCAAACCTATGATTTTTGAAAATTTTGAGAAATTTGGAAGTAAGGATCTGATGATGGGTGACTTTATACCACCACCAGATGAAACTAGTCGCTCACTTTTGGTTCCGATCCACCTGTTGGACGATGATCAAGAAGTTGATGCTGACGAATTGATTTTGAAAATAATAAACATGATGTTATCACCACTCATGATCCGTTCATGAATGGAAAATTAGATGTAATGAATACCATCGATGAGGACATATGGAAGCATCCTGACATGTTGCCCTCCGATTCCATTTGATTGGAAAACTTTTATTGGTACTGCAAGCCAAAATTGCAACCTGAAGATAACACGCAATATGGGAGCAACAAACGAGGTACAAAACAACTACTAGGAGCAGCACTGGGCATGCTTCATGTCAAGCCTTTGATTTTGAAGAGATGCAGAAGGAAGGACCGAGCTTGGAGGTTCAAAACTACCTCCAAGCATTTACGAGAGTTAATCAGAAGGCAGCAACCGGGTAGCAACAGAAGGATTAGGAAGCCATTCGACCCAGGGAAGTGGAAGGAGTATGTGGACAACAAAGGGACGGTGGTGACTGAAAATCAGCGAAGGAAGAAGGCATACGATCCACCGTAGATGTAAAAGGAGTAATACGTCTGGCTGAAGACGTTAAACTTAGCGCTTGTTGGGAGGCAACCCATCGTGTCATAAGTTAGGATATATATTTCTTTGAATTAATCAGGAAAATACAAAAATACATCAATCTTTTTGCAGGTACTAGTAGTTTGAAATAAGTGTGGGGTCAATTGAGAAGTTTTGAAATTTTTGAAGTCCGCGCCGCGGGTATTTGAATTACGCGACGCGGGATCGTAAACTAGCCCGATGCGCAGGGGTTGATTTGGTGACACGCGCGACGCGCAAAGCGTAAATCCGCGACGCGGTAAACCATCAGTCGGTTTTCTCCTTTATAAGGTAAGTCGCGGCTCACACGACCCACACACGACTCGGAGCTCTGGTTATCGAAATTCTCTTGCAATTTTTCTTGCTCATTTTGTTCCCACTGCCAAGGTACGCTATTCTAACTATCTATTACTCGTTAAAACTAGTGATTAGGTAGTTAATTTTAGTGATTTGCTCGAAATAGTCTAAAACTTAGAATCGGTAATGCTAGCTCATAGGGTGTTTGTTTTGCCAAATGGAGACCCTAGATGAGCTAGTCGGCACCTAGGCTACCTTGTGGTATGATTATATTGAGTTTTAGCAGGTTAAAATGAGAATTTTGATCGGGGTTTGGAAACAGCCGCACGCCGCGCCGCGCCCTTGCTCTTGGGCCGCGCCGCGGTGCGACAGGGAAGATAGGGACTGTTTTTGCAAAATTTTTGTTTTGTGGCTATATTTTCTTTTTGCAGATGATGTTCAGATTGGAGCACGCTTTCCTCCAGTTCCCCGAGGAGCTGGCCAGTTCGGCAGAGTACACTTCAAGGAGAGACGCATTGACTCGTCGCCGGGTCCTCGAGGCGACAGTGATTGATAGAGACATTTTGAGAGACGCAGGGCTCTGGGGTGCGATTGAGCCATTTTTACATCGCACCTGGACCCACGAGGAGGCATCATTTACATGCCGTGGCTGGGACAGGATCATGGCCACAGACGAGGACGTGGTCTACACAGAGCTGCTGCTGGAGTTCATATCCACCATCCAGTTCGCACCTCGGGCGGGAGACCCGCGTTCCAGGCTAGTACGCTTTCGTTTGGGAGGTGAGCACAGGGAGTGCAACCTCCGGGAGTTCGGGAGGAGAGTGGGCCTATACACTCCAGCAGACCTCCAACATCGCTATTTCACCCGATTCTTCGGGTCCTGTATTCAGGGGGAGCCAGACAGGGCTCCCAACATGGAGGTTTGGGCACCATTGTCCAACGTCATATACGAGGCGGGGACTTCCAGGGAGAGTCAGCTTCGGGACCCACTCCACCGCCTCATGCACCGTATCGTCTCCACCTCCATCATGCATCGGGAGGGGGGGAGAAGGTGTCGGGCGACGACATGACATACCTGTGGGTCCTCATTCCTCCACCTCCCCTTCCCCCTCGCGGTTGCCCTCTCCACCCACTCGACTGGCGCCTCCACCAGCAGCCCACTAGCCAGGGGGTATTTCATCACCCGCCTGACCCGCTCATATGGTATTCTCACTGCCCCTGTAGCTGCCTCCTTGACCGCTCTGCCTCCATCGCGCATTACAGCACGCACTTTGGAGAGGATGCGGCTCATTGAGCAGCAGCGCCCGGGGCAGTTCATCCGGGCACCGACCGAGCCTCCTCAGGCACCTCAGCCCGCGTACGCCCAGCCTGGCAGGAGACGTAGGAGGCCAGAGCCAGCACCAGAGCCGCAGCCACAGCCGCAGGAGGACTCAGCGGCCATCCATCGGTTAGAGGCACGGGTTGCGAGGATGGAGGACCAGCTCGAGTGGATCGGGGAGGTACTTTTGGAGTTGGCCACTCAGCAGGGCCGACACCCCCGACTATTCCCAGCCAGGGCCCATGATCATGAGGCCGGACCCTCCAGGCCACCTGGCAGTGATTGATGTACTTTTTCTTTTTCTTTCCTTTTTATATTTTTTGGGATATATGTATAAACTTATGACACTTCTATCTGTATATTTTTGTTCATATTTTATTAGTCATGTTTGTTTTTAATTTATTTGTTAAGTTATGCATGATATACCAATTTGATAAGGAGTTGTCTCAGACAAGTGTGGGGTCACCGTGCCCCCTCCACTTGTCTCGACCACCGGCGTGTTCACTGTAGCGCTACAACTCCAGAATACGAAATCAAGGATCCATCTGTACGCAATTATACCAGTGATATTGAGCACCAAGCAGTCTATCGTCCAAAAAGGGGTAACTCTTTCTCCCTTGTTTTGAAATAATTTTTGTACAACGGTGACGTTGTACGGCTTTAAGTGTGGGGTGTGGACGGTCGAAAGAGATTTTTCTTGAAATTTTTGCAGAAATGATCAATTTTTCAATTTTTAGCAATATTTTTCAAAATTTTTAATAAATTGCAATTTTGAAATGTATGGTTTGTGATTGTGATAGCATTAGTATTTTTCAAGAAATATTGTTTATTTGTGATCATGCTATTAGTTAGTCAAATAAGTTGAGTTTTAAGGGTTTAGAAGATTGAGATGTTTTAGGATTGGAATTTAGGAAGGAAAAGTCAATCTGTGGCCTTTCTTGTTCGAGTCGGTAGGTCTAAAATGGGTGGGCCTTATGCACCTTACCACCTAAGATCGTCTGGTCTGGGATGGTATTTCCGAAAGCTCGCTACACGGACAACATCGAAAGTCATGGAGAATTCTTTAATGGCCTTTAGAATCTGAATGAGTAAGTACACTTCATTGTGGACAGAAAGTTTGTAATCAAGGGTTCTCTAGAAAGCCATGAATTCCAAAGAACAATTCAATTATGTTTTCGCGAACTATTCCACTCTAACTCGAAGAGCAATAAACTTTGAAACTGAACACAGTCAAAAATTGTTTGATTCTTTATTATAATTTGTTAAAAACTCTCTTGCTTGGGGACAAGCAAGGCACAAGTGTGGGGTATTTGACAACGCCTAATGATATTAAGTATTTTAGGCATTGTTGAGCCCTGTTCTTGATAAAATTATATCAAATATGTCTGGGTATTATCACTTTTCGTGCCAGGACTTGTTTGGAGAAAAAGAATGGAAACAAGGACTAAAAGCGTGCAAAAGGAAGAAGTTTGGAAAGAATGAAAAATCAAGGAAACTCGTATGCGCGCCGCGGATATCTCATCTGCGCGACGCGGGCTTAAGGCGGTGGAACACATTCAAATACCGAAGAAACGGGAAAAGATTAGTACGCGCGCCGCGGATTCTTCATCTGCGCGGCGCGGCTGCGGGAAATTTGCAAATATAAATAGATGCAATTTCAGCCGAAAACCCTAGCAAAGACCGGGTGTAAAATCGACCTTGAAGCTCTTTGACTCCAAGATTTCATTCCAGAAGACTCTCATTTGGTATTGGTTAGTTTTAGATTTTATTTGTAATTAAATAGTTGGATTTAAGCTTGGTTTTGTATCTTTGGGTGTGACAACCATTGATATCAAGCTTTGGCTTCTGTTTTTGGATCATTTGGTTACTGTTTTTATGTTTGGATTCGGATTTGGTGAATAAGAAGCATTTGGTTACATTTAATCTTAGCTTTTCGGTGTTTTTATGCTTGTGTTTGGTTTTGGATGTTTGATTTATGTTTGGATATTGTTTTGATCTTATTGGGACTGTTTTCCTTTGCTGAAATCAGTAACTAATTAGGTTAGTTGTAGGCATTAAACCTTGGCTAGTAACTGTTCAGTAGAACTTTAGTTAGTGGCTAGTTTATGCTTTGCTTGGTTTTGCTAGTTTGGATGCCTTTGATTGCTTCTGATTCAGAGATGTACTTCTGATTTCAAAAAGTGACTAGGTCATTTGAGCTTAGCTTAGCTTGGGTGTGTTTGATCATTGCTTTTGTTTGCTAGTGATTAGGAAGGTAGAAACTAGATCCTCCGACTGTAGCTGTGACACTACTAGTTGGTAATCTCTCATCAAGTCTAACCACGAAGCTCCTGTGGATCGACCCTGACTACCGCTATACTAGTGTGTGTTAGGTTTTTCTCTTATTTTTGACCGCACGATGACCTAGGCATGTCAATAACCATGAAGCTATCTCATAAAGAAGATCAAGTCACCAGAGAAGCTTACGTTGCAGCGAAAAGATTTCTATATCGTTTAGTAGAGGGATTCTGCTATAATGATGCAGAAATGTATAAAATCCTCAAAGATCATCCAGAACCACAGATAATACCAAAACCTGACTTGTCTATGCCAGACAACAGAACTAACTGGAAGAAAGGTGCCACCTTCGATCCAGAACTTGGCCTAGTGTACAAGAATGAAAAAGAATTTCTTTTTCTTCATGTTGACCAACTCAGAAGAGTTGCCAATGGTATGCTAGAGAAGTACATCATAGCTGTAGAAAGATCAAAATCATCAGAACCAGAAGCCAAGAAAGAACTCCTTATCAGAATGAAGTGGCTTCTAGAAGTCAGAAAATTCTGGAGATATGTTGCAAAACAAGGAATACTGGATCAACGATAGAAATACTGAATCAAAACCCTCGTTTGGTCACCGAAGGGGGAATTGTTAGTGCTAAATGTCATATCGTTGACCAACTCGTAGTTTGATAGTTTTGGGATTGTATTATCAAACTTTCTATCTTGATGGAATGAACTTATTTTCACTAGAATGCTTTTAAGTAATGAACAATCTCTTATCGTGAATGCTTTTAAGTAATGAACAATCTCTTATCGTGTATGTTGCCTCTGATAACCTGTACTCTGATTACTTGTCTATATCCGAAATTCAGTATTGAATTTTGGACTCCGTCCTTCAAAGAAACTCAGTATCAGAACGTAATTCACTCAGAAGATTGAGCTCAGAAGATCACACTCAGAACTAAGTCAGAAAGTCAGAACATACATGACTATTTCCAGATACACTTTGATAACATCAGCCAGGACTCCGAAATCCACTCAGGATTTCGGACTATCAATATAAATATATCATTGGAAATATCACACTTAAGCATTCAACAAAGAAGACTGAAGAACAAATAATATCTAAGAGTAAGGCAAAGGATAAGCACATCAACTTATAGGATATGATTAGACTAGATCAAGCGTGGTCATCTAGAAGCATGTCTATTGTACTTTAGAGCATTATTAAACTATAGACAAGCCACCCTAGTCTGACATTGTATTATAATAATAGATTTACCTTTCTTATCTGACTGAAGAGAGACGTGTTGTCTCCTCTTCAGTCCATAGGTTATTACCAGAAGGTCCTCCCTTAGTCTATAAAAGGGAGACCAAGTTCATCTTCAGTCCTCATGGTTTTGAGAGACTTTATGTAACACTTTGTCTTATCAATACATTCTCTCATTCCATCAACTCTTATGTAATCATCTGAATTTCTCATCGTTCTCTCTCATATCTAGCATTCTTACTTTAAGTCTTTATATTTCCAAGTTACTTAAATGTCTATCTTTACTGTTTATTGTTGAGCTATTAAGATCTGTTCTAAGTATTAATTCTTATTTATAATTCCGCATCCATCTCAAGTCTTCGGACTTGTCCATCTCCGAAACATATAATTTCGGACTCTTAATTTCCGCAATCTTTTATTCCGCACTTACTTAGAATATTTGGCGACAACACTAAGGATGTTTGTTTGGTCTATGGTGCTAATAATCATAGTAACTTGGTTGGATATGCAGACTCAGACTATGGTGGTGAATTGGTGAAAAGGAGATCGCTCACTTGTTATATTTTCACTTTGTTTGGATGTGCAGTCAGTTGGAAGTCAACTTTACAACCTACACTTGCCTTGTCTACAACTGAAGCGGAATACATGTCAATAACTGAAGGTATAAAGGAGTGTATCTGGCTATATGGTTTGGTGGAGAGTCTGGCGTTGAAGGTGGAGAAGCCTGTCTTGAACTGTGATAGTGAAAGTGCTTTGTGTCTAGCAAAGAATCCAATTTATCATGAAAGGACGAAGCATATTGATATCCGGTTAAATTTCATCATGACATAGTTGAAGAAGACAAGTTCTCAATCTTGAAGATCGATACCAAGGTGAATCCGGGAGATATGTTGACGAAGTCGTTATCCAATGAGAAGTTCGAGCTATGCTTGAACTTGGTTGATGTTCGCAGGAGGTAAGTCCCTACGGGGCAAGCTGGAAAGAGACGAGAGGAAGCTTTTTTGGTTTCTAGAGCGAGGTGGAGCTATGTTGAATTCGTAATTCAAGGTGGAGATTGTTAAATAATGAATTGAGAATTAAACCCGTGTGGATTTTAGTCACGCGCGTCGCGGCCCATTAGATTTCTGCGTTGCGGTGGGCCGTGACAGCTACGGTACGGCTAGGGTTTCAGTGTCTATTTGTAAAGCCTATAAATATAAAGGCTGGTCATTAGGGTTAGATGATGAAAAAGTGAGAAGTCATTAGTCAGAGGAGGCCGATTACTAACAATCTAGGTACGCTCTGTAACACCTGTATTTGGAATAAAGAATACTCTTTCCTGCCCGTGGATGTAGGTCATCTTGGACCGAATCACGTAAATCTGTGTGTCGTTACTTTGTGTTTATATTTCTGTATTTATATTCTCGTTATTATTCATGGGCAATATGTTATAGATTTAGGTCTATTTCCTAACAATATGTAATAAAATACAGTCTACTATGCTAAAAAATTCAAAGAAATATACACTTCGTGCCAAAGAAATATATGTTTGGACTTTTGGACGTCTTCGTTAAGTTTCATTCGTTTCATTAGATTAAGCAAAATAACCTAATAATAATATACGGACTAATTAGTAAAATATTAAAACAAATGGGATACATATCAGCACGTGAGTATTCAGAAAATTAATTTTACTTACAGAAAATAACAACATTCCGCTAACGTATTCAGTTACCTCTTTCTTCCGGTTTACCAGGTTTCCTAGATTCGAAAATTTCGGTAAAGTCCTATTAGTTTTGGTCAATTTATGTAAAATTCTCAATGTTGAATTTTTTTTACATAAAGTAATAGGATTTTTTTCATAAACATTTCCAAAATAATTGGACTTTATTGGAGATTTCTAATTTAGGAAATATGGTAAAGAGAAAGAAATGACTAAACTGAATACATTAGTCGGTATGTTGTCCTTTTTTTTAAATAAAATTAATTTTTGACTATTTCATAAACTAGTACTAAATAATACAACTTTATTGAAAATTCCCTTAATACTACTTTCATTTGCGATATCGCTTTTATTATGAAACAATTATTTACAAAATCCTTTGAATCTTGTGTAATTAAGTTATAGGGTCGTAGATTCAGGAAGAAAATTATATTAAACACAAATAACAATCTATATTCTTTTGGTTTGGATAAAGGAATTTTAATTAATCAATCCCGCTATGCTACCTTTTAATTAAGAAAAAAAAGTTTAAAGAGGTTAGCTAATTATAATAATCATTTTTCAAGAAAAAAATATCGACAATCAACATTTTAGCCGTTAATTTTGGAGATAATATGTAATTCAATAGTCATTTGCGAAGATCATGAAAACTATGACGTTTCTATCAATTTTACAGACGGTCTATGAATTTTGAAAGACATCTGTGAAGATAATATGTACGAAATTCAAAAAGCTGTCATGCTTTGTAAGACTTAAGCACCAAGACTCTACCTTACACGCGTAGGGTGGTGCAAATGCGAATCAAATTGGGTTGGGTTCACTAAACTTACGTGCGAGCGCGCATCCTACGGGTACGAATGCACCACCGGTTGACCAGAAAAGTTCAGTGACCTTTTTGCAAATATTTTTTATTTTCGTAACTGAAAATTTAATACAATTAAAACATATTTCGATTTTGATATGGTATTAAATAGACTTTAATTTATTAGTTACACTTGTGGAATTAAATTCAATGCAAAACCAAATTAAATCACCTAACTACAGAATCATGTTCATCAATGAACATAAATCCCAAAAACCCCAAAACCAAAGACCGTAAAAGATTTTACCCTGTAATCGGCATTCTCCAATTCGACCAACATCTTCTCTGCTAGGGTTTAGTTGAGGTATGAACTGTTTTTTGTAGTTTATTCGTGCGTAATATTTGTTTGGTTATGCGTATGTAATCAAAGATCGTACCCTGTAATCGTATGTTCATTAATGAACATATGCTTTTATATTACCTGTTTACAATGATATATCAGCAGTGTTTTGACAGAAGCAACATCTTCGACTGGTGCAAATTCGATTTTTTGGAATTGATCGATCTTCTTAGAGCAACTTCCTCGGCAGGATCAAATTCAATGTAATCGTATATTCATTAATGAACATACGTTCATTAATGAACATATGTTCATGTATGAACATATGCTTATAAGTTCAAGAAAACCATAAATCAAATGTGCATCTCATTTTCTTTAGTTGACTTGTTTACTCACATAAATGTGAGTTTTGAGTTTGAGTTGAATCCAAGCTAAACAAAGTATGATATCAAAGGTTCATAATGTTTCTTTGGAAATCTAGAAGTTTACCTTGACTATCTAGCTTATTTATCTACAAAATCATGAATAAAGAAGTGAAATAAAAAAACTAATGAGTTCTAATGTAACAGTGATATGTTGTGGCGTTAATGACAGGTGGTGTTGAAGGATAAAATGCTAATAGGTAAAGTGATGAAATTCTAAAACGTTTGCAGAAATAAACTTACGTACGGTTGTTGTAACAACAATTGAAAGCTCAACAATAAAACAATTAAAACAATCAATTTATAATCCAAATCTATAAAAGGTAAAAACAATAATGTATTGATTATAATCGAGATCTCAAATAACTAAATGAAGTAACTGAAACGTAAACAAATAAACATAGAATATTTTAAAGTAATTGACCTCAAAACTAAAAAAGTAAACACATAAATAGAGTTGTACACGCATTGTCGTGATTCCAAGTCTCATAGTAGAATTATTGTATTTGTTAGCTTGTTAGAATGCAATGGAACATGAAAAAACCAAAATTATACCTAGAACTCTATTCGGTCATAATCTCCTTATAATCTCTTTGAGGCATTCCATCGAACACTTGATTTGCAATCTCGAAAAGTACCAGCACCAAAAAACACTACAGTTTCAAGGCTCTAGACCAAATTTGCCTATCAAGAATTCAAGTCAAAGTGCAAAATAAACTCAATTGCAAGTTCAAACTTCGACTTTCAACTTTTAAAGCAAAAGGGAAATTTTACCCTCTTCTTTGGTTGATTGGTTCTTTGCATAGACAACGAAAACTGAAAATTCAAAATACAAAAGTAAAAGGCAAAGAAATCGTAGATGAATAGCGATAGGAGATACAAATGCAATTTTGATTTATCATTTATACCGGAAGAAAATTCCAAACTAAATGATATTTCTTTGCTACCACTGCGTTGCAATAAAATCGCCAATTGATGCCTGCGTATTTCAATATCGACTTTAATATGCTTCCGGCTGAGGGCTTTTGACAGATTGAACCAAGATAGGAGAAGTCTGAATGGAGAGACGAAGAGATTAACATGATGAAATTGTTGATTGGGGTGTCGGTTTTGGGGTATGTAGGATTTATGTTCATTGATGAACATGGTTCTGCAGTTAGGTGATTTAATTTGGTTCTGCATTGAACCCGTCTATATATATATATATATATATATATATATATATATATATATATATATATATATATATATATATATATATATATATATATATATATATATATATATATATATCGCTCGAGCAACTGTTGGATACCACCGATGAAACAATTTTCACTTCTTCTCAACTTCTGCATACTCTTCGTTCTCGTGTTACAACCAATGTATTATCCGGCCTAATGACGATACGGGTAGTCTAGAAGAATCACCGTACGTCTGTGCCAAACGAACCGAAACAAAAATAGATTACTTTCATCAAGAACACAATATGTTTTAAACAGTTTTTTAGCTTCTGTTTTCTGGTTTCAAATATTGAGTTTTGTCTAACCAATTTTTCTGCTTTTCATTTCATAAAATCTAAAACTATTTTCATCTATAACTGTTTTTAGCAATAGTTTCTCTTTTCAAATATTAATTTTCCAACTAGTTGTTGTTTAAACAATTAGTTACAGTTTAGTAATTTGTTCTCCAAAAACAGTTTTCTTATTATACTTTGATTGAAATTACACTTTTGGATTGTGTTTATAGCATGACGACTGAAACTTCTAAAACACCAAAGCAAACCCACATTCCTCCCCAAGGAACTCCAACGATTACCATGTCGGTTAATCATGCGGAGAAGCCGGAAAAGTTTTCTGATATGCATTTTAAGAGGTGGCAACAGAAGATGTTCTTGTACCTCACTAGCTTGAATCTTGCACAATTCTTGACTAAGGTGGCTCCAGAACTCAATGGAGGAGAAGGGGATGTCCAAGCCGTGATTGTGCTTGATGCTTGGAAACACTCCAATTTCTTATGTAGAAACTATGTTCTAAATGGTATTGTTAACTCACTTTATAATGTGTATTGTGTAACAAAATCAGCTAAAGAACTATGGGACTCATTAGACAAAAAATACAAAAGGGAAGTTGTCGAGGCCAAGAAATTTGTGGTTGGCCGACTTTTAGACTAAAAAATAAATGATAGTAAGTTGATTATGACACAAGTCCAAGAACTACAAGTCCTCCTACACGATATCCATGCCGAGGGTATGATTATGGTATTGGGCAGGGGCACTGAAAGATGTAGATGTGCATCTCCAGGATTTATCTTGAAGACCAGAAAGCAATAAACCAAGGTGGAGATTTTTGGGCCTTATTTTGTGGTTTATACTTTGTTTAATAGTCTTTAGGTGTTTTGGGCTTTGGGCTTAATGTGCAATGGGCTTGTTTGTGGTTCTAGTATATATATATATATATATATATATATATATATATATATATATATATATATATATATATATATATATATATATATATATATATATATATATATATATATGTGTGTGTGTGTGTGTGTGTGTGTGTGTGTGTATCTGTGTGTGTGTGTGTGAGTTTGGCGTGTTCTAGGGTTAGCTAGGGGATTACGAGTTTAAGGGTGGCAAGGAAGAACTAGATTGTTTTGTTGGTCAAATCTTATGTACTTGACTTTTGCTCATACAAGGGTGTGCATCGAAGATTATTCAAGTTCTTATTTCATCTTGCTTATTGTTTCCTGATTATCACACAATTAGTATTCCGCAATTAATCGTGTGTTTGGATTGATACCGTGTTAGCTAGGCAGTTAATGCGGTAAAAAATCAAATAGCGTTGAGTGTCGCTATTTGAAATAGCGGTTATCGCGGTGGTATAGCGGTGATATAGCGTTTTTTTATTTTATGTAAAAAATTATTATATAGAATTTTTATATTCGAGTATCAGAATTATTTTGAGTTGCAAGAATTCATCAACATTCAAGTTATCTTCAATACAGATTAAACACCCAAAAACTTGGGTACAAACTACATATTAAACACCCAAAGATAAGAATCACTACAATTTAACTCATCAAACACTTAAGCTAATTTGTTTAATCATTTGAGAACCGATTAGATGATCCTAGTGCCTTGAGATTCTCTTGAGCATATTACCAAACACTTGGTGTGCATAAATATAAACTGGATTTAGAAGCAATGTTTAATCCATGACAGCTATCCCACATTCCAAAATCAGACTTGAATTGAATCTCAAAATGAAGACAAACTCGAACGATAACTCATGAGACCTGAATTGAAGGAATAGTTGGACATAACCAATGCAATCAGAAGCTCCTTGCATCTCGAATTGAATCCCACAATCGGGACCTAATGACGAGCTTGGATGAATTCATAACCGATGAATTCATAACCGATGAAGTCATAAGCGATTCAATCGATGAAGTCATAACCGATGAATTCGTGGTTGGAAGCCATTGAATCCAAACTGAAATCACGAGTGACGTAAGTGATTCAACTAGGACTTACCTGCAATTGGGATAACGAACGCAGACCTTCAAATTAACGAACTGAAATCACGATGAATTCACGATGCAATTGGAATAACGAACTGAAATCACAATGAATAACGAACTGAAATCACGAAGAATTCGTGGTTGGAACTGAAATCATGATGAGCAATTAAAGTCGACGAACCTGTAGTCGACGAGCAATTAAAGTCGACGAGCAAATTAAGCAATCAGACATATTCTAGTTGAAGTGTTCATATGAGGTTATCCCACATCGGTCACACATAGAAAGGAGGGGAGTCCGCCTGGTTATAAATAGATGCTATGGGTGTCAAAGTAAATCACACCTTAAACCATTCAGGCTGGGTTTACTCCTAAGCTTTAGTTGGTTAGCTCAAAGTTTTAAATTTTATATGCTATGATGAAATAGCGCTAGTAACTGCAATAGCGATCCATTAAATCGCGCAAAAAAGCGGTGAATAGCGACGCTATTAGCGGGAACGCTATATTAAATCGCTAAATGAAATATTTTTGCGGTGAATGACGCTATACGCGATAGCAACGCTATAGCGACGCTATAGCGCGCTATTGACTGCTTAGCGTGTTAGTTACAGTTTTCCGGACTTATATCAATTTAGTCAGGGCCACTTAATCATAGCTAATGGTATGAAGGTTTTCTCATAATCAATCCCTTGAGTCTGAGTATAACCCTTGACAACCAACCTAGCTTTGGATGTGTGTATATTACCATCTATGTTGGTCTTCTCCTTGAAGATCCACTTACACCTAGTGGTTTTAAGGCCAGGTGCAGGATCAACCAAATTCCAAACTTGGTTATCATACATGGACTAAATCTCAGTCTACATGGCCTCTTTCCATTTGGCAGCCACTAGGCCCGCCATTGCTTCTATGTAGTTGGATGACTTATACTTACAAACGAGTGTATCATCACTGATTAGTGTGTCACCTTCAATAATCTAGAAACCATACAACTCACGAGGGTGACTAACTCTACCTGATTTGCATGTCATATTTTTGTTTAACTCGAAGAAACATTTAGTTGTGAAATTAAGTTTATACAAATTCACAAATTACAAAACTCACCCCCAAACATATAATTGAAATTCTAGAATTATTATTATTATTATTATTGTTGTTGTTGTTGTTGTTGTTGTTGTTGTTCTTGTTGTTGTTGTTGTTGTTGTTGTTGTTGTTGTTGTTGTTGTTGTAATTATTTATAAATATGATTTAATTCTCTGTTAATCATTTTTCCTAAATAGAGTTTAATATTTTTTTGTAAAACACGCACTAAAATATTTAATGCTAAAATAGTATTGCTAAAACTAAAAATGGGCGTTACATTATCAAATTCCAAATCTTACATAGCACTTCGGTAGTTTAATGGTACATCAAAATTTATCATATAACATTCCTCATTAGTCATGAGAAATCAATATATCTCGAGTTCTTGGCGAACTCTACTTAATCTGCGAACATCTCTCATTAGTCAAGATAATGGAATAGTACTTCTACTCATCATAGATTGAACCATGTCTAACAACATTTGATTCCTCCTCTCAAACACAACATTATGTTGTGGTGTTGTGGGTGGAGTAAGTTGTAAACGATTCCACAACTCCTAAAATGATCCATGGAATCTCAGACTTAGGTACTTGTCTCCTCTATCAAAACGAAGGACTTTTATAGTTTTGTTGAGTTAGTTTTCCACCTCAGTCTGAAACATTTCAAATGCTTCATGTTTATGTTTCATCAGATACACATAACTATAATGACAAAAGTTATCAGTGAAGGTGATGAAATATCTTGATATGCAAACAATATTCACATATATCAAATGCATCATTTTCATTTGCCTTCAGAGGTCTACTATTTCGAAGTTGGGATATGCGCTTCTTTTCTGTATGTCCAAGACGACAATGCTATAGGTTTGTGTCACTCAAATCACATTTGCGTTTTTTGGTGGATGTATAGTATATAGAGCTTTGGTTTGGAGTACAATCAATATTTACTTCAAAAATTCCATTTAGTGGCATAGCCTCAAAATGGAACACATCGTTTTTAGAAATATGAATATCATCATTCATAAAACATAAAGTAATACCATATTGTCTTAATTTAGCAACAAAAATAATATTCCTATTCAAGCTAGGAACGTAACAAACATTCTTTAATATTAATTACAAGCTCATAGATAGTAACATATCATAATCTCTTAGTGAATGAATCGTAACTCTTGCATAATTCCCTACGTAGAGCACCACCTTGCTTTTCTTCAATTGCCTGCTCCTTTGAACCTTTGTAACGTATTACAAATATGAGTTCCACAACTAGTATCGAATACAAAAGTGTTAGGAGATAAAGTTATAGATCTAAATCTATCACATAGATACTTGAAGGGCCTTCCCCGACCTTCTTCTTCATCAACTTAGCAAGGTAAGTAAGGGAGTTTCTTTTCCAGTGCCCACTATGCTACATTCGAAGCACGCATGTTTTTTGACTACCATCGCATTGTTTAGTTTAAAAAACCTTCTTGCTCTTCTCTTTGGCAACGTTTGTCGTCCTTTTCCTTTTAGATTTCGTTGCATTGTTAGGATTAGGTTTTTTTGCTCCAGCTTCCTTAATCATGAGAACATGAGAGGTCTTCTATGGGAGGCTCTTTCCTGTAGTTAGGAACATCCCATGCAACTCCAGGACAGACTTGTTCCAATCATTAATGTTATAATTCATAATGAATGGATCAAAAGACTTCGTCAAGGAGTTAAGTATCATATCTATTTCTAGTTTATCGGGAATTACAACTCCAAGACGAGCCAAATGATTTATGTAAGTCTTCATTATTAGCAAATAAGAGCTCACCGTGTGGCCTTCCTCTATCCTACAAGCATGGAAATCCTGAACAGTTTCGAATCTTTCCAATCTTGCAAGTTGTTGAAACATCTTCTTTAGTTGATTGATCATGTCTTAAGTCAGATGCTTCTCCAAGTCATTCTAAAGGTCGAGAATAGCATGCGACATGATGCATAGATGGAATCATCGACCTTTTTTAGCCATGCATCGTGTGTCGCTTTAGAAGTGACAGGGGGCTCTTCGGGAAGTGACTCATTGAGAACATAGTCATTCTTTTCCTACTTGAGAACTACTCTTAAGTTGGTGTTTTAACAAAGTTTAATTTTAATATTTTCAGTGTTTGAGTCTTTAATGAATTAATACCCTTTCTTGTTTCTAAAACATTAATTAATTATAATCTGTAATCCAAGTTGCAAAACAAAAAAATGGTTAGGTGGCCTTCATCCCATTTATTTGATTCAACAAGGTAAGGAAAGATTGTAAATTACATTCAATACAAATTCCAGAGGTATGGGATCTAATATCAACATTTGTAAGTTTGGGATTTCTGATCCTATCTATGCCTCATGTTTCTAATGCTTAAGTGACCCTTATAAAAACGATTCCTGATCAAATTATCCTACTTGAAAGACATGTGGATTTGCCAATAATCTAGGGTTAGGTGACCTTTATCCCATCATGAATGGCAAAACGACCTATTACATCATAAGACAAGTCTAAGTGGTTAGGATTGTACAAATGATACATTAGTGTATTTTATTTGGATGTTACAGATTTGTTTTTTGAAAAAGGGATTTATATGTTTTTACAATTCTAGTTTTGAAAAAACGTATGATATCATTTAGATTGCATGAATCTAATGAACATGGTACCATTAAAAAATTCATATTTCTCGTTATTTGATTCTTTTAGTTATAAAATATCCATTTTATTAACTCATTGTTTTTTTATCAAGTTTGCAACTAATATCCTATATTGAGTTTGAGTTTGAGCACACACATAAGAACCATTTTTAGTCTATGAATAAATTACCTTTATTATATATACTTAGAGTTTGTGTGAATCTTCAAATCTCCATATTAATTAATTTTACCAATTTCAAAATTTTGACATTAAAGGTTTTAGAGCAAAACCCTTTCTTATAAACCATTTTCACATATTCTGTTGAAAATGTCATTTTTGAAAAACACAAACTCCATGATGATTTATGTATTATTATCTAGGTTATCTAACATGAAAAATTCTAGTTTCATCTACACAAAATAATAACATCATACAATTATCACATGCATGCATGGCCGCATGGGTGCATAAACCAAACCAAAAAAGTAGTTGATATTTCATGTGAGCCATACATTAAATACCAAGTCCTTTCCTATGGACAAAAGGGACCTTAACTCTTCAAATATGATGTTGTTGAAGCTCCCAATTGACAAAGCATCCTATTTGTGCAAGATAACAAGGACAGATTTGGAAAATCGATTTCTCAATCTTACTATACAACATGGTGTTCATCATCATGTCTTCATACAATTTATGCAATATAGACAAGTCTAGTACTATTCTAATGCTTACAAAATGAGGAAATACCTATTTACTATTATAAAACCTTTTGGATGAATAAATAATATTACAACCATATTAAAAAATAACACAAAACACATCAGATGGTCCTTTCGCTTGTTTATGTAACCCAAGCATGTTGCCAAATAAGCCATGCATGAAGTTTTTATAGAAGATGAAAAACATTCATGGTGTCTAAAAATCAAGTTTATCCAAATATGCTTGTTATCTAATCATGCATTTAAATATGGCACTGATACCACTTGTAGGGATTGTTTATTCATGTTAAAAATCATATTTAATCATACTTCAAAATACAATGGAAGCATTAAAGCTAATGAACAACATGACACATGATTATTCCAATCAAATGATCAAACATGAAATGCATTGAAAGAAAAAAAATATAAACAACCATAGGAAGAGTTGGATATTACAACATTTTTAGCTAATTCTTTTCCTCAAATAGATGTTGTTGAACGAAGCTAGGAACCAAGAAGCTTCCCTCTAAAGCAAGTCCACCAAGAAGATGAACAACACCAACGATGCTAGTCGTTATACTTGTAAAAACACACCCTTTTGAGCCTTTGTGTAATATCCGATTTTTTAGCCAAGAGAGGGGTAGTTTTGTGTGTACTAAGATTTCAATAAGTACCTATAAAAGTGGTGAGGAGCTCTTAAATTTTCAGCGAATGAGTGTGAGGAAGTGAAGAATATGAAGACCACTTCTATTTATACACACACTTGATGTAAGACCCCATGCACCAACATTTTTCTTAGTCCTACCAAAAGCATGTTCAAAGGGAATTACATGACGTTTTTGAGATTCCCACACCTTCCCCAAGGGGAGAGTTTTCTCTCCATAGGTTTATATTTTATAAACATATTTTATAAAATACAAACCCTATTTTGAAAAATAAGTTTCTAAACCTCTAACCATGTATTTAAACCCTCTTAAATAAATATTTATACATTTCGAAATATACATTTTACATTATGAAAAATTATATACATAACATATTTATTTATTTATTTTAATATTTAAATTAATTAAATTGTTTATACAAACTTATTTGAACATTTAACATTTAAATGATATAAATATAACACTTGTAAAATCATACCATATGAATTACAATTAAACATATTATATTTAGAATAATTATTATTTTCCATGAATAATAATTACCCAAAATAAATTGCATGTATTAGGCCATTTGATGATGTATCAAATTTAACATATCAAATGATTAAACTGGTGTTTAACTTGTTATTGGTGTGACCCTATAAGATAATATGTTATTATCAATATCATTATATGATCATTATTGGACATATAAAACCAACATGAGAGTGACATGACGCATTTGAAAAAGGTTAATGAACAAAATTTCAAGTATAATTAAACATATTATATTTAGAATAATTATTATTTTCCATGAATAATAATTACCCAAAATAAATTGTATGTATTATGCCATTTGATGATGTATCAAATTCAACATATCAAATGATTAAATTGATTTTTAACTTGTTATTGGTGTGACCCTATAGGATCATATGTTATTATTAATATCAGTATATGATCGTTATTGGGCATATAGAACCAACATGAGAGTGACATGATGCATTTGAAAAAGGTTAATGAACAAAATTTCAACTCTTGTACATGTGTATATGGTAGATAGTGATACGATGGAAGACACTCTAACTATATAATAAGATGTAACAAATAGATCCATTGTTGGGGTAACCGCTCTAGTGGAAATGTTTCTGGTGATATAAGATCTAGCGGTGGAGGAAAAGGCTCAGACGAGAACTTAGCTAGTAAAAGAAGTAGTGACAATCAACCGGGCATTATAATCTCTCAAAGTGTTTATCAGTATATTCCTCAATATCCTTATAAATATGTTGTATACAAATCACTAGTACAACCTAAATTTTATTATGTCGATCCATTACAACAACCAAATCCTGGATCAATTCATTATTTCAATCTTGAAACTTTAAAGTATGCTGGTGATGATGATGTTGCTACATGTCATAATGATGATACACATGGTGGTAAGGACAATGATAAAAATGATTGATAACTATTTCTATTGGTTAGTGATTCCATTTACTTCCTTATAAGGAGCTATTAGATATTTGTTTAGGCATATCTAACCTTGAAAAAAGTGATAATGAAAATGAATGGTTGGATGATTAATACATATACACACAAACCCTATTCTATGGTATGCCTATTATAACAAAATGTCCACACCCAGTATATTCACCTACTCCATTACTGTGCCTAAACCCACGTTACATGATTAAAAACCTACAAAAACATTCAAAGACAAAGCAACTTTTCAACTAGTAGTGTGTCTGAAAAGAGTTCATTTGGATTTTCAATACAAAATATTGGATCTAAGAAATAAAGTAATCAAACATCATGATACTAGAAAAATAGTAGTTTGCGTATATCGGTTGTGAGACTGGCAGACACCATCAAATGACTTATGGAAGAACAACATAGTTCTTGAACATAGTTGAAACCACACAATTTCCAAGCAACAAAAAATTCTTGAATCATTTAATTGTCGAGGTATTGGGTAGTGATCATAGTAAAGTCTATGGTAGAACATATATCCAACAGGATTTTAGTTTGCAGTACCAAATTAATATTTCATACAAACAACCATCACGTTCTAAAGAGCATGCACTTAAACTTTTGATGGAGCCCTAAGAGGATTTATATAGACTCCAAGTGTACTGTTTCAAACTCGAAAATCATAATCTTGGAATAATGAAATACATTTAAATAGACAATGAATACCGATTTGAGTTCTTCTTCTTTTTAATTGGTTGCATGATAATATTATTTATCTATGATTTCATTTGTCCATATAGCTTGCATTAAACCACGACCTACCTAAAGGGTGACTTCAAGGGCATATGACTATTGGCGGTTGTGATCATAAGAACAACCAACGTTTTCGAGTTCTGTATGTACTATACAAGAATGACTCCATATAGATGTGCTATTGGTTCCTAAAAAGAGTACACGATTGCATCGGTGACTCAAATCCGTTAACCAACATTTTTGAAAGGGCGACATCAATTGTAATTTCAATTTTAAATGTCTTCCCAAATGCACATCATGGTGTTTGTTGTAGTTGTCTTTTGTCAAACCTACAAGCTAGTTTTAAGAAAAGTAAGAAGACAAATAGTTTCTTCTAGAAGGCAGCCAAAGCATACAAAGAGTAAGATTTTGATTATTATTTTGAAATGCTATGGAATACAAGACACGCATAATAGGAATACTTGAATGATGCAAATCCAATACAATTATTAATGGCATATTTCAATAGGCATTGTTATAATCTTATGGCATCAACAATGGTACTTCCAACGTTAGAACCAAGGTGCTATAACATAGTTGACGTTAATAGTGCTTATATAGTTCTTAATTTTTAATACATGATTCCTGACAATGTTGTTTGTGTATGCAGTGAAAGCATCAACAAGACTTGCCTCATAAGTCAATAAGAAGTTTGGCATAAACTAAATTAAAATTAAGACCGGAAGTTATGTCTGACCACGAATTCAATATTTAAGGTCTTTGAGTTCCACGATAGTGACATTATTAATTTCGAGAACAATACTTGTTTCATGTCTAAAGTAGAACTATCTGGACTTCATTGTGTCCTACCTTGTGGACATGTGGGCATGTGATATGCATCTTAAAATATTTATTAAAAGACATCACATAACATAACTAGACAAAACACACATTACTACTAGTCATCTATTCTCTGGAATTCAAGAAATCTGTGGGAATTATTTTTTTTTGCTTGTTAACCCATGCTTGTTTCATATTCAGAGTTATCACATCAAGGCTTATATCATGTTCTTACCTTGAAACAGATGTTTCAGTTTCTCAGATCTTGTGTTCAGTTTTCATGATATCCTCTCACATATCTCTTATACATTTCTCATTTTCGTCATTTGAAATTCCATTAAAGTCATCTAACATTATGTCATGCGAACATTGTAAGTGTGTTTGTCAACTTGTTCTATGTCCGTTATAACCTTCTTCATATCATATGGCACCCTCCAGTATTCAAGTTTCTCATTAGAAGGAGAAGTGCCCGGGCAGATGACCGTTTGGTTGATTTTCAAAAAATATATTGGTGGAGAAGAGGAGGAAGACCTATGCAGTTATCGCGGTCAAAACCGTAATCGCGGTAACCTACCGATATTTAATTTTGCGGTTCTCGCGGTGGTATAGTGGTGATATAGCGGTTTTTTAGTAATATGTAGAATTTATATATTAGACTATTACTAGTAGAATTAATATCATAAAAGTCATTCAAAAAACATCACATAATGCTTAATTTAAGAAATAAGTCACATAATATAACATTCTAATATAAAAAATGTCAAAGTATCAAAAAAAAAAAAAAATTTCCTCGACCCGGATAATAGCGGTAAATCGCGGTCATTATCGCGGTAAATCGCGGTGAATCGCGATAAATCGCGGCGGTATACCGGCGCTATACCGGTACCGCTATTTTCCACCGCTAAACTGAACCGCGATTATGCTGACCACCGCGAACCGCTATACCGGCGCGATTAACTACATAGAGGAAGACATTATTGCCAGAGTGTTTGAAGGTTTGGCCAGCGTTTCTTATGTGTTTACACTCTTTATATAAAAGATTGTATTAATGATAAATAGGATAGTTGGTGGCCATTAAATGAAATGGTAGGTAGGGTGCTAGGAGGCAAATGAATGGTAGGTGGGATGGTAGGTGGACATTAAATGGACAACCACTGAAAAGACTTATTGAATTAAACCTAGCGTAATAATTATTAAAAAAGATTATTAAATTACTAAATTAAAACACAATGTACTAATATAAAACACAACATACTAAAAAAATATTTCATCTAACTAATCATCTTCAACCTGCCATTTGAGAAAATATAACATGAATTTTTGCTTCATTAACCCATGCTTGTTTCTCATTCATCACCTTCACCTCAACAATTATCTCACGCTTTTGCCATGCAAGAGAATTTCAGAAATCCTTTAGCCATTGCTGGGTTTTTTTTTATTTCTAGTAATGTGAATTTTATTCATTTTTTCTTTTCTCCCATTTCAGTTTCTTATTTTTGCAATTACATTCCTTGCTACATGAATATTGAAAATGTGTTGCCCAGTTTCATTTTCTTTGGCTATTACATCTTTCTTCAACTTGTCAGGCATCATCCAAAGTCTAATTTTTTTATTAGAGGTCGATGGACAATTGAGCTTCTTTGCATGTTTCGGTGAGTCCCTTGGTGGTGTACAAGATAAAGATATTTTAGCTAAATAATAGATATTAGGCGTATGAGAAACATTTATATGAAGTTTTTCGATAGGTGGGTGTTATGCCATAATATTCTAAAAAATAACAAATCAATCAAACAACTTTGACTTTTTATATAAATGTATTATTTGACTATACAATCTATAATTGATACAAGAAATATATAAGAAATATATATATATATATATATATATATATATATATATATATATATATATATATATATATATATATATATATATATATATATATATATATATATATATATATATATATATATATATATGAAAACAACTCATATAAAAGTTTTGTTTCCAATACTTACTTATACCAATCTACATAAACTTATTACATTTTAATGTGGACCCCTATCTAATGATTCCGAGACCATCCATGATCAAGGTTGAAAGAGGGAGGGTTTATTATATATTTTTTGGGGCTTCTAATAATGGATTCTATAGGTCCAATATGAAACTACCGCATGATTCCACCACATCTCCACTTAAGTACCCTAAGTTTTTCTTTAGACATCAAGAAACTTAATTTTCTTAGTTTGTTAACAACACACATCAGTCAGTCCTACAAAAAACAATATCTGCATTAGCAATTACTTTTAATTCTTAGGTAACTTCTTGTCTGAGGAATCTTTGTATTCAAAGAAATTTTTTCTAAAAAATGGCATTTTCGAATATGTCACTTGCAAAAATGTTATTTCTCAGCAAAACATTTTATGAGTAATTGAATTTTCGGGATACCATATCTGAAAATAACATTTTCTAATACAACGTTTTTGCTGTGTCATGTATTTTTACAGATGGCAACTGCGTAAATGCACTTTCAGATCAAAACATCTGTATGTGAAACCACATTTTTGCATATAGCATATGTTTTAGTGAGTATTGTCGATAATTATATTAAGATAAACAGTCACATAAAAACAAAAAAAAAAATTAAAATACAAGGAATATCCGGTATACTTTAACAACTATATGCTTGAGAGTAGATTTGAAACGAGAAGAGTGTTTTGGACTAACATTGAAAGCTATGTATTTGGTAGTGCATTTGAGAGTGTGTTTCAGATTATTGAGAGTTTTCTTAGTGTTAATTTTTTAAAAAGTGATGAAAAATTAAGAAAAACGAAGTTTTTATACCAAAAAAATAGTAGACCCATGAATTTTGGAGATGATATCTACAACATTCATGGATAAAATGTGGATTCAATTTTTTTGATTAGTTCTTAGAAAGTGGTAAATGTAATTAGCTAAGTTTGTGTATTTCTCCCTAATTAGTGATCTTTATATGTTCTTCGAAATGAGAAGCTCGAGATCATCACTACAATAAATTAGGGTCTTACCCACACATGGTATGTGTAGGTATAAGCCACGCATGTGTTGGTAATTGCCTATTCCTACACTTAAATTAAGTGTCGCTATGTGTTGCCTCATGCATGTTGATATAGATCATTACCTACACATACACTATGTTTGGGTATTAAACAAGCTATACATATACATACATGTGCACCTAAAACAACAAAGGATGGGTGAGTAAAGGTATACATATTTGCATGGGTGACTGATGACGTGGTCACTGACGGGGCCTACAATAAGTAAAATAACGATAAAATTGTCTCAAAATTCATTGAGTTAAATATATATACAGAAATTGGTTTTTTGTTGGTTTTTATTTCTAAAACCGAAACCCATCCATAACTTTCGGTTTTTGAAAATAAATAACCCACATATTATTTGTCGATTTTTTAATTTAGTGTTATTTGTATTTTGTATTTTATTTATTACTTTTTAATATTATTTTAAATATTAAATTAAATGTTGTTTTATTTTTTTGATTTAATTAAACAATTTTAATATAGAAAATATGATATGACATTGAGGTTCTACTCCTCCCACCCTTATGTTTTCTTTTGAAAATACCCAATAGATAATAGCCTAGTTAGCGGTACCAAGGGTGTGGGTGTTACCTGTAAAAGATTATTGCCCATTGTCGAATGATTGTACTTGTTACTTGGAAAAATTTATGTATTTTTATATGTACTTATGTTTTTAAAAACATATTTATATGTTTGAAAACGTATTTTTACATATTTATACATGTATTTATTTAAAATACCTAAAAATACTTTAAATGTGTAAAAATAAGCAACAGAATAATTTCATAATTACCTAACAATATGAAATCTAAATGAAATTTACATCAACTAATATTGGATAGCGTTCTTGAAACCATGAAATCATTGCTATCAAAACCTAAATTAAACAAGAAATATTGATAATTATCTAGTCCTTTGCAATTCAATTTTGTTCGGTCACTTTCCAGTCTGTGTACATGTAAGCAGACTTACAGAAATCCATATCCATCATTTGGAATAAATACATGAATAAAATGTATTTTTTTACATATTTATACGTTTATAGAAAGTATTTATATATGCGTTTTTACGTATTTTTTAATTATTTCTACGTTATTAAATAAAAGATGTATAAATTCTTATTAAATACAATTTTCAACATATAAACAAGTTATTAAAAAGTAAATACGTGCAAAAATACATAATATTTTCCAAGTAAACTGAGCTATAATGTTGAGTTTTTCCTTAAACTGGGATAAATATTAGGATTTTATTGAAAATAAAACATATTGTGACTTTTTCGTGAATTGGGTCAAAATATTGAGACTTTGTTGAAGATAAAACATGTAGATTTTCATCATGGCAAGGTACCTGCTGAAAACGTTAAAAGGGCTAATTTCAAACATTAACCGATTTTCTGTTAATAAAAATTAATTTGAGCGTTTTTCATAAACTGAGCCAAAATATTAGGACTTTAGTGTAGATTTCCCTTATAATTATGACATATAGCAAAAAAAAATATATTATCTGTGCAGTGTATCCAATTATTATTATGTAATAATCAGTAATAAATGAAAAATGGTACAATTACATCAACAATTTGAAATTTTATTATATTTTAGGTCACCCACGAAATTAAATATGGGCAAGCTTGTTTGAACTTTGAAGAAGGCATGTAACAGGTAGCAGAATCGTTATCTTCATGGACTGCATCCCAAATGAGAGGGGAAAAAAAAAAAACACACACACACACACGAGTTATCGCATAAATGACAGAAAGGAAAGAAGGATTTTAAAAGTCAATATTACGACATTGTAGTCCAATGAAAATTGACCTATCGATCTCATGGACCAAAATCATCATCTTCATGATCCATCAACACCCAAGAACCATCCGCCTGTTGAGCCATACTATTATTTTTCTCACACCACCAAGAAACAGGCACGCCATATTCTTCTTTCAATGCATCCAAATGCTTGTTTACAAGTGAGAAATCACGCCTACCTTCCAGCTTAAAACCACCCTCACTCCCTTGTGTCCCTGCAACTCCATGCATATAAGCCTCCAAGCTATGCCAAGTTGAAACACTTCCTGGACTCTTCAAGTACTCAGACTTCGTTGTATCAATTTCCAGTTCAGTCCCAACATCTGAATACCCTATCAAAGGGTAGTTAGGAACCACATCTAATGTGTTCCGAATGCGTAGGGCATGAATATCTTTCTGTGAACTGAAAACTTTCTTGAATTTCGGGTCTCCCACACGAGGGCTAGCAAAAACAAAGGTAGTCACTGGGCAGGCCTTGTTTGGCATATCTTTGGGTTTGTTGAATCCATTGCAGACTATGTCAACCGCATTTAGTGTTGCAATTGCTGAACCCAAACTATGCCCAGTTATGGTTATGCCAATTTCCTCGTTCTTGTATTTTTCCACTAGTCTCTTCACCTCAGCAACAACCTAATGATTTTGTATCATGAAGTATGATCAACCAGAAAAAAAAATTCATCACCAAAATAGTTTGCCATGAAAACTCTAAACATACTATAAATTGATGTCATTGAGCATTATGCGTACCTGATCTCTAGCACTAGTTTTATTGTAAGGCGACCTTGGATCATCAGTAGTATAGATTGAGTACCAACCTTGGTGTATTTTTGGATCGTCAGCATTGTTTTCTCCAAATATTATTGGACCGGAAACCAACGTGAAATCAAGATCATTAACCCACTCCAAAGTCTGAATAGTCCCTCTCCAAGCAATCAGAATCTCTCTCCTCCCTAGAACCATCTTCCCATCATCTGTAGCCACTGCCACAAACCCCATCCAATTAGATTCCTTGCTCCAAGCCTCCCTCGACAATGACTTGATGATGAATGCGTCAGGTAGAGATATAGAAGAAGTAGCATATAAGTATTTGGTCACATGGTACTTGTTCAATGGGCGGCCTTGACTAATCCCCACCCTGGAGAACAGATCCGCTCGTGCATAGCGACTGCTTCCTGCATACCTTGACACCTTAACAGAGTTGAAAGCGTCATAAGTGGCTTGAGCCATTTCACCATAGTGGATGATGTAATTACGGAGATCAGGTCCAAGAGGATCTAATAAGCCCTTCCAGTTGGTTTCTCCGCTAAGGGTTTTCCAGTTTTTGGCGATGTTATCCATGTCTTTGTGGACATCAGTATCTTTTCCATGCTTTTTCTTTCTGTTAAAGAAACTCATTGGAATGTTTTGATGGGCTACATAGGAACCGAGTTAATAAAGCAAACGTACTTATAGGTGAAAGTCTTATAGTGAAGTCCAAGTCATATCAATCGTATGGAAGTCGCCAGCTTTTGCTTGCTCAATGAAGTAACAAAACTTGCTAAAATATAATACCTAAATCGTTTCACACAAATTTTGGTTGAGATATTATATGATTATTTTCAAATAATAGAGAAATTTAATTCAATACGGATCTCTAGAACCATATACTTTCAATGTTGAGCATCCACGAGCACATTTAACCAATACAATGGGGGAGGGCTTTACGTTGGATTTTTTTTTCTTATTTTTGACTCATAGGGAAAGCCCGCGGTAATTAGGCCCAAATACATAGCTTATTTACTTTGTATTTATTTAAGGTTTTAGAAGAATTAGGATCAGCTTTAGTGAGCCACCATTGAGAGAAAAAAGAGGGTTTTTCTAAGCTGCCCAGATTGTTTATTTTTTTGCTACAGATTCAACGGTCGGATCGTCTTGATAGAGTCTTCACAGCATTTGGGCCAATATTTTCAACGGTTGGATTGCCTTGATCACTTCTATAGCTTTGGAGATTGTTGTTTCGTTTGCTGTACAACAACATTTTTCTGGTGATATACATCATTGTCTTTTGCTTATTTGATTTCATATAATTGATTTAACACTGAATTTTTAATTCTATTGAGTGCTTTATGACCACGTAACCTATGAATTCCGTGCAATCATAACTAATAAACTTGAAATTGGACTCTTAGTTACCTTAACGTCATTACTTTTAAATTTTGAAATACTGTGCTGTGACATTCTGTTAACCGCCCTTTTGCAGAGAATGTCTCCACGAGGTGTTAAAGTGAGGTGTCGACGTAGAATGCACTGATGATGATTAGCGAACCCAATTAGAACCCAACGTACAAGAAACCGAAGAACAACAATCATCTCCACTACATGAAACCTTTATTCCATCACCACCCAGAACAAAAGAACAAAAGAACAAAAGAACCCATAACCATCACTATTCCAACCACTGAAATACCAATTACAACTTTTACTCCTACCACTGATGTTTTAATCGCTTCATCTATTCTTACATCTCAAGAACCTGTCACATCATCCATACAAACCTCCGATGTTCCCATCACTTCGTCAATTCAAACCTCTGAGACACTGTGATAACCACTCCTATCACTTCTTCCACCACAGAACCTTTTGTTTCAACTAATTATGTTCCTCCTATTATCTTCGATGTTTCAACAACTACTACGACATCAACCACAAAACTCATTATCTCTGTGTCTTCTACTCAGGAAATGGATACGTCTCTACCCATCTTTATTCCACCTCCATCTCCTCCTTGAACCTCTGTATTTGGTTCTCTTCTTCTCAACTCACCTACATTCACTCATCCTCTTTAGAACCCAATCATCGAAGAAACTATTGATGATGTTGTTTTATCTCCTCCTCTACCAACACGAACATCATAGGAAGCCACCATTTTTCATATGGAATTGATAAATTTCAACAATGAAGATGATTCCAAATTGGATGACAATGACATTTTGTCAATGAAGCAAACAAAATCCTAAACCACAAGCTCAATTTTCTTCTTCAGTATCAGACAGGTTGTTAAGAACTGAAAGAATTAGAGAGATAAGAGAGAATCAAAATAATATTATTCACGTAATGAAGAATTATCCCAAATGTTAGGACACCCTCCTTATTTATATGTACAAGTAGCACAGCACACAATACACTAGTTAAAACCACCTTTTAACAAATCTCCACCTTGGCTTTAACTACTAAAACATTAAAACTAAAAATTTATTTCCACCTATCTATGTTTAAAAGATCTAAACAGTGTCTAAATTTTGTCAAAGGAACAGATTTCGTTAGTGCATCTGCAGGATTGTCCTCAGTCCTCATCTTCTTAACTTGCACTCTTTTTTCCGAACAAGATAACGAACATCTATATGTTTCGTCCTTTCATGATGCACTTGATCCTTAGCAAGACAAATCGCACTCAAGTTGTCACAATACACAACAGCTTGATCTTGATGAAATCCAAGATCTCCAAGCAACCCTTTTAGCCAAATTCCTTCCTTAGCTGCCTCCGTGAGTGCCATATATTCCGCCTCAGTTGTGGACAATGCAACTGATGGCTGCAATGTTGCTTTCCAACTCACTAATGCATTTCCATCAACAAAAACGTATCCAGTCAACGACCTTCTGGAATCCAGATTAGCTGCATAGTCTGAATCTGAATAACCCACCATCAAACAATCTTCTTTTCCACCATAGATGAGCCCCACATCTGCTGTACCTTTAAGGTACCGAAAATTTCTCTTTACCGCCATCTAATGATCCTTTCCCGGACAAGACATGTAACGAGAAACAACACTAACAGCATGGGCTATGTCGGGCCTGGTACAAACCATAACATACATTAGGCTTCCTACGACACTCGAATAAGGAACCTTGCTCATATACTCCACCTCATTTTATGTTTGAGGAACTAATACATCAGACAACTTCACATTCGATGATGAAGGCGTGTTTAAAGCTTTTTCCGAACTCATTCCAAAATGAGACAAGATCTTCAAAATATAACTTTTCTGGGACAAGAAAAGCTTATGACGAGATATGTCCCGAATAATCTCCATACCAAGTATCTTTTGCGCATGACCCAAATCCTTCATATCAAATTCTGAGTTTAAAAGTTGTTTCAACTTTACAATTTCTGACATATCTTGGGCAGCAACCAACATGTCGTCTACGTAGAGCAGCAAATACACAAATAAGCCATCAATCCCTTTCTTATGATATATGCAGCAATCATAAGGACTTCTACTGAAACCGTGGCTTACCATAAAGCTGTCAAATCGCTTATACCACTGTCTTGGGGACTATTTTAACCCGTAAAGCGATCTTTTAAGCTTGCAGACATACTCCTCCTTTCCTTTAGCCACAAAGCCCTCCGGTTGATGCATATAAATCTCTTCTTCAAGCTCTCCATGTAAGAAAGCCGTTTTTACATCTAACTGCTCCAATTCTAAGTTCTTTTGTGCTAAAAGAGCTAACAACACTCTAATAGAGGTATGACGCACCACGGGTGAGAATATCTCATTGTAATCGATTCCTTGCTCTTGGCTATAACCTCTAGCCACCAAACGGGCCTTGAATCTAACGTTTTCAGAACCGGGCTGCCCTGTTTTTCGCTTATAAATCCACTTACAAGTGACAACTTTTCTCCCTTTAGGTAACTTTACTAATTCCCAAGTTCGATTCTTATGAAGAGACTCCATCTCTTCGCTCATGGCTGCAATCCACACATCAGCATCTTTATTGGAAATTACTTCTCTATAAGTGGTGGGTTCAACAAAATCCATTTCTTCAGCAATTTGAAGAGCATATGCAACCATATCTTCAAAACCAAATCGTCTTGGCTGCTTAATCTCCCGTCGTGGCTTGTCCAAGGCTATAGATCTGAATTCTCCATGACTACTTTGGTTCTCGGTCACAATAGGTTCTGGTCCAGAAGAGTTAACAGGTTGGTTTGGAGAAATTTCATCTTCACTAGCATCATTCACTTCAAACTCCACCTGTTCGGGCCCTTTTTCTTCTTGACCAATTATAAGAGATGAATATTTTTGAGCCACGCAACATACTACCCTCATCAAATATAACATCTCTACTATGAATGACCTTCCTTTTATCAAGTGACCAAATTCTATACCCTTTTACTCCAACTCCATATCCCATAAATAGCCCCTTCTTCGACCTTGGCTCTAGTTTTCCTTCACTCACACGATAATACTTGGGACAACCGAACACTCTTAAGTTTGAGTAATTAGCTGGCTTAACCGACCACACTTCAAATGGCGTCTTGCAACCTATCGCAGTAGCTGGGGATCGGTTGATCAAATAACAAACTGTACTTAAAGCTTCTGCCCAAAAATTTCTGGTTAACCCGGCATTAGACAACACACACCTTACTCTTTCCAACAATGTCCGAATCATTCTCTCGGCCACCCCGTTCTGCTGTGGAGTATGCCTTACCGTGTGATGCCTTGCAATCCCTTCATCTTTACAAAAACTATCAAAATCACTAGAGCAAAAATCTAGTCCATTATCAGTTCGTAGCCTCTTAATCTTCTTTCCAACTTGGTTTTCAATGAGAACTTTCCAATCTTTAAAGTTCTCTAGTGACTCACTTTTGTGCTTCATGAGGAAAACCCAAGTCATTCTAGAGTAATCATCAATGATTGAGAGGAAGTAACGTGCACCACCAAGAGAAGGAACAGATGCCGGACCCCAACAATCACCATGTAAATAGTCTAAAGTTGACTTCGTTGTGTGAACAGCTTTAGAAAAACTTACCCTCTTTTGTTTTCCAAAAATGCAGTGTTCACAAAATCTGATCTCGGCCACCTTATGACCTCCAAGAAGTCCCTCCTTGCTGAGAATCAACATGCCTTTTTCACTGACATGTCCCAGCCTCATGTGTCATAACTGAGTCAATTTTGACTCATTTTCACGAATTCTGAACAGAACCTGCTGTCCCAACCACTGTGCTTCCTTCAAGTATATACAACGTACCTTTCTTGACTCCTTTCATTACCACCAAAGCTCCCTTAGTGACCCTTATCACACCATGACCACCACTATACTTAAACCCTTTGGAATCAAGCACTCCTAAAGAGATTAAGTTCTTCTTCAAACCGGACACATGTCAAACATCAGTCAAAGTTCTAACAGTCCCATCATTCATTCTAATAGTGACTGATCCTATTCCAGCAACACTGCAAGCCATATCATTACCCATCAACACATTTCCTATTGCTACTTTATCATAAGAATTGAACCAGTCTCTTCGTGGTGTCATATGGTAAGAACACGCAGAATCAAGAACCTAAACCTCTGATTGACCTTTACAATCAGACACCGAAAGCACCAAATCAGCCTCGGACTCGGAATCATCTTTTGCAACAACAACAGCTCCTTTTCCTTTTAACTTCGGACACTCTCTCTTCCAATGACCAGATTCTTTACAATAGTGACAAACATCACTCGAGTTACCATTTAAGGCTCTATTCTTTGATCGTGAACGACTTACCTTTCCAGTTCCCTTTCCCCTTATCTCTCCCTCTATTCTTGCCTTTATCTCTGTCATCATTCAACACTATAAGCCTATAGACTGACCATCAGAACTATTACCAGAAGCCTTATGTCTAAGTTCTATTGAGTGTAGACTTGACCGGACTTCTTCCATGGTAATTGTGTCTCTACCAACAACAAACGAATTGAAAAAATTCTCAAAAGAAGTAGGCAAAGAAACCAGTAGGTTGAGTGCAGCATTCTCATCTTCAATCTTGACTTCAACATTCTTGAGGTCCATAAGAATGGAGTTCAATTCGTCCAGATGATCATTCAATGCCATTCCCTCCTTCATACGTAAAGAGAACAATCTTTGTTTCAACAACAACTTGTTGGTTAGGGACTTGGTCATGTAAAGGCTCTCCAATTTCAACCAAAGACTTGCTGCAGTATCTTCATCTGCAACTTCATAGATGACTTAATCGGCGAGAGACAGCAAGATAGTAGAATGAGCCTTCTCATCTTGCTGTGTGAAGTCAGATTCTGCCATCCCTTCAGGTTTTGCTCCAGCCAGAGGCGTCCAAATGCCCTGCTGCTTCAGTAGGGCTCTCTTCTTGATTCTCCATAAACTGAAGTTGTTTTTACCAATAAACTTGTGTATTTTGATCATCTGTGAGGGCATCTCGTTTCAAATCTTGAGATGGTCTTTGCAATTCTTGAACCGGTAAACTCCAATAGACACACCCAGACTTCAATTGAGCCGTCGACTAATTTGATTTCTCACGAGCAAATCAATTGCAGATCGATTGTGAAGCAATCGTGAAATCAAGACCTCGCCAAACACACGCTCCACCTTAAAGTGCACACCGCCAATGTGCAATTCAACAGAGAAGAAAGAAATTAATCGAGTAGAAGAATCAATTACGTAGACTGATTGATTCAGAAGGAATCAAGGATGATTTCTTTACCAGGTTCAATCGAGAATTGCACTGAATCACTTCAACGGAGGAGAATTTCAAATCAATTGAGAGAAACAGATCGATCACTTTAGCGGAACATACACGCGATCGATTGAAAGGGATTCGATACTTATCAGTGCATCAACGATCTTTTTGGGCTCTGATACCAATTTGTTAAGAACTGAAAGAATTAGAGATGAGAGAAAATCAAAAAAGCTGCCAAATTATTATTCACGTAATGAAGAATTATCCCAAATGTTAGGACACCCTCCTTATTTATATGTACAAGCAGCACAACACACAATACACTAATTAAAGCCACCTTTTAACACAGGTTATGATCCCAAATCCACTAAAGTTGTTGTCTCGAATTCTGATGATTGTAATCAGGTGAGGGTAAGCCATACAAATACAAGGGACTTAGTTGAAAAGATGATTGTTGAAGCAGAAAAAAGGATTGATAACGAAATAGAATGAGTTGAAAAAGTAAGTCAATTTGAAGATAGTCTCCACATTTTAATCCTTCAAGTCCTCATTTTCTAATGTGCAGAATTCCTTGGATTCAATCTCTGTAGAAAATAGGACTTTCAATCAACAATACAACTATCAGATGATGAAGGAACTACAAGCTGCTCAAGCCAAAAATATCTAAACTCTCCAAGCAATCTCCGGTTTCTGCTTTGGAGAGCTTCACCATAAAGATTCAGTAGCAGAATGAAACCATGGTGAACTATGCCATTAATGAACTTCAAAACCAACTTCAGCCGTTATTTTTGTTTGCATATTAACTACACCGTCCTCATGCTTCCTAATTCAAACCAAGACATGTTGCTCAGTCTCGCCCTTCATTCCAATCCTCGCAAGGAGGTGAAGCGACTAGTACTTGGTCTGCTGCTCGTCTGGCTATGATGACTACAACATTATCAACAATAGTCATTCCTCCACTTCAATCTTTCGGTATGTCAAGACCTCATCGACCTATAATGTCAAACCTACAAGTTACAAAAGGAGTTGTTATTGGTTCCTCTAGTCTAACTTTTTAACCAATTACATCTACAACTTAAAGTTCCATACCTTCGGGATCACAGGACAGAGGAAAAGGTAAAGTGGTTGAGTTAAGTAAAGAGGAGAAAAAGAAAAAGAAGTAAGAAGAAAATGAGAAGCTGAGGCAGACAAACTCCATTGCTCTAAGAAGAATCGGAACTCCTCGGGATCTGGGGCCAATCGACAAGACTTGGAACGCTGAAATGATAAGTTCAATTGGCTTTGCAGACTTCGAAGTCTTCAAGCGAACTCCTTTGGTCAGTTATGATATTTAAGATAGCATAGAACAACAGTTAGACATTCCATACAATCCGATAACTTTTTCATACCTTCAGTTTGTGTCAAGGGTGACTAAGGCTAGTGAGGAAGGATTCAAACAGACGAAAATCAGATCTCATGCCCACTACACTCAAGAACTAAATGATGTTTGGAGTCAGAATAAGATAATGAAAATTTTATCGATGGAGCTGGGTGATGTGTTTGGAAACATGTTTCAAATGTCAGCTATGAATGGAAATTCACATTTGCTAATTTTCATATTGTGAACCCTCATGACTTCGTTGTCTTGATGAAGCTGTTGAATGACCCTGACCCGGAACCTTGCTCGAATTGTTATGGCTTTCGATACTGCAAAGAAATATGTTTCAGGTTTTCTTAAGTTTTACATATGCAAATCGCAAATTATGAGGCCGTAATTATGAAGGCCCTGAACATATCTCTCTCACCTCCTAATCACATACTTGATGAGATTGACAAGTATGTTGATGGAGAAGTCACATAAGACCCTTGGGGTATGGTGTGTATAGGAAGGCTGTCAACCGGTGGACCAAATGGAAAGGAGTTCTTTAACATGGATTATAAAGATACCCTTCAGAGTTTTTGAAATTTTTGATACTCCGAACCCATCCATGTCAACAGAACTCCTCACAACAAATGAAGAAATTTAAAGAGCACTTAGACTGGTGTATGGCAGTGAGGGACAGCATGATGGAAGCCATGCATCTCCTCTGACTTCGAAATCTATGCACTTCACATAAAGGGGAGATTCTGGAGTATGATGTGTTGTGTCGCAGTATATATAACTTTAGGTATCTGAAGTCATGATATATCAGAATACAATATTATAAGAACTGCTTTTTGTGAAGACATGAAGCACTGAAGCCGAACCGTGTTTTGTCTTTTTACTGGTTAGGGACACGCATGCTACTAGACCTGTGTTGGCTACAGTGCACCAGATGTGCTACATAGTTTAGCGTTGTCTAGTTGTTGGACATGTTTCTCATAGTTATTTGGAATAATATTCCCTTAATCATGTATAAATATCAAGGTGATTCTATTATTGAAAATGAAAAATAGAACTTGTACTGAAAGCGTTGCTCATCGTTCTATACGATTCGGAGTATGATCTCTTGTATTCAATCCTTATATATCTAAGAATTCGACATGATGTTTATTCAATCGACTCTTGTTTGATTTCTGTTTCATTAGTAGTTTTCTATTATTTGCTATTTTGAATCATAAGTTGACTGTACACATGACCTTCCCAGTTTTTGTATTGATGTCCTTTTTTATCATAATAATTAAGATATGTTTGGCTTGGTGTATAATTCCCTCTTGTATAAGTGAATGTAATCTCTTTTATAGATCAACCCTGTGCTATAAGATCAATACATTCTTAATATGATGTCAAATCAAGTTTGTAAGAATCTACTCTTAGAGTCTTGCATCTTGAACCCTTTCAAGATCCTTATAACACATATTCATATATACACCTTGTTAAACCTTACAAGTCAACCAGATCTATCTCCATACATCTTAACTTAAGTACAAAGTTAACCCTTTATGAATCTTTCATATAGAAATATTTCTAGATCCTTTACTTCAAGCTTTTTTAAATACATGTCTGTCACCTACATACAAGTCTATGGACTACTACTGAGCTCCCACTAGCTTTTATGTAAACATAAGTCATATTCATTTATGATGAAGGAAAAACTTTTAAGGTTCACACTATGATATGTTTACTTTTAATCCATGTATAAATTCCATCTTAGTGATCACGACCTCTTGAGCCACTTTTTTGAATTCAGAATATGGCACAGTATTTTGGTGATTTGATTAATTCCTCAAATTTATCAAATAACATTCCTCATTAATTCTAGAGAAAATAAGTATCTCGAAACTACCAAACTTGCGAACACTTTGTGATTTGATTAAGTTTACATAATTTGAAACAAATCATCTTAAATTCAACAACCGCTCTTGTTGCATACTAGATTCAACCAATTTAGCATTTTTGATTCTTGATATTCATCAAGTTTCCATGAAAGCTCCCACTAGTCCTTGCCATTGGAAACCATTTCCAAGAACTTTTCTTTATCTAATAAACATCTTTATTTGTAGGCCTATAGAATCAACATTCTAAACACCTTTAGAACATTCTAAGAGTATGCTTCTAGTAAGAGATTTCATTGATTTTATTCTTAAGCTTGTTGTTTCACATAAGCTTTCATAACTCAAATTTACATACAAGTATGTAGATGAAGTCTCATAAGACGTCTTCTTTCTCATTTGGTTTATCTATGTTCAAAAACATAGGTACAGTAAATGTAAGTATAAGTATAAGAGTTAATCAATCATGTACTATACATGAACCTTATCTAATAAGGTCCATATCTCTTATTTAAGACATAACATCTGTTGGATTAGGTGTCTAAGCCATGACTTTATATTTGTATTTATCTTATTAATTGAAGCAAAGTCCATTTAGGTTGCCTTCATAACACGAGGATTGATGTAGAAGTCAGTAGAGAGAAAGGTTGATTTATTGATTGTTAATAAATCAATAGAAATCAATAAATTGTTTATTAATATATTTAAGTGTTAATATATTAATTAGAAAATATAATAATTAATTAGAAATTAATCTAGAATTAATTGGATTTAATTTAGTGATTAATTTAATTAATTAAAAGTTCAGGGACTGGTTGTGTAATTATTCAATAGTTTAATATTGACTGGCCAGTAGATAGGGGTGGAAAGTGGCAAGATCTTGTGGTGACACCACAAATCTCGAAACCCTAATTAGGGTTTAGCAAAAGCCTTGCCCATTTGATAAAAAAACTTGTCAAAGTTGGGCTCTAGGGTTTTAAGCTGTGCCACCTGAAACTATAAATAGGGAACCCCTGGGGAACCCTAATACTGGGCCAACTTGATCTTTCTGAAGGAATTATGCTGTCTTCTCTCCTCCATTGCTTGGGTGTGACTCCACTTGAGGCAAGATAATTTTGCTGCTAGCTTCTGGATCAAGAATCAAAGGTTGGTTCTTCTGATTTATTCTTTAGAAATAATTGTTGGCCTTTAGGTTTTTTTTATATGTTCATAGTAGAAAAACATAGATCTCTTTTAGGGTTGCATGTGAACTTAGGTATTTTCTGGTTCATTGTTTGTACAAAACCCTTCAGTGGTATTAGAGCCAATTTGTTTTTCTTGTGAATTTGATATAATTGTTTGCATGTGATGGGTGATTTGCAAAATCATGACCCTCACAAGGCCACCATCGATTTAGTGTGGCTAAGGTTTTGCAAACCCTAGCCTCCTTCCCCTTGTCTACGATTTCTATGCCTGCCTTGGATAGTTGGTTGTTATTTTTGGTAATTATTGAATAATTAAATAACCGGAACCCCTTATCCCTTGCATGCAATTTTCGAGACTAGGGGATAGGGTTAGGAAATTAATTTGATTAATTTTGTGATTCCCCTCCTTGATTTAATTAGTTTAATTAAATTGTTTAATTAAAAGACCAATTAAATCACTTAAAGATTTAATTTAAATTTTCGAAAAATATGTATTAATTTTCAAAAATTAAATTAAAATTAAATCTAAAATATTTTAAAGAGTTTAAAATATATCTTATATATTGATGATTAAAAGTTAATATTTATATGTAAGATAAAACTGGTTAGTCTTACCGTTAGTAGGCCTCATTCACAAAACTGTCCTATAAAGAGGGTATAAGGAGACTTCCTATAAAATGGCAGTCTAATGGGTGTCCACTCTCACCCACCGCTCTCCTGGTCAGTCGAGTGTCGTTAGCGGAACGGGTTTGATAGAACCGCTAAGCCTCTTAAAAGTATAATGCTATAATTGAAAGTACTAGAACCTTGAACAAAATCCCAATCTAATTACTTTAGGTCAAAAATGTGAATTGATGCTAATCCATGGAATTGCACATTGCACTTTGTCGAACGTTGGTGGAGCGTGTGTGGTTTACCGCTAAGCCAACTGGGGTCCACAAAGAGTCGCAATGGGTTTCTCGATTTTACCATTATTGATGGAGCGTGTGTGGTTAACTGCCACGTCAATTTGAGATGGTAATTAACTTCGAGAGTACCAAGCTAATTTGCATGGTTATTCACACCCGGTTTATGATCCTCGGTATCCCAGTCACAAACAGTGGGGTATTCCCGAGATTAAAACATGCTATTGAACAGTTCAATATATCTCAAAAGAAACTAGGAATTCATTATAATATGATTATGTTTCCGCGGCGGAATTGGCTGAATCATCATTCGCCTACCTTATAAAATTTACAATAAAGATTACGGCATCCCTCTTCGATATTCTTGGGTGAATATAAGGAGTATTTATATGTGTCTAATTAAAACTACCTTCTTCTTTTATAGATGTCTTCTGACAAAACCGCCCCCACTCCAACCCTGGTAATGTCACTTCAATCTTATCATTGTGCTCAAAAGTGACGTTGGACGGCACTAACTACAATGACTGGATCCGTAACATCAAGATGGCTCTAAGGTTTGAACTCAAAGAGTATGTTCTAGAAACCGAGCTAGTTGAAGTTGACCCAGATACCGCTACTCTTGAGGAAATTACCTCGTACCAAAAACACTCGGATGATGCGACCAAAGTGGCCTGCATCATGATCGCTACCATGAACCCTGAACTGCAAAGAATCTATGAAGACTACTGGCCCTACGAGATGCACAAAGAGCTTGCGGAATATTTTCGTAAGCAAGAGTGTATCGAGAGGTGCGAGGTGGTCAAGGATTTCACTAACAGCAAGCCTAGGGATGGAGAGTCCATCTGCACTCACGTGCAAAGGATGCAAGGTTATGTGGATCAGCTTAGGAAGCTTGCGATGCCTGTATACGAGGAGTTGGCCGTTGACATAGTGCTTAACTCCTTGCCGAGTTCTTATGACCAGTTCAAACTGGCTTACCATTTGAACAACAATCAGACCATCTTGGCTGAATTGCATCGCATGCTTCGTACTGCTAAGAACGGGATGAAGGGTAAAAGTGTACCCTCAGTTAGCCAGCCCATCTTGGAAATTGGATCTGGAAAGGGAAAGAAAAGGAAGGGCCCTCCTAAGCAAAATTAGAGGGAAAAGGTTCATGTCGGGTCATGTAGCAGTGCCCCGAGAGCCAAGTTTTCCGGCATTCTGCATATCACTAATCCAAAGGAAGCCGATTGCTTTTATTGCAAAGAGAAGGGTCACTGGAAGAGAAGCTATCCGAGGTACTTGTAGGACAACAAGGATGGCAAAGTGAAGCCATTACAAGCAGGTACATACACAATTTCTAATAACTCATCTTCTTCTTGTTCTTGGGTCCTTGATATCGGATGTGGTTTTCATATCTGTTCTGATTTGCAGGGCCTAAAGGAAAGTACGGAGCTGGAGCACAACAGACTGAATCTGGTCAGGGCAATAGGTGAATGTCACCTGTTACCAAGATCAGAGTCTATAGACTAGTGCTTAGTAGTGGAGTTAGTTTAGAATTACATAATTGTTGCTATTTGCCTGATATGGCAAGAAACATAATTTTTTTCATGCATTATTCAGAGTCCATAGACTTATCCAAGTGGGAGACTGTTGGATTAGGTGTCTAAGCCATGACTTTATATTTGTATTTATCTTATTAATTGAAGCAAAGTCCATTTGAGTTGCCCTTATAGCAGGAGGATTGATGTAGAAGTCAGTAGAGAGAAAGGTTGATTTATTAATTGGTTAATAAATCAATAGAAATAAATAAATAGTTTATTAATATATTTAAGTGTTAATATATTAATTAGAAACTATTATAATTAATTAGAAATTAATCTAGAATTAATTGGATTTAATTTAGTGATTAATTTAATTAATTAAAAGTGCAGGGACTGGTTGTGTAATTATTCAATAGTTGAATATTGACTGGCCAGTAGATAGGGGTGGAAAGTGGCGAGATCTTGTAGTGACACCACAAATCTCGAAACCCTAATTAGGGTTTAGCAAAAGCCTTGCCCATTTGATAAAAATACTTGTCAAAGTTGGGCTCTAGGGTTTTAAGTTGTGCCACCTGAAACTATAAATATGGAACCCCTGGGGAACCCTAATCCTGCGCCAACTTGATCTCTCTGAAGGAATTCTGCTGTCTTCTCTCCTCCATTGCTTGGGTGTGACTCCACTTGAAGAAGGATAATTTTGCTGCTAGCTTCTGGATCAAGAATCAAATGTTGGTTCTTATGATTTATTCTTTAGAAATAATTGTTGGCCTTTAGGTTTTTTTATTATACGTTCATAGTAGAAAAACATAGATCTCTTTTAGGGTTACATGTGAACTTAGGTATTTTCTGGTTCATTGTTTGTACAAAACCCTTCAACATCTTCTTTACTTTCTTAATTCTTAGTAGGTTGTGGGTCTGACCCAAAACCACTAGGATAATTCAAGAACCCTTTCTTAAATAATGCCCTCCTTTAATACTATAAAGGCTTTCAACTTGTCCCCATTTAATTGTTTCCTTGACGTCATCTTGAAACAATCTTAGACTTTCAGTAAGACTATATTGTCAATATCATCAAGGTTATTGCAAAGATTAGACGAATGAGTTTTATTCATAGCCTATGTTTAAAAAACATAACTACTAAAACAAAGTCTAAAGTGGTATCTATCACCATATGATTGGAGAAAATACATATCTATGTGTATTTCTTTTAACAAAAAGGATTTTCTTCATTTTCTTCTTGAAGAAAAACATGTTCAATCCTTCCACATAAACAAGGATTTGTATAAATGGAACATTTCATTTTCCATTAAAGTGCCATACTTATGGGATGCACTCATATGTTTATGTCGTTGATCCATATTCAAATCACATTTGAATCTCTATGGTGTTTAGAACCTAAGTTGCAACAAAATAATGGTTCGCTAGCCTTTTTTCCCATTACTTTATTCAACTTGGTGGATGACGTTTATCGGTTCAATTCAATGTGACTCCTAGAATTATGGGATCCTCTTAAGAAACATTTGTTTGGTTTGGCATGTTTGATCTCATACAAAATGGAAGTCATACGTGAACTTTTCATACAAAATGGAAAACATCCATGGCTTCCAAAACATAAGTTTGTACAAATAAACTTATTATTTTAAAATTCAACATAACCTAGGCTCTGATACCAATTGTTGGGATTCTATATTCAACGTATGATGTTCATAACACATGATTTTCGAAAAATGGCAACGAAAGCTTTTAAAAATGACCATAAACATAAAACTAGTTTTATTCCCACCAAAAGATATTTCATTTTATGTTAGTTAAAAATAACATAATTACATTAAGCATGAACGGAAATACAACATTTGATGTCATTTGGTTAAATCTTAAAGATTGAATGTTGATGTGATGGAAACAAGAACAAATGTATGTTCTTCTCGAATGGTATTCACCACAAGTTGCAACTTACAGTTTCCAAGAGAGATGAGTGTGAGATCCAATCTACACTTGAACTTAAAAGAAGAATTTCTTTTCAATTTCTTTATAAAATATACTTTATATTTTATACTTTATAACCTATACTTTATATTTTATAAAGTATATAAATCAATTTATTTTCACAAATAAGTTTTATAACATATTTCAACTCCTTGCATATAAATTTAAACACATATGCATACATATATATGTATATTTGAATTATGTATATTCCATATACATAAATCTTATTTCTTTTAACCTTTAAAATAATATGTGTTTAGTAAACGTATTTAATCGTTAAACACTTTTAAATGATACAGATAATCACATTATCATTGGAACTCTCTTATAATAATTTGTATCATATGAATTAACTCTAGATATCAAGTCATTTTATCACACAAAATAATAAATTCAAGCAATACGTCATTTCATCATGAATCCAATTCATTATGATGAATGATCATTTATGTGTTTAATATGTTGCCGGTGACACCCTTTAGGATTATAGTTTAATAGCAATCTCATTCATTTGATCATGCTTAGGCATCTAGATCTAAGAATATTTTCTAGCAAAAGATTTAATAGAGGAGGTACAATATCTTTGGCTCGTGTCAAAAAAATCACACGTGCGTGATCACATGCAAATAAAGGAAGAAAATGGTAGCACAAGTACAAGTCTTATCTCCACTTGCATATCTGACTCAATATGGTGTGTAGTTCTTATTAGCCTCAAAAATTAATATATTTTCTTCCATACTTAAAATGACACCCAAATATGTAGTTCTGACCATTTTTTAAACATGATGAACCATAATAAAAATAAAAAGTCATATAGGCTTCAAAACATTTTTTGAATATTATGTAAAAAGGGAACCTCTCTCCATATTCAAGATGTTCATTGTATTTAAATAATATTTGAATCGTCATAGAAGCACAAATACTGCTTCATCTTCTTCTTCAGAATCTGCAAAAAAATATTCTTGATTTTCTTGAAACAACAATAGAAAACTAAATGAACAACGGCAACAATTTATTTTGGATAGGTTGAATCAACACAGGAAAAATCAAGAAACTCATCATATAAATTTTAGTTGCGAATCTCAGAACTTTTACATAGAATCGGATAAATATTAAGATAAAGAAAATTCAACTGTAATCGTCCTCATTATAAAAAGGAATGTAGCTCTAGTAACAACTGTAGGATCATGTGAAATGATTGGCAATTGCGGAATAATAATATTTAGAAGTTTAGCCAATATAAATTTGATAAACAATAAGATGAGTAATCCCATGATTTCATAGATAAAAAAAGTATAAAATATCATTCTCAAGAACAAGTATTGTGATAAATTTCCCAACCAAACTCTCTACATAAAGGACTACATGTTTTGGTGTACACTAAACATATAACCATCCATTCTCTACTTATAGAAGATAAGAGAATGTTTCCTAACACACAGTAAATATTTAACCTAGCTATCACTCATCATTGTAGAACATTTCCTGCTCCAACAAATCTAATATCTTATTAAATTTCCAAAATTGATTTAAGATTTTATAAAATTCCAATTAATAATATTATATATATTTTATAAAATAACTTATCTCCATTTACTTTTATCAATAATAATCAAAGTCAATAGTCCGTAATTATAATTTATTATCTTTGATTTAAGTATTATTTCTCAGTTTCAAAACCTTTGGGCTTTTTCTTTCATAGTTAACCTAACAAGGCGGACTAGCCTTTAGCTTGAACCCAATATTTAATTTGTTCTTTTACCTAAAAGGCTAAAAATTTATAAAGCTCACTTCAAATCCATTTAGACCTTTACATATTTGATTAAGTCATTTAGATATTAGTAGTACAAAATTTTAAGATGTTATATTGTTACTTTTTATCCATGTATTTATTTATTGTTTATTGGAATAATGTATGATTCTATTGGTTCTACATTTGAAACTAGAAATTGATTTAATGTTGTAGATTCAGATGATCCTATCTATTTACATGCTAATTATATTAGTAGTGTTACTATGATTAGTTTTAAAATATATGGAACTGTTAACTATCACATTTGGGCTACTACCACTAAGTGAGCCCTTACTATTTGGTTTCATTAGTGGGGGGTTCTCGTTCCACCGAGGATGAGGCCAAAGATATTAAATGGTATTTAGCTAATGTTGTTGTTATATCTTGGTTGTTGGCTTTCATATCTTAGAGCATATCTTCTTATACTAATATTTTTTCTAAAGTTTCTTCAAAATTGCAGCTTAAGTTAAAACAAACACATGAAAATATATGGATCGGTAATCTTTTATACATATCAAATGATTAATTTGCATGCTCAAGGTTTTGATAGTGTTTCAAATTACTTCAATGGTCTTAACAGAATGTGGAAGGTATTTGATTTTTTATCTAGACTCAGTGAGTGCACGTGCGATGCTTCTAATATCATCAAGGTTTTTCAAATCAACTTAACATTGTGCAGTTTTTTAATAGGCTTGAATAATAGTTATAGTCTTTTAGAAGCAATTATTTAATGCAAGAACCTTTACCTTGTGTGCCTTCTACATTTTCTAATTTTTCTAAATAAGAGTCCCATAAAGTTGGTACTTGTTTTACTAATTCTAGTAAAAGTTAATCCTTAGTTTTTGTTGCAAAATGTCCAAATATAAAAAGGGGAATATGAAAAGTATAAATCTTCTATGTAAATAATGTAATATGAAAGGGCAGACTTTTAAAAGATGGTATAAACTTATTGGCTTTGTTGAAGATTTTAAACGAAGAAGTGAAAGTAAGTTGCCAATGCAGTCTACTAATGAACAAGTGTCTAAAATTCTAGGCTTAATCGGTGATAAGTCTACCTTGAAAAAAGTTTCTACTCATATTAAACGTATTGCGGCTTCTCTTAACATGACTTATATTAATGTTGAGTCGTTTAATTTAAGTCGTAAATAGGTTGTAGATTCAGGAGCAACTCAACATTTGAACGCAACTGATGCTGGTTTAATATATATTGTTGATGTTTTTGAGTTAAAATTATAATTTGATCATCCTAATGGTACCGTTGCAACTATTTTTTAAATTGGGAATTTGCAAATTTCACTATTAGTTCTTTTGTATGATGTTTTAGTTGTTCCTGATTTTAAATTCTATATGTTGTATGTTCAAAACTTTTCAAGAGTAATAGGTTGGGTGTCTTTTTTGATGAAAATAATTGCTATCTTCCAAATTTACAAGCCAATGATGACGCTATATCTTCAATCCGATTAATTCTTAACAAATTAGTATTTGCAATTTTTGAGGGACGTTCTGGCTATATAAGAAATCCGTGATTAATAATTAATAATAAGATAAATAACTTATTTCATTTCGGAACCTTCATAGATTTATCGAATCGGTTACTATTTCTGAATCTCAAAAAGGAGATAAAAATAACAAGGGATAGAATTTGATTAGTTGGTATTCAAAATATACGATTCAAGTAGTCAAGTCGAGAAAGAGATGGTTGAATCAAAATAAATTTGTTTAAAATTCTATTTTTGTCAGAGGGCAATATGAATGTTCTATCATGTTCCATCAACACACTAAATGGGTTATACGATATGTTCCATCAACACACTAAATGGGTTATACGATATATCCGGTATGGAGACTGGAAAGAGTCCAGTGATATTTACTTTTTAAATAACAATAGAGTAATAGTTATAATGCTTCTTATAATTTTGTTTTCTATGTTTCGAAGTTTATTTGGTATTATAGACTTGGAGATCCCTCTAACTAGGTTTTGCATTTGTTAGGTGATAATTTAGGATATGAAAAAAGTATATCACCGCTGTAATCTATTTAATAAAGCTCAAAAAACTCGGAAAACTTTGTCTTTAAGTGAGCATAAGATTTGTATCTTAGGTATTTAGTTCACTTAGATGTTTGGGGTATATACTCCTTATAATATGGATTCAAATTCTTTCTTACCGTCGTGGATGATTTCACTCAAGTTTTTTGAGTTTATCTACTTAAAATCAATGATGAAGTTTTTGATAATCTAGTTGTGTTCTTTAACATGTTAAATTGAAATTTTATAAATGTGTTGAACTTTTTATATCCGACTATGGAACTGAATCAGCAAATTTAAAGTTAACTTTTACTAGAATTAGTAAAAAAAGGAAAATATACACTTAGTGAATGTTGCTAGACTGAGGTGGAGGAAACAACTTTTCTAATATAATATGCTCCCAAGGGATACGAACGGTCAAGGCGGTGTGCTCCCAAGGAATACGAACGGTCAAGGCGGTGATGGTGGAGGTTGGACGAAAGTTCACCGGAGAGTTCATCGGCAAGATAAGAGCATCACATCCTTCTATGTTTCCAACATTCAACAGAACACGACGGTTGAGATGTTGAGGAGGGCGTTTCAATCTTTCGGAAAGATCGCGGACATTTACATACCGGGAAGAAAAGACAGAAGTGGGTCTTACTTTGCTTTTGTGAAGTATTTCGGAATCAAAGATGCAGAAGAAATGGCAAGAACTCTCAATCGAGTGAAGTGCGGAAGTTGTATCACTAAAGTCAATATAGCCAGGTACGAAAAGAATGTCGTTAACAAAGTCGCTTATGACAGGGATACCAGTCGACCACAGGTTAAGTCAATGCCCACTCATCTATGGAAAACTAAAGACGGGAGGTCCTTCGCTGAAGTCGTCGGAGGTAATACAGCTGGCGATCGTCATTCGATCACTCTTAGGAAGGTTCCGGCCATGGATTGTGATGACTCGTCTCTCATTGGAGAAGTTCTAAGTCTCCAACATCTCAAGGATATTCCTAAACTCTTACATGCGGATGGTAGAATTCCATGTCAGTTATACTATGCCGGTGGTTTAAAGGCTGTTTTGAAATTCTCCTCTCCTCAGGCTGCTGATAGATATCTCAAATCTGAACACGAGTGGAACAGATGGTTTAAATGGCTCAAACTTGGGATATCGGATGAGGTTAAATTTGATAGGTTGGCTTGGGTGAGATTGCACGGTCTCCCTATCCATCTAAGATCAATGGAAAATATTGTTTCTATCATGAAATCTTTTGGGGAAGTCCTCGAGGTTGAAGGAAATAATTGGGCCATCTCTGACCTCACGACAGCCGCTGCCCGTATTCTAACGTCATCAAAACTCACGATCAATGAGATTGTCTCTTGTGTCTACGACAGTCAGACGTATAAAATTGGTGTTGTTGAATGTGCTGAAGCTTGGGACCCCATATCCAGTTACTACGAAGGAAGTGAGACAAATTCGGTGAATGGTGAAAATGAAAATATGGATCTCAATGATGATGACGATCAAGACGAATCAGATGGTGATGTGAATTCAGAATCCTGGAAAGACGATATCGAGGAAGGTGAGTTTGTGGCCGATTCTAACGAAATTGGGGTTCCCGGCGACGTTCCTCCGATGACCAATCTCGGTTTCTTGGAGAAATAGAATTGCAATAATTTCACATTTAATGTGGGAGGTGAAACGTTGTATGGGGAGAAGAACACAGACAATTCATCCCGTCACATGGCGGGAACTAATATCGAGGGAGGCGGAGATAGTCCTGGTTGCTTTATGGATGTAAATGTACCCGATCCATGCAAAGTTCCACTACCCGATTCACCAAATCAGCCCATTGAGCCCAATTTAAACTTGGGTCGTCCTAATATGGAATTGAATAATCCAGGCCCACCCCAAATTATAGAGACTGACGTAAATGAAAATTTAAGACGTAATTTTGGGAATTCCTCCAAAAGGAGGAAACTTAATAAATGCCCTCGACCCACCGACTCTGTGAACATAAATCCTCGAAATCTTGCCGGCGATTTTGATCTGAATGTCAGCGCCTCCAACCAATGCGCAAGTTCTACTAGGAAGGAATGTTCTTCGAGCGCATCAATTGAAGTAGATAAAATAATTGAAATTGGTAATCGGGTTGGTTTCCGGATTGATGATGGGTCACTCGATATGGTGGGCGCGGTTCTCTGTAAGCTCCCATCCGGTGAAGGCGCTGATAATGGTTCGAAATGAATGCTCTAAGTTTAAACATCAGGGGTGTAGGCGAGTCAAATAAAGTTAGCTGGATTAGACAACTCAGGTATGTGCATAAAATAGATTTTGTAAGTCTGCAAGAAACTAGAGTGGGAGATTTCAACAACATTGATCTAAAAGGATGTTGGGGTTCAAATGATTTTGATTTTGTCACTATTAATCCCACCGGCCGTTCAGGCGGGTTGGCTTGCCTGTGGGACCCTTCTGTTTTTTCTCGAATTAGCTACACCTCCACTCGCTATTTCATTGCCATCACTGGTAACTGGAAAGGTCTGAATGGCAATACCACCATGGTTAATGTCTATGCACCGCAGTCAATTTCGGATAAAAAAGCATTGTGGGATTCACTTTTGGAATTGAAACAAGCAAATCCTGGCAACTGGGTTTTTCATGGTGATTTTAATGCTGTCCGGAAACCCGAAGATAGATACAATTCTAGGTTTTGCAGAAGATCGGCATCTGACTTCAATCAATTTATTGAAGAAGCAGGCTTACAAGAATTTCAAATGGGGGAAAGGAAGTTCACGTTCCTTCGTGACGATGGTTTCAAACTCAGTAAAATAGATCGATTTCTGGTGTGTTCTAACATCATCAACTTCCAACCTCTCTCAATTGTCCTTGCTCTTCCACGAGAACATTCAGATCATTCCCCTCTTCTCCTCAAGCCCTCAAATGCTGATTTTGGACCTCCGCCATTCAGGTTTTATAATTCCTGGTTACTCAGGAGCAATTTTGATGAAATATTTGATAAAGCGTGGGAATCATTTAGGGGCTTCGGTTCTGCTGACAGTTTTCTCCGTGCCAAACTTAAGCATATTAAAAACATCCTATGCGAGTGGAGGGGATCAGAACACCATAAGGAGCATGGCTTATTGTTTCAATTAAAGAAAAGGGTGGATGAACTTGAACTAGAGGCTGAAAGAAGACAGTTATCCAATAAGGAGAGAGCCCGATGGAGAGAAGATAAAGCGAAAATATTAGAACTAGAAGCATTCGTAAAACTCGATCTTCATCAAAAAGACAAAGTAAAGTGGTTACAAGATGGCGACGAAAATACAAGATACTTCCATGGTACTTTAAAAAACAAGTGCAGAAAAACAAGAATCCATGGGCTCACCATCGATGGGGTGTGGGTGTCCGATCCCGAATGTCTAAAAATTGAGGTGCATCGTTTCTTTGCAGAAAAATTTCATGAAAAATGGCCTGATCGCCCAAAGCTAATCAGTCCGGAGTTTAAGAAACTCTCTGAAGATCAATCATGTTTCTTAGAAGCTCCGTTTTCGATTGATGAGATTAAGGAGGCAACTAGGCGAATGCCCGCGCGTTGCGCAGGATACTTTTTTATTAGTTAAAATATAAACAAATGCATATTATTCTTATACCAAATTGAAATACATATATATAGAAAAATCTCTTCATTATTTTTAACTATATGATAATACATAAATTTGGTTTAAGATAAGAAAACTTTAACTATATATTTCTTTGAACTTTAATATTTGGAAATATTTCCAAGAGTAAAAAAAATATAAAATGATTTGTATAATTGTTTTAACTTGAGGGGGACCTCTATTTATAGAATAAAAAAACTTCTTGAGTTGGTTTATCATGACGATGTGGGATCAAAATTTCCTTCATAGTGTGTTATTTTGTGTCATTTTGTTATCCCACATTGCTTAAAAACACAATTGAAGAGAAATAAAACATCTATAAGTAAATAGACTAATATAATTTTCATCCCACATAGCTTAAGAAACAAATTTCAAGGAAAGAAAACATTTATAAGTAGAGATGTTAAAATCATTTCTCTCATATCTTTGTTCTTTTGTGATATTGATTGTAACCAGATTAGGAATCGGTTGCAACATTCCATGAACATTTGGTTTTAGTTTTAGGATCATTTTCGTATAAGTTGGACGGGTATTAACCGATGTCCACTTCGATCTATTTTTTTCTAATAAATTAAAATTAATATGATACATGATAAAAATTCATCTTAAACTATATTGATTAAATGACATCTATTATAATATTTATAGATATAAACATATTTGTTTGAACTTTGAAGGATCATTGTTTGAAAGTTCGATGTGCATAAATCTTATGAAAGCGAAATAAAATATTTACAATGTTGCCATCACACATCGAACTATGGCCACGACTTAATATGAACGTGCAACTCAATTGGTATTTTAATAGTTTTTAACTCATTTAAATATTATCTTTTTAGTTTCGATGATTTTGAAATAGGACAATTGTTAAAACTTTGCGATAAAAATATATTTTATGATAAATTGACCACTAATTAATAATAGATTTTAATAGTATGTTTCTAGGTTTTAATGTTTGACTATCTATTTATAATTGAATTTAAAAAAGTTGTTATGTAACTTTTTTGAGTTTTGGATGCAAACATGATATCTATTATGATAACAATTTATGTTTAATATATTATTATATGTTTAGATTATATATAAAGTTCAAATTTTTTTAGTAATATTCATCTTCATTTTTGAGTTTTAATAAAATTTCTACGTATATACATATTGGTAAATCGACAAACGTTTACTCCAGTGTCACTTTTTACAAACGACACACTATAAACATTAAACTTAGTCAAGTTTTTAAAAGTTTTAATTAATGAACTAACTACGCATATACATATCGGTGAATCGAAAAATGTTCACACCGATATCACTTTTTAAAAACGACGTACTATAAACTTCCAACCTAGTTAACTTTTTAAAAGTTTTAACTAATTTTAATTTTTACTTTTGAGTTTCAATACTTTTTAGAGTTGAAAGTAAATAGTAAAAATCTTTTAAAACTTGTGATAAAAGAAGGTTTCTATGATAAAATGATCATAAATCATAAATTAATAATAGATTTGAAAGATCAAGTTTGATGGATAATGAAAACAAATGAATTGTATTATATAAGAGAAAGAGAAGAGGCCATATATGTATGTGAAGCAATGTGGGATAAAGAAAAAATCTCAAATTAATGTGATAAAATATTTAAATTAATAGATTGATTATATTAAGTGGGAATTTGAAATGTCATGGAGGTTTCAAATGCATGTAGTGAGAGGAAAAATGCTTACTTTATAAGATAAGATAAGATAAGATAAGATAAGATATAGATTTATGTGCATATATTTCGAATGAATCGAAAAAATGTTTACGACAATGTCACTTTTACACAAACGACATATTAAGCTTGTAACATAATCGGTTTTTTAATACTTTAAGGACTTTAAATCTTCACTTTATGCAAACTCAAACCAAATAATAGAATCGTTTAAAACTTTGAGATAAAAACATATGTTTATGGTAAAATGATCACTCTAGATTTTTGAAAGCCATATTATGATCAAGATTTATGTCTAATGGTAGCAAATGAGTGGTATTATATAATGGATACATGAAAGGTAGGATAGATGTATGAAACAATGTGGGACAAAGAAAAATATTCAAATTAATGTGGTAAATTATAAATCAATTATCTTTAACCACATTGTTTAAAAGTTATATTGGAAATGTGAAAAGACATGGGAGTTTCAAATGAATGTGGTGCTTGGAAATATGCTTCAATTATAAGATATATAGATTTGGAGTTGCGGCTGTGAGAAGGCTCCTGGACCAGATGGTTTTACCTTCAAACTTTTTAAAGCCAAGTGGGAGATTATGAAAAAAGACATTGTTGAGTTTGTCAAACATTTCGAAAGGCACGGTTCCTTGGCTGCGGGTTGTAATTCTTCTTTTGTAACTCTAATTCCTAAGGTTTCTGATCCGCTAAACCTTGGGGATTACCGACCCATAAGTCTTATTGGTAGTTTGAATAAAATCATCACCAAGATACTCGATTCCCGGCTTAAAAGGGTGATCGGTGATGTTGTCGGGGAGGTGCAATCTGCGTACATCGAAGGTCGAAATATTATGGATGGCCCACTGATTATGAATGAAATTTTCTCTTGGGTAAAACAGCGGAAATCGAAAGCCTTCTTTTTCAAAGTTGACTTTGAAAAAGCCTTTGATTCCATTAATTGGAATTATCTCGAATCCATCATGGAACAGATGATGTTTGGATCTAGATGGAGGATGTGGATAAGGGGTATTTTAGCCTCCTCTAAAGCTTCGGTTCTAGTCAACGGTGCACCCACCAAAGAATTTCCAATTTCTAAAGGCGTTCGACAAGGTGACCCGCTCTCACCTTTTCTCTTCATCCTTGCTATGGAGGGCTTAAACATCGCTCTCATGACAGCCACTGGGAATTCATTATATTATGGAATTAAATTACCTCATAACGGGCCATCTTTGTCTCATCTTTTTTATGCGGATGATGCAATCTTCGTGGGCGATTGGAACCGGGAAAGCATCAAGAATCTCTCTGCAGTTCTCAATTTTTTTCATATCTCATCGGGCCTTAAAGTTAATTTTCACAAATCTCGGCTGTTTGGAATTGGTGTCTCGAACCTTGAGCTGCGATCCATGGCTAGATCATTGGGGTGTTCTATAGGTGCTTTTCCGTTTATGTATTTGGGGGTACCTGTTGGTGCCAATATGGGCCTAAAGAAACATTGGCAACCCGTGATCGACAAGTTTCTATCCAAACTATCGTCTTGGAAAGCCAACACACTTTCGTTCGGTGGGAGAATCACCCTTATCAAATCAGTTTTAAATAGCCTCCCTACCTACTACATGTCGATATTCAAAGCACCACAAGGTATTCTTGAGGTATTGGAAAAAATTAGGCGAAAATTCCTTTGGGGCGGTGGTAATTCACAACATAAAATTCACTGGGTGGAATGGTCAAAAATCACAGCCTCTGTTTCCGCTGGTGGTCTTGGCGTTGGCACTTTAAAAGCTCAAAATTTAGCCTTACTAGTAAAATGGTGGTGGCGGCTGATGAATGAACGAAACAGTTTATGGAATATTGTAATCTCGTGCATTCATAATCTCAACAATAAGCCGACAGAATATATTGCTCGAAAATCGTCTTCGGGAGTGTGGCTTAATATTTTTAAAGCCGTCAATTATCTGCAAGTCATTCACATCGATCACAAATCTCTTTTCAGAATTGTTCCAGGTAGTAACATTAAAATCTTGTTCTGGAAAGATTCATGGTGCGGTCCTGAAGCATTCCAAAAGAAATTTCCCCATCTTTACCTTCTTGAATCTTTCAAGTGTTGTTACTTAGATGATCGGCTATCTCCTGGTGGTTTCTCATGGAATTGGAAAAAAGATCCATCAAGTGCTGAGGAATTAAACGAATTGCTTCAATTATACAATATTATCGGCGACATGGACACTAGGGTGAATTCAAAATATGGTTTTCAGTTTCTCCTTTCCCCAAATGGCGAATATGAAGTCAAGCGATTACGGAACCTAATCGAGGCCCAATTTAGCACTTCATCTGGTCCGATCATTAGCTGGATTAAGGAAGTTCCCTTGAAAGTTAGATGCTTTGTTTGGAGAGCAGTCTTAGGCAGAATTCCTGTTGCAGTCTCGCTAGCTGTGAGAGGTGTAAACTCAGCATCTCAAATGTGTCCTTTTTGTAGCAAAGAAGTGGAAACCGCAGAACACTTGCTATTGCAATGTGAATTTACGCAGGTGGTTCATCATTGGGTCTTTCGGTGGTGTGGTCTCCAACCTAGGAGATTTTCAAACCTAATTGAATTTATTGAATGGGCACATCTATGGGGTAATTGTCCAAAGAAGAAAAAGATTGGGATTACTATTCTTTTTTGCGTCATTTGGAATATATGGATTCATAGGAACGATAAGATCTTCAAACAATTACATACTACCGCAACGAAGGTGGCCGATTCAATCATTGCGCAATCTTTTGCTTGGTGCAACCACAGGAGCTCATTCGGATGTGGTGATTGGACGACTTGGAGCTGCTCTCCTTTTGATCACATTTTGTCTTAATTTTATGTTCTGTTTTCTTGTTTTCTAATTTGGTGCTCTTGTATTACTTATTTGTACATTTTTCGGGCTCGATAGCGTCTTGCTTTCGTGCTTCTTTTAATGCCTATTTGCTGTTTCCAAAAAAAAAAAAAAAAAAAAAGTGAATGTTGCTAGGTCCCAAGTGTTTCATTCAAATTTTGCCATTGAATTTATGAAGGGACAATGTTCTTATTGTTGGCTTTTAATAAATAGAACTCGTAGACCGTAGTTTGGTTTTTAGTGGAAAATATCGTTTTTAAAATTGTTTATTAATGAACACCAAATCCGGATTTTAAGGGTTTTTAGTTGTTGGTACTTTTATTGTTGGTACTTTATTACTAAACTTAATGTTTGTGATAAATCCTCATCTAGATCAGAAAAATGTGTTTAATTGGTTACTTAAATGTTAAAAAATGTATACACTTCTAATTACCGACAGATGTAATGTTTTCTCATATAGACATATGAAGTTCTTTTAGACAATCATTCCTTTAAAATGGCTCCTACTAGGGTGTGGTTGCTGATGCTCTTGATGATATTACTCATGTTAAAAAAATTTATAGTGTCTATCAAAATGTTGTAGATAAAACCACCATTCCCTCAAGTTCCACTGATGATCAAATTGCTAATAAGAAGAATATTATCAATTAGCCTTAGGAAATGTAAGACGGTAGGCCTTATGCAACTGTTTCTCTTGAGTTGTCTGAGTTAGATAATACGGACCATATTATATATGAGGAAACCAAAATAATGCAAGAATCTAAAATTTGAATCCTTTAATGTAGGTGATATACCATAATCGAGTCTTGTGAGGTCTAGTAGAGATAGGAAAAATCATTTTAGGTTTATTGAATATGTTATATACGGTAACAAGTTTGGCATTGAAAACATTGTTGGATAGCTAAGCTGAATCTAAAGTCTAAATGTTTTGTATCTAGCATAAATAAATCTTTTGAACCCTCTTCTTTATTTGAAGCATCCAAGGATTAGCAGTAAATAGGAATGGAATTTGGATACCCATTGGGTGTAAATGAGTGTACAAAATTAAATATATATCAAATTATAAAATTCAACGTTTTAAAGTGAGACTTGTTGCTAAGTGTTATAGCCAAAAAGAGGTCTTAATTTTGATAAGACTTTCTCCCATATGGCTAAAATGGTCATTATATGTTGGGTTATAAGCATGGTTGTTAACATGGATTGGAAATTCCTCCAACTTGATGTTAACAATGCATTTTTATATTGTTCTATTGAAAAGGAGATTTACATATTTCTTTGTCATAGATATTTTACAAAAAAAAAATCTTAAAAGGTTTTTAAATTAGTTAAGTATTTTTATGGACTTAAACGAGCTCGACCAAAATGAAATGAAAAACTGACTTCTTTTTTTATTGGAATATAAATTTGTCCAAAGTAAAAAAAATGATTTTTTACTTTATGCTAAACAACATGGGAATAACTCTTTGGTATTACTTATGTATATGGATAATATAATATTAACATGTAATTGTGATGGTGAAATAGAAAATGAAAAGTTGTTCGTGTGTTTCTAATTAAAAACATAGGAAATTCACTGTATTTTTTGGGTATGAAAATTTGTAGATACCTGATTGTTTGTGTTTTTCTCAACGAAAATACTGTCTTAAAATACTTATTTGAGTTTGGTCTAATATCTTTTAAATTCGTGATATCACGTTAAGATTTAAAAGTTGTTGTCAATACTGAAAATGAAGGATCAGATGATTTCAAGTTAAGCAACATCATAGAAGAATAGTCACAAGAAGTTGGTTGGTAAACTTATTTACATCACCAAAACATCGGAATTTATTTTGCGAGTTAAGCAACATCACAGAAGAATATTCAACAATTGGTGGGTAAACTTATTTACATCACCAAAACGTGGGAATTTATTTTGTTGTTCAAACACTTAGTTTTTTTTTGAACGGCAAATCTAACCATATTCTAACCTACTCCTAAACTTCACCTTAAACTCCACCTATTGACACGCGCAGAGGTCGTCGTGCGGTCAAAAATAAGAGAAATACCTAACACACACTAGTATAGCGGTAGTCAGGGTCGATCCACAGGAGCTTCGTGGTTAGACTAGATGAGAGATTACCAACTAATAGTGTCACAGCTATAGTCGGAGGATCTGGTTTCTATTTTCCTAATCACTAGCAAATGAGACAAGAATCAAACACTCAAGCCAAGCTAAGCGATATCCAAATGACCTAGTCACTTTCTGAAATCAGAAGTACATCTCTGACTCAGAAGCAATCAAAGGCATCCAAACTAACCAAACCAAGCAAAGCATAAACTAACCGCTAGTAAAAGTCCTATTGAACAGTTACTAGCCAAGGTTTAATGCTTACCAAATAACCTAATTAGCTACTGATTTCAGCTAAGAAAAACAGTCCTAACAAGGTCCAAAACACAATCAATCAAACAAACCAAACACAAACATCCAAACACCGAAAAGCTAAGATTAAATGTAACCAAATGCTTTTCATTCACCAAACTGAATTCCAATCACAAAAACAGTAACCAAATGTTTCTAAAACAGAAACCTAAGTGCTCAAAGTCAGTGGTTGTCACTCCCAAAGACTTTAGCTACAAAACTACTTACTACTAAAAATGAAATTAAATCCAAAAACATGAAATACCAATTGTGAGCTTGCTGAAATGAAATCCTGGAGTCAAAGAGCTTCAAGGTCGATGTTTACACCCGGTCTTTGCTAGGGTTTTCGGCTGGAAATGCATTTATTTATACTTGTAAATTTCCCGCAACCGCGCCGCGCAGAAGTGAAATCCGCGGCGCGCGTACTTATCTTTTCCCGTTTTCTTCGGCATTTGAATGTGTTCCACCGCCTTAAGCCCGCGTCGTGCATAATTGATTCCCGCGGCGCGCGTACGAGTTCTCTTGATTTTTCATTCCTTCCCAACTTCTTCTTTTTGCACGCTTTTAGTCCCTGTTTCCATTCTTTTTCTCCAAACAAGTCCTGGCACGAAAAGTGAGAATACCCAGACATATTTGATATAATTTTATCAAGAACAGGGCTCAACAACGCCTAAAATACTTGATATCACTGGGCGTTGTCAAACACCACACACTTGTGCCTTGCTTGTCCCCAAGCAAGAGAGTTTTTAACAAATTATAATAAAGAATCAAACAATTTTTGACTGTGTTCAGTTTCAAAGTTTATTGCTCTTTTGAGTTAGAGTGGAATAGTTCGCGAAAACATAATTGAGTTGTTCTTTGGAATTCATGGCTTTCTAGAGAACCCTTGATTACAAACTTTCTGTCCACAATGAAGTGTACTTACTCATTCAGATTCTAAAGGCCATTAAGGAATTTTCCATGACTTTCGATGTTGTCCGTGTAGCGAGCTTTCAGAAATACCATCCCAGACCAGACGATCTTAGGTGGTAAGGTGCATAAGGCCCACCCATTTTAGACCTACCGGCTCGAACAACAAAGGCCACAGATTGACATTTCCATCCTAAATTCCAATCCTAAAACAGCTCAATCTTCTAAACTCGTAAAACTCAACTTATTTGACTAACTAATAGCATGATCACAAATAAATAGTATTTTTTGAAAAATACTAATGCTATCACAATCATAAATCATTCATTTCAAAATTGCAATTTATTAAAAATTTTGAAAAATATTGCTAAAAATCTGAAAATTGATCATTTCTGCAAAAATTTCAAAAAATATTCTCTTTCGACCGTCCACACCCCACACTTAAAACCGTACAACGTCCCCGTTGTACAAAATTATTTCAAAACAAGGGAGAAAGAGTTGCCCATTTTTGGACGATAGACTGCTTGGTGCTCAATATCACAGGTATAAATGCGTACAATTGGATCCTTGATTTCGTATTCTGGAGTTGTAGCGCTACAGTGAACACGCCGGTGGTCGAGACAAGTGGAAGGGGCACGGTGACCCCACACTTGTCTGAGACAACTCCTTCTGAAATTGGTATAACATGCATCACTCAACAAACAAATTAAAACAAACATGACAAATATAAAACATGAACAAAAAATATACAGAAAGATGTGTCATAAGTTTGTACATATATCCCAAAAAAAGATAAAAAGAAAGAAAGAAAGAAAGAAAAAGGTACATCAATCACTACCAGGCGGCCTGGAGGGTCCGGCCTCATGATCGTGGACCCTGGCTGGGAACGGTCGGGGGTGCTGGCCATACGCTGATGCGATCTGAAGAAGTACCTCCCCGATCCACACGAGCTGGTCCTCGATCCTAGCAACCCTGACTGCCAGGTCCTCCTGGTGTGGCTCTGTCGGGGCTGCGGGCTCTGGCTCCAGCTCTGGCCTCCTACGTCTCCTGGCAGGCTGAGCATACGCAGGCTGGGGTGCCTGAAGAGGCTCGGTAGGTGCCCGGATGTACTGCCCGGGTGCTGCAGCTCGATGAGCCGCATCCTCTCCAACGTGCGCGCTGTAGTGCGGGATGGAGGCAAAGCGGTCAAAGAGGCTGCCACAGGGGCAGTGAGAATACTATATGAGCGGGCCAGGCGGGTAATGAAGTACCCCCTGGCGAGCGGGCTGCTGGAGGAGGCGCCGGTCGAGTGGGTGGAGAGGGCAACCGCAAGGGCGTAGGGGAGATGGAGGAATCGGGACGGGTCGAGGAGGATCTACAAATACGTCATGTCGTCGCCCGACACCTTCTCGCCCCCCTCCCGATGCATGATGGAGGTGGAGACGATCCGGTGCATGAGGCGGTGAAGTGGGTCGCGGAGGTGGCTCTCCCTCGAAGTCCCCGCCTCGTACATCACGTTGGACAATGGTGTCCGAATCTCCATGTTGGGAGCCCGCTCCGGCTCCCCCTGAATGCACGACCCGAAGAACCGGGTGCAGTAACGGTGCTGGAGGTCCTCTGTAGTGTAGATGCCTGCGCGCCTCCCGAAATCCCGGAGGTTGCACTCCCTGTGCACACCTCCCAAGCGAAAACATACCAGCCTGGAGCGTGGGTCCCCCACCCGAGGTGCGAACTGGACGGTGGATATGAACTCCAGTAGTAGCTCTGTATATACCACGTCCTCATCCGTGGCCATGATCCTATCCCAACCTCGGCAGGTGAACGATGCCTCCTCGTGGGTCCAGGTGCGATGTAGGAATGGCTCAATCGCGCCCCAGAGCCCAGCGTCTCTCAGAATATCTCGATCAATGACTGTCGCCTCAAGGACCCGGCGACGAGTCAATGCGTCTCTCCGTGAAGTGTACTCCACTGAACTGGCAAGCTCTGCGGGGAACTGGAGGAAGGGGTGGTCCAATCTGAACATCATCTGCAAAAGAAAACGCATAGCACAAAACAAAATTTTTTGCAAAATCAGTCCTTTTCTTCCCCACCGCACCGCGGCGCGGCCCAAGAGCAAGGGCTCGGCGCGGCGTGCGGCTGTTTCAAAACCCCTATTTTAACTTGCGATTTAACCTGCTAAAACTCAATCCAATCATACCACAAGGTAGCCTAGATGCCGACTAGCTCGTTTAGGGTATCCATTTGACAAAACAAACACCCTATGAGCTAGCATTAGCGATTCTAAGTTTTTGAACTTTTTGAAACAAAACACTAAAATTAACTACCTAATCACTAGTTTAAACAACTAATAGATAGTTAAAAGAGTGTACCTTGGTAGTAGAAACAAAATGAGCAAGAAAAATTGCAAGAAAATTTCGATCACCAAAGCTCCGAGTCGTGTGAATGGAGTTGTGAGCCGCGGCTCACCGTATAAAGGGGGAAACTGACCGATCGTTTCCCGCGGCGCGCATTTCCCTTTTCCGCAGCGCGCGTGTCGCCAAATCAACCCCTGCGCATCGGGTTGAGTTTCGACCCCGCGTCGCGCAATACAAAAATCCGCGGCGCGGTCTTCAAAAATTTTTCAAACTTCTCAATTGACCCCACACTTATTTCAAACCACTAATACCTGCAAATGATTGATGTGTATATATATATATATATATATATATATATATATATATATATATATATATATATATATATATATATAATTTTTTTTTAAGAATATAAATCCTAACTTATGACACGATGGGTTGCCTCCCAACAAGCGCTAAGTTTAACGTCTTCAGCCAGACGTATTGTTCCTTCTACAGCTACGGTGGATCGTATGCCTTCTTTCCTTGTTGTTTTTCAGTCACCATCGTCCCTTCGCTGACCCACTGCTCCTCAAACTTTCCTGGGTCGAATGGCTTGTTGGTTCTCCTGCTACTGCCCAGTTGCCGTCTCCCGATGACTTCCCGCGACTGCTTGGAGGTAGCTTTGAACCTCCAAGCTCGGTCCTTTCTTCTATATCTCTTCAAAATCACTGGCTTGACGTGAAGTGCGCCCAGGGCCGCTTCCAGCAGTTGTTCCACACCTTGGTTGCTAGTGTCTCGCATGTTATCTTCAGGTTGCAATTTTGGTTTGCAGTACCAATAAAAATTTTCCAATCGAATGGGATCGGAAGGCAACATATCGGGATGCTTCCATATGTCCTCATCGATGGTATTGATCACATCTAATTTTCCATTCATGAATGGATCATGAGTGGTTATAAAATCATGTTTATTATTTTCAAATATTAATTCGTCAGCATCAACTTCTTGATCATCGTCCAATAGGTGGATCGGAACCAAGAGTGAGCGACTTATTTGATCTGATGGTGGTATAAAGTCGCCCATCACCAGATCCTTGCTTTCAAATTTCTCAAAATTTTTAAAAATTATAGGTTCGGGGGTAGTATTGTCATCTACACCCCCTTCCCCAAAAATATTGGCAATTTCAAAAATTTCAGGAATCGTTGGGTTGGGATCTGTACTGTCACTTACAGCCCCCTCCACAACATCCTCATTAACCAAATTGTCTGGTGGTGGTATGGATTCACTCATCACCAGATCAACAATTTCAAAAACATCAAAAGTTGTTGAGTCAGAGGTAGCATTGTCACCTACAACCTCTTCCTCAACAACATTTTCGACCATCTCAATGGTCTCTTGATTTTCCCATGGTGTATGCCCTTCCATCACATCATATTCAGGTGATGCAAGTTCACACACATTACTGTTGGTATAAAAATCACTCGCCTCCGGTTCTGGCGAAGGTGGTGAACATTTCCAACTTTCCTCTAACCTATCTAAAGAAGCTTGCAATTTTTCAAGAGCTTCAGCCTGGTCCTTCTGCTCGTGGTAGTTGTTATACATTAGTACCCAAAGTTGGGCCCAAGTTACAGAATTCTCAGGCTGAGTTAACTCCTCGGTCCGCCATCCATTGTCATCGAATGATCCATTGTTGTAATCATCCTCATAATAGGTGTCGGCCGGATTTTCATAATACTCGTAATACTGATCCGGGTACATGTAATCACCCATTATAAGGATGTACACATACCAAAAATCAGCAAAGTAAAATCAAACATCAAAAATTAGAAACTAAATCCTACAAATCACCCAATCTAAGCGCACAGCTCCCCGGCAACGGCACCAAAATTTGACACACGCAGAGGTCGTCGTGCGGTCAAAAATAAGAGAAATACCTAACATACACTAGTATAGAGGTAGTCAGTGTCGATCCACAGGAGCTTCGTGGTTAGACTAGATGAGAGATTACCAACTAATAGTGTCACAGCTATAGTCGGAGGATCTGGTTTCTATTTTCCTAATCACTAGCAAATGAGACAAGAATCAAACACTCAAGCCAAGCTAAGCTATGTCCAAATGACCTAGTCACTTTCTGAAATCAGAATTACATCTCTGACTCAGAAGCAATCAAAGGAATCCAAACTAACCAAACCAAGCAAAGCATAAACTAACCGCTAGTAAAAGTCCTATTGAACAGTTACTAGCCAAGGTTTAATGCTTACCAAATAACCTAATTAGCTACTGATTTCAGCTAAGAAAAATAGTCCTAACAAGGTCCAAAACAATATCCAAAACACAATCAATCAAACAAACCAAACACAAACATCCAAACACCGAAAAGCTAAGATTAAATGTAACCAAATGCTTTTCATTCACCAAACTGAATTCCAATCACAAAAACAGTAACCAAATGTTTCTAAAACAGAAACCTAAGTGCTCAAAGTCAGTGGTTGTCACTCCCAAAGACTTTAGCTACAAAACTACTTACTACTAAAAAGGAAATTAAATCCAAAAACATGAAATACCAATTGTGAGCTTGCTGAAATGAAATCCTGGAGTCAAAGAGCTTCAAGGTCGATGTTTACACCCGGTCTTTGCTAGGGTTTTCGGCTGGAAATGCATCTATTTATACTTGTAAATTTCCTGCAACCGCGCCACACAGAAGTGAAATCCGCGGCGCGCGTACTTATCTTTTCCCGTTTTCTTCGGCATTTGAATGTGTTCCACCGCCTTAAGCCCGCGTCGCGCATAATTGATTCCCGCGGCACGAGTACGAGTTCTCTTGATTTTTCATTCCTTCCCAACTTCTTCCTTTTGCACGCTTTTAGTCCCTGTTTCCATTCTTTTTCTCCAAACAAGTCCTGGCACGAAAAGTGAGAATACCCAGACATATTTGATATAATTTTATCAAGAACAGGGCTCAACAACGCCTAAAATACTTGATATCACTAGGCGTTGTCACCTATGCCTCTGACAAGGCTTTCACCCTCAACCTTAAAGAGGGAGGGCAACACCTGGTACCGCTGGGCTACAAGCCCTTTGGTGTTCAAAAACTTAGTTAGTTTCAGATTATGCATTGCCTTCACAAGTCATATGAATTCGGGAAGGTGTGTCTCTTCTCGATGGTCAATAACCGAGTACATTTTGTTTCTCGATGTTGCATCTTGGAAAATTAAAAAATTGTTATTTTTTTCTAGATCTTCAACTTAAGCTGATTATCATGCTTTTGCTTCTGTAACTTGTAACTTGTGAGATACTGTGGGTTTTGAAAGTTATGAAGGATTCAAAGATGATAAGCTTGTAAATATATTTTGTGATAATGATTTCGTTATTCTTATTTCTTCTACTCTTGTGTTGCATAGAAAAACCAAGCATATAGAACTAGATGTTCATCTTGAAAGAGATTTATAAGGGAGTTGTCAGAGCGGTAAAAGTTGGTTCGGTACATCAAACTACTATACTCTAACTCAACATTTAGGCTCAAATCAACACAATTTTTTATCAAAAGAACAGTTCGTTTGAACAATGCAATCAAAGTTTAGATTGAGAAAGGGTGTTGAAAGTTATAAACTAAAAATTATTCAATATAAACCTTGAATGTCTAAATGTGTTAAGTTATTTATTAACTTGGTTAGTTTTCTGTTTCAATCCTTCAATGGTTTCTCTTAAAGTAGTAGAATGGGTTGGATATATTAAGTGAAAAACGGGCTGAACGAAGATTGGAAATTTGGTTCTTGAGAGTTACTTCTAATGCTTGGATAAAGGATAGTACAAAAGAATTAAAATGTGCAAATCCAAATTAACCAAAAGCAAATCCGAACATGAGACGGTCTACCGTGTTGTTTTCGTCATTTGTCACATAACACTTAACAACATATTCTCTCCTCAATGTTTCTCTCTTTAGTCGTCGTCTTCTCAAATACAGAAACCCTAGGCTACTTACCACAATTCCCTTCAGAAATCCGTCAATGAAAGGCTTTACCAAAAGATTTCCAATGGAACGTGTTCTGTTGGAAAACCCTGTGGGTAATCCTTTGTGACAGATTTCTGACGGGTTTCCTATAGGTTTTTGACGGAATATTCCATTAGAAAATTACTTACAGTTTTCCAACAGCCTTATTTAAATTTTCGACGGATAATAGTTAACCTGGTTTCACTTTTTACTATGGATTTCCAATGGTTTTAACCTACGGATTGTGGATTGACCCATTTTGGCATGTTTTAACTTTTTCCTCTGGGTTTTCAACGAAATCTTGTCCTACGGATTTCCGACAGATATTTCCAGTTTTTTGTGAGGGATAAATACGCCACTATAAAGGTTTTTTTAATAAAAAAATAAGAAAATGAGAAGCCCAACAACAACTAAGGCACATACTTTCACAATTTTCTTTTGCCAAAATTTAACCAAAAAACCATAAATATAATAAAAGATCTTATACCAACTTATAGTTAACAATAATTTTCCATCACATTGCTGAAGCATTTCTCCATTGTTTCCATGTACATATAGCAAAAGAGTTATTAAACATACACAAGGAAAGAAAAGAACATCAAATATACATTTTCAACGTATAGACAATCAAACTAGAATGATTTATGAACAAAATGAGGGGTGATTATACCTTCTTATAATTTGCTTCAAGTATTTTTTTTCTTCTACGGCTTATCAATCTACGTCAAGTGGAAAATATGTGTGCAAAGTAGTTTGACCTTGAACATTACACATAGGGATTAAGGAAATATTGCTTTTTCTCATAAAGTTGTAAGTAGCTAACAGGGGTTGTTTGATACTTGTTGATTGGGTAAGAGTTGACTGGGTTAGTGTCTAACCCAGTCAGACTTATCCTGATGCTGACCCGGTAACAAGTAATTTTTAAGGCTTAGAACCGAGTAGAGGTAACCTTAAGGTTATCAAACAGTCAGATGTAACCAGACAAAACCTAACATCTTACTGGACCGGTAAGAAGCATATACGTAGAGGATTCTTTAACAATTTCTAGATGACGTGGCAAATGCATCAAAAAGTACAAAATACACAAGAATATAAACAAAGAAACATTTAATCTGAAAGACATTTTTCAATACGTATGTGGTGAATTTCTAATTTTTTTTAGTGTTTCGTGATCTTCTAATGCTTTTTGTGCAACATCAACCATTCCATCTAATATCTTCTAAATTTGAGATATCACATTTAGATTTAACTGTTGTTGTCACTAGTGAAGGTGAAGGGTATGATTTCGAGTTAAGCAACATCGTAGAAGAATATTCAGAAATTGGTTGGTAAACTTCTTTACATCACCAAAACGTCGGAATTTATTTTGCAAGTTAAGCAACATCACAGAAGAATAGTCAAAAGTTGGTTGGTAAACTTATTTACATCACCAAAACGTTTTTTTGCTGTTCAAACACTTGGCCAGTTTCAGTTTATGAATTTTCTTCACATGTCATATGTAAAAATTTCCATTACGGTATTGCGTCATTTGAAGTCCTTTTCTCAAGTGTATTAATTTCGAGGAGTGATTCATCCGCTTTGTTAGCTTGGGTATGCTAATTCGGGAAGGTGTGTCTCTTCTCGAAGGTCAATAACCGAGTATTGTTTGTTTCTCGATGTTGCGTCTTGGAAAAGTAAAAATAGTCAATAACTTAGGCTGATTATAGTGCTTTTGCTTCTGTAACTTGAGAGATACTGTGGGTTTTGAAAGTTATGAAGGATTCAAATATGATATGCCTGTAAATATATTTTGTGATAATAATTTCTTTATTCATATTTCTTCTAATATTGTGTTGCATAAAAAAACCAAGCATATAGAACTAGATGTTCATCTTGAAAGAGATTTATAAGGGAGTTGTCAAACCGGTAAAAAGTGTCGGTCCAAGTCAATTTGAGGCCCGGAGCAAAATAAAAAATGAGGCCCTTCAAGAAAGTATCGTCAAAATTAATGTATGAAACAATAAAATGAACAAAACAGATATAAAGCTTACTATAGAAATAAAAAACTAGTTTAAGCTTCAATTAATTTGTAGTGTAAACTTCAATATCTATTAAGCTTTAAATGATTAAGGTTGCAAAATCATATCTAAAAGGCCGTTGCATGCACACAAACTCTCTAGCCAAAATTCTATATCTTCGACGCTTGTTGATTGTTTGTACAATTCAAGATCACAACAGTGTAGCAGTAAAGCACACAAATGCTTGATCCCCTCCAAGCAATGAGACCTGGTTTTGTTGAACATCAAAATGAAAACATTGTCGAGTATACAGGAAAAAAAAAACTTATGTCTATGTATAGCTAAAAGAATAAATTGTGTTGCAAATGCATATATATCAGTTGATGCTTTTCAGAACAAAGCATACTCACACCATAATAGAGTAATTGAAAGATTTAACCAATTAGACATGAGTGCAAATCCAGTATGTTCTAGAAAGTAATATCGTATTTTACTACAAACCAATAATCAAACCCATGACATGTGAAATATTCATTGCGACCATTACTTCTTTGTATTTCAGTCGATTCATTTTATGCACAACGATTTAAAATTCAGTTGATTCGTTTTCTGTTCAATTCAAAGCAATTGTCATCACTAATGCATTAGTTTAGTCGCTTCAATACATTTGTGATGCTGATGGAAACTCCCTATAAACAATCGACATTAAATTGGGGCCCTAAAACCAACTGCGCCTGGGCGGTCGCCGAGGTTCCCCCCCCCCCCCCCCTCCCTCATGGACCAGCCCTAGGTAAAAGTTGGTTCGGTACATCAAACTACTATATTCTAACTCAACATTAAGGCTCAAGTCAACACGATTGTTAATTAAAAAAAAGTTTGTTTGATCAATGCATTCGAAGTTTAGATTGAGGAAGAGCGTTGAAAGTTACAATACAAAAAATATTCAATATAAACCTTGAATGTCTAAATGTGTTGGGTTCTTTATTAACTTGGTGTGTTTTATGTTTCAATCTTTCAATGGATTCTTAAAGTAGCAGAATGGGTTTGATGTATTAATCGAAAAAGGGGCTGAGTGATTATTGGATATTTGGTTCTTCGGCGTTGCTTCTAATGCTTGGATAAATGAATGTACAAAAGAATAAAAACGTGCAAATCTAAATTAACCCAAAGCAGAGGAAAACCCTATGGGTAATCTTTTGTGACAGATTTCTAACGGATTTCCTACACGTTTTTGAATGAATATTCCATTAGAAATTTACCAACAGTTTTCCAACAATCTTATTTATCAACAAATTTCGGACGGATAATAGTTGACCCTGTTTCACTTTTTACTACGGATTTCCAATGGTTTTAACCTACGGGTTTTCGACGGATTGTGGGTTGACCCATTTTGGCCCGTTTTGACTTTTTCCTACGGGTTTCCGACAGATATTTCAATACGTCACTATTATGGTTTTAGTAATAAAAAAAATGAGAAGCCCTACAACTAAGAGACATACTTTCACATTTTTCTTTTGCCAAATTTTAACAAAAAAAAACCATAAATATAACAAAAGATCGTATACCAACTTATACTTAACCACTTGTTAGAAATGGGGATGAACAATGGCTTGGATCTCTGAAAATCGTGTTAGAATCACTTTCAAATCGAAGTATTTTGATGGTACAATCAAATCTTTGATTGGATAAGATTAAGAATGTTCTAGATCAGAGAAATGTGTGAAAGAATATGTTTTTCGTTCCCTAGAAATGACCAAAAACGGCTATAAAACCTGTCAAAAAACTGTCACTGGGCTCGAAACACGGCCCGTGTTATCCTGACACGGCCCGTGTTTCATTGCAACATTGTTTCTGTCCCAAAATAGACATTTTACACGGCCCGTGTTATCCTGACACGGCCCGTGTTATTTTCCAAAATTGCTTCTGTAATCCTGACACGGCCCATGTTATCCTAACACGGCCCGTTTCAGGATGATTTTTGGAAAATGATAGTTTTTAACAGTTTTTTACTTTGTATCTTGACAAATTCAAACAAGTGTGTACTCCACACCTTCCTTACTTGTTTAATGTTTGTTAAGATCACATTTGGTCAACAAAATTAATCCATTACACTTAAATACATATTGGTAATTTCATAAATCACCAACAAACCTCCCCCATTTAAGTGTAACCTTGATTAACTTAAATAAAACATAACTATAACAAACTGATGCATAAATGAAATATCATGACGATTGAATTTCACATTAGTGTATTACACATTCCAAATATTCGAATACCAGGGTGTCACTAAGGATTGAACCCTTTCTATTCATAGTGAATACATTAAGATAATAACACACACCAGTTTACATTCTCATAAGTTCTAACTTGACACTATTTTTACTAGCTTGTGTCCTATCCTTCAACAAGCATATCAAAGCTAAGTCCCAAGCTTCTTGAAGCAGCTAAACTTCATGCTTATATACGTAGTTCTTTTATTCTTGCACCTGCATATGCAATTTTTCAAAGAACTATTAAGAAAATAAATTTCAACCTCCTTCACTTGCAGTACTGAACACATACCTTGGGATGATATAAACAATAATGTGTTCCAATCTTCAAATATTAAGCTTTCCACATTGAATTCAGCATCTAATGTTCAATTAGATGAGAATTGGGTATCTCAATATCAAAGATTTTTAGGTGGACTTCAAACCCATCCCTACAGCCGCCTTGTGCACAAGATCTCTCGCTAACCCTTTGGTTAGATGATCGGCTAAATTTAACTGAGTCCTTACAAACTCCACAGATATCACACCATTCGTTATGAGTTCACAAATCATACTATGTCTAACATCTAAATGTCTAGACTTCCCATTATACACTTGACTATAAACCTTAGCCAAAGTTGCAGCACTATCACACCTGATAGAAATGGAAGATATCGGTTTAGGCCATAATGGAATTTCATAAATTAAATTCCTGAGCCACTCTGCTTCTTTGCCAGCAGCAGCCAATGCTATGAATTCAGATTCCATGGTTGAACTTGTAATACAAGTCTGTTTCTTGGATGCCCAAGAAATAGCACCTCCTCCTAGAAGGAATACCCAACCACTTGTGGAGGAGTGATCCTCCAAATTGTTAATCCAACTAGCATCTGAATAACCTTCTAACACTGAAGGGTATCCACTGTATGTCAAACCATAATCCATGGTTCCTTTCAAATACTTGAATACTCTATTTATGGCTTGCCAATGATGTGAACTAGGATTGCTAGTATACCTACTGAGCTTTCCTACAGCATAAGCAATATCAGGCCTAGTGCTAATAATGGCGTACATAAGACAACCAATAGCCCTTGAGTATTCTAGTTGAGACATAGGAGATCCTTTATTAGGTAAAAGCTTAAGACTAGGATCTATAGGAGTGCTAACAGGACAACAATTCAAGTTGAACTTTTTCAATATCTTCTCAATATAATGAGATTGAGTGATTGAAATACCATTGTTTCCATGCTTGATTCTTATACCAAGAATCACATCCGCCTCCCCCATGTCTTTCATGTCAAAACTAGATGATAAGAATTTCTTGGTTTTGTCAACTTCATCTTGACTAGTACCAAAAATCAACATATCATCTACATATAGACAAATTATAACTCCTTTTCCAGAAGTCTCAAATTTGCTATATACACACTTGTCAGCTTGGTTTAATGCAAAACCATTAGACAAGATCACATCATCAAATTTTTGATGCCATTGTTTTGGTGCTTGTTTCAAGCCATATAATGATTTCTTTAACTTGCAAACCTTGTTTTCATGTCCAGGCATCACAAACCCTTCAGGTTGTTTCATGTAAATCTCCTCATCTAATTCACCATTCAATAATGTAGTTTTCACATCCATTTGATGAGTTACAAGATTATGTATTGCTGCAAGAGCCAACAATAATCTAATAGTAGATATTCTAGCCACGGGAGCATAAGTATCAAAGAAGTCAATACCTTCTTTTTTCCTAAAGCCTTGGATAACCAATCTGGCTTTATACTTATCTATTGTCCCATCCACTTTCATTTTCCTTTTGAGGATCCATTTATATCCTAATGCCTTGCATCCAGGAGGTAAATCAGCCAATACCCAAGTATTGTTATGCATGATAGAATCTATTTCATCCTGAATAGCTTCTTTCCAGAAATGAACATCTCTTGAAGCCATAGCTTCACTAAATGTCTTTGGATCCTCCTCAATAATATAACAATATTGTTGTTCAGAGATGGTCTCATCTATTGTTCCTTCAACTAAATAAAGTTGAAAATCATATCCAAAAGACTTAGCTTTTCTTGTCCTAGTACTCCTCCTAGGTTCAGGTACAGAACTTGTACCAGCAGAGACATTTTCTCCTTGAGTTGTGTTCTTGCTAGAAGATTACTGAATCAAGTCCCTTGGTCTAGGTATAAAAGTAAATCTCTCTTCATCAAAAATAGCATCTCTTGACTCTATAACAGTGTTCACAGACACCGAGTCATTAGATTCTATAACATAGAATCTATATGCCTTGGAATGCTCAGCATACCCAATGAAGATACAATCTATACCCTTTTCTCCTAAGTTTTTCCTTTTTGGTTCAGTGAGTCTTACAACAGCTCTACAACCCCAAACCTTGAGATAACTCAAATTTGGCACCTTTTTATGCCAAAGTTCATAAGGACTAGCCTTACTCTTTTTGTTTGGAGTTCGGTTCAAAATATAACAGGCTGTTAACATAGCCTCACCCCAAAATCCTTCACTAAGACCAGAATAGGACAACATGGAATTAACCATTTCCTTCAAGGTCCTATTCTTCCTTTCAGCTACGCCATTTTGTTGTGGTGTATAAGGAGCAGTGGTTTGGTGTATTATTCCAGTAGATTCAAAATAAACTGGATCATAATATTCACCACCCCTATCCGTATGCAAAACCTTTATTAACTCATTCTTATGTAGCTCTACTTGTTTATAAATTTTAAATTTATCAAGAGCTTCATCTTTAGAATGCAACAAATAGACATAACAATATCTAGATGCATCATCAATAAAAGTAACAACATATTTTTTTGTTTCCTAGGGAAGGTGTTGCATGGAAATTACACAAGTCACTATGTATGAGTTCCAACACCTTGCTTTCCCTAATAACATCTTTGAAAGGTTGTCTAGTGATTTTAGTCAACATACAAGTTTTACATTTCTCAATATTCATATCAAAAGCAGGAATCATACTCATTTTAGACATGTCTTTTAATCTCTTGTAATGAATATGTCCTAGTCTAGCATGCCATAATTGTGATTTATTCAAACTATTGCTAGTACTAGTTGAAGCCATACAAATCGAATTATCATAAGAAGGATAATTAAGATTAAGCCTAATCATACCATTACATACATATCCAAATCCCACAAAAGTACCACGTCTTGACAAGATATACTTATCACTTTCTAATACTTGTTTATAACCACACTTACTTAATACAATTTCAGATAAGAGGTTCTTTATAATCCCCGGTACATACAATACATTGTCTAAGGATAAACATTTTCCAGAAGTAAAATTAAGTAAAACAGATCCTAGTCCCTTGATTGGTTCGGTAGCAACATTCCCTATCTTTACAACAGGTCCATCTTCAATTGGTTGATAGTCTTTAAACCAACGAAGATCCTTGCAAACATGACTTGTTGCACCCGAATCAACCCACCATGCAACATCATCATCCTGCACATAGAATGCTTCAGAAATCACAGAAACATAATTCTGCACATATTTAAGATTTTGAATAAAATCAGATTTTTGACCTTGTTGCTTGTCCGGATCCTTAGATCCACTTGGACCCACATCCTTGTCCTTGTTCACCTTACGGAGGCGACAATCTTTCTTGAGATGACCCGGTTTGTTACAACCCCAACAAACCAACTTAGCCTTCTTGTTTGAAGACTTGTCATCTTTCCCTTTAAACTTCCTTTTACCTTTGAACTTATTGGAATTCTTATATCCCTCACCTTCCACCATATTCACAGAAGAAGAACCAATTTGGTTCTTGCCTTTAGGATTGTTATCGAGTTCTTGAGTCTTTAAAGACTCCTCAATCCGTAAATGGCTTCCAAGTTGAACAAGAGTCAACTCTTCCTTCTTATGTTTTTAAAGTGTGTTTAAAATCTTTCCAGGATGGGGGCAATTTGTCAATGATGACAGCCATAGAAATGGCTTCATCCATCTTCAAATTGTGTTGAGCAAATTGTCCCAAAATCCTTAACATTTCATGGTATTGTTCCATCACAGGCCTGGAATCAATCATTTTGTATCCCATGAAATTGCTTACAAGAAACTTCTTACTAGAAGCATCTTCAGCCATGTACTTGGATTCCAACGAATCCCATAGTTCTTTTGCAGATTCAACAATTTTGATAAACATCAAACAGATAATCAGACATACCATTGAGAATGTGACCACGACATATATAATCATCGTTCTCCCACTTTGATCTCCTTCTTGTTGTCTCCAGGGGTTCATCTTCAACAACTTCAGGCATGGGAGTACTTAGAACATACACCACTTTGAGGGTTGTGAGAAGAAAGTACATCTTCTTTTGCCATCTCCTGAAATCTTGGCCTTCAAACTTGGTTAACTTGTCAAATTTGCTTGTCATATCTTTCACAGAAGTTTCATTTGCCATTGTTGCAGAAAATACTTTGATTTTTGTTAGAAATGGGGATGAACAATGGCTTGGATCTCTGAAAATCGTGTTAGAATCACTTTCAAATCAAAGTATTTTGATGGTACAATCAAATCTTTGATTGGATAAGATTCAGAGTGTTCTAGATCAGAGAAATGTGTGAAAGAATATGTTTTTCGTTCCCTAGAAATGACCAAAAACGGCTATAAAACCTGTCAAAAAACTGTCACTGGGCTCGAAACACGGCCTGTGTTATCCTGAAACGGCCCGTGTTTCATTGCAACATTGTTTCTGTCCCAAAACTGACATTTTACACGGCCCGTGTTATTTTCCAAAATTGCTTCTGTAATCCTGACACGGCCCGTGTTATCCTAACACGGCCCGTGTCAGGATGATTTTTGGAAAATGATAGTTTTAACAGTTTTTTACTTTGTATCTTGACAAATTCAAACAAGTGTGTACTCCATACCTTCCTTACTTGTTTAATGTTTGTTAAGATCACATTTGGTCAACAAAACTAATCCATTACACTTAAATACATATTGGTAATTTCATAAATCACCAACACCACTATATATAATTTTCCTTCACATACATTGTTGAAGCTATTCTCCATTGTTTCCATGTACATATAGCAAAAAAGTTATTAAACATACATAAGGAAATAAAAGAACATCAAATATACATTTTCAACGTATAGACAATAACACTAGAATGATCTATGAACAAAATGAGGGGTGATTATACCTTCATATAATTTGCTTCAAGTATTTCTTCTTCTACGTCTGATCAATCTACTTCAACAATTTCTAGATGGCGTGGTAAATGCATCGAAAGGTACAAAAAAATACAGAAGAATATAAACAAAAAACATTTAATCTGAAACACATTTTTCAGTACGTATGCGGTGAATTTCTATTTTCTTTTTAGTGTTTCGTGCATTTCTAATGCTTTTTGTGCATCATCAACCATGGCATTCGGTGCATACCTAAAAATGAGTGTTAAACATAGAGTGTATTCCCAAAAGAAATATAAATTTAATAATAAAACTCATCATGACTGTATCTATATAATATAGACAAGGGTAACGAAAGCTACAAGAGAATCCAATTTATCAAAAAATAAATAAGTATGAAATAAGTAAATGCTTTCATATTCTTTTAATGATAGAATATGAACTTGTGATGCTTTGACCAATCTCATCTATATCTATATATCTATATTTATATCTATATCTATATATCTATATCTATATCTATATCTATATAACTCATATAATAGAGGCCATTCATAAATGTGGATCAAGATAACTCAAATACTTCCACCATATTAATTTGAAACCCCCAAGACTATTCAACTTATTCTACTTAATGATTTGATTAAATGAAATATTTTGGCTATATAAGAACATCATTTTTCATGCTTGGTTACTCTTAATTCTTTTTATTCTCTTTCCAATTTCTTTTTGTAGAGTACATGAAGATTTAGTACAAGGTCGTAGTCATCTCATGTGTAAAAGAAAAAAATTCAACTATGAAATATGTCAAGAGATATGTTGTTCTTTGGCTATATCAGAGATTTGAATGGTCGAATTGTTTGATTGGTTTAAAACATAGTGATGCGTCTCTACAAATGTCTCACTGCCACGTTTGAAGAATTTGCATTGATGAAAGGAAGCAAGTTAAGATGTTTAGAAAATCTTATTTTCCATGTTTGGTTAGTCGCATTTGTTTTTCTTATCTTTCTAATTTTCATGTAGAGTGGGTGAAAATATAGGAGTTTGTAGTTGTGTGATGTGTAAAAGAAAAAAGTATTACGAAATATGTAGCGGGATACGATGTTCAGCTCTATCAAATATTTAAACGATAAAACTATTCGTTTGATGTAAAATACGTTGATGTTTTGCATTACAAGTTAATTGATTTTCGTTGTATTATTTTTTCACTAAGATATCATCACAATTGATCCCATAATTTTTTTATTAATATTGTAAGTTTTGTCATTCTTTTATAATTATTTTAGATAAATCGCTAATGTTTCTAATATTTGTTAGTATAACTAGCAATTGCTTTAAAGTGAAGTTTGCTTTTAATTATTTTAGGTTTTATGGTGTTAATAATTTTTTAAGAATATGAAACTCAAAACAATAGAGACATATATCATTACAAAAATGATAATAACAAATGTTAAATTAGACGTCGTACAACGAACTATATTTTTTTCAATTTCCAAAAATAACCATTTGTTATTTATAATATAAATTCAATTGTAGATTTAGAACATCTATGAGATTAATTATGAAGATGAAGAAAGAAACAAATAAAGAAGTAAATATTTTTAGTTTGTTCATTGAACTTATTTTCACACAATTTAAATAATATTATATTTTTATTAAACAGACTTAAAAATATGTTTAAACGAAACCATATGTATCTGTTATTATTTTCAGTCCCACTTGATATAATTTTTTAAAGTTAGAATGTGTATGTCTTTATTAAATAAATTTTTAATGTTAACGTATAAAATAAATCGTTTAAAAAAAGAAAGATCGTGACAAATTAGATATTGACGAAAGTGTAAATATTTTGTATCAATTGCAAGTGCTATTTCAATTAAAAGAATTTACTTATGGTATAATGATATATAACTCTCACATGGAATTTGGAGAGTTATAGTGTTTAAATAAAACTTTAATGCAATTAACTGATTTTTATTACATTCATGTGTTTCAATCATTTTTAATTGATTCCTTAAATATCAATTAAGTACCATAACTAAAAAGACTTTTGGGTTATAGTTGTTTAATGTTATATAACAATTGATAAGAATTTTAAGAGTTGCAGTATTAATATATATTCTTCAATACAATTAACAAGTTTTTATTACATTAATTTCAACATATAATGTCTATATTGAACCATATGTATTTGAAAGTTTCAACTCTTCATCTTCCTAATATTAGCCACTCCATTAATTTATTTTAATACTAAATATCTTCACCTCTCAACTAATTAAAAACTACAACATAAAAGTTTTTGAACTTATGGTACTTAATGGCTACTTATGACACATTGGTTAATATAAAGATATATATAGTTCACATAGGTAGCGTATGTTGCTGTAGTTTGGAAAATAAGATGAAGAAAACCATGACTTGATAACACACAATATTTACTTTAGAGAAGACTATTTATTTATATTAAACTAGAAAAGACGAAGATAAATAAGCTAAAAGAAATTACAAGCCGCAAGACAATAGACATGTTGCATGCTTAGTTCTACCCTAACATATTCTTACTTTTGGGATTAACATTAATTGATAAGAAAAATAATATAAATTTGTGAGGTTGTTGTCAAGTCGGTTGTTAAAGATTTAAAATTTTAGATTTTACTTATAAATACAACAAAGATAAAACTTTGTGGCAAACAATCTTAAAATATTTAGATAATAAGATTAACAAACGTAAAACTTCATTACTATTTAGTAATATATTTTCTAAAAATAATATAACAGACTGATAAGTAGACCAGAAGCAATCAATGTTTACTTTTTTAATCAAATGAAACTAAAAGTTATGACAATATTTAACTTTATGATAGATTCGCATCATATTTCAGATTCCAAATTCATATTGTTTTTATTTGATTTCTTACTCTTTAAATGATTTCTTAATTTTTTTGAGAAAAATATATAAAACCATTTTTCTTTATCTTATATTATCTGTTTTATTTTTATGATTATTTTAGTTATTATGTATATTCTGATTTTAAAACTATAAAACAAGAAAATATAAATATGACAAATTTTAATTCATTATTATTATTCAGTTCAATGTATATCTAAACATTTAGGGTTTCAAATTTTATGAGAAAATTTTACTAAAGGAAAATATAAAAAGATAAAACTTTCTAATAGAAGTAGTTTTTTTATAAATGAAAGTGAATAAGGGATTCAAAACTGATTGAAAAGTATGTTTTAAATAATAACTCTAATAGAAGCATATTCATATATTTGTATTAAATTTTATCTGTTAAAAAGTTTCTATTTAAAAATATATAATATTATTTTTGTTAATATTATTGAAGTATTATTTACACATACAACTTTAAAGGAAAATGATCCACAACAATATGTTTCTCATAGATTGTCTTTATGTTATTATTAGATCGTTTTATTCTATATTTAAAATAAAATTTGAGATAATTTATGTAAATATATTTATATAATATTTTTAACGTTTGATCATTTATAATAATTGACTCCAAAAAGATGACTATGTTTTTTTCGATGTTTGGATGAAAAATTATTATTATTACAATATGTTATATGATTGATTTTTTTTAGTTTTGCATATTTTGATTAGATCTAAGGTATTTATGTTTATATTTGATCGGTCAATCTATTTTACTATATAAATTTACTCTTGCGCAACGCGTGGGAATACGCCTAGTTGCTATCATAGTTAAAGCTCAATATCTTATCATCCTTCACTATAATTACATAATTGTCCATTTGTCCTCCTTTTAATAAAAGAATATGAACTAATTGTGATGCATTAACCAATCAACATCCAGAGTCATATTATAGTTAACATTTCTTATACTACTCGACGCTTCATTCTTAAGATTAACATCTATGATGAATTAATAGCATAAATTAACAAATACTTGGCAGGCAAAACCCTAATTTACGAACACCATGATCAGAAACGCCACTCGATGAACAAAACAAATTCAAATACAGCAACATAGATAAAGTGAAAAATGAAACCATATTCCATATGATTTAATCAATACTAAAACTTACCTCATGAAATGAAGTAAGAAAGACTTGTCGGGGTTGTTGTTGTTGGTATATGGCAACGATCTTGTCAATGTGAGAGATGGAGGAATGAAGAAGGTAGGCGCTCCCAAGTCGCCCAATTCCAAAGCCTAGACGACTATCGGCGCTGGGATCGGTGGAGATTTTGTGTTTTTTGACACCACTAGGCGGTAGTAGGAAGGAGGAGGGAGGGGGAGTGAGAGAGAAATCAAAAACCTAGCAAAAAAATTTTGAGGGAAAGAGGAGCCAGTCAGAATTTTGTTGCTCGTGGGAAATTTTGAAATTAAGTCATATTTTTAGTCAAAATTACCAATGAATTATGTGTAAATTTAAAAAAGGAAAATTCATTATTATATTTATTAAGTTGAACGGTATTGATGTCTATAGGATCTCTACAACTCATGCAATTATGTAAGCCATTTAGGAGTAGGCTCTTCGTAGATCTTACTTTTTTATGTCATCTCAGCATCCAGTGAGTATCTTTTACTCTTCTTTTTACCCTTGAGAATGGTCACCTCTCACTTCCTCTCACTTTTTAATTAAAAAATTAAATTTAAAATAAAATAAAACTAATAATTTCAAAATAAAATACTTCATTAAAATAGATAATTTAAAACAGAAAATTAAATTAAAATTCAAACCTAAAACATTTTAGAAAAAAATCAACGTGCTGTATGGATAAGGTTTGTTATTCAAGTCTTCGGATCCTCCAGTACAAGACCTTCGGATCTTTAGACACAAAATTTTGACTCTTCGCTTGACTGGGACTTTGGACAGACACGAGCACTTCAACACAAATTAACTTCAACAATAGCGGAAAACTTAACAAGACCAAATCATAAGTTAATACAAAAACCTAAACTAGGATCATACTCTTCATAGCAATTGTTGGAACTTAAAATATGAATAACAAATGCGTACCTTTGTTTAGATGTAAGGATACAAACCAGAATCTCTCTTTTGATTCACAATCAAGAACATCAGTAGAACAAACTGATAGAGATTCCACTAGGGAGGAGGCAAGAAATCATAAACCCTAGAAGGGTTTGTGATTTTGCCAAAAGGGGTGGGAGGAGGGAAATTGGCGGCTCACACGGATGCAAAAAAGAAGTGCCTAGGTTTGATCCCTAGCTATCTATTTATAGGGAATCCCAATTAGGGTTTCCAAACTAATGAGCCTTCTTACACATAACCCCCTGAACTATTTCTATTAATTAAACTCATTAATTAATTAACATCCAGTCCCTGTAATTATTTTCTTCCAAATAATTTCCAATTAATTACCAATTAGTTTCTAATTAATTTATCATAACATGAAAATTTAATAAACTAATTTCTCCAAATTTATTTCTGTCACATGTTTATTTTTTTGGGCCTTAAGGGCAACCCAAAATGATACTGCTACAATTAGAAATATCACAAACAGTTAATGACATTATACAGTATTTCCAATAGTATTACCAATTAGAACAAGGAGTTACAATCTATATATATAGAAAGAAGAAAACGATGTATTGAGAACGCAAAAATGTAATTCTAACACATAACTTTTAGTATTGTTTTTTATATAAAAAATAACTGAATATATAAATGTTCATGAATTATTCGTTATATATAGACATGTATATCAATAACTAATATATATATATATATATATATATATATATATATATATATATATATATATATATATATATATATATATATATATATATATAAAACATTTCTTTATAAAATCTTTCTTTTTGTGCATTATTCACATGTTATTAAACTTTAATAACCTATTAATAATATGCATGTCGATAAATTTTGTCAAAAAAAGCAAAGACTTCATATTTTTATCTAAAGTATTATATGGATACAAATGGGCATTTGTATAGAATAAAATTATAAATTTTGATATATTCGAGTTTTGTTTTTGAAATATATAGTAATCTAGGGATTGTTAGCATTCGTTTTTGGGTTCACAGTTTTAGTTTTTGTTCTTGTTCTTGTTTGAGTATATATATATATATATATATATATATATATATATATATATATATATATATATATATATATATATATATATATATATATATATATATATATATATATATACTATGTACATTTTAAGGGTCGTGCTTAGCACGACCCATAGGTGGTCTAAGGATTCATTTAAAACACGGAATATGGAACACATTTTCCAAAGTAAAAAGTCCTCATATGAAAAAAAAAACTTATTCATCTCGAGTGTTATTAAGTAGTAGCATCGTCTCCAACATCAAAAAGTATTTGTACCCACTTGGCTACCGAGGGTATTATAAGTTGAAATATTGCTCCGTGCAACCAAGAAGCTCGTACAATTATAGAAGTTGAGGCCAATAAGGGAAATTACAACGTCCTAATAAGAAAAAGATGATGGTATAAAGCTATTAATGGGTGGATTTTACAAAGTAGAATGTCTTTATAAGGAAAAATGAAAAGGCAATGTTATGATAAAGGAAAAATGAAACTACAATGTTATAACAAGATAATATAGGAAGAATATGAAGCAAATGGTTTTTCTCATAAGTAAGGTAAAACAAAGTCGATCGCCTCTTTGGTGTATAGAATCTGCAAAAAGGAAAATCACATTCTATTAATTATTCATAAGAAATAAAGCTGGTGACCAATCAACTTATCATCTATAATTATATTCAATACATGGTAAAAAAATTAAAATCACTGGAAACTAATGCAAAGACAGATGTCAAGTGCAGATACTCCAGTTAAGAGCAGCATATCAACGACGAGCAACATATCAACGACTTTATGTGTGTGTGAGTAGAAGAAAGTAGCAAAATTATCGTCTTACTAAAACAAACAATTGATATTGAACTGTCACATCATGATGTTGTATAATCTTTAGAAGTTTTCATAACGTTATATTTGTAATATTCCTCTTGACCGTAAACGATGGAGCTTAAAAATGAAAAGTTAAAGATAACGAAGGCTCATTGAAAACCCAATCAATTTATAACAACAAAATTATTTTGGTGAATTTTTAATGTAAAGTTGTAATATATTTGAGTAATCGAATTATTTCGAAAGGCTTGCTTGAATTTTTTACCCAAAAATAGCAATATATGTTGTTTTTAACGGGTTGTAGCAACGAACATACATTATATATGAGAAAACATGGAAATTTCAAGTTTACCATTAACGAGAGAAAAATACCACTTTACCCTCCGTTAATGCTTTGAAGGTTTTGAGAGGATTTATAAGGATTTGAATTTGATATCCTAACAAATCCTGTGTTTGGTTCATAAAATGCAATCGTTATAAATTCCGGAAAGTAAAAAAAAATTCTTCGTTCATAGGTTTTTTAAAACCTCCTAACATCCCAGATTTTTTAAATCCAATCCATTCAAACTCTAGGGTTGAAACAAGAGTACAATATTGCCCTTTTTCCCTAATAAGAATCAATCGCCCTTTTTGACGGTTACTCAACACCATACCATCCGATCAACTTCCGGCCACCACCATCTCACATTTCTCATTTCCAGACGTCGCGCTGTATTTTCTCTTCTTTTCCCATCCAGTTGTTGACTCGTTGTTAACCCAATCCCTCGCCACTCTAGCCTCATCATCATGCGTATAAACTTGGGTGGGGTTTTAAAGTAGTCTTTGAGCCTCATGATGCCGGATTTCATGGTGTTCGCTGACGAGATTCACCATTTTTGCCGATCTTGGTGGTGAGGATGATTAGTGCTTGATCTAAATACGACGGCCATGGATCTTGTTGTTGTGAAGTTCATGGATCTAAAAGCAACGACTACCATGAAAATTTTGTGGATGTTTTAAAGATTTCCGCTGCTAAAGTTTTTTGAGTTTAATAGCTTCGATGGTGCTATGGTGGTTTCTAGAGACCTGTAAGTACATAAAGAAGAGATGTAGGCGATGATGACTCACGTTTTCTAGACTTCGGGAGAATGGACAATTTAGTCTTTTAATATAATTTATTATATGTTTTCTGTGACCCAAATAAAATTTAATAAAAAAATAAATTTCATATAAATTTATCCTTGCTTACCAAACACAGGCTTGATTCTAAAATGCTTTGAAATCCAAATTCTTTGAAAACCATATCGATTACAAATTCCAAATCCCATAAAAACAATACTATAATCCAAACCGACCCTAAGAAATGTAAGTGTCATTAATTTCAACGACCACCATTAGCCAGACAAAAGATGCTAATCTCCATCATATATGGTTTCTTGTGGTGTACATGGAAAGACAGGAATGGTGTTATCTTTAGAAAGCATAAGAGGAAAGCCCCGGTTGTGGCGGATAAAATAATTGCTACAGTTTACTCGTGGCTGAAAGAAAGGGGCAAAATTGGGATTAATAATAGTCTATGGTGCATCTATCCTCTTATGGGATTGTAATCGCAGGAAATGTAACTTGTTTTTGTAGCTCCGAGACTGTATAGCATCTTGCTATTCAGTTTTTTTATTTTAATAAAACTTTTGCCGTTTCAAAAAAAAAAAAAAAAAAAAAAAAAAAAAAACCTTATATTTAGAATAAAGAACATGCAATTGTTCATAATTTCAATAATTACCATTAACGAGACCACACGATCACTTCAACCTTTGTTTATAAAGAAACCAATAAAACGAATTGATAGAAAAAGTAATACGACTTTCCCCATTAAGTCCCAACTTTATATAAATTTGCATATCATTTATTTTCTCCTTCAAATTTTACAAATGTGCCACTATTTTGTCTAGGGCCTTACGCTAGGAAAGAGCAAGTTATCGGCTTCGCGCATGTGAATTACATGGCTTATTTTGGGCGTTTTTGTGCATTTGGTATATATCAAAGAGCCACCAAAAGTACACATTTTATATGCTTTTGAAGATGGCATCTTTGGCAACTTAGGCTCAACCACCTCATCAGATTTATGGTTTCCCAACAATGTCTTCGAGATTCCATTAAATTCACTTATAATCATTTAAATTGTTTAAAATAACAAATTTCAAACCAAGAAATGAATTGACGTGTTTCAAGAGTAAGTTTCTTTTTTTTTTTTTTTTTCTCCCATTAAGTCTTGTATGCGTAAAGTGGCAGAATAGAGAATCAATAAATGATGACTGTCTAGATAAAATGTTATACAAATAAGGATCTGTTTCTTTTCCACACATGAACAAGCCGTTAAAATAAGACCAAATGACCATTTAACCCTTACATTCCAAAATAATTCACAATATTCATCAAATTTAAAGTGAGGGATGTTACAAGGAAAAAAAGAAGGACAAACATGTAGAGTCACAGAAGAATGGTTACTGTAAATATCAAGTTCCACATTATAGGTTGTATAGTTGCAATTATATTATCTCATGTCTAATTTTCAAATGAAACCCGTATGTACAAAAATGGAGAAGACGAACTTACATTTGTTAGATATTTTGGGACCACATAAATTAAATGTATATTATGTTATCATTAAAATTCGGATTTAATATAAAATACTGTTTGAAATTGTTGATGGACTGATTTTGAATAGTCGATAAACCTTATCTAGTGTTTATCATGTTGGTTGAGTTCCCGGTTGAATCAAACTCATCTCTATCCATTGAATCTCTCACATTCGGTTATATCTCCATCTATATAAACACGTGACGAAATACACGTGACGAGTAGCAAATCAAATATACGGAAATACACACTAAAATTCGTGAGGTATATTGCTTGGGGATTTAGAGAGAGCTTTTGAGATCAACTGGAAAACCAACACTTTTCATCAGATCTGAAAAGCTCAATGGAAACGGGTATGTTATCTTCGTTTGTTTATTTCTTTTAATCAGATTCGAGATCAAGATCTAAGGTTTAAGTTTTCGCATTTTATATTTTGGTTATCGAAAATAACCAACAACATTCTGAATTTTGTAATCAACAAGAGTCACTATGATGAAGTTGCTCCAAGTATCCTGAAAAAGATATCTCTGGCTTGCAGTTAGTTAGTGGTTCTTGAAAAAGACTAAATATAAAAAACCTTATTTTCAAAATACAATTCATACGTTTGACATCACACTCTTAGATTGAAGCTTGGAACATTGCAGCGCACAATCCATGGTTATGCATTATGCTAGTAAAGTTCACCATGATCTTTTTGTGTATTATGAATTTAATATTAGGTTTCTTTTATTGATAACATGAAATAATAAAATAAAAATAAAAGAGAATTTATCATCTTTTGGCAATTATGCTTGACAATTGGAATACAAATCCAAAAAAATCATACCATGGATACGAAAAATAAAGCTATTTCTACAGGCTTGGTCCTGTTGGGACACTTCATCCAATTTTTTGAGAGTGCAACCGCGAGCAACACAATATAAAAGAGCATGCTTAAATATTAGTTAACCTTGGATTACAAGGAAAAAGATCATGCACGTCTAGACGCTGTAAAGTTAAAATTTCAAGTATATTAAGAAGAGAAAATGACTAAAATAGCCTAATCCTTAAGGGGTTTTCCTCAAAATAGCCAAAAAATCGGACACTGCCCCGAAATAGCCAAGGAAAACGCAGGCAAGGGAGGGCGCCTGCGTTTTCCTCATTTCCTCTGCGTTTTCCTCCTTTGGGCCGCATATGGGCTGCGTTTTCGTGCTATGGGCTGCGTTTTCGTCATAGTGGGCTGTGTTTTCATTGGTTACCCACCTCGCAGCCCAGGTATATAAATCCCGAAAAAACAAATGTAAAATTTTTCGATCCCGTAAACGACAAACGCTCTGAAATGGATTCGCAAGATTACTCCTCATGGAAACATGTACGTCTCAAATTCCATGTTCTAGTTATCGTTTAGTTGTTAGATGATATGAACGTACAAAATATTATGCACGATGTACAAGTTTTCTATGCACAAAAAACTGGGTTTGGGAGTTCTCTAGAGGAAAACGCAGATATTGGAGAGGAAAACGCAGATATTGGGGTTATCTGCGCAATCCTCTGGGTTTTGCTCAGAGGAAAACGCAGATAAGGGGGTTATCTGCGCAATCCTCTGAGGAAAACGCAGATAATGCCCTTAGCTGCGTTTTCCTCTGAGCAAAACCCATATGATGCCCGGTAGCTGCTATGTGGTCGTTTTTTTTTTTTCCGAAAACCTTAATGATTCACACTAAAACAACGATGGTTCAAAGTTGGACAAAAAATTAATAAACTTTACCGACAACCTTGTTTAGAGGTTCAAAACGAACACTTTCCGACATCAAATTTTTTTTTTAATCATGTTTGTGAACACATCTACTGATACACTTCACGTTAAAAAAAACTTCAATTCAATCCGAGTTCGTATGAACAAATGACGGGTGTTCAAAGTTGGACAAAAATTATAACTAAACTCATGAACCACCAAGAACATGTGGGAGAAAATGGAGGAAAACACAGGGGAAGGGGAGGAAAACGCAGGGGAAGGAGAGCAAAACTCAGACAACCTTGAAGATGGCTTTTTGAGAGCAAAACCCAGTTAATGGGAGGAAAACGCAGGGGAAATGAGGAAAACGCAGACGCCCTCCCTTGCCTGCGTTTTCCTTGGCTATTTCGGGGCAGTGTCCGATTTTTTGGCTATTTTGAGGAAAACCCCTTAGGGATTAGGCTATTTTAGTCATTTTCTCTATTAAGAATCATTATGATATAAACATATATAATCCCTACCCATGACCTTAGTTATTCTTGAACCTACAACCATTTTGAAATAATACATGGATCAGGCTCTGTTTTTAATTGATATTTTAGGTAAAAGAAGTTAATGACATCATACATAATGGGAATTCCAAATTAGATAAAACCTCCATCTTAGAATTTAAAACCTTTATTAAGACCATCTTTTAGCATACATATCAACATAACTTGATATAGTAAAAAAACGAAAATAATAGCACCTGATAATCATTCTGTTAGGATCGGAACACACTCTTGACACGAATCACACACACTTAGCTCTCACACTCAAGAATGCAACGATGAACACGAAGGATTTAACGTGGTTCAGTCTAATCTGACCTACATCCACCATGTAACTAGGAGTATAAATTAAACTACATTGTTGAGGTTATTTATTACAGATACATATGATCTCTATATATAGATATACAGATGGTAACCGGTCAAACATACGGCCGTCAACTACAGCTGTCTTCCGCCACTTCTTTTGACAAGCTGCAAAGCATGGATGCCGTTGCCGTTTTCTGCTGCTATTTTTGACAACCCATAAAAGTGGCTTCACACTTAACAATCTCCCACTTGAAGCCACGGAACAATCTTCACCTGTGCTTCAACTATGCATCTGTATTTCCGTAAACTCCGTCTTAGTTACCTCGGCCTTCTCATCAGTTAACCTGAAAGGCCCGTTAAAACTCCTAAGAGTTTCAACATGTTCGTCATGACTTGAACTGCCCTTGACCCGTTCTCTGTCCCTATCGGCTCCCACTGAAAACGAACTACCGAATCTTGGAACAATCTGAGAACAAACAACAACACTCTCCATATTTAGCAAGTTATCAAAACCGGAGAGACTTTTACAGCTGAAAACTGGTTCTAAATCCACTGTCGTCCTGGACCAATGATTGAAACACGACCTATGCTCCCACTGTTGCAAAACCCTGCAACTGAAAAAAAAATACTCTGTGCTCTTATTGCCACAATATCCTTCGACTGATTTTTCTGAACCTTTCACGCTCGTTCAACCTGAATCTTCCATGTAGCTCTAGGCTTCCTACTTGCAAAAGGTCACCCTCTTCTGCCCATGAGATTCTGTGAACCGGACTTTGTTTCTCTTCTGAACTGGGACGGTCACTCCCTCAGACGGTAATCCGACCATATACAGCGAACATTCATCGTTCACAAGTCTTACATTTCCAAAGTCTCCAACTTTCAGATTCTGCAGTGCTTCATTGATGTGGGTAGCGTGAAATGAAGCACCAGAATTCTTGACCCAAGAGTCTTCACTGCCTTCCACTGAGTCCCAATGCATCAAACCCAAACACATTCTCAGAAGCAGAATTTCCTCTATTTGGACATCGACTCTAAAGAATGTCCATACCTCAACGTCATGAATAACACCGAACTTTCTGATCCCGTGATTACACCTAAGTCTGCTGACTTTCTAATCACTGCTGGATCTACCAAAAACGGATTTTCTCTTAATTACTTGATCTGTTCATCCCATGATCTGTTCTTGAACCCCTGAAACTCTGATCATCGCTGGATTTGTCTGAACGTCTGATCTTCTGTAATTCTCTAATTTTCTCCCTTTACCAATACCACACCTTGAACTTTCTGACACCTAATGCCTCAATCTGCATCTTCCACCAACTTTTCAATCTTTACTAAACGAAGCCTTGTCTGAACTTAACGACTGTTCTTCTGAACTCTGTTAAATAATCAACCTATTTAAACTACAGCGGAATACCGAACTGAGAATCAGAAACTGAAAATTTAAACTGAATCGATAAAACCCGACAAACGCTGTTGGCACTGGTTTTCGATTTCTTTAAATTTCTTCTGAGTTCAACTGTTCTTCGCTGATTAAATAGAATTTTGATTTAACTGTTCTTGGCTCGTTTTTTGCAAAATATAATCCCTACCCAAATTATTTTCTGGCTAAACTGCCCAAAACAAATGTTTGAGTGACTGTTTTGCGACTTTGACAAAGATAAGGGACCAAACTGCAATTTTCCTGAAGTTCAGGGACTAAACCGCAATTTTCCCGAAGTTTAGGGACCAAACCGCAATTTTCCTGAAGTTCAGGGACCAAACCGCAATTTTCCCGAAGTTCAGGGACCAAACTGCAATTTTCTGAAAGTTCAGGGACTAAACTGCACTTTTCCTGAAAGTTCAAGGACCTGACTGCAATTTTCTGAAAGTTCAGGGGCTAAACTGGAATTTTCAGAAAAGTTCAGGGAGTTAAACTGCAATATTTACTTTTGGAACCTTTTCCACCTAAAGATGTTGCTTTTCCTATGGAACGTGATTTTAGCCATTTGAACGTGCATTAGCTTTCCACCGATTCCTCGCCTTTTTGATTACTAATCTTGCTTTAATTCAATTTCCTTATCAAACTTTTCCACTGTGTTTTTTTCTTTCTTTGTTCTTGGCGACGCAGGCACACCAAAAAAAAATTCTTTCGTTGCTCTTCTTGCCAGCAATCTTCACCCCTCCTCCTGTCGGAAAACGACTCCGACGATTTCTGTTCCTATTGTTGCTACTATATGCAACACCGGACAACTCCGAACGGAAACTCGACGGTGATTGCTCCGGCTAACCTATTAGCCGACGGCGGCGATCTCTGCTTCTCCTCTGCCCGGTGACAAAACACAATCAGTAAACAAGCTTCTTTGGCTTCGACCAGAAACACTGCTCGATCGGCGGAATCAACAACGGCGGCGGCAAGGTGAATCAAGTTTTCACGTTTTTCTGCTTTCTGCCTCTGATCTGTGTGTCCCCAAAACACGAGAACCTCGCTCTAATACCAGTTGTTAGGATCGGAACACACACTTGACACCAACCACACACACTTAGCTCTCACACTCAAGAATGCAACGATGAACACGAGGGATTTAACGTGGTTCGGTCTAATCTGACCTACATCCACCGGGTAACTAGGAGTATATATTAAACTACATTGTTGAGGTTATTTATTACAGATACATATGATCTCTATATATAGATATACAGATGGTAACTGGTCAAACATACGGCCGTCAACTACAGCTGTCTTCCGCCACTTCTTTTGACAAGCTGCAAAGCATGGATGTCGTTGCCGTTTTCTGCTGCTATTTTTGACAACCCACAAAAGTGGCTTCATACTCAACACATTCAGTAAACCTAACCTAACCTAACCTGGAGAGAAAGTTTGCAAATATTGTTCCACTTATCGTCAAACCAGCTCTTTAGGAATTTCTATGAGCAATCTGATAACCAATGCAATCACTAAGATTAAATTTGAAGAAACAAATTCTCAATCAAAAACAAAAACAGATAATAAACTACAAATCATCTACATAGAGTAATAAATCCTTCTTCATAATTGGAGAGCTTGGTAATCTGTAGATCTATCTGTAAGGAATCTTGCAAGTAGTATATGCATAACACCTAACTTTAAATTTCTGCCCATCAAAGCATCGTACTCTGAAAGCACTAATTAATATCACTTATGGGATTTCTCCAAATATATGACAGAACTGGAATTCATGTACCAAGCATGTATGCAACCCACTTTCCTTTTAGATAAAGGAAGGAGTGAGTCTGGACATATAAACAAACAGTTGGTGTGCATATCACCCAACTCAAACAAAATTCTTGTACAAAGCAATCTAAATAGCAAAAAAAAAAAAAAAAAAAAAAAAAAAAAAAAAAAAAAACTCTAAAATCCTTGATATTTTCCACAAAGAACAAGGAGAAAAGCGAATAAGGTCTGAACACATAGAAAAGTCATTACCTAAAAAAACCAAATATATCTATAGCATGCTATTTTAGGCTGCTTCTTTATCTGAACCACGATGTCCACCTTTCTGCCAAATACAAGGACAAGAACGACATCGATAGTAAGATGGAACTGATGAATAAAAGCACCTAAATATAAATAAAAAATTATTTCATATTAAATGAAAGAAATAATAGGTCAAAATTAGGTCTGGTATTACAAGTCCCTGAAAATAGAACGATAACTAATTAAAATAAAAATGGTTTATATTGGAGTAAAAATAATAAAACCGATTTGGAGAATTGGTAATCTAATTTCCAAATAAAACCGATTTGGAGAAGTACATTAACTACGGGGAAAATGATGACAAATAAAACCGATTTGGAGAATTGGTAATCTAATTTCCAAAATAGGTTGAACTTCCACAACAAAAGAATGGTGATTTTAAGTTCACGGTTTGCAGGATTAAAAATATGGAAAATGACTTATAAGGGTAACGAAGTATTAGAATTGTTCAAAGAATACCATTGAAGTTTTTCGTGTACACATATTACCAACAAACTATAGTCGTTGTACACGTATGACCATTAAAGTTTATCATTTGTTCAAAAAATATCATTGGCTGGTAAGGTATACTTATGGTAACGTCAATGGTATTTTTTGAACAAATGATAAACTTTAATGGTCATACATGTACAACGGCTATAGTTTGTTGGTAATATGTGTACAAAAAAAGTTCAATGGTATTTTTTGAACAATTATGATAATTCATTACCCTTATAAGTCATTTTCCCTTAAAATAAAGGAATATGAGAAATTAAAATACCATATCGATTGTTGTATCAATCTGGTGAAGAGATCAGCCATCAATCCTCCCCATCTTCCAATCGAACGCACAAGCACAAAAGAGCAAGATACAAGCGAGAAAATGATTGCAATATCAGGAGATCATTAAAAGCCAATGAAACAATCAAGAAACGTATCCAATCCAACCACGGTGTGCAGTTCCGGCGAACGATAAACCACAGTCCACCGATTCATCATTCGTTCCAATACCAGAATGAATTGGAATTAGACCCACGTGATTGCCCCTGATCACACTTCGTGCCTTCTTCTGTGATAAGGTTAAACAGAGCATGAACGGGAAACAAGAAAAATGACAAGGGAAATTAGTATTACGAGCATTACGCATGAAATAGAGAAGCGAACAAGAGGTTTTTTTTTTTTTTTTTTTTAAGTAAAACCAATTGTATTCATTACTTCATTAGGAGGGTTAACAATCTCAAATTCAAAGCGGAATCGGTGAATGAGTAAAAAGGGTATTTGTGTTCCTGGGAAAATGGTTACGTCGATGAGCAAAGCAGATCCACTTTGAAGCAACATAGCGTTCTTCAGACGATCTACAAGCGCTGCCCGTGCCAAGAAAAAAAGGGGATTTTATACATGAAAATATAGTCTAATTACGTTGGGAATATTGTAACTCATGAAATGCATCCAGGAGAGTTGAAGTTGAAGAGCTGCGCATCCGATTCAAAACGGGATGGCGTCGATTAAAGGGTAAATAGATGGCGGCTTGAGAAGCCTGTATAGAGACGAATAGTGAAAGAAGTGACAACGTCTTTTTTATATAGTAATACTAGGTACATTTAAGGGTCGTGCTCAACACGACCCATGACGAGTTGCTTGATTGTCAAAAAAAAAAATTATAATGATCTAATTTTATGGATTTTTGAATGTGCAATGTCATAATAAGAAAAACATAAATTTGATTTCATGCATTGGTGCTAACGTTTGTATTTTGTTTGCTTTTATAACATGTAAACATGTTTATATAAATCTTATTACTTTTGTGCTATAAGTCAGCTTTTGATTTTTCCACGTGCCTCTCTTCTACCCAAATAGAATTATACATCTGATCGAAAAGATTACTCTATATTTCCCTCATGATACCAATAAAGGGAGTTATGTTCATATTACATCTCGAACCCTTTTCTTGTTGCGCCTTAATGCTGCAAGACAAAAGAAATAGCCATGTACTTCAATTTATTTCTATTGCAACCCTATACTTTGGTCAAGCTTTAACCTTTTTTCTCAAATACTTCATATCCATGTCAAATCTAAAATTTAGAGTCATTAACAAGATATTCTAACATTAAACACAAACATCTTGCTTCTTGCCATTTGTAATAACACGAAATTATAGTCCCCTAATGAAGATCAATATATGAGGTTAATTGTAGCATCGACTAAAAAGCTAAAGATAAAATCATGAGTTGGTATTCATAACTAAATAATGATTTAGACTACGTGGAAATGTCTTCTTTTGTTTTAGGAAATGAGTCTAGGGCCTCAGAATCACAAGTTTACTTACTTACTTTGCATACTCGTGTTTTGACTTCATACACTTAAATGTGCATACTCATGTTTTGACTTCATACACTTAAATTTAAGTTAAAACCATTTGGGTGCTGAGAATGTTACAGGGATTGATGATTATTGTCTTCTTTTCTAAATGTTTAAAAGTTAAATTAATATTTATTTTTTTACAAAATTATATAGATTATTATTTACTTATACTATCGTTTGATATTACTTCAGGTCTTTTACCAACAAGCATTATGTAAATGAAAAAAGGACCAGCGCGAAAATGGCAAAACAAGCTGTAAAGATCATGATGTCTATCTTTTGAACTTGTTGACTGCCCTGAACAGCGTGGTCTAATATTATCTTACATGCGTTTTACATCTTCATTTGTTATCGGTTTCTCTTCTATGTGTAGTTATCGCCTTATCGGTTTCTCTTCTATGTGTACTTATTTCAAAAAGAGACTAGAAAGAAATCAAAGATAAAATTAGTTTAACCGGCGATTAAGGAATATGATATCTCATTCAAATATGAACCGATATAATCTCCAAGGGTTTACCAATAACGACATTCTTTATTTTGACTTTCGGTTTTGTGTATAATATTTGTTTTGGGTTTATAAATTTTGAGTGAGGAAAAAGGCTATTTAATTTCAAATTAGGTGATTGGTTGACGGTTAGTTGTGTGTTTATTCAGAAATAAGTTTGGGTGGTGTGTAACGGCAATAATGGTGCCGTTGAGTTGACGGTATGGAAACATAGAAATTAAAAAATCATAATTAAATTAGAGAGTTAAAAAGCAAAAATATTAAATAAGGTTATTATACCAACAAATCCAACACCAGCTCCAACACCAAATCTACCTAACTGTTGGGTCCATTAAAAACCAAATCACCCTCCATCTGGACACGTTTACGGCATAGCTAACAAGAAATACAACAAGAAAGCCACTTTTTGGGGCAAAACCCAAGAGATAACCATCGACAGCACCTGCGTGGGCGACGACGATTCTAGATTATGCTTCTCCGTGGACGGCAAAAGGGCATCGGTAGTGAAACATTTACAATGGAAATTTAGAGGAAACGAAATATTTGAAATCGAAGGCGTCAACATTCAAATTTCGTGGGATGTTTGACAACTGGCTTTTAGAAGAAGAAATCGATGACGGTTACGCATTTTTCATGTTTAGATTAAAAAAATCAGGATTCGATTACATAATAGATGAGGATCTATGTTAAAAGATTTCAACCCATTAGAAACTTGGCAACGTAGAAAGTTTTTATTCAAATTCATGAAAGAAATAATAGGCAAGAAACCCATGAAATTACTTGAGAATTGAGTACTATAAATTTCGATAAGGCTAAGAAGGAATAAGGGTGGTATTGGGAAGAAGCGCAATAGTGGGCATGTTCCTCGAGTAAATCTATTAAGCCAAGTGTTAGAATATGGAGGCTTTGTCAACAAAAGGGTGAAGAATTTTTCTCAAGGGTAGGTAGCCTATTTTTGTTGAAGGCAAAGCTTCTTTGTTTCACATTGATTTGTTCACACACACTCACATGCCTATATAAATGAGGCATTGGTGAGTTACAAATCACAGCACCACACAACACAAATAAACACAGAGCAATAAAACTTCTAGTTACCCGCCGTGGACGTAGGTCATTTTTGGACCGAACCACGTTAAATTCTTGTGTTCTTAATTTGTGAGTCGAGTGTGTGAGTTTAGTGTTCGTATGCTAAGTGTCTCGATCCTAACAAGTGGTATCAGAGCCTTGGTATAGCTCCAGAGAGTGATTTTCTGTTTTTGGGTCGAAAATTTTTTGTCTTAAAAACGATTTTGGTTTACGCCGTTGGAAAGGTCTAGTTCCGCAGATTCCGAAAATATATTTTTTTCGATTTTTTTGAGCACCGGAAGACCTCCAAATCGCCGGTCAAAGTTGGTCAAAACTCGCCGGAAAAACCTGTTCGCCGGAGAAGACGACCCTGTAGCACCGGAGTTTCGCCGGAGAAGACGACACTGTAGCGGTACTGTAGCATTTGCAAAACAGGTCCCTGAAGTTTCAGAATTTGCAAAACAGGTCCCTAAAGTTCCAGAATTGGCAAAACAGGTCCCTGAGGTTCTAAACTTTGAAGAAAAGGTCCCTGGAGTTCCGAAAATTGCAAAACAGGTCCCTGAACTTTCAGGAAATGCAAAATAGGTCCCTGAATTTCCAGAAATTGCAATTTAGCCCACAAACTTTCAGAAAATTGCAGTTTAGTCCTCGGACTTTCAGAAAATTGCAGTTTAGCCCCCAAACTTTCAGAAAATTGCATTTTAGCCCCTGAACTTTCTGAAAATTGCAGTTTAGCCCCTGAACTTTCTGAAAATTGCAGCTTAGCCCCCGAACTTTCAGAAAATTGCATTTTAGCCCCTAAACTTTCAGAAAATTGCAGTTTAGCCCCCGAACTTTCAGAAAATTGCAGTTTAGCCCCTGAATTTCAGAAAATTGCATTTTTCACCCTTAATTTATGAAAGAAAAGTGCATTTTGTCCGTTAAAATGGCAGAAGACGGTAAAATTAAAATTGAAAAGTTTGATGGTACCGATTATGGATTTTGGAAGATGCAAATTGAAGATATGTTGTATCAGAAAAGTTTGCATTTCCCTATGTTGGGCGTACAATCAGATGACATGTATGATGAAGATTGGAAGTTGTTGGATCGACAAGCCTTGGGCGTAGTTAGGCTTTCATTGGCGAAGAGTGTTGCGTATAACATTGTCAATGAAACAACTACTTATGGAGTATTTAAGGCTTTGTCCAACATGTACGAGAAGCCGTCCGCTTCCAACAAAGTGTTCCTCATCAAACAATTGGTTAACACCAAGATGAAGGAAGGCATGTCAGTTACCGCTCACATAAACGAGTTTAACTCAATTATCTCTCGTTTAGCCTCAGTTGCAATAAAGTTTGAAGATGAAGTACAAGCGCTCCTCCTTTTATCATCTTTACCCGACAGTTGGTCAGGCACAGTCACAGCTGTTAGTAGTGCATCTGGCACTACCAAACTCACTTTCGAGAGTATTCGTGACTTAATTGTAAATGAAGATATCAGACGGAGAAGCAATGGTGAGACTTCTAGTTCTAGTTCTATATTGCATACAGAAAGTAGAGGAAGAAAAAATGAAAGAGGACGTGGTCGAGGCAGATCAAAGTCCAGAAAAAGGGGACAGTCAAAAACCAGAAAAGACATTGAATGCTGGAATTGCAAATAAAAAGGTCACTTTAGAAGCCAATGCCCAAAACCACAAGCTGAAAAGAAAGAAGTAAACAATGTATCCTATGAAGAATCAGGAGATTTTCTCATATGTTGTGTTGAGAATTCAGCAGAATCCTGGATTATGGATTCAGGTGCTTCTTTCCATGCCGTCTCATGCCCAGATATGGTCAAGAACCTACAAACAGGTGCTCTTGGCAAAGTTCGTTTGGCTGATGATCAAGTGCTTGATATTACGGGTATGGGAGACGTAGATTTGAAGACCTCCTTAGGAACCACGTGGACATTGAAAGATGTCAGGGTTATCCCAAACTTAAGGAGAAAGTTGATTTCAGTTGGTAAGTTGGATGATGAAGGGTTTGATGTTCACTTTGGGGGTGGACAATGGAAAGTGATCAAAGGCAACTTGGTGATTGCCAAAGGAAAGAAGAAAGGCACTCTATACATGGTAGAGATACCTAGTGATGGTGTTCATGCCGTAACCACAAATCCGAGTCCATCTAATTTATGGCACCAACGACTCGGACACATGAGCAATAAGGGATTGAAGATGTTGGCTCAGAAAGGGAAGTTTCCAGACTTGAAGAAAGTTGAAACTGAATTCTGTGAATCTTGTGTTCTCGGGAAACAAAAGCGGGTTACTTTTGTAAAGACGGGGAAGACACCGAAAGCTCAGAAGTTGGAGCTTGTTCACTCGGATGTATTTGGACCAACACCAGTTTCATCTCTAGGAGGCAAAAACTACTATGTAACATTTATCGATGATTCAACACGCAAGGTATGGGTCTATTTTCTTAAAAATAAATCTGATGTATTTGATACTTTTAAGATATGGAAATCTGCTGTTGAAAATGAAACTGATTTGAAGGTAAAATGCCTGAAGTCGGATAATGGTGGTGAATACATAAGCAAGGAGTTTGTTGACTACTATGTCAAACAAGGGATAAAGATGATCAAGACAGTCCCAGGAACCCCTCAGCAGAATGGTATAGCTGAGAGAATGAATAGAACTCTGAATGAAAGGGCTAGAAGCATGAGGTTGAATGCTGGTTTACCAAAGATATTCTGGGCTGATGCAGTTAACACTGCAGCCTACTTGATCAACCGTTCACCGTGTGTTCCCTTGGATCTTAAATTGCCGGAAGAAATGTGGCAAGGGAAGGAAGTAAGTCTCAAACACCTAAAAGTCTTTGGTTGTACTGCTTACAGTTTGTTAAAAGATGGTGACAGGGATAAACTTGATTCAAAGACCAAGAAGTGCACATTCATTGGTTATGGGTCAGATGAAATGGGTTACAGGCTTTGGGACAGTGAAAGCAGAAAGATAATCCGAAGCAAGAATGTCACCTTTAACGAAGCTGAGTTATATAAAGACAGAAACAACAAAAGTCCAGAAGTTCATAAGGAGTATGTTGAGTTTGAAGGTGTTGGAAAGAAGGAAGAAGCTTCAGTTGAAATCCCTGAATCTGGGGATGATTCAACCGACAGTGGGAGCTCAGAGGATGATTCTAGAAATGACTCTGAAGATGAAGAAACCAGCCCTCCAGCTCCAGAGTCCCCAGCCACACCTCAAGTTCAACCAAGAAGATCTTCCAGAGTCATCAGACCACCACAAAGATACTCACCATCTGTCAACTACATTCTTGTGACAGAAAATGGTGAACCACAGTGTTACTCTGAAGCTAAGAGGTTGAAAGATTCATTGTAGTGGGAGCTAGCAATGAAAGATGAAATGAAGTCGCTTGAGAAGAACAAGACCTGGCTTTTAACAAAGCTTCCATCCGGGAAGAAGGCTCTTCAGAACAAATGGGTTTTCAGGGTCAAGGATGAACATGATGGTACCAAACGGTACAAAGCAAGATTAGTAGTCAAGGGCTTTCAACAGAAAGAGGGAATCGGTTTCAATGAAATATTCTCTCCAGTAGTGAAATTGACCACTATCAGACTTGTTCTCAGTATTGTAGCAGCAGAAGGTTTGCATCTAGAGCAGCTAGATGTCAAGACAGCTTTTCTACATGGTGACCTAGATGAAGAAATTTACATGACACAACCTGAGGGTTTTCAGATTAAAGGCAAAGAAAACTTGGTGTGTAAATTGAAGAAGAGCTTGTATGGTTTGAAACAAGCGCCAAGACAATGGTATTTGAAGTTTGATAACTTCATGAGAAGAGTTGGTTACAAGAGATGTGACAATGATCATTGTTGTTACATCAAGAAGTTTAAGGGTTCTTATATCATTCTACTACTCTATGTAGATGATATGTTGATTGCAGGCTCAGACATGACAGAGATCAAGAAGTTAAAGAAGCAAATGTCTGAAGAATTCGAGATGAAAGACTTGGGAGCTGCAAACCAAATACTCGGGATGAGTATTTTCAGAAACAAAGAAGATGGCTCTTTGACACTCTCTCAAGAGAAATACATTGAGAAAGTATTAGAGAAATTCAGCCTTAAAGATGCCAAGATCAGAAGCACACCTTTGGGAAGTCACTTTAAGCTTTCTAAAGTTCAGTCACCCAAATCAGATGAAGACAAGAAAGAAATGGCTAAAGTACCTTATGCATCTGCAGTTGGTAGCCTCATGTATGCAATGGTATGCAATGCACGAGACCAGATATTGCTCATGCAGTGGGAGTTGTTAGTCGATTTATGTCCAATCCGGGGAGAGAACATTGGGAAGCAGTTAAATGGCTGCTAAGATATTTGAAGGGAACTTCAAAAGTGGCATTGCATTTTAAAGGGAAAGATGTCATTCTGAAGGGTTTTGCAGATGCAGACCTTGGTGGTTGCAAAGACTCATACAAAAGCACTACCGGGTATGTCTTTACAGTGGGAGGCACTGCAGTGAGTTGGATGTCTAAACTCCAGAAAAGTGTTGCCCTTTCAACCACAGAAGCAGAGTATATGGCAGTCGCTGAAGCAAGCAAAGAGCTTATATGGTTGAAGAACTTTCTCGAAGAACTTGGCAAGAAACAAGTTGATTGTGCACTGTTTTGTGATAATCAAAGTGCAATACACCTTGCAAAGAATCCTGTCTTCCATTCGAAGACAAAGCACATAGAGCTGAGATATCACTTCATCAGAGAAAGAATTAATGATGGTACTCTGAAGTTGAAGAAGATCAAAGGAACTGAAAATCCAGCTGATATGTTGACTAAGGTTGTTACCTTAGAGAAGTTGAAGCTTTGCATAGATTCAACTGGCCTTCAGGATAATTGAAGAGAAGGCCAGGGTAACTAGGAAGGAGCTAAGATCAAAAGTGTTTTTAATACACAGTTGAAGCACAGGTGAAGATTGTTCCGTGGCTTCAAGTGAGAGAGAGAGAGTGTGTGTGTAAGGATCAAGATTTGGATGACAGAGAAAGAGTAAGTTGTTCAAGCCTCCAAGTGGGAGATTGTTAGAATATGGAGGCTTTGTCAACAAAGGGGTGAAGAATTTTTCTCAAGGGTAGGTAGCCTATTTTTGTTGAAGGCAAAGCTTCTTTGTTTCACATTGATTTGTTCACACACACTCACATGCCTATATAAATGAGGCATTGGTGAGTTACAAATCACAGCACCACACAACACAAATAAACACAGAGCAATAAAACTTCTAGTTACCCGCCGTGGACGTAGGTCATTTTTGGACCGAACCACGTTAAATTCTTGTGTTCTTAATTTGTGAGCCGAGTGTGTGAGTTTAGTGTTCGTATGCTAAGTGTCTCGATCCTAAGACCAAGCGGGAGTGAAGAAGATAGACAGCACTTATAAATGAGCGGGTAAGTTCGATTGTGATTTTACAAGGTGTCGTTCAATGTTAGTGATCTGGCGTTAATAGATCGGGGTGAAGGGATCGGAACAGGTGTGGAATCAACCGTTGTGACACCTCTACAATATGATATACGACGTTCCCCTACAATACGTGGCATCCTGTAAACATTAAGTTTGGATGAAATGTGAAAGGAGAAAAAAATGACACATCTGAACCTTTAAGCTGGAAAATTGGGTGGATTAGATTCAATGTGAAAAAAATGACACATCTTAAAAGTTTGAGGGGGCTAGTTGTCAAAAAATTAAAACTAATAGGTGGATAAGATAAATTAAGAAGGGTAATATAGTAATATGATCGAGTACCCCACCCCCGTTTGCGACACTTGTGATAATCTCGTCTGTTGATTTTTTTTGTTCCATCAACTTTGTTTCTGGAACATAATTTTTTTTTCTTTGTAAAAAAAAGTCTGAAAAACCAAAGTTTTTAAAATTTAGTTCTTTACAAAATAAGCATCATCATGAAAATTTGAAAAAAAATATATTTTTTATTTTTATAAAAAATCAAAAAAATAAAAAGAATTTCCAAAAATTATGAAAATTTAAGGGATCATTGTAGATATTATATTAATAAGTTTGCAAAAATAAATTTTTTGAAGAAAAGGTTTTTAAGTGTTCATTTTTATATATTTAAGTAAAAACTTATCAAAATAGCAAAAAAAAATATAAATGATCCAATAATATTAAAACCAAAATATGTTTTATGATTCAAAAGTTATGATCCAAAATTCAAAATTCGATGATCCAAGATCCAAAACTCGTTATGATTCAAAACGAGTTAAAAAAACACACAACTACACAATGATTCAAAACTTATGATCCAAGATTCAAAATTCGTTATGATCCAAGATCCAAAACTCGTTATGATCTAAAACGAGTTTAAAAAAGCATACAACGAAAAAAGTAATAAAATAAAAAAAACCCTGGAAAAATAACGAAAAAAACTGAAAAAAAAAACTAAAATAAAAACAAAAAACTGAAAAAAAACTAAAAATAATATTAAAATAAATAAAAAACCCGGTTAAATTATGTTGTACGGACGTGAGTAACGTATGATCGTATCATAGAGTGTGTATTTCGTTCTGTGGACGTGTGTCGCACGTGATTGCGTCACATCGAAAGAAGACGGTTGACGTTATTGCCCTTAGGAGAGTGATTGGACAAGAAGAGTTTTCGCGGTTCCTACCAGATTTTGGGTTTCTACTGGATCATATATATATATATATATATATATATATATATATATATATATATATATATATATATATATATATATATATATATATATATATATAGTGACGATTAGTTCGTAGCGATGAATAATTTCTGAGCGGCTATTAGTTCGTTTTGGCTTTGAAGAAAGAAACAACATGACTTTGACTTTCACCGATAATGATAGTAGGAAATGAGTATATGTATATATTTGTATGTATTTATCTGGATCTGTGTGTATTTATATTTGTATGTAATTGAGTGTATATATGGCTAGCTGAATTTGTTGTTATGTGTATAAAATTTGGGTTTTTTGCGATTATATATGGAATTTTCGCTATGAAATATGGAATTTTGTCGATTCAATTAAGTGTATCACTACTATATGTATCGTTGCTTCTTCGATTTAATGGCATATGAAACCTCAAATTTTTTTTGATTCTAATGATCGCTACTGTAAATAAAACTATATATATTTTAAATAAGATTAATAAATGGATTTTATAATAGATAATATATATCTATATTATAATGCATAAATAATATTATTTCTAAATATTATAATTTTTTATGTATCTACTAACTATTTTCAAATTTCTTTATAACATAAATCTAGATATATATTTTGGTAATATTTACTTTATAATATAATTGTGAAATAAATTATGTACTTTTGTTAAAAAAAATTAAGATAAGAAAAATACATGTATTTAAATAAAAAGGTTAAATTTGTAATTTAACTATACCCTAATATAGATATATGACCTAACCCTAAATTCCTTTACATACAGCCGCTATCATGCTTCCATATCATCTCGATCCGACCAGTGCATCTCCGGCCCTGTGCAGCCGATCACCAACATCTCCGCCTATCTGTCGCCGATCATCAACATCTCCTCCACATGCCTCTCCTCCCATCTGCTACCGATCCACTATTGTTGATGCTACACTCGACTGGAGGGATGCCTATGGCAGATTGGCCAATGACTCCGATCAAAATCTCCTCCACATACCTCAGATGAAGCCGCCTCTACATGTTGTTGATGCTACACTCGAAATATGCTACCCCCCACCCTAATAATCGATGCCAACGCCCTCATTCTAGAATCGAATCTGTTGTTACCTTGATTTTAATGTACATCCTCCCCTAACTAAAGCCGCCTCTACATGTTGGTTGGTCTGAATCGGATCTGAATGTGATCCGGTAGGTTGGTTGCGATTTCAGATCCAGAATCTGCAATAATAACAGCTCAGGGACCACCGCACATCCGAACTCCACCACCAATCTGACCTCAGCAGCAAGGTTTCGACATGAAGGTTTCCGGATCCCCTTGTTTTGGTTCTGATTATTATTCTCTGATATTAAATTTGGTTTCTGATTTTTTTCTGATATTAATTCAATAGACCTACTAATTTCAATGTTTAATTGATTCGGATCTGATATCAATGTGTGTAATCACAAGCTATGGGACAGTCGACTCGAGTAGGCATCCCCAACCATCGTGGATCTCTCTTGCTCGATCTGGGTATTTCCGATTTAACCTTTTTTAATTTGCGGTATTTCTGATTAAATTTTCAGTTTTGGGCAGTTTCATTTTTTCTTTAGAAGCTTGGATGCATATGTTTAATTTTTCATGATATAATCAATATCTTAAAAGTTTTCTTAAAAATTTCTAATATGGACTGGAACCTATCAGATCTGGTGTTGGATGCATATGTTTATTTCTTGTTAGTCCTTAATAATATGTCAGAATCTGTTAAATAGACTTATATGTCCAAGAAATTATAGGGTTTTCTAGATCTTTTATTCACCAGCAGCAGCCATACTTGCTTTGTTCCAAAGACCAACAATTACAGCACTTGTTATGTGGAAATCCTGCAAAAAGATATATATTTAAATATTTGTGTATGTGTGAAGATATTGAAAAGGCCATAATTGGGCTCTATAGAAAAATAATATTTGTAGATTAATACGTCATTGTATTTTTAGTTTAGCATGGCAGATTTATATATCATTCAACTTTGACATGAAAACATTAGTATGTAAACTATTACCTTGATGTTGTTGGTGCTTTGCAGAAACAGATTATGAGGGTCAACCAGTTGATGGAGAAATAATGCCTTGCTATTGTGCAGAAATAATACATTAGTATGTAAACTATTACCTTCAACATGAAAAGCTTAGAATTTAAAAAACAAATACCTCGGTGTTGTGCAGAAATATATTATGAAGGGAGATGCTGATGGTTGATGGTGTAAAACAGATTGTAGTAAAATCTGTTTATGAGGCTTCACATTTTATAGTGTAATTCTTGGAGGGAGTTTATGGTTTGAAATTTGAATGTAAAATGATCAATTAAAATTTTCAGATTTGTTTTTAGCCTTTGATCATTTAGAGTCATCAATGGTCCAGATGTGTTCTTAGCCTTTGCATTATGTACTTGTATCCCTTAATTTTAAGACATCTATGCATTAATATCTTGTACATATCATATATGCATTATAGTATAGATATATATATATATATATATACACACACACACTAGCGGTATACCCCCACGATGCGGCGGCGGTGAATAGTTCTTTTCGGCAATTAATTAATGTTTGGTGGCGAACATTAGTTTCATTTCGGCAAATAATTGATGGGATGCAAATATAAGTACGTTGTTATTCGGTTAGTGGGGTGTCCATGCGATTTCATGGTAACGAACAGTTCATTTCAACAAATAATTGTTGAATGTGTTTATGTTCTTTCGAATGTTAAATTTCAAGTGGTTGTCTTTCGATGACCAGAGTGTAATTATAAGTCGTAGTCTCCATTTTTCATTATTTTGGTAAGATGCTAAAAATAACCACACATATGATAGTATTACATTTCAATATTTTATAAAATTGAAAAAACCAAGGAATTACAGAAAATCTTAGGCAGGAATTTTCATATTGGCACAAACAGAGCAGGATATCTCTTCTGAATAAAATATTGGCAGTCATAGCCATGCTTTGTACGAATATTAGGATACATCTCTTCTGAATAAAATATTTCATAGCCATGCTTTGTATGAATATTTCTTCCTTGATAGTCGTAATAAGTTTTCTAGTGCACCTTTCTTAAACATTGAAATCATATTACTCTAGCCTTACAAGGACATCACTCTAGCATTACAAGAATAAAGTTAAAGAATAAAGTTATCCCATTACTCTAGCATTACAAGGACATCACGTTTTTGTGATAACACATCCCATGATTTTACTTCTTTTAATAATCTATATCCATCTTATCAAACATAACATACCAGTTGAATAAAATAGTGGGATAATGACTTGGATGGGTAACGTACTTTCACTTTTGTACACATTTGGTCACTCAAGTTTTTTTTGTGCCTGATATACCCTTGAATTATTTGAAATTGTACACACTTTACCATTGTTACCGGCATTTGAAGGTTTTTGATGATTTGGCAGTCATTTTTGTTGATGTGGCAGCCCTTTTTGATGAGTTGGCTGCCCACGTGGATTTAAAAGCTGATAAATTCAAAGGATCGTATTCCTCATGTTTTCGTGCCCTAAATCCCACACGATGTCTTCCTCCTCTTCCGTATCCCACCTTCGAAATCCCTCCTCCAATGTAGATTACCGGAGGCGTTGTTCCTGTGGTTTACATCCGGTCATTCGCACATCAACCACGCCAAAGAATCCGGGTAGGCGCTTCCTGGTTTGCGATAACCCCCAGGTAAGTCGATTTGAACCAAAATTCGGTTTTTAATCTGAAATTGATAATTTATTATTCACGATTGCATTATATTTTTTAAGAAAAAATGTAAGTTTTGGGAGTGGATGGAAGAAGAACCATACCAGGTATCCCCAATGGATGTGATGGAAAGATGAAGCAAGACATTGAAGAAATGAAGAAAAACATAGAAAAAGCAACTGATGAGATGAAACAAACATTTGATTTGGCACTGAGGAAAATCATGGTGGATAGAGAAGTTGATTCTGTTGCAGTGAGGAAAGAACTGGAGGAAATGAAGAAAAAAGTTTACATGCTTAGTGTAGGAATCGTGTTATTGTTTATGGGCATTATAATGAAATGAAATCAAATGTATCATGGTTCATTATGTTGTGTTTGGAATGAAATGAAATGTATGGGGATTAGAATGAAATGAAATGAAATGTGTTTAACATCATGCTGCACACTAACCTTTAAGGGTACAATGGGAAGATCTGCAAGTAACAAAAGATCAAATGTGTTTAACATCAATCTTTAAGTGTTCCTTATTTGTAAAGATCTGCAAGTAACAAAAGATGATTAAACATGGTTGTTATTAAAAGTACTAAGAAAAGATGGTTGTTATTAACATTAAAGTACTAACAAAAGATGTTTAAACATGGTTCTGATTTCACATTACAATACTAACCAAAAGATGTTTCTGATTTCACATTAAAGTACTAACCAAAAGATTCTACTTTGCAGCATATACTAACAAAATATGTGCCCACATCATAAAATGAACCATTAAACAAGTACATGAAAAGACTAAAAGTTTGACTTTATACCAAAATATGTGCCCACCCACTACCATTAACTATGTTCCCACCCACTACCATTAACTAACATGCCTAATCTAATCCAACATGGTAGGGTTTTCTTCAGTGCTCCCAACTCCTGTTATATTTTTCTTCAATGCATTCTTGGTGATCCTTTCAGAAGGTAACCTACGTGGTGGTGGTGGAGTTGTAGAAAGTGGTGGTGGTGGAGTTGCAGAAAGTGGTGGTGGTGGAGTTGAAGAAACTGGTGTTGGTGGTGGTGAAGTAGTATCTTTTGGATGTTGTGACTGTTTCTTCTGTGGAGGTGGTGGTGGTGGTGGTGGTTCGGTTGTACCACTTGTGGATCCTGTCAAAAAGGAAAGTTAGATATCAATTTTGTAATGGTTGGTATATAATCAAAGTACATTGCCTAAACTTACCTGTTTTGTTTTGTTGTTGAGATGGACACTTGGTTTTGTTGTGACCAATTACCTTACAAACACTACACCTTATTAGACTTCCCTTCCTTCCAACAGTATGTCTATTCTTTCCACTTAGCTCTCTTTCTCCTGCATCTCTCTTTCTTTTGACTGTAGGTCTACCAGGTAACCTTCTTTTCTTTGGAGGCAATGGCTTCATGTAATCTACACTTGGCCACATGTTACTCCCATTTAGAGGATTTATACTGTATTTGTAACACTTTAGGAATGCCTCCTTACTGAACATTGGTGATACAAATGTCTCAGGATCTTGATTTAAGTAAGCAATTGCAGCCATTGCATGTACGCATGGTACCCCTGATAGTTGCCAGATTCTACATGTACACTTCCTTGCAATTAGATCTACCCCAAACACAGCATCAATCAATCTGACTTCATACTTTTGGTAACCACATGGACTAACCCCCCATAATTTGTTAATAGTAAAACCATGGTTAGTAAGTATACATGCTATCTATAGACAAATATTCAAATCAATCTGACTTCATACTTCATACCTGTGTGACACTTTCAAGTTTTGTATTTTTTTCTGATTGCTGGACAAATATTCAAATCCCATTCCATTCCTCTTAGTCTTTGATTGTATATCCTCTCCATGACAAATATCCTAATCTCTTCTAACATAGTGATGATAGGTTTCCTTCTAGCAGACCTAACTGCAGAATTGAAACTCTTACTAACCCCGTTTTCAACTGCATCACAGTCTCTTCCCTCTTGAAAGAATGCCTTTGACCAGGTTCGTGGGTCCCTATCTTTCAGATACTCATATGCATGAACATCAATAGACTTTATTTCCTCCATCACAACTTTAAAGCTTTCCTCTGTACTAGCCTTTACAGCCCTCCAAAATAGCTTCCTGAAATGCTCACCAGTAAACCTCTTCCTGAAATTAGCTATGATGTGCCTAGCACATTGGCGATGTTCAGCTTCTGGACATCTTTCTTTGACTGCCTCTAATAAACCCTGCCCATAAAAAAGTATTTTGGATTAGTAACATCAAAATATATAAGAAAGTGGTTACTAATTTCTTACTTTGTGTCCATCAGATAGAATGGTAATCCCTGCACCTAGGTCCCCGTTAATGTCATACATCAGTAGGTCTAGAAACCACTTCCAGGTTTTTTTGTTCTCAACACAGACCACGGCCCAAGCTATTGGGTAGATGTGGTTGTTTGCATCTCTCCCAATAGCTGAAAGAAGTTCTCCTCTCACTATACCCTTTAAAAAGCATCCATCAACCCCAATAACTCTCCTGCACCCTTCTATCCACCCATCCCTTACAGCTTTTAAACAAACATAAAACTTGGAAAACATTGTTGTGGAGGAATCTGGCATGATGTCCACACTTAACTTGACTGTAGACCCAGGATTTGCCCTCATAACTTCTTCACCGTATGACCACAATTTACCATAATGTTCAATCAGACTGCCCTCAATCTCTTTTAATGCAAATCTCTTTGCGTTTCTACATTGACCTACACTCACATTTATGTTAAACTTTTTGGACACCTGAGCTTTCATCTTCCTTAAACTTATATTTGGCCTTTCAATGATATCAGACATGAAATGTTTCCCTATCCACTTGTAGGTCACTATAGGACCAAGCTTAAAAGCCCTAGAGCAGTTATGGTCATCATTAAGAGATTTAATCTGAAAACTTCTTTCTTTGCCCATCCAGGAGGCCCAAAGCCTGAAAGGGCAAGATGGTTCCTTGTTTTTTTTGCAACACTTAACAAGAAGTCTGTTAGAGTCATTTTTATCAAACCACAAGTCATAGCCATTAGAAACTGCATAGTTGCTTAACATATGTTTAAGTTCATTAGGATCAGAAAATCGCATACCTACCATTGGCTTCATTTTATCCCACTGTTGAGTTTCATCATGTACAGGGTATTGTGGTTTATCACCTTCATCTTCATTTTGTTCTTCAATATCATCGGTATTGGGTTCAATTGGGCAAAGAATGTTTAAGAACTTATCACCTTTTGTTTTGTTGGTTGATACTACATCTCCATCTTCTTCATGATCAACAGAAATCGTATCTGAAATCACTGAATCGACATCTTCCTCACAATCTTGATTTCCATCTTCGTTTGTTTCATCCTCTTGTAACTCATCCTCAACCCAATCAAAGATAGGCTCGTTGTAGTGGTCCACATACACACTTATTCTCTTACCATTATTGTAACCCATTTCCAAAAATTCTTTGTAGTCACCATCGTTATGCAGAATGTGAATTCCCTCAGCTAACCTTTCTTGTGGAAGACAAAAGTAAACGTTCTTACATTGCTTTCTGGTGAGCTTCTCAAGGAAAATTATGAACTCTGAGTACCCCATTCCACTGAAGTCGACATCGCGTACTGATGCTCTATCGGGATCAAAGTACACTAACGGTTTGGGACCAAACGTCCCATTGTAGTGTACATCAACTGTTAACAACGTAGCTTCATCCTCTTGTAACGACATTGCAGAATACCAATTCAAGCGATCGATCGACCCTAATTCGTGCCCTAATGGAAGTGAACCATCGATCGATCGTCCCTAATTCGTGCCCTAATTGAAGCGTGGTTTGATTTCCTCTGTAACGATGGTGTAATGCCACGTATTCTACACGTAATACTATATTAATACCGTAATTTTGATTGCAACCGGATAAACCTTCAAATGCCGGTAACAATGGTAAAGTGTGTACAATTTAAAATAATTCAATGGTATATCTGGCACAAAAAAAAACTTGAGTGACCAAATGTGTAACGACCGTTTTTCAAAAAAAAAAAAATTGTGAATAGTAACTACGGCATGAATAGTAACTCCGGCGTGAATAGTACTCCGGCGTGAATAGTTCCCGATAAATGAAGTAAGCGCTTACCTCGTGATGACGTCGACGATGATGTCGTGATGACGTCGTGAATAGTGTTTTCAAGCCCTATAAATAGAGGCCCAACCTCTTCATTTCAACCCACAACAAACACCAAACAACCTTACGATATCGAGGAGTGTTCTGGTGAGGAAAATAGGTCGGGAGGAGTTAGGAGCGAGCGGTAGCTGGTAACGAGGTGCTCGGGAAGTGTTGGAAGAGCGGAACGGGAAACATGCCAAGGCTTTGCGAAAACGCCAATCTTAAGTGAGTAATTGTTATCGTATTTCTCTAGTAGTCTATAAGTGTTAAACTATAAAATGTAGAGGTTATATTATTCGTAATTCCAAAAATAATACCGAGTGATTTACTTACGAGGATGGTGTCTAGGCCGATTACTTGGGATCTGGTTGTTGGATTTTCCGAAAGGCTAAAATGCTGAAAGGATCCTGCCACCCCAACTAATCTTCTACCTGGCTATCCTTTACTTGATAAATCACGAGGTATCATGTTGGAATTATGGAAGAATTTAATGATGCAACTATAAGATAGTTAAGGAGTAAAGAGTGATAAATGTCTTACGGTGTTAACAGTTAAAGAGGGAATACGAAGCAGAGATAAACGCCGTAGTCGACTATAATCAGGTGAGTTTCTCACTACATTGTGTGGACGTTATATGTCCTTTACTGTATTTTGTGTACTTATAAGATGTTTATAATATGTTGGTGAATTGTGTGTATATACCTTCCTGTTATAATTGTATGGGTTGGGTTATGGTGTGTGTGTGGGCTCGACGTACTAAGTAATATAGAGATACGTGCAAAATACACTAAGCAGATACGCATGACTCGACGTACAGGGTATGCGCGGCTCTAAGTGCTGAGCCGGGGAATTAGATTTACTGAGCAGATACGTATAGGAGGATATAATCCAATATACTGGGTAGAGCAGATTATGTGACGTGTGGTTGTATTTTTCCTGTTAGGGGTAAAGTATGTGTAGCTGATATGCTGTGTAGTTTTTGGAACTCACTAAGCCGTGTGCTTATCCTTTCCCTTTTAAATTACCATTTCAGGTTGTACAGGTGAAAATGACGGACAGGCATGACGGGTACACACTGATGCTACTTATGTGGAGATTTATGCGGTGAATTGATGTTTAAATGATTTCTAAATATCTTCAAAATGTTAATTATTGAATAAATTGATATTTATTTAAATGAAGATGTTTTATTAAAAACCGGGTGTTACAAGTTGGTATCAGAGCCAAGGCTTGAGTGAATCAGACTCACTTGATGGGTTTTGATCTCAAGCTTTAGACTTAAAAGTTTTCTTTGAAAATATTTTTACAAGAAATTATAAGTTGTTTTTCAAGTAAGGGGTTAAATGAATGTTGTTGCAAAGACGCAGTGTGTACCGTCAGCCGACGCAGTGGGGAAAAGGTTAAGTGCTTAGTCTTTGTTGCTATTTCTGTAATATATGTGTGCTTAAATGCCATTAAAGTGTAGGCAGTAGGAACTAAATAGTCCTAGAATTTTTGAGTTGGCCAAGTTGCATGTTCCTTGATAAGTGATATCCATAAGGTAAATCCTTTTTATTTTGAAAGATTTTCTACGACTATGTTCGTAAAACAACCTGGGGTATAGGTGGTAAAATTATCGTGAGAAGTGAATTGGGGACTCCTGGACAAGTTCTGAAACGAACGAGGGTAGGTGTGGAAGATAGTAGTAAAGCTCCTACTATTGAAAACACAGGATCCGCGTTCGAATCGGGAGTTGGTCGTAAGGAATCCAATACACTGAGGGTATAACTAATTGGTGTATATGCTGATAAACTGTATTTGTCCATTCTATTGGTTGGCAATCATAGAGTTTATTGGGATCAATTAGGACGCTGGAGATTGAGAATCTAGTGACGTTTCATTTCTTAATAATTAAGTAATGAACAGTTGATGTGACTATAGTAGACGAACTGTGCAAAAGTGACACGTTAAGTCTCTTCGTTACTAAGAAAAGCACAGATAATGGATGATAAAAAGAAGATGTTGATTGCTAGAATAGTCGATTTTGATTGACTATAAATAAACATAATGTTATTTAGAGAAGAGCATAAGTCGTAAATTTCATTTCCAGATATGGAGATATATGTGAGGCTTCCAGGTCATCTACAGTTGCTGGTTAACAAGTTTTATATACGAAGTGTGTCAGACGACTGTAGTACGATAATGATGAAGGCTGAGGATGTATGTGAGCGTATCAGCAGAAATTGGGATCCAGTAACTGGATGGCATAATTTGGAAGAAGACATACGTGAACTAAAGCAGTATATAGATGTGAAAAATATACGTACAGATATACGTATACATGCTAGAAACATAAGGTTTTATATGTGGTGTCGTATGTTTGCAGAATTAGAGTTTTATCCATTCCCGTACAAGAGAAGTACATGTATACGGGATGGACATATAATAACAACTCGTGAGAGTGCAGATGACATAGTGGTGTGGCGTAAGGGTATTCATGTAGGTAGTGAATACTATGAACGAATGTATCATAATAGGCTAGTGTGGCCTATCAGTGTATCATGTACTTAAAATCTGTTAGTATATGAAAATAATAAGTTGAGAAAATATTGTTAACTGGCCAAGATAACCATCTTGTTAGCATATGTGTGTTGGGTAATAGACTAAGTGAATACCTCTTAAGTAGGTAACTCATAGGCAAGTAACCGTGGATAAACTGTGTCGGTAGATGATTGAATATCTAGTTGATATTAGCTGTGCGGACGAATTCGTAAATATTAAGTGGTGATAACCATGGATATGGTATCCTATGGTGGGTGGAGATTTTGTAGTTGTATGTGGAGGCTGAGCTGATATGAGGATTCTTGGTGTCATGTGGTTGGTTGTAGAGCTGTGCAGTCGTATGTGTGTTAACCGTTAAGCCTTTAGAGCGAAAAGATGTTTATTCTGTGGGGCCACTTATACTTGTAGTTGGGACCACTTATTAGGTGGGGCTACTAGTATTGTGGTTGGGACCACTTATGCTATGGGGCTACTTGTACTTATGGTTGGGACCACCTATTCCGTGGGGCCACTGGTAACTTGTAGTTGTGACCATTTATTCTGGGGGTTAATAGTACTTGTGGTTGTGACCACTTATTTAGTGTGGCCACATTTGGTAAGACCACATATGTGTTGTGGATCTTATGAGCAGTAATTGTGGTGGGACCACATACAAGTGTTGTGATGGCTTTATTGGCTGGCAGTTCTAACACACATACAGTCGGGTGTCTGGTGAATAGCTGAGCTGTTGAGGTTGTGAATAGCAGGGGTTGTGATATGATGTGGAGAACATGTGATTATGATTATACGATGCATAACAAGTACCTTGCATCCATGATGTCAGTATTGTGAGTATATGAGATTACATAACGAGTACTTATTAGTCTCAATAGGTTGGCCTAGTTGATTAGAGGTGGTTAATGTGTCAGTATTGTAATACCCTTTGGGTTTACTAATACAACCGTATTATGTTGAAATAGAGAATGATTGAGTGGAAGAATAAGTGTATGTCAACGTTAGAGATTCCGGGGACGGAATCTTATAAAGGGGGGGGAGAGAACTTGTAACGACCGTTTTTCAAAAAAAAAAAAAAAAATTGTGAATAGTAACTACGGCATGAATAGTAACTCCGGCGTGAATAGTAACTCCGGTGTGAATAGTACTCCGGCGTGAATAGTACCCGATAAATGAAGTAAGCGCTTACCTCGTGATGACGTCGACGATGATGTCGTGATGACGTCGTGAATAGTGTTTTCAAGCCCTATAAATAGAGGCCCAACCTCTTTATTTCAACCCACAACAAACACCAAACAACCTTACGATATCGAGGAGTGTTCTGGTGAGGAAAATAGGTCGGGAGGAGTTAGGAGCGAGCGGTAGCTGGTAACGAGGTGCTCGGGAAGTGTTGGAAGAGCGGAACGGGAAACGTGTCAAGGGTTTGCGAAAACGCCAATCTTAAGTGAGTAATTGCTATCGTATTTCTCTAGTAGTCTATAAGTGTTAAACTATAAAATGTAGAGGTTATATTATTCGTAATTCCAAAAATAATACCGAGTGATTTACTTACGAGGATGGTGTCTAGGCCGATTACTTGGGATCTGGTTGTTGGATTTTCCGAAAGGCTAAAATGCTGAAAGGATCCTGCCACCCCAACTAATCTTCTACCTGGCTATCATTTACTTGATAAATCACGAGGTATCATGTTGGAATTATGGAAGAATTTAATGATGCAACTATAAGATAGTTAAGGAGTAAAGAGTGATAAATGTCTTACGGTGTTAACAGTTAAAGAGGGAATACGAAGCAGAGATAAACGCTGTAGTCGACTATAATCAGGTGAGTTTCTCACTACATTGTGTGGACGTTATATGTCCTTTACTGTATTTTGTGTGCTTATAAGATGTTTATAATATGTTGGTGAATTGTACCAAGTTGTGTGTATATACCTTCCTGTTATAATTGTATGGGTTGGGTTATGGTGTGTGTGTGGGCTCGACGTACTAAGTAATATAGAGATACGTGCAAAATACACTAAGCAGATACGCATGACTCGACGTACAGGGTATGCGCGGCTCTAAGTGCTGAGCCGGGGAATTAGATTTACTGAGCAGATACGTATAGGAGGATATAATCCAATATACTGGGTAGAGCAGATTATGTGACGTGTGGTTGTATTTTTCCTGTTAGGGGTAAAGTATGTGTAGCTGATATGCTGTGTAGTTGTTGGAACTCACTAAGCCGTGTGCTTATCCTTTCCCTTTTAAATTACCATTTCAGGTTGTACAGGTGAAAATGACGGACAGGCATGACGGGTACACACCGATGCTACTTATGTAGAGATTTATGCGGTGAATTGATGTTTAAATGATTTCTAAATATCTTCAAAATGTTAATTATTGAATAAATTGATATTTATTTAAATGAAGATGTTTTATTAAAAACCGGATGTTACAAAATGTGTACAAAAATGAAAGTACGTTACTCATCCAAGTCATTATCCCTAAAATAGTATCTAACAAACCATAAACTAAAGTATTACAATTTTAGAGGTGTTATCACCAAAAAAAAAAAATCACTATTTTTAACTAAATAATTTATTCGGGTCTTCAATCTAGATCTACTCTAAGGGTGGGGGGAGTAGATCCCTCCCATCCCACTGAACCCACACGCCACGTCAGCTTTTCTCTCTCCTCTCACTTCCATTTTCCCCATCTTTCACCAATCTTTCACCAATCTTTCACCCATGGAACCAGTACCCACTGAACCCACTGAACCCACAATGCCACATCATATATTTGATATTTAAATGTTTTAATTAAATGAATAAATTAATTTGAACACTTAATTTAATAATAGAAAATAATAATAAAATGCACAAAATTTAAAGAAAATTCAAATTACATTTAATTAAAAAACACACCGGTACAAGAAAAAAAAAAGTCTAAATACGGAAATAAAAATCCTAAATACGGAAATAAAAATCCTAAATACGGAAATAAAAATCCTAAATACGGAAATAAAAATCCTAAATACGGAAATAAAAATCCTAAAGTTCCCACCCATACATTTATGCAATTTCCTGTTTCTTCCCAAGAACCAATGCCAATTTTGATCCGGTCAAATGATCATGAGATTTAAGGAAGAATTTTAAATCTTTTTGTTCACGAGACCTTTTGAGCGCTTCGATCTCTTGCTCAAGGAGGGCCGATTTCCTCGTCAATTCTTGCTCCTGTTTCTCCAAAACAGCCATTTTCTTTGCACGCAGGGTTTCCTTCTTCTGCGCTTCTGCCTCATTAATATTCGCCAGTGCGGATATCTTATTGACGATGGTCTGATAACCATCTGGCATTGATGAAGATCCAGCCACATTTTTCCCTTTTCTTTGCCGGGAATGTGATGATGGTTGTGGGGAAGCTTCATCAAGATCGATTGGTTGGGGTATTGTGTGTAACTGTAAATGTGTGGGGATGGGGTTGGGGGAACTTCACGGCTCCTGCTTTGTGAGGAACTGCGACGTTTGGATTTACCACGATTTGAATCCATTTTATAAAAAAAGAGTTTTTTATAAAATAGAGGGCAAAGGGTTTTTGAGAGAAAATGAGAGAAGAAAGAAGGGTGAAGGTGTGATTTGTGAAGGAGTGGAGGTGTGGTATTTATAGGGATGAGGGGAATGTAATTTTTTAATTATTAAAATTTTTTTTTTTTTATAAAAATGGCTGGGATCATCGGGTTCACCATCATCCCTCACCCGCCTCAAACCCGAGCCCGCCGAACCCGCAAGGAGGAGGGGCAGCGGTACCGGAGGTACCGGCGGTACCGGCGGTACCGCCCCCATCCCCCATCGAGCCCGCTTCGATCTATCGTTTACTCCGTGCACCCTAAGAACATTGATATCCTACATATAAACATATAAAAATAGATATTAGACATAAATATCGCAAATGACAGAAATCAAATCGGATGAGGGAAAGGTAACAAAGTATTACCTGGTAAAACCATTTCTTATAAAGAAACCGTAACAATGAGATTTTTCCTAGAAATAGAATTCATCACCAACATCAAAAGTATTCACAAAGATTTGCCAAAATCATTAAAGCAACAGCAAAGAAGAAGAATCATAGTACACCAAGTGTGTTCATAAACAAAAATATTCATGAGAAAAACATAAAATCGACCATGAACATTCAGTAACATTAATTATTAATAGGAGTAACTAAGACTCAACCAGAGGGCTTATCTAAGAACATACTAAACTGGGACTCAACCAGGGGGCTTATCTTCAGGTCATCATTTGTCTTTATTATTATTATTATTATTATTATTTTTGAAAATAAAAGAAACAGAGCTTACAAATACCTAAAATCTGCATAGAAACGTTTCAACAAAAAACTTCATTAAAAGTCGAACCAACAAAGATCAAGCTACCGAAACTCATATAGAGCAATATTACTTGGTTTTTTCAACAATAAAAAGCATCCTTTTTGTTGACGTTAGAAGATGTCTTTCCCTTTTCGTGATTGTACCTGTTGTTTTTTTCTTTTATCCTGAAAAACAACCGAAATATTATAAATAAACAAAAAAATTACTCGTCATTTACCCAACCCAAATAATTAAATTAAAAATAAAAAACTTGTTTGAGAAACATATGCTTTCAGATTCAGCGTAACATCTATATTCCTTCCACACCGTGAGGAATGTTTATCACACACCAAAAAAGGAAGACTCGAAAAGGTCTAAGAAGACCTCATTGGATATCATTACGGTGGTGTGCGGTGGTGTTGCCGGTTGCAACAAAGTCGCTGTGTCAGATGATGCGAGTGCAATGGTGGTGCTAGTGGTGGTGTTGGAGGATTAGAGGAGTTGGAGTACCAAGATAAGTGTTTGAAATACCTCTGAAACCAAAAACAAATACCACTGGCAGACATAATGTTTTAGGTCATTAACACGCCAATTTTCTAGATGCGACGAACAAAACATTATGATCTTGAAAAGGATCATAGAAGTTCAAACACAAAATCTTAGAAACCTAGGTAAAAAATGATACCTGATGTTAGAGCGCGAAAATCCAGGTAAAAAACGGTACCTTGAATCTCGTCTAACCTGCTGGCTGCAGGAGGCGGATGTTAGGGTTTTTTTGGTCATCGGGTGCCGGAGAGAAAGAGCGGGAGACGGGAGAGTCTAACTTGGAATAAATGCCGTGAGGGGAGGGGAAGTGTTTAAATGGAACTCACAGATCAAGTACGATCCGTGTGATTTCAAAGGTTTGAAGTATTGTGGGCTGTTGGATTTTAAAAATGAGGGATGGTTAGGATTAAACTTAACGTATAGGACCGGATCATAAAAGAATCGTGCATTGAAGGTTTTTTCTCTCTAAAAAATTAAGACAATTGTGCATAATGTGGTTTGTAATTTATATATGCTTTTTATATATATATATATATATATATATATATATATATATATATATATATATATATATATATATATATATATATATATATATATATATATATATATATATATATATATATATATATATATATATATATATATATATATAGTTAGGATCAAATGTGGATTGCAAGTATTGTGTGAATGTGTGATGAAATGTGGAGCGTCAGATCGAAACGATCTACGGTTCTAGAAGCAGGGTCCTAAACGTAAATATATAATAATTAATTAATCAGTTTTTACAATTAGACCTTTATAAAAGGTATTTTAGTCTATCAATCAAATTTTATAAAAGGAAATTCCCGAATTATCTCCTAATTTTATGGCATTTTGAATTTAATACATATTTATATTCTAATTTGGTAGGATTTTTATTTAATATGTATTAACCCTGTTGTTTAGTTTTTTTTTTTTAATTAATGTTCTTAAAGAATACCGGTCTATATATAAAAAAAGAATAAATATAATGACAAGTACATTCTTAAAGAATAGAATATACATTCTGAATGCTAAGCTTTATTCTTAAAGAATACGACTAATAATAATGGAAAAATACATCAAGATATTCTTGAATTAGTATTCTTAAAAATGGACAAATACATTAAGACATAAGAATAAGTAATTCTTAAAAAAATAGACAAGTACATCAAAAGATTAAATATTCTATCAGAATAATAGAAAAATATATTAGAGTTGAAAGAATCATAACATAATACACTATGATCATATTACCGTATATATTCTGAAAGAATCATCAAATATTGTAGTCTGAAATAATCAAACTGAGAATGTATTCTAAGAGAATGTATTCTCAAAGAATGTATTTACAGATAATTTATCTCAGAGAATTTATTCTGAGAGAATGTATTCTAAGACAATGCTCATGCGATTCCATGTACAACTAAATTCTCAGACGAGTACAAATCCGGTGAAGTTATCTTCACTCTATTGATCGAAAGTAACTCTTCAGAAGGATTAACGACGACTTAATATCTTGATTGATGCTTCTTGAGGCATAGACACCAAGTGTTTGAAACTTGATCTGCTTATGATCGCTTTGCATACCAGCATTGCTACCCCTTTAATAATTAACAAAATAAATATAATTTAATCAAAAATCATACTTTTAAAAGATATCAATTGAAATTTACCATTTGAACATAAGAATCGGATAGAAATCTAAGTCAAAAACCATAAAGAATGTCAATGAGGCAATACGTCAAACATATTAGGTGCGCTTACAAACCACAAAAAGTTTATAAATAAAAAATAGATAGAAAGGAAAGGAAGGGTCATATCATATCATATTTGGCGACGAATTAAAAAACAATAACGAACGTCAATTTAAAAACTTGAAAACCTCAAAAATGGATAGACATTTAGATTGAAAAATAGATGAAGATAATTATCAATTTTAATTGACGGGGAAGACTTGTACCTTCTTAACATAGTTCGCAAATAAGGAGAGGTCAAAGAGGATAAGGGTGATGCATCTGATACTTTAACCGGAGAAGGGTGGTTTGTTGTGGCTGAACGATCATCTGGTAGACTCAAAGACGGCGATTGTGGGCTCCTTTTGGACGGCCTGAAGCTCCAATGTTTCTTCGAGTTAGACTTATCTAGTGTTTTCTTTCGTTGAGTTCGTCCTTCCATGCCACTGCTATATCGATCAATCGAAGATTTCGGCTGGGTTTATGTCAAATCAACGAACCAATTTGACAAAAAACAATGATAAGCATCCGAGATGGAGGATCAGGATGCAAATTAAGATGCTGATGTGAACTGAATAACCTCGATCGGAAGTAAGAGGATGGGGAAGAGAGTTCTCGGTATGGTTCTTGGGTTGAAATCACATCCCCGCTTTGTGTAGAATGAAGAAGACGACGACTGATGGGGGAAAAAGTAGGGTTGGAGAAATTACTGGGTGTCGTAATTATAGGATAATTATTAATTAGTTACCATAACTTTAGGGATCTATTATTATTTAATATTTAAATTGATTAATAAAATTCCAAAAGTACCCTTTAAAAATGATTGGCTGAAATTAAATCACACATTCACACAATAATTGATGTTCATACATGAACCTACATCTATATATATATATATATATATATATATATATATATATATATATATATATATATATATATATATTAATAGGTTTAAATGTGAACCACTAAAAGGTTAAGAATCGTGAGAACCGATATTCACACATTAAGAATTATGTTTTTTTTTCGTTTTTTTGTTTTTTCACACTTGTTTATTATGTGAAAATACATCAAAGTTAATAAATTTTATTATTTTTTAATACGTTTTACAATATTCACAATATAATAAAATTTGTAGTTATTAAATTGTGAATACTATAACGTAAGTTTTTTATTAAACTGTGAATTAGTGGTTCTCACGGTTCTCAACCTTTTAGTGGTTCTCATTTGAACCCTTCCATATATATATATATATATATATATATATATATATATATATATATATATATATATATATATATATATATATATATATATATATATATATATATATATATATATATATATATATATATATATATATATATATATATATATATATATATACACATGAAAAAACAATATATTTTGCCAAAAATTCGGTTTAACTAGGGGTGTAAACGAGACGAGCCAACTCGCGAGATACCCGTGATCGACTCGAAAAATACTCGGGATCGACTCGACTTTAAGCGAGCCGAGCTCGAGCTCGAGCTACTCGAGTACCTTTTCGAGCCGAGCTCGAACAGTAAATTACTAGGCTCGTAAGGCTCGCGAGCTTATCCGAGTATATATGAAATTACATTTTTACCCTTTTTATATATATTACATAATTAACTTAATATTTACAATTCCTAAACCTAAAATTGGCTAACCCTAATAATCCTTATTCCCTTTCTTGTATGCTCACAGACACACCACAGACCAGTCACACAAGGCACAAGCGAATCTCGTCGTCTCCATTCTCCGAAGTCCGATCTCCATTCACCATTGACCATCGTCCATCCTCCATCGGTTCGCTTCCACAGGTTCGTGAATCGTGAGGCTCGTACCGTCCCTTCTACGTGCCGGTACCGCCATTGACCATCGTCCATCCTCCATTCTCCGATCTCGTCTACGACTCTACCGATTCCGCCACCATCGTCCCTTCTACGTGCCAGTACCGCCACCATCGTCCCTTCTACGTCCGTTCTACCCGCCGACCATTCTATTCATGGTAAGAATTCGATTTCTATGTTAGTATTTTCGATTTCTATGTTAGTATTTCATTTTCGATTTCTCTATTATGTTAGTTTCATCTGTGAATTATATTAGAATGTGAATTGAATTTGTGTTAGTATTTCAGTCTCAAACACTTGGAATTGAATTTGTGTTAGACTGTGAACTTGTCTGTCTGTCTGCATCATGTTGGAATTTCTGTGAACTTGTCTCAAACACGTGATTTCTGTGAATTATGTTAGACTGTGAATTGAATTTCTGTTAGTATTTCAGTCTCAAACACTTGATTACTTTTTCTATGTTTTTATAATTTAACATATATTAATTGTTCTTGTGTTTATGTATTTCAGAAATAGAAGCTACAAACATAGATCAACCTTCCCATTCCATGATGAGTAAGTGCATTTAAAACATTGTTTTTTTTGCTGTTTTGGACTTGGTTTGCTGATATGTGAGGTTGGGCTGTTTTTGGTGCTGATTTGACCTGCTTTGCTGTTTGTTTTGCTGTTTTTTTGTGCTGAATTGGACGTGTTTTTCTGTTGTTTCTATTGTTTGAATAGGTGCAGCTGTTTTGGTACTGATTTGGAAGTACATTGCTATTTTTGGTGCTGATTTGGAAGTACATTGCTGTTTTTGGTGCTGATTTAGACTTGTTTTTTTTGCTGTTTTGTTTTGATGTCTTAGAAGTTGTTTTGCATTGAAAAATGTTTCTTTTTGGTATTTTGGAAGTACGTACAAACTAGGACATAGATGGTTGAATGGTTGTTAGCATTGAAGAATGTTTGTTTTTTGGTATTTTGGACATTTGTGATTTTTGTTACCTTGGATAAACACTTGCAAGTGTACAGCATTCAAGATTTCACTCAACTTGGTGATTTTTTATTTTTTTAAACTTTAGTCGAGCCGAGCCGAGCCGAGCTCGAGTTTGTCGAGTATTTCACGAGCTCGAGTCCGAGCTTGAAATCAAGGCTCGAGTCGAGTTCGTGTCGAGCTTCGAGCTCGAGTATTTTAGTCGAGCCAAGCCACGAGCTTGGCAATACTCGGCTCGTTTACACCCCTAAGTTTAACGACCAATTTAAAAAAAAAAAATTAAAAAACCCATCAATTATTAATAAATTTTTTTAAAGATTTTGGATGTATATATTGCGGGACGACGTTCAACGCCAACATAGACACCACACATAAGATGTTAATAGCATCACATACCCCACACCGTTTACTCTTACAAAACGGTTTGAAAATTAAATGCAAGTAGGATGTAAGGTTGATCAAAGCCGCCACAATTATTGATTTGTTTAAAGTTAATTCATTTTTTATTAACTTTATTTAATAAAAGCTTATCATTATAATTTTCTCAAATCGTTGAATGTTTAAAAACTAAATACAAGTAGGGTAGAGTGTTAATAAAAGCGTCTACAATGATTGACTTTTGTAAAGTTAATTCATATTTTTTAAATTTTATTTAATAAAAACTTATAATTATAATTTTCTAAAATGATTGAATATATATATATATATATATATATATATATATATATATATATATATATATATATATATATATATATATATATATATATATATAATGAAAAAAACATTATATTTTGCAAAAAAATCGGTTTAACCACCATTTTTTAAGGTTCGGAAAAACTACAATTTTTTGGTAAAAGGTTTCGTCGAAGCCACTGTTATCGGCTTCTTCAGGTCATAGTGGTCAGGTTGAAATTTTTTTCCAAAAATTGATGGTTTTATTAGAACAAATAAAAATTAATGGTTAAACCAGAATACAAAAATAGTTGTGGTTTGTTTGGAAATTGGTTTGCTTTTTTTGTGAACGGAAAAATTCATTAGAATGCAAAAGAAGAAGCTAGAACCAAAATTTTGCATCGCACACCCGTTCCCACTAGCCACTGTTGATTCAGTTGTTTATGAGTTGATTGTTGAAGAGATTCGTATCAAATCCTAAGCTGACAAAGGTTCCAAGACAACCGCCACTTCTGCTGTCTTTGCTGGTCCCCAACGACCACAGACTTCAAACCAGAATCGCCCTAAAGTTGCATTTGATGAATGTGCCTTCTGCAAGAAGAAAAACACAATACCCAATAAACAAAGAACGACTAGCATTTCATATTATTATTAGGAAAAGTACGAATACAAAGAAAGGGAAAGACAAAATATATAGAAATATAATTAGGTTAAACCTAGCTAAAAAGGGCTAAACATAAAGCCCAAACTAAAAGAGCTCAACAAACTTATGGGCTAACATGCTCGTCTCAAGAGCGTAAACTTATTCACATAGATATATTGTCTATATACTTATAAACATTAATCATTATCAACATCCAAATCAATATAAAAGAAATATAAACACAGTTGGTTATTAAGCATCTATGTCACACAATATATATTAATTCCAAACATAAATACACACAGTTTTTAAAACGTAAAAGGACCTAAATACATTAAGAATGTCTACAAAATAATATGGAAAACAGAAAATAACAATATATTAATATAAAGAAATAAACAAAAACAAAAGCAATAACAATTTTCTTCTTTCTATCCTTTCAAAATCCAGAAGTAGAAAACAATTTTCTTCTTTCTATCTTATCAAAATCCAGAAGTAGAAAGCTTTGTCTTCTTAATCTCTTGCACTAGCAAACATACATCCAAAATGGATGAAGAAGAACCACAACATGTCAAGTGACATGCTTGGTAGTCCCCAGTTGGGATACAGTGAATCTAACCTTATTTTTACTAGATAGTATTTTTTTGTCTAATAACATAAAAATCACTGTAGTTTTGCCAAAATCCGGTTTAAGCACTATATTTTTTTGTTCTAAAAAAACCACTCATACTTTCATAAATATATATTGTAACCACTATAACAAACAAAAGTCATTATTGTTGTTGGATTAGGAGTCTAAGCCATGACTAATAATTTGTATTTACCTAATTAATAGTAGCAAAGTCCATTTGGGTTACCCTCATAGCTAGAGGTTTGGTAGAAATTCCAGGAGAGAGAAAGGTTGATTTATTATGTGATTAATATATCAATAGGAATAAAAGAAATAGCTTGTTAATATATTAAAGTGATAATATATTAATTAGAAACTATATTAATTGATTAATAATTAATCATGGAATTAATTTGATTAATTTATGTGGCATTAATTAGATTAATCAGGAAGACAGGGGGTAAAGTTGTTCCGATTCAATAGTTAAATTAACACGCGCGGCGCGCCAATGTATAGGTCGCGACGCGCGTATGAATAATCCGGAAAATGGCTTAGAGATAGGGTTTATCTCTGTTTGAAAGTGAAACGAGGTTTATCTCTAAGGGTCATTTGGTAGCCTATAAATAAGGACCCCTGGACCTCATAATCAAGGGCTATTCTCTTCTGTTCTCTCTGGAATTTTCGTGACCTGTCCCTCTGGCTCCCTGGGTGTGACCTCATTTGAGGCAGGACACTTGTGCTGCTTAGCTTCAAGATTAAACTAAAGGTTATTTTTTCTGATTTATTTCTTTAGTAATTTTTATTTGGCCTTTAGGAAATTAGTTACATGTTCAAAGTAAGAAAACATAGATCTTTTCTAGGTTGCATGTGAACTTAGAGTTTTAGTTCATAGATTTGCAGAAAACCTTTTAGTGGTATCAGAGCTTTTGTTTGTTTTCTTGTTGAATGATTGTAATAGTTTTTCTAAAATTAGGGTTGAAAGCTTATAAACCCTAATTGGCCTAATTTCGATTTTGGGGTTTAGGGTTTTTGAAACCCTAGCCCTCCCCCCCCCCCTTTTTCGATTTTCTTGGTTAGGGTTTTAGGAGGTTTTCTATTTTTGGTAACCTTGATTGTTTAATTAAATGGATTACCTTAAACCCATTTGTTTGAATTCGAAAATTAGGGTTTTAAGGTTTAAATTAATTTGATTAATTTGTGAAACCTATATACATTTGAATTAATTTAATTAATTGTTTAATCAAAAGATAATTCAAGGGATTTAATTTAATTTTAATTTAATGGTTAAATTTCGAAAAAATTAAAGGATAAATCCTAAAATATTTTAAAAAGTTTTAAAATATCTAGATTTAATTAATTTAATTAATTGTTAATTAAAGGATAATTAAATCGATTTTTTAAGGTTTAATTTAATTTTAAATTTAATAGTTAAATTTGGAAAAATTAAAAGATAAACCTGGAATATTTTAAAAGGTTTAAAATACATCTTATATATATTATTAAAATTTAATACTATATGTATAAGATAAATTGGTTATTCAAATCATTAGTACGCCTCATTCACAAAGCTGATCTATAAAGTGGGTATAAGGAAACTGCCTATAAAATGACGGTCTAATGGGTGTACACTCTCACCCACCGCTCGCCTGATCAGTGGAGGGTCGTTAGCCAAACGAGTTTGATAGGACCGCTTAATCATTAAAAGTATAATGATTAAAGTACTAGAACACTTTACAAAAATTCCTATTCTAGTTACTTTAGGAAAAATGTGAATTTGATGCTAATCCATGAAATTGCACATTGCACTTTATGAAACGTTGGTAGAGCGTGTGTGGTTTACCGGCACACCAATAGGGGTTCATAAAGAGTGGCAATGGATTTCTCGGGTGTTATCATTGTTGATGGAGCGTGTGTGGTTAACCGGCACATCAATTTGAGATGGTAATTGACCCCGAGAGTACCAAGCTAATTTACATGGTTATTCACACCCGGTTTGTGATCCTCGGCATCCCAGTCACAAATGGTGGGGCATATCCGAGATTAAACATGCCATTGAACAGTTCAATGAATCTCACAGATCTAGGAATTTCATAAGACTGAAATTGATAAATGTTATCTACCTTAATAACCACTGTGTTGTGATTACGACATCCCTCTTCACAGCATAGTTGGGGTATTTTGGATCATAGCCTTGTTAAATAATAAATTGGGTAATTATTTAAAAGGATTAATTAAACTAATAAATTCAAATTTTATATATGTCTGAAGAAAGTGTCATTCTCCTCCTTCCGCTCCTTCACCCATTTTTGAGAGCTTCGGAAAGCACCTGTTAAATATGGTAAGGTTGACTGGCCTTGACTGTGTGATATGGTTTTGCAATTAGAGAATAGTTCTTAGTTTTACTGGCGAACCATATCCGACTGAGTGTCCGCTCCCAAACATGGCATCACACAACAGCTTGTGATGATCATGACTCCTTGACTATTGAGTCCAAGGAAGTTCGTTGCCTTATGCTATTGATCATTGACCCCGAGTTCCGTAGGGATTTAGAATTCCTGGGGTCAGATAAGTTAGCGTAGCTGGTTGAGGAAAGGTTCCGAGAACTGGTTGAATAAAGGGAACGAACTAGGATCTTCAAAGAGCTTGAAGTTGCAAGCTAGAAGGAAGTAGCACCAGTTTGCGTGTTCCCGAGATTGAGGGATACATAGGCGAACAGTATAAAACTGGTTTCCCTTCGTGATCAAGAGTTAAGCATTAGCTCGACTCGCTGATCTATTCATCCAGATGAATAGAAAGGGTAACCGGATAAGACGATCGTGGAAATGCATTCAATGTCGACTCTGTATGAGTCGTTCATGGAGAAGCATAGTTCCATTGATTTAGCTGCTTCAGGATTGAGTCCAGTATTAAGGTGCATCAAGAAATGATCCAGATCGTCTGGACCAATTGTTCGATGTTTCAAACTGGGAATCCATAAGGTGGGACACAGTCACAGAAATATTGGAAAAATGCTCCAAAGCCAAAGCGTTTGGCAAACTCAGTAATATCTTAAAACTCAGAATACCTGATCCTCATTTCCTTGATACAAGATGTGTTTCTCACATTTGCTCTGTATGCACGGACTTTGTAGGATGCGGGATGTTGTCGCACAGGAGCATATTCGGATTGGATCTGGAGCTCGTGCATTTTTTGGAGTTAGGCTAGATATTTGTTCTTGTTATTCGTTTATAGATACATATGACATGGATTCGCATAGTACATTGTTCTGGGGATAATTCTGGTTTAATAAAATAATTTTCTTTTAAAACATGATTTTTTTAATTGTCCTCGAAATGTTGTGTGAATGTGTTGATGACGTAAATGGTAATAACTTAAATGTTGATACATCCAATGGGATTGGATTTATGAATTGTGTTCCTTATGATTGTTAAAGTGAATTTTATGAGAATCACTTCAACCAAAGGTCCAGTTGGACAAGACTTTGGAATCATTTGACTTAGGGTCACATGATGAATTGAGTTCTCAATAAAATCAGTTGTTGCAAGAAATGCATCACCCAAAGATCCAATGGATAGGATTTTGGAATCAATTGACGTGGAGTCAGGTAATGATTGCATGTCTTGAACAATATTAACAAAGTCATAAATTTACATGAAGATGTAAAAGACCTTAAGATTTTGAGCAATAGACACATAAGTTACTGTGTATTGCGCAAATCTTCGACCAGAACATGATTAGTTATACTTCATGATAATTGCCAAATAGTTTGACAAATATGGCTTCGCTTATCGGAATAAGTGATTGATTGGAACCTTGAAGTGTTCAAGGATTTCAAAGGAAGTATAAGATCAACAGAACCTGAGTGACAACATAGACTGAGAAAATGGTTCACAGTTTATCCTCTTCCAAGAACATTAATGGTTATAATGTGTCTTAGGGAAGACGATGGAGCATTAATCGAAATAGTTTTGATCCTCAATGTATAAGATACGTTTCCGATTAGTATTTCAATGAATTAAATATTCAACTAGTCAGACCGCAGAAACCATATTCCGACCATATCTTAAACTAAGTAGGTTATGCCGACACTGTCTGAAATGTAAAGCTGGGATCGTCCCACTAGTACATAGAAAGTCCAGGGTCATGTAGCATTCGTCTGAATCTCATGACAAGCTTGAAACTAATCAGCGATGCCGTTTCATTGGCCATCCCGGTTATCCTTTGAAAGAAGAGTCGTTTTAGAAAGAGCTCATGTTCTAAGGAAAGAGTGGGAGTAAGAATAATCCTGAAGGAGTTCAAGGATTAGCCAAGTGAAAGAACCTTTAGTCACCACTGGGCCTTGACCAGGAATCGGATTCCTGTTAAACCTGACATACCCTCTCTTCGCTTGACCTGTAGTTTTGGTCACCGTCATAAGGAGTTATGATCTGGGTGACATACCGATTAGTGGTAAAACACTAAAGATGGTACGAATAAGTAATCCGACTACTAGGAAGCATTTGTGAGCCCGGTTGCTGCCAAATAAGAGAACCTTAGTGCGAGACACAGTCTATGTGACAGTTTGATTGATTTTACAACTGGTCTAGGAACCAGTGGGAGTAATTGAATCATCAAAAGAAGGGAACATAGAAATGTACTTACAGAACATCTGGTTGAATGAGTCATCACTTGGGGTCAAGCAATTGATTCCAAGAGAGGCACTCTCAATAGAAGATGAAATCCGAGAGGATTCTGCGTGGCATAGTGTGAGTCGTTAGTGGAGCGTGTGTGGTTTACCGGCACACTAATAGGGACTCACATAGAGCATACCATTACAAAAGGTACATGGCCCCGGGATTCGTCCCATGGGCATCTCGCAAGAAAGGATATTCATATTCTCAAAATAGGCCAAAAGGTTTGAATTTTGTGAATAGCCTGGAAGATTTCCTTTAATATGTCGGAAAGGTTTGGATTTCGGTTTCGCAAAATGTGCCAAAAGTTCTGGATTTTGTGAATAGTCCGAAAAAGTCATATAACCGTATCAAAGCCAGTGGGAGTATCGTTGTTATCTGCTATCACATGTATGTGGGTTACATACTAGTTCTAGGAAACGTCTCTTATCATTACAAAGTGTAATGACTTGGTGTTAAGAAATGGTTCACTATGAAAGACTTTAAGAGATACAACATACTTAGGTGGTCGTGAACATCTATTAGATAGATTGAAATTCTGCCAATATGATCTTGATAAGATTCAAGATGCATAAACCCAGGAAAAGAATTTCCTATCATTGCAAAGTGTGATGACTTGGCATGAAAGAAATAAAGAAGGTGTAACATACTCATATAGTTCACAGACATCTATCGGATAGATGAAATTGACAGTATAGACTTAGCCATTGAGAATATGGTCTTGATGAGGTTCAAGATGCATAAGAAAGAGTCTCCGAAAGGAAATGGTTTCCGGAAGTCATAACACAAGGATTATTAGTAATCTTTGGATTCTGAAAGGGTTTGGGATGAGATTACATCAGGTCCCACGAGATTCCTGGACCGATCAGAAGTGTTATGAACATATCCTGATGACTTGATGCTTAGAGCATAGTAAGTTGGATTCAAGATATGACCTGGATGAGAATACTAAATGGATTTTGAATACGTGTGAGAAATCATTGGGTAATGATTAGGGTGAATGTTTTGAAAGGAGTTTCAAATCAGTAATTGTTTACACCAGGACGTGGTGCTGTAGGACTTCTTGGTTAAAGAGTTTCGTTGGTTTCTGATGGAGCACGTGTGGTTCACCGGCACATCATGATGCCTCGAAATAGTCTTAGGGTGTAGTCATGTAGACTAAAGACCCCGAGAACCATGGGCAGTCACGGTACACATCACCAGAATGGAGTTGTGAGAGAGAAAGACAGAATGACAAATTGAGATATTATTGGAAGAGTATCCGATTGGATTATCTGCAATAACGTGTATAAGTGTTAGACACTTGGATACATAGAAAGAGTGAAAAGGTCATTGAGTTAAAATAGACATAGATATAAAAGGCTTGAATTGAAAGTTTAAAAGAGAATAAGAAACCGATAATAGTTATGATAAATCTGACTTGGTGATTACCTCGTGGAGACTTGGTAATAAGCAGGAGTAGCTGCCAGTCAGATTTTATGTTTCGCTTTCACATGTTTTACTTCCTGAATAATTGGATTATTCAAATATCCACAGTCGCTCATACTTTTAGGGAGTAAGTATGAAGGAAGACTGTCATGAATTGGTTTGTAGATTGTCGAAGGAGTTAGACATATCAATAAGATTGCTATAACGTTCATGAGTACTTAGAAATGGAGATTTGAGTATTGGATAAACCCACGCTTAATAGATTGCTTCATGGATTACATCACGAGCAATGTTGAGACGATAATATCTTATGGTCTTGAAGTGGAGAGATATGAGTTATAATTTATGAGGCGGTTGTTCATTGATAGTACGAAAACGCATCGGTAACTCGGTGTTATAAAACGTGCTGTTGTGAATGATTTGTCTGGTAAAAGATATAAGCATATGAGTCGAAGCTTATTCGTCCATTGACCCTGACAGGAAACAGATATCTGTAGGCCTCTCGATGATTTTGAAGTTGACTAAAGTGCTGGCCAGCCAGGACTGAATTGATATGTTTAATTAGAAGTCTTATGTCATATGCAAAATCGGAAATCGGGAAACAGTGTGTCAGACAGAGATTGATCTCAATCCATGTCTCATGTCTGAAAATATCTTGTTGGACAGAGGATCATCTGATCAATTATCTATGGACAGAACTGACTAGGTCAGAGTTCGGCAGCAGTTTCTAGGAAGCTACAGTTTGCTGATTAATTAGAGGTTAAATTGGTAATTATAGTCATAGACTTATCCAAGTGGGAGACTGTTGGATTAGGTATCTAAGCCATGACTAATAATTTGTATTTACCTAATTAATAGTAGCAAAGTCCATTTGGGTTGCCCTCATAGCTAGAGGTTTGATAGAAATTCCAGGAGAGAGAAAGGTTGATTTATTATGTGATTAATAAATCAATAGGAATAAAAGAAATAGCTTGTTAATATATTAAAGTGATAATATATTAATTAGAAACTATATTAATTGATTAATAATTAATCATGGAATTAATTTGATTAATTTCTGTGGCATTAATTAGATTAATTAGGAGGACAGGGGGTAAAGTTGTTCCGATTCAATAGTTGAATTAACACACGCGACACGCCAATGTATAGGTCGCGGCGCGCGTATGAATAATTCGGAAAATGGCTTAGAGATAGGGTTTATCTCTGTTTGAAAGTCAAACGAGGTTTATCTCTAAGGGTCATTTGGTAGCCTATAAATAAGGACCCATGGACCTCATAATCAAGGGCTATTCTCTTCTGTTCTCTCTAGAATTTTCGTGACCTGTCCCTCTGGCTCCCTAGGTGTGATCTCATTTGAGGCAGGACACTTGTGCTGCTTAGCTTCAAGATTAAACTAAAGGTTAGTTTTTCTGATTTATTTCTTTAGTAATTTTTATTTGGCCTTTAGGAAATTAGTTACATGTTCAAAGTAAGAAAACATAGATCTTTTCTAGGTTGCATGTGAACTTAGGGTTTCAGTTCATAGATTTGCATAAAACCTTTCAATTGTATGTTGCCAACACAGAATACTACATACCCCTATCACATTCAAAATTTAGTGGATTCACTTGAACACCCGATGCAATCACAACGTGGCCGAAGTGCTGGAATTACGAAGACAAAATTTACATGTAAACAACTTTACGTATCATTTTCACTATAATGGAGTTTCAGTATTTGTTTCAAATGTCGATATTGAACTTTTCACATAATATTTCAATAAAAATAATCCTTAAAACTTATAAAATAAAACAAATAGTGGTCACCATTGAATTCTTTGAAAGTATGAGTGGTTTTTATGGAACAAAAAGAAATATAATGATTAAACTGGAATTAAAACTACAGTGAATTTTATGTTATTAACGCATTTTTTTGGCAAATTTACGCAAATCCGTTTTCCCAAGTCTGAATTTTTTTTAGGGAAAATGACTTATTAGGGTAACCAACTATTTGTTTTTTCACGTTTGGTCACTTTACTTTTCTTCGTGCTTTATTTGCCATTAAACTATTTATTTTGTTCATGATACATCGTTATGACCAGGAATAACAAGTTACAACCTAATTGGCATCTATGTAGCAAATAGGTGGCACTTACGTGGCTTTTGAAGGTAGGAAAAATGACTTATACGGGTAACCAACTATTTAATTTGTTCACATTTGGTCACTTTTCTTTTTCTTTCGTGTTTTATTTGCCATTAAACTATTTATATTGTTCAACCTAAATCCTTATAACCGAGAATAACAAGTATTGTCGGTTTAATCACTCAATGTCGTAATATAAGTTTTACGTGGGTTGATTACGTGGGTTTAATCACCTTGTAACTCATTTTTCCTTTTAAAAAAGCACTTGATGTTTTTTATTTTTGGACTCAGCCGCATAGCATACTTAATGGCTCGTTCGATTATCAATTGGTCATTCATATTTTACCGATTCATGGGAGCTGTAAGGTGATTAAGTGATTATTTTCAAAGGAAATATATGTATTGTAGACATTATATACTTCCTAGTTGTATGTCTGTATAATGTGGTAGGATACAAATTTCAGGAGTGAAAACATTGTTGCACGTAATCAACCCACGTAATACTTGTATTACGTCATTGAGTTATTAATCCGACAATACTTGTTATTGCTGATCATAAAGATTTAAGCTGAACAATATAAATAGTTTAATGACAAATAAAGCACGAAAGAAAAAGAAAAGTGACCAAACGTGAACAAAACAAATAGTTGGTTACTCTTATAAGTCATTTTTCAATCCTTAAAAGCCACGTAGATGCCATCTATTTGTCACGTAGATGCCAATTAGGCTGTAACTTGTTATTATCGGTCATAAGGATGTATCATGAACAGAATAAATAGTTTAATGGTAAATAAAGCACGAAAAAAAAGGTGATCAAACGTGAAAAAAACAAAAGAATTTGTTACCCTAAATATTTAGATTACGAGAGCATTAAGACAAATTTAACCTTCCACATTTGAAGTTTATTGACAAATTTATCCACGGCCGTCTTCCAACTTTCACCCCTTGTCAACATTAGGCATTAGCCCCTACCAGAAGGTCAAAATAAATAAAAGGCAATGTCATAGCCTATTATCCAATGTTCTCCATTAAAAAATGGTCAGAGAAATAATATCCTTCTCGTTTAAAATAATAGACACTTCCATGTATAATCATATCATCTAAAAATCTAAAAAACGATCAGTTTCATTGACTTTTCTCAGTTTTTTGCTCTCTTTCCTTTTCTCAATATAATTGCTGTTCAAAAGAAAGTGTTTACTATTTTAAAAATCAAGTCTGAAAAGGGAATACATGCGGTGACAACTAGCATATATACCCATAGGCCATAACATGTTGTGAACTTGTGATGCGTACACTTTCATCCCTCATCATCAAACAATACTTGAGGCTTTATGTACTAGAGCAACACAACTTCCCGAAATGGCCACCGCTAATGTTAGTACTACCATCCAAGCGAACAGGAACAACAAACCCTCCATTGAACTCCTGCGTCCTCTCGCCAACTTCCCTCCTTCTACATGGGGTGATCAGTTCCTATCTTTCTCTCTAGACAATTCCGTAAGAGTCGCTTTAATTACTGAATAAAAACATGCACACACTTGCACAAGAAGGCTATTTTGGAGTAATTTTATTAACGAAACCATGATTTTTTCCTATTCTAGAAATTAGAAGCTTATGCCAACATCATCGAGGAACAAAAAGAAGATGTAAAAAGATTGATTGATAACCCTTCCATGGATTCAAATGAAAAACTACGTTTGATGAATTGTGTTTACCGTCTTGGATTGAAACATCACTTCATTAACGAGATTGATTGTCAACTTGACAAACTTTTCAAGGAGTTTGACTTGAAAGATTATGAAGACGCTGATCTTTATACAACTTCAGTAAACTTCCAAGTTTTCAGACAACATGGTTATAAAATGTCATGTGGTAAGATACTCATGATGTTACGTAAAACCAGATTTACAGCAAAGTTACGTGCATTTTTCTAAAGTTTATTTAATATGGTACAGTTAGTAATTCATTAGGTACCATTATGCAGATGTGTTTAAGAAATTTAAGGATTGTGGCTCCGATAAATTCCATGAATACATTACAACCGATGTGAGGGGTATGTTAAGCTTCTACGAATGTACACAATTGAGAATAAGAGGGGAGTCTATTTTAGATGAGGCCGTAGCATTCACAGAATCTAAACTTAAGGTTGTAGCAGACACTTTAGAAGGTAATCTTGCACAACAGGTGAAACATGCGTTAATGAATCCTTTTCATCGAGGGTTGCAAATGGTAGAAGCAAGACTATATTTCGTCTACTATGAAGAAGAAATATGCTCTATACATGACTCACTTCTAAAGCTTGCAAATGCACAGTTCAATTACATGCAACTACTGCAGAAGGAAGAACTTCGCATACTCACCAAGTAAGTTATCAATTAATCAAAGAAAAACAATTTTTTGTTACGTTTAAAGTAAAATTTCTGAAATAATTTAATTGTCGCAACAGTTAAAATCCAACTTCCAAATTATCAACACCAAAATCTTGAATTTTTCTATTAAAAATATGAATCTTATTATACTCGTCAACCTTCCAAACTAGGTTACTATATATAACTAATTCTTTTTAGTATTGTAATATTCGTGACGTTATTCAATTAACTTAACTGTTTCCCTTCTAGATAGTTTCTACTCATGGCTAGTTGTCCCTACATTTTTTTGACAACAATGAAAGACACTTTTCAAGAGTAAATTACAATAATGGTAGATGTGGTTTGCATGAAATTGTAATAATCGACCAACTTTTCAAAAAGCCACGAAAATGGTCCAATTTAAAGATCAAATTGCAAGAATGGTCCAAAGGTCATGTTAAAAGACAATTTTACCTTTTTTAATTTCTTTTTTATTTTTGTTTAAATGTTTTATTTATTTTAGTAATTAAAAAAAAAAGAAAAAATACCCCACCCCCACCCCCATCCCTGCATCTCTCTCTCTCTCTCGTGGGTACCCGCTACCCCTCTCCCTCACCTCTCCCTCACATTCACCCTTCTCCTTCGGCGAGCTACCACCACCGGCGGTCTCAATTACAGAGTACCAAATTACAGAGTCAATTAGAGGGAACCCTTCACTAATTACAGATACCAAATCGAAAATTAGAGAGTCAATTCTAGGTTCAACTTGGTGGCGATCATGGCGCTCGTGGTTTACAAACCCACGCTGAGGTGGCACAAGGTGGATTGAGAGAAGTTACTCTGATGAAAAACCCACAACGTGGACTCAAAGTTAAACCTTCATTTCCCGCCAGGTGAAGTTGTTACAGATGAAGGAGAATTTGCCAAAATCACAGATAACGATCTCGAAATCAATCTCGGAACACATTTCTGGGTGATAATTCGCCGCTCTTTGGATCCGCAAACGTTCTTTCAAGAACTTCATTCGTTGGCTGCAAGTAAACCTGTAATAAAACGAAAATATACAACATTTGGGTCAAATATTTTGTTTTTCCGGTGGTGGGTTTGCTCGCCGGTTGCAATCTGAGCAAATAATTGGTTCAAAGTTAGAAAACTTACGACTGCAACAACGGAAAGTTGGAGTATAGTGAAGATGTTAGTCATCATAATGAACCACCTCGGAACCAAAGGGTTTCCATCGCCATCGAGAAAATTGCTTAAAATGAGACCTGCGGCTTCATTCCCAAAACTTGGTGGCGATCATGGCGCTCGTGGTTTACAAATCCACGCTGAGGTGGCATAAGGTGGATTGAGAGAAGTTACTCTGATGACAAAATCTCCAACAGAACCACCCCAAAACTGTATATCGCTTCTCACCGTCAAATGACCTTCAACAGATGTATCAATTACAAAAACTTTAGATCAATTACCGCTAATGCAATAATTACAAAATGGTTTGATCGATTAAGGCTAATGAAATTGATCCGCATCACGATTTCGGAATCGGAAGTTTACCTGTCGCCATATACTCAGGAGCTGCGTATCCGTACGTTCCGATAACTCTCGTCGAGATGTGGCTTTTTCCGTCCACTGGTCCGTCTTTCGCTAATCCGAAATCAGAAAGCTTCGCATTGTAATGCTGAAGTTTAAAAAAAAGTGAAAAATTCGTCAAAAATGGAGTACAAACCCAGGAGAGAGAGAGAGAGAGAGAGAGAGAGAGAGAGAGAGAGAGAGAGAGAGAGAGAGAGAGAGAGAGAGAGAGAGAGATTACTTTTGCTTCTGGAGAGAGAGGGAGAGGTGGGGGTGGGGTTGGGTATTTTTTTTACTTATTAAAATAAATAAAATATTAAAATAAAAATAAAAAAAATTAAAAAGGGTAAAATAGTCTTTTTACTTTATTCCTACTTATTTTTTGACAATTATTGAAAGTTAATCTTTAAATTGGACCATTTTCATGGCTTTTTAAAAATTTGATCGATTATTGCAATTTCATGCAAACCACATGGACCATTATTGTAATTTACTCCACTTTTCAAAGACGATATATGTCGTTATGCGAAACTGACCGATCATTCCTTGTCCACAACAATGTTATTCCAGCCCTGAGACTACAATGAAGAATCAAATTTTGAGCGCAGAATTTTTGTGGGGCAAATAAATTTTTTGAGGCATGAGTAATTATCCGATATTTTATCCGAACCAATTTCTTTATTGACTAAATATATTTTTCATGCAAATTTAGAAAATCAGAAAATTTTATATTACCTACAATCGTTAGCCTATTAAATTAGAAGGGTATTGAGACAAAAATAATAAAATAAAAAAGATTTATTGATAAGGGATCCGCACCATTAATTTGCGGGTAAAAAGTGTACGTAGTTAACATTTTTAATAACTTATAACATTTTTATTAATAAAATAAATATTTACAAATCCTCTTTAATAAGCTTTTCTTTTTCAATAATCAAATATGATTGTCATCTATTATATACTCATACAATTATCAAAGTAAAGTGGTTTCTACCCGCTCTTCTTTTGATATATTTTGTTTCACAAGTATAACATACATGGTAAGTATGTTGCAATTAGAACCAAAGAGCAGAGGGTTGATTTCCTTTAGCTATTCATTTTGATTGTTCTCTGGTTTATCGCTGCATCGTGTGGAGTGCACTTCTTAGTATAAAACATTTTATAACAATTCTATTTTTGGATTTGTTGTGTTTTAACACATATATTTAATATTCATATTATTTTTATAAAATCTATAGCTATATGGTTAAATAATATTAGATGGCTGACGAATAATAGCAAATATATTAATTGACTTATCATTTGAAATAAAATATTAAATTTGAAGTATGTTGCTGATAGAATTAAAAATTTTGTTAAAAAGATGATATCACAATAAATGCTTACGTGATTAAAAAAATGAAATTCTAGAAAATCCCTATAAATAATAAGAACGACTCGCGCGTAAAGAAAACTTCAAGGATGATGCAAAGTAATTTATACATATTCAGATTTCCCACGTCACTTGGTGGCCCTTCTTGTAGAAGGGTGAGCACAGAGACGACTTTAAGGGATGCAGGATATCGTACATGTTCTATGTTACCAAGGTTTGATCGAAATTTTATTTTTTCGTGGTTCCGTTAATAATCCGTCAATATCCATTGCTATCTGTCTATATTCCGTCGTTAATTAGCACAACTTTTCTGTTTTTAATTCTTTGCTTATATTTTGTAATTGTTTATTAAATGTCGAATGTTATCTCAATATTAATGAATTTTATTTATATATAAAAAACTGTATTTAGAGACTCACTTTTGTTTATTTTTACATAATTTTCGGAATCAACCGACTCACGTTAGTTAAGAAAGTCGATTCTCTAAATTTGAATTTGAACCGTGGACTTTTTTTTTTCTATAATTATGTAAGTTGAACTAACATATTTTCAACTTGGTTTAAATTTTGTGGGGGGCAGTGAGATACTGATGACCTCATGTGTGTCGTGACATTATTGAGTTTGACTAATCTATTGATGACATCAATAGAAAATCTGTTTTGATTTGTTTTGCTTTTTTTTTTTTTTTTTTTTAATTAAGCTTGTCAAATACAAATATGACGAGTGTTTTTCGGCATATAGCGTACTGATTTTATTAAAGATAAAATTGTAGTAATGGTCCTATGGTTTATATAAAATTTTGATTAAGGTCTAAATTTTTTTAATTGTTAAAAATGCTACTATTTTAATATTTGAATGTGTATTTGGTTCCTCTGACTAACAGTTATTAGTTAGTCTTGGTTATATTCCCCATGCGCCCAACACATGAGGGTAATTTTGTGCTTTTAATTGCACGGACCAAAACTGCAATAATACATTTTACCTTTTATTAAATTTTAAATTTATCTCTCTTTCTCTTTCTCACTCTCTCTCTCTCTCTCTATATATATATATATATATATATATATATATATATATATATATATATATATGTATGTATGTATGTATGTATGTATGTATGTATGTATGTATGTATGTATGTATGTATGTATGTATGTATGTATGTATGTATGTATATATATATATATATATATATATATATATATATATATATATATATATATATATATATCGGTAGCTGACACTTCAACAACATATCTGCAACAACGACTATAGATCGATTAGAAAGAAGACGATCGGAAGAGACGAGTTCTATCGAGTTCAGAAAAAGAGAGGCGAAGAAGATTTCCTATCGGGATCGACGTCGGGGAGGGTTGCTGCTAGCGATGTGCTCTATTGATTCAGATGAATAGAACCAATAGAGAGGGATGGAGAGTGACGAGTAATGAAGAAAGGAGAGAAGAGAAATATTTAGGTCAATGGCAACATTGAAATATTTACCTTAAAAAGTCCATTCAGACTCCTTTTCCTTTCTTAATGGTTCACAACCATTAAGAGTCTTTGTTCAGATGTGGTATTTTTGCATATCAAACAGTCTTAACCATTCACAGCCTCTTAATCATTCAGATTAAGAGGCTATCAAAAACAGGCTAAATAACTTTTGAATTAGGGAGAAGATCGCATGACGGGCAGACGAAGAAGAAGGACGCGTGAGGAAAAGAGTTGAGTGTTCGAAGGAGCACCAATGTTTTCTTTTTTCTTTTGAATAATAGAACATAATTAATAAGTTACATAACTTTCAAAGTATATTATCTCGGTGAAAATTATTTTCAAAAAACACTATCCTTTAGTTAAAAAATCCAAATGTATGGAGTATACATAAGTGATAGATGAGTAAAATGTAACGGACCGATGGTTTCTTTGTTATTAGGTGGTATAACGAGATGGAGTTCAAAGTTATAACTCCTTACGTAAGGGATAGAATACCAGAGCTGTATATATGGATATTGGGAGTATTCTTGGACCCTCATTACTCAGAAGCGAGAATCATAACCACAAAAATTGCTCAATTAGTGTTGGTGTTAGATGACACATATGATGCATATGGTACCATTGAGGAGCTTCGACTTATAACAGACACAATAAACAGGTATTGGTGAACATGCTACTATCTTTTGAACATTAAGTCCTGCAACAATTGTTGGTCTATCGCTTCTCTTTAGCGAGTTAAAGTATTCCTAACTAAGTGATCTTCTGATGAATACCTGTCATTGTCATCATTTTCAGGTGGGAATTTAGTGTAATGGAGCAACTTCCTAAATATAACAAACCGTTTTACAAACTTCTCTTGAATGAATATGCGCAACTCGAAAAACGGCTATCTAAACAAGGAAGAGCAAATCGGGTTAATGCTTCACGACGAGCAGTATGATACCATTCTATTATGTTAAATGCAAATTCCAGGTTATTTGTATATATATCTATATAATAACTTTCCCTACATTTCTATCGCATAAAACCAGTTTCAAGAACTAGCCAGTTGCTTCATGAAGGAAGCTGAGTGGAGAAATAGTGGATACGTGCCATCATTTCAAGAGTATATGAATAATGGATTAGTTACTTCGACCTATAATGTAATTTCAGTATCATGCTTGGTCGGTATGCCGGAGATTGTCAGTGAAGAGGCTTTGAATTGGTACGAAAGTAATCCAAAAATTCTCGAAGCTTCAGCGTTGCTTCTAAGACTTAACAATGATGTTATGAGTTTCGAGGTACTTAATTTTTCTTATTTATATATAACTTTTATTATAGCTATAAATCTTTCCAATGACACTGTGACTCCATTCTGCAAAATAATGAATGTGTGAGGGATTGCTCAAAAAACTTGTGACATAAGCCATAAATATGTTCTATGGAGTAACATACAAAATGCTAGAATGTCATGCATTGTAACAAGGTGAAATGTATGTAGTTTGAGGCTGAAAGAGAACATCAAATCACATCTGTACATACGTATATGAAGTCTTTCGGAGTATCAGAAGATGTAGCTATTGAAGAACTGAAGAAAATGATTGAAAATGCATGGAAAGACATCAATGAGGGATTTCTTAAACCAACCAAGGTTTCCATAGAATTACTGGCTCCAATTGTTAATCTTGCAAGAATGGTAGATTTGGTATATAGGTACAAGGATGGATTCACATTCCCAGGAAAAATGTTTAAAGAGTATATTACACTCTTATTTATTGCTTCGATCCCAATGTAATAATAAAGCAGTGATCGTTGTTTCTTTTCTTCAATTTCTCCTTAACAGCATTTCGGTTTTAGTGTGACTGGTTACAATCTCCAATCACACTACAATGACTGTGGTCATTACCGGCGACATAAATCGCCGCTAAAGAGTGCAAAAATCGCCGCTAAAAGCTTTACCGGCGACAAATCGCCGCTAATGCGTCGCCGCAAATAGTTCGTCGCTAATGATTAGAAATCACCGCTAATGCGTCACCGGTAATACCCGTCGCCGCTGAAGGCTGACATCGCCGCTAAAGACGTCGCTGCTAATGGTTGAATCAGTATCCGGTGATGACGTGTCACCGAAGATGGCGTCGCCGCTAATGGTGAGAAGGAGTTGCCGCTAAAGGATTTTTTAATTATTTTTTTAAATTATTATTATTATTATTATTATTATTATTATATTTTTTAGAATTATTAATATTTTTAATATAAAACTAAAATTGTAATAAATGAAGCAACATACGAGATAAACAATTCCAAACAAATACTAATATCTAAAACATAATATTCGTTACACAAATTAAAATAGTCAGGCAACAAAAATAAGTAACTACTCTAAGTTGTCGTCTTGATTGTCTCCGTCACCTTGGGTATCCCCACAACCCTTGCTCGTTCCACCACCGTGCTCTGCCGAGTACGTACGTAAAAATTCTGCCAACGCATCTCTATGTCTTGGATCCTCAAGCATCTGTGCAAGCGCATCCTTAAAAAAAATAAAAATATATATTATTAGTTAAAAACAAATTAAGCATTTAACAATTAAGTAGTTAACAATTAATATTTACCTTTGTAGGTGCTTCTTGGGAAGATCGACCTACATTAAAATGAGGCGGTATTGTCGCAGTCACAGGAGGTTTACGGTCAATCCCTTTGTAATGTCCACAGCGAGAACCCAACACCTTTTCAAATACCCCAACTTCCTTCGAGGGTTCGGGGGAGGGATCATTTAATAACTCAAACTCATGTTCCAACTCAATCTGCATTTTACATAAATAAATAAAAAGTTAGCATTTTACATATATTAAATATAATAATGATGTTGAATTAATTTTTTTGTATAAACACTTACATATTGTCGATGAGCCAAGTCACTGTCTCATGTCCCATCTTTGCGGGTGTGAGCCTTCTTGAATTGTTCGATTCTCTTTCTACCATGTTTAACAATAAAAAATTAGATTTGAAACAAAGCATTACCGATTTGAAACAAGCTGTAATATATATACAAAGCATTACCGATTTGAAACAAGCGTTAGTATATGTGCTTGTCCCCCCACGGTTGGTGTATTGTTGTTTTTGACGGGTTCCTTTGTTAGCATTAGAACGGTTTCGATATTCTGGTGTGCAGAAAAAGTCTATAGCTTTGTTCCAATTTTCAATAGGCATACCCTCGGGGGGTGAGTTCTAGCCTTGTCTATATCATCATATCCTCCTACGCGATCAAAATCAGTTTTAGCATCACTTTTTCGGTCCCTATACCGCTTCATCAGCACCGCATCAATACCACCCATCAACTGCATACGCTCGTAATCTTCCTCAATCGCATCTAAACGAATTGACTCTACAAATTAAAAATAACTTAGTCAAGTAAAACTAAATAAATAAATAACATACAAAAATAAAATTATATAAATAATTTACCCTGAGATGTTGTATTAATGCTTCCTTCTCGGCTTTGGTAACATTTTTCCAATCTTTTCGATCAAAGGGCATGGTATGCCACATGTACATCCCCACCTCACGAACAAAGAGGTCATACGGTCTACCAACCAGGGTATACGTAGTGGCTCTATCAAACTCCAATGGCAATGGCCGCCCTGATTTATCGCGTTGTCGTCGCAGTTCAAGGTTTTTTGCTTTGCCTCTCGTTTTTCTTCTCGCCGGTACACCTGTAATATAAATTTAAAAATATTAGTCACGATTGTTATAATAAATGAATAAATACAATAAATTAAAAAAATTATAATAACACTTACCATCCATCTCATGTCGACCCGTGCCTCTCCAAGGCGGAATTGGTGGATCCCCGGCCCCATCTCCACTATGGCACATAACATCGGCCATGATATAAAGTAGCAACATCCAAAACGATGTCATCTCCTGACACATAAATAAATTACAATTGTTTTAATGATCTTCCTTACCCTCGGATACTTCAGTGTCATAAGCAGACCCCTCTGTATCATAATCAGTATCAGCATCATCAATCTCGCAATCAATCACTCTATTGACGGTAACCATTGGCGGATCAACTTCAGTATCAGAGTCGTCACCGGTATCATAATTAGGAATGTTTTGAAAGTATTGACTCAAATCGATTACAATACCACAATTAGATGAAGAGGGGTTATGAACGACGTCGACATTTTCGGCTAAGACGATGTCAGCATTTGGGACGCCGTTGTGAACATCCCAAATTTTTCGATGGTTGACCTCCTCGATGAAAATCGTTTGGTTCCATGAAAATCGCCAGCTACCCATACGTGGGTCTGAACTAAACACACGACCTCAGAATTCCCCACAAAAAAATGAAATCTCCATTCAACCGTCACTTCTAACCGTATAGGATGATTTAACACGGCTGCGATTGAAAGTTGAGGACATCGAATGGCTCGAATCGTTGGAGCAAAAATAGGACTCATCGGGAACAATAGGATATATAATATCAACATCCAAATCAATATAGAAGAAATATAAAGACAATTAATTATTAAGAATCTATATCACACAATATATATTAATTCCAAACAAAAATATACACAGTTTTTAAAACATGAAAAGGACCTAAATAAATTAACAATGTCTACAAATCATATGGAAAGCAACTAATAGCAATATATAAAAATATTCAAAATATACAAAAGCAAAAGCAATAACAATTTTCTTCTTTCTATCTTATCAGAATTCAGAAGTAGAAAGTTTTTCTTCTCAACCTCTTCCGATAGCAAGCATACACCCAAAAAGGATGAAGAAGAACCGGCGCATGTCAAGTAACATGCTTGGTAGTCCCCAACCGAAGACGGTGAATCTTTTTACAGACATTTTTTTCTGAAACCAATTTTTTTGTTGACTAAATAATATATTTTTTTGGCAAATTACGAGAGCATTAAGACAAATTTAACCTTCCAAATTGGAAGTTTGTTTGACAAATTTATCCACCACCGTCTTCCAACTTTCACCCCTTGTCACATTAGCTCTTACCGGAAGGTCTAAATAAATAAAAGGCAGTGTCATAGCCTATTATCCAATGTCTTCCATTAAAAATGGCCGGATAAATTGTATGCTTCTTTTTTAGAATAATAGACACTTCCATGTATAATTTTAACGTCTACATACAAAAAATGAGTTTCATTGGTTTTTATCTACACTTTTCTCAGCTTTGTGTTGTCTTTCCTTTTCTCAATATAATTGCGGTTCAATAATCAAAAGAAAGTGTTAATTATTTTAAAAATCAAGTGTGAAAAGCATATATACCCATAACATGTTGTGAACTTGTGATCCGTACACTTTCATCCCTCATCATCAAACAATACTTGAGGCTTTAATTACTAGAGTAACACAACTACCCGAAATGGCCACAGCTAATGTTAGTACTACCATCCAAGCGAACAACAAACCCTCCATTGAGCTCGTGCGTCCTCTCGCCAACTTCCCTCCTTCTACATGGGGTGATCAGTTCCTATCTTTCTCTCTAGACAATTCGGTAAGAGTCCCTTTAATTACTGAATAAAAACATTCACACACTTGCACAAGAAGGCTATTTTGGAATAATTTTATTAACGAAACCATGATTTTTTCCTATTCTAGAAATTGGAAGCTTATGCCAAAATCATCGAGGAACAAAAAGAAAATGTGAAAAGATTGATTGATAACCTTTCCATGGATTCAAATGAAAAACTACGTTTGATGAATTGTATTTACCGTCTTGGATTGAAACATCTTTTCGTTGACCAGATTGATGGTCAACTTGACAAACTGTTCAAGGAGTTTGAGTTAAAAGATTACCAAGACGCTGATCTTTATACAACTTCAATAAACTTCCAAGTTTTCAGACAACATGGTTATAAAATGTCTTGTGGTAAGACGCTGAATGTTTAACTCAAAACATGATTTACAGCGAAGTTACATGCCTTTTTTAAAGTTTATTTAATATGGTACGATTGTAAATTTATTTGGTACCATTGTGCAGACGTATTTAAGAAGTTCAAGGACTGTAGTTCCGATAAATTCCATGAATACATTACAACGGATGTGATGGGTATGTTAAGCTTTTATGAATCCACGCAACTGAGAATAAGAGGGGAGTCTATTTTAGATGAGGCTTTAACATTCACAGAAGCTCAGCTTAAGGCAGTAGTAGATATTTTAGAAGGTAATCTTGCACAACGGGTGAAACATGCGTTGATGAATCCTTTTCATCGAGGGTTGCAAATGGTAGAGGCAAGACTATATTTCACTTACTATGAAGAAGAATGTTCAATACATGAGTCACTTCTAAAGCTTGCAAATGCGCAATTCAATTACTTGCAATTACTGCAAAAGGAAGAACTTCACATTCTCACCAAGTAAGTTATATATCAATTAATCAGATGAAAAACAAATTCTGGTTACGGTTAAAGTAAAATATGTTAAATAATTCAATTGTCCTAACTTATATTCAACATTTCAAGTTATCAACACCAAAATCCTGAAGTTCTTTTTTTATGAAAAATATAGATAAATCTTACGCTTGTCAACCTTCCATTCTAGATTACTATATATAGCTGATTCTTTTTGTACCTTATAAGATTTGTGAAATAGTTTAATTGTCTCAACAATTAAGAACCTACTTAGCTTGTTTCCTATCTTTTATCCACTCAAAGCTAGTTGTCCCTACACTAAAACAAAAGGCGCTTTTCTAAGGCAATATCTATCATTATATGAAACTAACCGGTCATTCATTTTCCACAACAAGGCTGTTCCAAACTTGAAACTATAATAAAGGATAAGATTTTGAGACCGGGCTTTTAATGTCTAGGTAGGGTCAAAGAAAATATTTTAGTTACGAGCACGTCGAGTAGTCTGACATTTTTTCTGAACCAAACTTGTAATTAATTATACTGTCATAACATGTTAGGATCGAGACACTTAGCATACGAACACTAAACTCACACACTCGGCTCACAAATTAAGAACACAAGAATTTAACGTGGTTCGGTCCAAAAATGACCTACGTCCACGGCGGATAACTAGGAATGTATATTGCTTCTGTGTTTATTTGTGTTGTGGTACATTGCTCTCAACCAAAGGCCTAGTATTTATAGGCATGAGAATTGTGAAACTATGGAAAAATAATCAACAAAGGGTGGTAGCTAAAATATATTTTTTTCCTTGCCTTCTTTGACTAAGCACAAAGCCTCCATACACCTAACAATCTCCCACTTGGAGGCTTCAACAACTTGGTCATTCTCTGCCATCCAATTCCTGCAACATGTTTCCAATCTCTCACTTGAAGCCACGAAACAATCTTCACATGTGCTTCAACTGTGCATTCCAAAAAAACATTTTTGATCTTAGCTCTTTCCTAGTTACCCTGGCCTTCTCTTCAATTATCCTGAAGGCCAGTTGAAGCTATGCAGAGCTTCAACTTCTCTAAGGTAACAACCTTAGTTAACATATCAGCTGGATTTTCAGTTCCTTTGATCTTCTTCAACTTCAGAGTGCTATCATTAATTTTTTTTTCTGATGAAGTGATATCTCAGCTGTATGTGCTTTGTCTTCGAATGGAAGACAGGATTCTTTGCAAGGTGTATTGCACTTTGATTATCACAAAACAGTGCACAATCAACTTGTTCCTTGCCAAGTTCTTCGAGAAAGTTCTTCAACCATATAAGCTCTTTGCTTGCTTCAGCAACTGCCATATACTCTGCTTCTGTGGTTGAAAGGGCAACACTTTTCTGGAGTTTAGACATCCAACTTACTGCAGTGCCTCCCACTGTAAAGACATACCCGGTAGTGCTTTTGTATGAGTCTTTGCAACCACCAAGGTCTGCATCTGCAAAACCCTTCAGAATGACATCTTTCCCTTTAAAATGCAATGCCACTTTTGAAGTCCCCTTCAAATATCTTAGCAGCCATTTAACTGCTTCCCAATGTTCTCTCCCCGGATTGGACATAAATCGACTAACAACTCCCACTGCATGTGCAATATCTGGTCTGGTGCATACCATTGCATACATGAGACTACCAACTGCAGATGCATAAGGTACTTTAGCCATTTCTTTCTTGTCTTTATCTGATTTGGGTGACTGAACTTTAGAAAGCTTAAAGTGACTTCCCAAGGGTGTGCTTCTGATCTTGGCATCTTTAAGGCTGAATTTCTCTAATACTTTCTCAATGTATTTCTCTTGAGAGAGTGTCAAAGAGCCGTCTTCTTTGTTTCTGAAAATACTCATCCCGAGTATTTGGTTTGCAGCTCCCAAGTCTTTCATCTCGAATTCTTCAGACATTTGATTCTTTAACTTCTTGATCTCTGTCATGTCTGAGCCTGCAATTAACATATCATCTACATAGAGTAGTAGAATGATATAAGAACCCTTAAACTTCTTGATGTAACAACAATGATCATTGTCACATCTCTTGTAACCAACTCTTCTCATGAAGTTATCAAACTTCAAATACCATTGTCTTGGCGCTTGTTTCAAACCATACAAGCTCTTCTTCAATTTACACACCAAGTTTTCTTTGCCTTTAATCTGAAAACCCTCAGGTTGTGTCATGTAAATTTCTTCATCTAGGTCACCATGTAGAAAAGCTGTCTTGACATCTAGCTGCTCTAGATGCAAACCTTCTGCTGCTACAATACTGAGAACAAGTCTGATAGTGGTCATTTTCACTACTGGAGAGAATATTTCGTTGAAATCGATTCCCTCTTTCTGTTGAAAGCCCTTGACTACTAATCTTGCTTTGTACCGTTTGGTACCATCATGTTCATCCTTAACCCTGAAAACCCATTTGTTTTGAAGAGCCTTCTTCCCGGATGGAAGCTTCGTTAGAAGCCAGGTCTTGTTCTTCTCAAGCGACTTCATTTCATCTTTCATTGCTAGCTCCCACTGCAATGAATCTTTCAACCTCTTAGCTTCAGAGTAACACTGGGGTTCACCATTTTCTGTCAAAAGAATGTAGTTGACAGATGGTGAGTATCTTTGTGGTGGTCTGATGACTCTGGAAGATCTTCTTGGTTGAACTTGAGGTGTGGCTGGGGACTCTGGAGCTGGAGGGCTGGTTTCTTCATCTTCAGAGTCATTTCTAGAATCATCCTCTGAGCTCCCACTGTCAGTTGAATCATCCCCAGATTCAGGGATTTCAACTGAAGCTTCTTTCTTCTTTTCACCACCTTCATATTCAACGTACTCCTTCTGGACTTCTGGACTTTTGTTGTTCCTGTCTTTGTATAACTCAGCTTCGTTAAAGGTGACATTCTTGCTTCGGATTATCTTTCTGCTTTCACTGTCCCAAAGCCTGTAACCCATTTCATCTGACCCATAACCAATGAATGTGCACTTCTTGGTCTTTGAATCAAGTTTATCCCTGTCACCATCTTTTAACAAACTGTAAGCAGTACAACCAAAGACTTTTAGGTGTTTGAGACTTACTTCCTTCTCTTGCCACATTTCTTCCGGCAATTTAAAATCCAAGGGAACACACGGTGAACGGTTGATCAAGTAGGCTGCAGTGTTAACTGCATCAGCCCAGAATGTCTTTGGTAAACCAGCATTTAACCTCATGCTTCTAGCCCTTTCATTCAGAGTTCTATTCATTCTTTCAGCTACACCATTCTGCTGAGGGGTTCCTGGGACTGTCTTGATCATCTTTAACCCTTGCTTGGCACAATAGTCAACAAACTCCTTGCTTATGTATTCACCACCATTATCCGACTTCAGGCATTTTACCTTCAAATCAGTTTCATTTTCAACAGCAGATTTCCATATCTTAAAAGTATCAAATACATCAGATTTATTTTTAAGAAAATAGACCCATACCTTGCGTGTTGAATCATCAATAAAGGTTACATAGTAGTTTTTGCCTCCTAGGGATGAAACTGGTGTTGGTCCAAATACATCCGAGTGAACAAGCTCCAACTTCTGAGCTTTCGGTGTCTTCCCCGTCTTTACAAAAGTAACCCGCTTTTGTTTCCCGAGAACACAAGATTCACAAAATTCAGTTTCAACTTTCTTCAAGACTGGAAACTTCCCTTTCTGAGCCAACATCTTCAATCCCTTATTGCTCATGTGTCCGAGTCGTTGGTGCCATAAATTAGATGGACTCGGATTTGTGCTTACGGCATGAACACCATCACTAGGTATCTCTACCATGTATAGAGTGCCTTTCTTCTTTCCTTTGGCAATCATCAAGTTGCCTTTGATCACTTTCCATTGTCCACCTCCAAAGTGAACATCAAACCCTTCATCATCCAACTTACCAACTGAAATCAACTTTCTCCTTAAGTTTGGAATAACCCTGACATCTTTCAATGTCCATGTGGTTCCTAAGGAGGTCTTCAAATCTACGTCTCCGATACCCGTAATATCAAGCATTTGATCATCGGCCAAACGAACTTTGCCAAGAGCACCTGTTTGTAGGTTCTTGACCATATCTGGGCATGAGACGGCATGGAAAGAAGCACCTGAATCCATAATCCAGGATTCTGCTGAATTCTCAACACAACATATGAGAAAATCTCCTGATTCTTCAGAGGATACATTGTTTACTTCTTTCTTTTCAGCTTGTGGTTTTGGGCATTGGCTTCTAAAGTGACCTTTTTCTTTGCAATTCCAGCATTCAATGTCTTTTCTGGTTTTTGACTGTCCCCTTTTTCTGGACTTTGATCTGCCTCGACCACGTCCTCTTTCATTTTTTCTTCCTCTACTTTCTGTATGCAATATAGAACTAGAACTAGAAGTCTCACCATTGCTTCTCCGTCTGATATCTTCATTTACAATCAAGTCACGGATACTCTTGAAAGTGAGTTTGGTAGTGCCAGATGCACTACTAACAGCTGTGACTGTGCCTGACCAACTGTCGGGCAAAGATGATAAAAGGAGGAGCGCTTGTACTTCATCTTCAAACTTTATTGCAACTGAGGCTAAACGAGAAATAATCGAGTTAAACTCGTTTATGTGAGCGGTAACCGACATGCCTTCCTTCATCTTGGTGTTAACCAACTGTTTGATGAGGAACACTTTGTTTGAAGCGGACGGCTTCTCGTACATGTTGGACAAAGCCTTAAATACTCCATAGGTAGTTGTTTCATTGACAATGTTATACGCAACACTCTTCGCCAATGAAAGTCTAACTACGCCCAAGGCTTGTCGATCCAACAACTTCCAATCTTCATCATACATGTCATCTGGTTGTACGCCCAACATAGGCAAATGCAAACTTTTCTGATATAGCATATCTTCAATTTGCATCTTCCAAAATCCATAATCGGTACCATCAAACTTCTCAATTTTAATTTTACCGTCTTCTGCCATTTTAACGGACAAAATGCACTTTTCTTTCGGAAATTAAGGGTGAAAAATGCAATTTTTCTGAAATTCAGGGGCTAAACTGCAATTTTCTGAAAGTTCAGGGGCTAAACTGCAAATTTCAGAAAGTTTAGGGGCTAAAATGCAATTTTCTGAAAGTTCGGGGGCTAAACTGCAATTTTCAGAAAGTTCAGGGGCTAAAATGCAAATTTCAGAAAGTTTAGGGGCTAAAATGCAATTTTCTGAAAGTTCGGGGGCTAAACTGCAATTTTCATAAAGTTCAGGGGCTAAAATGCAATTTCCTGAAAGTTCTGGGACCTGTTTTGCAACTTCTGGAACTTCAGGGACTGTTTTTGAAAATATGCTACAGTACCGCTACAGTGTCGCTACAGTACCGCTACAGTGTCGTCTTCTCCGGCGAAACTCCGGTGCTACAGTGTCGTCTTCTCCGGCGAACTCCGGCGCTACAGTGTCGTCTTCTCCGGTGATCTGGTTTCTTCAGTCACTATTCCAGCGAACGTTTGACCGGCGATTTGGAGGTCTTCCGGTGGTCGAAAAATTCCAAAAAATATATTTTCGGAATCTGCGGAACGAGACCTTTCCAACGGCGTAAACCAAAATCGTTTTTGAGACAAAAAGTTTTTGACCCAAAAACAGAAAATCACTCTCTGGAGCTATACCAAGGCTCTGATACCACTTGTTAGGATCGAGACACTTAGCATACGAACACTAAACTCACACACTCGGCTCACAAATTAAGAACACAAGAATTTAACGTGGTTCGGTCAAAAAATGACCTACGTCCACGGCGGATAACTAGGAATGTATATTGCTTCTGTGTTTATTTGTGTTGTGGTACATTGCTCTCAACCAAAGGCCTAGTATTTATAGGCATGATAATTGTGAAACTATGGAAAAATAATCAACAAAGGGTGGTAGCTAAAATATATTTTTTTCCTTGCCTTCTTTGACTAAGCACAAAGCCTCCATACACCTAACATAACATGCTTTCGTTATAAAAACATATCTTTACAAATCCTTTTCAATAAGCTTTAATTACTCTTTCAATAATAAAATATGATACTTATCTAAACATTTAATAAAACATTTTTTTCTTTAACTTTTGGTTTATTTAAAACCTATCATATTTGATATTGATATGATTTTATCAACTATCTAGTTATGTGGTTAAAAGGTATTGAATAGTTGACGAAGATTAACAAAGATATTAACTGATTGAAGATTAAAAATAAAAGATTAAATATGAAATATGGTTACATAGGAAAAGATTTATATTTTATTACAAACGTGATTCTATTAAATAGTTTATAAATTTTAAAAAATAAATCATGTAATCTGATAATATTAGATAGTTCTAGATAATTAATAAATAATAATAACAATCATAAAAAAACATAAAGGAAGTGGTAAAATAACTTATGCATATTCATATTTCCCACAGCATTGGGTAAGTGGTCTTGACAAGGAAGTAACAAACAGTGAGTTGCCATGACAAACATCTCCCCCATAGTGGCATATAGGATTATAGGGGCAGTAAAATAGACGAACTCAACTTGTTGCATTTGATTCATATCATATATCTTTGATCCAAAATAGAAGTGCGGTCAGTCGGCTATATACAACTCTTAGACCCATATTACGAAAGTTCAACTAGATTAATTTCATTGCTATGCAGTACGTGTACCCATATTACGAAAGTTCAACTAGATTAATTTCGATTGCCTCTAGATGGTTCTCCAAAAATGTGGCTGGGGCTTGGTGTAATATTATAAAGAATAGATCGCAGCTGGAGAAAATCAATATATGCGAGAATGAGGTGATCAGGCTTAATGAAGATGGTTCCGGTTGGGTTTCTGATTTTGTGGCAGACAATAAATTTTGTGTGGCGATGTTGAGACAGCGTATTGATCGTTCCTCTCATTTAATTTGTGATGGTTTTTTCCAGTGGGTCAATTGGATCCCTCTTAAGGTCCTCTGTTTTGTCTGGAGAGCCCGTTTAGGTCGTATTCCCTCGGCTTTGGCTTTATCCATTCGTGGTGTCCCGGTTATATCATTGCTATGCAGTACGTGTATTAATGAAGAGGAATCGTCTGATCACTTATTGGTGGGTTGCCCGTTTGCTAGGAGGATTTGGTATACTATCTTTGATTGGTGTAATCTTCAGGATGTAGAGCTCTTTAGCGTGGGGGAGGTGGTTAATTATGCTGCCAAATGGGGCAGTAGTGTTAAAAAAAGGAAGAAGATCATCGCTTCCATCTTTTATGGGGCTCTTTGGTGCATTTGGCGAGTCAGAAATGACAGGCTTTTCAATTCCAAGATGTGTTCTCCGGCAAAAGTGGTGGATTCGGTTAAATCTTTAGTTTTTGTTTGGATTAAACATAGAGGCGGTGTTAGTTCTTTGAATTGGGAGAATTGGTTGTTATCCCCTTTAACTATTTTGTAACTTTGCTCTTGTGTTGGCCTTTCCCTGCTTGCTCCTTGCGAGCAGTGGTGGCCCTTTAATATTATTCGCTGTTTCTAAAAAAAGATTAATTTCATATTTTCAATTCTTTATGGTCCCTAGCAAGCATTGGATTCATATTAAATGTCTTTGACCCAAAATAGAATTGGAAGTCCGATGGCTATAATACATATCTTAGACCCATACTTCTAAGTTCAACGAGAAATTGTTTTAATCGTTTTAAATTTTATGGGGGCATTGGGATTTGGGATAGACGAACTCATATGTGTCGGTCCCAAACATTATTTTCTTTAATTAATTTTATATAGAGTAAATTACAGTTTTGGTCCCTGTGGTTTGACCTACTTTTCGTATTGGTTTTTGAACTCGAAATCCCACGTCGTTGCCCCTGTAGTTTGCATTTGCTAACACTTTTGGTCCCTCCTTCCGTTAGTAGTTAACTTATTCTGTTAATCATACTATATTATGCAATTGCCCTATATCAAAGAGCTTTTTTTATATTCCTCGAGTTTTCTTATCAGAGTCATATGTAACTATTGGAAGCTCAGCAAAGGGGAATGCTCGAAGAGTAAAGTGACCATTAAATAACCAAAATCAATATTTAATGATAAATTTTGATCACAGAGCCAGAGTAGTTTTCTCGAAACTTTATTATACAGTGGGAAAGTTTAATAAGCCCTCTTCGACTTCAAGATTTCCTGGACGTTCGTTTCCATTGAAGGCACCAAATTTTTCTTTTTCTTTTATATAATAAAATATCATTAATATATAAATACTTTCAAAGCACAATTACGTGATGGTTATTTTCAAAAAACGCAATCCGTTAGTTAAAAACTCTAAAAGTAAACAGTATACATAAGTGGTAGATCTGTAAAATGTAAAAAGAGTGGTGGATTCTTCGTTGCAGGTGGTATAACGAGATGGAGTTCAAAATTATAACTCCTTATGTAAGGGATAGAATACCAGAGCTGTACTTATGGATATTGGGAGTATTCTTGGACCCTCATTACTCTGAAGCGAGAATCATAACAACAAAAATTGCACAATTAGTGTTGGCGTTAGATGACACATATGATGCATATGGTACTATTGAGGAGCTTCGACTTATCACAGACACCATAAATAGGTATTGTTGAACATGCTACAATTTCGAACATTAAGTCCGGCAACAACCATGTGTTATATAGGTCCCAATATATATGTTAACTATCTGTTGGTTTATCCCTTGTCTTTAGCAAGATAAACTGCTCCTAACTAAATGATCATCTGACGAAAACTTGATCATCTATTTCAGGTGGGAATTTAGTCCAATGGAGCAACTTCCTGAATATAACAAACCGTTTTACAAAGTTCTCTTGAATGAATATGCACGACTCAAAAAACGGCTATCAAAACAAGGAAGAGAAAATCGGGTTAATGCTTCACAACGAGCAGTATGACACCATTCTACTATGTTAAATGCAAATTCCAGGTTATTTGTATATATCTATATAATAATTTTCCCTACATTTCTGTGGCATAAAACCAGTTTCAAGAACTAGCCATATGCTTCTTGAAGGAAGCCGAGTGGAGAAATAGTGGATACATGCCATCATTTCAAGAGTATATGAATAATGGATTAGTTACTTTGACTTATAGTGTAATTTCAGTATCATGCTTGGTCGGTATGCCGGAGATTGTCAGTGAAGAGGCTTTGGATTGGTACGAAAGTAATCCAAAAATTCTCGAAGCTTCAGCGTTGCTTCTAAGACTTAACAATGATGTTATGAGTTTCGAGGTATTTAAATTTTTATATTTATATACAAGTTTATTATAGATATAAATCTTTCCAATGAAGTTGTTGTAAATATATGTGGAGCCCAAGAATGTCTCTTCAAAAGAGCCCTTGTGGAGAGAGACAAGACTCCAACATATATACACACTTATAAGACCGTGTCGCACCAATGTGAGATACACTAACAACTGTGACTCCCTTCTACAAAATAATGAATGTGCGAGGGATTGTTCAAAAAAACTTGTGACATAAGCCGTATACGATAATATGTTATATGGAGTAACACATAAAACGCTAGAATGTCATTGTAACATGGTGAAATGTCTATGTGTAGTTTGAGGGTGAAAGAGCACATCAAATCACATCTGTACATACGTATATGAAGTCTTTTGGAGTATCAGAAGAGGTAGCTGTTGAAGAACTCAAGAAAATGATTGAAAATGCATGGAAAGACATCAACGAGGGATGTCTTAAACCAACCAAGGTTTCCATAGAATTGTTCGCTCCAATTGTTAATCTTGCAAGAGTGGTAGATTTGGTATATAGGTACAAGGATGGATTCACATTCCCAGGGAAAATGGTAAAAGAGTATATTACGCTCTTATTCATTGCTTCTATCCCAATGTAATAATTAAGCAGTGATCGTTGTTTCTCTTCTTCAATTCCTTATAAGCAACTTGCTTTATGATGAATAATAATTTCAGCCATAGGTATACGCCAAAAATTTTATGCAATTTTAACCGATGGTATCATATGAACCATATTTTCCTTTGATATGTGGCATGGAGTGAAATAGATCTGATAAATGTTTCCAGTACTCTACGACCGGGGGTTTTTCTTCAACAAGTTTCACATGGTTTTTGCTTGTATGTACGTAGGTTTCTAGGCTGGGTGAAGTTTTGATTTATTTATTTATTTTTTTAAACGGCAAGCTTTTATTAAAAGAAGTAAAAAAGAAAACATCAGCCGGAAACTGACCGAATACAAAGATAAAAACAAACACAAAGCAAAACTAACCGCCCAAAAAAGGCATTAACTAAGAGTACTATCGACTAAACTAAAATTGTGGACAAGATCTTTAGGGTAGCAATTGTATTGATCCAGCCCAATTGTATTTGTTCATATTTACTCTAAGTTAGGCCCAATGCTTTTGTATTATTTGTATATATGTTGTATTATGCCGTGTGAATAGAACATGAAACATTACGTACTCTAATAAGGACACACCAAAGGCTTCTTCTGTTTCTTTTTGCTTAACGGCAACATGTGACCACCTAACAAATCACAAAAACTTGAAGTAAAATAAGATTGATAAAAAAATGAATAACTAAATGATTTTCGTGATATAACCTGGAACATGAACTTTATTTTGGTGGGCATGCTTCTTTTATCGAGTTATGATCACATGCCATGATGCACAAAAAATGATGGAACATCACCCCGTTTCCAAAGTTCTGAAAAAATCCCTTATGCCTAAAGAGTGTGGAAGTGAAGAAAGTTGATTATCAGATGAAGTTGCAAGTCAAACTACCTTCAAATGAAAATAATATCAATAAATAACGGGCCATCATTCCCAAAGAATCAGATATGGATTCAAACATAAAAGCGACAGTTTGTTCATAGTTATTCCCCTTAGATTGGTAATGGCTGGCTTCTTTGTTCTGAAATGCTAAAATTGGACCATATTACCCTTGTTGTGCTTGTTAGCGTAGCAATTGTATTGATCCAGCCCAATTGTATTTGTTCATATTTTGTCTAGGTTAGGCCCAATGCCTTTGTATTATTTGTATATATGTTGTATTATGAAGTAGGGATGAGCATGGTGCGGTTTGGTGCGGTTTTTGGTCAAAACCGAACCGCAAACCGCATTATGCGGTTTTTGAAAACCTAAAACTGCAACTTGCGGTTTCTAATGCGGTGCGGTTTTATTTGGTGCGGTTTCGGTTATTAACCGCATAATATAACGGTGTGCGTTTTTTTCCTATGGTGCGGTTGTAAAAAAACCGCAGAAGTTCAAAATCGACGCATTTTTATAAAATTTATAGTAGTTTGACTATATATTTAGTATATTGCCGTTATCAAAATGCAAAATAGAACTCATTTGTTTCTTTGTACTTAGTATACTAAATCATGAAACAACTAAATTTTATAACTTATAATTCGTGAAAATGACAAATGGAATTGCCACTATCAAAATACAAAATGAAGTTCTCGTTCAAACTCACTCTTTTATTTAATCTATAATGTCATATTTAAACTTAATAATAAGTAAATAATATATATATTATGTAATTATTTAATACATGGTAATCGGTGCGGTTTGGTTATTTGCGGTTTTTCCAAAAGTAAAAACCGCACCGCACCGTAATTTTGCGGTTTTTGTAAAAGTATAAACCGCACCATCGGTTTTTGCTTCGGTTTCGATTTTTCGATTTCAGTTTTTGCGGTTTTTTCGGTTATCTTTTGTTGCGGTTCGGTTTTTGCTCACCCCTATTATGAAGTGTGAATAGAACATGAAAGATTACGTACTCTAATATGGTATCAGATTGAGCGATCATATCCCCGTTTTCTCTCCTCCCTTCTCGCCAACACTACCGGCTCTCCTCTACAGCCACTAGCTGCCGTCACCCTTTTCACTTCTAGTCTTCTACTTGCTGCGCATGGCAGGAGACCTTCCAGGCCACTCCAAATAAAGTCAACGGTATCACAAACATCAAGACTTATGTTCCTCTCTTGCTAGATTTCGAACGGCTCAATTACGATGTGTGGAGTGAACTTTTCTCCACCCGTTGTAAAGCTTTCGACGTTATCGACCACATCGACACCTCTCTCCCGAATCCGACCGATTCCGAATGGCAAAAAGTCGATAACATTGTCAAACTTTGGTTCTATGGCACGATCTCGCAAAACCTTCTACAAACCGTTCTCAAGAGAGATGTAACCGCTCTCCAAGTTTGGCAAAATCTTGAGCACATTTTTCGCGAGAACAAAGATGCACGTTGTATGCAAATCGACACTCAGCTACGAAACATCACCATGGGTGATTTATCCGTCAACGATTATTGCAACAAAGCCAAAGGTCTCGCTGATCTCGTCGCAAATCTAGATCCCGCCTCGGCTATACCGGACAAACATTTGGTTATGTATACTGTAACGCCAAGATACTCTTTTTATAATTATAATAAAAAGGGTAAATTGGTCATTTTACCTTGGAAGGGTAAAATGGTCTTTTGGACAGAAAAGTATTTGGTTTGAAATAATATTTTGAGTTTTGGACTTAAAATGTTAAAAAAACTGATTTTTGGTCGTTTTACCGAAAAGGGTATTTTGGTCATTTGACCAAGTCAACGACCAATTATGTAAAAATATTGTTGGTTGTGGCCAAAATGTAAGAAATGGAAGTTTTATTGTAATAAAACTTGATTTTGTGGACAAAGTTCAAGAAAATGAACTTAGGGACCAAATTTGTAAACTTTTATGGTATAAATAGAGAGGTTGACTCTCTTGTTGACTGGCCATTGTTGTGCAGCTACGGGAATGGATTTTGGAGAGCATTTTCTGCAGAGATCATGAAGCTTGATACAAGAGTTGGAATCCTAGCTTGGAATTGGTGATTCCTAAGCTTTGAAGGTTTGGGACAAAATGGTTGTGGTGCACGCAAAGGCAAGAAACAACCGGGATATAAATGCAGCTAGCATCCAGGTGAGTAATCTCACTGATATCATATGTGATATATGATGATTGATTTGTTACAGGTTGAAATGGCTTCGAGGGACGAAAATGACAAGTGTAAAAATATATGTAAACGACAATACCAGATAAGCCGTGAGTCATTGCGATGACAAGAACGGAGCTGTGAGTCAATACATATGTATATACACTATAATACGACAATACCAGATAAGCCGTGAGTCTATAATAGACAAGAACGGAGCTGTGAGTCAAACATTTATTGACAAGACCGGAACCAGCCGTGAGTCAATAAAACTTATATAGACAAGACCGGGACCAGCCGTGAGTCTAGGCAACAGCGGGATTTTCCTGTGAGCCATATATTTACTCATATAGACAAGACCGGGACCAGCCGTGAGTCTAGGCAACAGCGGGATTTTCCTGTGAGCCATATATTTACTTTTATAGACAATACCGGAACCAGCCGTGAGTCTAGGCAACAGCGGGATCTTCCCGTGAGCCATATTTGATCGTGAAGAAACTGTTAATAGATGGTGCGGCCACTTGTGGCTATGATATTCCGATGCGGCCTTGTTGGCTATGACTCCGGTGCGGCCTTTGGGCTATGTCTCCGATGCGGCCTTGTTGGCTATGACTCCGGTGCGGCCTTCGGGCTATGTCTCCGATGCGGCCTTCGGGCTATGATTTTGTTACAGGTACACGGTACGGCCTTTTTGGTTATGATATCGGGTATTAAACCCAGTTAGTGCGGCCTGCGGGCTATGATTCATATGCAAGGAATGATTTGGTACGGCTTGTATAGCCACGACAAATGATATGACTTATATAGTCATGATATATATGGGATAGTCAAGTATGACTAAGCAAGATGGGACAGAAATGATACAGAACTGGTTTGAATGGTATGCAAATAACAGAGTAGACATGATAAAGTGATTGGATAATCACATGATATGTGATTAGCTGGTAGAGCTAGTACTTTGGATACGAAATCCTCAGATACATACGGTTAGCCAGTAAGGCTAGTAGTCTGGATTCGATATCCAGACAGTTATATGATTGTATTTGTATTGTACACGTTATTTGCAGATATGATTACTCACTGAGCTTTGTAGCTCATACCGTTTGTTAAATGTCCCTGCAGGTTAGCATGATACTGATAGGGGACAAGATAGAGTCCGTGACTTTGAAGTGGGACTCGTAGATGCTGTCAGTAGCAGCCCAGCTTCAAAGGAGTTTATGGTATTATATACTCTCCTTGATACACTTGTACCCGTGTTTCTTAAAAATATACCCCTTTGTTATGGTTTTATGTATAAAAACTTGTATTTTAAATGAAAAATTTTCAGGGGTGTTTTGTTTTAAAAGCCGGGTGTTACAAGTTGGTATCAGAGCCGAGGTTTAAGTGAACTAGGTGTCTATAGAGTAGATTCCTGGACTTAAACCCTGTGATAGTAGACACGATGCATAGTTAGGTGTATATAGCTGTTATTATACATATATAACCTAACTGTTGCTAACTTCTGACGTATAAGAAGTATGAATTGTAAAACTCCTTGGGAGATATTTAGGGCGCGAAGCTCTAGGAAATGGACCAACCCTTCTCAAGACTTCGTTGTATGTGGAGCAAAAAGGGGACGAAAAGCAGAAAAATCCACTTGACAAGCAGTAGTAGCTGTAGTGGTCAGAAAAAGAAATCGGTTGCTCACCTTGGTTGATATTCAAGGTGAAAGAATAGTAGTTGAGACTACAAGAAAAGCAGAAATGTTAGTGGACTTCTCAGAAGAAGTTAACACGAATTGGGTCTAACCTTAAAGGGAAGGGACCAGAATGAAAAGATGATTTGTAAAAGAAGTGCAGGAAAAGCACTCAAAACATTTTAGAGTGAGACTCTATCGTTGACATGCTGAAATTGCAGAAAATGGGAGCATATTGCTCGAGTTTATTGTACGGGATGGAAGTGGTTCCAGCGTGGAACTATAGATCACCTCCTTATGAAATACTCACATGCTAAATGTGGAGTAACGGGTGATGAACCCAGGAAAGAAAGAAGAAATGAATGGTCGAAAAGGACCAGTGGTACCTTGAGCATTCCAACAGATTGTGGAAGAAGCTCGTGAGGAGACTGATATGATCTCCGCTGTAATTGTTTTGAATATAACTCGTGTATGTTATATTGGATCCATGAAGCTATGCTTGGGATCGATGACTTGATGTCTTGTTGGAATATTTCATCAACGATTATGGATGAGATGTTGGAAACAACTATAGCAGATAGCAAATATGTTCTAGATATTGAACACCGGAAAAGTAGTCTGCTGAGGATTTACGGGACCATTTTCCCTATAAATCTGAAGCCGATGACTACCAGCGAATCTGAAGCAATTGTGCTGATAAATTGGTTAGCAATAAATTATGCTAACATGAATTGTAGAAGTAAGAACAGTATGGTTCTTAAAACAGAAATGAAATGGATGGGAATCCATGGTAAATGACCGATGTTGAGAATACCGGTTAATCCTCTTTGCTTAAACTCGGAAAGAGTTAGTAAGAGAATGATGTTATAATTGGCATACGTGGTATTGGCCAAGTTAGATAAAGCAGTGATAATAGTGTGCTACTTTGAATAAATTCTCGGATGTTTCTTTTGAAAAGAACTTCCAGGATTTCTACCAGATGGGCGAGAAAAGTTTATGGTAAGGTTGAGTTTGAGAGCCGTTCGTGCTATTTAGGCTCTGTACTGATTTGCATCTGTAAAGATGGCAGAGTTGGAAAACAATTAAAAGAAAATGTTGTTTTGGGGTCTCTTATGACCGTATGTGTCATCGTATGGAGCCCTACCTTGTTTGAAAAGAAGAAAGACAAGTTGATGCATGTGTGCATTGACTGATGAGAATCTGATATTCTCGAAACCAGATCGAAAATGAGGTACATTTGTACCAGATGTTGGAGTTATTTCACTGATTTAAGTAATATGTAATTCTCCAAGTATGAAAATGTCATTAAGAGAAGTTTTACATTCTTTGGGCATGTTAATAATGCCAGAGATGATAAAGTAGATACAGTGGAAATACTGATGTGATAAGACAGAAACCGCCTTGGAATCTGACTGAATTAGTAGTAGTTTCCTTGGATTGGCGGGTTGCTATGGGAGAGTTGTAGTAAGCTGCTCCTTGATTGTTGTTCAGTTGACTAAGGTTGACTAATAAAAGTATAAAGTTTGAGTGGTAGAAAGACCACAGATATCTTGTAAAGGTTTGGGATAAACCTTATGTGAAATTTTGATGTTAGCTTTGATGCTAAGCGGATAAATTGGATTATAGAAATGCATCCCGATTCGATCGTAGATGCAAGATGTTGCAGTAGCAACTATGATTTTGGTATTAAGCTTTGGAGACACTATGCATATGGTGTAAAGCTTATTGTTTATGTGGATCATTAGAGCTTGAAATACTTTATTGATCAGAAAAGAAGCTAAATATGAGCTAGATAAAAGATAGATGGATTACTTAAAGATTTTGGTTATGGAATCTTGTACAATCTCAGAAAGAAAGATGTGGCTATACATGCCTGGAATGGAAAAGAGTAACCTTTGAAGGTTACATCCACATGTATGAATGTGGCGAATTGATTACCTGAGTTGATTCGGGTAGCACAGAAAGATGGGTGCAAGTCTGAAAATGTGATAAATGAATGAATGACTAGCTATTGAAAGAAGCTAGTTAGAAACTCACGACGATTGGAAACCCTTGGTGGTTGTGTATGTGAGTTCCAAAACCGAGTGAAATATGAAAATCATCTTGAAAAGATGTATTTTGTATTAGATATACAGTATATCTGGAGCAATACCAGACTGGATAGGTCGATAAAACCTATTTATTGGTGGCCGGGACAGAAGAAAAATATGGAAAGACATGTGGAAAGTGTTTGACTTGTACGCTAAGTAAAGTCAAACCGTTAGAAACGTGCGAAGAAATTGAACAGTTGTTGGCCCCAGTGAAGAAATGGGACAACATTGATATAGACTTTGCGATAAAGTCTCCGCAAGTACCATATGTTGATGAACAAAGCGACTCAGTGATGCAGATTTTAGAAGATGTGCTTGGGAATTGCACAGAAGACCTTAGTAGGAGATGAGAAAATTTTCTATCCCTGATAGAATTTGCAAGAAATAGCAGCGTACATGCTTGTAGATCGATGATTCGTATAAAGAATGGTATGGAATACCATGTTAACCTTCGATTTTTGGAATGAAAATGTGATAAAGCCGTGGGCTAGATACTAGACTCTTGCACAAACTGAAGAGGATACTTGATGAGTTCGATCGGAAATGAAGAATGGTTAAGAAATTATAAGTGGTGTGTGAATCGCTGAGTAAAAGCCTTTAAGATTTCAAGTAAAGGAATATGTTAGTGCGAAGAGTAAACCTTTGGAAAGGTTAAAAATTTGTTGGGACGACAAGAAAGGAATTAGGTGTTGATAGTTTCCAACAAATCCCTTATGACAAGATGGAAATAGATGAAGAAAGATACGTAGATAAGGTACCCGGGACAACCGGAGGAATGATATGTGAATGGTGATATAACCACAAGATAAGAAGACTAGTATGGTTAAGTGCTTAGGCAATACCATATAGTTTCCGACATGATGTGGAAGACCGAAAGTGGAAAGAGGGAGATATACTCTCAACTCCTTGTATGATTTCGGGGACGAAATCTTTTGAAGGAGGAGAGAATTTGTAACGCCAAGATACTCTTTTTATAATTATAATAAAAAGGGTAAATTGGTCATTTTACCTTGGAAGGGTAAAATGGTCTTTTGGACAGAAAAGTATTTGGTTTGAAATAATATTTTGAGTTTTGGACTTAAAATGTTAAAAAAACTGATTTTTGGTCGTTTTACCGAAAAAGGGTATTTTGGTCATTTGACCAAGTCAACGACCAATTATGTAAAAATATTGTTGGTTGTGGCCAAAATGTAAGAAATGGAAGTTTTATTGTAATAAAACTTGATTTTGTGGACAAAGTTCAAGAAAATGAACTTAGGGACCAAATTTGTAAACTTTTATGGTATAAATAGAGAGGTTGACTCTCTTGTTGACTGGCCATTGTTGTGCAGCTACGGGAATGGATTTTGGAGAGCATTTTCTGCAGAGATCATGAAGCTTGATACAAGAGTTGGAATCCTAGCTTGGAATTGGTGATTCCTAAGCTTTGAAGGTTTGGGACAAAATGGTTGTGGTGCACGCAAAGGCAAGAAACAACCGGGATATAAATGCAGCTAGCATCCAGGTGAGTAATCTCACTGATATCATATGTGATATATGATGATTGATTTGTTACAGGTTGAAATGGCTTCGAGGGACGAAAATGACAAGTGTAAAAATATATGTAAACGACAATACCAGATAAGCCGTGAGTCATTGCGATGACAAGAACGGAGCTGTGAGTCAATACATATGTATATACACTATAATACGACAATACCAGATAAGCCGTGAGTCTATAATAGACAAGAACGGAGCTGTGAGTCAAACATTTATTGACAAGACCGGAACCAGCCGTGAGTCAATAAAACTTATATAGACAAGACCGGGACCAGCCGTGAGTCTAGGCAACAGCGGGATTTTCCTGTGAGCCATATATTTACTCATATAGACAAGACCGGGACCAGCCGTGAGTCTAGGCAACAGCGGGATTTTCCTGTGAGCCATATATTTACTTTTATAGACAATACCGGAACCAGCCGTGAGTCTAGGCAACAGCGGGATCTTCCCGTGAGCCATATTTGATCGTGAAGAAACTGTTAATAGATGGTGCGGCCACTTGTGGCTATGATATTCCGATGCGGCCTTGTTGGCTATGACTCCGGTGCGGCCTTTGGGCTATGTCTCCGATGCGGCCTTGTTGGCTATGACTCCGGTGCGGCCTTCGGGCTATGTCTCCGATGCGGCCTTCGGGCTATGATTTTGTTACAGGTACACGGTACGGCCTTTTTGGTTATGATATCGGGTATTAAACCCAGTTAGTGCGGCCTGCGGGCTATGATTCATATGCAAGGAATGATTTGGTACGGCTTGTATAGCCACGACAAATGATATGACTTATATAGTCATGATATATATGGGATAGTCAAGTATGACTAAGCAAGATGGGACAGAAATGATACAGAACTGGTTTGAATGGTATGCAAATAACAGAGTAGACATGATAAAGTGATTGGATAATCACATGATATGTGATTAGCTGGTAGAGCTAGTACTTTGGATACGAAATCCTCAGATACATACGGTTAGCCAGTAAGGCTAGTAGTCTGGATTCGATATCCAGACAGTTATATGATTGTATTTGTATTGTACACGTTATTTGCAGATATGATTACTCACTGAGCTTTGTAGCTCATACCGTTTGTTAAATGTCCCTGCAGGTTAGCATGATACTGATAGGGGACAAGATAGAGTTCGTGACTTTGAAGTGGGACTCGTAGATGCTGTCAGTAGCAGCCCGGCTTCAAAGGAGTTTATGGTATTATATACTCTCCTTGATACACTTGTACCCGTGTTTCTTAAAAATATACCCCTTTGTTATGGTTTTATGTATAAAAACTTGTATTTTAAATGAAAAATTTTCAGGGGTGTTTTGTTTTAAAAGCCGGGTGTTACATATACGGTAAACGGTCTCTCTACCAAGTGCGAATCTGTAGTGAACACCATCCGCTACCGCTCTCCTCTTCCGTCATTTTCTGAAACCCGCTCCATGCTACTGTTAGAGGAGCAACGAATGGCAAAAGTTCAGCCCACATATCACAGGGACGATAGCTCGTCTTCTCAAATTTTGCTCACCGGAACCTCTTCTACCAGGAAAAATAACCGCCGCCAGCCTTCTCACTGCCACCAAGACCGTCGTCCGTCCTCCCCTGCAACTCTTGGCTCCGGCCAACATCAGCCATCCGGCTATACTACCTTGCGGCTCCGCCTCGTCCACAATTGACGCAAGCTGCATCACAGTTCTTGGCCCAATGGCAGCCTCACGCTGCTGGTCTCCTTGGCCCATATCCTCGGCCCACCAGCTCCTCTTCATTGCAGCCTATAGAATTTAGCGTTAAAGCTCCAATCGGCCAGCAGCACTCCAACGTCCCCAACAAGCCCATTTCCCCTTTAGCCCATTCCAATTTTTCATTTAATTCTCCACAGGCTCATTTGACTTATACGCATGCATCTCAGCCACACATGTGTCCGGTTTTCCACCACCTTGGGCGTGGTCCACACCGAATCACCCCACTGCTCTCTCAGAATTATTTTCGACCATGTCGTTAATCGATCCCAACCGTGGCAAGTGGCATATGGATATCAGGGCAACCGATCACATACATGCTAATGCAGGTATCTTAAAGAAAATAAAACATAATCGTGAACATTCATTCATTTTAGATGGTAATGGGTCCCAAGTGCCTATCGAGACCACCGGACATGCCCACTTCCCACTACAAAATCCATATCGCCCTTTATATCTTCATAACATTCTCATTACACCAAATATCATCAAAACTTTGATTTCTATCTGTAAATTTACTCGTCATAACAAAGTCACAATTGAATTTGATGGTTTTCGTTTTACTATCAAAGATTACAGGACTCGACGCCCATTAATCTGATGTGACTGTGATGACCCTTTCTATTCAGTCACTTCCTCCCAACCTCAAGTTTTTCTTTATTCAAGTCGCTCCATTTGGCACCAAATGATCAGTCATCCCAACAATCAAGTTTTACAGTCATTAGTCTCCAATAATTTCATATATTGTAATAATGACAAACATTATGTACTTTGCAATTCTTGTCAACTTGGGAAAATATTAGGCTTCCGTTTGCTATTTATAACACTTGTGTTGCCAAAGCTTTTGACATAATACATTATGATGTTTGGACCTCCCCCGTTCCTAGTGTCGATGGCTTACGATATTATGTTATCTTTCTAGGCCACTTCATTCACTACCTTTGGGTTTACCCACTAAAACACAAATCTAATGTCTTTGTCAAATTTCAAGAATTTTTCCAAAATGTCAAAACACAATTCAACACCACCATCAAAACTCTTCAATGTGACAACGGGGCGAATATGACAACATCCCGTTTTTCAATTTCATTGCCACTCACGACATCGAGTTCAGATTCTCATGTCCACATACATCTCAACAAAACGGGAAGTCCAAACGCATGTTGTGTACCATAAATAATCCCATTCGTACCCTTCTCTTTAACTCTCATCTACCACCTACATACTGGGTTGAGGCTCTCCATATGGCCACCCATCTCCTTAACCTCACCCCTTCCACCTCAATCCAAAATGACACCACCCATTATCGCCTATATCACAAACACTCATCATACTCTCACCTACGAGTGTTCAGATGCCTATGTTATCCCCACATTACCACCCCCCACACACAAACTTGCCCCTTATTATGTATCTTCTTAGGATACCCGACTCATCATCATGGTTTCCGTTGCCTTGATCTCTCCACTCGAAAAGTCATTATATCTCGTCACGTCATTTTGATGAGACAGTTTTCCCTTTTGCCTCTGTCACTCCCACTGATCCCCCATCTTACTCATTTCTTGAGGATCACACTGTCTCTATTACTTCTGCAACCGCCACCACCTCGCCCCTGGTCACTCACCATCACCCCCTCCTTCACCTTATCCTACTCACTCCATGACAACCCGAGCCAATAGTGGTATTGTCAAGCCCACTCATCGACTCAACCTACTCACCACGTCTATTTCACCCATCCCTCAGTCTCATATATATATATATATATATATATATATATATATATATATATATATATATATATATATATATATGTATATATATATATATATATATATATATATATATATATATATATATATATATATATATATATATATGCACTACAGGACCCTCACCGGCTAAAAGCCATGAATAACGAATATCACGCTCTTATGTCCATTTTACCCGTCCATCGATCTCAACCTGGTCAGATCCATGTGGCTCTATCGCCACAAATATCATGTCGATGGCTCTGTTGCTCGCTATAAGGCTCGTCTTGTGGCCAACGTATGTAGCCAACAGCTTGGGATTGATTGTGATGAGACCTTCAGCCCGGTAGTCAAATCGGCTACCATACGCTTAAATTCTAATTGGGTAGGGGATTTACCAAATATATTTTTTATTTTTTATATATGTGGAGTGGACTACATTGTTTATATATTTTTTGTTTATAGCGAAAATTGGGTAGGGGATTTACCAAATATATCCCTTGAGATTGCTTAAATTCTAATTTAATCCTATTTTGTACAATTCTTCACATTTTGTACTACACCGTTTGATGCGGTTAATGTTGTACTACACGTTTGACGCTTGTCGGTAACTGAATTTCTTAATGGACATTATGGTAATTAGCTATGTTTTTTTTAAAGTTTTCAATGACAAATATTTTACCTAGACTTATTTATCTTCTCATAATAAAATACATTTCAAGCAATATCAAAAGAATGATAAATACGAGTTATATGAGAATATAATCTTTTAGCAGTTTCACAAAAAATTGTTTCACTGTTTCAATAAAATCTCATTACTCTCATGTAATTGTTCTCTACATTCTTCTAATATTTCTATTCTAAGTTGACTCTTTTCTAATGCCCCATGCATGCCTTCTAGTTTTCCCTTAAGCGAAGTTACTTCGTCCCTTGCCTGACAAGCGTCACTATTTGCTGTAACAAGTCGTTGATTCATATGCAGACAGTCAGAAGTAATTTCGTTAAGATCATTAATAAAAAATTATTCCAGAACATTAAAGTTTTGAAGTAAAAGAGATACCCTCAGGGATGGTAAGACGGGAGTTCGACGAGGAGGTAGATCCTTGTGTCATGAGATACACACCAGCAATGTTGCTCTCTTTATCATCATCTGATCCATCATTATCGGACCATATGTTGCATCCAGTATGTGCAGCGAACATTGCTCCATGAGTTGGTTTTCGGATCTCTTCATCATTTGAACCTGATGACCAAATTTGATAAGTGCCACCACCACCCTTAGGAGCCACGAGAGATAGATTTTATGTCTTCGTTCGAACTTCCTCAAGCTTCTTAGCATAATACGCTTCATCCTTCACCATTTCCTTCTTCTCATTCGCCTTTTTTTAACATGCAATCCTTGGCAAGATGATTTTTACCAAAGCAGTAATTGCAGGCATAGCCTGAGTCTCCTAGCAACTTCTTCTCAGGTTGGGGAGTAGTCTCAACCTTCGGTTTATTGGTTGCATCTGCCGGTTTCGTTGTTTGTTTCCCATTGTTCAAACTTCGGTTGAAGGTTGAGTTATTCTGAGGCCTTTTTTGAAATTTTCTGTTGTTCGAGTATAAGGCCACAGTTTCCCCATCTTCATCAGCATCTCCTTCATCATCAGCAAAGGAGACTTCTTCGGATTCAGTATTAGAGACGAATGCAAGTGATCCAGCATTCGGCTGATCACTCTGAGAATCCAAGACATCGTACTCATAAGATTTCAGGAGATTGTACAGTTCTTCTAGCGAATATGAGTTGATGTGTTCATGGGCTCGCACCATCATGGTGATTTGTTTCGACTCCCTTCGTAGACATTGAATGAATCTGAAGTTTGTTTCATGCGAAGTTTTGAAAACGCCATATTTTTCCAACTCATAGACCACATCGTTAAACGTTTCGAAGGTCTGATCGATCTTCTCGTTTTCTAGTTGCTTGAAATTGTTGAAATCAGCCAGAATATTGTTAACTATGCTCTTTTTCATCACGTCATTACCTTCGTATCTCATCTTCAATCTATCCCAGATCTCTTTTGCAGATTTTGACCCTTGGATCATATTGAAGGCAAATGGGGGAAGACCATTCTTTAATTCTCGCATGCATCTTTTGTCGTTCTCAACCATCTTTTTGTTTGCAGCGATGGTTGCTTCAGTTTCGATGGCTGTTGTAGCTTCACCAGATTTTGCAGCAAATCTGGCCTTGACATTTGTAGAAGAAGGACCTTCATTTATGGATCGCATGAGTTCTTCATCTATCCTAGACAGATGATCTTCCATACGATCAACCCACTGATCGTAATATTCTGGAATAAGCATTGGAGCTTTGTTGTGAAACACCCTCGCTTAAGGCTTTTCATAAAACATCAATTTAACCCATGGTTTATCATCATTATTCCAAAAATCATCCTTTAGTGAAAACTTCATTTTCAACATCTTTAAATAAGTCATTTTCTTTCAAAAGTATTTTAAAACACATGGGGTTTAATGAGAAATAATTTAGGTTGAAGTTGCGGGAAACATCGTTTGGTCCCATTTTAGATAAAACATTTTAGTTTATAAAGTAGTGAGGTTGTAACAATTTAACTACCATTACACAGCTTAATTGAAACCACACAAACCGTGGCCTTATAAACGTCCAACTCTTCTAAAATCATCTAAACTCCTCAACCTGAGTACACATCAAAATAAGTTAGGCAATTGAAATGCCTAGTGAGCTTACCCGAGGTTGACCCATTTCGAGTGGGCAGTGAACTACCACACTTGAGACAAACCCCCAAAAACAGTTTTGAAACACACTTCAAAAGTTATTTAAAACATCATAAGGATTTACTCAAAATAGATAGTTATGATATGCAAATGCAATGCATGATGCAACTATCCCAAAACCCACGTCCATCTCATAAAAGGCCAACTCACCACAATGGCACCTACCTGAGTTCACGAATGACAAGCACAAAGCATATCACTCGATCCACGTATAGGCTAAACTAGGACTAGTGGCCATCACACTAGCCCCATGAGGGTTAGCAACTCCCTCATGCGGTTCCCTATTGTCGGGAACGATTTTTCCTAAATCCGGGACAAAAATCTCATTTTGGGCATTTTGCCCATGATTTCCCTAAATCCGGGACAATCATGATTTCCCTAAATCCGGGACAATCATCTCATCTTCGTCATAAGGTTCACTCGGTCAATCCCATCCTATATGCAATGCAATGCACAAATGGGATGCTCAAAACATCTTTCAAAACATCATCATAATCTTTATTTGAAAACATATTTAGAAACTCATTTTCATGCAATGCACAAGTAGTAATCATATAACACATTGCACATAATATCATGTATGAAAAGTATTTGATAACACACATAAAAGATAATAGTTGGGATGTGTACTCCTGGTAAACTCACCCAAGGTTAACTGACGAGTCAACTCTAACTCCACACATGGTTTGATGCATTTGGAGGCGCTCCTAGACATCACCTCATCCATCACATCCTCTTAGTTGAGTGCTAGCTCAAGTCCTTAGTCTCACCTCCAAGTCATTACAATATATCTCCTTCCTACAATACAAGAACGGGAGGTATCATACTCTTTTTATCTAAAAGTCACACCACTAATACTTCTCTTAAAATAAATAGGAACCATCATCCACCATCCCAAAATGAAGTCATTGACTCTCTAATATAAGGAAAATCTTAGTTAAAACATTCCTAAAGTTTGGCATCAAAACGAGGACACAAGGCCCAACCTATAAGGCTTAAAACCCAAAAATGATGAAAATATGGAAAACCCTCTGACACGGGTCGTGCTCGCCTGACACGGGCCGTATCAGGACCAGCAGATTACACAGACCCTTTTACACGGGTCGTGTTCTGCACGCTGTAGCTTCGGTTTTGCTCATTTAAACCCCCTTTTGACCCAAATGAAGTTCCAAATCAACCCAAGACCAATTATACATTAAAATACACATTTAATAACTCATTTCCAAGTATTCAACTCCTAATACAAGTGTTCATGACTTAATTCAATGGAAATCACAATTCAAGTTCTTATCTCTTAACAAGTGATTCAAGAACTATGTTCCAAGTCAATCATTACACTTAACACCATCAAGTACCCAATTAAGTTCTTAACTAAGGTCATCCCTTAAGGAAGTCATTCCCCCAAAACTCTAAAGAAGATAGCCTCATGGAATTCCTAATTCCAATCATTGGTCCAAATGGTTAAAACTCATGGAATACCCAATTCCAATCCATCAATTGATAACTACAAGTGGAGATTCCTTATTCCATTCCATGGAATCATTAGGAAATGATCCTTACTCCACTTATACATCCAAATTCATGAAAATGATTCATTCATCCATTAAACCAAAAGATCCATTCATCATATACATTGATAAAACCCATTCCAACACCCAATTCCCATTTTCTAGTGATTCAAGGTTTAAGATTAAAATTCAAAGGTCGGAATCCTTAGGGAATCATTAGAAATTAATCCCCTCATCCAAAACTACCATAATCATCCATCAATTTCTATATTCTTCCACTATTCAACAAATCCCCAAATTCTAGGGTTCATATGGATCACTACATTATTTCAAGAGATTCCAAGCTATCCATGGATTGGATAGGGATCACTATGAACTCAAAAACATCAAACAACCTTGAAATCATAGGAGGAATCCTCATCCATTCATAGGAATTCGGACTTGACCAAAACCCTAATCCCCAAATCGAAAATTCAAGGCAAGGAGGGAGGTTTTATACCTTAGATTGCTATAATTCTTCAAGTGTGATCATAATCCTTCAAAACCCACACAAATCTCCTTGAAAGAGATGAAAATCACCATCTCTCACTCTCTCTAACCTTCAAAAACGTGAATGGCTGATTTAGAGAAGGATCCCCATCAAAAACAAGTCGTCTTTCAAGAATTTGCAACCTTAGTCCCTTGAGTTTGATCCTTCTTCACCCAACACCCAACAAGACAACTCTTCTAACAAGAAATTCCCATATTCATACAAATGCCCCAAATATAATTATTTCTTTCACTTGATTTATTGACTAAGTCAACACTAACCCTTAGTTTCCCAACTTGACATAAATGGTCCCTTATACTAAAATTCTTAACGATTTGGTCCTTAATATTAATTCAATGAATTATTTGACCTCATTTAAACTCCACATCAATTCCCTCATAATATCTTCTAATTTTCCAAATCCATGACTAGTCAAATCTACTTAGGGTAAGTTTGGCCAAATTGACACTTTTAGTCCTTATGACAAAATTTCTCACATTTGGTTACAAATTGATTTTAAAACTATATTTGGATCATTTATTCACAATATAAAATATAACAAAATATTAAATTTAGTTATTCATTTGTTTTCTTTATTTACAAAATAAATTTTATTTGTCGGTTTAAGCCCAAAACTCCTAGGCCCAAAACACAGATGTTACATGTTGCTAGAACCAAGAAGAGCAGCATAGTTCATCATAACGTTGTTCGCAGAAATTGACCAAGGCAAAATCTTTGAAACACGTAAGAGTGGATCCAAGAACAATTTGGAACCACGATTCAAAGAAAATTAGTATGAGCTCGGTAAAAGATCGGCAAACAACCCGCTCTGATACCACTTGTAAGATCAAAATTATGAATAATGCAAATAATGAAAACTATAATGTATGAATATCAAACTGGTCGAATGATTTATTCACTGTAAATAATAATAGGGCTCCTCATTAATAAGATGAGCACCTATGTTGAGCACATTTACAATGAATTATCACGACTATTCTATCGACTGTGAATATTATCTAGGGTAACATGAGTATTTATACTACCATATAATGGACCTAAACATTAAGCCCATCATTTACAAATAAGAACGGAAACCCTAGATAATCTTGCTAGTTTCTAAAGATAAGTACAAAATTACAACTAACAATATTCAGATCACTATGACATCTTCGGATCAAGTCTTGACTTCGGACAGGAACTGTGGAACTTCGGATATATAAATCTCAACACAATCAGTATCCTAACAGGGTCAATCGTCGATTAGGTACTTTTTATTCTCATTCAACATAATACTCCTTCTTCTATTTATAAACCTATCATTAAAAAGATTCAAAATGCATGTACTACCCTAGGTCAAGTTTTAATATCCGCCACCAAGGAGTCAGTTCAGCAAAAGGGCAGGGTTATTAAGTTAGAATGTGTTATGGCACATAAGTTTAAGATTATTGAGGATCTTGAGAGAAGAGTAGTTAACATTAATGATTCTAGGATTGGTTTGGATCGTAATGTAAAATTGATTAGCAAACAATGAAACATATTTTGTAATGTTTCCAAAAGATTTGTAAGACCCTAATCCCGAAAAGCCCAAGGTTCGGTTTTTAAAGAGTCAAGATTAGCAGAATACGGAGCAAATCACGAAAAAAAGGAGTTTGGAGGACATTTGTGCCGCTAAGGATCATATTAGTGACGCTAATGTTTGCTAGAGTCGTTATCTTTGCTTTTCACATCGTTAATTAGCAGCTGTCAAGGTGGGTTCGCACGATCGTGGTTAGCAGCGCTAATGGTTCTGTTTGGGCCAAAACCCTAGATTTTTCATGTTTGGGCCATAGTTAAAGACGGGAAACCCTAGGGCAACCATTTTTGGTCATTCTCCAGCCTCCAAGTCATCTCTTTTCTCTCTCAAGTCATCTTGGTTGGGTTTTTGGCATTTTTGGTTTCTTTGGAAGCATTTTTGGAGCTTGGATGATGTTAGAAGGAAGGTGTTGATGCTACAAGTTATTTTCTTGTGTGAAGCTTCAAAGATCTACATTTTGCCAACCTTTGTGACTCAAGTTCTCACCTTTATGTAATTTTATAATTTGTTCTTATGATTTAAGCATGTTCTTATGGATTGAATAAGTGTAATGGTCTATTGTAGTGTTTGTCTATGCTTTGGAAGGATAAAGTTGGAAACTTTATGCCTTAAATCACTGATTTGAACCTTTGGGATGGTTTAGAGAGTAAGCCAAACTCTCTATGATGATTTTGGACCACTTTAGACTTGAATCTTGTTCATGATCTTGTTTGAAGATGTTTGGGAGGATAAAGTTAGGATCTTTATGCATTTTGGACTGTTTGGAAGGTCCCTGGAAGGATTAAGACTTTGGCTGAATGGATTAAGAACTTAATGGACTTTTGGACCTATTCATAGTTAGCGACGCTAACTTGGGGAGTTAGCGGCGCTAACTGTGTCTGTTGACTTTTGTTGACTTTGACCTTTGACCCTTGACTTTTTGACCAGTTTGACTTTTGGTCAAACTTGAGAGTTTTGGACACCGGTCTTATAGAATTATCCTATTTGGGATTTAGGAAGTTCTGAGTAGAGTTTATCTTGTTAGGGCGTTCGTGTTGTCGGATCCGTGGACGCGCGTGAGGAGTGCTGTTTGGCTCTACGGATTAGGTAAGTCTTCTCACTATACTATGGGTGATGTTACATGCGTAGGTAGCTTTATTACTTCGTGTAATAATGTGATGTATGTGCCTTACGTGTTTATCGATCAGGGCAAGCTCGTGAGTCAAGGAATGGGCAAGATCGGGGCAAGCTCGTGAGCCAAGGAATGGGCAAGATCGGGGCAAGCTCGTGAGCCAAGGAATGGGCAAGATCGGGGCAAGCTCGTGAGTCAAGGAATGGGCAAGATCGGGGCAAGCTCGTGAGCCAAGGAATAGACAAGATCGGGGCAAGCCCGTGAGTCAAGGAAAGGACAAGATCGGGTCAAGCCCATGAGTCAGATTCTTTAGGGCAAGCCCGAAGACCTTTTGTGATTGGGTCTTATGGAATGGATCATGTGGTATTTTGGGGAACTCACTAAGCTTTGTGCTTACTCTTTCACCCTTACTATTGTTCAGGGATTTGCTGGCTTGAGCTTGGAGCACGGCGTGACTGTACCGCATCTGAGGTTTTGATAATTAAGTCTTCCGCTGGATAATGTATGTAAACGTTTTAATAAATACAATTCTTAGTGTTAAATACAAGTTTTAATTTAGATGGTTTTAATTGGTAACCCGTAAAAGAAAATTCTTTATTACTGAATTTGGGACGTTACAAGATTATATGCTTAATTGACACTCTTATATCACAATTTGTCTATATTTGATGCTTTATATAGAAAAATGCTACCTTATATTGAATTAAAAGACACATATAGAGATAAAATTAGTTATGATTTCATATGTTTTATCTTTGGATTCTGTCTCAAATGTTACATATACATATGGTAAGGAGAAACTCGATAGATACTTGGATCCGAAGCATTTGTCCAATGACGAATCTTTATCAGAATATGCTCTAAAAATCCTATAAACTCATCTGCTCTAAAAAAGATTTTGAAAATGCTTGTGACATTCCTAGTGATTATAGTGACGTTGAACGCGATGAGGAAGTAGATTGTTATACTTTTGAAAATGCTAATGACAAATCTTTATTAGAATATGACTCTGCAGACTCATCATCTTTGATTAAACTTGCTGAATGTTCCACCTCTATGCTTGATACTCAACCGAAATTCGAAAATATTTCGAAATGTAAAGGCGAAAAGTGTTTGGAAATTAAGGCTGTTGTGAATCTGAATGTTACCAAGAGTCCCAACCGTGTACGTGTGGAAATAGGTTGTACCAATAAAGTTGTTTCTAAAATGAAAATTTTAGTTTGAAAAGATAATGAAAAGTTTAATGATCAAATCATGATGTGTAACTCTTACGTAGACATTGATCGAATCGATGTAAATAGAAAATATTGGCTCATCAAGGGAATTGGAAACAATAGAACCAAGTCTTTCAACATTTCCTTATGTGGTGAACCAAAACCTAAGACCACTTCGACCTTACAGACTCCTTTAGTGTTTAAAGGTAAACAGATAGTTGAAACTAGTACTCCTAAGAAGAGAAATCTTAGTACGAAAGCTAGATTTAGATTCAGACAGAAGGAGGAATGTGAAACCCTAGTTTTAATCGAAAGACCAACTCGAAGGATACTAAACCTACCACCTATTCGACCTTCGAAGTAGGAAGTACATCTAGAGACACAACTACATGGTTTTATAGCAAGTTCAAAGACCTAGAATTGAATATGGTTAGCAAGAGCGATCTAGAGCATCTATTTGAGAAATTTCTTTGTCTGCCAAATTCGAATTTCGAGTAGAAAAAGTAAAACATTAATTCAAATGTTTGACAAGTGCCAAAACAGAGACTATATCCTTATCATAGATATTCGGATTTGAGACAAAACAACTTCATTCCTAAGAACCAAAAGAATCCCATGTTATCGAAAAGGCGATCTTATGTTGAACCGAAATCGAAACAAGCTTCAAAACCCATTGTGGTTTAAAAGAAGGTTTTAAGTCCTAAAACCAAACCTGTTTTCGAATACAAACCTAAATGGCATTAAGATTCAACATCGAAGAAAACTTCAAAGATCATCAGTACTCCAGCTTTGAACAAAGATTCTAAGACCGTCTCAAGTAGAGATTTCGTCCCTCTTTGCCATCCAAGCTTAAAATCTACAAACATGTGTTAACAATCATGGACCCAAACAAGGTTCAGTACCCAAAAATCTCTAGTTATTTCAGGTTCTTGGTGACGAACATTACGACAACCAAGGATACATTGATAGCGGTTGTTCGAGTCACATGACTGGGAAGAAGGAACACTTACGAGATTTTAGGGCTCTATCTGGTGCTGGGAATGTTAAACTTGGGAATAATTAGGCTGCAACCATCCCGGGCTATGCCAAAATTACAAAGGGTCATTTCACGATCAAGCGTATAGCCTATGTTGAAGGGTTGAAACAAAACTTGACAAGTGTGTCACTGTTGGTTGGTTCTTTGTGATCTGGTTCATGGCTTTCCAATTCTCAAGTTTGATCACGAACATTTGTGTGCTAGTTATGATCTTGGGAAGCAGTGCTATGGTGAGGGTACGTGCATTTCCTTGACAATAATTGATTTTATTATTATTTAGTATAATAATAATAATATAGCATGCCAAATCCTTTTTGAAGTCATTAGAAGTCACTAGTATAGGCTTTCATAAAAAAGAAATGAAATTTCTATATAGAAAAATGTTCTCACAATTTTTTCTTAAATATGATAAAAATTAATGTTATCAGGGATATTCACAAAAATAATCATCTAAAATATTGTATATGGGAAATATTTATTTCCCAACCTTTTGGTTTTACCAAAATACCAATATTATCTGAAATGTGAGTATTTGAGACTACTTTAGACTAACTTTATATTAAACCAAAAATATTTTTTTCCAACCAAAAATGCATTTCCAACTCAAATTTTGGTTTCACATTACGAATTTCGGATTTCGAGAAAACATCAAACGTATTCCTAATTTTAAAAATAGGTTTGAAATCTGATAAAAATTCTTCAAGAACTTATTTATTTTTACTAAAATCTACCGAAATATTTGACAAATATAATAAATAGAGATTAAATACCATACAATGAAAAAAAAATACACATTACATCTATTAAAATTCAAAATGAAACATTTCAAATATAATAATTAATTTTATAAAAATCCCGAAAAATCAATCATTTTTATCTTTGAATTTATAGAATCATTTTTTGTAAATATCTCTCGTTTTAAACACCTGCCCTTAATTAAACCCACCAACAAATTTATACAATTTATGGCCATTATTATTAACTTGTCCAAGCCTAGTGCCTACGCATTCATAATCTGACCACTTTTCGTAGTTCAGCCACCGCAGTGGCGTGCACGGGTGGGTCTGATTTTCGACGCCCCTCTTTCGAGCGTGAACCCTCCCTTCTGTCCACGTTCTTATGTTGCGCGTGGGAATTATTGGCTCTCAAGAAGGATATGAACCCATGTTTGCCACATATACTTTCTTACAAGAATTTGAGGGTTTCATCCCACCAAAACAATTATAATATTTCCACCATCATCACCAGTTCACCACAAACTTAAAGACGAACAAACACCACTTATCAATCAATCTTCACGCTGAAGTTGCAATCTGTCTTCGTCTTTAATCTATTCCCTTGTTATCTGTAAGTTCATGTTCTTCGTGTTTTGCTTTTTGATTTCGCTGTCTTCTCTGTCTTTTACTTCTTAAACAGATTCTTATTCCAATTAGAACTGTTCCCAGATCATAAAAGGGTAATTTGTCGTTGATTCTTCAACTGGGTAGTTTAGATGTTTGTTGTTTGTTATCGATTATTGATTTAAATCTTGTGAAAAAGGTGAAAGGGGAAGTTATCTTTTCGGGGAGATAAGATAAATAATTCTGGTTCTGTGCTTTTCCTGCAGCAAAAACTGACTTTGAGATTGATTTTTCGAGATGGGGTTTTGTTTTTATGCTGTGTTTAGTCGTATTTGATGTGATTGCAGACAGTCACATGACTTATGAACTCAATTGTCAAAAAAGGCTCTTTGCAATTCGGCTCAAATTCTGTCGTATTTGTTATCCCCTTTCAAATTAACAAATCAATTCGAATTGGGGTTTATAAACCTTTTCTTCTTCTTCTTCCAAGTTCTTGGATTCGAATTCCGGTTTAGGGTTCTTAGATTCCAGAATTATGCAAAGAGTTCGCGTTTCTTCACAGCAAGTTCCAGTACAGAAATTAGGCGATTCCCAGATGACATTATCTCCTAAATTCAAATTAGCATCAATTCAATCGCGTTTACTCGATCCTTTCATGGAATCGGAATTGAGTCTTCGTGGTGATCCGTTAATCCCTGGTCTTCCCGACGATATTGCTTTAACTTGTCTTCTCCGGCTACCAGTCGCCAGTCATCCAGCCACACGTGCAGTTTGCCGGCGGTGGTATCAATTATTCTGCAATAAAGAAAGATTCTTTACAAAAAGAAACGAAATGGGTTTCCGCGATCCATGGCTGTTTGTGTTTTCATTTCATAAATGTACCGGAAAGATTCAATGGCATGTTCTTGATCTTACTAATCTTTCATGGCACACAATCCCACAAATGCCGTGTATCGATAAAGTTTGTCCCCATGGTCTTCGATGCGTTTCGTTTCCGTCAACCGGGTCGCTTTTCGTATGTGGAGGTATTGTTTTTGACGCGGATTGCCCGCTAAACGCGGTGATGAAATTCGAAATTAAAAAGAATCATTGGACCGTGATGAAAAAGATGATAACCGCAAGGTCGTTTTTTGCATCCGGGGTGATAAACGGGAAGATTTATGTAGCGGGAGGGAACAGCACGGATCTTTTCGAGCTCAATTCGGGCGAGGTTATGGACCCGAAAAACGGGACTTGGCAACCGATTGCAAATATGCAAACAAATATGGCGGCTTATGACACCGCGGTTCTTGATGGGAAGCTTTTGGTGACCGAAGGGTGGTTTTGGCCGTTTTATGTTGTCCCACGGGGACAAATTTACGACCCGAAAACCGATAATTGGGAAAATATGGCGGATGGGCTTCGAGAAGGGTGGACAGGGTCGAGTGTTGTGATTTATGGACATTTGTTCGTGGTGACCGAACACGAAAGGACTAAATTAAAAGTTTATGATATGAATTTGGATACTTGGAAACCGGTTGAAGGTCCTCCATTACCGGATAAAATATGTAAGCCGTTTTCGGTAAATTGTTTCGATAGTTTTATTTATGTTGTGGGACGAAATCTTCATGTTGCGGTTGGTCGGATTTTGGTTTTGAATGGAAATTCGAAAAGTTCGGGTTTTTTGGTGGAATGGGAAGTGGTCGAGGCACCGGATGGGTTTGGTAATTTGACGCCTTCGAGTGCGCAGATTCTATTTGGGTAACGAAATTTGGTTTGGTGTTGAGATTTGTTTGGTTTTATGTGATTTGGTTGGTGTTTATGTGAGTATATTGTTGTTTTTTGTTTATGTAATGTTATACAAGGTTTCTTGAATGTTAATGATACTTAGTTCTCCGATGATTTTGGATCCATATACTTGAAAGTTTGCTGGATTCAGATTTTCTTTTTTGTATTTTAACGGTTCAAGTGTGTAAAAGTATTAAAACACATCTGTGAAAAGCAAATGGTTAAATGAAAGAAACAACAATGTAGTTTTATTGATTTATTTGTCATAAAATCGTTTTTTTTTTCTTTTTTTTTTCTATGATAGCATCATATTTTGAAATATCTAATCGGTTTTGAAAATGACATCCATATATAAAGTAAGTTTTCTGATAAAGGTAACTTTATGTAAGCATAATAACCTAATAAAAGAAATCAAATGTATCTTTTATTAAATGTACATTTTAGAGTTTGATAGTTTTTTAAATACCCGACATATTTCTATTTAATTTTTAAAAAATTATTATATTGTTTTTTAGTATATTAAAACTATTATATTTTTTGAAATATTTAATTTAAAATTTCAAATCAGTAATCCAAGACAACCATAAATACTTTGTAACCAACTTATAAGTGTTTGATAATTATAATCTAGTAGATTAGACAATTTCAGAAAATATATAAGTTTTAACATATTAAAAAAAATATAATATAATAATTTTTTTAATGATCTGATAGAAATATATTGATTTCCTTTTGAAAAAATATCTTACATTGTTTTGAGAATTGTCCTTTTTTCAATGTAAATCCTTTAATAAAAAAAGGAAAACCCCTTGAAAGGGCAAAGGTATAGAGCAAAAATGCACTATGTTATAAGATAATTTTCAAATGATCATTTTAAATAAACTCTCCTATGTATGTGGATGTGTATTGTACGACTTGACCTTCACACATATGTCATATCATGGGATTTTATACCAATACCCTTTACAACCTATTAAAATTACTTTTTATAGTTGCTGACTAGGTGTAATTAGACATTTATGCACAACGTATTAGACATTATTCTTTATCACCAATTGTGTCATATCAAGGGATGTTTTACCAATATGCTTTCCAACCTATTAAAATAACTTTTTATAGTTGGTGACTTGGTGTAATTAGACATTTCTGCACAACCTATTAGACACTATTCTTTATCACCAAAAATTTTAAGTGTATTTCTGCCCAACCTATTAGATCTATTAGACATTTCTGCCCAACCTATTAGACACTATTCAAATTTTTAAGTGTATATCTTTTACCAATACCCTTTTTCCAACCTATGTGTATGTGTATGTGTATGTGTATGTGTATGTGTATGTGTATGTGTATGTGTATATATATATATATATATATATATATATATATATATATATATATATATATATATATGGCGAAGTTTCATTGAGAATTGAAAAAAGTTTAAGATTCCGAGACTAAATCTAGACCACTACATGTGCCAACATTGTCGTGACATTCTGTGACGATGGGAGGAGTTATTATTATTCATATATAATTGGGTTATATGATTATTAATACATGATTTATTCACATGTGATTATTAATATATATAATCATATACGAATAATCACTTATGAATAGACAAATATAAATAATCACTTATGAATATATATATATATATATATATATATATATATATATATATATATATATATATATATATATATATATATATATATGACTGTGGTGGTCAAAATGGTGGTGTTGGTGGAGGTGGCGATGGCGGTGGCGAGGGGTGGTGGTGGTGGCCGTAACGACGACGATGATTGAGGTCGTGGTGGTGGTAATGATAGTGAAGACAGGGATGGATGTGGTGGTGGTGGTAGAAGTGACAGAGGCAGCGATAACGGTTGTGGTGGTGGTAGAGATGCCTATGGTGGGTGGTGGCAGTGGCGGTAATGGAAGTGGTGGAGGCTGTGGGTGGTGGAGGTGGTGGCAAAGGTGGAAGTGGTGACGGTGGCGGTGGTGGTGGTGTGGTGATGGTGGTGGGGGTGGTATTACGGGTAGCGGTGGTGGTGGTGGCGATACTGCCGGGGGGGGGGGGGGGGGGGGGAAGTGGTGGTGGTGGTAGTGGTGATGAATGTGTTGGGGAGGTGGCAATCATATATATTGAATAATAATATATTTATCCCGTCGTTAAAATTTCAACACGGCAGCGACGTTGACGTATTAGTGCGGCAAGAAAAAAATATGTTTTAGATTTAATCTCGCAATGTCAACATTATTTTCTTTCTCAATGGAACCTGCCTACCTCTCTCTCACTCTGTCACACACACACACACACATATTAAATTTATAACGTTAACCTTATAAATAATATTATTAGACCGTCACAACGAAAATCAATTATTTTTATTAGGGGTGAGCAAAAACCGAATCGCATGGTAAAAAACCGTAAAAACCGAAATCGATTAACCGCAACCGAAACAATAACCGACGCTGTGGTTCTCAATTTTGAATTAACCGAAAAATTGTAGTGCGATGCGATTATATAAAATATACTGTACCGAAATAACCGCAACCACATCGCATTCAATAACCGCAGCTAACCACATAATTAAAATTTTTATAGTTTTTATATTAATTAATAAATGAATCAGTGGCTGTAACTTGTAAATTTGAGATAAATTTTAATATGTAGTTGCTTTATTATAGTCTTTAATTGGTTAAATCGCAAAATATGTATCAAATCGATATGGTTAAAGAAACTGCACATAATAACCATACAAAATAACTGCACCAAATATATGCGGCTAATAACCGCAACCGCAACCGCATAAAATAACTATATAACCGCACCGCACTATTAACCGCACCATTTGGTTATTGAAAAATTAAGGTAAAATAACACTGTAGCCCTTTAAACTATTAACTTCTGCTTTAAAAGGTCCTTCATGTTTTTTTTTGTGTTTTCTAGAGGAATAAAGTCTAATTTCCCGATTTTAAAAGGTCCTTATGGAGAAAATAAAGGGGTAACCCGGTTACCGCTTTACTTTTCCTTATAAAAAATGCCACGTATGCCAAATGATCTGTATGTTCATCTCCATTGATAGCTCTATAGACCACAACATCCACATCTTCTTGTCAAACACAGTTCATACAAACAAGAACACAGTCAAACACAATTCATACAAACAAGAACACAAGAGGGGCTGAGCAAAAATCTGAAATGGCTAGCAGAAGGTATTTCAGAATCAATGCAGAAAATGGGTAAGATAAACATCTGAGAAATCAATTGAACATCGGTGTAATTCCAGATGGGATCGATGTACGCTGATTGAAGTATGTTTTGATCATATTCTGTTTTACATACTCTTTTCAAGACCGTAATTTCACATAAATAATAAACTTAACTTGATTTGATGATTTACGAGCCTGTAGATAATTGTCGACTGGGGTTTTGGATCCGCTTCAGCCAGGTGATGCAGTATCACTCGAACGAAGACTGCACCACCCTTCTTCGCCTTCTGCCACCAACGAAAACCGCCCTTCTGGATTAGGGCATTAACTTGATAGTGGATGTCCCCCAGCATGAACATACAAACAACATGAACTCATAAAATACGTCGATGGTTTTCGCCCCAAATATGACCCTGGTGGTGGATCCGTTGACTGCATCACTAAAACACTTCGGGAACGGGAGGAGTTACTGGGCCGGTGATAGAACTGCCTTGTGTTCCAAGGGCCGCCAGCCTGCCATTGAAAACGCCACTGAAGAATCGGCAGTCAATCGTAAAAATCCGAAATGGCAACCGAAGTTTCTCTACACAATTCGCAGGCATGAAGTGTTGTAGTTTCTCAACGATGGTGGTGATCACGACGAGTCGACGTCCATGATTTGTTGCCCTGTAATTTGGCGTGAATTGTTGATGATAGAAACAATTGGGGAAAAGATGGGATGTGGATGCATTAATTGGTTTAACTCTTTAAAATATTAATTTTTATAATTTTTATATTTTAAAATCTCCTCTTAGATAACCTATGTTTAATAACCGGTGCTTTAAAGTTACAAGGACCAAAACAACAGGTCATTATATAGTAGTTGATACCTTTGGAAAGCAAAAGAAAAATTTTAGGCACTCTTTAAACCAAATCCAGAAATGTTGTAGGGTTTGAGTGTCATTTTGCCAAAAATTAATAACTGCATTTACGGTTAGCAGTACGGTATTGGCCAATAATCGTGTCTAACCGCACTACGCTCACCCCTGATATTTATACAACAATTGTCATCTTATCAAAACAACAATGCTATAATATTATTATATGACCAAAGTATCGAACATCTAATTAAGGTTGGGCAAAACCGTCGCTAGATGGCCAGATGTTGGAATAAGTGGCCGCCGACGCCATGTGTAACGCCGGTGTCATGGTCTTGAGGGTCGACAAATGGTGATATATAGCTGGTTGGCGGGTTAGTGAACTCGACGTTATTTTGAGAGTTTTGATTAAAAAAATAAATGATCAATAAATATTATATCCCTTACTCTTATAAATACCTCATCTACCACTTCAAAAACCATACTTCACTTCTTCAGTCTTTCTCTCATTTTCACACTTTCTATATTTTCTCATCCATAAATATTTTATCCCCCACCTCTGTAACCCAACTTTTAATTTAATTTTAAAATTGAAATGTCTTTTTCTCGTATGTGTGCAACAAATCGTTGATGAACCTACTGCGTACTTATCGTCATCTGAATCATCAAATTATGCAAATGTTTATGCAGCAGTTGCTGAAGCTGTACTTGCAGTATTCGTAGATATTGCAAGTTCAAGCATACATCGTCCAAGAAGTTGTCACCAAAGAGATTGGGAAACTACAGAGAAACAGCTGATCGAAAACTACTTTGTTCCCAATGCAAAGTTTGACGACGTTAATTTTAGAAACATATTATGGATGAGTAGAAGATTTTTTGCACAAATTGTTGAGGATATAGAAAGAAACTTTCCATATTTTCAAACAACTTTTGATGTCAAGCTGCAAAAAAGCTTCAGTGCATTGCATTGCAGAAATGCACATCCGTTGTACGACAATTGGCCTCCGCAAGCATCCCCGATACGCTCAATGAGTATTTGAATATGTTAGAAAAAACTTCATGTAAAAGCCTCTACAACTTCTGCTATGGTGTTATTCAGTTGTATGACGTCGAATTTATGCGCAAACTAACATTCAACGATATTCAACTTTTGTACAACTTCTGCTATGGTGTTATTCAGTCGCCGGTGTGAAGGTCAGACTATTGCAAGGTATGTTGAGGTTGAACTATTGCAAAGCTGAATAAAAATAACTTGGTGAATTAAAGTCCGACCTCCACATACCTTGCTACCACCAAATAGTTTGCATAACTTTTTAAAGAAGAAAATAAATTCTTAGTTAGTATACGATTTGAAGAATTAAATTTCGATTATTTTAATATAATAATAATAACAACAACAATAAATAATGATAAAATAATTTCTAGAATTTCAGTTATTTGTAGAGGTGGATGATATGTCATTATTGAAATTTTAATTGGAAGAACAATTCTTGAAAGGGGGTAGAATAAAAATAACTTGGAGAGTCAAGGGGCTTATATTGCCATGTGTTGAAACTTGCATGAAATATATTTTTCTCCATGGGGCTGCTATGTTTTGACTTGAGGAAAAGGACGAGGCCTTCGACTTCAACCATAATTTGGCCCATGTGCATAGTTCTCGATCCCTTATAGGTCCAAACCAACTCATCCTAGCCGTAGTCGACTATTCCCTTGAAGTCGTAATCTCCGCTTTGTTGATTTCCCTCCAAGCCAAGAACTTCCAACCGTGAGCAAGGGATGCCGGGGAAAAGAAGGTAGGGTATTGTCCTGTTGTTGAAATTGGGAAAGAATGAAGAAGGAGGAGAAGAAAGAAGAAGAAAGAAAGGGATAAGAAAGAAGATTAGTTGATTCCTTGTTTCGTTGTTGCCTTAGTGTAAGATCTCTTATTTAAATGTCTATTTGATTCTACAGTGTATACGACTGTGCATTTGCGAGACAACTTGTCATCACTGGAGAAAGTATCTTCATAGTAGAGTAGTAGGTTGGGTGAGATTCCTAGATGTCTAGGAAAAGTGTTGGCATATGCTAGTATGATCATATGTGCTAGAATCATCGGTGTGAAGCAAATTGGTCACAAGGAATCCAAGGAGCTGAGGGTGTAAGTAATTAGCATAATAGATGTGAGTGCTAATGACTTGACGTAACATTTACCCATTTAATTGTTGAAGGTTGATCACGAGGTCTAGTAAGAATGATTCGAGTGCTGGTGTGAGTGCCCAGGGGATTCAGGAACTGATAGCGATACAGGTGTTGTAGGCGATTAGGGACGAAATCTTGGGTATGTTTACCTGGATTGGGGAGGAACTGGGGAATGTGATAGAGGAACATATTGCTACCATTCCAATCGTCGGGGAGGCTGACCCTATTGTTAGCATACGCTGGATATCTGATGTCGAGTGCGTATTTCCTTCTGGCGGTTTCCCGAATGGCCAGAGGGTTCGTTTCTCCATAAGCCTCTTACGAATGGAGGCGAAGGATTGGTATGGGATCGAGACCATATCCATGACGTGGGGGCAAATTGAGGCATTGACTTGGGAGGACTTTGTGACACGGTTCTGGAGGTTTGACAACGCCTAGTAATATCAAGTATTTTAGTCGTTGTTGAGCCCTATTCTTGGTGAAATTATATCATATATGCTGTGGTATTCTCACTTTTTGTGCCGGTGCTTGTTTGGAAAGAAAAGATGTAAACAGGGGCTAAAAGCGTACAACATGAAAGAAGTTTTGAAGATAAAGACAAAACAGTCGAAGACACACGCGCGCCGCGGAATATACAAGGGCGCGACGCGGTGACTCAGCAATGAGGCGGTGGAGAAGATTCAAATGCCGAGAAAACGGGGATAAACCAGCACGCGCGCCGCGGATTCTACTTGTACGCGGCGCGGTCTTTTAATTTTCACAACTATAAATAGAGGGTTTTAGGTCGAAAAATGCAGCAAAGACCTGGCATAGGAACGACTCCCAAGGCTTCTTTGACTCCGAGTTTCAGTTTTCAGCAACCATATTTGGTATTTTATGTTCTTTCTTTTAATTAGTTTAGTAGTTTTGGTAGATTTGGTTAGTGTCTTTGGGTGTGACAACCATTGGCATTAGTTCTTAGTTTCTGAATTTTATGTTCTATGTTTTGGAACATTTGTATATGAGTTTTTAATAATTAATCATTCGGTTATTGTTAATTGCTCTCTTTTCGGTGTTTTATGCTTTTGGGATGAATTTTGGATGATTGATTGTGTTGGATGTTTTGATGTGATCTTTGTTACTTCTGATTTTGAAATACATTTCTGATTTCAGCAAGTACTTAGGTTAGTAGTGGTTTAGTTTATTTGATGCTTGAATTGGATTTATTGGATTTATGATTTTGGAATTGTTTTTGGTAAAAGTCGGAAACTAGATCCTCTGGCTATAGAAGTGACACTATAGTTGGTAATCTGTTGCCTACCTTGACCACGTAACTCCTATGGATCGACCCTGACTACCACTATACTAGTGTGTTAGGTATTTTACTATTTTTGACCGCACGATGACCTAGGCGTGTCAAATTTTGGCGCCGTTGACGGGGAGTTGTGCGCTTAAGATAGACGATCAGTGGTATTTTTCTTTTGATGTTTGATTTTTAGTTTTCAAATTTTTGTATGTGTACGTCCTCACAATGGGCGATTACATGTACCAGAGTCAATACACGTGTTATGGTAGCCCGGTTTATTACAATAACAACTAGTGGAACCAAGATCGAGGACCTCCACGACAGCAACAACACAACAATCAGTGGAGAGGACAACGGTATAATAATGGGCTCTACAGTAATGGTAATTTAGTTCCTCCGCTTTACTTTGCACAACCGAGTGGGCAGTCGGTTGCATCGCACTTCCAGCCACGGGAGTACGATGAGGCATCGCCTATATTTTTTCCTGAAAATGTAGATTGTCATGTACAGATTGGGCCAGAGTTGTTAGGTGTGTTGCCTAAATTTAGGGGTCATAAGCATGATAATCCTTATAATCATCTTCACGAGTTCTTAGCTATAGCCAATGTGAACATACCTAGAAATGCTGATAGGAATATCGTTAATGCTTAAGTTGTTTCCGTTCACACTCAAGGACAATGCGCAATATTGGTTCATGTCGCTGCCGGCCAACAGTATCACTACTTGGAAGCAGTTGAGGACAATGTTTTTGCAGGAGTTCTATCCCCCAAGCAAGACAATGGAAGTAAGAAGAGATATACAGGAGTTCCAGCAAAAGCCCGGGGAAGCATTCCATGATGCTTTCGAGAGATTGAATAAGCTGTTACGCTCATGTCCACACCACGAGTTTCCACAATGGCAGTTGGTCACGATATTCTACGACGGTGTCGACGGTATGAGCCATGCCATGATTAATGCATCATTTGGAGGGGCAATTATGTTGCAAGATAGCGAGACGACATGGAGGTTCTTGGAGCAACTCAGCAATGGATCCAAGTTCAATCATTCAGCAAGGAAGACAAACAACACCTCATCAGCGGTAGCAGTAGATGTCGATAACGACTGGAAGAAGGAGGTGAAGAATGAGATCGGTTCCCTTAGCAGGAAGCTTGATATAGTATTGGCCACCGTGCAGCAAGGACCACCAAATCAACAGCAGCACGGTCAACAAGAACAAAGACCACAAGAGGTTAGTCAAGCGTACGGTCAAGTGCAATACCACAACAGCAACCGTCAAGGTAATTGTGCCGAGTCGTGTTCTATGAACGACCAAAATTTGGGATTTCCACCAAACTCGCCAGAAACGGAGGCGAGTGATTTTAATACCAATAATATGGTGTGTGAACCTGCATCACCTGAACATGTGATGGAAGGGAATACACCTTGGGAAAATCAAGAGACCACTGAAATGGTCGAAATGGTTGCTGAGGAGGAGGTGGTAGATGACAATATTACCCCTGACTCAACAACTTTTGATGTTTTTAAGAATGTTAATAATGTTGATCTGGTGATGAGTGAATCTATACTATCACCAGACAATTTGGTCGAAAAGGACATTAAAGAGGGGGCTGTAATTGACAATACTAACCCCCATCCAACAAATCCTGAAATTGTTGAAATTGTTGATGCTTTTGAAATTCAAGATCTGGTGATGAGTGAATCCATACCATCACCAGACAACGTGATCGAAACGGTTGTCGAGGAAGGGGGCGTAGGTGACAATACCACCTCTGACCCAACAATTTTTGAAAATTTTGAACATTTTAATAGTCAAGCTCTGGTGATGAGTGAACCAGATAAAACTAGTCGCTCACTCTTGGTACGGATCCACCTGTTGGACGATAATCAAGAAGATGATGACAATGATGTGGTCTTCGAAAATAATAAACACAATTTTAGCGCCACTCATGACCCATTAATGAATGGAAAATTAGATGTGATCAATACCATCGATGAGGATATTCGGGAGCATATCAATATTCTGCCATCCGATCCCATTCGATTGGAAAATTTTTATTGGCACTGCTGGCAAAAATCGCAACGTGCAGACAACACGCAATATGCAAGCAGCAAACGAGGTGCAAAACAACTACTGGAAGTAGCATTGGGCACGCTCCACGTCAAACCGGTAATTTTGAAAGGATGCAGAAGGAAGGATCGAGCTTGGAGGTTCAAAGCTACCTCCAAGCATTCACGGGAATTAATCAGAAGACGACAAGCGGGCAGCAGCAGAAGGACCGGCAGACCATTCGATCCAGGAAAGCTGAAGGAGCATGTGGGCAACAAAGGGACGGTGGTGACTGGGAATCAACAAAGGAAGAAGGCGTACGATCCACCGTAGCTGTAGAAGGAGTAATCCGTCTGGCTGAAGACGTTAAACTTAGCGCTTGTTGGGAGGCAACCCATCTTTTATAGATAAGTACTGTATTTCTTAAAGTAATTAGGAAAATATTATCATCGTCATCGCAGGTGTTATTGGTCCAAGGCAAGTGTGGGGTTGTCATAAAGGAAAATTGAATTTTTTAAGACCGCGCCGCGGTCACGCGATTTACGCGCCGTGGGATCCTAAACCAACACGATACGCATGGGTTGATTTGGGAGCACGCGCGCCACGGTTCGCTCATATCCGCACCGCGAGAATCGATTAGTCGGTTTCCTCCTTTAAAAGGTACGTCGCATTCACTATTCACACACACACCATGCCGCGGCTCAGAGCTCCGATCATCAGAAGTTTTTCTCGCATTTTTCTTGCTCATTTCATTCTCGCTATCGAGGTATGTCATTCTAACTAGTTTTTACTTGTTAGAACTAGCGATTAGGCAGCAAAATTAGTTGATTTCCCCAAAAACTCAAAAACTTAGAAATCAGCAATGCTGACTCGTAGGATGTTTTGTTTGCCAAATGATCACCCTAGAGGGGCTAGTCGGTGCTTAGGCTACCTTGTAGTGTATTTGGATCGATTTAACAGGTGAAAATCAGTGAGATTGGATGTGGAACTCGCAACAGCCGCTCGCCGCACCTCGCCCTGGTTCTTGGGCCACGCCGCGGTGCGGTGGGGAAGAAAAGGACTAAAATTGCAAAAAATTTTGGCTGTCTTCTTTTGTGCAGATGTCTTTCAGGCGTGATCATCCTTTTCTCCAGTTCTCCGAGGGACAGGAGAGTTCTGTTGAGTATGCTGTGAGGAGAGATGCACTCATCGATCGCCGGGTTCTCGAGGCGATGATTATAGACCGGGATATTTTGAGGGAGGCCAGGCTCTGGGCCGAGAACGAGCCGTTTTTGCATCGTACATGGTCCCACGGGGAGGCCACATTCACATGTCGTGGTTGGGACAGGCTCATGGCCAACCAGGACGATACCGTTTACACCGAGCTTCTTCTGGAGTTCCTGTCCACGGTCCTCTACGCACCGGCTTCGACGGAGGCCCGATCCAGGCTGATCCATTTTCGATTGGGGGGAGTCCTCAGGGAGTGCAGTCTTCTGGAGTTTGGGAGACGCACAGCCATTTACACGGAGGCGGACCTCCAGAGCCAGCACTTCATGCCATTCTCTCATGCGTGCATTCAGGGGCAGCCCGAGCGGGATGCCAATGCAGTTGTTTGGGCACCTTTGTCCAATGTGTACTTTGAGGCAGGGTCGGCCAGGGAGAGCCAGCTCCGTAACCCGCTTCACCGGCTCATGCACCGTATCGTCACCACCTATATCATGCAGAGGGAGGGGGCGAGAAGGTGTCTAGTGAGGACATGACATATTTGTGGGTGCTCCTCGACCCGGCCAGGTTCCTCCACCTCCCGTATGCCTTAGCAGTCTCCCTATCCACCCGTGCGACGGGTGCATCATCCAGCAGTCCCTTGACCGGCAGGCACTACATCACCCGCCTGGCCCGTTCTTACCGGATACTCACTGCTGCTACCGTGGCCTCCCTGACGGCGATTCCTCCAGTTCGCACATCAGTGCGAGCCTTGGAGAACATACACCTGATCCAGCAGATTCAGCCGGGGCGATACATGAGAGTGGCGACAGAGGCCGCCATGCCACCACGACCAGGCGACGAGGTAGGCCCTCCCAGGCGACGCCGAAGAGTCGATCCACCAGTTCCACCACCACCACCACAGCAGCAGGAGGAGGCGACAGCTCTTAGCCAGTTGCAGGATCGAGTGGCCCGAATTGACTACCAGCTGGAGTGGATTGGGGAGGTACTTTTGGATATGGCCAGCCAGCAGGAACGACGCCCCCGACCATTCCCAGCCCGAGCCCACGATCATGAGGCAGGTCCTTCTAGGCCACAATGTGGCGATTGATGTATTTTTGTTTTTTTTCTTTTGGGATATATGTACTGTACTTATGACACTATCTTTATTTTTGCTTGTTTATATTCTTTTTTATTTGTTTGTTCTGTTTGCATTTAATGTTTTTTGTGAGTGATGCATGTAATACCAAATGGAGGAGTTGTCTCAAGCAAGTGTGGGGTCACCGTGTCCCCTCCACTCGCTTTGACCACCGGCATGTTTCACTGTTGCGCTATAACTCCTGAATTCTGAGTCGAGGATTTTTATTCGTGTTTGTGTACTTGTGACAATCAAGCAGGATATCGTCAAAAGGGGTAACTCTTTCTCTCTAGTTCTGAATATTTTATGTACAACGGGGACGTTGTACGGTTTTAAGTATGGGGTGTGGACGGTCGAAAGAGTGTTTTTTAAAAATTTTACGGGAAATGACCAGTTTTAAAATTTTTAGCAATTTTTCAAAAAATTTTAATAGGTTGTAATTTTGAAATGAATAGTTTCTGAATGTTTAGCATTGATATTTTTCAAGAAATACTATTTAGTTGTGATCATGCTATCTGTTTAGTCAAATAAGTTGAGTTTTAAGAGTTAGAAGATTGGAGTGTTTTAGGATTGGAATTTAGGAAGGAATTGTCAATCAGTGGCCTTTGTTGTTCGAGCCGGTAGGTCCGAAAAGGGTGGCCTCGAAAAAGGCATTTATGCACCTTACCACCTAAGATCGTCTGGTTTGGGATGGTATTTCTGAAAGCTCGTTACACGGACAACATCGAAAGTCATGGACAGTTCTTTAATGGCCTTTAGAATTTGAATGAGTATGTACACTTCATTGTGGACAGAAAATTTGTAATCAATGGTTCTTTAGAAAGTCATGAATTCAAAAGAATATTCCGATTATGTTTTCACAAACTATTTCACTCTAACTCCTAGGGCAATAAGCTTTGAAATTAAACACATTCAAAAATTGTTTGAGTCTTTATTAGAATTTGTTAAAAACTCTCTTGCTTGGGGACAAGCAAGGACAAGCAAGGCACAAGTGTGGGGTGTTTGACAACGCCTAGTAATATCAAGTATTTTAGTCATTGTTGAGCCCTATTCTTGGTGAAATTATATCATATATGCTGTGGTATTCTCACTTTTTATGTCGGTGCTTGTTTGGAAAGAAAAGATATAAACAGGGGCTAAAAGCGTACAAAATGAAAGAAGTTTTGAAGATAAAGACAAAACAGTCGAAGACACACGCGCGCCGCGGAATATACAAGGGCGCGACGCGGTGACTCGGCAATGAGGCGGTGGAGAAGATTCAAATGCCGAGAAAACGGGGATCAACCAGCACGCGCGCCGCGGATTCTACTTGTGCGCGGCGCGGTCTTTTAATTTTCACAACTATAAATAGAGGGGTTTAGGTCGAAAAATGCAGCAAAGACCTGGCATAGGAACGACTCCTAAGGCTTCTTTGACTCCGAGTTTCGGTTTTCAGCAACCATATTTGGTATTCTATGTTCTTTCTTTTAATTAGTTTAGTAGTTTTGGTAGATTTGGCTAGTGTCTTTGGGTGTGACAACCATTGGCATTAGTTCTTAGTTTCTGAGTTTTATGTTCTATGTTTTAGAACATTTGGATATGAGTTTTTAATAATTAATCATTCGGTTATTGTTAATTGCTCTCTTTTCGGTGTTTTATGCTTTTGGGATGAATTTTGGATGATTGATTGTGTTGGATGGTTTGATTTGATCTTTGTTACTTCTGATTTTGAAATACATTTCTGATTTCAGCAAGTACTTAGGTTAGTAGTGGTTTAGTTTAGTTGATGCTTGAATTGAATTTATTGGATTTATGATTTTGGAATTGTTTTTGGTAAAAGTCGGAAACTAGATCCTCTGGCAGTAGAAGTGACACTATAGTTGGTAATCTGTTGCCTACCTTGACCACGTAACTCCTGTGGATCGACCCTGACTACCACTATACTAGTGTGTGTTAGGTATTTTACTATTTTTGACCGCACGACGACCTAGGCGTGTCAAGGCAGTACTCGCCTCGAAGGGAGATGGAGCGGATTTTCCACGAGTTTATGGCATTGGAGCAGATGACGATTTATGAGGATATGAAGATGATTAGGTACGCGTATATGTTGTAGACCGATATTCAGGATTTCGTGAATACCACCCAGTTTACTACTCTTCCTGTCATGATCGAGGTAGCTAGGAGGCGCGAGCTCGAACTTAAGACCCAGACTGGAAAGAGGAAGGTGGCACATGTCGTGATATCGATATCAGCATCGGCTAAGAAGCCGAAGACTTTTGCTCACGCTCAAGTTAGAAGGATGAGGGGACACAGGTCGCAGGATAGCATGAGTAAGGGAACGATCACATGGCACAAGTTCAGTCAAACAAGGCACTACTTATGTGACTACAAGACACTGATGAGGATTTGCTACCAGTGCGGTTAGATGGGTCATGTGAAAGCTAATTGCCCGAGATTGAAGACTGGTGGAGTGGGAGCACCGAAAGCCCCTATCATGGCTCCTCTTCATACCATTGATGGGTGCATGGGCCAGGCAAGGACTGAGGGGACCATGGTAGAGCTTTCCAGCTCACGGTCGAGGAGGTGCAGGTCACGGTTAGAGTGACAAGAGGATGAGTAGCATACGATGGTTGATGTAAACGTTTTTACATCATCAAACACGCCTAATGAGATAGCGTTTGGCCTCGATGTGAGTTGCTAGTTTAGAAAATTAGGCTTGCTTTTCATTCTCTAAAGGGTTGAAGGAGATGGAAATGATAGTAAAGTCTGTTTATTTAGAAGTTATTAAGGCTTCGAGGAAAGTGACATGTCCAATCTAAGTGAGGGAGCTAGTCAAATCGACGAGTGCGACTACAAGTAGTAGAATTGAGCTTTTGGCACAATTAGAGTTGTTAGAATAGAGACATGTGGTGTGGTAGAAATTAAAAGAGCTCAGAGCATTGTTGCTGGGGTAGGTGGCAAGTTGTTGAAATGGTCAATAGTAGGATCAGGTTTGAACCCAAGTGGGGGAGAGCTAATCACTTATAGTGGAAGAAGGTCCTTAATTGACGTGGGTGTGGAATGAAGTACGACTCCCTTTTAAATGAGAACTTAGATAGAGGCTAAAGATAGTCCAAGAGACTGTTTGAGAAACAACAGGAAAGGCTAAAACCATCGTTGACAATATGTCTGGACATGCCTAAAGTAGGATGTGTTAGTAATAGTCGTTGCATACCATACGGTGAATGGATTAGGACGAATGAAAGGCTAGAGTTACTAAGTTGTAGAAGGAGAATATCTCTTAGACGTGTAAGGACTTCTTGTGAGCATGAATTTTAGATTCCAATATAGTTGGGGGTGTATCTTCCTTGATAGGATCTTCATTGAGTCAAAATAGGACTCGAGCCCCAATATATCCCCCTTACTACTATTGAGAGGGAAGAAGTGCAAATTTCTTAACCAGGTGGTATATGCTAGTGTTATGTGTAAATTTATGCAAACTAGTTGGTGGTAGCAAGGTATGTGGAGTTCGGACTACTTCAAGGCAATAACATTTGTATGGATATTATACATTGCTACGCGCTATGTCAGGGGTTGGATTTCGAGCTCATGTAGCGCAGTAAGGTAATAGCCTACATATCGATTATTTAGCAGTTGCGGTTATTAGTCAGGTAGAAAAGAAGAAAATTGAAATAGCCAAAGTACTACTGAAAATGTGCAGAGACATGATAGAAGAAGTATTGGTTTCCAGGGATGAAGTGAGATGTATCAAGTTCCATATAGAAGCGTTTTGGACTTTAAGGGAGGGGGCCAGGTTGGATGCTTACACCCTATTGGCCGAGTTTGGCTTCAACGACAGTTGTCACGTTAGCATTGTTATGGCGCTTCACGAGATGTCGTGTGTGAGAAAGCGTAGAAACCATATCTATTGGGGTGGGAAGGAACCGGTACAAATATAAGAACCGTAGAAGGGATTATAGCTTAATGACCTAGAGGTGTTAGAGTTGAATTTCAGAGACAACATTCTTATAAGTTGGGGAGAGTTGTAAAACCCAATTTTTAGCGTAGCGGTTATGGTTAACGTAGATTATATTTGTTTGCATAGTTTTAAAGAAGGAAATAAATTCTTAGTTAGTAAACGATTTGAAGAATTAAATTCCAATTATTATATAATAATAACAATAATAATAATAATAATAATAATAATAGATAACAATAAAATAATTTTTAGAATTTCAGTTATTTGCAGTGGGCGATGATATGTCATTATTGAAAATTTAAATGCAAAAACAATTCTTGTATGGGGTAGTATAAAAATAACTTGGAGAGTCAAGGGGCTTATATTGCAATATGTTGAAACTTGCATGAAATCTATTTTTCTCCATGGGGTTGCTGCGTTTTTACGTGAGGAAGTGGCTGAGGCCTTCGACTTCAACCACAATTCGGCCCATGTGCATAGTTCTCGATCCTTTATAGCTCTAACCCAACTCATCCTAGCCCTAGTCGACTATTTCCATGAAGTTGTAATCTTCACTTTGCCGATTTCCCTCCAAGATGAGGACTTCCAACGGTGAGCAAGGGAAGCCGGGGAAAAGTAGCCAGGGTGGTGTCATGTTGCTGAAACTGTGAAAGAATGAAGAAAGAGGAGATGAAAGAAGAAGAAACAAAGGGAGAATGAAGAAGATTAGTTGATTCAAAGGTATGAACTTTATTATTTTATGTGTGTTCTTCTCCGCCATGAATCACCACCATTAAACACCATGTACGACCACATTGATGGTGGTTGAAGGCCAATCAAGTCATGGTTGGGGCTGATCTAATGTTGGTGGTAATATAGATGACAAAAAGATTGGTTTTTGATTGGTTTTTGGAAGTGAAACCCTAGTCTATACTTGAATTTCTTAACCTTTCTGTATTGCTTGGACGATCCATGGATTTCGAACCGTTGGATCATCCTGAAATTTTGGACTGTAGCTTCGTGGCATCAATATGCAAGTTTTGACCGTTCAATTTTCAATGGTTATATTTATAACTCAAGTTATAACCCCTCGAATGCAACCCTAATTTCCTGAGAAAATACACTGTTTTGTTTCAGTCGTATAGAATTGTAGGAGTAATGTATGGACCTTAAACAAGTGCCGAAAGTTTGATATTTAAGTTGGGAACAATCCATATATTTTATCCCAAGCCTCGAAACCACTCTATCAAAGAGATAATCGTCGGTTCCAAACCAGTCCAAACCGGGAGCCGGTAGAACCGAGGACCGACGAAGGGTGGAAAGCAAAACCGGGAACCGTACCTTTGACTACTATACTGGTTCAGAACTTAGCCGGATCCGATTCTGATTCGCCGGTTCCAAAACTGTTTTACCCGTTAAGAAATTTTAAGTCTATTAAGACAAATTTTCCTGGGGTCCTTGTGACTTTCCCTTTCCCAAAAAAAAAAAGTTTATTAAGACATATCATTTTTTTTTTGGTAACGGAGGAACCCAACTAACCCATCCTTTGGATGACCCAGCTGAGCCAACCTTCGGGGTGCACTGAACCCCCCGGTAGTGCCCGTGCTCCCTTTTAAAGCATCCCCATTGGGGAGACCGGTGGCCATCCATGATTGAAACCTGTGGGAATCGAACCCTGGACCTCCTCTATGAGGGGCAAGAGCCGTAACCACTAGGCCATCAGGAGATGGTTTTAAGACATATCATTAAGACGATCTATCATGTCATTTCATTAAAACAAACACACTAAAACTCCAAAACGTATTTATGATCGTGGGTGGGCTTTCGAATTGCTATATATATATATATATATATATATATATATATATATATATATATATATATATATATATATATATATATATATATATATATATATATACATATATATATATATATATATATATATATATATATATATATATATATATATATATATATATATATATATATATATATATATATATAATGAAACGTGATGACATGAGGAATCACACATCTTGAAGATTATCACCAGAAAAAATTATCTTATGTTTATTTAATATAATTTAGTCATTTTTCTAATAATTTAATGTCGATAGAAATAAATACGTTTCAAATTTTGTTGTAAAAGACTAACAAGTCATTAGGAGTTAATTAAAAGACGTTTAAAATGTCTCGTGAACCATTCAATATTTCTCATAAATTAATCAACATCTTTATAAGAGCTCTTTGTGTATATTAAAAGATGTTTAATTTGTGAGAAAAGACTAACAAGTCATTAGATTTGTCATAAAATAACCTAAATCCCAAAACGTACAACCGGTCCAGATCCGCTTATTTTTTAGGAACCGAACCGCAAGAACCGGGAACCGTCGAAGCCCAAAACATAAAACCGGGAGCTGGACCAACAAAAGGCATACCGGTTCATGTCCAGTCCTTAACGAGTCCGGTCTGATCGATCTTTTCGAGCATGATTACTCTATCTAGGGTGAAAAGTGTAATTTTCACAGACAGGTCCGAATTGGACTGTATGGATGCCCTAACTTCATAAATTCGTATAAAATAATAGAAAAATGATTTAGACCTTTGCGATATGTCCCTAGATAGCTAAGAGTCTGAATTTTAATAATATGTAATAGTTTTACCAATCAGAAGGGTTTAAGGAGGGTTAAAGTGGTCTTGAATAGACAATTGTTTTGGGACAAAATCTGGAATATGAACCTAATAATAATATAAGTAGTATAAAGGGATAAGATATAGTTACTATACCTTATAAGACTTTAAAACATCTTATATGAGTGTAAGGAGTATGTGTTTTGGAGTCGCAGAGCCGCTTCTCAGATTCTTTATTGCTGGTCGAGGTGAGTTCGTCACTACGTCATGTTGATGTTGTTCATCCTTTGTTGTAGCTTGTGTGTGCTTATAGGATGTATGTGGGTAGTATTAGGTTATTGGGATGTCTAGTAGATGTATGAATGGAGGCAGGTGTGTACAGAGCAAGATTTCCTCGGCAATACGTACTAAGCAAGACTTGCATGCACGACTCGGAGTGCTGAGCATGATGGCACGACTCATCGTACAGGATGGAGTAGACTAAGATTTACTGTGACAGTTGTGTTGTATTCTTTCTGATAGGGGTAGAGTATGTATGATTACCATTTCCCTTTAAACCCACTATCAGGTACTTTTGGTATGGGTGACGGCAAAGCGTGACGAGTACACACTTGTGCGACTTCGCCCTTGATTTATGTTTGATTTTACAATATTTTAGTTTTCGACTTTCGCTGACTATTTTGAGTTGTGATGATATTATATGTTTCTGGATGAATAGAATAATGGTTATGTTTTGAAAGATTTAAATAAAATGTTGTTTTATTATTAAAATCCGCTTTACTAAAAATTTTAAATTTGTTTTAAAAATTAGGACGTTACAAGTTGGTATGAGAGCATAGCTTGAGTAAATCAGACTCACTTCGGTGTGTTCTAAACTCCAGTTTGTGGCTCATAAGTGTTTCCTTAATTTTTTTTAAGAACGGAGTTTAAGGAATGGTGAATCGAAGACATAGGGGGTTTTTGTTTTTTTGGTTAGAAGCTCTTCTAACCACTTATATCTGCGAGCGGGAAGACGTTTTGCTTGCAGACTGTTTGTTTTTTAGAAGATCGCAGACGTCAAAACGTCTGCGCGACCTCTTCTCCAAGAAGACAAAGGTGCTGTTTGTTTTTGAAGAGGTAAAATGTCTGCAGTCTGCGGACCACATCTGCAGAGCATCTACAGAGAAGAGGTGGACTAAATGTCTGCAGACTGCAAGAAGAAGACTGTTTGTTTTTTAAAGTCTGCAGGTTGTGAAAATAAACTAAAATTTAAATAAACTGTTTTTTAAGTAAAACTTATGAGTATGTTCAATTTATGATATTAACGAATTTATTGATTAAAGCAAACATTTATTTTTTTTAAATAATAAAGAATAAAAATTACGTAACCAAAGTTGGATTTACAAATAGTTTGTAAAGCTAAAAATTTGCGTAAGATTGTGAACCAAAGTTCTAATGTTAAAATATGTTTGTATGTTTCAAATAGTTTATAAGTATGATTTACAATAAAAAAACGTCTATTATATGATATTAACAAATTTAAGGATCAAAACAAACATTTCTTTTTTTTTTTAAGTTTGTGACATTTTTTTAAAAAGTTTACAAATTTATCTTCACTTTGTTTAAAAACATAGAAAAATAAATATTATTTACTTCGAAAAAATAATATTGATAAAAAAATCGCAACTATTAGTTAAAAAAATCAAAGTGTTTTTAAAAACAAATATGCGTATTTCTTTTTTTTAAATCGAAAGTGGCCGGCGGCTACGGTTTGGTCGAAGACGCAAGGAAGAGAAAAAGCGAGACCGGTTGGAGGAAAAAACGATATGCGTATTTTTTTTTAGGTTAAAATTGTATTAATTTATTACTAGAAGAGCTCTGCAGACCCTTGAAGACATTGGTCCACATCTGCCCCAAAAAGAGGACGCGCAGACCTTTTTAGGTCTGCGGTCTTCGAAAAAACAAACACTCTGCGAAGGTCTATGTCTGCGCGCCGTCTGCGTGGCGCAGACAAAAGTGGTCAGGAAGATCTGCAGAGAAAAAACAAACAGCCCCAAAGAAGACATGGACCAACGTTTGCTGGCGGGTAGAGATTTCTCGCAGACGTCTTCTAGGCAAAAAAAATATACTGTTTTGTTTTTGTTTTGTTTTTATTGTTTTGCTTTTTCGTTCGTAACCATTCTCTCGTCTGTTCGTAAATCATCATCATCGTCAATTGCAATTAACCATTCTCCTTTAATTCTTTGCTATGTTACACCTCCGTGAGTTTTTCCGGGTTTTAATCAATGTTTTAAAACTCGGGTTTTTAGTTGACCCGGTGTGGTGACCAGATCACGGGTCAACCGGTCCAACCGTTGGTTAACCCGGTTTTACAATTTTCATATACTTTATATGTTTTAGCATAATTTTATATTTATAAAACATAAAAGATATAATTTTGGTACCAAAAAAATATGGTTTATCAAGTTTAAATAAGAAAAAATTACTAAAATCGATTAATCAATGATGGACGAATATTAAAAGTTTGAGCCTTGAACTCCTTAACCAAGTTTTAAAGCCCAAATCTAACTCTTTGTTTCACCCGCTGGGTCACCGGTCCAACCGCTCTTGCCAAAAACCCGGTCATAATTGGCCCGCTCTTTTCACCGGGTCACAGGTCAAACCGGTTCGACCGGCCAGGTCAACCCGGGTTTTAAAACATTGGTTTTAATGTCTTACATTTAGAAATTAACATCTTTATCCTAATTATGACTTCATGAGTTTTTAAACCGTATTCATTCTCTTTATTATTATTTTTTATTTCATTAATTTTATTTTGTTTATGATTTATTGTACAAAAAAATCAATGTTTTGTAATATGAAAAATGTAATTTAAAAGATTGGGAATGGGTAGGAAATGAACAAACAATATTATCGTAAAAAAATGAAACCTAAAAAAATTTGAACGTTTTATTTAAATTTCAGTTTATTTTAGCAGTCTGCAGACTTTAAAAATCAAACAGAATTTTTCTTGCAGACTGCAGACATTAAGTCCATCTCTTCTTCTGCAGATGTGGTCCGCAGACTGTAGACATTTTACCTCTTTAAAAACAAATAGCACCATAGTGTGTACTGTCAGCTGATGTCAATAGGGAAAATGTTTAAGTGCTTAGTTTGTTGTTGCTTTCTAGGACATAAGATGTATGTATGCTAGATTGCCTTCTAGAAATAATACTTTGAATGTTTTGATTATCTGCTTCTTACTATTAGGAATGTATCCTAGTGTTGATAAGTTGCTTCGTGAATGTCAGAAAGGTTGTATGCAGTAGGAACTAAATAGCCTTAGAATGCTTGATTTGGCCTTATTGCATGTTCCTTGTTTGGTTGTGTCTTTAAGGTAGGATATCTTATTCGAATGTCTATTTGATTCTACATTGTATAGGACTCTACATGTACGATACGACTCGTCATCACTGGTGGAAGTTCCGTCTTATTTAGAGTAGCAGGGTGGGGTGGGATTCCTAGTGGTCTAGGAAAAGTTAAGATGTATGTATGCTAGATTTCCTGTTAGAAAGAATGCCTTGGATGTTTTGATTATCTGCTTCTTGCTATTAGAAATGTATGCTAGTGTTGATTAGCTGTTTAGTGAATGCCATAAAAGGTTGTATGCAGTAGGAACTAAATAGCCTAAGAATGCTTGATTTGGTCTTATTGCATGTTCCTTATTTGGTTGTTGCCTTAGGGTAGGATCTCTTATTCAAATGTCTTTTTGATTCTACACTGTATACAACTGCGCATAGGTGTGGAAGGTAGTAGCAGAGCTTCTACTATCGAAAGCATAGGATCCGCGTTCGAGTCAGGAATTGGTCACGAGAAATCCAAGGAGCTGCGGGTGTAAGTAATTACCATAATAGATGTTTGTGCTAATAAATTGAGGTAACATTTACCCATTCGATTGCTAAATGATGATCAGAGGTCTAGTGAGAATGGTTCGGGTGCTAGTTTGAGTGCCCAGGGGATTTGGGATCTGATAGCGACGGAGGTGTCGCAGACGATTTAGGAAGAAATATCGGGTATGTTTACCTGGATTAGGGAGGAACTAAGGAACGTGATGGAGGAACAGATTGCTACCATTCCAATCGCCGGAGGAGTCAGATCCTATTGTTAGCATGCGCCGAATATTTGATGTTGAGGGCGTATTTCCCTCTGGCGGTTTCCAGGATGGCCAGAGGGTTCGTTTCTCCATAAAACTCTTACGAGGGGAGGCGAAGAATTGGTAGGGGATCGAGACCATATCCACGACGTCGGCGCAAATTGAAGCATTGACTTGGGAAGACTTTGTGACACAGTTCTGGAGGCAGTACGTGCCTCGAGGGGAGATGTAGCAGATTTTCCATGAGTTTATGGCATTGGAGTAGACGACGGAGACCGTGACTGAGATGACACAAAAATTGACATTGATGGTGCTCTTCTATCCTCAGTATGCAATGATTAGCTATACGGATATGTTGCGAGCCGATATTCGGGAGTTCATGAATACCATACAGTTTACTACTCTTGCTGTTATGATCGAAACAGCTAGGAGGCGTGAGCTCTATCTTAAGACCTAGACTCGAAAGAGGAAGGCGGCACAGGTCGTGGTACCGGTATCAGCATCGCCTAAGAAGCCGAAGACTTTTAACTCGTGCTTGGGTCAGAAGGATGGGGGACATAAGGTGCGGGATCGCGTAGTAAGGGAACGATCACATGCCACAAGTGCAGTCGAACAAGGCACTACTTACGTGACTACAAGACACCAATGAGGATTTGCTACCCGTGCGGTTGGATGGGCCATGTGAAAGCTAATTGCCTAAGATTGAAGACAGGTGGAGGGGGAGTACCGAAAGCCCCTGTCATGGATCCTCTTGGTACCATTTATGCGCGCATGGGTCATAAATGGACTGAGGGGACGCATGGTAGAGCTTTCCAGCTCACGGTTGAGGAGGTGCAGGTCACGGTTAGAGTGGCAAGCGGATAAGTAGCATATGATGGTTGATTTAAACATTTTTACATCATCAAAGACGCCTAATAAGATGGCGCTTGGCCTCCATGTGAGTTGCTGGTTTAACAAAGTAGGCTTGCTTTTCATTCTCTAAAGGGTTGAAGGAGTTGGAGATAGTAAAGTTTTTTTTATTTAGAAGTTATTAAGGCTTCGAGGCAAGTGACATGTCCAATCTATGTGAGGGAGCCAGTAAAGTCGACGAGTGCGACTATGAGAAGTAGAGTTTTGCTTTTGGCACAACTAGAGTTATTATAATAGAGATGTGTGGTGTGGTCTAAATTAAAAGAGCTCGGAGCATTGTTGCAGGTGTAAGTGGCAAGTTGTTGAAATGATCAGTAGTAGGATCATGTTTAAACCCAAGTGGGGGAGAGCTAATCATTTATAGTGGAAGAAGGTCCTTAATTAACAAGGGTGTGGAATGAAGTATGACTCCGATTCAAATGAGAACTTAAATAGAGGCTGAAGATAGTTCAAGAGACTGTATGAGAAACAAGTGGAAAGGCTAAAACCATGGTTGACAGTTTGTCTAGCAGTCTAGGCATGCCTAAATTAGGATATGTTAGTAATAATCGTTGCAGACCGTACACTTAATGGATAAGGAAAAATGAAAGACTATAGTTAGTAAGTTGTCGAAGAAGAAGATCTCTCAGACGTGTAAGGACTTGCTGTGAGCGTGAGTTTTAGATTATAGGGTAGTTGGGCGGTATCTTCCTTGATAGGATCTTCGTTGAGTCATAATAGGACCCGAGCCCCAATATATCCCCTTACTACTATTTGGAAGGAAGAGTTGCATATTTCTATCTACAGTGGTTGACCAGATGGTGTATGCTAGTGTTATGTTTAAAGAATTGCATATTTCTATCTACAGTGGTCGAGCTCATGTAGCGCGGTAAGGTAATAGCATACATATCGAGTATTTAGCTGTTATGGTTGTTAGTCAGGAAAAAAAGAAATTGAAATAGCCACAGTACTATCGAAATGTGCAGAGACCTGATAGAAGAAGTATTGGTGGCCAGTGATGAAGTGAGATGTATCAAGTTCCATATAGAAGCGTTTTGGACTTTGGGGGAGGGGCCGGCTGGGATGCTTACCCCCTATTGGCTAAGTTCGGCTACAATGCCAATTGTCACGTTACATTGGTATGCCGCTTCACGAGATGTCGTGTGTAAGAAGAAAGGCGATAAGCCCCGTGACCAGCTTCACCATCTCTCACGCACCCTAGGGGTTGTATTGATATCGTTGCCACCCTGCCACGTAAGCCTCATATGGGTGGCGTCCCACCCATACCCACCAGCCTTATGGAATTGGTATGGCAGGTTATCCATGTTTTTATGCATACTTTTACTGGTTTATATAAAATCTCATGGCGGGTCTTCTTATTAAGCTTATTGGACATCATACATCTGGGAAAGCATTTTGGGCGCTACCGAGTAATTATATACACATTAATAATTTGATATCAACACATTCATATCTTCATGCATTTGGCTCTTTTTGTCGAAACTTCCAAATTATTTTTCGTGGACTTTGTTTAGCATTGCCTTCAAACATACCTAGGCTTATAATTCTGAAATGTCCCTCAAGCCAATACCTAGGCTAAGAAGAGTCCGCTATTGTACAAGTCAATAAAACATATATTTAATGTGGATAAATCAAATTTTTAATTAAAAATATCACTTCTCTTTTTAAAAATGTCAGTTATCACACTAGAGCATATGCAATTGACATTTATAGAAACCTCTATAAATATAGGAAAAATGATGTTTTACATGTTATTCCAATCTAGTTTCGCATCATGATCATAATAAAAAATACTATCTTTATATTTATTCGGTCTTTGCCTTCAACAAGAAAGATCATTAATAAAACTTCTTAAAACTTACAACTCGCGTTCAAATCCATAGTTGGGTTTGTTGATATTTAACAACCAGTGATTATATTATTTCAATTATAGTTGATTTGTTGCTATCAATTTGACCAACTGTAGCCAATGAGATGAGCCCATAGTTCAACGTTAGAAAACAATACTTGATGTATGTTAGTATTTGATTAAGACGAATCAACAGTTTTCTCATATATTCAAACTGTTAATTTCATAAAGTTGAAAACATAATTTAAAAAGTCCATTTCATATAAATGGTCTTATGGGCCGACCATCTAATCCCGTGAAAAGAAGTTGGATTGTATCAACTCAAAGGCATAGTTTTAAAAATCCATTTATGATAGTGACTCAACCATTCAACCAGTTAATCATGTGAACTTAAAAAAGGTTTAAGGGTCAACTTGTTGACTATAAATTGAAAAAAAAAAAAAACTACCTCCAAGGACAACGGTTTTTTTTTTTTTTTTTTTACAAAAAATTATTATTAGAATTTTTTTTCTTGCATACTATATTATTAAACTTTATAAAGTCTCCAAAAACATTATAAAATTCCGATTTAACTACTATATATTTTTTTGTATCATAAAGCCACCTATACTTACAACATATTTCCTAATGTCCACTATTTATTTTATTTTATAACTTTCAAGAATTATTTCCAGCAAAAAATTATGTGAAAAGTTTCATATCGACATTTGAAACAAATATTAGAACTCAATTGCAGTGGAAATTATAAATAAAGTTGTCTACATTTGAATTTTATCTTCGCAAGTGCAACACTTCGGCCATATTGTGAATGCATAGGGTGTCCAAGTGAATCTAGTAAATTTTGAATGTGATTGGGGTAATGAGTGGTTATGATTGTTGTTACGTGGTCTAGAGAATTTATAAATAATATGGTTGTTTAAAGGTGCGTATAAGGTTAGTTGTTAATCTTTATAAAATCCTACTTTTAGTTTAATGATTGCTTATTGACGATCTTCCTTCTTTGCATCCACCACCTTGACAATAGTCTTCTTATCTTTTGGTAACAAGTTTGTCATTGCGTCAACACACCATTATGATGTAATTTCATGTAGAAGACAAAGTTTATTTTTCAAAATTGATCAACTTCAATTGTATTGAAATGTTAGAAAAAACTAATCATTTGTTTTGTTTGTTTTTCAGTTAGGATGGAAGATAGCTACTATACTTGATTATGGGACAATCCCTCTTCGAGGCGATAACAATTTCTTTTTTGATAATTTTTTAGCATGTCTACATTAACAAAATTTTATTCATCAATGCACACTCTTTGTATTGGATGTGTATTTTGGATGTAATTCTTAGTTTCTGCATGCTTTTATAGGAGGTTAATTGTGACATAGTGTAATTTTGGATGTAACCGATGTCAATTTAATCTTCATATGACCACTTTTGGGGATTAGGACTCGACTCTAATCTCTTTATATGACCAGGTTTGGTGGAGTTGAACCATGACCTAATCTCCTATTATATGTCTTGGTTTTTAGATCAAAACCGAGTTCTTGGAGAGTCCTTATATGTCCCGGGTTTTTTTTCTTTTTTATCAAAAATCAAGTTCTTAAATGGTCCATATATGTCATGTTTTTTATCAAAACCGAAATTTTTAAAGAGTATATGGTCCCGGTGTGAAAACCGGGTTATATTTCATTTTTCGCATAGTACTCGCCGGACAACAAAACCCAGTTGACAACCGGGTTATTTAATTGATTTAACCGGGTCATATAACGTATTTTGTAGGTGCGGTGTGGTTTGAACCGCGATTTTGTGAGTATAAATCGCACCACGAATTTTCGAGACCCTATTATATGGTGTGGACGGTTTTGAATTGTCAAACTTTACAACCCAATTATATGTTAGAAAATACGGGGTTTCGATTGCTTGGATACACAAAAATGCATGAAACACTTTCAGATTGAAGTATTTTGATGGTACAATCGAAATCTCAATCGGATACAATTCAATGTTTTAGAACCAGAGATGTGAAAAAGTAGATATTATTTTTCTGTTTGTACCTTGAAACGTATGACCAAAAACTGGATTATATACTCACAATTTATGGAGTTATAAAACTACCCGAAAAAATGCCCTTAACTATCCACTATGTCGGGAGTTATAATACCACTCAAAGCCACCCTTAACCACCCGCTATGTCGGGAGTTATAAAACCACTCTTAACCACCCACTATGTTAGGAGTTATAAAACCACCCTTAACCACCCACTATGTTAGGAGTTATAAAACCACCCTCAACCACCCACTATTTTGGGAGTTAGAAAACCTCCCGAAAACCACCATATGCAGTTAAAACGACTGAGTCAAAACAGTCACATAACTTCCTCTTAACTACAATAGAACCGAGTTTACAAGGGTAAAATCAGGTTTAAGTTAGGGTAAAAACAGGGTTCATAAACGGGTTTAAACGACTCTACCCCTTGAATATCAGTATATTTTAAATCAAAATAAACTCAAACAAGTGTGTACTCCACACCACCCTTACTTGTTCAATGTTTATTAAGATTACATTGGTCATCAAGTTCATCTCATTACACTTAAATAATATTGGTGATGCAAATCATGCATCACCAACAATACTCCCCCATTTAAGTGTAACCTTGATTAACTTAAAGCAAAACCATAACAAACAACAAACTGATGCATAAATGAAATGTCGTGACGATTGAATTTCATATTAGTATATTACACGTTCCATATATTCGAATATCGGGGTGTCACTAAGGATTGAACCCTTTCTATCACAGTGAATACATGAAGATAATATACACAACAATTTACATACTCATATGTTCTAACTTGACACTATATTTTACTAGCCTCTATCCTATCCTTAAATAAGCATATCAAAGCCAAGTCCCAAGCTTCTTGAAGCAGCTAAACTTGATGCTTATATAGGTAGTACTTTTATTTTTGCACCTGCATATGTAATTTTTCAAAGAACTATTAAGAAAATAAATTTCTACCTCCTTCACTTGCAGTACTACACACATACCTTGGGATGATATAAACAATAATGTGTTCTAATATTCAAACATTAAGCTTTCCACATTAAATTCAGCATCTATTATTCGATTAGATGGGAATTAGGTATCTCAATATCAAAGATTTTAGGTGGACTTCAAACCCATCCCTACAGCCGCCTTGTGCACAAGATCTCTCGCTAACCCTTTGGTTAGATGATCGACTAAATTTAACTGAGTTCTTACAAACTCCACAGATATCACACCATTCATTATGAGTTCACGAATCATACTATGTCTAACATCTAAATGTCTAGACTTCCCATTGTACACTTGACTATAAACCTTAGCCAAAGTTACAGCACTATCACACCTGATAGAAATGGTAGATATCGGTTTAGGCCATAATGGAATTTCATATATCAAATTCCTTAGCCATTCTGCTTCTTTGCCAGCAGATACCAATGCTATAAATTCAGATTCCATGGTTGAACTTGTAATACAACTTTGTTTCTTGGATGCCCAAGAAATCATAGCTCCTCCAAGAAGGAATACGCAACCACTTGTGGAGGAGTGATCCTCCAAATTGTTAATCCAGCTAGCATCTGAATAACCTTCTAAAATCGAAGGATATCCACTGTATGTCAAACCATAATCAATGGTTCCTTTCAAATACTTGAATACTCTATTTATGGCTTGCCAATGATGTGAACTAGGATTGCTAGTATACCTACTAAGCTTTCTTATGACATAAGCAATATCAGGCCTACTGCTAATCATGGCGTACATAAGACAACCAATAGCCCTTGAGTATTCTAGATGAGCCATAGGATATCCTTTATTAGGTAGAAGCTTAAGACTAGGATCTATAGGAGTGCTAACAGAAGAACAATTCTCAAAATTGAACTTTTTCAATATCTTCTCAATATAATGAGATTGAGTGATTGAAATACCATTGTTTCCTCGTTTGATTCTTATACCAAGAATCACATCCGCCTCCCCCATGTCCTTCATGTCAAAACTAGATGATAAGAATTTCTTGATTTTGTCAACTTCATCTTGACTAGTACCAAAAATCAACATATCATTTACATATAGACAAATTATAACTCCTTTACCAGAAATATCAAATTTGCTATATACACACTTGTCAGCTTGGTTTAATGCAAAACCATTAGACAAGATCACATCATCAAATTTTTGATGCCATTGTTTTGGTGCTTGTTTTAGACCATACAATGATTTCTTTAACTTGTAAACCTTGTTTTCATATCCAGACATCACAAACCCTTTAGGTTGTTTCATGTAAATCTCCTCATCCAATTCACCATTCAAGAATGCAGTTTTTGAAAGGTTTTCTGCAACTATGAACTAAAAATCCTAAGTTCACATGCAACCTATTTAGATCTAAGTTTTTCTCCTAATTAAACATATAACAATTCCTAGAAGGCCAGAAAAAGATTAACTAAAAGAAAGATCAAGAAAAACCAACCTTTAGTGAATCTTGGAAGCAAAGCAACAGAAACCTCTTGCCTCAAATGTAGTCACACCCTAGCTTGGAGTTGTTAGCCGAAAATACCTTTAGAGAGAGCTTCAAAATCGTGGCTTTAGGGTTAGGGTGAGCCTCCCTATTTATAGGCTCCAAATGGTGATCAGATAAACCTTAAAGATAAACCTTTTTGAATTCAAATTAAGATAAGCCTTTATCTTAATAATTCAAACCCTTTTATCCTCATTATCAAAATCGAAAATAAATATATTTCCATATATAATTTCGACCACCACTCTCACTCACTCAACTATCACTTACTCAACTATTGAATAATTACAGTTTTAGTCCCTGCACCTTAATTAATCAATTTAACTGCCAAATTAATTCCAATTAATTCCAGAAAAATTTCTAATTAATTATTATAGTTTCTAATTAATATATTATCACTTAAATATATTAATAAACTATTTATTTAATTTCTATTGATTTATTAATCACATAATAAATCAATCTTTCTCTCTACCGGACTTTCTGCCAATCCTCCAACTATGAGGGCAACCCAAATGGACTATGCTACTATTAATTAGATAAATACTAATTATTAGTCATGGCTTAGACACCTAATCCAACAGTCTCCCACTTGGATAAGTCTATGACTAAAATTACCAATTTAACCTCTAATTAATTAGCAACTGTAGCTTCCTAGAAACCGCTGCCGAACTCTGACCTAGTCAGTTCTGTCCAATGATAAGTGATCATATGATCCTTCGTCCAACAAGATATTTTTCAGACACGAGACATGGATTGAGATCAATCTCTGTCCGATATTCTGTTTCCCGATTTCCGATTTTGCTTATGACTTTGGGACTTCTAATTGAACACATCAATTTAGTCCAGGCTGGCCAGCACTTTAGTCAACTTCAAAATCATCGAGAGGCCTACAGATATCTGTTTCCCATCAGGGTCAAGGAACGAATAAGCTTTGACTTATATGCTTATATCTTTTACAAGTCAAATCATTCACAACAACATGTTTTATAACATCGAGTTACCGATGCGTTTTCATATTATCAATGAACAACTGCCTTGTAAATCATAACTCATATATCTCCACTTCAAGATCATAAGATATTATCGTCTCAACATTGCTTGTGATATAATCCATGAAGCAATTTGTTGAGCGTGGGTTTATCCAATACTCAAATCTCTATTTCTAAGTACTCATGAATGTTGTAGCAATCCTATTGCTATGTCTAACTCCTTAGACAGTCTACAAACCAATTCATGACAGTCTTGATTCAATACTTACTTCCCAAAGTATGAGCGACTGTGGACCTATCTAAATAATTAAATTATTCGGGAAGTAAAACATGTAAAAGTGAAACATAAAGATCTGACTGGCAGCTACTCCTGCTTATTACCAAGTCTCCACAAGGTAATCACCAAGTCGGACCTTGTCATAAACTGTTATCGGTTTCAAGATTTCTTTTAAACTTTCAATTCTAATTTTACATCTATGTCTTTATCAACCTTACACTCTTTCTATGTATCCAAAGTATCTTATACTTATACATTTTATTGCAGATGATCCAATCGGATGCTCATCCGATAACATCTCAATATGTTATCCTGTCAATTTCTCTTTTAACTCCATTCTGTGTACTGTGACTTCCTATGGTTCTGGGTCTGCACCCTAAGACTATTTCGAGGTGTTATGATGTGCCGGTGAACCACACACGCTCCATCAGAATACCAACGAGACTCTTTAACCATGAAGTCCTTTAACATCATGTCCTGATGTTAATAATTACCACTTTGAAAATCTTTCAAATTAATACTATCACTTTCACCCTAATCATTTCCTAATGAATTCTCACTTGAGTTCAACCAATCCATCCAGTATTCCCAGACAGGCAATGTCCTGAATCCAACTTACTATGCCCTAAGCATTAAGTTATCAGGACATGTTCATGACTTTATGATCGATCCAAAACTTGTGGAACCCGATTTAATCCTATTCCAAACCCTTTCGGAATCCAAGGATTATTTATAATCCTTTGTGTCATGATTTTCAAAAAACTATTTTCCTTTCAGAGACTTTTCTCGTACATCTTGAATCTTATCAAGATCATGCTTACAATGGCTAGGTCTATGCTGGCGACTTCATCTTTCCAATAGATGACTGTGAATTACATGAGTATGTTGCACCTTCTTTATTTCTTTCATGCCAAGTCATCACACTTTGCAATGACAAGAAAAACTTTTCCTAAGTCTATGCATCTTGAATCTCATCAAGAACATCTTGGCAGAATCTGGATCTATCTCATAGACGTTTACAACCACCTGAGTATGCCGTATTTCTATTAAGGCTTTCATAGCGATCCGTCTCTTAACACCAAGTCATTACACTTCGTAATGAAAAGAGACGTTTCCTAGAACCATTATTTATCCCACATGTAGGGATAGTGGATAACGGCGACTCCCACTGGCTTTGACACGGTTATAGGCTATTCACAAAATCCAGGACTTATGGCACATTTTGAGAATCCAAACCTTTCTGACATTTTAATGGAAATCTTTCAGCCCTTTCTCAAAATCCAATCCTTTTGCATATTTTGAGAATCTGAATATCCTTTCTTGTGAGATGCCCGTGGGACGAAACCCGGGGCCATGTACATTTGTAATGGCATGCTCTATGTGTGTCCCTATTAGTGTGCCGGTAAACCACACATGCTACACTAAAACTCACACTATGCCATGTAGAATCCTCTCGGATTTCATCTTCTATTGAGAGTGCTTTACTCGGAATCAATTGCTTGACTCTGAGTATCGATTCACTCAACTAGATGCTCTGAAGGTATGTATATGTCCATGTTGCTTTCTTTTGATGATTCAGTTACTCCCACTGGTTTTTAGACCAGGTGTAAAATCAATCAAATTTTCACACAGACCGTGTCTCGTCCTAAGGTCCTCTTATTTGGCAGCAGCCGGGCTCACCAATGCTTCCAAGTAGTCGGATTGCAAATCCGTACCAACTACATTGTCTTACCACTAATCAGTATGTCACCCCGATCACAACTACTTATGATGGTGATCAATACTACTGGTTAAGAGGAGATTATGTCAGTTGTAAAGCAGAAATCTGATTTCTGCTCTAAGCCTAGTGATGACTAAAAGGTTCTTTCATTGCTAATCCTAAACTCATTTAGGACTGTCCCAACTCCCACTGTTTCCTTAGACCATGAGTTCTTTCTAAAAGAGCTCTTTAGTTACAGTGGGATAGCTAATGAAACGACAATGCTGATCAAGTTCAGCTGGTCATGAGGTTCAGATGAACACTACAAGACCCTGGACTTTCTATGTACAAGTGGGATAATCCCAGCTTTACATTTCAGGCAGTGTCTGCAAGACCTACTTAGTCTAGGATGTGGTCGGAGTATGGTTTATATGGACTGACTGGTATAGTGTTCATCTTATTGGAAACTAATTGGCAATGTATCTCATACACCAAGGATCGAACTGTTTCGACCAATGCTCCATTATCTTCCCTAAGACACATTATAACTATTAATATTCTTGGAAGAGAATGAACTGTGAAATATTTTTCTCATTTTATGTTATCGCTCAGGTTCTGTGGAACTTGTACTTCCTTTGAAGTCCTTAAACTGTTCGAGGTTTCAATTCAATTGCTTATCCCGATTAGCAATGTCATATTCGTCATACCGAATGATGAATATCTTGAAGTACAAAACAATTGTGTTCTATATCAAGATTCTAGCAATACACAACAACAGGTGTGTCCGTTGCTCTTAATCTCAATGTCCTTTACATATCTATGTAAACATATGACTTTGTTCAAGACTTGCAATCTTCAGTTGACTTTAAGTCAACTGATTCCAAAATCCTATCCTCTGGATCTTTGGGTGATTCATTTCTTGACACATTAAGAAATCAATTCATCAAGTGACTCTAAGTCAAATGATTCCAAGGTCCTGTCCAACTGGACCTATGGTTGAATTGATTCTTATAACATTTGTATTAACAATCATAAATGACACAATTCTTGAATCCAAACACTTTGGATGCATCAACATTCAAGTTATTACTAATCATACATTCAACACATTCATATGACATAAAAAGGATAATTTCAGACAACAGGTGTTAAAAGAAAATATGACAATTTTATTAAAAATAAAATCCTTGAACAATGTAATAAACAATGTCAAAAATGTATCTAAAGACTAATAACAATATTCCAATATCTATCTAAACTTCAAAACTGCACGAGCTTGAGATCCAATCCAAATGTGCTCCTATGCGCCAGAGTCCCGTGCCTTCTTGATTCCCTGCATACAAACCAAAATGCGACTGTCACATTATGTATCAAGAAATCTTGGAACAGGAGTTTTGAGGTTTTTAGATATACCTGAGCTTTCAAAAGAGTTGGAGCATCTTCCAATCTTCCCGTGACTGTATCCGATTTAGCGGATTCCCAGTTTGAGACATGTCCAGTCGATCTTGACCGTTTCTTGTTACGTCTCTTCATTGGACTTAATCCAGAAGTAGTTGAGCCATTGGAGCTATGCCTGTCCAAGAGTGACTCGTATAAAGTCAACAGTGGACGCATTTCTATGAGGGTCTTTTTCTGGTCTTCCTTTCTATACGTCTGAATGAACAGATCGTACTCATTTGTCAGCGAAGCGAGTAGGATGTTAACACTCTCTTCCTGACTCATGGAATAACCAAGTTTATGCAATTCGCCTATGTACGCTTCAATCTGAAGAACATGTGAATTGACGCTACATCCTGCTTTCAGCTTGCACTCTGCAAGTCTTTTGAAGATCCTGGTTCGTTCCTCTTCAACTGGTTTCTGGAACCTTTTCTCAACCAATTGCATTAACTCATATGGCCCCAAGGATTCAAAATCCTTGTGGAACTCGGGGTCAATGGTTGATAGCATGAGGTCACGAATCTCTTCGGATTCATCATAAGAACCTTTTATGATGACTTGTCCCGGTGGAACTGGGATCGGATACTCAGTGAGATGTAGCTTGCCAGCAATGCCGAGAGCCAGTCTCCAATTGCGAAGCCATTCTTTACAGTTGAGGCCAGTCAGCCTTTCCATATTTAGCAGGTGCATTCTGATGCTTTCAGAAATGGGTGAAGGAGGAGAATCGACACTTGACATCTATAAGAGAAAGTAGAATTTATTAGTTTAATTGGTCCCTTTTAAATAATTACCCAATATGTTATTTAATAAGGCTAGGATCCAAAATACCCCAATTATGGTGTGAAGAGGGATGCCGTAATCACAACATAATGGTCATTAAGGTAGATAAGCACTTATCAATTTCATCTTATGAAATTCGTAGATCTGTTGAGATTCATTAAACTTTTCAATGGCATGTTTAATCTCGGATGTGCTCCACTGTTTGTGACTGGGATGTCGAGGATCACAAACTGGATGTGAATAACCATGCAAATTAGCTTGGTACTCTCGGGTTAATTATCATCTCTAATTGATGTGCCGGTAAACCACACATGCTCCATCAACAATAATAATACCCGGGAAACCAATTGCAACTCTTTATGAACCCCAATTGCCGTGCCGGTTAACCACACACGCTCAACCAATGTTTCATAAAGTGCAATGTGCAATTTCATGGATTAGCACCAATTCACATTTTTCCTAAAGTAGCTAGATTTGGGGTTTTATTTAAAAGGTTCTAGTACTTTGAATAATATCATTATACTTTTAATGAGATTAGGCGGTCCTATCAAACCCGTTCGGCTAACGACCCTCCACTGATCAGGCGAGCGGTGGGCGAGAGTGTTCACCCATTAGACCGCCATTTTATAGGCAGTCTCCTTATACCCACTTTATAGACCAGCTTCGTGAATGACGCCTACTAATGATTTGAATAACCATTTTAATCTTATACATATAACAATAACTTTCTAATTATAATATATATAAGATGTAATTTTTTAAAACTTTTAAAAAATTGTTTCTGGTTTATCTTTTAATTTATTGTCGATTTAAACTATTAAATTTCAAATTAAATAAAACCTTGAAAATTGATTTTAATTATCTTTTAATTAACCAATTAATTAAATTAATTAAATTTGATATTTTAAACCTTTTAAAATATTTTAGGATTTATCCTTTTAATTTTCGCCAATTTAAACAATTAAATTCTAAATTAAATTAAATCCTTGAATTATCTTTTAATTACCAATTAATTAAATTAATTCAAATGTAGATAGGTTTATCAAATTAATCAAATTAATTAAAACCTATCCTTATCCCCTAATTTTCGATTTTTAGGATAAAGGTTTTAAGGTTTATCTTTTAAACAATTTAAAGTTACCAAAAATAGAATACCTTCTAAACCCTAATCATAAAATCGTCAAAATAGAGGGGAGGGGCTAGGGTTTTCAAAACCCTAACCCTAATTGTCGATTTGCCCAAAATTAGGGTTTAGAGACTATAAACCCTAATTACAAGGAAAGCAGTTATAGCAATTTAACAAGAAAAACAACCAAATGCTCTAATACCACTGAAAGGTTTTCTGCAACTATGAACTAAAAATCCTAAGTTCACATGCAACCTATTTAGATCTAAGTTTTTCTCCTAATTAAAAATATAACAATTCCTAGAAGGCCAAAAAAAGATTAACTAAAAGAAAGATCAAGAAAAACCAACCTTTAGTGAATCTTGGAAGCAAAGCAACAGAAACCTCTTGCCTCAAATGTAGTCACACCCTAGCTTGGAGTTGTTGGCCGAAAATACCTTTAGAGAGAGCTTCAAAATCGTGGCTTTAGGGTTAGGGTGAGCCTCCCTATTTATAGGCTCCAAATGGTGATCAGATAAACCTTAAAGATAAACCTTTTTGAATTCAAATTAAGATAAGCCTTTATCTTAATAATTCAAACCCTTTTATCCTAATTATCAAAATCGAAAATAAATATATTTCCATATATAATTTCGACCACCACTCTCACTCACTCAACTGTCACTTACTCAACTATTGAATAATTACAGTTTTAGTCCCTGCACCTTAATTAATCAATTTAACTGCCAAATTAATTCCAATTAATTCCAGAAAAATTTCTAATTAATGATTATAGTTTCTAATTAATATATTATCACTTAAATATATTAATAAACTATTTATTTAATTTCTATTGATTTATTAATCACATAATAAATCAATCTTTCTCTCTACCGGACTTTCTGCCAATCCTCCAACTATGAGGGCAACCCAAATGGACTATGCTACTATTAATTAGATAAATACTAATTATTAGTCATGGCTTAGACACCTAATCCAACAGTTTTCACATCCATTGGTGAATTACAAGATTATGTATAGCTGCAAGAGCCAACAACAATCTAATAGTAGATATTCTAGCCACAGGAGCAAAGTATCAAAGAAGTCAATGCCTTCCTTTTGCCTAAAACCTTGGATAACCAATCTGGCTTTATACTTATCTATTTTGCCATTAAATTTCATTTTCCTTTTGAGGATCTATTTACATCCTAATGCCTTGCATCCAGGAGGTAAATCAGCCAATACCTAAGTATTGTTATGCATGATAGAATCAATTTCATCCTGAATTGCTTCTTTCCAGAAATGAACATCCCTTGAAGTCATAGCTTCACTAAATGTCTTTGGATCTTCCTCAATTATGTAACAATATTGATGTTCAGACACAGTCTCATCTCGTGTTCCTTCAACTAAATAAAGTTGAAAATTAGATCCAAAAGACTTAGCTTTTCTTGTCCTAGTACTCCTTCTAGGTTCAGGTACAGAACTTGTACCAGCAGAGACATCTTCCCCTTGAGTTGTGTTCTTGCTAGAAGATTGCTGAATCATGTCCCTTGGTCTAGGTATAAAAGTAAATCTCTTTTCATCAAAGATAGCATATCTTGTAATGAATATATCCTAGTCTAGCATGTCATAATTGTGATTTATTCAAACTATTTCTAGTACTAGTTGAAGCCATACAAACCGAATTATCATAAGGAGGATAATTAAGATTAAGCCTAATCATACCATTACATATATAACTGAATCCCACAAAAGTACCATGTCTTGACAAGATATACTTGTCACTTTCTAATACTTGCTTATAACCACACTTACTTAATACAATTTCAGATAAGAGGTTCTTTCGAATCCCATGTACATACAATACATTGTCTAAAGTTATACATTTTCAAAAAATAAAGTTTAATAAAACAGACCCTAGTCCCTTGATTGGTTCGGTAGGAACATTCCCCATCTTTACAACTGGTCCATCTTCAATTGGTTGATAGTCTTTGAACCAACGAAAATCCTTGCAAACATGACTTGTTGCACCCGAATCAACCCACCATGCAACATTATCATCCTGCACATAGAATGTTTCACATAATTCTGCACATATTTAAGATTTTCAATAAAATCATATTTCTGACCTTGTTGCTTGTCCGGATCCTTAGATCCACTAGGACCCACATCCTTGTCCTTGTTCACCTTACGAAGGCGACAATCTTTCTTTAGATGACCCAGTTTGTTGCAACCCCAACAAACCAACTTAGCCTTTTTGTTCGAAGACTTATCATCCTTTCCTTTAAACTTCCGTTTGCCTTTAAACTTGTTTGAATTCTTAGAACCTTCACCCTCCACCATATTAACAGAAGAAGAACCAACTTGGTTCTTGCCTTTAGGATTATTATCGAGTTCTTGAGTCTTTAAAGACTCCTCAATCTGTAAATGGCTTCCAAGTTCAACCAAAGTCAACTCTTCCTTCTTGTGTTTTAGAGTGTGTTTAAAATCTTTCTAGGATGGGGGCAATTTTTCAGTGATGACAGCCACAGAAATGGCTTCATCCATTTTCAAATCATATTGAACAAATTGTCCCACAGAAATGGCTTCATCCATTTTCAGATTGAAGTATTTCGATGGTACAATCGAAATCTCAATCGGATACAATTCAGTGCTTTAGAACCAGAGATGTGAAAAAGTAGATATGATTTTTCTGTTTGTACCTTCAAACGTATGACCAAAAACTGGATTATATACTCACAATTTTGGGAGTTATAAAACTACCCGAAAAACCGCCCTTAACTACCCACTATGTCAGGAGTTATGATACCACTCAAAGCCACCCTTAACCACCCACTATGTCAGGAGTTATAAAACCACCCTTAACCACCCACTATGTTAGGAGTTATAAAACCACCATTAACCACCAACTATGCAAGGAGTTATAAAATCACCCTCAACCACCCACTATTTTGGGAGTTATAAAACCACCCTCAACCTCCCACTATTTTAGGAGTTAGAAAACCTCCCAAAAACCACCATATGCAGTTAAAAAGACCGAGTCAAAACTGTCACATAACTTCCTCTTAACTATAATAGAACCGGGTTTACAAGGGTAAAATCAGGTTTAAGTTAGGATAAAAACAGGGTTCATAAACGGGTTTAAAAGGTTCTACCCCTTGGATATCAATATATTTTAAATCAAAATAAACTCAAACAAGTGTGCACTCCGCACCACCCTTACTTGTTCAATGTTTATTAAGATTACATTGGTCATCAAGTTCATCCCATTACACTTAAATAATATTGGTGATGCAAATCACCAACATTATATTCCAATAGCATCGCCAAATTGACATCAAAACAATTATTAACTATTTAATTAAAAGTTTATCAACTATCTAGTTATATACACATTTTACAGGATATAATTGTTTAGAAAAGTGATATTTTCATGTCTTCTCAATATGTTCTTTTAACATCTAAAGTAAATGTGTTATGTTTCTATTTTGAAAAGTATTATCAGACTCGATATTATCCAAAATTTATTTTTCAAATTATGATGAGTATTCAGGAACTCATGTTGAGCTAGTATTCAAAAGTTTTCTTTAATTTTTTTAATAATATCATAATATCTATATTACCCTGACAATATCCAGCTGTATCTTTAAAATAAACAATTTTGGAAACGAAAATATTTTTCGCAAAATGATATTTTCCATGTTTTACGGTTTATTCTTTTATAGTTTTATTAATTTGAGGTCAATGTCGTAGTTAGGAAATAATGAACATTCAAAAATTGAACATTATAACACTATCGTTTTTCACAATCACAACAATCGTTCACGCCACCACGACTAACGAAACCATCTAATGGGCACGCATGGAGCACAATCAACTCATAATTGTCAACAATTATGTCCTAAAGTGTAACACCCGACTATTTAATACGAGTACACCCACAATTTTCACAAAATATAAGGTGGTGTATGATGTGACTAAATAAGTGTTTACAAGCTGTTATCAAAAGAATATGTACAATATGTTAACGCCCAATATCGAGTCGGGTTTACAACGTTTTCATCAAAAGATAATACTATAGGCCATGTCTAGACAACTATCCCTCAACTATTGTTTTACCCCTACCTGGAAGCACACAATTAACAATTGGGTAAATTACAATAGCTTAGTGAGTAATCAAGAACATATATTAAACAACTGCTATGACATAAACAAGAAGACAAGAATAAACTCCCACAAATGAATTAAGGTTTAACATCAACTATAAGATGGGTAGTCAAATTGAGTTATGACTACATATTAATAATTACATTCAGCTATAATTGTTTATTCAGTTAAATTCAGCTACAACCGTATAGTTCATTTTTATTGGTTGCATTCAGCTACTGCCATTAAATTCAGCTTTTAAGAGTTGCATTCATCTACAACCCTTTTTTAATGTTATGATAGTTGCATTCAACTACAACTATCATTAATATATATTAGGTAATTCCATTTAGCTACAATTACCCGGTTTTAGTTTATAGGGTTGATATTGTCAATAAATTTAGTCATCTCACTATACTCCCACATCTTAGTCGTTTTGATTCACAGATTAGTCACCTTGGTTGGATTCAATAAACGGTACCCCCGTGCTTCCTAATCTCGTTTCCTTCCTTTGTTCATTAGCTGTCATAATAACCCATGATCATGAGTATCTTATTCTAGACATTCCCCTGTAATTATCCAACCACACTAAAGTCTTTATAGCAAAATAATGAATCTGCCCAGCGGATTGTCGCGACGCTAACCACTTGGGTTCGCAGCGTGACCATGGCGAAAAGCCATGATTTCAACTCTAATTCATTCCAGTCATTCTAATTGCATACAAATTCGTAGTAAGCTACTTTCCAACTATTATAACAAGCTAGAACAATTGAATTCACAGGAAACTCTAAGTTCAACAACCCCTCTTCATCCATCATGCAAATAAATGAATCCCCACCAAGATTTTAAACCTCTTACCTCAAATTCCAAGCAAAACTAGTTAGTTCAAGAAAATCTCCACTCAATTTCTATTTCTTGTTGACCTGTAGCTCCGATTTGGCGAAATCATCTTTTGATTTGTGTCTTAAGTTTAAAAATGGGTATTATCCCTAAAATATGGGCTTAATGGCTTTTAAGAGAATTCTGATGTCATGCTCTTCGCACCACTAAAACCGTAGGGTCGCATCACTAAACGTTGCACCGTCGTGCTACTACCAAACATGGTAGTGCCGCGATCCTCATATTTCTCTTAAGGCAATTTACTTTGATAAGTTTACACAAAATGACAATCTACTATGCTAGCATCACGACCATCTAACCATGGCGGCGCTAAGTGCACTGTTGCACTTAGTTTATGCCAATTTCCACTTTTATCCCTGTTTAATCCAATTATTTCACTACTAACCATTTCATCATAACAATTCATAATATATAGCTCCATCTATATTTCATAATTTATAATTCCACCATATAATGATATTTGTAAAATGGACCAAAACACCCTTACGGCTAATCATAACCGTTCTAGCATATTTACCAATCTATAACTAACTGCAAATTGATACTTACCTGCATACGCTTTACTCATCGTCAAAACGAGTGTCACAAGCTCTCCCCACCTTCAAAATATTTTTCCACGGAATCTCTTGAAACAAACGTTGGTATTTAGACTTGAATTCTTCTTTTGTCTACCAAGTTACATCTGCACCTTTATGGTGTTTCCATTGGACTTTTATAAGTCTTATACTTTTATTTCGAAGCCTATTCTCTTTTCGTTCTAACACATTTTTCGGTTCTTGATACTGCAACTTTTCATCTACTTTAATATTGCTGATAGCACTTTCATAAACTCATCAAATAGGGTTTTTCATAGGCACGACACGTGAAACACATCATGAATACCTTGAAGCTCACTCGGGAGTTCAAGGTGGTATGTTGTAGTTTTGACTCTTTGAATAATTCGGAAGGGTCCGATAAACCTGCGGCTCAGTTTCCCCCATTTTCCAAAACGAATAATAATCTTCCACAGTACTTTCAACATATCCATATCTCCAACTTTAAACTCATGTCTAATATCATCATCGAGTTGTTGCATAATGGTGTTAACCGCCTGAGTCAAAATCCTTACTCATCACTAGTCTTATTAATTCAAAAAAGGACAAGTGTTGTGCTTTTTATTCATAATAGGGCTCTAAATGCAATTACCATCTGTGACCATTTTTCAATTCTGACTGTATAGGAGATGTTAGAAGAGTTACATGACTCTTCCATTTTTTCTTGGATTGATCTTGGCATTGGGTTTCACCAAATCCGAGTCACTTCCAAGGATATTCACAAATAGACTTTCTGACTATCTGCGATCACTATGGATTTTTGGTTATGTCATTCATGCTCACCAATGCATCATCTACGTTTTAAACAATGATGAATGACCTCCTTCATGACGTTTTACGATGATCTGTGCTTGTTTTTCCGATGATATACTTGCTCATGGTAAACCACTTGAATATCACGTTGGTCATTTGCAACATGTGTTTAAGGCACACTCAAAACACAAGTATTATATGAGACTTTCAAAAATGTCTTTTTGTAGCTTCGTATGTATACTTTGTAAGACCCTATTTCATTACAGTTTTATATGTTATGTTTTAAAATATTTTCATGACTATAAGTCATAAATTACAAAATATGGTCCAACAAAAATAGTTTTGAATAAAATGTTAACATCCATAAGTGTTCCAAATTCATACCAAATAAGCAGCAAGAATAAACATTATAAAATTAGAATATGGATCAAAATAAGGAGTCTAGTATAAGCACCACTCCATCTAACTTCAAAAAGCACATCTAATATAGCATCTTGATTTCCTTATAACTTTGAGCAAGAACTTGAGATACATGGCATAAAATAGAAATATGTAATACAAAAATGTCTGGTGACCTACATGGGTTTTAGACTCAAAATACTTTAAAAGATTTTGAAAATTCTTTGAATTGTTAACATTTCATGCATGTACTATATATGCAAGGGATGATTCATATTCTAATGTAAAAGCTTAAGAGTTCCTCCTACATCATAGATCTATAAAGACCATGTCACCTTAGGTGACATAGAAAAATTATAATTATGTACCTTATATTGGGTCTATAAAAGAAATTGGAAATTGTCACCTTGTCTGACCTTAAACTTACCAAAATAAGACAAACATATAAACATATAATAGCATCATGCTAAAAGACATCTAATTCACATGGGAGGTACCTCCCAGAAGAGACTTAGTTTTCCCATTACAAGGACATATTTATTGTCCAAACCTTGTTTACTATTATTTCAACGTATTTATTATATGCATGATCATAACTTTTCTTTTATGCAATTCAATCACATTCAAGTGCCATGATTGCTTGTTAGGTTAAATTACTTCAATAAGCAATGCAAACAAACAAATGCAAAGAGAATAATTGATTGGATAGAAACGTGTTGAATGATTGAATTAATCACCGTAATGAAAGATAGGGCTCCTAATCACAAATATGAAACAAGACCACTTACAATGATTATCAATGACTATAACACTTCCCCCGTATTCTAGAGTTAACACTGCTACATATATAACACAACTATTGGACCTAAAACCCTAGCCTAACATTACAAAAGATAACTACTACAAACCCTAGATAAGTAAGGAAAATAGTTGCAGATAACTCTTGTCTTTAATCGTATCTAACTTAGGATCAACCACCACTTCGGACATGATCGTTAACTTAGGATGTATGAATCTTCGACACAATTCGAACCTTAACAATCTCCCACTTTGTGGTGAATATGAAAGGTATTCGAAGTTACAACATGGAGAAAACCTTGATGAGCTCCTTCCGAACGTGCAACCACCAAGTGATATGTTCATGAAACTCCTTTTTCACTAACTCATATTTTTCCTTATTCATGGCTATCATGACTAGAAGAGTTTCCAAAAACATTGAGGGAAACTTTTCTTTTTGATCCATATCAAAAATAGTTTCTTCACCAGCATATTCTTCGTTTCCTTCCCTCGAGTTTGTCGCATATTCAACTCCTTCTAATCAAATAAGTACTTTAGACTTTTATGATCAGTATATATATATATATATATATATATATATATATATATATATATATATATATATATATATATATATATATATATATATATATATATATATATATATATATATATATATATATATATATATATATATATGAAATTTTGCACCGTAATGGTAGTGCCGCCAAATCTTCAATGCTAATACAATAGCAGCCAACGACAAGTCATGGGTAGGATATTTCTTTTCAGCATCTTTCAACAGCCGGGACGCATAAGCAATTACACGACCCCTCTACATGAGAACACATCCTAGACCCACTTTTTCATTACACTTTATTAAGTACCTCTTTTGTTTCCTTTTGTTTTCCATTTATTAAGTCTTTAGCCAAAGGTTTTAAATCAGAAAGTTACTTGTATATTATGTTGTAAATAAATCCTTTAGAGTACACGTTAATGACTTGGTGCAAAAACACTCATATTACAATTTTTATAAAGTTTTTCATATTAAGTCCTTTTAGACCACTACCTATTATTATGTCCATTACTTCTTAATCGTGAGAACATGTATGTAACAACCACCTATTTTGCCAATGTGTGTTATATTTGAATTTTTATAGTAAGATGTTGTAAAAGGGTAATTTGGTCTTTTGACCATATGAAGGACCAATTGTGTAATAATATTGTGTGTTTGTGGGAAAAGTGTAAGAAATGAAAATCTTAAATGATATGTTAAGAGTTTTGGACCAAAAGTGAACAAAACTAGATTAGAAGGACCAAATTGTCATTTAGGTAAAGTGTGGAGGTATAAATTGAGAGAGGCTTCTAGTCCTCTCCATTTTGAGTCGAGAATTATCTTCAGCAGAGAGAGAGAGGTCGAGACCTGAAGAGCTTTGAAGGATTAGAGTAGAAATCGAAGAAATAAAGCTAGAAGTTGTGATTTCCAAGTCATCCAAGGTAAGAATTCCATCTTTGCAAGCTATTTAATCCATTTTGGGTTAGTTTGAATGGGTGAAAACGAAATTCAGAAGTGTGTGAGGTTTGTTTTAAGTTTCTAACCCTTGAATCATGCTCTAAACATCATTGGAACTCGATTCCACCTTTGGAGACAATTAGAAACAAAAGGAATTGAGAATTTTGTTCAAAAACCCTAGAATTTGGGTTTGTAAAGATTGGTTTGATTCTAGTGTTTATGGAGTAATAAGTGTTGTTTAGGAGGCTTAGAAATACTCTAAATATAATGTTTTAACCTTCCATTGAACCGGATTTGAGCTGGAACCAAGCAAATTAACGGTTAAAAGCTGTGCAGGAAAATAAAGAAGGTCTGTAGGTGAAACACGGCCCGTGTTTCCCCTGACACGGCTTGTGTTGTCTGTGCTGGTAAACAGAAGGTGATCAGAAGGTGGAACACGGCCCGTGTTCCCCCTAAGACGGCCCGTGTCAGTGTCTACAGAAAATTTGGAAGTTTTGCATGGTTCCATATGATTCCTACATGACCCGAATGACCTGGATACTTATAATTCACTTCTATTATGACATTAATTGAGTAGTTTGATCCCCCAATCATTAGTATAAGTTTAATATGGTATGAAAACATGAAAATATAAGTTCATATCATGACCCAAACAATGTGTATAAGTGCGGGTCAAGCAATAAATAATCAAGGAAAAAAAAGGGTAATCGAACACTTAGACATTTCTTGCATAATCTAAAGTACATAAGTGTGTATTACTGTTATTGAGTACGAATTTTATATATGTCAATAGGTGGTGATCAAATCATTGGTGAGCAAGGTAAGGGCAAGGAGACCTTGGGAACCTAACTAGCCACTACTAGTACAAGGTGAGTAACATGTGGATTTTATGAGCACATAGCAAATAGTATTGTTTTATAAACTTTGTTTTGGTTAAAAGATTTTAATAGAAAAGTTTCTCTTAAGTTGTTTTGTGCTAAAAGTTTATGTTTTCTGTATGATGAAAGATTTTGGTGTTATTAACAATTCGTAATGAACTGATATTAATGAATCAAATTGGAACTAAATGTAAGAAATGTAATGTATGTCCGGACATGGATCTCACCCTAATGAGGGGAGGTCAAAAGACACTACTGGGATGGTACCTCGCGTCGCGAAGTAGTTGTCTCAGCATGCCCTTATGGATAGATTTGTTCTATTCCATGAAGGGAAAGGGAACTAGCACGCCCTCACGGATAGATTGGTTCTATTCCGTGGAGGGAAAGGGATACGGGGAGACCCGTATAAAGCCAAAAGATAAACAATGAATTATGATTTATGATTGGTCTATGTTTTACCAAGAAAACTTTTGTATTATGATTGATTTTTATAAAACATTGTTTAGAGGTTTGTTCTACTGAAAATTTTGGGGTCTAAACCCCATGTTGCTCACGAGACTTTATGTCTCACGTATATTTGTTTTCGTTTAAATGCTATGTACTCAGGTGAAGGAGGTTAAGTACTAGAAGACTTTAGAAGACTTGAAGCTTTTCTTTTGGGATTTTATTAGTAGTAGCTCTACCATGGTGATGTATTAGACTTTTAATACCCCAACATGACAATATTATGTGATTATGTACAAAGTTTTTGTTAAACCCACATTTTGTAAGTCTAACTTGGGTTAAAAATGTAAATGTTTGTAATGGGGTGTTACAAATTTGGTATCAGAGCCATGGTTTAAGCGAATTAGGTTGGAAATCCATCCGGCTTAAACTATTAAGGTAGGAATTAGGTATGCCTTAGGAATTTGTAGGTATACTTACACTATAGGATCATAGTTGTAAGTTAGAATTCATTAAATATAGATGAACCTTATACTAGGAAGATTACATAGGGAGATAACATGTTACCGCTTTTGTTATTAAATGGAAATAGTGTGTATTAAACAAAAATTCCATTATCTTATATAGTAAATGGAAGGAGGTGGCCAAAATCCTCCAATTGATGGACAAGAAGCAAGTCACACTTCCTCCCATGGAAGTGTACCCGCTAATAATACGGATAATGCGGGTGTTGAGCCGAACCCCCAACCGCCACAACAACCTGTAACAATTGAAGCAATTTAGAACCTCATTGATAATTTGAGGAAAGAAATGAAGGAGGATGTTAATCAAATCATCGATAATCGGCTTGGAGAACAACACACCCATTCCTCACAAGATGTTTCATGGAAGCCGATTAGTGGGGAATCTTCAAAGGAAGATGGGAGTGTGGGATCAGAATCTAAAAAGAGGTGCTCTTTTAAGTCTTTCCTTGCGTGCAAACCTAGTGAATATCTCGGTAGTTTCGAACCGAAGATCACAATGAGGTGGATCCGAGAAACCGAGCAAGTCTTGGAGGTTAGAAAATGTCATGAAAACGATAAGGTGTACTATGCTTCTCGCCTTCTAAAAGATGACGCGTTGGTTTGGTGGAACACATTGTATGAAACTCTAGGAAAGAATGTGGTATACAAGTGGTCTTGGGACGAGTTTATTTCACGTCTCAAGAATAAGTTCTGTCCTATGAGGGATATAGAGAAGCTTTAAGAAGACTTTATAAGTTTAAAGAAGGACAACTCATCCATTGATGAGTATACAAAGAAATTATGTGATATGTTACCATTCGTGGGGGAATCTTACCCTACTGCCCGTTCGCGAATTAATCGATACGCTAGGGGCTTACCGGCAGAATATGAACTTGAAGTTAAGAGAGCTGAAACACTTGATGATGCAATTATTGTGGCTCGAAATGTGGAAGACGTGGGAAAAAGATGCGCATTGGAAATACAAGCTTTTGGTGACAAACGTAAGTTTAGCGGTGGTGGAGGTAGCTCAAATAAAAAGGGGAAGTCTAGTTCTAACCAATCAAAGCAAGGAGGTTCAAAGAAGTGTGACAAGTGTGGAAAAGATCATATAGGAGATTGTCGTAGCAGATCTGGAGCATGTTATAATTGTGGTCGATTTGGTCACAAATCAAAAGAATGTAAGATGAACTCGGTGAGTGAAATTGAATGCTATTCATGCCATGAGAAGGGCCATTATAGTTTTAATTATCCAAAGAAGGGTGGAGAAATGCTCATGTCCACAACTCAAAAGAAGACGGAGCCACAAAAGGTGAAGTCTCGCGTCTTTCAACTTACCCGAGAGGAAGCGAAAGACACGCATGATTGACATCGCAACGGTCGTCATGCGGTCAAAAATAAGAAAATACCTAACACACACACTTAGCATAGTGGAAGTCAGGGTCGATCCACAGGAGTTACCTGGTCGAGACAGGTGACAGATTACCAACTGCAGTGTCACGCTACAGTCAGAGGACCTAGTTCCTAACTTTTTCCAAAACAATCCCAAAAGAACATAAACTAAAACAATTCCAAGCAAGCATTAACTAAACTAAACTACTAACCAAACCTTGTTACCTACTGAAATCAGAAGTACATCTCCAATTCAGAAGCTATCAAAGGCAATCCAAACATCAAACACAATCCAATCACTCAAAAAATCATTCACAAGCATAAACACTGAAAAACTAAGCAATTAACATAAACCAAATGATTATCATTAACCAAATCAGATCCAACAGGTTCAAAACAGTAACCAAACTTATTAAAAACAGAAACAAAGACTCAATGTCAATGGTTGTGACTCCCACATACACTAGCCACTATCACTAACTATTTAACTAATTGAAAATTAAAGATAAAAACATGAAAATACCAAAAGATGGTTGATGAAGCTAAATCTCGGAGTCAAAGAGCCTTGGGGGTCGATTTCACACCAGGTCTTCGCTGATTTTTTCGACCTAAGAGCCTCTATTTATAGTTGCAAAAACCTCGAGACCGCGCCGCGCATAAGTGGATCCCGTGTCGCGCGTAGGGGTTTATCCCCATTTTATCGGCATTTGAATTCTTTCCACCGCTTCATACCAGCATCGCGCCTTGATGAATTCCGCGGCGCGCATACGTCTTTGCCTGATTTTGCCTTGATCTTCAAACTACTTCCAAATTGCACGCTTTTGGTCCCTGTTTTCATTATTTCTTTCCAAACAAGTGCTGGCACGAAAAGTGAGAATACCACGATGTATATGATATAATTTCACTAAGAATAGGGCTCAACAACGACTAAAATATGTGATATTACTAGGCATTGCCAAACACCCCACACTTGTGCATTGCTTGTCCCCAAGAAATAGAGTTTTTAATAGATTTTAACTAAGACTCAAACAATTTTTTTGACTGTGTTCAGTTTCAAAGCTTATTTCCTTATGAGTTAGAGTGAAATAGTTCATGAAAACATAATCGGAATGTTCTTTGGAATTCATGACTTTCTAGAGAACCCTTGATTACAAATTTTCGGTCCACAATGAAGTGTACGTACTCATTCAGATTCTACAGGCCATAAAAGAACTATCCATGACTTTCGATGTTGTTCATGTAACGAGCTTTCAGAAATGCCATCCCAGACCAGACGATCTTAGGTGGAAAGGTGCATAAGCCCCACCCATTTTAGCCTTACCGGCTCGAACAACAAAGGTCACTGATTGACAGTCCCTTCCTAAATCCCAAACTTAAAACGGTCCAATCTTCTAGACTCATAAAACTCAACTTATTTGACTAAACTAATAGCATGATTACAACTACATAGTATTTCTCGAAAAATACTAATGCTATAAACAATCACAAACTATTCAATTCAAAATTATAACCTATTAAAAATTTTGAAAAAGTTGTGTTGAAATACAAGAGTTAGATCGAGATTCAGAAATGCGGAATAATGTAAACAAACAAGATCAAGAACATGCAATATGAAGAACTGATGTCTAATGATTAAAATGCAACTCAAGAACAATTCGATGTGAACTATTCTGTATGAGTGTCGTGAACAGATTACAAAAGTTAATCCTAACAAGGGTACGAACAAGCTATTTAAACAAAAACTAAGTATGGAAGGATAGACCCATTCCATAACCGATAGCAAAATTATAGGCTAAAAATCTGGCAATAAATCCGATCAGCATATTTGACTCAATCTTAATTTATTACTTAACAATCTCCCCCTTTGAGTCAAAAAATGCGATTTCTCATCATTCTTCAGGTTTTACTCCACTTGTTTGTCTGTCAAACACCTTCGGAATGATTGCCAAAATCCTTTTTCGGAATTCAATGTACCACCTTAACATGTCGTTGACGCAAGTTTTATCATCAGTAGTGTTGGATGGGAGTTTATTGATGATGTGAAGAATATGTTCCAACACTAGAGTCCTGTAAAGATGTTTGTCCAAAAGAAAGAATATTCTTTTAATATTCTCACGGCCTTCCTTTGAATTGTATGCCACACTCCAGTTTGAGTTGACAATTTTTCCGATTTTGCGCTTGTTCAGATTTTTGGGCGGAGGACGTCTCACAGTTAAAGGGACTTTGTCTAGAACTCCAGCAACTTCAACATCTAACTTTGCTACTTCCAAAATGTAGTATCCATGCATTCTTTTGACATGATCAAAAAGAGGTTGATACTTTTGTTCTCTCGACAAGATATTGAACAGTGAAATCCAGTCGAATGGATTCAGAAATGGGAGGTCAGCAAGAGAAAATTCCATCTTCTCTTTATCATCTCCTCTTAAAGCCAAAAACCTTGGGTTTTTGAATGGAGCAGTGACCTCAGGATGACGAGGAGTCAGCTGCACAATCTTCTTCAAACTCCACGTTAAATGTTGAGGACGCACATTCTTTAAATAGAAAGTGAACAGCAAATCATTCACTTCCGAACTAGAAAGACGGGTGTCTTTGAGTTCCTCAAACCCTCGGAACAGGAGAGCTTTTGCAGTCATCGGAAAGTCGAACTGCGAGTTTACATCATTGCTTGTGTTGTACGAGGCTATTGGTTGAAGCCAGTTCTCCACAGGCTCATTAATTGCTTCCATTGTCATTCTTTTATAGTGCCAGGGAGGAAACAAAGACATTTGAGTTTTCAGGAGTAACTCAGCCTCCCTTTTGGCAGCTTCCTCAGCATCAAGTTTCCGAGTAAGATTAAGAATTTCATCAATTTCCTTTTCCCTGTTCGATTTCATAGTGTTCGGATCAGATTCTCTTTCTTCCAAAATCTTCTTGCCTTTGTCTTTTGATGGACCAGCGCCTCCTTCAGCATTTTCATTGGGTTTAATCGAAGAGTTTTTCTTCGGAGTCTCTTGATTAAATGTACTTTCTTCATTCGTTTCGTCTCCCCCTTGTTTCGGAGAGGCAATACCTTCCGAAACACCCTTTAAGGCGGCAAGAAGATTGAAGACAGGATGAAGCTTTAGGGTCAGATGTCTGCGCACCTGAGGATTGAGAATAGGATCATTGTCTTCAACAATCCGATGAAGAAAGGAGTCAATCTCCGATATACCACTGCGAACAGCTTTGTTCTGAGACAAAGCAGATGTGAGAATGGCAGACTTGTTACGGAGATCGGACTTGAGGAGCTGGATTTTAGTTTCTTTGGCGGCTAATTTATCCATCAGATGATTCTCCGAGGCCAAATCTGTCCTCAGTTGATCAACCTTTGTATCCATAGAAGATACCCATTCGGAATATTGCTGCTTCAATTCCGAACGTGAGAAATGCTCGGAATCGGAAGACAGTACTTGTCTGACCAGAGTAGTCATGAAAACAAGTAAGGGTTAAGAGAATTTTGTCAGACTTGTGAAATGTTTGGAAATCTCAAAAAAAAAAAATTAAAACTGGATCTTTTTGGATAGAAATTACTTGGGTAGAGTATATTTCATAAAGAACACGCAAAAGTGAAAGATTGAGATTCCCTTTAAAGTTTTCGTCAATTCCTTAGTGGGATCAGATTTTTGGGTTTCATTCGGAATGATGGTAAAAACAATTCCGAAATCATGAACACAGAATTTGTGTAACCATCAGTTTTCAGTGGTAATGCTGAAGACCTTCATAAGGGTCAAGGAAGGATGGTGAGTCTCACAGCGCCCCATGGTGAAAATGAGTTGCGATCTTTGACTAGAATTTCCGAAATCATATATTGAAATTGGTTGAGATTTCAATAATCATGGATATTCGTGTTTGGTACTTAGAAAATAATAAAAAAATCAATTCAAAATAGTTAAAAAAAATTGTATTCTTGCTGAAGAATGCTGACAAGGATTTGGCTATCATGAGAAAACATTTAATGCTCCGGCGAAAAGAAAGGAAAACGTCCAATCGGTTGCTAATCAGCCGTCTTCGCCTTTATGACACATAATAATGACAGCAGGCTGCATCATCACTTCATAAAGTAATTAAATATCCACAATTGGAAGCTTAACCGGTGTCATTTCTGCCTATAAAAAGGAAGCAGTGTTAGTAGAAAACACCCACACCCCAAAAAGATAAATTACCACCAAAGGAGATATCACATGGCTCGTCGTCCCTACAACCGTTTTGACAAAGTGGAGGTCAAAATGCAAGAAGGAGACTACGCCGGAGGCATCTATGGCGGGGTTGTCACGAGAGTGTGGAATCACCAATATGAGGTGAGAATGACCACTCTTAACAACGGCGAGGGTGGTGGGCCACTGATCGTCCCAACAAGCTATCCCTTTCTGCAGCCTGTCCCACCAAGAATGTTGGTGGAGTTCAAACAATTTGACCTAGTTGAGGTCTGGCACAGGAGGGGGTGGTGGCCGGCGGTGATCATTCGGACCACTCCTCACGACCAGTTCCATGTGGGACTGGCTGATGGAAGTCGCCTTTTTGTTGATGAGAGTGAGCTGCGCCTCTACCAAGCTTTCCATCCCGGTGATCCCCCTATGTGGCATTATTATAAGCTGTAGGTTGAAGTTGTTTTTGTTTTGGCTTTTGATGTAACAACCTTTGTTCCCGTAGCTTGAATAAAATGTAGTTTTCTGTTGTTTTCTGATTTCTGATTGAATTCTTTATCTGCATTCGCATGGATATGGGCAAGAAGAACAATACAAAAAAAATAAAATAAAAAAAATACACAACACAGAAAAAAAAAATAAGTCAAACAAAGACAAAAACAAAAAAATATTTTTGAGATATATCAAAATAAAGAAAACAAATAGCGGAAATAAGTAAAGCAGTAAAAGAAATTAAGAATAAAAATAAATAAACAAAATATTTTTGGTATTTTAAAAAAACAATAAAACAGAAAAACAAAGAAAGTTTTAGAAAGGATACATGCGTTCCGAATCTTCCATGTCTAAAATCCGATTCCGAGGCATTCCGATTTTCGGAATCAATCGGAATCTCAGCTAGATATCGGAACGGATTCAGCTTCCATCATTCCGAGACCATGAAGAATTCTGTTGAATGCTAGTTCAGGAAGGGCCTTTGTGAAGATGTCAGCTAGTTGATCATTTGAGCGTACGAAATGAACCTCGATGTTGCCTTCCTCAACATGATCTTTGATAAAATGATATCTGAGTGCAATGTGTTTAGTCTTTGAGTGTTGCACTGGATTGTGACAGATCCTAATCGCACTTTCGGAATCATAGTAAAGAGGAATACGTTTCATATTGACTCCATAATCTCTTAGTTGGTTTTGAATCCATATTATCTGAGAGGTACATGAAGCTGCAGCAATGTATTCAGCTTCAGCTGTTGAGAGAGACACGCAAGTCTGTTTTCTTGATTGCCAGCTTACGAGTTTTCCATCGAGTAGTTGACAACCACCTGAAGTGCTTTTGTGATCCAATCCACAACCACCAAGATCGGCATCGGAAAATGCTTGAACAAAGAAACCAGATCCTGATGGATACCATAATCCAAGAGAGGTTGTTCTTTTGAGATATCGGAATATATTCTTCACAGCATTGTGATGTGGCTCTCTAGGATTTGCCTGAAATCTTGCGCAGTAACAAACAGCAAACATAATGTCAGGTCTGCTCGAAGTGAGATAGAGAAGTGAACCTATCATTTGACGATAAAGAGTGATATCTGCTGCAGGTTTGTCTAGTGAAGGAGTGAGTTTTGTTCCGAAAGCCATCGGAACTTTGACTTTAGAATCTCCCTTCATTCCGAATTTATTTAAGAGAGATTTGGTATAAGCTTCCTGATTGATGAATATGCCTTCTGAGCTTTGTCTGATGTTAAGTCCGAGAAAGAAATTGATTTTACCCATCGAGCTCATTTCAAATTTAGTCTCCATCAGTTTTCGGAATTCAGCCGTCAGGCTAGGATGAGTAGATCCGAAAATGATGTCATCGACATAGATTTGAACAATCATCAGGTGACTCCCTTCCTTTTTGCGAAAGAAAGTTGGGTCGACAGATCCTTGCTTGAACTTGGATTGCTTGAGAAATCGAGTTAAAGTCTCATACCAAGCTCGTGGAGCTTGTTTTAGGCCGTAAACAGCTTTGTCTAATATATAGCAATGGTCAGGATGTTTACTGCTCACAAAACCTGGTGGCTGTTCGACATAGACTGTTTCTTCTAATTCTCCATTCAGAAATGCGCACTTGACATCCATCTGATAAACATCAAAACCTTTGTGTGCTGCATAAGCAAGAAAAATCCGAACGGACTCTAATCTGGCTACTGGTGCAAATGTTTCTTCATAATCAATTCCTTCTTCTTGACAGTAACCTTTGACAACCAGTCTTGCTTTGTTCCGAATGACATTCCCTTCTTTGTCTAACTTGTTTCGAAAGACCCATTTCATTCCGAGAACGGATGCTTTTTCTGGAGTCGGAACCAATCGCCACACCCTGTTGCGTTCAAATTCATTTAACTCATCTTGCATTGCTTGAACCCAGTCAGCATGATCAAGTGCTATTTTAACTGTTTTAGGTTCAACCTTGGAGATGAACGAATGAAACATGCAAAATTCCACTTTAGAAAATAATGCTGCTTGCTTTTCTTTAGCTTGACCTCGAGTGAGAACGCCATCAGAAGTCGTTCCGATGATTTGAGATTTTGGATGATCTCTCGTCCACTTTATCATTGGAGGATAATTTGAATCATATTCAGGATTGATTTCCGAAATGATTTCTTCTGCTTCCGAATGTGCCTCTGACTGTGTGTCAAGGTCATTGTTTTCAACTTCATTCTCCCCCTGGAAGTTTGCATCGTTTCTATCATCAGGGTGATTTTGTTCAACTGGAAGAGTGGTTGACTCGGATTCAGGAGTCATACTCTCCCCTTGAATATGTAATGAACTCTCCCCCTGGATGGGTGCATTTGCAATAGGAGTTGGACTCTCCCCCTGGATGGGTGCATCAGAAATGGGAGTTGGAGCAATGTTCGGAATCGGAACATCATTTAAGTTTTCTTGTGAAGATTCGTTTTCACTGACTGTATTTTCTATAAGCTTTAACAATTCATCGCCTTGGTTATCTCTTGCATTTGCTTATGATGTTTTTGCGGTTTCTTGGTCATCGAACAAATTCAGAAATTCCTCATACAGATCCATAAGAGGAATTGTAAAATTATTGGATTCGGGAAAGTTGTCTTCAGGCTTGGTACTAATGTGCTTTGCTCTGGAATTGTATCTATCATCAAAGGTGATGTAGTATGTTTCTTCAATTTTTCGAGATCTTTTGTTCAGAACACGATAAGCTTTTGAGGTAAGAGAGTAGCCCAGAAAAATTCCTTCATCAGCCTTTTCATCCCATTTGACTCGTTTTTCTTTGGAGTTAAAAATGAAACACTTGGATCCGAAAACATGAAAGAATTTCACATTCGGTTTTCTTTTGTTGATGATTTCATAGGGAGTGAGATTGAATCGTTTTGTGATGTTTGATCTGTTCTGAGTGTAACAAGCAGTTGCGATGGCGTCAGCCCAGAAGTATAAATGAAGTTTTGCAAAAGAGAGCATGGTTCGAGCAGCTTCACAAAGAGAACAATTTCGTCTTTCTACAACTCCATTTTGTTGAGGAGTGTAAGGGGCAGAGAAGTTATGCGTGATTCCTTTATTGACAAGAAAATCATCTAGAATTTTATTTTTGAATTCTGTCCCGTTATCGCTTATTATCATTCGAACTTGTTTTCGGAGAAGGATTTCTATCTGCTTGATGAAGTTAATCATATTGATCGCCGCTTCAGATTTTTGCTTGAGGAAGAACACCCATGTGAAACGAGAGAAATCATCTACCACAACCAGAATGTATTTGTTGTGAGCAACACTTTCGATGGCGGATGGACCACAAAGATCAATATGCAGAAGTTTCAATGGTTCGATGATCTTTGTGTTGATGATTGTAGAGTGGCTCTTCCGACTTTGTTTTCCTAGCTCACATGCATCACAGAGTCGGTCTTTGTCGTACTTGAGTAGCGGTAATCCACGCACAAGATCACCAAGTACCAGTTTATTAATGTCACGAAAGTTCATGTGAGATAACCGCCTGTGCCAGAGCCAACTATCATCGTTCGTAGCTTTAGTGAGTAAGCAGATAGCAGGTTTTCCTTGGATAGGTCTCATGTCCAAAGGAAACATCTCTCCTTTTCTTTTTGACTTCAAGATAATCTTTTTGGATTCCTTCTCAATCAGTTCGGAGCCATCTTCATCAAAGGAGACTTTAAGACCAGTTCCGACAACTAATTGTGAAACACTGATCAAGTTGTGTTGAAGTCCTTCAACATATGCCACTTTCCGTATCGAAATTTCACCATTTGTGATCATGCCATAGCCTTTGATGTTGCCTGTTGCATTGTTTCCATAACTGACTTTTCCTCCATTCGATAGTGATCGATATTCTCGTAATTCCTCCTTCCTTCCTGTCATGTGACGTGAACAGCCGCTGTCAATATACCATTCCGGATCATACTGTTCGTCACGTAGAACCTGCACAAGTTAGAGAGATTTAGGAACCCAAACCAATGTGGGCCCATGTGAGAATTTACGAGAGGTAGGAAAAATGCATGATTTTTCAACCCAAAAGGATTTTCTCACAGATGACTGATTTTTCCCATTTTCAATTCGGAACACTTTCATTTTTGTGGAGTGCCATTGTTCTTTAGCAAAATGAGATTTCTTTGGAGTGAAAGTTTTCGAAACGTGATTATAATGGGTTTTCTGATTGTGAGAGAGATAAGTGGGATTTTGATTTTTAACCGATTGAGAAGAGAGTTTTGTTTTGATAGTAACTGTTGGGTGAATTTTGTTGGTTTTAGGATCCTGAGTGGTTTCAGGATAGAGTTTTGCTTTCCCTTTTGAATCCGTTGATCCGAGAACACGAGTGGGATTCTTTGTTGTTGTTGTTGAAACAGAGGGTTTAGATGTTGGTTTTGGTTTTGGTGCAAGCTCAACTTTCCGAAAGGGAATTGGGTTGACTTTCTGAGTTAGATGTGAGTCGTGTTTGTTTCTCCAGAACTGTTTTCTCTCTTTCAGATTCTTTTTGTACCTTGCATTCATTTGTTTCCTTTTGGCAATGAGCTCTTCAGGAGATTTATGAACATAAGATGTCGAGCAGCGATTAGAGTCAGATTTGAAAGTACTCGTCTTAGGGTTTGAAGAAGTAGATTTCAAATTCTCTGTACCCCATGAACCATTTTGAGAGACAGAATTTTTACAGTTCAATGATCCAGAAATGTAGTTACCACGAGACTTCCACGAGGTCATTTCGGAAAGGCCTTTAGTCTCATCTGAGTTGTCAATTGTTTCCGACCAAAAGAAAGAATCACATACATCGAAATTATCGTTATCGACTAGGACTTTAAGTTCAGTTACATCTTTTGTATTTAGGCCTGTTTTAACGAAAACTTGATTTGGTACAGTGTGAATTTTTGGAAAAACAGTAGCTTGTTCGGTTAAAGTGTGTGATCCTTCACTTTCAACAATTCTCGCAAAAGCAACTGAATTTTCAGAAATGAGATTTTTCTTAGTTTCAGTAGAATTTGATACGAATTCCGAACAGTCAATTTCATCCTCAACAGATATTTCACTCATATCACTTTCATCAAAATCAGAAACATTCTCATTAATGGGAATATTATCGGAATTTAGTTTAGAGCATAGTGAATGAAAATTCTTTAGAGTTGCTGTTTTAATTTCCTCGTGATCATTTTCTGAAAAATATTCTTTGACCATACTTTTATGTTCTTTGGACTATATATAGCTTTCAATTTTATCAAGTCCGATTCGATAAGCTTCCGAAACCTCATCAGATGAAACAATGGTTTCACATCTATGACATTCTGCATCGATTTCATCCTCTTTCAACTCAAGAAAGGGCAAAATCATTTTGTGTAAACCCCTGCCTATGTCACAATCAAGATGCAATTGAGTAATATTATTGTAAAGACGCTTAGCAATTAAACAAAAGATGTTTCTCTATTTGACAAGAACTAAATTATCTCTTTTGACATAAATAATATCATCTCGTGCTTTAACTAACTCACTATCCAACGCCTCGATTCTCATTCGTCTCTCCTCATTCTTATTCGATATCCTGCTCAATTGATCATTTAGGTTAGAATTGCTTAGACGTGTCCTTTTTAAGCTATCACTCAAATTGGAGATAGTAAATCTAAGGTCATCTAATTCAGCATCATAACTAGAAGAGCAAATATTTAAAGATTTAAGGATAGAGCGTACCTTTTTGACCACAGCCTCACATTCCTCAACTTGTTCATAGACAGGCTTCGCAGCAAAGCAACTTGCTGAGGCTTGACACCCATCGGTAGAGTAACCTCTGCTTTCGGAATGATCAACTTTCACCATCAGACACCGACCATGTGTCGGATTCCTCACCTCCTCATCTTCCGAGTCTGTTGACCAGACCTCAACGGCACCAAACTCGCTGTCCTCTTTCACCACAAAGGCTGGCTTCATCTTTCACCTGCTCCTTCTTCTCAGCTTGTTTTCAGAGCAAACAGTCTTTCACAAAGTGGTTCTTGCCTTTGCAATAATGGCAATCGTATCCAGAGTCGCCAACGAGTTTCTTCTCCTTATCACTTTTCTTTTTCTGACTTTCTTCCACAGTCTTTTCAGCATTGAAACCTCCTTGTCGATTTCGGTTTTTGAATTTGGAAAAGTTTTTCTTGAAGAACTTCTTGGGATTTGACACCATCAAAGCTTTGTCTTCTTTGGTCAAATCATCGTCGGAAAAGTCCGAGTCAGAATCGATTTCAGCCGATTTCTTTCCGGCAGCAACCAGTGCAAGTGAACCAAGACCGATAGTCGCTTTGGCTTCCGAAATGATTTCTTTTTCATGGGATTTGAGGATTCCCACAACTTTAGCCAAAGTGTAAGTTTTGAACTGTTCATGTGCTTTTATGGTTGATACGATAGCCTTCCATTCGGACCGAAGACCATCAAGAAAGGTAACCTTTTGCTCAATGACAGTCCGAGCCAGGTTGTATTTCAATAATCGACTGAGAAGATGATTATATCGATGGAAGGTCTGGGTTAGAGTTTCTTCCGGACCTTGTGCAAAAGATCCGAAATCAGAAAGAAGAGTGGTCTGAATAGAGTGCTCAAGGTCAGCATCTCCGGAATATAATTCTTTAAGTCTATCCCAGATCTCTTTGGCTGTTTCGCACGAACTAACCAGACGAAGAGTATCAGCTTGAAGAGCGAACCTGATGATTCTAAAAGCTTTAATGTTGCACATTAGTTTATCTTTTTCGTCTTGAGGAATGTTCGTGTGAGTGACAAGCAGGTTGTTGTATTCTTTTAGGGTTTTGATAACCCTCCTTGTGTTTGTATGAACATGAGTTTCTTCAGTAATAGCTTGCCAGATCATAGTACCATGTTCTTCAATACCAAGAACATAATCTTCAAAATGTAACGCCCAGACTTTATACTCTTGAGTGAATAGAATTGGAGTCCTGGTAGTAGACCCAATGCTACTTGAAAGATTGAAAGACTGAGTATGTGAGTCGTCAAAGGCCATTGATACTTGTTTATTTGAATGAATCAGAAGTGTAGGTTGAAATCAAAAGAAGAATCGAGCGTAAAAGATCAAATTCTGATATCTAAGATCGATTGAAACGATGAAAATAATCAAAAACAGATCCGTGAATAACACAAACTCCTGCTCTGATACCAATTGTTGAAATACAAGAGTTAGATCGAGATTCAGAAATGCGGAATAATGTAAACAAACAAGATCAAGAACAGGCAATATGAAGAACTGATGTCTAATGATTAAAATGCAACTCAAGAACAATTCGATGTGAACTATTCTGTATGAGTGCCGTGAACAGATTACAAAAGTTAATCCTAACAAGGGTACGAACAAGCTATTTAAACAAAAACTAAGTATGGAAGGATAGACCCATTCCATAACCAATAGCAAAATTATAGGCTAAAAATCTGGCAATAAATCCGATCAACATATTTGACTCAATCTTAATTTATGACTTAACAAGTTGCTAAAATTTTGAAAATCGGTCATTTCCGCAAAAATTTCAAAAAAAACTACTCTTTCGACCGTACACACCCCACACTTAAAACCGTACAACGTCCCGGTTGTACAAAAATTATTCAAAACAAGGGAGAAAGAGTTACCCCTTTGGACGGTAGATTGCTTGGTTGGTGCTCGGTGTCATAGGTACAAATACGAACAAAAAGGTCCTCGATTTCGCATTCTGGAGTTGTAGCGCTACAGTGAACACGCCGGTAGTCAGGACAAGTGGAGGGGGCACGGTGACCCCACACTTGCTTGAAACAACTCCTCCATTTTGGTATCACATGCATAACTCACAAAAAGATTAAACGCAAACAAACAACTAAAATATAAACAAACAAAATATAGAAAGTGTCATAAGTATAGTACAGATACCCAAAAGAAGAAAAATAAGAAAAATACATCAATCGCCACCTGGTGGCCTGGAAGATCCTGCCTCATGATCGTGGGCTCGGGCTGGGAATGGTCGGGGGCGTCGTCCCTGCTGGGTAGCCATATCCAAAAGTATCTCCCCGATCCACTCCAACTGATCCTCAATCATGGCGACCCGATCCTGCAATCGCCTAAGCTCTGTCGCCTCCTCCTGCTTTGGCTCTGGCTCCACCGGTGCTGCCGGTCTCCAACGTCTCCTACCTGGCTGAGCGTAAGCTGGTCGGGGGTCCTGGGATGCCTCAGTCGCCACTCTCACAAACTGGCCTGGGCGCTGCTACTTAATAAGCCCCATGTTCTCCAGTGCTCGCGCCGTAGTGCGAGCTGGAGGTAAAGCGGTCAAGGAGGCCACAACGGGAGCAGTAAGGATCCGGTACGAACGGGCCAGACGGGTGATGTAATGCCCGCGGGCAAGAGGACTGCTGGCAGATGCACCCGTCGCACGGGTGGACAGGGAGACAGCTACTGCGTGAAATGGCGGTGCTGGAGGTCCGCCTCTGTATAGATGCCAGTGCGCCTCCCAAACTCCTAGAGATTGCACTCCCTGTGCACTCCCCCCAATCTAAATCGTATCAGTCTGGAACGGGCCTCTGTCGACCCCGGTGTAAAACGGACAGTAGATAAGAAATCCAATCCCTCAGGGAACTGGAGAAACTGGTGGTCAAGTCTAAGCAACATCTGCACAAAAGAAATTTTTTTGCAATTGAAGTCCTTTTCTTCCCCACCGCACCGCGGCGCGGCCCAAGCACAATGGCGCGGCACGGCGAGCGGCTGTTTCCAATTCCAAATCCAAAATCACGATTTAACCTGTTTGAACTCAATCCAACCACACTGCAAGGTAGCCTAAGTACCGACTAACTCATCTAGGGTCATTATTTGGCAAAATAAACACCCTACGAGTCAGCATTGGCGATTTCAAAGTTTTTGAGTTTTTGGAGAAATCAACCAAATCAACTGCCTAATCACTAGTTTTAGCAAGTAAAAGCTAGTTAGAATGACGTACCTTGGTGGCGAGAATGAAATGAGCAAGAAAAAACATGAGAAATTTTCGATGATCAGAGCTCTGCGGCATGGTGTGTGTGAATAGTGTCGCGGCTTACCTTATTATCGACGGAAACCAACCGATCGATTCTCGCGGCGTGGATATGAACGAACCGCGGCGCGCGTACCCCCAAATCAACCCCTGCGCATTGGGGTGGTTTACGATCCCGCGGCGCGTAATTTTCCTGACCACGGCGTGGTCATCAAAAATCCAAATTCTTCAAAACAACCCCACACTAGTCTTGGACCAATCATACCTGCAAATGACGATGATATAATCTTCCTAATTACTCCTAAGAATACGGATCCTAACCTATGAAAAGATGGATTGCCTCCCAACAAGCGCTAAGTTTAACGCCTTCAACCAGATGTACTATTCCTACTCCTATTCTTCTTGAATTCCTGATGGCATCTTCTTGTGATCTGGCACGAAATTGTGAGCCATCATTGACATCAATGATGTGAGTTGAGTCATCCTGTCACTAACCCCGCTAATCCATTGTTGTTGAGCTTCCAAAAGTTGAAAGACCTTTGCTTCTCTTTCCCTTGCATCTTTCTCATACTGCTGGTGCCTTGCCTCCAACATCTCCATCATGTCCAGCAGCTGTTCCTTGTCAATGGTGGACAACAGATGCTCCTTTGTTTCCTTTAAAACTTCCTCTTTTCCTCCTTCTCCCATTCGCATCCATATTTTTCTTTTGTCCCTAACCCCAGGCTCCATCACCAAGTTGCTATCCAAATTCTTATCATCATACCCTTGAGGTAGAGATATGGGACTTCCGAACATATTTAACCTTCTTTTTCTCGACCCAAAGAGGATATCCATGTTGGATTAGGTGTCTAAGCCATGATTAATAATTAGTATTTATCTAATTAATAGTAGCATAGTCCATTTGGGTTGCCCTCATAGTTGGAGGATTGGTAGAAAGTCCGGTAGAGAGAAAGGTTGATTTATTATGTGATTAATAAATCAATAGAAATTAAATAAATAGTTTATTAATATATTTGAGTGATAATATATTAATTAGAAACTATAATAATTAATTAGAAATTTTTCTAGAATTAATTGGAATTAATTTGGTGGTTAAATTAATTAATTAAAGGTGCAGGGACTAAAACTGTAATTATTCAATAGTTGAGTAAGTGACAGTTCTTAGTAAGTGTGTGGTTGGCCGAATATATATATATATATATATATATATATATATATATATATATATATATATATATATATATATATATATATATATATATATATATATATATATATATATATATATATATATATATATATATATATATATATATATATATCTATACTATAAACCATATATAAATTACAACCCATTTAAACACAAATGTCTTAATTTTTAAGATAGTACAAGCAACTAATGCACATTTTCATTAAACACGCGTATAGAAAACACAGCACACGGATTAAACACGCGTATAGAAAACACAGCACACGGATTGCCAGAGTGTTACGTTTGCAACCATTGGATTGATTTTTCATCTAAGGATTCAATCTCCTCTCTTTTTCTCTCCCCCCACCGTTCACTTTCTTTCAAGGAACCATTAGCAAATCCCTCCGCTAACTTCATCCTCCACCACCGGATTGGCTGGCTTGGCTGGAAGGATCTGCTCGCTTGGCTGGAAGGAACTTTCACCACGATGGAAACACCAGATCTGCGCCTCCCGATTCACCATCGGACCAAATCTGTTATTGAAACGCCATCCACCGTATTCCACCTTCGGGTGCCTCCCGATTCAACAACACCATCCACCGTATTCCACCTTCGTCCCCACTACAATCTCGCACCTCACCACGATGGAAACGCCAGCCATCCGTTATGTAGCCCCATCCGATCCAGCCACCATCCGTTATGCAGACCCATCCGATCCAGCCACCGATATGACGAAGCTTCAAGGTTCACCGCCACCAGGTTTGTATTTGTTTTTGTTTTATGAAACTTGTATTTGTTTTATGAAACTTGAAGCTTCAAGGTTCACCGCCACCAGGAACCCGATGGTTGATAAGAGCAATGCACTCCAAGTGCTCGACAAAATGCCACAGAGAAACTTCATGTACCTGTTATGTAATATCTCGATTTGCCGTTCTCCAACTTGTAAGTTCGTTTCCGCTTCATTCCTTTTTCCATCGTCGTTCTCATGACCACCACCAGCCGGCATGATTGCTTCCTCAACGAGATCTATACACACAGGATCTATATCCCTAACATATTGTATCCCTAAGATGTTCTATATACACACGATAAAACGAAATCAAGCGGACAGGCTAAACTCTGTAAGGTTCGATTTGTTTAAATAAAATCTCTGATTTTTTGATCTGACATCTCTGCATCCCCTCTCTTTGCTTTTTGTTTTTCTTTAGTCGAAGCTTTATCGGATCTGTGATAAAGAATCCTCAAGGTCAAAGCTCTGTGAGGTTCGTTTTCAAATTAAATTAGTGGGTTTTTGGTTTAACTTCTCTGTTTCGACATTGACAGGTCACTCGACATTGGAATGAAAGTTTACATGGTCTCTTGACGATATTGTTAGTAAGCCCGTTTAATTTATTTATTTTATCTGTACTTGTTGGATACGTTTCTTGGTTTGAATATGAAGAACACAGAATATTGGGTATGACTTTATTCCACACCTGTATTTGAACTTATAATATTTTTTCCATGTAATAGTTTTGTGATATTTTGTCAAATTTCCGATGAAATTGTTTTTTTTTTTTTGTGTTTTACAGGATCAAGAAAATATGCTAGAGAAGATGGAAAAGGATAATTTGCACTTGAAAGAATGATGCCATAATTCATTTGCAGTTGAATTTTTGTGTGCTGTGTGTGAATCTGTGTTGTGTCTGTGAGTGTCTGATGTGTGTGCTACGTGTTTGAGTATGTGTTATGTGTGTTGTGTGTGCGAGTATTATATGAGTGTTATTTTTGTGTTGTTAGAGGTAAATGAACGGGCTTTGAAATTATTCTTATTAATAATTGCTTTTTTCAATGCTTTTACAGGTGGTGTTGACCATTCTTTCCATTTTGGTTGCTGCTGCAATTGATCAATATAGAGAATAAAGCTTTGATTATGTTTTTGATAATTGCACTTATCCTTGATCATGGTAAGTCAAAATTTATTTTGGAAGTATTAAATACCAACATACCCTTATTCTTTCACCTGTCATTGTGTGCTAAATAAGTTATATCATATTCAGAAGTCTGATTTGTGTCGTGCTTATGAAATTGTCATAAATGTATTACAGAAGAGACCTACACCAGGGTCTGAGTTGGAAACTGTTGCGTAGAGCTGAGAGATATAGGTATATATTCCAAAGTATATTGCTGTTTTTTTGCTATAATAACTTTTATAAAATTAAAGTAGGTTGCTACTTCTTGCTGTGTAACAGGTTTAAAAACAGCAGGTTATGATTTAGAGTCGGATGAGATTGTGCATGTGTATTTCACTGCCTGATTGATCTTGATTTTATAATGTTTTATGTTTTGTTAAGTGAAATATGTAACTTAGGATTTTAAAAGTTTGAATAATTTGAAAATTATGAAAATTTGAATTATTTTGAAAAATTGGAATCATTTGAAAATTTTCGAAATTTGAAAATTTGAAAAGTTTTAAAATTGAATAAAAGTTTGAAAATTTTGAATAATTTGAAAATTTTGAAAATTTTGAAAAGTCTAAAAATTTGAATGATTTTGTAAAGTGTGAATAATTTAAAATTTTCGAAACTTGAAAATTGTCAAATTTTCGAAATTTTCAATTTTGAAATTTTGAATAATTTCAATAGTTTGAAAATTTCGGAAATTTGAAAAGGTTAAAAAGTTTAAAATTTTAAAATTTTGGTAAATTTGAAAATTCTGAAAATTTGAACACTTTTGAAAATTTTGAATAATTTAAAATTTTCGAAATTTGAAATTTTTCAAATTTTGAATAATTTGAAAAGTTTAAATTTTTTTAAATTTGAATAATTTGAAAACCCTATGTGTATTTGTTGTTTTAATTTGAACCTATATGTATTTTCACGACTATGTATCTATTTTTCCCGACTCTTTGGTAATTCACGACTATGTATCTATTTGTTGTTTTAATTTGAACCTATATGTATTTTCATTGTATAAATTTATTTACAAATTTATAATTTTTTTTTATAAATAGATTCCAGGTAGGGGATGTAACTTCTTTGAGTGGATTGACCATGAAAATCACGATGCACATTTACAAATGGAATTGGAGAAGATGAAGTGGAAATGTTTACTTTGGCAGAATATGATATTGTACTTTACTTAAATGCGAGTTCTTCCTAAACGAAATGTTTACTTTGTCTATTTTTTTGATTATAACATTGTACTTCTATTATTGTTGTTATTATTGCATTGTACATTCCTTAAATGCGAGTTCTGCCCAAACTAAGCGTTTACTTAGTTTTATTTTTTGCGGATTATAGCCTTGTACTTTTTGTTTTTACAAAATTTGTTAGATTTATGAGTTTTTACAGTTTTGGTCCGAGAAATTGTTTTTCCCATTGCACTTTTGTTTACTTTGTCTTTTTTTCCAGATTATAACATTCTACTTTTATGTATCATTTCATTGCAAAATATCCCTATAGTTCCAAAACCGATTTCTAAAAGTTTTTTTCATTTTTGGTCTCACACTCTCGGATATTTTTTTATTTATTTTTTTTCATCCCCTATATCGTTGGAAAGCTAATCAATTGCCCGAATAGAAATTAATCACTATGATATTCGCCAACTCTCCCTCTCATCTGCAACCTAAAACCTAAAAAGTAATTGCCGAAACAAAACTATTTGCCGCCGCCGCATTGCGCGGGTACGCAGCTAGTATATATATATATATATATATATATATATATATATATATATATTCGAATGATATATATTTACAGATAAATATGGTTTCAATGATTAAAATAAAGGTTTTATCTTAATTCGAATTCAAAAAGGTTTATCTGTAACGTTTATCTGATAACCACATGGAGGCTATAAATAGGGAGCCCCAAAACCCCCATAACCTGCGATTTTTATATACTCTCTCTAAAGGATTTTCGGCCAAGCTCCAAGCTAGGGTGTGACTGCATTTGAGACAAGAGATTTCTGTTGCTTTGCTTCCAAGATTCACTAAAGGTTGGTTTTTCTTAATCTCTTCTTTTAGTTTATATTTTCTGGGCCTTTTAGGATTTGTTATATGTTTAACTAGAAGAAAACTTAGATCTATATAGGTTGCATGTGAACTTAAGATTTTTAGTTCATAGTTGCAGAAAACCTTTCAGTGGTATCAGAGCTATTTGGTTTGTTTTCTTGTTAAATTGCTATAATTGTATCCTGTAAATTAGAGTTTATTGTTTCTAAACCCTAATGTGGCCAATTCGAAAATTAGGGTTAGGATTTCGAAAACCGTAGCCCCTCCCCTCCTGCTTGGCGTGTTTTTAGGATAGGTTTAGAAGGCTTTCTATTTTTGGTAACTTTAATTGTTTAAATAGATAAACCTTAAACCTCTTATCCTAAAAAATCGAAAATTAGGGGATAAGGATAGCTTTAAATTAATTTGATTATTTTGTGACACCTATCTGCAAAATTAATTAACTTAATTAATTGATTAATTAAAAGATAATTAAAAGGATTTAATTAATTTCGATTAAATTGTTTTTAATTCCGAAAATTAATAGATAAAATCTAGAAATATTTTAAAAGGTTTAAAATATCAAATTTAATTAATTTAATTAAATGGTTAATTAAAAGATAATTAAATCGGTTTTTAATGGTTAATTTAATTTTAAATTTAATAGCTTAAATCGACAATAAATTAAAAGATAAACCAGAAACAATTTTTTAAAGGTTTAAAAAATTACATCTTATATATATTATAACTAGGAAGTTATTTTTTATATGTATAAGATTAAATGGTTAGTCAAATCATTAGTAGACCTCATTCACGAAGCTGGTCTATAAAGTGGGTATAAGGAGACTGCCTATAAAATGGCGATCTAATGGGTGAACACTCTCGCCCACCGCTCGCCTGATCAGTGGAGGGTCGTTAGCCGAACAGGTTTGATAGGACCGCCTAATAATCACTAAAAGTATAATGATTCAAAGTACTAGAACACTTAATAAAATCCCAATCTAGTTACTTTAGGAAAATGTAAATTGGTGCTAACCCATGAAATTGCACATTGCACTTTATGAAACATTGGTGGAGCGTGTGTGGTTTACCGGCATGCCAATTGGGGTTCATAAAGAGTTGCAATGGGTTTCTCGGGTGTTGTCATTATTGATGGAGCGTGTGTGGTTTACCGGCACATCAATTAGAGATGACAACTGACCCCGAGAGTACCAAGCTAATTTGCATGGTTATTCACATCCGGTTTGTGATCCTCGGTATCCCAGTCACAAACAGTGGGGCACATCCGAGATTAAAACATGTTATTTAACAGTTCAATAAATCTCAAAGAATCTAGGAATCCCATTTTAATATGATTATCTTTCCGCGGTGGAATTGACTGAATCGTCATTCGCCTACCTTATAAAATTTACAATATTGATTACGACATCCCTCTTCGAGATTGTAAATTGTTATTGTAGGATCCTAGCCTTATAATTATTATTTGGTTATTATAAGGAATATTATTAATATCTAATTAAAACTATCTTCTTTTATAGATGTCTTCTGCTGATCAAACCGCCCCCCAATCAAACTCCAATGTTACCTCTATCTTGTCATTATGCTCCAAAGTTACGTTGGACGGTATCAACTATAATGACTGGATCCGTAACATCAAGATGGCTCTAAGGTTTGAACATAAAGAGTATGTTCTGGAAACCAAGCTTGTTGAAATTGATCCCGATACTGCTACTCCGGAAGAAATCGCTCAATACTCAAAACATTCTGATGATGCAACCAAAGTGGCTTGTATCATGATAGCTATAATGAACCCAGAATTGCAAAGAATATATGAAGACTACTGGTCCTATGAAATGCACAAAGAGCTGGCGGAAAAGTTCCGCAAGCAGGAGCGCATAGAAAGGTGCGAGGTAGTCAAAGCTTTCACCAATGCAAAGCCAAAGGATGGAGAGTCCATCTGCAACCATGTGCAGAGGATGCAAGGATACGTGGAAAGGCTTAGGAAGCTTGAGATGCCAGTTCACGAGGATTTGGCTGTAGACATAGTGCTAAATTCTCTGCCTAGTTCATATTACCAGTTCACGCTGGCGTATCATCTGAACAACTCTCAGGCCACTCTGGCAGAACTGCATCGCATGCTCCGCACTGCTGAGGACGGAATGAAGGGTAAGAGTGTACCCGCTGCTAATGAAGTCGTCCTGGCCATTACTGGCGGAAAGGGAAGGAAGAGAAAGGGCCCTCCCAAGCAGAATTGGAGGGAAAAGGTCCATGTTGGGTCATCCAGCAGTGGGACAAAACCCAAGACTTCTGGCATTTCTCACAATGCCAACCCTAAGGAAGTTGAATGCTTCTATTGCAAAGCAAGGGGCCATTGGAAAAGAAGCTGCCCAACATACTTGCAAGACTTGAAGGATGGCAAGGTCAAGCCATCTTCAGCAGGTATATACACTATCTCTAAGAACTCACCATCATCCATTTCTTGGGTCCTTGATACAGAATGTGGTTTTCACATTTATTTTGATTTGCAGGGCCTAAGAGAAAGCAGGGAGGTGGAGCACGGTAGACTCAACCTGATCATGGGGAATAGGAGATCGTTGCCTGTGACCAAGATCGGGACTTATAGTTTAGTGCTCAGTAGTGGTGTTTGTTTAGAACTATTTAATTGTTGTTATTCGCCAGAAATGGCAAGGAATATTATTTCGTTTCATGCATTGTTCAGACAAGGTTTACAATTTTCATTTGATAATAGTAATGGTTCTATCTCTGTTTTTCAAAATGGCATTTATGTATTCACTGCTTTCCCTTGTGATGGTGTGTATGAAACTGTGCAATGTGTAGACAATTTAGGTCATAGTGTAAACTTTTTTCATTCTTCTAGTGGTGTAGAAAAAGGCGTGCTTGTGGCACTGTCGTCTGGGGCACATTAACAAGAAACGCATCGCCCAACTCCAAAAGGATGGAGTATTGGAATCATTCGACCTCAAATCAGATGATGTATGCGAATCTTGTGTTTTGGGCAAGATGACAAAATCACCTTTCAAGGGTTCCTTTGAAATAGGTGAAGGTCTTTTGGACATCATACACACAAATGTGTGTGGTCCCTTCAGATCTACCACAAAAGACGGCACACGGTTCTACGTGACCTTCACTGACGATTTTACTAGATACGGATATATCTACTTAATCAAACTCAAGTCAGACACCTTTGAAAAGTTCAAAGAGTTTAAAAATGAAGTTGAGAATCAATTGGGCAGGAAGATAAAGATACTCAGGTCCGACAGAGGCGGAGAGTATCTTAGTATCGAGTTCCTAGACTATCTGAAGGAATGTGGAATAGTTTCACAGTTATCGCCTCCTCGGACACCACAGTTGAACGGTGTTGCCGAGAGACGTAACCGAACCTTGTTAGACATGGTTCGTTCCATGATGAGTCGAGCTTCACTTCCCATTCACTTCTGGGGGTATGCCTTAGAGACTGCCGCCCACATCCTCAATCTTGTCCCTACTAAGAAGGTTGCTAAAACACCTCATGAGATGTGGACGGGGAAAGTTCCCTCGTTAGCACATATCAAAGTCTGGGGTTGTGAGGCTTTCGTTAGACGAGAGACTCACGATAAACTCGCAGAGAGAAGCGAGAAATGTTTTTTCATTAGATATCCCAAATAGTCCTTTGGATACCTGTTCTACAGACCGAGCGAGGACGTGGTGTTTGTAGCGAGGCGGGAAGTCTTTCGAGAGAAAGAACTCATATTCAAAGAGGACAGTGGGAGTACCATTGACCTTGAAGAAATTCAAGAGTCACCCGAAAATGCAACCTTAGGAGAAACTAGCAACCAATAAGAGGAAGAAGTTCCTGTTGGTCCAACCGACATATCCTTACCTCTTAGACGCTCTAGTAGAGTTAGCATGCCACCCGAGTTTTATGGATTCCATATAACTACAGATGGAGATACGTTTGTCAGTGATAGGACACTGATAAATTTGGATGAACCTGCTAACTACTGGGAAGCGGTGGCGGGCCCTGAGTCTACCAAGTGGAAAGAGGCAATGGATAGCGAGATCAAGTCCATGTATGACAATCAAGTTTGGAACTTGGTTGACAATGTACCGGGTCGAAAGACAGTCGGGTGCAAATGGATCTTCAATAAGAAGACCGACATGGACGGAAAGGTACACACTTTCAAAGCAAGACTGGTTGCGAAGGGAATTACTCAAACCCCAGGGGTTGACTATGATGAGACCTTCTCACCAGTGGCTAAGATAAAGTCAATTAGGATTATGCTGGCCATAGCTGCATTTCATGACTATGAAATTTGGCAGATGGACGTCAAAACCGCTTTCCTCAATGGGAAGTTGACTGACGATGTTTACATGAATTAGCCAGAGGGTTTTGTTGATGCAAAGTATCCTGACAAAGTGTGTAAGCTTGAGAAATCCATCTATGGATTAAAACAAGCTTCTCACAGCTGGAATCTTTATTTCCACGAAAAAGTCAAAGAATTTGGTTTCTCTAGGAGCGGGGATGAGTCTTGCGTATATGTCAAAGCTAGTGGGAGCATAGTCACTTTCTTGGTGTTGTATGTAGATGACATACTGCTCATGGGAAACGACGTTCCGACTTTGCAAGATGTCAAGTCTTGGCTCGGAAAGTGTTTCGCCATGAAAGACCTAGGAGAGGCAGCCTATATTCTCGGGATAAGAATATTGGGAGATAGGAAGAAGAGACTAATTGGACTTAGTCAGAGCATATACTTGGAAAAGGTACTGAAAAGATTTAGTATGGAAAATTCCAAGAAGGGAGAGCTACCAATGCAAAGTAATGCTAAGCTGAGTAAGACTTAGAGTCCAAGTACAGACGAGGAAATTGCGGACATAAGTCGGGTACCTTATGCTTCGGCTGTAGGGTCGATCATGTACGCCATGACGTGTACTCATCCCGACGTGGCTTTTTGCTTTGAGCATGGTCAGTCGATACCAGGGAAACCCTGGTAGGGCACATTGGACAGCGGTCAAAAACATACTCAAGTATCTGCGAAGGACGAAGAACTTTGTTTTAGTCCTTGGTGGCAGTGACACCTTGAGAGTTGACGGGTATACCGATGCCAGCTTTAAGACAGATAAAGACAACGGTCGGTCTCAGTCGGGCTGGGTATTCCTGTTAAATGGGGGAGCAGTGACTTGGAAAAGTTCCAAGAAAAAGACGGTGGCTGATTCAACGTGCGAATCAGAGTACATCGCAGCGAGTGAAGCGGCAAAGGAAGCGGCTTGGCTGAAGAACTTCATCGGTGACCTTGGAGTAGTCCCGAGCATTCAGGAGCCTTTGGAACTGTTATGCGATAATGAAGGAGCGGTTGCTTTGACAAAGGAACCGAGAGATCATGGAAAGTCCAGACACATCGACAGAAAGTACCACTACATAAGACATAGGGTAGAAGAAGGTCACCTCATAGTGAAGAAGGTATCATCAGAAGATAATCCTGCAGATCCCTTGACAAAGGCTCTGAGTAGGGTTAAGCACTATCAGCATGCACGACGCATAGGATTAACAGATGATATTAGTTTTTTGTAATTAGATAGAATTTGAAACTTGTTGCAATATAAATGTAATTAACTTTGGTGAATTAATAATATAGTTTTGTTGATGAGTATTTGATACTACCATTTGTTGATTGTTTATTATTGTGTTTCAATTTTGCATGTTTACTTCCTGAGTAATTTAATTATTATTCGAATATCCACAGTCACTCATACTTTTTAGGGAGTAAGTATGAATGAAGACTGTCATGAATAGTTTTGTAGATTGTCTAATGAGTTAGACATATCGATAAGATTGCTACAATATTCATGAGTACTTAGAAAATAGGGATTTGAGTATTGGATAAACCCACGCTCAACAGATTGCTTCATGGATTTCATCATAAGCAATGTTGAGACGATAATATCTTTTGATTTTTAAGTAGAGACATATGAGTTATGTTTTACCAAGCGATTGTTCATTGACAATGCGAAAACGCATCGGTAACACGGTGTTATAAAACGTATTGTTGTGAATGATTTGACTAGTAAAGGACATAAGTATATGAGTCAAAACTTATTCGTCCCTTGACCCTGTCGGGAAAACAGATAATTGTAGGCCTCTCGATGATTTTGAAGTTGACTGAAAGGGTTGGCCAACCAGGACTAAATTGATATGTTCAATTTGTAGTCTTAAATGTCATATGCAAATCAGAAATTGGGAAACAGAGAATCAGACTAGGATTGATTTCAATCCATGTCTTGAGTCTGAAAATATCTTATTGGACGGAGGATCATTTGATCACTTATCTTTGGACAGAACTGACTAGGTCAGAGTTCGGCAGCGGTTTCTATGAAGCTACAGTTGCTAGTTAATTAGAGATTAAATCAGTAATTTTAGTCATAGACTTATCCAAGTGGGAGATTGTTGGATTAGGTGCCTAAGCCATGACTAATAATTAGTATTTATCTAATTAATAGTAGCATAGTCCATTTGGGTTGCCCTCATAGTTGGAGAATTGGTAGAAAGTCCGGTAGAGAAAAAGGTTGATTTATTATGTGATTACTAATCAATAGAAATTAAATAAATAGTTTATTAATATATTTGAGTGATAATATATTAATTAGAAACTATAATAATTAATTAGAAATTTTTCTGGAATTAATTGGAATTAATTTGGTGGTTAAATTAATTAATTAAAGGTACAGGGACTAAAACTGTAATTATTCAATAGTTGAGTAACTGACAATTCTTAGTAAATGTGTGGTTGGCCGAATATATATATATAGATATATATATATATATATATATATATATATATATATATATATATATATATATATATATATATATATATATATATATATATATATATATATATATATATATATATATATATATATATATGTATATATATGCGAATGATATATATTTACAGATAAATATGGTTTGAATGATTAAAATAAAGGTTTTATCTTAATTCGAATTCAAAAAGGTTTATCTGTAACGTTTATCTGATAACCACATGGAGGCTATAAATAGGGAGCCCCAAACCCCCCATAACCTGCAATTTTTATATACTCTCTCTGAAGGATTTTCGGCCAAGCTCCAAGCTAGGGTGTGACTGCATTTGAGACAAGAGATTTCTGTTGCTTTGCTTCCAAGATTCACTAAAGGTTGGTTTTTCTTAATCTCTTCTTTTAGTTTATATTTTCTGGGCCTTTTAGGATTTGTTATATGTTTAACTAGAAGAAAACTTAGATTTATATAGGTTGCATGTGAACTTAGGATTTTTAGTTCATAGTTGCAGAAAACCTTTCAATCCAAATCCTCATGTTTTGCAATCAATAATAGCGCCGGCTGTAGCCAAGAACGGATGTCCTAATATTAACGCGGGCGCATCCTCTTGACTCTCATATTCCATGATGTAATACCGTAAATTTTAATTGCGATAGAATAATAGAAACTTTAATATAAACGAGTTTAGATAAGTTAAAATATGAGTTTAGACGTTTAAAAATCAGTTAAGTCAAACCGGGTCGAGTTTTGCAAACCGGGTCGAGTCAAATCGAAATGAAAATGGGAAAATAGCCAACCCGGGTAGTGTTATTGAACCCGGGTCGTGTTCGATTGGAACCCGGATCGGGTTATTTAAACCGGAGTGAGTCACGTCAAGATCCAAGTGGAAGGTAGCGTAGCGAAACCCGGGGCGGGTTTCACAGCCCGGGTCAGGTCCAGCAAAACCCGGGGCGGGTTTGACAGCCCGGGGCGGGTTACGGGTGCAGGGTATAAATACCCATTTCTCCTTTCTTTTTCATTTACGAACACTACAACACTTAGGGCGATTTTCAGAGCTTGGTGTGCGATTTTTAAGCTTTGCAATTGAGGATTTAACGTGGGAAAAAGCTTGGTAAGTCGAAATTAATACTTGGGTTTCGTTCTTGAGTTCTTGAATTGAGATTTGTATATCTTGAGTTCTAGGGTTCCAAAACCCTAATTGCCCAAATTCGATTTTCTGCTTTGAAGTAGCTCATTTATTGTTAATAGATAGTTAATATGTGTGGTGTTAAGTCTCTATTATGGTTATTGTCATATTCCTACGGTTGATTTGGAAGAAACCGCAAAAATTGGGAGTTATGAGTAAATAGTGTATGATGTTCATAGATTGTGATCTTGTTAGCTATAAATTCTTGATCGAATGAGTTAGATATGGTTAAATTGTTTTGAGAATGTTGAAATATGATATGAGATGTCGTTTTGAGCAGATACACATAGGAGGGAAGAAGATACACGAGGTACGGGTGGACCATGGACTGAACAGACGTCAGGTGAGTAGTTAATTTTTAGATGAATCATGCTTGTTGAGATGTTTAATACACAAGAATTATGCTATGTTTTGATTGGTTGAGTATAACCAAATTTGAATATATAGAACAAAGAGTTATAATGTGTATATTACACTTGGGACTGAGATAGTCCGTTGAGCTTAATTAAAATGAGAATTGATTTAGACTATGATGATATGACCAAGTCTAGCGAACAGGAGCCGGTACGCGTAAATTGAGGGTCTCACATATTAAGCCGATATCAAGTGAGTACTTTCTAGTACTTGAGTATAGTTACACTTGTTTGATGCAGAGTATGTATAATTTTGTTTATATATTTTTATGTGTTATGTCAAATTTTATGAGACTAAGTGGTAGAGTAATATTGTTATTTTGGATTATGAATGATGAGTTGAGTATAAACACTGATTAATAGAGAAGAGTATATGCTAGCGTGACTGAGGTAATGAGATTTTGCATTTGATTATTATAACAATGATAAACGTTGTAAGTGAGTTCATATATAGTTATGTTATATAGTTTCGTGTGGAATAGTATCGCTATGAGGGCTATTGAGTTTAGTAAATTGTTAAAAGGAGTATATGTGAAATGGAAATTGAGTTTACGAGTATTACTGATTATGATACTTATGTTTGAGTTGATGTTGCTAACATTTAGCCAGAGTTTATAAAGTTAATATGCTTGCAGGTTCCTAATTAAGAGAAGAGGGATCTTGCTAATGAGAATAGCAAGAGAGGATGTTGAGGATGTTTATTGAGAAAGACTCGTGAAATATAATTGAAATTACTCACTAAGCTTTATAAGCTTACACTTGAGTTGTATGTTGTTTTGCAGGTATCTGTAGCAGTGATAGGGGAAGGCATGTGATAAAGAAAGATGGACAAGTTTAGAGCCTGTCCTTTAGTTGAATTAGATTATTTGTAATGCCTGGTAAATTTGTAAGGACCTTTTATGTAAATATTCATGCTGATAACATCTTGATCCTTAGTTTGAGTACAAGTATACCCAATTGGATGTATAATTGTTGAAAATTTTTGGGTGTACTTCGTATGAGATACTGGGTGTTACAAGTTGGTATCAGAGCATGGTTTAAGCGAACTAGGTCTTTGAGTGTAGAGTCCTAGACTTGAACCGAGAAGAGATAGAGCCCCTATCACATGCTTGGAAAAGATACGGCTGCAGATGTTAGTGTATGAGTTAAGTATAACTATTCTGTTATATTATTATTTGTTGTTTTCTGTGTGTAAATACAGATATGGAGTCAGATGAAGGATGAGTTGAGAAATTGGTAAGAGCCGGTTGGACCAATAGTGGATGATGAGACGAGATTTTGGCTGATATGAGCTATCAACCAACAAGAAGAAAAGAAATTCAGCTAATTATGAGATGTTAACTGAATATGAGATGAGATTCTGTTGATGGCGAATTTCCAGATGATGATGAGATGTTAAGATGAGATCCCGGTCGAGGCAAAATTTTAACTGATGATGAGAAAGAATTTGAGCATATGTTGAGCATGAGCTAAGAGTTGAGATATGTGAGTGTAGCCGAGTACACTCAAGATTTGAGAACCGCGGTACGCAAGGTTCAACTAATAAGGAGATGAGATTTTGTTGCTATGAGGTATGCAAGTAATTTTACTTAACATGTTAGCTGTAACGTGTCGCGTGTAATTAATTGTTGAAAATACATGTAATAGAATATGTATAAAATATGTAGACACGTAAAAGATCAGTTGAGATTACATGTGTTAGAGAATTGTGGTTATAAAGTGTAGTAATCGGCATCGAGATGAGAATCTCGTGTCCATTTGAGGTAATGTTTTTGATATTATATATATAGTGTTTGTTGTTTTACAGATGTGACGAGATTTCTATGTACGAGTACTTTGTGGTTGAGACCACATGTTTTGTGGGTCCACATAACTAGTATTTATGATTGATCAAAATAAATGGCTAAGATAGCCAAAAGAGTATGAGTTGAGAAAGACGGTGAGTGTGTAGTTGATTGCACACAATAACTGATTATGAGTTGACATACTGAGAATTGAACTGTGTGGTTTGGAGTTGTCACAGAATGAGATATTTGTGACAGCGTTATCAGAGGACACTGGAGTAACCACATAAAGAGTACCTTGTGGTTATAATTGAGAGAACCTAGAGTGGTTCATCTAGGCCTTATTGGCTTAGAGATTGAGTTAGTTACTGAGTAAATATGGTTGAGACCACATAATTGTGGGACCATATATTGAGTAAATGTGGTTGAGACAACATATTTTGTGGGACCATATATTGAGAAAAGGTGGTTGAGACCACATATATTGTGGGGCCGCAAAACGAATAAACGTGGTGGAGACCACGTAATGAGTACCTTGTGGTTCGAGTAATAAAGATTGTTGTGACTCAGACAAAAGGAGGAGTAACGGTGAGTCTATATGGCTTGAGACCGTAGCGGAGACTCGCTAGAGTCAAAGAGGAGATGGATGGAAATTTGAGAATGGTACGAGGTACCATGATCTGATAAGAGGACGGTTCGAGGTACCGTGAGATAGTGTTGAATGATGAAACCAAAGGATGGTACGGGGTACCAAGAGTTAAGGCATAGTGGTTCTATAGTGTTGTGCTTGCGTGTAGATAGACATGCACTTTATGATGATGCAGAGTAATGAGACATGTACTATCCTTGCGTGCGGGTAAATATGAACGTAGCGGTAAGCTTGTGTGGCTTGAAACCTACAGATTGAGAAGAAGACGAATTAGAGGCCGAGTAACAGTACGGGGGTACTATGAGATAGTACAGTGAGTAATACTGTTGAGAAATGTTGTTGTGAGAAAGTGCGTTTGTCACTTAGTCATGTTGAGAGTGTGTGAGATTTCTTTCATGTTGAATAAGACAGAATTCTATAAATGCATGATGAAAATATATGCATTAAAAAGAGGAGGAAAGTAATTGTAATTGTGATTGATAGGATTCGTTCCTTAGCAATCAAATCGATTACTGCCAATGAGAGAAATTTGTGAATGTCGAGATAACAAAACTATTTATTCGTATGAGACGATGGATAGTAAATTTTGTTATAATAATGTTGAGTTATTTTCTTGAGATTAAAGAGCTAGTCAAGTGATGAGATATGATTCACCATAGATATTGCTGTGTTAGATGTTAGAAATTTTTTAGTCGTGTGTAGAGATTTTGGTGACTTGTATATATAACCTATTTTGTGTCATTCAAATGAATAAGAGATTGAAATAATAATGACGAAGAAATGACGAGAGTAAAATCCTTACTGATGGTGTGTCAGGAAGAATACATGCGGTTGTGATAAGAATTTATTTGATAATAAATCATCGAGTTTGATAGAGCTAATGATTTAGTGAAATGTGATGTGGACTGTCCACATAAGAGAGGATGTAATGACTGAGTACATCGAGAGAAACAACATGAGTGATGTTGTTAAACTGAGATGAAGTGGAGCTATTATTGGTAGAGAATTATAGTGGTACATTTAGTGAAAACCTGATATATACGCTGAGGTAGAAGCAGAGATAGACGAGATTTTAGAGAATCATTGTACAGTTGAGGTGATGTAATAACTGAAAAGGGTCTTATGTGAGGTGTCGAGAGTTAAATGTTAAGTCCAGAGGAGACGTGAGTGAAACTCGAGATAGTTTCTGATATTTTATTATTTTGGATTTATATCCTAGCGTTAATGAGTTATGTAACGTAATTGAGACAGTTGAATGTCGGCATCTTTGTGTTGTATGAGTGTTTCTCCTACCTAATCGACGAGAGTGTGCAAACATGAGAAATCAATAAATGGCATGTTGCTATTGGAAGAGTAAATTGAGAGAGAATGTGAGTCAGGAATCGGTGAGACCGTTTTCCTTATTGAATTAGAGTAAACCATTTCAAAGAGATTGGAAATGGAAGTTGAATCTCAAATAGTTATTGAGATTAGTGTTATAGAAAGAGTGGATGGTACGCTGAGAATATGGCTCGATGTGGACCATAGATATAGGTGTGTGTAAGTGATGATAGTAATTGGAGTATCACTTGAAGAGTGAGGTGAGATACTTTTGTATCGGCAAAGCTATAACAAGGAAGTGCTCTGAAAGAGTGAGTGGTTTTCCATGCAAAATGGTAACAACCAATGTGCTTATAGAGATCATATTACGAGAATAATGGCGGGCGTAAAGATTTTATGGAAAGAGGAGTCGAATGAGAAAGTTTCTAAATGTAATATGAATCGAGAGAGAGCTTGAGTTCTATAGCTATATTATGAGTAAATAAGATGCGACAGTATGTACATGTTATATGAGTTGACGAGAGGATAATATCATTATCATACGTAATGATTGATTGCGGTGGTGAGATGATTGTATAAGCCATGCCTAGTCTAAGAGATTCCGAGGACGGAATCTTCTGAAGGGGGTAAGAATTTGTAATACCGTAAATTTTAATTGCGATAGAATAATAGAAACTTTAATATAAACGAGTTTAGATAAGTTAAAATATGAGTTTAGACGTTTAAAAATTAGTTAAGTCAAACCGGGTCGAGTTTTGCAAACCGGGTTGAGTCAAATCGAAATGAAAATGGGAAAATAGCCAGCCTGGGTCGTGTTATTGAGCCCGGGTCGTGTTCGATTGGAACCCGGATCGGGTTATTTAAACCGGAGGGAGTCACGTCAAGATCCAAGTGGAAGGTAGCGTAGCGAAACCCGGGGCGGGTTTCACAGCCCGGGTCAGGTCCGAGCAAAACCCGGGGCGGGTTACGGGTGCAGGGTATAAATACCCATTTCTCCTTTCTTTTTCATTTACGAACACTACAACACTTAGGGCGATTTTCAGAGCTTGGTGTGCGATTTTTAAGCTTTGCAATTGAGGATTTAACATGGGAAAAAGCTTGGTAAGTCGAAATTAATACTTGGGTTTCGTTCTTGAGTTCTTGAATTGAGATTTGTATATCTTGAGTTCTAGGGTTCCAAAACCCTAATTGCCCAAATTCGATTTTCTGCTTTGAAGTAGCTCATTTATTGTTAATAGATAGTTAATATGTGTGGTGTTAAGTCTCTATTATGGTTATTGTCATATTCCTACGGTTGATTTGGAAGAAACCGCAAAAATTGGGAGTTATGAGTAAATAGTGTATGATGTTCATAGATTGTGATCTTGTTAACTATAAATTCTTGATCTAATGAGTTAGATATGGTTAAATTGTTTTGAGAATGTTGAAATATGATATGAGATGTCGTTTTGAGCAGATACACATAGGAGGGAAGGAGATACACGAGGTACGGGTGGACCACGGACTGAACAGACGTCAGGTGAGTAGTTAATTTTTAGATGAATCATGCTTGTTGAGATGTTTAATACACAAGAATTATGCTATGTTTTGATTGATTGAGTATAACCAAATTTGAATATATAGAACAAAGAGTTATAATGTGTATATTACACTTGGGACTGAGATAGTCCGTTGAGCTTAATTAAAATGAGAATTGATTTAGACTATGGTGATATGACCAAGTCTAGCGAACAGGTGCCGGTACGCGTAAATTGAGGGTCTCACATATTAAGCTGATATCAAGTGAGTACTTTCTAGTACTTGAGTAGAGTTACACTTGTTTGATGCAGAGTATGTATAATTTTGTTTATATATTTTTATGTGTTATGTCATATTTTATGAGACTAAGTGGTAGAGTAATATTGTTATTTTGGATTATGAATGATGAGTTGAGTATAAACACTGATTAATAGAGAAGAGTATATGCTAGCGTGACTGAGGTAATGAGATTTTGCATTTGATTATTATAACAATGATAAACGTTGTAAGTGAGTTCATATATAGTTGTGTTATATAGTTTCGTGTGGAATAGTATCGCTATGAGGGCTATTGAGTTTAGTAAATTGTTAAAAGGAGTATATGTGAAATGGAAATTGAGTTTACGAGTATTACTGATTATGATACTTATGTTTGAGTTGATGTTGCTAACATTTAGCCAGAGTTTATAAAGTTAATATGCTTGCAGGTTCCTAATTAAGAGAAGAGGGATCTTGCTAATGAGAATAGCAAGAGAGGATGTTGAGGATGTTTATTGAGAAAGACTCGTGAAATATAATTGAAATTACTCACTAAGCTTTATAAGCTTACACTTGAGTTGTATGTTGTTTTGCAGGTATCTGTAGCAGTGATAGGGGAAGGCATGTGATAAAGAGAGATGGACAAGTTTAGAGCCTGTCCTTTAGTTGAATTAGATTATTTGTAATGCCTGGTAAATTTGTAAGGAACTTTTATGTAAATATTCATGCTGATAACATCTTGATCCTTAGTTTGAGTACAAGTATACCCAATTGGATGTATAATTGTTGAAAATTTTTGGGTGTACTTCGTATGAGATACTGGGTGTTACACATGACTAAAAAGTCCACTGGGTAAAAGAAATCCCCAACTTTCACTATGACATTGGTCAGCTTACCTCGGGATACTTTGGTTGACTGGTCAGCCAACTGTAACACGGTCTTTGCTGGCTCTAATTCCTCATTCTTGTATTTATCATACAAGTATCCCGGTAGCACATTCACACTTGCTCCCAAATCCAGCAAGGTGTTCCTAATGACCACATCTCCTACAGTAGCAGTGATCAGTGATGACCCAGGATCCTTTTCTTTCTTGGGCAGTGTTCCCAACAGTGCCTCACTAGCTTTAATTGTCAACCTCACAGTGTCAGGTGTGGGAGTGTTGCTTTTTCCATTTTTCTCGCACATCTCCTGAAGAATTCTTGTATCCTCACGAGCGTTCTTAAGTTCATCCCACAAGGGTTGGTTCATCGACGGCCCCGTCGATTTGGGCACTTCTTGCTTTGTCTTTCCCTTCTTATCCTTCTTCCTTTGTTTAATTCCAGCTATTATTGGCCGCTTTTCCTCTTGGCCATCCTTGTTCTCCTTTGGTTGAGTTTCCTTCTTAATGGGAATTTCCTTTAATTCCGTGTCTTTCCTATTCTCCTTTTCAATTTCCACCTTTTCCTTAACTTCTTCTTCTTTTTCACTCTCAGCCTCATTTCCCGATTCTAGCAGATCTTCCATGGTGACCTTCCTCCATTCAGCCTCGACAGTGTTGACATGTTCCTTTGCGGCCCACTGACCATGGGTCGGATTGACTTCTGTGGTACTTGGCAGCTTCCAATTATCTCTTTTTCGTTAGTCTTCAGCCATTTGGGCGATTCGCCTCTCCATATTGACGATGGCTTTCGCATTGGCCTGCGATTGCTGCTGTGTTGTGTTGAACATCTCATACATTTTCGCGACTAGATCCTCCTGAGTCCCTAGGGCATTGTTGATGGAGTTATTGGGCCCCCTATTGTTGTTGCTACCATTTCCATTGGCATTACCATTATTGTTTGCCGGTTGATACTACCTGGGCGGGTTGGATGACTGTCCTTGGTAGTTGTTCTGCCTCTAGTTATTGAAATTCTGCTGACCTTGGTTATATGGTCTATAGGGTCGTCCATTGCGATATTGACCTTGACCCTGACCATAGACTTGATTTGCTTCTTGAGTCTTTGGTCCTCCTTGACCTCCTTGTGGCTGACTCTGAGGTCCATTCTGCATAGTAGACACAAGCCTATTAAATTTCTTATTGAGCTCCCTTATCTCCTTCTTTACATCCTTTTTCCAGTCGGCATCGGCTCCTATTGCTGCAGTTGTGCCTACCGTCTTTCTTGTAGAGAAATTCACCTTGGAGCCATTACTTAACTGTTCCAAAAACCGCCAAGCCTCCTCCGGGTCTTGCATAATAATAGTGCCACTAGATGATGCGTTAATCATAGCTTGGTTCGTCTCACTTGCTCCTTCAAAGAATAACTTGACCACTTACCACTTTGGAATATCGTGATGTGGGCACGACCTCATCAACTCCTTTAGACGATCCCATGCTTCATGAAAAGCTTCTCCAGGCTTCTGCTGAAAATCCTAAATGGCCCTCCTGATTTCCGTCGTCTTGTTTGCCGGATAAAACTCTTGTAAGAACTTAGCTTTGAGTTGGTCCCATGTAGTGATGTTATTCGATGGCAAAGACGTAAACCAATATTTGGCTTTGTCTTTAAGAGTGAATGGGAACAATCTTAATCTAAAAATGTTCTTATTGGTGTTCCTAGGGGTGTTAGCATTGGCTATTGCTATAAACTCATACAAGTGATTGTATGGGTTATCCTGTTTGTACCCCTTAAATTCCGGTAATATCCCTAACAACTGAGGCCTAATTTCTACTTGATATTCTATATCATCAGGAATGTAAATAGGCGACGAGTCATCGTACTCCCATGGCTGGAAGTGCGATGCAACCGATTGCCCCCTCGGTTGTGCAAAATACAAGGTTGAGCAGGATTACCTTAAAAGTGATGATCATTATATCTCTGCTGACCTTGTAGTGGTTGATGTTGTTGTGCTCTTCTTGGAGGTCCCCGACCTCGGTTCCATGGTTGCTGTGGTGCTGGTGGAACCCATCCTTCGTCTTCTTCATCATACCTCTCCTCAGTCTCTTGATACTGGTACTGCTGCTGAGGTGGTTGCTATTGATATTGTTGCTGCGGTGGTATAGGTTGGAATGCGGTTTGTGGTTTAAAAAGTACTGGAGCTGGTTGTGAAATGGGTTGAGAAATGGGTGTCTGTTGTCTAGATACTGGGGTGCCATCGCGGATCGGCGCTCCCCAAGACATGGCAGATGTAAATGGGTTTGTGGGTTGACGTTGGGATAAAGGTTGAAATGGTGGAATCGACGGCGGAGTGCATGATGGTATAGGTGCAGGGGCTGAAGCTGCACCACCAGTAGCACTCATGCTCCCAATGTGGAATTTTGAAACCGGGGGAATAAATGACATCCCTGTTGCCTCACCCGAGGGTTCCTGGGCAACACCCACTATACTACTACTGACATTACTAAAACTCATTGTATTTAAACGCCTACGTGCACGGATCTTGCGCGCAGTTCGCTCAATCTCTGAGTCAAAATGCAAAGGGGATAATTGCTCACCCCTACGGGTACGCATGCACTAATGCAACACGCCCGAGAAATCAAAAACCAAAATTACTAACTAACTGAAATCAAAAACCAAAAAAATTCAAAAACTAAAAGTCCTACAGATCACCTATTCTCAAGCTCACAACTCCCCGGCAACGGCGCCAAAATTTGACATCGCAGCGGTCGTCATGCGGTCAAAAATAAGAAAATACCTAACACACACTTAGCACAGTGGAAGTCAGGGTCGATCCACAGGAGTTACGTGGTCGAGACAGGTGACAGATTACCAACTGCAGTGTCACGCTACAGTCAGAGGACCTAGTTCCTAACTTTTTCCAAAACAATCCCAAAAGAACATAAACTAAAACAATTCCAAGCAAGCATTAACTAAACTAAACTACTAACCAAACCTTGTTACCTACTGAAATCAGAAGTACATCTCCAATTCAGAAGCAATCAAAGGCAATCCAAACATCAAACACAATCCAATCACTCAAAAAATCATTCATAAGCATAAACACCGAAAAACTAAGCAATTAACATAAACCAAATGATTATCATTAACCAAATCAGATCCAACAGGTTCAAAATAGTAGCCTGACATCGCAGCGGCCGTCATGCGGTCAAAAATAAGAAAATACCTAACACACACACTTATCACAGTAGAAGTCAGGGTCGATCCACAGGAGTTACGTGGTCGAGACAGGTGACAGATTACCAACTGCAGTGTCACGCTACAGTTAGAGGACCTAGTTCCTAACTTTTTCCAAAACAATCCCAAAAGAACATAAACTAAAACAATTCCAAGAAACCATTAACTAAACTAAACTACTAACTAAACCTTGTTACCTACTGAAATCAGAAGTACATCTCCAATTCAGAAGCAATCAAAGCCAATCCAAACATCAGACACAATCCAATCACTCAAAAAATCATTCACAAGCATAAACACCGAAAAACTAAGCAATTAACATAAACCAAATGATTATCATTAACCAAATCAGATCCAACAGGTTCAAAACAGTAACCAAACTTATTAAAAACAGAAACAAAGACTCAATGTCAATGGTTGTCACTCCCAAAGACACTAGCCACTATCACTAACTATTTAACTAATTGAAAATTAAAGATAAAAACATGAAAATACCAAAAGATGGTTGCTGAAGCTAAATCTCGGAGTCAAAGAGCCTTGGGGGTCGATTTCACACCAGGTCTTCGCTGCTTTTTTCGACCTAAGAGCCTCTATTTATAGTTGCAAAAATCTCGAGACCGCGCCGCGCATAAGTGGATCCCGCGTCGCGCGTAGGGGTTTATCCCCGTTTTATCGACATTTGAATTCTTTCCACCGCTTCATACCCGCGTCGCACCTTGATGAATTCCGCGGCGCGCGTACTTCTTTGCCTGATTTTGCCTTGATCTTCAAACTTCTTCCAAATTGCACGCTTTTGGTCCCTGTTGTCATTATTTCTTTCCAAACAAGTGCTGGCACGAAAAGTGAGAATACCACGATGTATATGATATAATTTCACTAAGAATAGGGCTCAACAACGACTAAAATATGTGATATTACTAGGCGTTGTCAAACACCCCACACTTGTGCCTTGCTTGTCCCCAAGAAAGAGAGTTTTTAATAGATTTTAACTAAGACTCAAACAATTTTTTTGACGGTGTTTAGTTTCAAAGCTTATTACCTTATGAGTTAGAGTGAAATAGTTCATGAAAACATAATCGGAATGTTCTTTGGAATTCATGACTTTCTAGAGAACGCTTGATTACAAATTTTATGTCCGCAATGAAGTGTACGTAGACATTCAGATTCTACGGGCCATAAAAGAACTATCCATGACTTTCGATGTTGTCCGTGTAACGAGCTTTGACAAATATCATCCCAGACCAGACGATCTTAGGTGGCAAGGTGTATAAGCCCCACCCATTTTAGTCTTACCGGCTCGAACAACAAAGGTTACTGATTGACAGTCCCTTCCTAAATCCCAAACTTAAAACGGTCCAATCTTCTAGACTCATAAAACTCAACTTATTTGACTAAACTAATAGCATGATTACAACTACATAGTATTTCTCGAAAAATACTAATGCTATAAACAATCACAAACTATTCAATTCAAAATTATAACCTATTAAAAATTTTGAAAAAGTTGCTAAAATTTTAAAAATCGGTCATTTCCGCAAAAAATTCAAAAAAAAACTACTCTTTCGACCGTCCACACCCCACACTTAAAACCGTACAACGTCCCCATTGTACAAAAATTATTCAAAACAAGGGAGAAAGAGTTACCCCTTTGGACGGTAGATCACTTGGTTGGTGCTCGGTGTCACAGGTACAAATACGAACAAAAAGGTCCTCGATTTCGCATTCTGGAGTTGTAGCGCAACAGTGAACACGTCGGTAGTCAAGACAAGTGGAGGGGGCACGGTGACCCCACACTTGCTTGAAACAACTCCTCCATTTTCGTATTACATGCATAACTCACAAAACGATTAAACGCAAACAAACAACTAAAATATAAACAAACAAAAGATAAAAAGTGTCATAAGTATAGTACAGATACCCAAAAGAAGAAAAAATAAGAAAAATACATCAATCTTCACCAGGTGACCTGGAAGATCCTGCCTCATGATTATGGGCATCGTCCCTGCTGGGTAGCCATATCCAAAAGTATCACCCCGGTCCACTCCAACTGGTCCTCAATCCTGGCGACCCGATCCTGCAATCGCCTAAGCTCTGTCGCCTCCTCCTGCTGTGGCTCTGGCTCCACCGGTGCTACCGGTCTCCGACGTCTCCTACCTGGCTGAGCGTAAGCTAGTCGGGGGTCCTGGGGTGCCTCAGTCGCCACTCTTACAAATTGGCCTGGGCGCTGCTCCTTAATAAGCCCCATGTTCTCCAGTGCTCGTGCCGTAGTGCGATCTGGAGGTAAAGCGGTCAAGGAGGCCTCAACGGGAGCAGTAAGGATCCAGTACGAACGGGCCAGACGGGTGATGTAACGCCTGCAGGCCAGAGGACTGCTGGCAGATGCACCCGTCGCATGGGTGGACAGGGAAACAGCTACTGCGTGAAATGGTGGTGCTGGAGGTCCGCCTCTGTATAGATGCCAGTGCGCCTCCCAAACTCCTGGAGATTGCACTCCCTGTGCACTCCCCCCAATCTAAATCGTATCAGTCTGGAACGGGCCTCTGTCGACCCCGGTGCAAAACGGACTGTAGATAAGAACTCCAAAAGAAGCTCGGTGTATACCGTGTCGTCCTGGTTGGCCATGAGCCTATCCCAGCCTCGGCACGTGAATGAAGCATCCTCGTGGGTCCATGTGCGGTGGAGGAACGGCTCGATCTCGTCCCAAAGCCCCGCGTCTCTGAGGATATCTCTATCAATGATCGTCGCCTCGAGAACCCCACGACCTACGAGTGCATCCCTCCTGCTGGCAAACTCGACAGAGCTATCCAATCCCTAAGGGAACTGGAGTAACTGGTGGTCTAGTCTGAACGACATCTGCATAAAAGAAAAATTTTGCAATTTAAGTCCCTTTCTTCCCCACCGCACCGCGGCGCGGCCCAAGCACACTGGCGCGGCGTGGCGAGCGGCTGTTTCCAATTCCAAACCCAAAATCACGATTTAACCTGTTTGAACTCAATCCAACCACACTACAAGGTAGCCTAAGTACTGACTAACTCATCTAGGGTCATTATTTGGCAAAATAAACACCCTACGAGTCAGCATTGGCGATTTCCAAGTTTTTTGAGTTTTTGGAGAAATCAACTGCCTAATCACTAGTTTTAGCAAGTAAAAGCTAGTTAGAATGACGTACCTTGGTGGCGAGAATGAAATGAGCAAGAAAAAACACGAGAAATTTTCGATGATCAGAGCTCTGCAGCGTGGTGTGTGTGAATAGTGTCGCGGCTTACCTTATTATCGACGGAAACCGACCGATCGATTCCTGTGGCATGGATATGAGCGAACCGCGGTGCGCGTGTTCCCAATTCAACCCCCGCGCATCGGGTTGGTTTACGATCCCGCGGCGCGCAATTTGCTTGCCCGCGGCGCATTCATCAAAAATCCAAATTCTTCAAAACAACCCCACACTTGCCTTGGACCAATCATAGCTGCAAATGACGATGATATAATCTTCCTAATTACTCCTAAGAATACAGATGCTAACCTATGAAATGATGGGTTGCCTCCCAACAAGCGCTAAGTTTAACGTCTTCAGCCAGACATACTACTCCTTCTACAGCTACGGTGGATCGTATGCCTTCTTCTTTCGCTGATTTTCAATCACCACCGTCCCTTCGTTGTCCCACTGCTCCGCAAAGTTTTCTGGGTTGAATGGCTTGCCGGTCCTTCTGCTGCTGCCCGGTTGCCGTTTTCTGATTAATTCGCGTGAATGCTTGGAGGTAGCTTTGAACCTCCAAGCTCGGTCCTTCCTTCCATATCTCTTCAAAGTCAAAGGCTTGACATGAAGCGTGCCCAGCGCCGCTCCCAGTAGTTGTTTTGCAGATCTCATTTTTCCAGTGTCCCACATGCTATCTTCAGTTTGCAATTTTGGCTTGCAGTACCAATAAAAATTTTCCAATCGAAAGGGATCGGAAGGCAACAAATCGGGATTCTTCCATATATCCTCATCGATGGTATTGATCACATCTAATTTTCCATTCATGAATGGATCATGAGTAGTGATAAAATCATGTTTATTGTTTTCAAATATCAATTCGTCAGCATCAACTTCTTGATCATCGTCCAACAGGTGGATCGGTACCAAGAGTGAGCGATTGGTTTGATCTGATGGTGGTATAACGTCACCCATCACCAGATCCTTATTTTTAAAATGCGCAAAATTCTCAAAAATTTTAGGTTCGGGGGTAATATTGTCATCTACACCCCCTTCCTCAAAGACATTGGCAATTTCAACAATTTCAGGACTTATTAGGCTGGGATCTGTATTGTCACTTACAGCCCCCTCCACAATATCCTCATCAACAAAATTGTCTGGTGATGGTATGGATTCACTCATCACCAGATCAACATTATCAGCAAAAACATCAAAAGCCGTTGAGTTGGGGATAATACTGTCACTTACCACCTCCTCCTCAACAACATTTTCGACCATCTTAGTGGTCTCTTGACTTTCCCAAGGTGTATGCCCTTCCATCACATATTCAGGTGATGTAGGTTCACACACAGTATCATTGGTATAAAAATCACTCACCTCAGGTTCCGGCGAGGGTGGTGAACATTTCCAACTTTCATCTAACTGATCTAAAGAAGCTTGCAATCTTACAAGAGCATCAGCATGGTCCTTCTGCACTTGGTGGGTGTACTCAGGCTGAGATGACTCCTCGATCCGCCATCCATTGTCATCGAATGATCCATTGTAGCAATCATCCTCGTAATAAGTGTCGGCCGGATTTTCATAATACTCATAATATTGATCCGGGTACATGTAATCGTCTATTATGAAGACGTACACATACCGAAAACCAAAAAAACTAAAATCAAACATCAAAAATCAGAAACTAAGTCCTACAGATCACCTATTCTCATGCTCACAACTCTCCGGCAACGGCGCCAAAATTTGACATCGCAGCGGTCGTCATGCGGTCAAAAATAAGAAAATACCTAACACACACACTTAGCACAGTGGAAGTCAAGGTCGATCCACAGGAGTTACGTGGTCGAGACAGGTGACACATTACCAACTGCAGTGTCACGCTACAGTCAGAGGACCTAGTTCCTAACTTTTTCCAAAACAATCCCAAAAGAACATAAACTAAAACAATTCCAAGCAAGAATTAACTAAACTAAACTATTAACGAAACCTTGTTACCTACTAAAATCAGAAGTACATCTCCAATTCAGAAGCAATCAAAGGCAATCCAAACATCAGACACAATCCAATCACTCAAAAAATCATTTACAAGCATAAACACCGAAAAACTAAGCAATTAACATAAACCAAATGATTCTCATTAACCAAATCAGATCCAACATGTTCAAAACAGTAACCAAACTTATTAAAAACAGAAACAAAGACTCAATGTCAATGGTTGTCACTCCCAAAGCCACTAGCCACTATCACTAACTACTTAACTAATTGAAAATTAAAGATAAAAACATAAAAATACCAAAAGATGGTTGCTGAAGCTAAATCTCGGAGTCAAAGAGCCTTCGGGGTCGATTTCACACTAGGTCTTCGCTCATTTTTTTCAACCTAAGAGCCTCTATTTATAGTTGCAAAAATCTCGAGACCGCGCCGCGCATAAGTGGATCCTGCGTTGCGCGTAAGGGTTTATCCCCGTTTTATCGGCATTTGAATTCTTTCCACCGCATTATACCTGCGTCGCGCCTTGATGAATTCCGCGGCGCGCGTACGTCTTTGCCTGATTTTGCCTTGATCTTCAAACTTTTTCCAAATTGCACGCTTTTGGTCACTGTTTTCATTATTTCTTTCCAAACAAGTGCTGGTACGAAAAGTGAGAATACCACGATGTATATGATATAATTTCACTAAGAATAGGGCTCAACAATGACTAAAATATGTGATATTACTAGGCATTGTCAATGATGTGGTCTCAGGTACATTACTTGTCAACTCGTTACCTGTATATGTTTTATTCGATTCTGGTGCTTCGTATTCGTTTGTATCTCATGATTTTGGACTCAAACTCAATGTACCCCTAGAATCGTTAAATACGTTATATGAAGTGGAGATAGCAAGTGGTAAATTTGTGGAGGTAGGACATATGTACAAATATTGTGAACTCATCATAAATGACAGGAAATTTTCATTGAATCTTCTTCCAATTAGAGTAAAATCTTTCGATATTGTGATCGGCATGGATTGGCTAGGGGCGAATGATGCAAAAATTTCTTGTGGGAAGAAGATCGTGTCGATTAGGATTCCCGATGGGAGTAAGGTGTACGTTTATGGTGATAAGCGCAACCATGTACCTAGTCTCATTAGTACGGTTAAGACTCGAAAATGTCTTTTGAAAGGGTGTTGTTCCTTTCTTGCTTATGTTATGACTAATGAAAACGAAAAGAGATCTATTCACGACATTGAAGTGGTGCGTAATTACCCGGAAGTATTTCCCGACGATCTACCCGGTTTGCCGCCCAAAAGGCAAATTGAATTTCGTATTGATCTTATTCTGGGGGCAACTCCTATTGCTCGTGCTCCATATCGCCTAGCCCCGACTGAAATGCGCGAGTTAATGTCTTAGTTACAAGAATTGCTTAATAAGGGTTTTATTAGGCCAAGTTCTTCCCCGTGGGGTGCACCAGTATTATTCGTCAAAAAGAAGGACGGTTCGATGCGTATGTGTATCGACTACCGAGAGCTTAATAAAATTACCATTAAAAATCGTTACCCATTGCCCAGAATAGATGATCTTTTTGATCAGCTGCAAGGTGCTGATTATTTCTCAAAAATCGATTTGCGGTCCGGGTATCACCAAGTTCGAGTGAAAGATTGTGATGTTGAGAAGACAGCTTTTCGCACCCGATATGGTCATTATGAATTTCTTGTAATGACATTCGGTCTTACTAATGCTCCTGCTGTCTTTATGGATCTAATGAATCGAGTTTGCAAACCATTCCTTGATGATTTCGTCATCGTTTTTATCGATGATATTCTCATTTATTCGAAGAGTGAGGAAGATCATAAGCGTCATCTCCAAATGATTCTAGAAGTGTTAAAGAAGGAACAATTATATGCAAAGTTTTCTAAGTGCGAATTCTGGTTAAGGGAAGTGCAATTCCTTAGTCACGTAGTCTCTACACAAGGTATTAAAGTAGATCCGGCGAAAGTGGAAGCGGTAATGAAATGGGAGACTCCTACGGAAGTAAGAATTTTTCTTGGACTCGCCGGGTATTATCGAATGTTCATTCAAGATTTCTCTCGTATTGCGGTACCACTCACGAAGTTGACTAGAAAGGGAGTGAAATTTGAGTGGGGAATGGATCAAGAAAAGGCGTTCATGACGTTGAAGGAGAAATTATGTAATTCCCTGGTCCTTGCTTTGCCCGAGGGAACTGAAGATTTTGTTGTCTACAGCGATGCTTCGGGTAAAGGACTAGGATGTGTATTGATGCAAAGAGGAAAAGTGATTGCATATGCTTCTCGTCAATTGAAGGATCCCGACACGAGGTATACTACTCATGACTTAGAACTTGCCGCCATAGTTTTTGCATTGAAAATCTGGAGACACTACCTGTATAGGACAAAATGTAAACTATATACCGATCACAAAAGCCTCCAATACGTATTCACGCAAAAAGAACTCAACTTGAGGCAAAGTAGATGGTTCGAGCTTATTAGTGATTATGATTATGAAATCATATATCACCCGGGGAAGGCCAATGTTGTGGCGGATGCCCTAAGTCGGACGATTCACGAGAAGAAGATTAAAGGAAGATCGATGAGGATAGACTTAGTGTCTAGTATAATTGGAAGAATCAAAGAAGCCCAACGAGAAGCTTTGTCAAGTGATGACTTGAAGAATGAAAGATTGGGTAAGAAGCAAGATTTTGAAGAAAGTAGTCAAGGGTTGAAGACTTTTAAAAATCGAATTTGGGTGCCAAAGTTTGGTGGGCTTAGAAAGATAATACTGGATGATTCTCATAAGTCTAAGTACTCTATTCATCCGGGTAGCTCAAAAACTTATCAAGACTTAAAACGACACTATTGGTGGCTGGGAATAAAGAAGAGAATAGCAAAGTACATTTCAAGGTGTGCTACGTGTGCTCAAGTCAAGGCGGAGCATCAAGTACCTTATGGTAGTACTCAATCGTTACAGATACCGGTGGGGAAATGGGAAGATGTGACTATGGACTTTGTCGTTGGTCTGCCGAGGACCCGAAAGGGGCATGATAGTATTTGGGTCATAGTTGATCGACTGACCAAGAGTGCTCTATTTCTTGCTATCAAAGAGACTACACCAATTGAAAAGCTAGCTCAACTTTACATTGATGAGGTAATAAGACTCCATGGAGCGCCGTTGTCCATAGTATCGGATAGAGACGCAAGATTTACTTCAAATTTTTGGAAGGCTCTACAAGAAAAATTAGGATCAAGAATCAAAATGAGTACGTATTATCATCCTCAAACGGATGGACAGAGTGAACGTACTATTCAAACCGTGGAGGATATGTTGAGGTCTTGTGCTATTGACTTTGGTGGTAGTTGGGACGAACATCTACCACTAGTAGAATTCGCTTATAATAACAGCTACCATTCTAGCATTGGAATGCCACCTTTCGAGGCACTATACGGTAGGAAGTGTAGGACACCGTTATGTTGGTTGGAAGCGGGTGAAACAATGCTTACTGGTCCAGAAATTGTTAGAATAACAAATGAGAAAATTGGTGTAATCTAAGCAAACATGAAGGCGGCCCAGGATCGACAAAGAAGTTACGCGAGTTTGAAAAAGAGACCTTATGATTTAAAGGAAGCCGATTTGGTGATGCTTAAGGTGTCACCATGGAAAGGCGTTGTGAGATTTGGCAATAGAGGAAAATTAAGTCCAAGGTATATTGGTCCGTTTAAAATTTTGAAGAAAATTGGAGTTCAAGCATTCAAGTTGGAATTGCCTCAAGAATTGAGAGGGATACATGATACCTTTCATGTATGTTATCTAAAGAAGTATTTTGGAAAAGAAGAATTAACTATTCCCTTAGAAGACTTAAGGGTAGAGACTCCAAGCAAGCTAATTGAAGAACCGGAAGCGATGTTAGAGATAACGACTAAAAAGCTAAGGAACAAAGAGATTGATCTGGTATTGGTTAAATGGAAGCACTCTTTGGGATCGAATTTAACTTGGGAAACATTGGAGGAAATGAAGAAAAGGTACCCCAATTTTACTAATTATGATTTGATACCGAGGACGGAATCCTAATTAGGGGGACATAATTGTAACAACCAACTATTTTGCCAATGTGTGTTATATTTGAATTTTTATAGTAAGATGTTGTAAAAGGGTAATTTGGTCTTTTGACCATATGAAGGACCAATTGTGTAATAATATTGTGTGTTTGTGGCAAAAGTGTAAGAAATGAAAATCTTAAATGATATGTTAAGAGTTTTGGACCAAAAGTGAACAAAACTATATTAGAAGGACCAAATTGTCATTTAGGTAAAGTGTGGAGGTATAAATTGAGAGAGGCTTCTAGTCCTCTCCATTTTGAGTCGTGAATTATCTTCAGCAGAGAGAGAGAGGTCGAGACTTGAAGAGATTTGAAGGATTAGAGCAGAAATCGAAGAAATCAAGCTAGAAGTTGTGATTTCCAAGTCATCCAAGGTAAGAATTCCATCTTTGCAAGCTATTTAATCCATTTTGGGTTAGTTTGAATGGGTGAAAACGAAATTCAGAAGTGTGTGAGGTTTGTTTTAAGTTTCTAACCCTTGAATCATGCTCTAAACATCATTGGAACTCGATTCCACCTTTGGAGACAACTAGAAACAAAAGGAATTGAGAATTTTGTTAAAAAACCCTAGAATTTGGGTTTGTAAAGATTGGTTTGATTCTAGTGTTTATGGAGTAATAAGTGTTGTTTAGGAGGCTTAGAAATACTCTAAATATAATGTTTTAACCTTCCATTAAACCGGATTTGAGCTGGAACTAAGCAAATTAAAGGTTAAAAGTTCTGCAAGAAAATAAAGAAGGTATGTAGGTGAGACACGGCCCGTGTTTCCCCTGACACGGCCTGTGTTGTCTGTTCAGGTAAACAGAAGGTAATCAGAAGGTGGAACATGGCCCGTGTTCCCCCTAACACGGCCCATGTCAGTGTCTGCAGAAAATTTGGAAGTTTTGCATGTTCCATATGATTCCTACATGACTCGAATGACCTGGACACTTATAATTCACTTCTATTATGACATTAATTGAGTAGTTTGATCCCCCAATCATTAGTATAAGTTTAATATAGTATGAAAACATGAAAATATAAGTTCATATCATGACCCAAACAATGTGTATTAGTGCGGGTCAAGTAATAGATAATCAAGGAAAAAGAAATGGGGAATCGAACACTTAGACATTTCTTGCATAATCTAAAGTACATAAGTGTGTATTAGTGTTATTGAGTATGAATTTTATATATGTTAATATGTGGTGAACAAATCATTGGTGAGCAAGGTAAGGGCAAGGAGACCTTGGGAACCTAACTAGCCACTACTAGTACAAGGTGAGTAACATGTGGATTTTATGAGTACATAGCAAATGGTATTGTTTTATAAACTTTGTTTTGGTTAAAAGATTTTAATAGAAAAGTTTCTTTTAAGTTGTTTTGTGCTAAAAGCTTATGTTTTCTGTATGATGAAAGATTTTGGTGTTATTAACAATTCGTAATGAACTGATATTAATGAATCAAATTGGAACTAAATGTAAGAAATGTAATGTATGTCCGGACATGGATCTCACTGACAACGCCTAGTGATATCAAGCATTTTAGGCGTTGTTGAGCCCTGTTCTTGATGAAATTATATCAGATATATCTTGGTATTCTCACTTTTCGTGCCAGGACTTGTTTGGAGAAAAATAATGGGAACAGGGACTAAAAGCGTGCAAAAGAAAGAAGTTTGGAAAAGAATGAAAAAATCAAGGAAACACGTACGCGCGCCGCGGATCTATGATACGCGCGACGCGGGCTTAAGGCGGTGTAACACATTCAAATGCCGAAGAAACGGGAAAAGATTAGTACGCACGCAGCGGATTCTTCATCTGCGCGGCGCGGCTGCGGGAAATTTGCAACTATAAATAGAGGCATTTCCAGCCGAAAACCCTAGCAAAGACCGGGTGTAAAATCGACCTTGAAGCTCTTTGACTCCAGGATTTCGTTTCAGCAACATCTCAATTGGTATTTTATGTTTTTGAATTTAATTTCCTTTTAGTAGCAAGTAGTATTTGTAGCTAAAGTCTTTGGGAGTGACAACCACTGACTTTGAGCACTTTAGGTTTCTGTTTTAGCATCATTAGTTACTGTTTGGATGTTTGGAATTCAGTTTTGGTTAATGAAATCATTTGGTTACAATTAATCTTGGTTTTTCGGTGTTTTGGATGTTTGTGTTTGGTTTTGGTTATTGGTTTGTGTTTGAATGTTATTTTGACCTTGTTTGGGACTATTTCCTTTGCTGAAATCAGTAGCCAACTAGGTTAGTTTAGGTATTAAACTTTAGCTAGTAGCTGTTCATTCAGAACCTTAGTTATTAGTTAGGTTATGCCTTGTTTGGTTTGGATGCCTTTGTTTGCTTCTGATTCAGAGATGCACTTCTGATTTCAGAAAGTGACTAGGTCATGTTGAGTTGAGCTTAGCTTATGCTTGGCTGGACTTTGTTTGGTTATTGCTTTTGGGTAATTGAGCATTTAGAAACTAGATCCTCCGACTGTAGCGTGACACTACTAGTTGGTAATCTGTCATTTATTCTAACCACGAAGCTCCTGCGGATCGACCCTGACTACCACTGTACTAGTGTGTGTTAGGTTTTCTCTTATTTTTGACCGCACGATGACCTAGGCGTGTCAAATTTTGGTGCCGTTGCCTGGGAGCTGTGCGCTTAGATTAGGTGATTTGTAGGACTTAGCTTCTGATTTTTGATGTTTGATTTTAGTTCTTTGAATTTTGGTATGTGTACGTCTTCATAATGGGCGATTACATGTACCCGGATCAGTAGTATGAAGATTATGAAAATCCGGCCGACACCTATTACGAGGATGATTACTACAATGGATCATTCGATGAAAATGGATGGCGGATCGAAGAGTCATCTCAACCTGAAAATTCTGCAACTTGGGCCCAACTTTGGGTACTCTGGTATAACACTCACCAAGAACAGAAGGACCAGGCTGATGCTCTTGAAAGATTGCAAATTTCATTAGATAAGTTAGAGGAAAGTTGGAAATGTTCACCACCCTCGCCAGAACCTGAGGCGAGTGATTTTTATACCAATGATACTGTGTGAACCTGCATCACCTGAATATGTGATGGAAGGGCATACACTTGGGGAAAGTCAAGAGACCACTGAGATGGTCGAAAATGTTGTTGAAGAAGAGGTTGTAGGTGACAATGCTACCTCTGACTCAATAACTTTTGATGTTTTTGAAAATGTTGATAATATCGAGCTGGTGATGAGTGAATCCATACCATCACCAGATAATTTGGTTGATGAGGATGTTGTGGAGGGGACTGTAAGTGACAGAACAGATCCCAGCCCAGCAAGTCCCGAAATTGTTGAAATTATTGATATTATTGAGGAAAGGGGTGTAGATGACAATATTACCCCCGACCCTATAATTTTTGAAAATTCTGAGAAATTTGAAAGTAAGGATCTGATGATGGGTGACTTTGTACCACCATCAGATCAAATAAGTCACTCATTCTTGGTTCCGATCCACCTGTTGGACGATGACCAAGAAGTTGATGCTGACGAGTTAATATTTGAAAATAAAAAACATGATTTTATCACCACTCATGATCTATTCATGAATGGAAAATTAGATGTGATCAATACCAACGATGAGGAAATATGGAAGCATCCCGATATGTTGCCTCCCGATCTCATTTGATTGGAAAATATTTATTGGCATTGCAAGCCAAAATTGCAAACCGAAGATAGCATGTGGGACACTGGAAAGATGAGATCTGCAAAACAACTACTGGAAGCGGCACTGGGCGCGCTTCACGTCAAGCCAATGATTTTGAAGAGATATAGAAGGAAGGACCGAGCTTGGAGGTTCAAAGCTACTTCCAAGCACTCGCGGGAAATCATCAGAAGACGGCAGCTGGGTAGCAACAAGAGAACCAACAAGCCATTCGACCCAGGAAAGTTTGAGGAGCAGTGGGTCAGCAAAGGGACGGTGGAAAGGCAAAATCAGCAAAGAAGGAAGGCATACGATCCACCCTAGCTGTAGAAGGAGTAGTACGTCTGGCTGAAGACGTTAAACTTAGTGCTTGTTGGGAGGCAACCCATCGTGTCATAAGTTAGGATCTATATTTCTTTGAATTAAGTATGAAAATACATCAATCTTTTGCAGGTATTATTGGTCTAAGGTAATTGTGGGGTCGTGTGAAAAGTTTTGAAATTTTAAAAGACCGCGCCGCGGGTTTTTCAATTACGCGACGCGGGTTCGTAAACCAACCCGATGCGCAAGGGTTGATTTGGTGACACGCGCGACGCGCAAAGTGTAAATGCGCGACGCGGGAAATGATCAGTCGGTTTTCTCCTATATTAACGTAAGTCGCGACTCACACACACCTCACTCGACGGGAGCTTCCGCCAACAGTCCAATGGCCCGGGGGTACTTCATTACCCGCCTGGCCCGTTCATATGGGATCCTTACTGCCTCCGTGGCTGCTTCTTTGACCGCTCTGCCTCCGTCTCGCACTACGGCGCGCACTCTGGAGAGGATGAGGCTCATCGAGCAGCAGCGTCCGGGGCAGTTCATCCGGGCACCGACAGAGCCTCCCCAGGCACCCCAGCCGGCATATGCCCAGCCGGGCCGGAGACGACAGAGGCGAGAGGTAACCGCCGAGCCAGCACCACAGCCGCAGCCATAGCATGATGACTCATCCGCCCTCCATCGGTTGGAGGTCAGAGTCGATCGGATCGAGGACCAGTTGGCATGGATCAGGGAGGTACTCCTAGATTTGGCCACTCAGCAGGGCCGACACCCCCGGCCATTCCCAGCCAGGTCCCACGATCATGAGGCTGGACCCTCCAGGCCACCTGGTGGCGATTGATGTACTTTTTCTTTCTTTTTATTTTTTGGGATATATGTACAGAATTTATGACACCACTATCTGTATCTTTATTTATATTTCATTTTGTCATGTTTACTTTTAATTTGTTTGTTGAGTTATGCATGATATACCAAATGAGAAGGAGTTGTCTCAGACAAGTGTGGGGTCACCGTGCTCCTCCACTTGTCTTGACCACATGCGTGTTTACTGTAGCACTACAACTCCAGCATACGAAATCATGGATCCGTTTGTTCGCAATTATACCTGTGATACTGAGCACCAAGCAATCTATCGTCCAACAGGGGTAACTCTTTCTCCCTTATGCTGAAAGATAATTTTTGTACAACGGGGACGTTGTACGGTTTTATGTGTGGGGTGTGGACTGTCGAAAGAGGAAATTTTTTGAAATTTTTGCAGAAATGACCGATTTTCAAAATTTTTATTAAATTGCAATTTTGAAACGAATGGTTTGTGATTGTGATAGCATTGATATTTTTCAAGAAATACTCTTTAGTTGTGATCATGCTATTAGTTAGTCAAATAAGTTGAGTTTTACGAGTTTAGAAGATTGGATTGTTTTAGGATTGGAATTTAGGAAGGAATTATCAATCAGTGGCCTTTTTTGTTCGAGCCGGTAGGTCTAAAATGGGTGGGGCTTATGCACCTTACCACCTAAGATCGTCTGGTCTGGGATGGTATTTCTGAAAGCTCGCTACACGGACAACATCGAAAGTCATGGACAGTTCCTTAATAGTCTTTAGAATCTGAATGAGTAAGTACACTTCATTGTGGACAGAAAATTTGTAATCAAGGGTTCTCTAGAAAGCCATGAATTCCAAATAACAATTCAATTATGTTTTCGCGAACCATTCTACTCTAACTCATGGAGAAATAAACTTTGAAACTGAACACAGTCAAAAATTGTTTGAGTCTTTATTATAATTTGTTAAAAAACTCTCTTGCTTGAGGACAAGCAATGCACAAGTGTGGGGTGTTTGACAACGCCTAGTGATATCAAGCATTTTAGGCGTTGTTGAGCCCTATTCTTGATGAAATTATATCAGATATATCTTGGTATTCTCACTTTTCGTGCCAGGACTTGTTTGGAGAAAAATAATGGGAACAGGGACTAAAAGCGTGCAAAAGAAAGAAGTTTGGAAAAGAATGAAAAAATCAAGGAAACACGTACGCGCGCCGCGGATCTATGATACGCGCGACGCGGGCTTAAGGCGGTGTAACACATTCAAATGCCAAAGAAACGGGAAAAGATTAGTACGCGCGCCGCGGATTCTTCATCTGCGCAGCGCGGCTGCGGGAAATTTGCAACTATAAATAGAGGCATTTCCAGCCGAAAACCCTAGCAAAGACCGGGTGTAAAATCGACCTTGAAGCTCTTTGACTCCAGGATTTCGTTTCAGCAACATCTCAATTGGTATTTTATGTTTTTGAATTTAATTTCCTTTTAGTAGCAAGTAGTATTTGTAGCTAAAGTCTTTGGGAGTGACAACCACTGACTTTGAGCACTTTAGGTTTCTGTTTTAGCATCATTAGTTACTGTTTGGATGTTTGGAATTCAGTTTTGGTTAATGAACTCATTTGGTTACAATTAATCTTGGTTTTTCGGTGTTTTGGATGTTTGTGTTTGGTTTTGGTTATTGGTTTGTGTTTGAATGTTATTTTGACCTGTTTGGGACTATTTCCTTTGCTGAAATCAGTAGCCAACTAGGTTAGTTTAGGTATTAAACTTTAGCTAGTAGCTGTTCATTCAGAACCTTAGTTATTAGTTAGGTTATGCCTTGTTTGGTTTGGATGCCTTTGTTTGCTTCTGATTCAGAGATGCACTTCTGATTTCAGAAAGTGACTAGGTCATGTTGAGTTGAGCTTAGCTTATGCTTGGCTGGACTTTGTTTGGTTATTGCTTTTGGGTAATTGAGCATTTAGAAACTAGATCCTCCGACTGTAGCGTGACACTACTAGTTGGTAATCTGTCATTTAGTCTAACCACGAAGCTCCTGCGGATCGACCCTGACTACCACTGTACTAGTGTGTGTTAGGTTTTCTCTTATTTTTGACTGCACGACGACCTAGGCGTGTCACTCACCGTAATGAGGGGAGGTCAAAAGACACTACTGGGATGGTACCTCGCGTCGCGAAGTAGTTGTCTCAGCACGCCCTTATGGATAGATTTGTTCTATTCCATGAAGGGAAAGGGAACTAGCACGCTGTCACACCCCGCTAAAGCGGAAACACGGGATACGACAGTACAAAAGGATGTCATTGCAAAAGTTTAAGACAACACCAACCATAGTATTAAAAAGAATTACAATTTACAACAAGTTTTTAACAATCGTTAAAGAAATTTCAACATATTTGAAAAACAAAACACGCGTAATGCTTCTACGAGTGATGTGTCTCTAAGTGCCACTTACTAGATGCTTCCTGAAAAAGCATGAAAAACGAGGGTCAACTATAAAAATAGTTGGTGAGTTCACAGGTTTGTAACAGAACAACGTTTCAAAAATTTGTGAAAATCTGAACATTGATAAAAGTTTCCATAATAGAAGTTCGTTGCTAAATAAAAACAATTTGAGTATGTATGTAATTGAACAATGAGTCCACAACCAAACCTATGACTGAACATGCCCTATCAAGACTTATGCTTATCGCGACATAAGTAAATGGTAATATGCACTCCGCAGAACGGGTGAGTGAGGAATTGTCAGACCCTAATAGCGCGCTATCCATAATGACCATCGGCTCAAAGAGTTAAATAGTTGTGTATAGGGACTTAGTACGATAAGTTCTCAAAGTTCATATGAACATATTACATACCTCAACACAAAAGAACATATTGAATGAACAATTTAGAACAACGAACATAAAATAGTACGATCATGCTTTTCCACCCCAAAATAATAAAACAGTAAAGAAGGGCTATGAATACTCACAGTGATATGAAATGGCACTATTGATGCTTGCGAACAATCCACGTATTTCTTATCGGGAACCTATGATAAGGGAAATACGCTAGTGAGATTCTAGATTAGCTATCTATCACTGATATGCTTAATTCTACTAATAAAATGCCATTATTTGTTTCAAAGAGTGAATTCATATAAAAATTATCCTTATTCAGAAATATTAATTTTTGTACATATTATTGTGAACAATTCCAAATGACAAATTTTACATTTCGAACATTTTTATTTACGCATTAACGTTTAATTGTGTTCTAAAATATGAGAAATTCTCAAAAACCTTATAAATGAATTTTAATAGTTAACAACTATATAATTTCATTTATTATTATAATTAAAGGCTTATTTGAATTTTTCATAATTTTTATACATTTTAAGTATTTATTTTCCATTAATTTCCTTGAAAAACACCTCAAAATTCATGAAAAATATAGAAAAAGTTTATAAAATCGTCCCTAATCTTTGGACCTCTGTTATATAATTCATATCACTTGCAAAAATTATTAAAACCTATTTTGGAATTAAAATAATCCAATTCTTGTGATTTTGCAAATTCCGGTTTTATACGTTTAGTGTCTTAATTCAAATAAAAATCAAGAAAAATTAGTAAACGACTTAGTTAAGGGTTCAAAATTTTAATTCCATAGGAATACATTTTATTAAGTGTCTAGACCCATTTTTAGAATTTTTAGAACATTTTACTCTGTTTTCTCTATTTTTTATTCATTATTTTGCCAAAAACACTTAAATTCGTGAAAATAATATTAATTGGTTCTGAAAAATTCTAGATAAATTTATACAGACCTAGTACAATATATAAAAGTCTCGAAAAGTTTTGTTTGTCACTTTTACAGAGGATAATACAATTTATGGATTTATTTATGTAAAACCACCATAAATCAAACAGTGTATCTATAGTAAACAAACAGGTCTGATACTTTATGGAGACTGTAAAAAAGCTTTATAGATCCTCCTGAAATTTTCTCAGAGTTTGTTTCATCAGACAAGTAATTTATATGAATTATTTTCATGATCTATTGTCATATTTTTATAAAATCAATACTTTCGAGTTAGACCTTGAAATTTTCCAGTTAAATATCTCATGTTCATAGGTTTGCACCAAAAATCGGACCAGGATAAAAAGATTCTCTAAGGTATTTTTATAGATTTATACTATTTCATACATTTTTGAAGGTTTTTAGCATCAAACTTTGGTTTTTATGACTTAATCCATTAAGAAAAGCACATGCATGAAGGTTTAAGCATCATGCATGTCTCTTAAAAGTTCCAAAACAGGTTCATACAAGAAATATCATGCATGTCACGATTTTTGTTGAAAACATACACATATCTTGATTTTTGACATAGATTGGTCATGGAAATTCACATGCATGCAACATCCTTGATGTTTATGTGAATTTCTACCATCATCATCATCAAAATTTCGTGGGTTTAGGATAACCCATGGTTTGTTCCAAAAGAAATGTGTAGAAGTGAAGTTATGTGCTTAAAATCATAAGAAAATGGAAGAAAATAAAGTAAGAAGCATGTGTATGAGTTATACCTTTGAAAAACACCTTCAAGAATCCGATTTTTGAAGCTCAAAAATGGTATTTGTGGCTGTAATTTTCTTGAGAAAGAGAGAGAAAAGGAGAGTGTTCAAGTGATAAAAGTGGTTGTGTGTTTTGAGAGAAGATGTAAGAGAAGTGATGAAGTGTGTAAATGACCAAAATGATGTAAGACAACCACATGCATGGGGGAAGAGGGTGTGGCCGGATCTAAGGGGCTCCCTCTCCCTTTCTTTATTTATTTTTTTTAAATTTATTATATTTTATAAAAACTCAAACATTTTATAAAAGTTTTGGTTAAAAATTGAATTATTTAGACTTATTGACTGATAATTATTAAATAAATTCTAGAAACCTAAAATTCTCATTCCTAACTATATTTAATAATTCAATTAATTTAATTTGATAATGTAAGTCTTATGGTGAAATTTATAAATTTTTAAACGTCAAATTAATAAAACTTGAGTTTTTAAGACTTTTTAAGGTTTATATGACTAAACTAAAACCTCATAATTATTATAAAGTGAATTCTAATATTTTCACTTTATTTTAAGTTTTTCATAATTATTTTTAACTGTAAAATATATTTACAGGTGTTTTTAACTGTTTGCTGGCATTTTCTACAGTAGTTGAACAATTCACTTGAATTGTACCGGTCAAGCATACTAGTTCTAGATTCTAATTGGAGTCAAGCATCTAAAGGGTTTTTGACCTATTTCTATAATAAAGAAAAAAATAAAACGTCTAAGGCAACAGATTTAAGTCAAAGTATGACCCGAATGACAGATATCTCAGTGTCTACACGTGCAATTTTTGGTTTATTTATATCTAGAACTGATTCGAATTTTGACGGTTGTCACACACGCCCTCACGGATAGATTGGTTCTATTCCGTGGAGGGAAAGGGATACGGGGAGACCCGTATAAAGCCAAAAGATAAACAATGAATTGTGATTTACGATTGGTCTATGTTTTGCCAAGAAAACTTTTGCATTATGATTGATTTTTATAAAAATTGTTTAGAGGTTTGTTCTACTGAAAATTTTGGGGTCTAAAACCCATGTTGCTCACGAGACTTTATGTCTCACGTGTATTTGTTTTCGTTTAAATGTTATGTACTCGGGTGAAGGAGGTTAAGTACTAGAAGACTTTAGAAGACTTGAAGCTTTTCTTTTGGGATTTCATTAGTAGTAGCTCTACCATGGTGATGTATTAGACTTGTAATACCCCAACATGACAATATTATGTGATTATGTACAAAGTTTTTGTTAAACCCATATTTTGTAAGTCTAACTTGGGTTAAAAATGTTTTGTAATGGGGTGTTACAATGTACTATGTTTTATACATTTCTAGAAACTAGAAGCGATTTCCTAGACTTCTTATATCAAGGGATTTTTCCTGATTCCTTATCAAATTTTAGTAAAACGGTCTGCAAGCTCATGCCGACTTGCTATTACGAACTTGTATTATGTTTAACAACATCTTTAGATATTTTCTTAACCATTTATTTAACAAAACATATATTAAGTTCTCAATAACACTATTTTTTATTATTATTGTTAAAATACATATTGTAACGTAGAAGTAAGCATTGACCGTAGACTAGAACTGAAGATGGACAATAGACACTGCATCATATGCGGACCGATAGGCGTTACTTTTGTATATTTGGAACATAATCACTTATTGTACTTAATGAAGTTTGTGTGTGTGTGTGTATGTATATATATATATATATATATATATATATATATATATATATATATATATATATATATATATATATATATATATATATATATATATATATTTATATATATATATATGGATAGGTTTAATGCAGAACCAAATTATACGACCTAACCACACAACCACGTAATGATGACCTATGTTCATTTATGAACATATGTTAAATGACCCATGTTCATCTATGAACATGAAAATTACATATGTTCATAAATGAACATAGGTCATCTTTACGTGGTTCTGTGGTTAGGTCGTATAATTTGGATCTGCATTGAACCTATCCCTATATATATATATATATATATATATATATATATATAAGCATAAGCATGGGTTGCCTTTCAATATTACAGTCTATAGTTTATTATTTTGTGATGTCTTTTCTAAAACGAGACAGTTCTCCATACATGTGCATACAAGTCCTCTCTTCGTATATAAAAAAGGGGAAAATGACTTATAATGGTAATTATGTTTCAAAACTGTTCAAAAAACACCATCCAAGTTTGGTCTGTTCAAAAAACACCATCCAAGTAAGACCTTTGTACAAAAAACACCATCCAATTAAGGCGTTTGTACAAAAAACATCATCGAACTACATGTTTTGTTCAAATTTTACCCGATGGTAACCGGCTCTTGCATGTTAAAGGATGACTTGGCCTAATACTTGGTGACTGGCCAAGTCATCCTTTAACCTGCAAGAGCCGGTTACCATCGGGTAAAATTTGAACAAAACATGTAGTTCGATGGTGTTTTTTGTACAAAAGCCTTACTTGGATGATGTTTTTTGTACAAAGGCCTTACTTGGATGGTGTTTTTTGAACAGACTAAACTTGGATGGTGTTTTTTGAACAGTTTTGAAACATAATTACCATTATAAGTCATTTTCCCATAAAAAAGGAACTCCACTTCCATTTCTAGTGCGTGAAGTGTTTGTTTTTGTGAGTTACCATTGGTTTATATATATATATATATATATATATATATATATATATATATATATATATATATATATATATATATATATATATATATATATATATATATATATATATATATATATATATATATAGGAATAGGTTCAAATGAGAACCACTAAAAGGTTAAGAACCGTGAGAACCGATATTCACATATTAAGAATTATATTTTTTTCGTTTTTTGTTTTTTCACACTTGTTTATTATGTGAAAATATATCAAACTTAATAAATTTTCTTATTTTTTAATACGTTTACAATATTCACAATATAATAAAATTTCTAGTTATTAAACTGTAAATACTATAACGTAAATTTTTTATTAAACTGTGAATTAGTGGTTCTCACGGTTCTCAATCTTTTAGTGGTTCTCATTTGAACCCTATATATATATATATATATATATATATATATATATATATATATATATATATATATATATATATATATATATATATATATATATATATATATATATATATATATATATATATATATATATATATATATATATAACAACACTTTTAACCAACTTACTTGTCTTAATATCTTCATATAAATTGCTTACTTTTAAAGTCATTTATAACTCCATATTTATCTTCTTTTCCTTAACATTATTGGTTGAAAGATCCTTACGGAAAGTAGAAATAGAAGCAGATTAAAAGGGAAGAGACTCATAAAATGGCAGAGGCAAATAGAGCAAATAGAGCTTTTACACATTTTCGGTTAGACACTCTCAAACACAGACTTATACCAATACTTATTTAAGATTCTCTAACTAGAAATTTAGATGAAGTTTAGAGAACTTACAAAAATTTCAAATGAAGTGTTTTACAAATATTTCAAATGAAGTGTTTTCATCTGCCAATAAAAGCATTTTTTTCTTAATTCATAATTGTAATTGTAAAAATTAGGATATATTTTTCTAAAACTTATATATTATAGGCTAAAGGGCTAAATCATGAATAGGAGCAAGTCGGAGCCTATTTAAGGGAAGTAGTAAGCCATTTAGTGAAATTGCAACCTATTATGTGACGGCTCCGATTTTAATCTATTTGAATCATTCTTTATTCTTTCGATTATTTATGGGAAAAAATTAAAAGATTAGTTAAATTTTTCGTTGTGTCTTAATTAAATATCTTGACTAATCAAAAAGTAATAAATATTTGATAGTCAATGTATAAGATAAAATGTTACTAAATGTAATGACCAAAAAACTTAAAAAGAGGTTGAAGTTTACGAAATGGTTGGAGTGACCACCTAAAAAACCTCTCAACTCCAATGGTAAAAATATTTTCAATAAGTTATTCAAATAGTAAAAAGCTTTTAAATAACCTACCATCAAAGGTAATGTAGTTTACTCTTAGTATTATCATTATAAATCAACTAAAACCATAAACAAAAATCACTTCATGGTTGGCTAACAACCAAAACAAGATATAGATCTTCAGGTGAGTGATGGGCTCATGTGGTGAAAAAAATCCACATATACCAATCAAAAGTAAAACTTCTGCCTCTACTCCCTATCCACAGAAATAATTGGCACATATTGTAATTAATGAGATCGTCTTCTTTCATCTTTATATTCATGAATGCATTGCCATTAACATCATATTTCAATCACAAACATGCACACCTTCATTCAATGACCACTCTATTTTATATTGTCATTTGGTGACTCTCTCTACCTCATAACAAAATATTTAATTTCGTTTTCAACATCAATTGATGCCACAACGAGACATGAGGGCTTTTTGTTTAGGTTTTAAATTGGATTTCGTTTGATTGCTCATTTGATTTGGTTTCCATATTGATTTATGGGTTCGATTTGCAGGTCGATGGGAATGGGTGAGCAATTTTAGTCTCACGACTGGTTGCAAATGTGAGTAGTGGTGGTGGTGTAAGACAATGGGGTTCCACAGAGAAGGGTGCCTTGATAAAAATATAAAATAAAAAATAGGAAGCAAATATATAAATATTTAGGGACTTAACAACTTATAACAAAGAAGTGCGACTAAAAACATGTTAAAAGTACTTTTTATTGGAGAAAAGAACATAACTATTGGACTATTTTGAAAATTAACAAACCACGAGGAGGAAAAATGTAATTTCTCCAAGAAACATATCCTTTGTTTGGCATGTCTTTTAACGAAATGTTATTTAACAAATAAAAAACGTTGTTTGTTAAAATAAAATGAGAAATTACGAGTAATTTATTCTTATTCATAACAAAAACGTTATTCATAAAATAAAATCAATTTTTTTCTAGAACATCAGACAACATTTTACTTTACTTTACAAATAAAGTTTTTAAAACGTCATGTTTTTTAAACAACATTTTTTTAAAATAAATCCAATAGTACCTCAGAGTTTTTAAAACTGCTAAATGCAACAAAAATCATATACATTTATTTACTTGTGTTTTATTCGATTTTTAATTTTATTTTTGTATAATACTATATTTTCACTCTATTTTTATTTAAACATCTCTTTTTAAAACCTATCATTAATAACATTCACTTTTACTTTTTTCTTATTATTAAGTTATATTTAAAAAAATATAGTCGGGCACAGAATCAGAGATTGATAATCTACACTCTAATAATCGCGCACACACACTTGGTTACGGGGATATATATATATATATATATATATATATATATATATATATATATATATATATATATATATATATATATATATATATATATATATATATATATATATATATATATATATATATATATATATATATATAGTCGGGTACAGAGTCCGAGATTGATAAACGCATAGTGACAACTGATCTTCTTCGGTCTTAGTGACTCCTCGGCTCGGATTAGGCTCTATGTACTCAACAACATAGTGGTACCGGGTATTTGGCATGCGCATTGGATAAACGCATTGACGAGGAAAGGAAGATGGTAGAGGACGTACCTATTTTTTAGGAGTTTGTAGATTTGTTTCCTGACGACTTACCAGGGATACCCCTAAGCGATAGGGTGAATTACTTCTCGAAGATCGATTTGAGGTTAGGTTATCACCAGATGCGGGGGTGAGGAGTGAAGACACTGAGAAGACAATGTTTCGTACATGTTATGGTCACTATGAGTTCCTGGTGATGCCCTTCGGGCTCACCAATGCACTCGCATCATTCATAGACCTTAAGAACCGAGTTTGAAGACCGATGTTGGATTACTTGGTGATCGTGTTTATCAATGGCATCCTCATCTACTCGAAGATGAAGGAGGAACACGAGATGCCCTAACGCGAGGTCTTGGAGACATTAAGGAGGGAGAAGTTTACGTAAAATTCTCCAAGTGCGTGTTTTGGTTACGAGAGGTCCGGTTTCTAGGGCATATCATGAACCAGAAGGGGATAATGGTCAATCTGGCCAAGGTTTCGGCAGTCGTGCAGTAGGGCGTGCTAAAGACTCCCACTGAGGTATGAAGTTTTCTCGCATTGGCTTGATAGTATCAGAGATTCATCCCGAATTTCTCCAAAGTTGCATTACCATTGACTCGGCTAACTAATAAGACAACATCTTTTAATAGGGGCAATGCGTAGCAGATGGCCTTTGAGGAGCTGTTGAGGCAATTATGCGAGGCTCCAGTATTGACCCTAGGGAACAGATGATATGGGGTTTATTGTGACATTTCACATCGGAGATTGTGTGTCGTGCTCATATATTGCAGTAAGGTAATGACATATGCATCAAGACAGCTGACGCCTCACAAGGTGAATTAACCTACAGTTGAGAACAGAGGTTGTAGCCAAAAGATGAAGCTTGGAAGAATTGGTCGTCCGGTCTACAAGCGGAATAGTAATTACGATATACCCTCTGTAGGAAAGTGGAAAACGACATCATGATATGATTATAAGTGATCAGTAGTAGGATCTAGTTCGACATCGTTGATGCGGTCAAAAATACTAAATAAAACATTACAGCTAACTAGCTAACGACAAGTAAGGGTCGAACCGTGGAGTCTGTGGTTGGCACTTTGTGTCAATAAACCGCGCCACATTGTCACTCTATAGACGGTGGATTAATAACACGTGGGAATGAACCAAAACTCAAACAAAACTGAAACAAATGACAGATCCGATTGCAGATCTAGAAAACCATTAAACCGAATAACAACTTTCTTTATTAAACTCAAAACCAACAATTGTTTAACTACCAAATATTCAGATCTAACCAAAGAATCTACGGGAATCAAATGCTTGTCCTGAGATCTAAACTAAAACATCGAGTAATCAAGGAAAATCCTAATTGCGGAATACCTCAATACCGAGTTGATAAAAATAATAGAAAAACCAAATACATAGCCAAACTATCAAATGCATCTGAGAAGATCACGAAATTGAGCTTCTGGATCCCTTCTTAATACCTCGAGATGCTTCAAATTTTGGAATGGATTCCGGTATTTATAGTAGTGAAATTTGAGGTTAGCGTCGCTAACTTTAAGGGTTCGCGTCACTTACTCGTCATCCATGCCCCGTTTCTCACGATTTGAAATTCAAAAACGGAGATTTTTGTTGGATTAGGTGTCTAAGCCATGACTTATAATTGTACTTATCTTGTTAATTGAAGCAAAGTCCATATGGGTTGTCCTCATAGCTGGAGGTTAGGATAGAGTTTAGTAGAGTAAAAGGTTGATTTATTAATTGTTTAATAAATCAATAGAATTAAATGGTTTATTAATATATTTAAGTGTTAATATATTAATTAGAAACTATAATAATTAATTAAGATTTAATCTAGAATTAATTGAATTTAATTTAGTGATTAAATTAATTAATTAATAGTGCAGGGACTGGTTCTGTAATTATTCAATAGTTGAATATTAACTGGCCAGTGTGCAAGGGTGGAAAGTGGCGAGTTTATGGTGTGGGCACCATAAATCTCGAAACCCTAATTAGGGTTTAGAGGAAGCCTTGCCCAATTGGTAAAAGGCTTACCAAAGATGGGCTCTAGGGTTTCAAGCTGTACCACCTGAGAGCTATAAATAGGGATCCCCTGGGAACCCTAATCCTGCGCCATTTTCTCACTGTGGATACTCTGCTAGACTGTCTTCTCCATTGCTTTGGGTGTGACTTGCATTTGAGGCAGGATCATTTTGCTGCTAGCTTCAAGAACAAGATCAAAAGGTTGGTTATTCTTAATTTGATCTTTAGAAATTATTATTGGCCTTAGGATTCTAGTTAATATCTTCATAGAAGAAAACATAGATCTTTCTAGGGTTGCATGTGAACCATAAGAATTATTTGTTCATTGTTTGCTAGAAAACCCTTCAGTGGTATCAGAGCTTGGCTTGTTTTCTTGTGAATTGATATTAATTGCTTAAACTATTTTTGCCTTGAGTGTTTTTGCGAAAAACACCTCTTGGATGAGGCTTTGGTCGAAATCAAGGCTAGGGTTTCCTAACCCTAGCCGCCACCCTTGTTTCCCCGTTGATTTGCTTGCCTTGTTTAGTTTAGTTGGTTGTTATTTTTGGTAGTTTACTAAATTGAATAACTGGAACCCTAATTACCTTGCATGCAAATTTCTACCAACTAGGGTTATTAGATAGAAAATTAATTTGATTAATTTATGAAATCTATCTTAGATTTAATTATTTTAATTAATTGTTAATTAAAAGATCAATTAAATCGGCTTAAAGATTTAATTTAAATTTTCAAAAAATTCATTAAAATTTGCGAAAATTAGTATTAAATTAAATCTAAAATATTTTAATAAGATTAAAATATATCTTATATATTTATGATTAAAAGTTAATATTTATATATAAGATTAAAATTGGTTAGTCTTACCGTTAGTAGGCCTCATTCACAAAACTGTCCTATAAAGAGGGTATAAGGCGACTGCATATAAAATGGCAGTCTAATGGGTATCCACTCTTACCCACCGCTCTCCTGGTCAGTCGAGTGTCGTTAGTCGAACGAATTTGATAGAACCGCTAAGCCTCTTAAAAGTATAATGCTATAATTGAAAGTTTTAGAACTTTGAACAAAACCCAATCTAGTTACTTTAGGTTAAAAATGTGAATTGGTGCTAATCCATGGAATTACACATTGCACTTTGTGGAACGTTGGTGGAGCGTGTGTGGTTTACCGGCATGCCAACTGGGGTCCACAAAGAGTCGCAATGGGTTTCTCGATCCCCAATGTATGAGATACATTGTCAATAAATTTTCGGTAAATTAAACACTAAACCAGTTAGACCACATAAACCATATTCCGACCGCATCTTAGACTAAGTAGGTTTTATAGACACTGTCTGAAATGTAAAGCTGGGATTGTCCCACTTGTACATTGAAAGTCCAGGGTCATGTAGCGTTCGTCCGAACCTCAGGACTAGCCTGAACCAGATCAGCGTTGTCGTTTCACTAGCTATCCCGCTGTACCTGAAAAAGAAAGAGCTCTTTTAGAAAGAACTCATGTTCTAAGGGAACAGTGGGAGTTGGGACAATCCTGAATGAGTTCAGGATTAGCCAAGTGAAAGAACCTTTAGTCATCACTAGGCTTAGAGCAGAAATCAGATTTTTGTTTCAACACTGACATAATCTTCTCTTGACCAGTAGTACTGATCACCATCATAAGTAGTTATGATTAGGGTGATATACCGAATAGTGGTGAAACACTATAGTTGGTACGGATTTACAATCCCACTACTTGGAAGCATTGGTGAGCCCGTTTGCTGCCAATTAAGAGAACCTTAGAACGAGATACAGTCTATGTGACATTTTTGATTGATTTTACACATGGTCTAAAAACCAGTGGGAGTAATTGAATCATCAAACGAAATAAGCATGGACAGAAACATACCTTCAGAACATCTGGTTGAGTGAGACGATACCCAGAGTCAAGTAATTGATTCCGGGAGAAGCACTCTCAATAGAAGATGAAATCCGAAAGGATACTGCATGGCACATTGTAATTCGTTAGTGGAGCGCGTGTGGATCACCGGCACACTAATAGGGACTCACAAAGAGTATGCCAGTATAAAGGTACATGGGCCCCGTATTTCCCCTCGGGCATCTCGCAAGAAAGGATATTCAGATTCTCGAAATATGCCAAAGGATTGGATTTTGAGAATGGGCTGAAAGATTTCCATTAAGATGTCAGAAAGTTTGGATTCTCAAAATGTGCCAAAAGTTCTGGATTTTGAGAATAGTCCATAACCGTGTCAAAGCCGGTGGGAGTGTCGATGTTGTCTCCATATGTAGGTTACATACAGTTTCTAGTAAACGTCTCTTTTCATTACAAAGTTTAATGACTTGGTGTTAAGAGACGGATCGCTATGAAAGACTTAATAAAGATACGGCATACTCAGGTGGTTATAAACGTCTATGAGATAGTTCGAAACTCTGCCAAGATGATCTTGATGAGACTCAAGGTGCATAGCTTAGGAAAGGAGTTTCCTATCATTGCAAAGTGTAACGATTTGGCATGAGAGATATAAAGAAGGTGCAGCATACTCACATAATCCATAGACATCTATCAGATAGGTGTTGTCATCAGTATAGACCTAGCCACAGTAAAGATGATCCAAGATGCATGAGAAGTGTCACGAACATGTCCTGATGACTTTATGCTTAGAGCATAGTGAGTTAGATTCAGGATATGACCTGGCTGGGAATACATAATGGATTCTGTATATACGTGAGAAATCATTGGAAAATGATTAAGGTGAATGTTGATAGTAATTTGAAAAGAGTTTCAAATAGTAAAAGGACTTAATGGTTAAAGAGTTTCGTTGGCATTCCGATGGAGCGCGTGTGGGTCACCGGCACATCGTAACACCTCGAAATAGTCTTAGGGTGCAGTCATGTGGACTAAAGATCCCGAGAACCATGGAAAGTCACAGTACATAGAATAGAGTTGTTAGTGAGAATGACGGTATAACCAAAATTGAAATATCATCGGAAGGATATCCGATCGGATAAAGTGTATAAATGTATGACATTTTGATACATAGAAAGAGTGAAAGGTCATCCAGACATAGATACATAACATGAATTAAAAGGTTTAAAATAGAATCTAGAAACTGATAATAATTTTATGGAAAAATCCGACTTGGTGATTACCTCGTGGAGACTTGGTAATTAGGCAAGAGTAGCTACCAGTCAGATTTTAAGTTTCGTTTTTGCATGTTTCACTTCCCGAATAATTTGATTATTCAAAGGTCCACAGTCACTCATACTTTTTGGGAGTAAGTATGAACGAAGACTGTCGTGAACTGGTTTGTAGATTGTCTAAGGAGTTAGACATTGCAGTAAGACTGCTACAACGATAACGAGTACTTAGAAATAGAGATTTGAGTATTGGATAAACCCACGCTTAATAGATTGCTTCATGGATTACATCACGAGCAATGTTGAAACGATAATATCTTATGATCTTGAAGTAGAGACATATGAGTTGAAATTTACGAGTCGGTCGTGCATTGATAATGCGAAAACACATCGGTAACTCGATGTTATAAAACGCATTGTTGTGTATGATTTTGATAAGTAAAAGACAAAAGCATATGAGTCGAAGCTTATTCGTTCCTTGACCCTGATGGGAAACAGATATCTGTAGGCCGCTCGATGATTTTGAAGTTGACTAAAGTGCTGGCCAGCCTGGACTAAATTGATGTGTTCAATTAGAAGTCTGAAAGTCATAAGCAGAATCGGAAATCGGGAAACAGAGTATCGGACAGAGATTGATCTTAATCCATGTCTCGTGTCTGAAAATATCTTGTTGGACGAAGGATCATATGATCACTTATCTTTTGACAGAACTGACTAGGTCAGAGTTCAGGACAGTTTCTGGGAAACTAATATTAATTAGAAGGTAAACAAACAATTAAAGTCATAGACTTATCCAAGTGGGAGACTGTTGGATTAGGTGTCTAAGCCATGACTTATAATTGTACTTATCTTGTTAATTGAAGCAAAGTCCATTTGGGTTGCCCTCATAGCTGGAGGTTAGGATAGAGTTCAGTAGAGTAAAAGGTTGATTTATTAATTGTTTAATAAATCAATAGAATTAAATGGTTTATTAATATATTTAAGTGTTAATATATTAATTAGAAACTATAATAATTAATTAAGATTTAATCTAGAATTAATTGGATTTAATTTAGTGATTAAATTAATTAATTAATAGTGCAGGGAGTGTGTAATACCGTGTTTTTAAATTATAGAGATTTCGAGTTAATCTTGGTGTGATTAAGATTAGTTAGCTTGTTGTATGAGTTTCGGTGATTAAAAACCCATTTGGGAGAAGTTTGGACTTGAAAAATGCCAAAACAGAGCTACACGGGTCGTGTATGGTCACACGGGTCGTGTAGAAAACCTTTAGAAACCAAACAGTAAGCCTTCCAGAGTCACACGGGTCGTGTACCTCTACACGGGTCGTGTAGAGTGTTCAAAAGGAGTCCGAAAGCCAAAACAGACCTACACGGGGCGTGTGAGTCTACACGGGTCATGTAGAACAGCCCGACACGGGGCGTGTGAGTCTACACGGGTCGTGTAGGCCTGACAGCACTATATAATGTGCAGAAAATGCATATTTCGGGAAAAAATAGACCCATTTCGATATTCAGAGCTCCAAATGGCGATTTTGAGTGAAATCAAGCCTAGAGGTTCGTGGGGAAACATGTAGAAGTGTGGATCTAAACCCGTAAACGTGTTCTTGCTTCCTAATTTGTCGAGGTGAGTGATTTCTTGATTTTGGGGTTTTGAAACCCTAACTTTCATTTTCATGTTTTATCTATATATTGATATATATGTTGTTAGTAGATTGTTAGTGGATGCCTTTAGAGTTATTTGTGAGAATATTGTCGAGTTTCTACGGTTGAATTAGTAGAACCGTGAATTTGGGGGTTTCGGTAAATATTGAGTTGATATTACCGTTTATACTCTTTTGTTTCCTCTTTTGATTTATATATATCTTTGAGATAGATGTAATTGAGTTGATTGTGGATATTGGAGGATTGATTTAGACTATGGTGAAATAACCAAGTCTAGTAAACTGGAGCCCGATACGCGTAATTCGAGGGTTTCAAATACTAAGTCGTTATCAGGTGAGTACTTTTATGTATTTGAGTAGAATTTTACCTTGTGGTAAACCGAGTTTATAAATATATATGTGTTAGGTTGTTATTGTTGTAATCTAATTATGGAGTAAATTGTTATCTGTGAATAACAACAATTGAGTTGAACATACATATTTATTGTATAAACTGAGTAGATGTTTGTGTAGTCACATTAAAGAGTTTTGAGTCTAATTGTATAGCCATGAGGGCTATTGAGTTGGAATAGAGTTGGAGTGATTATGTTATCTGTGGATTACAAGAATGAGTTGCAATCTATATTGAGTATAAGAGTAGAGTATGTGATAAATTGGTTGACTTAAAGAGTTCTTGAGTTTAATTGTTACAGGTACGAGAATTGCTATGATTAAGTATAAGTTGGTTGTTAAAAATGAACATATGTGAAAATGAGGCCGAGTTACGAGCAGTACTGATTGTGGTATTTTATTGAGTTAATGTTAGTAAATATTAGCTGGTGTTTGTAAAGCTAATATGTTTGCAGATTTCAGAGTTAAGAGAAGGTGGATATTCAGCTAATGAGATTAGCAAAAGAGAATGATGAAGATATTTATTAAGAGAGATTTGTAGAGTGTGATTGATTACTCACTAAGCTTTTTATAAGCTTACACTTGAGTTGTATGTTGTTTTGCAGGTATCTATAGCTGTGATAGGGGAAGGCATGTGATAAAAAGAGATGGACATGTTTAGAGCTTTGTCCTTTAGTTGAATTAGATTTATTTGTAATTCCTGGTTGAAATTGTAAGGACCTTTTGTGTAAATATTCATGTTGATAACATCTCGATCCTTGGTTTGAGTACAAGTATGCCCATTTTGATGTATTATTGTTTGAAAATTTTTGGGTGTACTTTGTATGAGAAACCGGGCGTTACAAGTTGGTATCAGAGCATGGTTTAAGTGAACTAGGTCTTTGAGTGTAGAGTCCTAGACTTGAACCGAGGTGAGAAAGAGCCCCTATCACATGCTTGGGAAAAGATACTGCTGGTGATTTTAGTTTATGAGTTAATTATAACTTTTATCTCATATTTGTTATTGTTATATTCTGTGTGTGAATATAGATATGGAGACAGATGAGGATGAGTTGATGAATTGGTCATAGCTGGTTGGACCAATATTGGATGATAATACGAGATTTTGGCTGATAAGAGATATCAACCAACGAGGAGACGAGAAATTCAGCTAATTATGAGATGTTAGTTGAATATGAGATGAGATTCTGCTGATGGCGAATTTCCAGATGATGATGAGCTGATAAGATGAGATCCCGGTTGAGGCGAAATTCCAACTGATGATGAGAAAGAATATGAACATAAGCTAAGTATAAACTAAGAGTTAAAACATGTGAGTGTAGCCGAGTACACTCAAGAGTTGAGATCCAAAGTATGCAAGTTCAACTAATGAGGAGACAAGATTTCTTGCTACAAGGTATATAAGTAATTTCACTTAAAATGTTAATTGTAATGAGTTACATGTGTTTTAATTATTGATACTACATATTGTAGAATATGTGTAAAATATGTGAACACATAAAAGATTAATTGAAATTACATGTGCTAGAGAATTGTGAGTATAAGGGTAGTAATCGATATCGAGATGAGAATCTCGTGTTCATTTGAGGTAAAGTTTACATATCACATAATGAGTGCTTTGTGATTATGTATAACCGAGATTATAAGTGGTTGCTTGACGAGTACTTAGCAACCATGGAGAAATGTGTAAAATGAGCATATACATGGTAAGAAATATATAAAGAATGATATGGTATATATATATTGCTTGTTGTTTCACAGATGTGATGAGATTTCTATGCACGGGTATTTTTGGTTGAGACCACATATGTTGTGGGGCCACATATCGAGTAAATGTGGTTGAGACCACATATGTTGTGGGCCACCTATTGAGTAAATGTGATCGAGACCACATATTCAGTGGGGTCACATATTGAGTAAATGTGATCGAGACCACATATTCAGTGGGGTCACATATTGAGTAAATGTGATTGAGACCACATATTCAGTGGGGTCACATATTGAGTAAATGTGATTGAGACCACATATTGAGTAAATGTGATCGAGACCACATATTCAGTGGGGTCACATATTGAGTAAATGTGATTGAGACCACATATTCAGTGGGGTCACATATTGAGTAAATGTGATTGAGACCACATATTCAGTGGGGTCACATATTGAGTAAATGTGATTGAGACCATATAGTCAGTGGGGTCACATATTGAGTAAATGTGATTGAGACCACATATTCAGTGGGGTCACATATTGAGTAAATGTGATTGAGACCACATATTCAGTGGGTCACATATTGAGTAAGCGTGGTTGAGACCACACATTCTGTGGGGCCATGTATTGACTAGTTGAGGTTGAGATCATATACTTCTGTGGGACCACATAACGAGTACCTTGTGGTTAGAATAGTGAAGACTGTTCTGATTCAGACAAAAGGAGGAGTGATAGTGAGTCTATATGGTTTGAGACCGTAGCGGAGACCCGCTAGAGTCAAATAGAAGATGGATTAAAATCGAAGAATGGTACGAGGTACCATGATCTGATTAGAGGACGGTACGAAGTACCGTGAGATAGCGATGAATGGCGAGTTTGGAGAACAGTACCAGGTATTATAAAATAGTGTTGAATGATGAGACAAAGGATGGTACGGGGTACCAAGAGCTGAGGCAGAGTGGTGTTATAATGTTGTACTTGTGTGTAAACAAGTATGTACTGTGTAATGATATAGAGTGTTGAGACTGCACTATCCTTGAGTGTGGATATGTATGGTATAGATGTGAACCTATACAGTTTGAGACTTTATGGGTTAAAAAGAGGACGAATCAGAGGCGGAGTAACAGTATGAGAGTATTGTGAGATAATACAGTGAGTAATACTGTTGAGAAATGTTGCTGTGAGTAAGAGCATTTGTTATTTGGTCGTGTTGAGAATGTGTGAGGTTTCTTTCATATTGAATGAGATAAAATTTTATAAATACATGATAAGAAGATATGAGTTAAAAAGAAGAGGAAAGTAATCGTGATTGTGATTGATAGGATTCGTTCCTTAGCAATCAAACCAATTACTGCCAATAAGGGAAATGTGTGAATGTCGAGATGATAAAACTATTTATTCATATGAGACGATAGATAATAGATTTTGTTATAATAATCTTGAATTATTTCTTGAGATTAACGAGTCAGTCGGGTGATGAGATATGATCACACCGTAGAGATTGCGGTGTCAGATGTTATTATTTGAGGCGTGTGCAGAAATTACGGTGAGCCGTATGTATGACTTATTTGTGTCATTCAGATGAATTAGAGATTGATGTGATAATGACGAAGAGGTGGTCAGAATTTATGCGGTTGTGTTGAGAATTTATTTGAAAATAAATTATCGAGTTTAATAGACTAAATAATTTATTGAGAATATGATGTGGATTATCCACATAAGAGATGATATAATAAGTGAGTACATCGAGAGAAACAACATGAGGTATGTTGTTGAACTGAGATGAAGAGTAGCCATTTTGGCGAGAGATTGTTAACAGTATATTGGGTGAACACTTAATATATGTGCTGAAGTGAAAGTAGAGATAGATGAGATTTTGAGGAGGCATGAGTGAAACATGAGATAGTTTCTAATATTTTTTTTTATGTTATCATTGGGTTGATGAGTCGTATGATGTGAGTGAGACATTTGAATGTCTGTGTGTTTTATGTTGTATGAGAGTTTCTTCTACCCTAATCGATTAGGATGTGCAAATAGGAGGATTCAATAACTGTGAGTTATTATTGGAGGAGTAAACTCAGAGACAATTAATGTGAAAGTTATGAGACCAATTTTCTTATTGAGTTAGAATTAACCGTTTCATGGAGATTTGAAATCATTGTGGACAGATGGCAAATAATGATAGTGGTTGGAGTATCAATTGAAGAGTGAGGTGAGATAGCTTGGTGTCAATAATACCATAGCAACGTGTGTGGCCTGAAAGAGTGAGTATTGTTCTACGTAGCAGTGATGATAGCCAATATCACTACAGAGATCATCTCGTGAGGATGATGGCGGGTATTACCTATATTATGAGTAAATGAGATGCGACAGTATGTACATGTCATATGAGCTGACGAGAGGATAATATCATTGTCATACGGAATGTGAAATTACGGTGGTGAGGTGGTTGTATAAACCATACCTGTTCCAAGAGATTCCGAGGACGGAATCTTTTGAAGGGGGTAAGAACTTGTAATACCGTGTTTTTAAATTATAGAGATTTCGAGTTAATCTTGGTGTGATTAAGATTAGTTAGCTTGTTGTATGAGTTTGGGTGATTAAAAACCCATTTGGGAGAAGTTTGGACTTGAAAAATGCCAAAACAGAGCTACACGGGTCGTGTATGGTCACACGGGTCGTGTAGAAAACCTTTAGAAACCAAACAGTAAGCCTTCCAGAGTCACACGGGTCGTGTACCTCTACACGGGTCGTGTAGAGTGTTCAAAAGGAGTCCGAAAGCCAAAACAGACCTACACGAGGCGTGTGAGTCTACACGGGTCGTGTAGAACAGCCCGACACGGGGCGTGTGAGTCTACACGGGTCGTGTAGGCCTGACAGCACTATATAATGTGCAAAAAATGCATATTTCGGGAAAAAATAGACCCATTTCGATATTCAGAGCTCCAAATGGCGATTTTGAGTGAAATCAAGCCTAGAGGTTCGTGGGGAAACATGTAGAAGTGTGGATCTAAACCCGTAAACGTGTTCTTGCTTCCTAATTTGTCGAGGTGAGTGATTTCTTGATTTTGGGGTTTTGAAACCCTAACTTTCATTTTCATGTTTTATCTATATATTGATATATATGTTGTTAGTAGATTGTTAGTGGATGCCTTTAGAGTTATTTGTGAGAATATTGTCGAGTTTCTACGGTTGAATTAGTAGAACCGTGAATTTGGGGGTTTCGGTAAATATTGAGTTGATATTACCGTTTATACTCTTTTGTTTCCTCTTTTGATTTATATATATCTTTGAGATAGATGTAATTGAGTTGATTGTGGATATTGGAGGATTGATTTAGACTATGGTGAAATATCCAAGTCTAGTAAACAGGAGCCCGATACGCGTAATTCGAGGGTTTCAAATACTAAGTCGTTATCAGGTGAGTACTTTTATGTATTTGAGTAGAATTTTACCTTGTGGTAAACCGAGTTTATAAATATATATGTGTTAGGTTGTTATTGTTGTAATCTAATTATGGAGTAAATTGTTATCTGTGAATAACAACAATTGAGTTGAACATACATATTTATTGTATAAACTGAGTAGATGTTTGTGTAGTCACATTAAAGAGTTTTGAGTCTAATTGTATAGCCATGTGGGCTATTGAGCTGGAATAGAGTTGGAGTGATTATGTTATCTGTGGATGACAAGAATGAGTTGCAATCTATATTGAGTATAAGAGTAGAGTATGTGATAAATTGGTTGACTTAAAGAGTCCTTGAGTTTAATTGTTACAGGTACGAGAATTGCTATGATTAAGTATAAGTTGGTTGTTAAAAATGAACATATGTGAAAATGTGGCCGAGTTACGAGCAGTACTGATTGTGGTATTTTATTGAGTTAATGTTAGTAAATATTAGCTGGTGTTTGTAAAGCTAATATGTTTGCAGATTTCAGAGTTAAGAGAAGGTGGATATTCAGCTAATGAGATTAGCAAAAGAGAATGATGAAGATATTTATTGAGAGAGATTTGTAAAGTGTGATTGATTACTCACTAAGCTTTTTATAAGCTTACACTTGAGTTGTATGTTGTTTTGCATGTATCTATAGCTGTGATAGGGGAAGGCATGTGATAAAAAGAGATGGACATGTTTAGAGCTTTGTCCTTTAGTTGAATTAGATTTATTTGTAATTCCTGGTTGAAATTGTAAGGACCTTTTGTGTAAATATTCATGTTGATAACATGTCGATCCTTGGTTTGAGTACAAGTATGCCCATTTTGATGTATTATTGTTTGAAAATTTTTGGGTGTACTTTGTATGAGAAACCGGGCGTTACAGACTGGTTCTGTAATTATTCAATAGTTGAATATTAACTGGCCAGTGTGTAAGGGTGGAAAGTTGCGAGTTTATGGTGTGGGCACTATAAATCTCGAAACCCTAATTAGGGTTTAGAGGAAGCCTTGCCCAATTGGTAAAAGTCTTACCAAAGATGGGCTCTAGGGTTTCAAGCTGTACCACCTGAGAGCTATGAATAGGGATCCCCTGGGAACCCTAATCCTGCGCCATTTTCTCACTGTGGATACTCTGCTGGACTGTCTTCTCCATTGCTTTAGGTGTGACTTGCATTTGAGGCAAGATCATTTTGCTGCTAGCTTCAAGAACAAGATCAAAAGGTTGGTTATTCTTAATTTGATCTTTAGAAATTATTATTGGCCTTAGGTTTCTAGTTAATATCTTCATAGAAGAAAACATAGATCTTTCTAGGGTTGCATGTGAACCATAAGAATTATTTGTTCATTGTTTGCTAGAAAACCCTTCAATTTTATCCTTATCTGACCTTAGCGTTGCTAAGCATAAGCTTAGCAGCGCTAAGCTCTCTCTGATCCACCATTTTGTCCGTTTTGCTCCTCAACTTCTTCCAAATTGCACTTAAAACCCTGTATTTATACTAAAAACACATCCAAGCACTTTGGCACAAAAGTGGGTGATATTAGTCAATTAAGAGAGATAAACTAACTAAAACACGGCTCAATAACACCTAAAATGGCTAACATTGCTAGGTGTTATCTGGGAGAACAGGTCATTTATGGTGAAAGAAGGTGCTTAAATGACAAGGGCGTGGAATGAAGTATGACTCCAGTTCAGTTGAGAAGTTGAATAGGGGCTGAAGATAGTTCAAGGAACTGTATAAGATACGAGTGGAAAGGCTACAACCATGGAGGGCAATATTTATGGACATACCTAAAGTAGAATGTGATAGTAACATGATAGGAGTATGTAGACAATATGAGATTTGTTCCTCTTGTTCGTTGAGAGTTAGAAATCTAAGGCCTTCTTCAAAAGTTGAACACCATATGAGATTGATTGTAATCCATGTCTCATGTTCAACATGATGTCTGTAACAAAGGAATAACTTATATCAATACCTTATAACCAATTGTGGCTTGGAGCACTTGGAATTGGTTGTTGCTGGATGGCACCTCGTCGTATCTTATTGGGGGTAGTGGTCTGTTACTAGACGTCAACCACTATCTATGTCAATCTATAATGAATCATGTGCAAGTAGGAGATTGTTGGATCTATATGCTCAAGAAACATTTTTGAATGACGTTTGCCAATAACATATGATCCTATAGGGTCACACCTTAAGCAAGTTGGCACATATTGAATATTTATTATTAATATGATTATCAATAAATAATCAACTCTTGTATTTAATTAGGAGATAATTATTATTTTATGAAAATAATAAATCAAGAGAGTAAAAACTAGTTATTATATCATATAGTATGATTTAATAAGTCATGTACAAGTTTTTGGATACTTTGGTTTCCACTCGACTTTCTAGTTACATGAGTACATCTAGTTTGAGAAACTAGATTTTTTTTGTCTCTTGTTGGTCAATTAGTGAAAGGGATGGGGAGGTTGCTTGCCAACATCCCTCTTACACAACCCATGCTTCTTACAAGCCATCACTTAGCATTTATTAGAGGTATGGTTCTTAGATCTCATATGTGTGTATATAAGAAAGTGTAAGACTAAAAACTAGCTAGTTTTTTCTCTCCTTCCTACGTCCACTTCTTCTCTCCCCCTCTTGCATCTCTTTTGAAGCTAGTTGCAAGTATAAGTGGTGTAGAAGTACTTCCCCTTTTAGTGCTTAATTGTGTTAAGCACTTAAAGGCTTAAGAAGTCACAAATACAAAATGGAACTAGCATTCCATTGTGCCTTACTCTTGTTGGTGGATACATTATAGAGAAACTATATTCTTCAGTTTTTGCCATCTACATAAACTCCCCAAAACCAAGTGGGATCAAAGTCTTTAAAGGTTGTCTTCGTTACATCTTATGGTTGTCAAATAATTTTTCTATATAATGTAATTAGATCCTCTTGGTGTTTTTGTTAAAATGGTCTTAAAATAAGAGTTATTTTAAAATTGCTTCCGTTGTCGCTTCAAATTGTTTTACGCAAAAAGTTCGTTTTTAGCTTATTAAACCCATCAAGAATATATGACCTACATAGCCTGAGGGCCCTAGCGTCCGACGTGGAGCTCGGGGGTACCTCGGTTACACCATGATGCCTATATGGATGCGTCACCGACCCCACGAGATGGAGTCTTCAGGCATACACCACCCTCCCCCCCCCCCCCTTCGCTTTGGACCGTTGCACGCACACACATACATACACACACACATATATTGTAACGCCCAGTTTCAACACAGAGTATACCCAGAAAATTTTTCGCATTTATAACATAAATAGTATAATTGGGTACTCGTGTGCTCTGGAATTTACAAGTTATCATCGAGAATCGTCCCACGATCCGAGCCGGACGTTACAACTGCTAACCTGCACACAACATAACACAAACACGTAAGCTACAAAGCTTAGTGAGCAACACTACAACGACATGAATAACTTGTTTTAAATGTAATACGTCACCCAACTCATGGGTGTAGTTATTCCCTACAACAATTCATAAGTACTGGTTAATATAAACATATCAAACCAGCTATACTTCATTATTAATAACTACAAGTATTCTTTCCGTAGTTACATTGGTATCTACCGATACCTAAGCTACTAATAAACAAGCACGGTGTAATACATGCAACACAAGTATACACCTAACCGACAACTCGATATCACTACTTGATATCACCACACGGTACTTCGTCACACTGATTTCCAATATGAAACATTTTACTCTATAACCTTTCTGATCACAAGCCACAAGGGCTTTATATCTGACTCTACTTTATTCTCTACGGTTTCGAGTCATCAAATCTCACCACTATCCTTATAGTAGTATGAGCACAAAAGCTCTATAGGAAATTAAGCCCTATTTCTTAGTCACAAAAGCCAACACTGGTTTCACAAAGGTTCTTACCATATGTTAGGTAGTTAAACCCAACCGCATAGCCAAAAAGGCCGTTATGAACCCCAAGGATTCCCGCAATGAATTAGTTAGTTAAACCCAACCATTTAGCCATAAAGGCTATTATATTTGGACACCTGGTCCAATCTCCTAGCCACAGGGGCCGTATATTTGGATATCAAATCCAATCTCCTATACCAATAAATTCTATGTCTGCTATACATTTGGGTATGAACCCATCACATGTAAATACAAAAGGCTCATGACATATCCCGATCTTGTCTAGACTCACAGCTTATCCGGTCTTGTCTTTTCACTGACTCACCGCTTATCCGGTCTTGTCATTTCACTGACTCACGGCTTATTCGGTCTTGTTATTTCATTGACTCACGGCTTATCCGGTCTTGTCTTTTCACTGACTCACGGCTTATCCGGTCTTGTCATTTCACTTACTCACCTGTAATAACAAGTTACCTCCAATACTCGGTATTCCTGGATTACATAGTATTCATACATTATAACCTCTACATACCTGTGTACCAATTAGCATCACATGTGCACAATATCATACTACACGTGTATATATATATATATATATATATATATATATATATATATATATATATATATATATATATATATATATATATATATATATATATATATATATATATATATATATATATATATATATATATATATATATATATGTATATCATGTATGTCTATCATGTACACTCCTCTAGGATTGCTAAGTACTTGCTAAGCAAACCGCTAGCATCACAATTGTACTTATTCAAAAGGTACTCATCTGTTGATATTTATAAACCTCACTTTAAGTGAATATGAGGTTCATATCTCACTACCAATTACTACTCATCGTAACCACAAACTTTTAACATATATGATCATAATGATTCTCTATGTATCTACATAGTTTACACGTATTCTACTATGTGTATTATTAATGATTTAACATACTTAACACATATAACATGTTACAACTAACATGTAGGTAAAGTCACTCACCTGTAATAACAGCTTTACCCCGTTCCAGATGGTACAACTTGTAGGCCAAGGTGTCTTCTCACATCTTTCAACACCTACAACATACCACATATACACCATACATATGTGAATATCTTGTATTCACTTTCAATAGTTCTATCTACTCAACTATAACCAATAGCAAGCTTTAGGGTTTGAATCACAACCCTACTACACATCCAAATCGTGAATTTCATACTACTACTTCTATAGTTGCAGGTGGGTAATCAATACCACCTCGAACTATCCCTTCCCAAGCAAATCAACCGATCAATTGAAGCTAGAACATGTAATCTTACCTTCAAGAAGCGAGATATCGAATCCTACTTCAAATTCTCGAGTCCTAGGCTTCCAATCCGACTTCAAGGGCCTTGGGGGTGTTTTCTAGGGCTTGGGAGCGTTTTTGGTTCGAGAGAATTCCCAAACAAATGGCTGAAATTCGTGATTTAAATGAAGTGGGTCTGCCGTAACCAGACCCGGGTTCCTGTGCAGCACCACCCGTGCTGTTAAACTCGACACGTGTTGACGTTGAAGCTCAATTCCTCCGTTTGAAAACCCGACCCGGGTTGACTAACACGACCCGGGTTAGTCCAAATTTGTTTCAAACATTGTTTTAAGTCTTCCAACTCGACCCGGTTTAATTCACACGACCCGGGTTGTTCGTTTTTATCATTTTTCGCACGAAAAGTTTATCTTAAAGGTATTTTAACCATCCGAACACCCATGATATCATGTCTAATCCTAATTATCCCAAGATCAACATGAAAATACTTACCAAAAGTAATCATGGTGTTACAAATTCTTCCCCCTTCAAAAAATTCCGTCCTCGGAATCTCGTAGCAACTTATCAAATTGCTTAATGTTTCATTATAAACTTACATTCTCATTTAGGTTCGAATTCCCATTATACGATAGGAACTCTAACTTCTATTCATTCTCATCTTGGTGGTGATGGGTTTGATTGCTAAGGAAATGGTCCTATCAATCACAACCGAGATCACATTCATATAGTTCTATACATACTATATTAATCTACTTTCCTTATTGTACATGTATATCTATATTTGTATCATACAGTATAATCATTCATCATCTCTACAATGTATATTCATTTACACATATACAGTCACAACCTGCTACATAGTTGTACAGTATTCGATATGCAGCTACCACATATCTTTACTACTACTTATGATCACAAAATAGTCATGATGTGATTGCTACATACTACATATGGTCACTAGATATTCACTAAGTGATCACCATACGCATAACATATGTTATACAAAACATCTATTACATGTCCATTTTGTTTTCAAACAACACATTACACGTAGTAATGATGTTCTCGTCTCATCACTACTTATAATCTATCTCACTATCACAATAGTGAATTAGACTGTGTTCATTTGCTCAGCACTACGAGCCGCACATACTCAGTTTATCGAACCATGAGTATCCGCTTAGTGCATCTTGCCAGGCACAACAATTCTGCATTTATTTTACTTAGTACATCAAGTTACAACATCTACATACTAGACTTAAACGCGTCTAGTATTAGCTACCCATTAACACATTACATATGGTATACTACAACGCAAAATTGGTTGGTATGTATTTCGCATACACAATCCCAACCAATTACTACTTAACTCATAACTCTTACATCGTATATAACATTATACTATCATTCAACTTCACTACATAATACCCTAGTACTATACTCTACATAGTATTTTAGTACCAATTATCATAAAGTGTCATCTACTGGTATTTCATACCAATCATCATATATTATTAAATCACGATATCTCGTACCGTTTACTACTATTACCAACCAATACCCGTTCACGGTATTTTGTACTGTTCTCCAATCAAATCGTGGCACCCCGTACCATTCTCCGATCTTAGATGCATTCATTCATGAATGATCTTTAGGGAGATAACTACTTTATTCACAATTAAAACACGCCTCTTCTGTCTAAGTATCAATATACTTTTAACTTTTATGCAATCTATACCACTTATACTCGTCAGTGGAAACTTCTGTTATATAATTAACCAATTACATTCTTTATATAAAAGAAACACAAATTCGTCATTATGTGTTACTTTTCGATTACTACTATCACTGTCTATTTACAGAGTTCCTCAGAACCTCTATCAGCGGTATATACATACACGTATACAATACACAACAAGGTTATTTAGTACACATACTTTCTTCTTAATGATTTTCGTCTTGGGTAGTGACTAGTTTGATTTAAGAAAACAAGATTCTTTCAATCATAACTGAAATCACTATAATACTCACTTCAGTATAAATCTACTAGCTACTTCATTCCAACCACACACAACTCTTTTAAAGCTAACTTTTTCCTTTATTTGCATTCCTAACAAGGAATGATCACAACTTCTCAATAAGCTATACATAGCTAAACAACGACATTCTAACATCCTAGCTTAGCCAGCCAAAGTGTTTATTTCTATCTTTTTAGTCACTTAAGTTGTACTGAGACAATCTAATTATTCTCTCATATACCCATTTCACTAACAAGAAAGAGAAAATGATTCTCATTCAAATATCTAAAACCACTTATTTTTACACATCATCTATTATAGAATTTAGCCACATAAATTCCATAATACTAATTCGCAACGAACCCAACTTTCGCTAACGATAACATTTCAGCCACTAAGGCTTAACTATATAGCACATAAAGCTAATCGTTACTTCTTTAACATCTCAACGTTGCCTCACAGCGTTATGCTAATACTCGCCACCGATATGGTGCAATTATTTCAAAGGAAACATTGGTAACAACTCTTCTTTACCATATTCCACACAGTTACCGACTCTATTAACTTTTTAAAATATGTCGATCACTTTCTATCAACATCAACTGGTCCGCTCTCATCTAAATGTTTACCATGATGTGGTCTACCGGTCGCCTTAATAGTCACCGGCTCCAACTACATATTTGTTATTTCAATAAATAACTTACGTACCTTTTTCTATAACTGCTGCCCACAACTCTCGTGGACATTTTACTATTTTCCTTCTTTCTCTATTTATCGAGTCTCAAAACGACTCGTCTGCTTTTCCGTGTATATCTATAATAATAGGTAGTAATTTATGTACAATATCAATTTTATTACCCACAATTCTGTCGAATTTCTTTCCGCTGGGCCACTAGCCCCTCTTTATACCGAGTCTTAAGATGAACTCGGCCACCACTCGGGCCCTCAGCCCTTAATTGCAAAAATCGGATTACTCAAAATACTTCACATACTTCAAAATTTAGCAATAATCAGGTCATATATATAACATGCATGTTAATATATACCTAATTTAACAATGCAATCTATTATCTTTCAAGGTTTAAGTCTAGGAATCTACTCTATAGACACCTAATTCACTTAAACCACGGCTCTGATACCAACTTGTAACGCCCAGTTTCAACACAGAGTATACCCAGAAAATTTTTCGCATTTATAACATAAATAGTATAATTTGGTACTCGTGTGCTCTGGAATCTACAAGAAGTTATCATCGAGAATCGTCCCACGATCCGAGCCGGGCGCTACAACTGCTAACGTGCACACAACATAACACAAACATGTAAGCTACAAAGCTTAGTGAGCAACACTACAACGACATGAATAACTTGTTTCAAATGTAATACGTCACCCAACTCGTGGGTGTAGTTATTCCCTACAACAATTCATAAGTACTGGTTAATATAAACATATCAAACCAGCTATACTTCATTATTAATAACTACAAGTATTCTTTATGTAGTTACATTGGTATCTACTGATACCTAAGCTACTAATAAACAAGCACGGTGTAATACATGCAACACAAGTATACACCTAACCGACAACTCGATATCACTACTTGATATCACCACACGGTACTTCATCACACTGATTTCCAATATGAAACCTTTTACTCTATAACCTTTCTGATCACAAGCCACAAGGGCTTTATATCCGACTCTTCTTTATTCTCTTCGGTTTCGAGTCATCAAATCTCACCACTATCCTTATAGTAGTATGAGCACAAAAGCTCTATAGGAAATTAAGCCCTATTTCTTAGTCACAAAAGCCAACACTGGTTTCACAAAGGTTCTTACCATATGTTAGGTAGTTAAACCCAACCGCATAGCCAAAAAGGCCGTTATGAACCCCAAGGATTCCCGCAATGAATTAGTTAGTTAAACCCAACCATTTAGCCATAAAGGCTATTATATTTGGACACCGAGTCCAATCTCCTAGCCATAGGGGCCGTATATTTGGATATCAAATCCAATCTCCTATACCAATAAATTCTATGTATGCTATACATTTGGGTATGAACCCATCACATGTAAATACAAAAGGCTCATGACATATCCCGATCTTGTCTAGACTCACGGCTTATACGGTCTTGTCTTTTCACTGACTCACGGCTTATTGACATGCACGCAGAGGTCGTCATGCGGTCAAAAATAAGAAATAACCTAACATTCACTAGTATAATGGAGTCAGGGTCGATCCACAGGAGCTACGTGGTTAGACTAGATGAGAGATTACCAACTAATAGTGTCACAGCTATAGTCGGAGGAACTAATTTCTATCTTTCTATCTCAAAACAATATTCAAACACGCAAGCCAAGCTTAGCTATGTCCAAATGACCTAGTTACTTTCTGAACTCAGAAGTACATCTCTGAATCAGAAGCAATTGAAGGCATTCAAACTAGCAAAAACCAAGCAAAGCATAAACTAGCTAATAACTAGGGTTCTACTTGAACAATTACTAGCCAAGATTTAATGCTCAACCTAACCAAGTTAGCTACTGTTTTCAGCAAAGGAAAACAGTTCCAACCGAGTCACAAACACAATCCAAACACAATTCAATAATCGAAACACAAACAAGCATCCAAAATATCGAAAAACCAATATGAAATGCAACCGAATGATTTCATTCACCAAAACCAATATCCAAACATCAAATCAGTAACCAAAATGTTTCAAAATCAGAAACCTAAGTGCTCAAAGTCAGTGGTTGTCACTCCCAAAGACTTTAGCTACAAAACTACTTGCTACTAAAAAGAAAATTAAATCTAAAAACATAAAATACCAATTATGAGCTTGCTGAAATGAATCCTCGAGTCAAAGAGCTTCTAGGTCGATGTTTACACCGGGTCTTTGCTAGGGTTTTCGGCTGGAAATGCCTCTATTTATAGTTGCAAATTTCCCGTGACCGCGCCGCGCAGAAGTGAAATCCGCGGCGCGCATACTTATCCGATCCCCGTTTTTTCGTCATTCAAATGTGTTCCACCGCCTTACTCCCGCGTCGCGCAGAAGAGAAATCCGCGGCGCGCGTACGTGTTTATTTGATTTTGCATCTTTCCAAACTTCTTCATTTTGCACGCTTTTAGTCCCTGTTTTCTGTTCTTTTTCTCCAGACAAGTCCTGGCACGAAAAGTGAGAATACCCATGCATTTTTGATATAATTTTACCAAGAACAGGGCTCAACAACGCCTAAAATACTTAATATCACTAGGCGTTGTCAAACACCCCACACTTGTGCCTTGCTTGTCCCCAAGCAAGAGAGTTTTTAACAAATTATAATAAAGAATCAAACAATTTCTGACTGTGTTCAGTTTCAAAGTTTATTGTCCCCCGAGTTAGAGTGGCATAGTTCGTGAAAACATAATTGAGTTGTTCTTTGGAATTCATGGCTTTCTAGAGAACCCTTGATTACAAACTTTCTGTCCACAATGAAGTGTACTTACTCATTCAGATTCTAAAGGCCATTAAGGAATTGTCCATGACTTTCGATGTTGTCCGTGTAACGAGCTTTCAGAAATACCATCCCAAACCAGACGATCTTAGGTGGTAAGGTGCGTAAGGTCCACCCATTTTAGACCTACCGGCTCGAACAACAAAGGCCACTGATTGACTTTTCCTTCCTAAATTCCAATCCTAAAACGGCTCAATCTTCTAAACTCCTAAAACTCAACTTATTTGACTAACTAATAGCATGATCACAATTAAATAGTATTTCTTGAAAAATACTAATGCTATCACAATCACAAACCATTCATTTCAAAATTGCAATTCATTAAAAATTTTGAAAAATATTGCTAAAAATTGAAAAATTGATCATTTCTGCAAAAAATTTCAAAAATATCTCTTTCGACCGTCCACACCCCACACTTAAAACCGTACAACGTCCCCGTTGTACAAACATTAATTCAAAACAAGGGAGAAAGAGTTACCCCTTTTTGGACGGTAGACTGCTTGGTGCTCAATATCACAGGTATAATTGCGTACAATCGGATCCTTGATTCATATGCTGGAGTTGTAGCGCTACAGTAGGACACGCCGGTGGTCAAGACAAGTGGAGGGGGCACGGTGACCCCACACTTGTCTGAGACAACTCCTTCTCAATTTGGTATATCATGCAAGACTCAACAGACAAATTAAAATACACATGACAAAAATAAAATATGGATAAAAACTATACAGATAGAAGTGTCATAAGTTTAGTACATATATCCCAAAAATATAAAAAGAAAGAAAAAAAGTACATCAATCACTACCCGGTGGCCTGGAAGATCCAGCCTCGTGATCGTGGGACCTGGCTGGGAATGGTCGGGTGCGTCTGCCCTGTGCTGATGCAAGCTGTATAAGTACCTCCCCGATCCACTCGAGCTGGTCCTCGATCCTCGTGACTTTGGCCTCCAGCCGGCGGAGGGCTGATGGGTCGACCTGCTGTGGCTGCGGCTGTGCCGGCTCTGGTGCTGGTGGCTCCTGTCTCCGGCGTCTCCTGCCGGGCTGGGCGTATGCAGGCTGGGGTGCCTAAGGAAGCTCGGTTTGTGCCCGGATGTACTGCCTCGGGCGCTGCAGCTCAATGAGCCGCATCCTCTCCAAAGTGTGTGCTGTAGTGCGCGATGGAGTCAGAGCGGTCAAGGAAGCTGCCACGGGGGCAGTGAGAATGCCATAAGAGCGGGCCAGGCGGGTAATGAAGTACCCCCTGGCTAGTGGACTGCTGGAGGAGGCGCCGGTCGAATGAGTGGAGAGAGCAATCGCAAGGGCGTAGGGGAGATGGAGGAATCGGGACGGGTCGAGGAGGATCCACAAATACGTCATATCATCGCCCGACACCTTCTCGCCCCCCTCCCGATGCATGATGGAGGTGGAGATGATCCGGTGCATGAGACGGTGAAGTGGGTCGCGGAGGTGGCTCTCCCTCGAAGTCCCCGCCTCATACATAACATTGGACAACGGTGTCCAAACCTCCATGTTGGGAGGGCGCTCCAGCTCCCCCTGAATGCACGACCCGAAGAACCAGGTGAAGTAACGATGCTGGAGGTCCTGCTCAGTGTAGATGCATGTGCGCCTCCCGAACTCCCGGAGGTTGCACTCCCTGTGCACACCTCCTAAACGAAAACGCACCAGTCTGGAGCGTGGGTCCCCCGCCCGCGATGCGAACTGGATAGTGGAGATGAACTCCAGTAGCAACTCCGTGTAGACCACGTCCTCGTCCGTGGCCATAATCCTGTCCCAACCTCGGCAAGTGAACGATGCCTCCTCATGGGTCCAGGTGCGGTGCAAAAACGGCTCGATCGCGCCCCAAAGCCCTGCATCCCTCAGGATGTCCCGGTCTATAACAGTCGCCTCGAGAACCCGGCGACTGGTCAATGCATCCCGTCGTGAAATGTACTCCACTGAACTGTCACGCTCTGCTGGGACTGGAGGAAGGGGTGGTCCAATCTGAACATTGTCTGCAAAAGAAAGCACATAGCACAAAACAAAAATAATTGCAAAATCAGTCCTTGTCTTCCTAGCCGCACAGCGGCGCGGCCCAAGAGCAAGGGCGCGGCGCGGCGTACGCCTGTTTTGAAAACCCGGGATCAAATCCCCATTTTAACCTGCTAAATCTCATTTTAATCATACCACAAGGTAGCCTAAGTAGCGACTAACTCATCTAGGGCGTCCATTTGGCAAAATAAATACCCGATGAGTTAGCATTAGTGATTCTAAGTTTTTGAACTTTTTGGAATAAAACCTTAAAATTAACTACCTAATAACTAGTTTAAACAGCTGATAGATAGTTAAAAGAGCGTACCTTGGTAGTAGAAACACAATAAGCAAGAAAAAATGCAAGAAATTTTTGATCACCAGAGCTCCGAGTCGTGTGATTGAGTTGTGAGCCGTGGCTCACCGTATAAAGGCAAAAACCGTCTGATCGTTTCCCGCGGCGCGCATTTCCCGTTTCCGCGACGCGCGTGTCGCCAAATCAACCCCTGCGCATCGGGTTGAGTTTCGAACCCGCGTCGCGCAATTCAAAAATCCGCGGCGCGGTCTTGAAGATTTCAAAACTTTTCACACGACCCCACACTTGCTTCAGACCACTAATACCTGCAAAAGATTGATGTATTTTCTAAATTAATCCTAAGAAATATAAAATCTACCTATGACACGATGGGTTGCCTCCCAACAAGCGCTAAGTTTAACGTCTTCAGCCAGACGTGTTGCTCCTAAGCTGACCCTTCTTCTTCTTGACCTCTTGATGACATTTGCTGGTATTCTGGCATGAAATTATTAGCCATCATTGTCATAAGGGATGTGAGTTGGGTCATCCGATCACTCACACCGCTGATCCATTGTTGTTGAGATTTCAATAGCTCGAAAACATTCGCCTCTCGTTTTCTGGATTCTCTTTCATATTTCTGATGCCTTGCTTCCATCATTTCTATCATTTCCAGCAATTGTTCCTTGTCGATGGCGGATAGTGGGTGATCCTTGGTTTCCTTTAAGATTTCCTCTTTTCCTCCCTCTCCTGTACGTGTCCATATCTTTTCTTTGCTTCTGATTCCTGGCTCCATTAGTGTTTTCCTGTCTGCTGGTTTGCCATTTTCCTCTGAAGGTAATGATATCGGGTTCCCAAACATATTCAATCTTCTTTTCCTGGTCCCGAAGAAAATATACATATCTCCAGTCTTGCAATCGATCACTGACCCAGCGGTAGCTAAAAATGGACGCCCCAAGATGAGCGCAGGCGCATCGTCTGGACTTTCATATTCCATGACCAGAAAATCTACAGGATAGAAAAAGTCCCCAACTTTGACTATGACATTTGTCAACTTCCCCCTAGATACCTTAGTTGATTGATCAGCCAACTGTAGTACGACTTCTGCTGGCTCAATTTCTTCGTTCTTGTACTTGTCGTACAGGTATCCTGGCAAGATGTTGACACTTGCTTCCAAATCTAAAAGAGTGTTTCGAATAACCACGTCTCCTACAGTTGTAGTGATCAATGGTGACCCGGGGTCCTTTTCCTTTCTGGGCAGTGTACCCAACAATGCTTCGCTGGCTCTCACAGTCAATCTCACCGTTTTTGGCATAGGTGCTTTGCGTTTCTCATTCTATTCACACATCTCTTGCAGAATCCTGGTGTCCTCGGGAGCATCCTTAAGCTCATCCCATAGGGGCTGATTCATTAAGGGTCCCGTCGATCTGGATGCTTCCTGCTTCCTCTTTTCTTTCTTATTCTTCTTCTTTTGTTTGATCCCTGCTATCGTTGGTTGTTCTTCCTTTTGGACCTTTTTGTCTATTTCTGGTTGAGTGCTATTCTCAATCGAAACTCCTCCTTCTTTACCTGCCTCGCTCTTTAAAGCCTTTCCTTCTTCCCCTGGTTTCACTTCATTCCCTACTTCGAACAAATCCTCCAGAGTAACCTTTCGCCATCCTGATTCGACAGTATTGACTTGTTCCTTCCCTGGACGTTGATTATGCGTAGGGTTGATTTCAGTAGCACTTGGCAGCTTGCCATTATCTCTCTTTTGCTGATCTGCAGCCATTTGACCTATTTGTCTTTCCATATTTGCGATAGCTTTTGCATTCGCTTGAGATTGTTGTTGAGTCGCAGTGACCATGTCATACATTTTTGATATCATCTCTTCTTGAGTCCCTGGGGCGTTGTTGGCAGCATTGGTGGGCCCCCTGTTGTTGTTGTTTCCGTTGTTTGCAGGCTGCTGGTTTCTAGGCTGACTATTTGATTGATTCTGATAATTGTTCTGCCTGAAATTTTGTTGCTGTCCTTGGTTGTATGGCCTGTAAGGTCGTCCATTATTGTGTTGACCTTGACCCTGGCCATAAACTTGATTAGCTTCCTGCATCTTAGGTCCTCCTTGATCTTCTTGTGATGAATTTGGCGGTCCATTTTGTAATGTTGCCATAAGCCTATCAAACTTTCTGTTCAATTCACTGATTTCCTTTTTCACTTCCTTTTTCCAATCAGCATCAACTCCTACTGCTGCCGCCGTACTTGTAGTCTTCCTGGTGGAGAAATTTGCTTTGGAGCCATTACTCAACTGCTCCAAAAACTACCAGGCTTCTTCTGGATCCTGCCACATAAATGTCCCACTGGAGGAGGCATTTATCATGGCCTGGTGTGTTTCGCTAACTCCCTCAAAGAATAACTAGACCAACTGCCATCTGGGAATCTCGTGATGCAGACAAGATCGCAGCAATTCCTTCAATCTGTCGAAGGCTTCATGAAAAGCTTCTCCAGGTTTTTGCTGGAAATCTTGGATGACCCTCCTGACTTCAGTTGTCTTGCTCGCTGGATAAAATTCCTGCAGGAACTTTGCCTTGAGCTGATCCCACGTAGTAATACTGTTCGATGGCAACGATGTGAACCAATACTTGGCTTTGTCCTTAAGGGTGAACGGAAACAGTCTAAGCCTAAAAATATTTCTATTTGTGTTTCTGGGATTATTAGCATTAGCGATCGCTAAGAATTCATATAAATGGTTATAGGGATCATCCTGCTTATATCCTCTGAATTCTGGTAATATTCCTAATAACTGAGGTCTAATCTCTACTTGCGAATCTATGTTATCAGGAATATAAATCGGCGACGAATCATCATATTCCCGCGGTTGGAAATGTGATGCAACCGATTGCCGTCTCGGTTGTGCAAAATGTAAAGGTTGAGCGGGGTTACCGTAAAGATGATCATAGTACTCCCGCTGACCTGGTGGTTGGTATTGTGGTGCTCGCCTGGGAGGTCCCCGACCTCGGTTCCATTGTGGTTGGGATGCTGGTGGCATCCATCCTTCATCTTCCTCGTCATACACTTCCTCCATCTCTGGGTAATGATGTTGTGGCTGAGGCGGTGATTGAAAGTGTATAGGTTGTGTTGTTTGATATGTAGGTTGAGGTTTAAAGAGGACTGGTTGTGGTTGTGATGTTGGTGTATGCTGTCTAAGAATTGGGGTGCCATCTCGGGTCGGCTCTCCCCAAGTCATAGCAGATGTAAATGGATTGGTGGATTGAGGCTGTGAAGTGGGTGTAAATGATGGGATGGAAGGCGGAGTGCATGATGGTATGGGTGCAGGGGCTGAAACTGCACCACCAGAAGCACTCGTGCTTCCAAACTGAAATTCCGAAAGCGGAGGGATAGAAAACCTCCCAGTTGCCTCACCTGATGGATCCTGGGCAACACTGACCGGACTACTGCTAACTTGA